>CAKXYN010000005.1:58095000-59402263 GCA_935064755.1 Tragelaphus eurycerus
TGCAGTCCATGCGGTCGCAAAGAGTCGGGCATGACTGAGTGACTAACGCTTACTAACAGAAGCAGAAGATATTAAGAAGTGATGGCAAGTATAAACAGAAGAACTATACAAAAAAGATCTTCATTACCCAGATAATCCCGATAGTCACTCACCTAGAGCCAGACATCCTGGAATGTGAAGTCAAGTGGGCCTTAGGAAGCATCACTGCAAACAAAGCTAGTGGAGGTGATGGAATTCCAGTTGAGCTATTTCAAATCCAAAAAGATGATGCTGTGAAAGTGCTTCACTCAATGTCAGCACATTTGGAAAACTCAACACTGGCCACAGGACTGGAAAAAGTCAATTTTCATTCCAATCTCAAAGAAGGGTAATGCCAAGAATGCTCAAACTATGGCACAATTGCACTCATCTCACACACTAGTAAAGTAATACTCAAAATTCTCCAAGCCAGGCTTCAACAATACATGAATCGTGAACTTCCAAATGTTCAAGCTGGCTTTAGAAAAGGCAGAGGAACCAGAGATCAAATTGCCAACATCTGCTGGATCATGGAAAAAGCAAGAGAGTTCCAGAACAACATATATTTCTGTCTCATTGACTATGCCAAAGCCTTTGACGGTGTGGATCACAATAAACTGTGGAAAATTCTGAAAGACATGGTAATACCAGACCACTTGACCTGCCTCTTGAGAAATCTGTATGCAGGTCAGGAAGCAACAGTTAGAACTGGACATGGAACAACAAACTGATTTCAAATAGGAACAGGAGTATGTCAAGGCTGTATCTTGTCACCTTGCTTATTTAAATTATAGGCAGAATATATCATGAGAAATATTCGGCTGGATGAAGCACAAGCTGGAATCAAGATTGCTGGGAGAAATATCAATAACCTCAGATATGCAGATGACACCACCTTATGGCAGAAAATGAAGAATTTTTATGAAATTAATGAAAGTGAATTTTCATCACCTCTTAATGAAAGAGGAGAGTGAAAAAGTTGGTTTAAAGCTCAACATTCAGAAAACTAAGATCATGGCATCTGGTCCCATCACTTCATGGCAAATAGATGGGGAAACAGTGGAAATAGTGGCTGACTTTATCTTTTTGGGCTCCAAAATCACTGCAGATGGTGACTGCAGCCATGAAATTAAAAGACGCTTACTCCTTGGAAGGAAAGTTATGACCAACCTAGACAGCATATTTAAAAGCAGAGACATTACTTTTTCAACAAAGGCCCATCTAGTCAAGGCTATGGTTTTTCCAGTAGTAATATATGGATGTGAGATTTGGAGTATAAAGAAAGCTGAGTGCCAAAGAATTGATGCTTTTGAGCTGTGATATTGGAGAAGACTCTTGAGAGTCCCTTGGACTGCAAGGAGATCCAACCGGTCCATCCTAAAGGAGATCAATTCTGAGTGTTCATTGGAAAGACTGATATAGAAGCTGAAACTCCAATACTCTGGCCAGCTGATGCGAAGAGCAGACTCATTTGTAAAGACCCTGATGTTGGGAAAGATTGAGGGCAGGAGGAGAAGTGGACGACAGAGGATGAGATGGTTGGATGGCATCACCGACTCAATGGACATGAGTTTGGGTAGACTCCGGGAGTTGGTGATGGACAGGGAGTCCTGGCATACTGCAATTCATGGGATCGCAAGGAGTCAGACACGACTGAGTCTGACTGAACTGAACTGAACTGCATATTAAACTTGACGCTCTGGAGTCATTAATTTACAATTAGTAAACAGATAATTTGTTACATGCTGATGATGCCATCACACAAAAAGACATTTCCCATTGTAGAAACATCAGAAATATCCATTGTAGACACATTTATGGTTGTGACAGAATACTTAAACTAATGGGGAAAATCTTTATCTATGATTAAACTAGTAGCTTTGCCTTTAGAGGACAAATTGTGTACTACAGGCACATGTAATTAGTTTGATTTTTTGTTTCTCCCTTGAAAGTGTTAAATCAATTTCATCATACTATTTTAAGATTGAATCTTACCTGTTTTGAAGTATTTAAGTGGTGAAGAGATATATTTCTTTCATGTCCAAATAATTCATTGATTATAACCCAACTTGCTTATTTATTTATTAAGCTATTTAATCATTTCGGCTTTTTCTTTCTTTCTTTCTTTCTTTTTTGCTTTCTGCTTAGTCACTCAGTCGTGTCTGGCTCTCTGCAGCCCTGTGAACTGTAGCCTGCCAGACTCTTCTGTCCCTGAATTACTAATTCATTCTATAGTCATCTTTCACTTTCCTCTTCTTTCTCAGATCAGTTTTTTATATAGAACAGGTAAAGTATGCTTCGCATCAACATTTATGCTTATTTTCTAAAATTTAATTTTCTCTGTGTATTCACATGAACATCTGCACTGATCTCCTTTAAATTTCCCTTTGGTGAAATAACTCTACTTATGATAAATTATCAACTGTTAATAAGATAAAACACTTAAAACTATCGTTTAATATTTTCTTGACCCTTCAAATTTCCTTTTAAACCTTATCTCTCCACTACTTTTGAACACAAACTTTGAAATCCTTTTTCTCTCATACAACCAATTATTATTCCTGATAGTGGTTGTTTAGCGCTGTCGTGTCCGACTCTTGCAACCCCAGGGACTGTAGCCTGCCAGGATCCTCTGTCCATGGGATCCTCAAGGAAAGAATAGTAGTGTGGGTTGCCATTTCCTTCTCCAGGGATTATTCCTGATACCAAACCAAATAACTGTGAAGTACAAATCTGGATCCTCTTCTGTCTTATCACTTGTCACCGATAAAGATTTCTCCGCAAAAATTCTTTCTAATGGAATTTCACTAATACTTCCAACATATATTTCTCATATTTCTGAAATCATATAGAACTCAAATGTTTATTTTTGCATTTGCATTTTACTAAATGTTCATGAATAAGTCTATTATCTTCCTAATGCACTATATATTTAAATCAGAGATCACATCATATATTTTCATTATCTGCTACCCCAAAGAAAATATATTTCCTACAGTTAGAGCTCAAAACGAATACAATATTGTAAAGTTAAAAAATAAAATTAAAGAAAAAAGAATTAAGTGTGTTTGAACTTTATCTCCATCATTTAGCAGCTTTTTGTGGATACAATATTCAGGCAAGTTTTTAAGTGTTTATAACTTTTATCTGTAAAATTGGTTAATACCAGATAGGTATTTTATGAAGGATAAATGATATAAGACAAAGGAAGTGCTTAGCTCAGCATTTAACCCATATCATAAATACCCAGTATTTAGATGTATTGCTTGATTGATCAAATGTCATAACTTTTGAACTGTGGTGTTGGAGAAGACTCTTGAGAGTCCCTTGGACTGCAAGGAGATCCAACCGGTCCATTCTGAAGGAGATCAGCCCTGGGATTTCTTTGGAAGGAATGATGCTAAAGCTGAAACTCCAATATTTTGGCCACCTCATGCAAAGAGTTGACTCATTGGAGAAGACTCTGATGCTGGGAGGGATTGGGGGCAGGAGGAGAAGGGGACGACAGAGGATGAGATGGCTGGATGGCATCACTGACTCGGTGGATGTGAGTCTGAGTGACCTCCGAGAGCTGGTGATGGATAGGGAGGTCTGGCGTGCTGCAGTTCATGGGGTCGCAAAGAGTCGGACATGACTGAGCGACTGATCTGATCTGATCTGATGGCATTATGACAAATTAGCCCACATTTTAGCATTTTAAAAAAACAAATATTTATGTCACATACTTTTTGAGGATCGGGGTTAGAGGTGGCTTAGCTAAGTGGTTTTATCTCAAGATCTCTCAGGAGTCATGGTCAAGATATTGGCCAGGGTTGTAGTTTTCTGTCTTGACTTGGCCCAAAGGATCAGATTCCAAGGTGATGCACTCATGTGTCCATGGCAGGAGGGTTTGACTGTGTTTTCTAACTATTGGAACAAGACTTTGTCCCTCTTTGCTTGGCACTCCTTATAGGGTTGCTTCCACCAGAACAAACAATCGAAAGGGAGAAAAGAATCCATAAATCTTTTTTTGTTTTTTCCTAACTTTTCTTTTTATGACTTCATGCTCTGTAATATCTACAATATCTTATTGGTCACAAATGTTAGTTCTATTCAAAGTGAGTTCAGTTACAGGAAGGACAAAGAGGCACGATTCCTTGAGACAATCTAGTGGGTTGAATTTTTATGCCTTTACACCCAGATAATTTAATAGTTCTTAGAAGTACTTTGCTATTTTTACTGTTCAGTAGCTCAGTGTTGTCTGACTACTTGTGACTCTATAGACTGTACCAGGCCAAACTTCCTTGTTCCTCACCATCTCCCAGAGCTTGCTCAAACTCATGTCCATTGAGTCAGTGATGTCCTCCAACCATCTCATGCTCTGCTCCTGCCTTCAATCTTTCCCAGCATTAGGGTATTTTCTAATGAGTCAGCTCTTCACATCAGATGGCCAAATCTTTGGAGCTTCAGCCTCAGCACCAGTCCTTCCCAGGAACATTCAGGGTTAATTTACTTTAGGATTGACTGGTTGGATCTCCTTGCAGTCCACAGAACTCTCAAGAGTCTTTTCCAATGCCATGGTTCAAAAGCATCAGTTCTATGCTTACCCTTCTTTATGTTTCAAATCTCACAGCCATATATGAATACTGGAAAAAGCATAGCTTTAACTAGATGAACAATTGACAGAAAAGTAATGTCTCTGCTTTTTAATTTGCTGTCTAGTTTGTCAAAGCTTTACTTCCAAGGAGCAAGTGTTTTTAATTTCATGGCTTTAGTCAATATTGGCAGTGATTCTGGAGTCAAAGAAAATAAAGTGTGTCACTGTTTCCATTGGTTCCCCATCTATTTGACATGAAGTGATGGACCAGATGCCATGATCTTCATTTTTTGAATGCTGAGTTTTAAGTCAGCTTTTTCACTCTCCTCTTTACCCTTCATCAACATGCCCTTTATTTCCCCTTAATTTCTACCATGAGGGTAGTGTCAATCTGCATATCTGAAGTTACTGATATTTCTCCTGGCAAACTAGATTACAGCTTGTGGTTTACCAGCCCAGCATTTCACATGATGTACTTTTCATGTAAGTTAAATAAGCAGGATGACAACATATAGCCTTGATGTACCCCTTTCCTAATATGTAAACAATCTATTGTTCCATGTCCAGTTCTAAATGTTGCTTCTTGACCTGCATTCATGTTCTCAAGAGGCAGGTAAGGTGGTGTGAAATTCCCATCTCTTGATGAATTTTTCACAGTCTTTTGTGATCCACACTGTCAAAGCATTCAGTATATTCAATGAAGCAGAAGTATATGCTCTTCTGGAATTTTCTTGCTTTTCTATAACTCAACAGATATTGGCAATTTGACCTCTGGTGCCTCTGCATTTTGTAAATCCAGTGTGTGCATATGGAAGTATTCGATTTATGTACTGTTGAAGCATGGCATGGGGAATTTTGAGCATTAATTTGCTAGTTTGTGAAATGAATGCAATTGTCTGGTAGAAGGCAATGGCACCCCACTCAGTACTTTTGCCTGGAAAATCCCATGGATGAATGAGCCTGGTAGGCTTCAGTCCATGGAGTCGTGAAGAGTTATACATGACTGAGCGACTTCACTTTTTCTTTCTTTCTTTTTTTTTTTTTTTTTAACTTTACACTATTGTATTGGTTTTGCCATACATCAACATGAATCCGCCATGGGTGTTGACTTTCAATTTTCACTTTCATGCATTGGAGAAGGAAATGGCAACCCACTCCAGTGTTGTTGCCTGGAGAATCCCAGGGACAGCGGAGCCTGGTGGGCTGCCGTCTATGGAGTTGCACAGAGTCAGACATGACTGAAGCGACTTAGCAGCAGTGTGGTAGTTTGGTACTTTGAACATGTTTTGGAATTGCTTTCGTTGGGATTGGAATGAAAACCGTGGCCAGTTTTCCAGTACAATGGACACTACTGAGTTTCCCAAATTTGTTGGTATATTGAGTGCAGCACTTTCACAGCATCATCTTTTAGGATTCGAAATAGCTCAGCTGGAATTCCATCACCTCCACTAGCTTTGTTCTTAGTGATGCTTTCTGAGGCTAACTTGACTTCACACTCCAAGATGTCTGGCTCTAGGTGAGTTATCACACCATTGTGGTTGTCTGGGTCATTAAACTCTTTTCTGTATAGTTCTTCTGCATATCCTTGCCATCTCTTCTTCATCTCTTCTGCTTCTATTAGGTCCATGTCCTTCTGTCCTTTATTATTCCTATCTTTGCATGAAATATTCCCTTGGAATCTCTCATTTTCTTGAAGAGATCTCCAGTCTTTTCCATTCTATTGTTTTCCTCTATTTCTTTGTGTTGATCACTGAGGAAGGCTTTCTTATGCCTCCTTGGTATTCTTTGGAACTCTACATTCAGATAGGAATAGCTTTCCTTTTCTCCCTTGCCTTTTGCTTTTATTCTGTCTTAGTCATTTGTGAGCCTGCCTCAGACAACCATTTTGCCTTAATGAGTTTCTTTTTCTTGGGGATGGTTGATTGCTGCCTCCTGTACAATGTCATGAACCTCCATCTATAGTTCTTTAGACACTCTGTCAGATCTAATTCCTTTAATTTGTTTGTCACATACACTGTATAATCGTAAGAGACTTGATTTATGTCTTACCTGAATGGTCTAGTTGTTTTACCTACTTTTTTCAATTTACGTCTGAATTTTGCTATAAAGAGTTCATGATCAGACCCACAGTCAGCTCCCAGTCTTGTTTTTGCTGACTGTATAGGCAGTCTTCATCTTTGACTACAAAGAATATAATAAATTTGATTTCAGTATTTGCCATCTGGTGATGGCCATGTGTCGAGTCATATGTTGTGTTGTTGGAAGAGGGTGATTGCTGTGACAAGTGTGTTCTCTTGGCAAAATTCTTGTTAGTTTTTGCCCTGCTTCATTTTTCACTCCAGGGGCAAGCTTTCCTGTTTCTTAAGGTATCTCTTGACTTCCTACTTTTGCACTCCAGACCCCTATGTTGAAAGGAATTCTTTCTTGAGTGTTAGTTCTAGAAGGTCTTATAGGGCTTCATAGAACTGGTCAACTTCAGCTTCTTCAGCATTAGTGGTTGGGGCATAGACTTGGAATGTTGTGATATTGAATGGTTTGCCTTTGAAATCATTCTGTCATTTTTGAGATTGTACCCAAGTACTGCATTTCAGACACTTTTTGTTGACTATGAGGGCTACTCCATTTCTTCTAAGGGTATCTATTGCCCACAGTAATAGATATAGTGGTCATCTGAATTAAATTTATCCATTCTGGTGCATTTAGTTCACTGATTCCTAACATGCTGATGTTCACTCTTGCCATCTCCTGTTTGACCATGTCCAATTTACCTTGATTCATGGACCTAATATTCCAGGTTCCTATGCAAGATTATTCGTTCTTTCAGCATACTTTCACCACCAGACATCTCCACAACTGGGCCTTGTTTCTGCTTTGGCTCAGCCTCTTCATTTTTTTTTCTGGAGCTACTTCTCTGCTCTACTCCAGTAGCATATTGGGCACCTACCGACCTGGAAGTGCATATTTCAGTGTCATATCATTTTTATCTTTTCATACTGTTCATGGGGTTCTCAAAGCAAGAATGGTGAAGTGGTTTGCAATTCCCTTCTCGAGTGGACCACATTTTGTGAGAACTCCTCACCATGTCTGTCCACCTTGCTTGGCCCTACACAGCATGGCTCATAGTTTCATTGAGTTAGAAAAAGGTTGTGACATTCTTTATTATCTACTAAAGGCTTTTTTCACAGTTGTATTTTGTATTAGATCCTATGTTCTAAAGTTGTTATTTACATTAATGTCATGTTATAATTCTATTGTGTGAAATTGAGGAAGCTTACTAAAAAGCATACTGTGCTGGGTTTTATACTGCACTTTAATGTGTTTCAGTTAATGTGATTTCTTTTTTTTTAATGTAAATTTATTTATTTTAATTGGAGGTTAAATACTTTACAATATAGTATTGGTTTTGCCATACATCAACATGAATCTGCCATGGGTATACATGTGTTTCCCATCCTGAACCGCCCTCCATCCTCCCTCCCCATACCATCCCTCTGGGTCGTCCCAGTGCACCAGCCCCAAGCATCCTGTATCATGCATCGAACATGGACTGGCGATTCATTTCATATATATTACACATGTTTCAATGCCATTCTCCCAAATCATCCCACCCTTTCCATCTCCCACAGAGTCCAAAAGACTATTCTATACATCTGTGTCTCTTTTGCTGTCTCACATACAAGGTTATCGTTACCATCTTTCTAAATTCCATATATATATGTTATATGTATTGGTGTTTCTCTTTCTGGCTTGCTTCACTCTGTATAATAGGCTCCAGTTTCATCCATTTCATTAGAACTGATTCAAATGTATTCTTTTTAATAGCTGAGTAATACTCCATTGTGTATTAAGAGGGTTCCCTTTTCTCCACATCCTCTACAGCATTTATTGCTTGTAGACTTTTGGATAGCAGCCTTTCTGACTGGCTTGAAATGGCACCTCATTATAGTTTTGATTTGCATTTCTCTGATAATGAGTGATGTTAAGCATTTTTTCATGCGTTTGTTAGCCATCTTTTTGTCTTCTTTGGAGAAATGTCTACTTAGTTCTTTGGCCCATTTTTTAATTGGATTGTTTATTTTTTCTGGAATTGAGCTGCAGGAGTTGCTTGTATATTTTTGAGATTAGTTTTTTGTCAGTTTCTTCATTTGCTATCATTTTCTCCCATTCTGAAGGCTGTCTTTTCACCTTGCTTAGAGTTTCCTTTGTTGTGCAGAAGCTTTTAATTTTAACTAGGTCACATTTGTTTAATTTTGATTTTATTTCCAATATTCTGGGAGGTGGGTCATAGAGGATCCTGCTGTGATGTATGTTGGAGAGTGTTTTGCCTATGTTCTCCTCTAGGAGTTTTATAATTTCTAGTCTTATGTTTAGATCTTTAATCCATTTTGAGTTTATTTTTGTGTATGGTGTTAGAAAGCGTTCTAGTTTCATTCTTTTACAAGTGGTTGAACAGAACCACTTGTTAAAGAGAGTGTCTTTAATCCATTGTATATTCTTGCCTCTTTTGTCAAAGATAAGGTGTCCATAGGTGTGTGGATTTATCTCTGGGCTTTCTATTTTGTTCCACTGATCTATATTTCTGTCTTTGTGCCAGTACCATACTGTCTTGATGACTGTGGCTTTGAAGTAGAGCCTGAAGTCAGGTAGGTTGATTCCTCCAGTTCCATTCTTCTTTCTCAAGATTGCTTTGGCTATTCGAGGTTTTTTATATTTTCATACAAATTGTGAAATTATTTGTTCTACCTCTGTGAAGAATACCATTGGTAGCTTTATAGAGATTGCATTGAATCTATAGATTGCTTTGGGTAGTATACTCATTTTAACTATATTGATTCTTCTGATCCATGAACATGGTATATTTCTCCATCTATTAGTGTCCTCTTTGATTTCTTTCATCAGACATTTCAATATTAAGTTTGACAGTTACAATATATATATATTATTGTATATATATATATATATAGTATATTGTACAATATATATACATTACATATACATATATTGTATGTATATATATTGTATATATATATATATATATATATATATATATACCTTTGCTGAGGTTTTAAGTAATAAACACAAAGATTACAAAATGAATAAAGCATGTACCATGAAAGGTATTAAAAATATAGTACAGCTTAAAAGAAAGATTATCTCCAACTGTAAAGTTTGAATAGGGCTTTATGGTCTAGGTAACATCAGACTTTGAGAGTATAAAACATAGAAATGCTTACGGAGAACTCAAATGGTTGTAATCCCTCAAACATCAAAAATATAAATACAACATACATTTACAAAGAGAAAATCAAGTTTTTGAAAATTTGTAGAATGACAAAAATTATTTGACTGTTCAAGTTTGCCTGGAGCATAAAATAAATTATAATCCATATATCTGCCAGTAATTGCATCCAATAATTCTACATAATGCCAAGACAGAGAAAAGAGAAAGCATCTAGCTACTGAAAGATTTCAAAGTTCAAACTTATTTTCCAATTTTATAGACATTGAGGTGGCAGTGGTATAGTTATATGGTCATAGACAATATATATATAAAAAAAAAACATTTGAAATCTTTAGTGTTTTCTTATTATACTGTAATAAAGTACCTAATGTTATCATCAAATTTAATTTTGCAATTAATCCTTCTATAAACCATTACATTATTAAAGCAAGACTTAAACTGAATCCAAATGGAAGTCACAAGTTTTATTCACTGTACTTTCATTTTTGAATGTGACTTATGTCATCAAGTGTTTTTAATACAAAAAATCATGAAGGGCTATTAATTATATTCTATAAAAGTTTCCTAAAAGTTTAAGAATATATATATATGTGTGTGCATATATATAATTGTGTGTTTGTGTATCTGAGATGCATTTATGCATTCACATGTATGTACACACACATGATTATACACACATACACTTAATTATACAAACAAGAACAAAATAATATAGTAACATAGTGAGTTAAAAAGTATAAATTATGTATCATAGTCTCAGATCATCTCATCTTGTTAGCTTATCTCTATTTTTTTCCTCCCTGTTTTGGAGTGATCTTTGTTAATAATTATTCAATAACTTCTCTATTACCATGTTTCTTCATAATATTTTCTAAATTTTCGAGTATATTTTGTTAATTATCTCCTACTTTTCACCTAATTTGGTTTTTTTTTTTTTTTTTTTAATATGACTATCCTTTTTTTGGCAAAGCTCTCAGTGAAATTCTTTATCTTCACAGCAATTGTCACATTTGGGCATTTACATTTATATGATTTTAGATTAAAGTTTGTAACCTGTTCCAAGTGTCAATAAAGGCAAAGTTACTTATGTAGAGCCACCTAGAAAATTGAAAATACTTGATAAATATTTTTCAAATGTGGAAAAGTAAAGGAATGAATATAAACTATGAAAATTCACAAAAAAACCAAAAATATATGTTAAAAGATAAGGCTTAATGGACTACCAAAGTGATGAATATCTGAAAAAAATTCAGCTGGAATATATATTTACTTTTGAAATATTTTGTTTCAATCAATATGTTTTCAACTGGTATCTCTACAACTAATGGTTTCTACTCTGCTTATACACTGAAGATCTTTAATGCATAGGAAAGAATTTCTAAGCAATTTAATCAAATATTGGATGGATACACATATATACTGGTGACTGAATATTTTAATAGGAATACTGATAGCTATTTTAATTTTTAGCCAGTTTTTGGATAAGATGATTTCAAAACTCAGAAAATACATATACTTGTTATTCATTCTGTTATGTTTTATAATTGGGTCTTTTCTTTTCAGGTGTCATCTCTTGAAAGTACCATTTCTGTATGTGATGTGAGGAACAAGATTGCCAAGTTGCCAGGTGACTAAAATGTCTTTACCATCTTTGAAAATCAAGGCTGACCAAAAGCCCAATGTGAGCACCTCTCCCTATGCAACATATTAATTCAGGATGACAAGATTCCTCTAACACCACCAAAAAGCTGGGTTCTTAAAAGGCCAACCAGCAGAAAGTTGCATAAAGCTACATTTGCTTCTTGATTCATGACACTTAATTAGAACTAAAGTTTATGGCCCCAGATTGCAGATTTCAAGTCCAGAATATGTCTTTCAATTTCACATCTGTAAGCTGTTTTCAGTGTAAAAGAAAAGGTCAATAATTACAAGACTGAAAGTGATGTCTGAGTAGAACTCTATGTCATTGGTCCTTTTCTTTTCTTCCCCCTTATTTAGATGCTGTCTCAACATTTTTCAACTTGAGAAAATAACCATGCCACTCTTTCTAATTAAATTAATTAGGCCTTCCTGGAGTCTTTTTCAGTGTTTTTAACAATCATTTTTAGGAATTGTTTGTACAACTTTGAAACAGGTTTCTGCCTTCTAGCACAGAATTTTTAAGGAGCTAAATATTCTGGCATTGGATATGAGGGGAAAAAAATCCCACAGTAACCTTCCATGAATAACCACAATAATGTTCACAAGCTTTCATTATTGAAAATATGCTCAAATGATGTTCAGAATTTTTCAAAAAAGGAAAGTGGAGAAATTGGGAATAAAACTTGGTTAAGAATATGATAATTTAAGAACAGAAAATGCTTATTAAAAATTCAAAGCTGTGAAGATAAAGTTTGCAGAGAGCTCTTGAGAATAAGAGAGCCTCATTATTCCTGTATTAAATGCTGAACTTGAAGAGACCTAATTCATACACAGACAAAGATTGCCGGCCAAAGCTCATGTTCTATAAACATGATTAACAATTCATGTTTCTTTCTTGGAATCTCATTCTGTACCCTAAAATTTCAAGTTATAAATATTATGTGAGGGGCTTAATAATCATTTAGGATAACTATAGTAGATGTGCAAGGCGGAGGAGCAAATGAGAAGACTTGGTCTTCTCTAGACAATGAAGAAGGAGAATAAGCCCAAATATTTTGAATTGAAGGTGTTAAAGGCAACATGTCTGACCTTTGAACATATACCAACATATTCATTTTTTTCTGTACTGTTGTATAGAGTAGATTAATAAAGCTTTGTAAAATAAATTAGCAATATGTATTTTCAAAGTGTTTTGAACAGTTTAATAGTCATATAATTTTAAAATTGGACTGATGATTAAAATTTTCTCTCAGCATAGATACTACTTTCCCTGTATTTTGGCACTACTGACTATCTCATTATCTCTGAGTCTGGCTTTTTCTTTCATTCATCCCCTTATTGAAATAATCTCTCATAACTCAATAATATCTCCCAATTGTCTAAATTTTCTCCATAATAACTTTTATTAGTTTTTCTCATCATTTAATATATTGATCAGTGAGCCTCATACTTGCTGAAATTCCCAACTTTCTTAATTATATTTGCGTAGAATTACAATATAAATGAATATCTCCTCTTCCTCTAAGCATCCTTTCCTTTTCTGCTTTCCTTGCATCCATTCTTTCTCTTTTAATACTAAGGATAGGGCACAAGGACCAATGCACTAATCTCCATTCTCCTCTTCATCTTTCTTGCTTCAAAGCACATAAATACATTCACGGTTACACAATTTCTTTCTCTTCAAGTGGCAGCCAAAAAATTTTTTATGGCTTTGCAATCCTATTGTTCTAGTTATGAGTAATCATTTACTTTTCATCTCTTCAACAAAATGTCATGTGGTCATCTGTTATGCAGGTGAACTAAACCTATATAGTAACTATCTTCCTCTTAAATTCCACTTTTACTGATTAAAAATATTTTGGCCACATTATACAAAGAGCTGACTCATTCAAAAAGACCCTGAAGCTGGGAAAGTTTGAGAGCAGGAAGAAAAGGCGGCATTAGAGGATGAGATAATTGGATGGCATAATTGACTCAATGGACATACGTTTGAGTAAACTCCAGGAGATGGTGAAAGACAGAGAAGCCTGACATACTGCAGTCCATGGAGTCACAAAGAGTCAGATATGATTGAGCGACTGAACACCAACACCTAACTGAAAAACAGTGTTAACTGTGCCTTCAGTTTTTGCATTATACAGACTTAATACTGTAAATCTAATTTTCACTGTTTATTCATTGTTGTTGTTCCTTTGCTAAGTTGTGTCTGACTTTTTGCAGCATCATGGACTGCAGCAAGACAGCCTCCTCCATCCTCTACTATTTCCTGAACATTGCTCAAATTCATGTCCATTAAGTTGGTGATGATATCTAACCATCTCAGCCTCTGTTTTCCCCTTCTTTTGCCTTCAATCTTTCCCAGTATAAGGGATTTCGCCAATGCATCTGCTTTTCACATCAGGTGGTCAAAATATTGGAACTTCAGCTTAGGGTTGATTTACTTTAGGACTGACTAGTTTGATCTCTTTGCAATCCAAGGGACTCTCAAGAGTCTTCTCTTGCACCACAATTCAAAAGCATCAATTCTTTGGTGCTCAGCCTTCTTTATGGTCCAACTCTCACATCTGTAGATCACTAATGGAAAAACCATACCTTGGCTTTATGGACTTTTCTGAGCAAAGTGATGTCTTTACTTTTTAATATGCTCTCTAGGTTTGTCAAAGCTTTCCTACCAAGGAGAAAGTATCTTTTAATTTCATGTGTGCAGTAACTGTCCACAGTGAATTTGGAGCCTGGGAACATAAAATCTGCCACTGCTTACACTTTTTACTTTCATTTGCCATGAAGGATGGAACCATATGCAATGACCTTATATTTTTTAATGTTGAGTTTCAAACCAGTTTTTTCACTCTCTTCTTTCACCTTCATCAAGATTCTCTTTAGTTCCTCTTTATTTTCTGCCATTAGAGTGGTATCATCTGCATATATGGGGTTGCTGATATTTCTCCTGGCAATGTTGATTCCAGCTTATGATTCATCCAACCCTGCATTTTGAATGATGTATTCTACATAGACATTAAATAAGCAGGGTGACAATGTATAGCTTTTTTGTACTCCTTTTCCAATTTTGAACCAGCCAATTGTTCCATGCCCACTTCTAACTTTTTTCCTGACCCTGAACACAAATTTCTCAAGAGACAAGTAAGGTGGTCTGGTACTTCCATCTCTTTAAGAATATTCCAGTTTGTTGTGATCCATATGGTCAAAGGCTTTAGGGTAGTCAATGAAGCAGAAGTAGATGTGTTTTTTTTTTTTCCTAGAATTCCCTTACTTATCCCACGATCCAGAGAATGTTAGCAATTTGGCCTTTTGTTTCTCTGCCTCTTTGAAACCCAGCTTCTACATCTTGAATTTTTCAGTTCACATAACACTGAAGCCTAGTTTGAAGGATTTTGAACATAACCTTTACTAGATGTGAAATAAGTGCAGTTGTATAGTAGTTTGTACATTCTATGGCATTGCCATTCTTTGGGATTGGAATGAAAACTTAGCTTTTCCAGCTGTGGCCACCACTGAGTTTTCCAAATTTGCCAACATATTGAGTGTAACGCTTTAAGAGCATCATATTTTAGGATTTTTAAGTAGCTTGACTGGAACCACATTACCTCCAATAGCTTTGTTCATAGTAATGCTTCCTAAGCCCCACTTGACTTCACCCTCCAGGATGCCCAGCTCTAGATGATTGGCAACACCATCAACATTTTATATAGTTCTTCTGTGTTTTCTTTCCATATCTTCTTAATCTATTCTGCTTCTTTTTGATCCTTGCTCTTTCTGTCCTTTCATACAAGGGAACATTTTTTTCCCTTGATATATCCAGTCTTCTTCAAGAGATCTCTATTCTTACCCAGTCTATTATTTTCCTCTATTTATTTGCATTGTTCATTTAAGAGGACCTTTCCTCTCTTCACTGTTCTCTGGAACTCTGCATTTATTTGAGTATATATTTTCCATTCTTAGATGTCTTTTGTTTCTCTTCCTACCTCAGATATTTGTAAAGTCTCCTCAGACAAATCACTTTGCCTTCTTTCCTTCTGTTTACCTATATGAAGTCCTAAAATCTGATTTCATCACAACCTCCTGCAGATCTTTCTCACATCATTTTCTATTATCACAAGCTTATTTTATTAACAAAAAGTGGAAAGTATTCTCATTATCATATGCTAGGTGGGGAAATAGTGGAAAGTATTCTCATTATCCTATGCTACGTGGGGAAACAGTGGAAACAGTGTCAGACTTTATTTTTCTGGGCTCCAAAATCACTACAGATGGTGACTGCAGCCATGAAATTAAAAGACGCTTACTCCTTGGAAGGAAAGTTATGACCAACCTAGATAGCATAATCAAAAGCAGAGACATTACTTTGCCAACAAAGGTTCGTCTAGTCAAGACTGTGGTTTTTCCTGTGGTCATGTATGGATGTGAGAGCTGGACTGTGAAGAAGGCTGAGCGCCGAAGAATTGATGCTTTTGAACTGTGGTGTTGGAAAAGACTCTTGAGAGTCCTTTGGACTGCAAGGAGACCCAACCAGTCCATTCTGAAGGAGATCAGCCCTGGGATTTCTTTGGAAGGAATGATGCTAAAGCTGAAACTCCAGTACTTTGGCCACCTCATGCAAAGAGTTGACTCATTGGAGAAGACTCTGATGCTGGGAGGGATTGGGGGCAGGAGGAGAAGGGGACAACAGAGGATGAGATGGCTGGATGGCATCACTGACTCGATGGATGTGAGTCTGAGTGACCTCCAGGAGTTGGTGATGAACAGGGAGGCCTGCTGTGCTGTGATTCATGGGGTCACAAAGAGTTGGACACGACTGAGCAACTGACCTGATCTGATGGTATAACTGATCTATTTCTAATGCTTCAACATACACATTCAGTACAAAAGGAAAAACAAATGCTTATCCTAAGATTCAAGATTTTTCCACAGAAAGATCCTAGACTATCTATCCAGGGTTTTATTTTTTATTTTTTTTTTTGGTATTAACCTGTTTTATCTATTTCTCTGTGTGTTTGTCTATTTTTAATTATGAGAGGTGTGCATTGATTCATGTTTTTAATTTGATATTCTCATAAAAAAATCCAAATGGTCTATGGAACATTTATTATATATATACATAACAATTGTTTCTTCACATTAGAAAAACCAGATGGCCATCATCTTAATTAAGAAATTCAATTCAATGTTAGCCATTATGTGAAAAATACACAATATGAATATTTTGATTAAGGTCACTGAGAAGAAAAAAGCACCACTATACTGTATTGCTGTTGACATATGGCAAAACCAATACAATATTGTAAAGTTAAAAAATTAAAAAATTAAATTAAAAAAAGAAAGCACCACTATACACCATAACTACCAAAGTGTTAAATTTATATATAGTCATGAGGAAAACATAGGAAAATCCAAACTTAGTGATTTCTAAGAACAAATTGGCTTGACTTATTTTAAAATGTCAATGTAATAAAAGAGAAAAAATAAATAAGGAATGAGTAAAAAGCCCCATAGATTAATGAAGATAAAGAGGTTCATGGCAAATAAATGAAATTATTAAATATTAATTGATCCTAAATTTTATAAAGTAGCTCTGAAGGCCTTTACTAGGTAAATTTATAAAATTTAAATGTGGCCAGAAATTTATTGAATGAGTTAAAGATTTCCCTGGAAACCATCAATTCTTCACAATCTTACAATCATTCTTAACAACAAATACTTTCAATATGTAGTATGAGTCTTGGCATGCTTCCCAAGTGGAACCAGTGGTAATGGAACCCACCTGCCAATGCAGGAAGCATAAAACACTTGGGTTTGATCTCTGGGTTGGGAAGATCCCCTTGAGGAGGACACGAAAACCCACTCCAATATACTTGTCTGGAGAATACCATGGACAGAAGAGCCTGACAGCCAACAGTCCACAGGGTTGCAAAGAGTCTGACATGACTGAAGCTACTTATATGTACACATGCATCAATCGGGGACTACGTTTTAATATATTCCCCAAGTATAAAAAGATTGTTGCTTGGCATAGATTTTTCACTAATTCCAAAGAGTAAAAGTGCTATGGACTTTTTTCAAGGAGTCTATTTATATGTTATTAGCATGGCACTTTATGCTTGCCAAAGGACTTTCATATGTTATCTTATATATGCTATACTTCAGCTGGTAACAGTTCTGTGAATTGGGCAGAAGAGAACTTATTACCATTACATTACAAAAAGTAAGAATGGAATACATAGCATGTAGAACTATTACACTGCTCTTTGATTAAACTTAATCAAATTTTAAAATTTAATATTCACATAATATAGAATTATATAATATGAAAAATTGACATGCTGAAGTCTACTTTCTCACTTGAAGATAACCCTTCTTAGATGAATTTTATTTCAATAACCTAGTAAATATAGTGACATATATTATGTAGACATTTTTATTCTTTTCTTAAATAAAACTTGTGTATATTATCTACAGTATTATACAGATTTTCAGGTATTATTTACTTTTAGAATTTTATCATGGGCATTTCTTTATGTCAGGACATAAAGGCTTCCCTGTCAGCTCAGTGGTAAAGAATTCTCCTGACAATGCAGGAGTTGCAAGTTCAAATCCTGAGTCAGGAAGATCTCCTGGAGAAGGAAATGGCAACCCACTTCAACATTCTTTCCTGGAAAAATCCATGGACAAAAGAATTTGGTGGACTACAGTCCATGGGGTCCCAAAAGGAGTCAGACGTGACATGGTGACTAAACAACAAAAAAATAAAAAGTTTAATTATGTCAAAGTTCCAATTTAATGAGCTTTTAACTTGTTCTCAATGATTAGCTAAGATATGCTATGTAGTTTAAATGGTTATTATATAACAGTTTAATTCACTTCAGTCGCTCAGTTGTGTCCAACTCTTTGCGACCTCATGAATCGCAGCACACCAGGCCTCCTTGTCCATCACCAACTCCCAGAGTTCACTGAGACTCACATCCATCAAGTCAGTGATGCCATCCAGCCATCTCATCCTCTATCGTCCCCTTCTCCTCCTGCCCCCAATCCCTCCCAGCATGAGAGTTTTTTCCAATGAGTCAACTTTTCGCATGAGGTGGCCAAAGTATTGGAGTTTCAGCTTTAGCATCAGTCCTTCCAGTGAACACCCAGGACTGATCTCCTTCAGAATGGACTGGTTGGATCTCCTTGCAGTCCAAGGAACTCACAAAAGTCTTCTCCAACACCATAGCTCAAAAGCATCTATTCTTGGGCTCTCAGCTTTCTTCACAGTCCAACTCTCACATCCATACATGACCATTGGAAAAACCATAGCCTTGACTAGATGCACCTTTGTTGGCAAAGTAATGTCTCTGCTTTTCACATGCTATCTAGGTTGGTCATAACTTTCCTTCCAAGGAATAAGCATCTTTTAGTTTCATGGCTGCAGTCATCATCTGCGGTGATTTTGAAGCCCCAAAACATAAAGTCTGACACAGTTTCCACTGTTTCCCCATCTATTTACCATGAAGTAATGGGACCAGATGCCATGATCTTCGTTTTCTGAATGTTGAGCTTTAAGCCAACCTTTTCACTCTCCACTTTCACTTTCATCAAGAGGCTTTTGAGTTCCTATTCCCTTTCTGCCATAAGGGTGGTGTCATCTGCACATCTGAGGTTACTGATATTTCTGCCAGCAATCTTGATTCCAGCTTGTGCTTCTTCCAGCCCAACGTTTCTCATGATGTATTCTGCATATAAGTTAAATAAGCAGGGTGACAATATACAGTCTTGACGTACTCCTTTTCCTATTTGAAACCAGTCTCTTGTTCCATGTCCAGTTCTAACTGTTGCTTCAACTCTTTCCAAATTTGTATGACTATTTCTGTAGATAAATTTTAGGGAAAAGTCTCATTAAATCTAAGATCATAAATATGTATTTTCTGATTTTCTTCATTTTGCATCATGTATAGATACATATTTGTCATTAAGAAAAAGTCTTCAGTCCAGTTCAGTTCAGTCCCTCAGTTGTGTCCGACTCTTTGCAACCCCATGGACAAAGGATGCAAGGCCTGCCTGTCCACTGCCAATGCCTGGAGTTACTCAAACTCCAGGTGATGAGTTGGTGATGCCATTCAGCCATCTCATTCTTTGTCATCCCCTTCTTCTCCTGCCTTCAATGTTTCCCAGAAACAGGATCTTTTTGAATGGGCCTGTTCTTCACATCAGGTGGCCAAAATATTGGAGCTTCAGCTTCAGCATCCATTATTATGTATATATATAATAAATATTCCATAGACCATTTGGATTTTTTTATGAGAATATCAAAGTAAAAACATGAATCAATGTACACCTCTCATAATTAAAAATGGACAAACACACAGACAAATAGATAAAACAGGTTAATAGCAAAACAAACAAACAAACAAAAAAAAAACCTGGATCTTTCTGTGGAAAAATCTTGACTCTTAGGATAAGCATTTGTTTTTCCTTTCGTGCTGAATGTGTATGTTGAAGCATTAGAAATAGATCACTTGTACCATCAGATCAGGTCAGTTGCTCAGTTGTGTCCGACTCTTTGTGACCCCATGAATCACAGCACTCCAGGCCTCCCTGTCCATCACCAACTCCCGGAGGTCACTCAGACTCACGTCCATCGAGTCAGTGGTGCCATCCAGCCATCTCATCCTCTGTTGTTCCCTTCTCCTCCTGCACCCAATCCCTCCCAGCATCAGAGTCTTCTCCAATGAGTCAACTCTTCGCATGAGGTGGCCAAAGTACTGAAATTTCAGTTTTAGCATCATTCCTTCCAAAGAAATCCCAGGGCTGATCTCCTTCAGAATGGACTTGTTGGATCTCCTTGTAGTCCAAGGGACTCTCAAGAGTCTTCTCAAACACGACAGTTCAAAGGCATCAATTCTTCAGTGTTCAGCTTTCTTTATAGTCCAACTCTCACATCCATACATGACTATTGGAAAAACCATGGCTTTGACTACACAGACCTTTGCTGGCAAAGTAATGCCTCTGCTTTTTAATATCCTGTTTAGGTTTATCATAACTTTTCTTCCAAGTAGCAAGTGTCTTTTAATTCGGTGGCTGCAGTCACCATTTGCAGTGATTTTGGAGCCTAAAAAAATAAAGTCTGACAGTGTTTCCATTATCTCCCCATTTATTTGCCAAGAAGTCATGGAACCAGATGCCATGATCTTAGTTTTTTGAATGTTGCATTTTAAGCCAACTTTTTCACACTCCTCTTTAACTTTCATCAAGAGGCTTTTTAGTTCTTCTTTGCTTTCTGCCATAAGGGTTGTGTCATCTGTGTATCTGAGGTTACTGGTATTTCTCCCAGCAATCTTGATTCTAGCTTGTGCTTCATCCAGCTCAGAATTTCTCATGATGTACTCTGCATATAAGTTAAACAAGCAGGATGACAATATACAGCCTTGTCATACTCCTTTCCCAATTTTGAATCGGTCTGTTGTTCCATATCCAGAATACAATGTGATGTGTTTACATACATATATATATATATATATATATATATATATACATACACACACACATATGTGTATTTATGTTTATATTATAACAGGATTCTCAATTACAGAGCTGGTGAATTTAAACATCCATTACTTCACATATTTAAAATTCACAGTTTTATAAAAACACAAATTATATTATTTAAGTAATTCTAATTTACACAGCACAATTTATAATCATCATGGTATACTTCAGAATCTTAGACCTAATGAAGATCATCTAATAACTGAAAGCATCTCTCCTTTTAGCAGACTCTCATTGTATTGTTTTCAGCCCCTAATTCCTTGAAACCTCAAATTTACTGTTTCTGTGAGTTATGGATTCAATGTTATTTATTTGTTTAATTCAATATATAATTGATATAGTGCAGTATTTGTCTTTCTCTGGCTTATTTCATTGAGAATAGTGACCTACAAACTCACTCATGCAAATCGTCACACATATCAGAATTCTCTTAATTTTTAAGATTTAGTAATTTTTTAAAAATTTATTTACATCATTTTTATCCATTTATCTATTTACAAACTTTTAGATTGCTTCCAATGTCTTGGCTAATGTGCATAATTCAGCAATAAGCATGGGCCTACATATCTCCTTAATATAATGAGTTTGTATTCTTTAAATATATATGAATAAATGAGAGTGCTGGATCATGCTATAGTTCTATTTTTAATGCTTCTAAGTTAAGTTTATACTGTTTTATGTGTCTGTACTGGCTTACATTCCCAACAACAGTGTATACAGGTTCCTATTTTCTTTATTTTCTCACCAACATTTGTTTTCTGTAGACTTTTTAGTGGTGGTCCTTCTGATAGGTATGAGATGATATATTGCTGTGGTTTTGATTTGCATTTCTCTAATGATTAGTAAGGAGAAGGCAATGGCAACCCACTCCAGTACTCTTGCCTGGAGAATCCCAGGGACCGCAGGGCCTGGTGGGCTGCTGTCTATGGGGTCACACAGAGTCAGACACGACTGAAGCGACTTAGCAGCAGCAGCAATGATTAGTAATGTTGACCAGCCTTTCATGTGCTTATCTGCATTTGTGTATCTTCAACATAGGAAACAGTCAATAAGAGATAGCTGTAATTATTCATTAAAATGTGTGTATCCAATGCATGCATGTGAAGTTGCTTGTGTTCAAATCTTTGCGACACCATGGACTGTAGCCTGTAAGGGTCCTCTGTCCATGGGGTTTCCCAGGCAAGAATAATAGAGTGGGTTGCCATTTCCTTTTTCAGGGGTTCTTCACAATACAAGGATTGAACCTGCATCTCTTATGTCTCCTGCATTTGGCAGGCAGGTGTTTTTTTGTTTTTTTTTTTTTTTTTCTTTTTTTAACCACTAGCACCACAGCCTTGACTAGGCAAACCTTGCCAACAAAGGTTCACCTAGTCAAGGCTATGGTCTTTCCTGTGGTCATGTATGGATGTGAGAGCTGGACTGTGAAGAAGGCTGAGCACAAAAGAATTGATGCTTTTGAACTGTGGTGTTGGAGAAGACTCTTGAGAGTCCCTTGGACTGCAAGGAGATCCAACCAGTCCATTTTGAAGGAGATCAGCCCTGGGATTACTTTGGAAGGAATGATGCTAAAGCTGAAACTACAGTACTTTGGCCAACTCATGGGAAGAGTTGACTCATTGGAGAAGACTCTGATGCTGGGAGGGATTGGCGGCAGGAGGAGAAGGGGACGACAGAGGATGAGATGGCTGGATGGCATCACTGACTTGATGGATGTGAGTCTGAGTGACCTCCGGGAGTTGATGATGGACAGGGAGGCCTGGAGTGCTGCAGTTCATGGGGTCCAAAGAGTCGGACACGACTGAGCAACTGATCTGATCTGATCTGAGCACCACCTGGGAAGCCAGTGTATCCACTACATGGAGCTAAAGAGAAAAATGACATGCCATTATTGTTTCATTGATATCTAGGAATTTTTTTTCATCCTAGACTATAAACTCCTGAATTGCAGAAATAATTTCTTAAATATTTTTGTACTCTTAGAGTAACCAAATGCCTACCACAGAGTAAATAAATAATATTTCTTTATTAAAGGATTAAACATCAAACCAGTCAATCCTATAGGAAACCAATTCTGAATATTCATTGGAAGGCCTGAGGCTGAAACTGAAATTCCAATACTTTGGCCACCTGATGTGAAGAGCTGACTTATTAGAAAAGGCCCTGATGCTGGGAAATATGGAAGGCAGGAGGGAAAGGGGACGAGAGAGGATGGCATCTGTCATCAGAGTGGTTGGATGGCATCACTGACTCACTGAACATGAGTTTATTCAAGCTTAGGGAGATGGTGAAGAGCAGGGAAGTCTGGAGTGCTGCAGTCCATGGAGTTGCAAAGAATCAGACACAACTGAGAGACTGAACAACAACAAATAAAAGCAATAAATGAATAGATAGTGCACTAAGTTTGCAGTTGGTGTTGTGTATTGTACGTGATATAAATGTGTAGACAGGAACTAGCTGGTAGACATATTTCCAATATTGTCTTCAAGCTAGGGCATTACCATATGTACTGTATATACAAATAAGTAAATAACTTCTTTAAATAAAGCTGTCAGAAAAATCTCCCTTTTCTCTAAATGATGTCCTAGTAAAATGTGTTGACTAATATTTTTCAAATAAAAGAAGCAGCAAGAGAGTAGGAATAGAAGGAACACACCTCAACATAATAAAATCTATATATGAAAAACCCACAGCAAACATTATCCTCAATGGTGAAAAATTGAAAGTATTTCCCCTAAAGTCAGGAAAAAGACAACGGTGCCCACGTTCACCTCTACTATTCAACATAGTTTTGGAAGCTTTGACCACAGAAATCAGAGCAGAAAAAATAAATAAATAAATAAAAGGAATCCAAATTGGAAAAGAAGTAAAACTTTCACTGTTTGCAGATGACATGATCCTCTACATAGAAAATCCTAAAGACTCCACCAGAAAATTACTAGAACTAATCAATTAATATAGTAAAGTTGCAGGATATAAAATCAACACACAGAAATCCCTTGCATTCCTGCACACTAATAATGAGAAAATAGAAAGAGAAATTAAGGAAACAATTCCATTAACTATTGCAACGAAAAGAATAAAATACTTAGGAATATATTTTCCTAAAGAAACTAAAGACCTATATATATAGAAAACTATAAAACACTGGTGAAAGAAATCAAAGAAGACACTAATAGATGGAGAAATATACCATGTTCATGGATCAGAAGAATCAATATAATTAAAATGAGTATACTACCCAAAGCAATCTATAGATTCAATGCAATCCCCATCAAGTTACCAATGGTATTTTTCACAGAGCTAGAACAAATAATTTCACAATTTGTATGGAAATATAAAAAAACCTCGAATAGCCAAAGCAATCTTGAGAAAGAAGAATGGAACTGGAGGAATCAACCACACCTGACTTCAGGCTCTACTTCAAAGCCACAGTCATCAAGACAGTATGGTACTGGCACAAAGACAGAAATATAGATCAGTGGAACAAAATAGAAAGCCCAGAGATAAATCCACACACCTATGGACACCTTATCTTTGACAAAGGAGGCAAGAATATACAATGGATTAAAGACACTCTCTTTAACAAGTGGTTCTGTTCAACCACTTGTAAAAGAATGAAACTAGAACACTTTCTAACACCATACACAAAAATAAACTCAAAATGGATTAAAGATCTAAATGTAAGACCAGAAATTGTAAAACTCCTAGAGGAGAACATAGGCAAAACACTCTCCAACATACATCACAGCAGGATCCTCTATGACCCACCTCCCAGAATATTGGAAATAAAAGCAAAAATAAACAATGGGACCTAATTAAAATTAAAAGCTTCTGCACAACAAAGGAAACTCTAAGCAAGGTGAAAAGAAACCTTCAGAATGGGAGAAAATAATAGCAAATGAAGCAACTGACAAACAACTAATCTCAAAAATATACAAGCAACTCCTGCAGCTCAATTCCAGAAAAATAAACAACCCAATCAAAAAATGGGCCAAAGAATTAATAGACATTTCTCCAAAGAAGACATACAGATGGCTAACAATCACATGAAAAGATGCTTAACGTCACTCATTATCAGAGAAATGCAAATCAAAACCACAATGAGGAGCCATTTCACGCCAGTCAGAACGGCTGCTATCCAAAAGTCTACAAGCAATAAATGCTGGAGAGGGTGTGGAGAAAAGGGAACCCTCTTACACTGCTGGTGGGAATGCAAACTAGTACAGCCACTGTGGAGAACAGTGTGGAGATTCCTTAAAAAACTGGAAATAGAACTGCCTTATGACCCAGCAGTCCCACTGCAGGACATAGACACCGAGGAAACCAGAATTGAAAGAGACACGTGTACTCCAATGTTCATTGCAGCACTGTTTATAATAGCTAGGACATGGAAGCAACCTAGATGTCCATCAGCAGACAAATGGACAGGAAAGCTGTGGTACACAGTGGTACACAGTGGAGTATTACTCAGATATTAAAAAAATACATTTGAATCAGTTCTAATGAGGTGGATGAAACTGGAGCCTATTATACAGAGTGAAGTAAGCCGGAAATAAAAACACCAATACAGTATACTAATGTGTATATATGAAATTTAGAAAGATGATAATGATAACCTTGTATGCAAGACAGAAAAATAGACACAGATGTATAAAATAGTCTTTTGGACTCTGTGGGAGAGGGAAAGGGTGGGATGATTTGGGAAAATGGCATTGAATCATGTATAATATCATATATGAAACCAATTGCCAGTCCAGGTTCAATGCACGATACTGGATGTTTGGGGCCAGTGCACTGAGATGACCCAGAGGGATGGTATGGGGAGTGAGGTGGGTGTGGGGTTCAGGATGGGGAACACGTGTATTCTTGTGGTGGACTCATGTTGATGTATGGCAAAACAAATACAATACTCTAAAGTAATTAACCTCCAATTAAAATAAATAATTTTATATTTTAAAAAAATCCCTAAATGCCCGAGATCTGATGCTGAAAATTTCAATACTTTCTTAATTGTAACACAAAATAATTAGAGAAAATTCTCTTACAGGATATAGAGAGCAAAGTCTGTAACCCCAGGTACATTCAGATTGTCACCATAATTTCACTGAGAAGTTCCAGTGCTGGAGACAATTGGAACCAGCAGAAAAGTGGAAATTATAAGCTGACAGGCTCAATGATCTGAACTGTCTACTTAAGGAAGTAATGACTATGTAGAACACAAAAAGAGACACATGCCTTGAAATTTTGTGAAATCTGACAAAAGTACCTCATAGTAATAGCAATGCTATATATTATTTTACTATTTTTAAAGCACTCTGTAAGTTTTAAAATTCCTTTCTGTTTTAAGTATAAATTGATGTGTATAATAGGAAGCATGAAGTACATTCACTTTTATTTTGGTGGAAAGCAAGTGAGAAAACATTTAGGGTAAGTCCCTGTAGTAAGAAAATGGCACCTATTTTTTGAAATATCAGATTTTTGTTTGATCAATTAAATATTTAAATGGACAACAATCCTATTTATATCAAAATAAAGGTTTTAGGACATGCATGCTGCTGCTGCTGCTGCTACTGCTGCTAAGTCACTTCAGTCGTGTCTGACTCTGTGCGACCCCATAGATGGCAGCCCACAAGGCTCCCCCGTCCCTGGAATTCTCCAGGCAAGAACCCTGGAGTGGGTTGCCATTTCCTTCTCCAATGCATGAAAGGGAAAAGTGAAAGTGAAGTCGCTCAGTCGTGTCTGACTCTTAGTGATCCCATGGACTGTAGTCCACCAGGCTCCTCCATCCATGGGACTTTCCAGGCAAGAGTACTGGAGTGGGGTGCCATTGTTATACTAAAATTATGCTCTGTGATTTCACAATGATAGTTCTGTCTATATACTATGCAACATAAAATTAGAAATGTTAAAATCCTCTGAGCCCTTTCTTTTATAACTATATATTCTTGTAGTCAGAGAAGACAATGGCACCCCACTCCATTACTCTTGCCTGGAAAATCCCATGGATGGATTAGCCTGGTAGGCTGTAGTCCATGGGGTCGCTGAGAGTCTGACATGACTGAGTGACTTCACTTTCACTTTTCAGTTTCCTACATTGGAGAAGGAAATGGCAACGCACTCCAGTGTTCTTGCCTGCAGAATCCCAGGGACAGGGGAGCCTGGTGGGCTGCCATCTATGGGATCTCACAGAGTCGGACACAACTGAAGTGACTTAGCAGCAGTAGCAGTATCCTTGTAGTTAATATAGAGAATAATTGAAGTAAAAATTGTTACATGATGAAGATGTCAGCAACAATCTCCCATCAGTAATACATGTGCTTTCACCCGACATTTGAAATTTCAGTGAGTCTGTTTTTTTTTTTTTTTTAATATAAGTTTATTTATTTATTTAAATTGGAGGCTAATTACTTTACAATACTGTATTGGTTTTGCCATCACCAACATGAATCTGCCACGTGTTCCCCATCCTGAACCCACCTCCCACCTCCCTCCCCGTACCATCCCTCTGCATCATCCCAGTGCACCAGCCCCAAGCATCCTGTACCATGCATCGAACCTGGGCTGGCGATTCATTTCATATATGATATTATACATGTTTCAATGCCATTCTCCCAAATCATCCCACCCTTTCCCTCTCCCACAGAGTCCAAAAGACTGTTCTATACATCTGTGTCTCTTTTGCTGGCTTGCATACAGGGTTATCGTTACATCTTTCTAAATTCCATATATATGCATTAGTATACTGTATTGATGTTTTTCTTTCCGGCTTACTTCACTCTGTATAATAGGCTCCAGTTTCTTCCACCTCATTAGAACTGATTCAAATGTATTCTTCAGTAAGCCTGTTTTATCCAGTTCCTCGTGGCCTGTGGATGTCCTGGAATGCATGGGGGTAGGTGTATACCTGTGAATATTAGGAAATCTTGTGAATGTTAGAATTTTGTTTGGTTTGGATTTTTAACCTTGCCCTGTCATCATTTTATATCAATATAGTCTCTAACTTCTTTTATTTGGTGACCAGGAAATATCTGGTAATTTTCTATTCAGTGGCTGAAGCTATTATACATTTCAGAGAAGGTTTCTGCAAAGCATATTCTGCATGGCAATTGACAATATCCTTATAGTCCAGCACACTGGACAAATCACGCTAATAGTCTCAGGCTGATTTTCCCAGAGGAGTCATTCAACAGGGCCATCTGAAGTCATCTTATTTTTAATCTATTTTGAAAATCAAAGATCCCACCATTTCTGAATTTCTTAAGGTCATTGGTCTACTTTATGTTTCCTGTGATATATAGACTAATTTAGCTTAGAGGTGAAAGATGCAGTTAAGAAGACAAAGTGAATAAAAGAACTTTGAGATGCAGAACTTTCAGTTTCAAAGGCTATGAATGACCATAAAAGATGCAGCAACAACAAGAGTGTTCCTTTTCATTCTTTCAAGGACTATAGATTTCTAACAGAGGATTAATGGAATATAGTTCTCTAGTTTTATGTTAATAGTATATCTGTTTTTATTTTTTATTTCTCAAATGTTTTCAGAAAAATTTTTTCAATGATGGAAATTAACTATTTTGTGTGAGTGTGTGTGTGTATGTGTGTGTGTGTGTGTGGCCCTGTCTGTATTAAAACTATTCAATATTTTATTTGTTACAAAAGATATTTTGTACTGTGTTGCTGCTGTTAATTTCATATGAATCTCCTCTCCATACTATAAATAACAAAAGGAGAAAAAAATCAACACTAGACAGAAAATCACACTTGCCTCTTACCTAGTCCTGTGATGTTTGAAATTTCTCTTCAACACTTCAATTAAGACTTCCTAAACCATGGTATCTTTATATCCCTTGACACTGCACTCAGTACCTTCCAAGAACATGGAGCATATTCCATTTTTTAACATTTAGGGATTTTGGAAGATTCTTTTTTAACTGAACTGAAATGTTCTCCATTTTAACTTGTGTGCATTCATCTTGGTACCATTCTCTGGGGACACATAAAACATGTCTGGATCACTTTTCCACATGATGTTTATCTTTCCAAATCCTTCAAAAGTTTCATGTTTGTAAGCATGTATCCTACTCAGTTTTCAACCCAACTCCAATAATGATCAACACATTCTCCAAGAGTCACTGTTGTTAATTTTTCATTGTGTTCTCCTTCATTTGATTTGGTTTAATCACTAAGTCTTAGCTGACTCTTAAGAGTCCATGGACTGTAGGCCTCTAGGCTCCTCTATCTTCTATCCATGGGATTTCCTAGGGAGGAATACTGGAGTAGGTTGCCATTTCCTTGTCTAGGGGATCTTTGTGACCCAGGGATTGAACCCAAGTCTCCTGCATTACACGTGATCTCCTGCATTGCAGGCAGATTTATAACCAACTGAGCCACCAGGGAAGCCTACATATACACACACACATATATAGGTGCATTTAGATGTTATCCATTCCAGGAAAATAAAGTATAAATACAGTTATGAGTGGAAGGGGAGGAAAGATCATTCTGCTCCTCCTATTTTTACCAAACATGCATATTCTGCTTCTTTCTCACATAGGAATCTTTCCAGTTTTTCCAACTATTCATTTATTGGCTTCTTTTCTAAGAAATATTAATTCTGAGATATTATATTGGACTATGTCAAGTTAAAAGCACAATGTGAGAGTTGCAAGTTAAGTTTTATTTGGAACAAAATAAAGACTGCAGCCTGAGAGACATTGCTTCCAATAGCTCTGAAAAACTGCTCTGAGGAGGTAGTGGTGGTAGTTTAGCTGCTAAGTTGCGTCTCATGCTTGCAACCCCATGGACTGTAGCCTGCCAGACTCCTTTATTCATGGGATTTTCCAGGCAAGAATACTGGAGTGGTTTGTCATTTTGTTCTCCAGGGTATAATCCCAACCCAGGGACCAAACATGGGTCTGTACACTGCAGGAAGATTCTTTACCAACTGATCTCCCAGAGGAGGAGACTGAGGAGATAAGGGGAGAATGAGACTGAGGAGGTAAGGGGAGACTATATAGGAATTTTGCAACAAGATAGAGATAATTGGGAGCATTAAAAGATTATTGTTAAATTAAAATTAAAAATTAAAAAAAGAAAGAAATAGATGTACAAAGTTAAAGAATTAACTGCTTTACTATGTATGGGAAGATGCAAGAGTCTGGGCTCACTGAAAATCAGTCCTTTGATAAGCATCAACAGCTTTCTGGAGTCAATATACTGTGTTTTCACATTCTGAGTATACTCAGAGCTCACCTTAGGGAGTGCCTGTAGTCCAATGACAGATATTCTTTTCAGCCCTGAGTTTCTGAGGCTCACTGACTCATATTGGAGGGTTGCAATCCTTAATGATTATGACATCCACTGTTTACTGATATGAAAATAAATATTCCATTTCTTAACTCTTTTAATAGTGTAGAGTGAGCTCCACTCCACTGAAATAAAAAGGCAGAATTTTTAGGTATTTGGGGTTGGGATGAGCTAGTGGAAAAATATTTCCTGACATTAAAGGGGAGATTGTTCAATGTGATCACGTCATCTGTGTTTGCTAATTAGCTAGACTCCTACCCACCTATCTATAGATAATGGCATATAGCAATATCTTTCTCCATGGTTACATTTCAAAAAGATACTTCTCAGATATTTGAGAAGATCATTCCACATTGTAAGATGATTAAAAGTCTGGGATGACATTTATATCTCAAAGGAACAGAAAATATATAATTATATGTTAAATGTTTTAAGACAAAAGATACCATGGGCCCATGGTCAAGAAGAAATCTATCTAAAGTTTAGTCCAGCTAAAGGGAACATCAAGGATGGTTTGGTCAATATTTACTTTTTTTCTTCTTTTTTTTTTGTAAATCTGACTTTTATGTACATCTTTAGTAAGGAGAAGGCAATGGCACCCCACTCCAGTATTCTTGCCTGGAAAATCCCATGGAAGGAGGAGCCTGGTACGCTGTAGTCCATGGGGTCGCTAAGAGTCGGACATGACTGAGCGATTTCACTTTCACTTAGTAAGGCAAAAACATATTATGTTGAGAAAGCAGTAACTGGCTTTCTCTGTATTATAGTCTTTCTGCTACCAAGGATAATTCTTAGAAGTGAAATCTTTTACACTAAAGAAAGCTTGATGAATGTGAATCAGTAGTTCTCTGAAAGTTCATATATCTTTCAAGTGGGTCTAAATATTTTGACTTTGTAGAAAGTAGAAGAAAGTTCAACTTGGACTTAAAGTAACATTTTTTTCCCTCCAATCTATTGTACCTTACACAAATTCTGTACTTTGGCAATTATTGGATATCACTTAATAAAAGAAACACCTTGATCTCTTTCTTTTACTTGTGGCTACCCTGTGGATACTTTCATTTTCTTATTTAGAAACCAGAGAATATGAGAAATAATAATTATGACCCTAACATATATGAAATGGATCAGAGCAAGCATAAACTCTAGGAATTAAAGACCTGAAGAGAAGATAAAATAGATGAGACAGTTGAAATTGCCTGCGTCTTGGGAACAACTACTAAAAAGGGGAAAAAAGCCTCTCATGGACACAGGATACTGAACAGAGAAGGATTGTGATGATTTTGGAAACACAATAGACTGACTAAAACTGAGAGGAAAAAAATGAGGAGAGAGTACAGAATGGGTGCCCCAAATGTGAGTCAGAAATCTAAATCATACAAGGTGAGCTGTTACTATGCTATACAAAAAAGACGATTTAGTATAAACCCATATTTGACATACAAGCCACAGGGCAAGGAAATTGGAAACCCAAATGGGAGTCAGGGAACTGAATATTGACTTTGGTAAAACTTATCTGACATTCAGTAGAAGAGAACTTCCCACTCCTCTTGTTATGATATGAGTTATTCAACTGGAAGCAGAAGGAGGAGAGATGATTTAATTTGAAGGATAGAAACAAACACTGACTCAATACCAGTCATAGTCCATAAAGCTGAATAACCTTTAAACAGACTCTTGGAGGGCACAACAAAACCTTGTTCACACCAAGATCCAGAAGAAAGGAGCAGTGATCCCACAGGAGATGGAGCAGACTTGCCTGTGAGTGTCCAGGAGTCTCTGGCAGAGGCAAGCATCAACAGTGGCCTGAGCTGGGTCAGGGGTACTGACTCCAACAGTTCTGGCAGCTGTGGTGTGCTGACTTACCCCTACCTCAAGCTAAACTACATGGAGGGAACACAGCCATGCCCATCAGAGTAAAATTGGATTAAAGATTTACTGAGCATGGCCTGCTCACCAGAGCAAAACCCAGTTTTCCCCATAACCAGTACCTAACATTAGGAAGCTTCCACAAGCCCCTTATCCTTATCCATCAGAGGGAAGATGGAATGAAAACCACAATCACCGGAAACTAAAAAAATGGACCACATGAATCACAGTCTTGTCTAATTCAATGAAACTATGAGCCACACCATGTAGGGCCATCCAAGGTGGATGGGTCATGGTAGAGAGTTCTAACAAAACCTGCTCACTGGAGAAAGGAATGATGAAGCATTTCAATATTCTTACCTTGAGAACCCCATGAACAGAATGAAAAGGCAAAAAAGATATGACACTGAAAGATGAACTCCCCAGATTGGTAGGTGACCAATATGGTACTGGAGTAGAGCAGAGAAATAGCTCCAGAAGTAATGAAGAGGCTGAGCCAAAGCAGAAACTTTGCCCAGTTGTGTATGTGTCTGGTGGTGAAAGTAAAGTCTGAAGCTGTTAAGAATCTTGCCTAAGAATCTGAATGTTAAGTCCATGAATCAAGGTAAATTGGAAGTGGTCAAACAGGAGATGGCAAGAGTGAACATTGACATTTTAGGAATCAGTGAACAAAAATGGGCCAGAATGGGTTAATTAATTCAGATGACCACTACATTTACTACTGTGGGCAAATGGACTAACAAAGAAATGGAGTAACAATCATAGTACTAAAGAGTCTGAAATGCATCACTTGGGTACAGTTTAAAAAAAAAAAAAAAAAGAATGATCTCTGTCAATTTCCAAAGCAAACCATTCAATATCACAGTAATCCAAGTCTATGCCCCGATGACTAATGCTGAAGAAGCTGAAGTTGAACAATTCTAAGATCTACAAGACCTTCTAGAGCTAACACCCCCCCCAAAAAAGATGTCCTTTTTATCATAGGGGACTGGCACGCAAAAGTAGGAAGTCAAGAGGTACATGGAATAACAGGCAAGTTGGGCCTTGGAGTACAAAATAAAACAGGGCAAGGGCAAAACATAGTTTTGCCAAGAGAACACACTAGTCATAGAAAACATCCTTTTCAACAACACAAGAGACAAACTCTATATATGGGCATCACCAGATGGTCAATACCATGATCAGATTAATTACATTTTTGCAGCCAAAGATGGAGAAGCTCTATATAGTCAGCAAAAAGAACACTGGGATCTGATTTTGGCTCAGATCTTGAACTCTTTATTGTAAAGTTCAGACTTAAATTGAAAAAAAAAAGTATGGAAAAACACTAGGCCATTCAGGTATGACATAAATCAAATCCCTTATGATAGAAGTACGGATGAAGGTTCGTACATTATACAGGAGTCAGTGATCAAAACCATCCTCAAGAAAAATGGAAAAAGGGAAATAGTTGTTTGAGGAGGACCTATAAATAGCTGAGAAAGGAAGAGAAGCAAAAGGCAAAAGAGAAAAGGAAAGATATACCCATCTGACTGCAGAATTCCAAAGAATAGCAAGGAGAGATAAGGAAGCCTTCCTAAGTGAACAAATGCAAAGAAATACAGAACAATATAATGGGAAAGACTAGAGATCTCTTCTAGAAAATTAGATATAGCAAGGGAATATTTCATGCAAATATGGCCACAATAAAGGGCAAAAATGGATGGATCTAACAGAAGCAGTAGATATTAAGAGGAAATGGCAAGAATACACAGAACTATACAAAAAAGATCTTAATGACCCAGATGACCACAAAGGTGTGCTCACTCACCTAGAGCCAGATATCTTGGAGTGTGAAGTCAAATGGGTCTTAGGATCATCACTGTGAACAAAGCTAGTGGAGGTTATGGAATTCCAGTCAATCTATTTAAAATCCTAAAAGATGAGTCTATAAAAGAGCTGCACTCAATATGACAGCAAATTTGGACAACTAAGCAGTGGCCACAGGACTGGAAAAGATCAATTTTAATTCCAGTCCCAAAGAAAGGCAGTGCCAAAGAATGTTCAAACTATTACACGATTGCACTTATATCACATGCTAGCAAAGTAATGCTCACAATTCTCCAAGCTAGGCTTCAATAGTAAATGAACTGAGAATACCCAGATGTCCAAGCTGAATTTAGAAAAGGCAGAGGAACCAGAGATCAAATTACCAATACTGGTTGGATCATAGAAAAAGCAAGAGATTTCCAGAAAAACATCTATTTTTGCTTCATTGACTATGCTAAAGCTATGGAAACAACAAACTGTGAAAATTCTGCAAAAAAATGGGAATATCAGACCGCCTTACCTACCTCCTGAGAAATTTTTATGCAGATCAAGAAGCAACAGTTAGAAGTGGACATGAAACAAAGAATTGGTTTCAAATTGGGAAAGAAGTATGTCAAGGCTGTATAATGTCACCTTGCTTATTTAGCTCTTATGCAGAGTACATCATGCAAAAGGCTGGGCCAGATGAAGCAAAAGCTGTAATCAAGACTGCTGTGACATATATCAATAACCACAGATATGCAGATGACACCACCCTTCTGCCAGAAAATGAAGAGGAACTAAAAAACCTATTGATGATGGTTAAATAGGAGAGTTAAAAAGCTGGCTTAAAACTCAAAATTCAAGAAACAAAGATGACGGCATCCTGTCCCATCACTTCATGGTAAACAGATGGGAAAAAAATGGAAACAGTGACACACTTTATTTTCTTGGGGTCTAAAATCACTGCAGATGGTGACTGTAGCCATGAAATTAAAAGATGCTTGCTCCTTGGAAGAAAAGCTATGACCAATCTAGACAGCATATTAAAAAGCAGAGATATTACTTTGCTGACGAAGGTCTGTCTAGTCAATGCTATGGTTTTTCCAGTAGTCATGTATGGATGTGAGAGTTGGACTATAAAGAAACTGAGCATCAAAGAATTAATGCTTTAAAATTGTGGTCTTGGAGAAGACTCTTGAGAGCCCCTTGCACTGCAAGGAGATCAAACTAGTCCATCCTAAAGAAAGTCAGCCCTGAATATTCATTGAAAGGACTGATGCTGAAACTCCAATAATTTGGCTACCTGTTGCAAAAAACTGACTCATTAGAAAAGACCTCGATGCTGGGAAAGTTTAAAGGCAGGAGGAGAAGGGGTGACAGAGGATGAGATAGTGGATAGCATCACTGACTCAGTGGACATGAATTTGAGCAAACTCTGGGAGGTGAAGGACAGTGAAGCCTCATATGCTGCAGTCTATGGGGTTGCAAAGTGTTGGACATGGCTGAGCAACTGAACAACTTTTTTTTTTTTTTTTAATATAGCCAAGAGAGCTTCCCAGTTGGTTCAGAGGTAGAGAACATGCTTGCCGATGCAGGAGACTCTAGTTTAATCCCTGGATCAGGAAGATCCCTTGCTGAAGGAAATGACAACCCACTGCAATATTTTTGCCTAGGAAATCATGGACAGAGAAGAGTGACTGACTGCAGTCCATGTGTTCACAAAAGAGATGGACATGATTTAGAGACTAAAACACAAACCATCTCACAAACTGTGTGAACAAAATAATATCTAAAGAAAAAACACAAGAAGTCGACAAGTCTGCACACAAGCCTGCACACCATGGGAGGTAGTAAGGACTATGACCCCTTATCCCAATGATTAACAGAAATCACTCCCTTTTTCCTTTTAAAAACTTCCATGACTAAAAAGAATCTTCAGAGATGGTTTTGGGGGGTTACTTAATCCACCATCTCCCCAAATTGCTAGCATTCTGATTAAAAACAACTTTCACCTCAACCAGCATTTCTCTCTTACACACAGATATTGATTTTTAAGCAGCAAACTGGACTCAAGTTTTGTAACACCAGATATTTATTTCTGTATATGAAAGTCTATACCCAAACTTAAAATAACCTAGTGTTAGAGCTTCAAAAAGCCTTAGAAATAATTAAAGCCAAATCAATTTAGAGATAAATAAAATATCCAGATAACATAGTTCAATGCCCAACAGTTAAAATGTACATAATGTACACAGTAAGTGCTTCAAATCTATTGTTGAAGTTTCGCATTTCTCTGATATACTTTAAGAAGGCAAATCTAAGTTCTATACTGAGCATGAGAAATGCAATGGAAATAGAAGGACATGTCTGTCAGATCTTTGAAGGCTAAATTTTCTTCACTTTATTTAAATTAAATCACTAAGGTTGGGGTGACCTTTTATTGGAGTGCCTCATACTTATATGAGAAAGTTCAAAATCAGCATAATGGCTGAGCTTAGAAAGTGTTCTGATCATAACAAAACAAAATTTAGAGAATGGAAAAGTAAGTAAAGTAGCAGAATAATTTTGGGGATGCGCATCCCCAAGTCACTTTAAAATGCATTTAAATTATTCAAGCAGCACAACACAATTTTCAATTGGAAGATATTTGATACAAGAAATTGAGATACTACTGCACTCATGATAAAAGATTTTGCATAGTTCTATTTATCCTTAGGTACTCTTTTCTAAGTCCTTTGCAATATATATTTTCATAGTATATTTGAGTTAAAATTTGAATAATAGAGGCTTCCTGAAGTTACTCACCTATCAAAGCCATGACATTGGAATGGAACTTATTTATATGGGAATCTAGCCTTTGACTGATTTTATATGATAAAATTATTGAAAATTGCATCAAATTTTGAGTTAGGAAATTCAACGACCAGTTACAGCTACTTCATTTTTGTTCTTAATAACTGAGGATAAAAACATTTCCCATTAGGGATTGTCTAGTAAATATTAATAAAATTAATTAATATCTCTATGAATAACATGTAATAACAAACTGGTATGAAAATGTTAACTGGTCTCACACTATTTGAAACAAAGTATCAGAACTATATATAAAATATTAAATAAAATCCCTGCTCTTAAGAAACTTAAATTTTCATGACAGTTAAGTAAAACTACAATTATAATATGATGTGTGATACAATGGAACTTCAAAAAGGGGCCACTGAATGAAGTTTTAGGGTATAGAAATTTTGTTAGAAACTAGGATTCCATTTTGTGATGAAATATCTGAAGATATTAGCTAAATGAAAAATGGGAAGGATATTCTGTAAGAGAATATTACAGAAGAAGGACAATAATAGGGAAGGACAAGCCTTACCTGAAAACAAAAGAGATGTCTGTGTCAGCTTAGGAGTTTGCATTTGATTTTGAATGGTTTAAAACACTGAAATATTTTGAACTAGGTATGTTGTTCAGTCACTGAGTTGTGTCTGACTTGCGACCTTATGAACTGTAATCCTATGGACTGCAGGCTGTCAGGCTTCCCTGTCCTTCATTATCTCCTGAAGTTTGCTCAAACTCATGCCCATTGAGTCAGTTATGTCATTCAACCATTTCATCCTCTGTCACTCCCTTCTTATCTTGCCCTCAATCTTTCTGAGTGTCAGAGTCTTCCAATGAGTTGACTCTTCGCATAAAGGGCCAAAGTATTAGAGCTTCACCTTCAACATCAGTCCTTCCAATGAAGGTATGTTAAACTATTTTTTTTTTTGAAAGTTTGTTCTTGCTGTGTTACAGGGAATAGGGAATTCCAGGAAGGAAAGATTGGAGATTTGTGGGAAATTTTGCGGTAATTTAGAAAAGGGATATTGCTGAATTAGTTGTATAGAAAACAGGACACAAAAATTTTGAGAATGACCAAGGAAGATACTGACAACAAATGGAAGTAGACTTTCTCCAATATTGGAGATAACACAGAAGATCAAAATCTTAGAGGATGGAGGAGGAGACACATTCAATCAAATCTGTTAGTGGAATAACCAGGTTGGGGTTGGCAGTAAACAGTGAACCACAGGCAAAAGAAGGTGAACTGGGCAAGTATATTCATTTAGTGAATGATGATCTCAGAGACATTTAAATCATCAACAAAGAGTGAGTAAAGTAAAAGAGCTTCTGAAGACTTCATGGAAAACAAAAATATTTAGATATAGCATATGGGAAAGTGGTGAAGTCCTCAAATATCTTACTCTTGGCAATGGAAACATACAATGACTAGAAACAGATATTATACTAATCATTGTTGAGAGCCATTTGTTACTGACATCTCCTAAGTAAAGTTGTTTTTTGTTTGTTTGTTTCTATTTATGTGCTACCCTCAGAAGGGTCAGTAGCTTGAACTAGAAAATGCAGTGTGACTGTTTTATATACTTTTGAACCAGCACTATTATACCAGAGGCTTCCTTGATGGCTCAGTGGTAAAGGATCCTCCTGCTAATGCAGGAGATTCAAGAGATGTGTATCAAGAAAACCCATTGGAGAAGGTAATGACAACCCACTTGAGTATTCCTGCCTGGAAAAACCCAGTGGACAAGAGCCTAGCCAGCTTACAGTCCACGAGGTTGCAAAGAGTCAGACACAACTTAGCGAATGAATAATAACAATTGCAAGAAGACAAGAAGAAGTCTGTGTTTTAATAATCTAGAAGATAATTGAAATGTTGACTACAGACTTTTGTCAAGAGGTAAAAGTCATAGAGAATAGACTTATGGACATGGGGAGGGGTGAGGAGAGGATGAGATGTATGGTAAGAGTAACATGGAAACTTACATTACCATACGTAAAATAGATAGCCAATGGGTATTTGCTATATGGCTCAGGAAACTCAAACAGGGGCTCTATATCAATCTAGAGGGGTGATATGGGAGGGAGTTTCAAAAGGGAGGGGATATGTATACTTATTGATAATTCATGTTGAGTTTGACAGAAAACAGAAAAATTCTATAAAGCAATTATCCTTCAATTAAAAATAAATTAATTACCCCCCAATAAAAAAAGGTGATGATCAACGACTTGGGTAGTGAGGTTAAGATAAAATAGCACATTGTCAGTATGGAGGTTTGGATGAGTTCAAAGAATACAAACAATAGAAAATTATATATATCTTACTGGAATGTTGGACATTTTCACTGGGATATAAGGAGTGTCAACAAGGCTGAACAGAGAAGTTCATGATTGTGAAATTTTAATAGAATTAGCATTCCCCTAGCTTATTCTGTATAATACCAGTTAGGTGGGTTGTTATTAAGTGTTATGAAAAAGAAATGTTTAGTAGCCTAAGTAATGTTAAACTAATTTTAAATAACCACTCAGGAATTGTTTGAACTTTTAATATTTGACTTTTCAGTATGAGCTTCCAAAATTATTTTGCTTTTATATACATTTTAGCTAAATATGTTATAGTGATAATGGCCTATGAAGCTTATTTTGAGAAATACCAAAGTAGATAATGTAGGTCAGGTATCAGTGTGATGCCTGGAATAATATATCTTCAATAATTGTTGCTTTTAAAATCAGTAGCATATTTTGATTTGACCTTCTTCTATATAATCCCATAGACTCATAAAGACAATATTAGAAACTGGCTGTTTTACAGTTTCCATCATGCTTTCATTGTCTTGTATTTTATTGAACTTAAGAAGTGCTTCATGTGTCATTCAGCTGTGGTGACTGAAGTGAAAATAGAGGGCAGAGATATGCATTCAATGAAATTTTGGCATTTAAAAGCAGAAGGAAATCACCTTAAGTTAATGTCCATAAAAGGTGTCCAGTTAATGTATACATGTATACACCAGGGCCACTGTATAAAGGTCCAGCACAGCTGACACTCTAGGAGAAGTAGTAACAGCATATACTGGGGAATTTGCTCAGTCAAAGTCTTTAATATATATATATATATATATTTTTTAATTTTCAACCATCAATTTGAAGAATTATGTGTGTGTGTTTATATATATATATACACATACAAATTTAGGAGGTCTATTTCTATGCTATCAGGATAAGTCATGCAATAAGAAATTGTTTTCATATGTTCCTATGAAAATTTTTGAGAGTTTTGATAATAAAAACCATAATAGTGTGAAAAATAATAGAAGTCTTTTTGGGGAAACCAGAAACTCGATGCTGGGAAAGATTGAAGGCAGGAGGAAGAGAAGACAACAGAGAATTACATGATTGAATGGCATCACCAACCCAATGGACTTGAGTTTGAGCAAGCTGCAGGAGTTGGTGATGGATAGGGAAGCCTGACGTGCTGCGGTCCATGGGGTTGCAAAGATTTGGTCACGACTGAATGACTGAACTGAACTGAACTGAAGAAACTTGTAGTTAATTATATTAGAACTTAATTGGTAAGGGTTTTCCTGGGGATAATAACATCATTTTATCAACTTGTTTGCATTTATTAACATATTCAGATTGATGCATGTATTTTAAAAATTTTAAAATAATAGTTGGAAACTGTCATCTAAAACATTCTTCTAATCAGTTACTGTCATTTTTTGATTTTGTCAACCATTTGATAGCTGAAGATAATTTAGGTATTGTCTAACTTTTCCAGGCTACCCCAAAACTTTGTTATGTCTCCTGAGAAAGTCATTTGTTCATTAAAAAAAAAGACTTTAATTTTTGTAATATTTAGATAAACCTTTGTAAAAATACATGTAGAATGATGCTGATAAACTAAGGTTCATAAATATTCACAAATTCTGAACCAATCATCTCCTTCCAGAAACATGCAACATCATTCAAAGATGTCTGTTTTGCCATCTCTGTGTTTCATCAATATCTTGCTATCTGCACAATGGCCAGGAGAGGAATTCAATTACTCTGCTAGCCATGGCTTGATTTCTGATTTCTGTGGAGCTCAAGTTTTTCCACATAAACCTTATTTATTTTGTTGGGCATAATACAGCATAGGATGAGCTCCTATTTTCTTCCTGGAGTTGCAAACTCCAGAAAGTTGAAGTGAATTTATTGTAGAGATTTGACACTTCTCCAACGTTAAGATATTTTCAGTTTAATTTTGTTGCACATCAGTATGTGCTTGAAATGCCTGTTCAGTTCAGTTCAGTTCAGTGGCTCAGTAGTGTCCGACTCTTTGTGACTCCATGAATTGCAGCATGCCAGGCCTCCCTGTCCATCACCAACTCCCAGAGTTCACTCAAACTCATGCCCATCGAGTCGGTGATGCCATCCAGCCATCTCATCCTCTTTCATCCCCTTTTCCTCCTGCCCCTAATCGCTCCCAGCATCAGAATCTTTTCCAATGAATCAACTCTTTGCATGAGGTGGCCAAAGTACTGGAATTTCAGCTTTAGCATCATTCCTTCCAAAGAACACTCAGCTGCCCCCTTATTGTGGTTCCCAGATTTAAGATAAGTTTGCATTGCCTGGTTTTGGTTTAGTTGCTAAGTTGTGTCTGGACCATTAAAACTCCATGGACTGTAGCCCACCAAGCTCCTGTATACATGGTATTTCCCAGGTAAGAATACTAGAAGGCGGTGCCATCTCCTTCTCCATTGCATTGCTTAGTGTTTGCTAAAGAGTGAATGTCTTATGCCTTGCTAGTTTTATTATTTTTTTTTAATTTTAGTTTATTTAATTAAACATAACAGCAATACTTTAGATGAGAAACCTTAGTGGTCAAAGATACCAAGGATAACAAAAGGTGAATATTAAAGTTCTCAGATGACATTTAGGTTTTAACCTTGAGCACTCAACTGTAATTTAAATATATTTCTAAATATCTCAAGAGCAAAATTATTTCAAAAACTGATATTAGCTTGTATGCAAATACTGGGAAAATATCTTTTCATAGTCAATTTATGTATTAAAATATTCTTGTTTAGGGTTATTTATTAAAAAGCAGATGTCAAAAACTGCACTCTCTTACAGATTAAATTTTCAAGTGAAAATAGCTTAAATTTTATTATAACTATCTGTGTTTCATTTTTTTCTGTTTCTATGATCTGAGATCATATTTATTTTACTTTGTTTATTTTTCAATTTGAGGAAAATTTCTTTAAAATGCTGTGCTGTTTTCTGCCATACAACAACCATAATATATATCTCCTTCTTCTTGAGTCTCCCTTCCTTCCCCTTATCCCACTCCTTTAGCTCAGCATAAGTCCAGTCTGGCACTCTGTGGTGTAAATCTGCATTTTGGAAGTTATTTTTTTATCAGTATGATTTGATTAATCATTAATATTTTATTATTATAAATATAGTAATACAAATTAGTTTTGATGAAATTTTGAATGTGTTAGTCTAAGAAACTTAATATCTGAGACACATAATGGTGAAATAAGACATATCTTTCCATCATTGCACGAGGAAATTGGTTGAATGACTTACTTTGAAAATAATTTTATTCTTTTACATTTATACACAAAACCAATATTGATGCTAGAAGAGAGAATAAAGGCTTTCAAGCCATCAAACCTAGCCATCTTATATGAATAAACAAGGAGCCAACGTATGCCTAAGAGAATAATGAATGGAACTAAGAAGAGCAAAATTTTGTCCAATCCTAAATATACTTGAAATACAAATAGTCTATTTGTGTAACTAAAACTAAAAATGAAAAGGCAACAAAATAGTAAATACATGATTTAAATAGTGTTTACATATAAAAGTGGACAAATATGATAGAGAAGTGCACTTCTTATTAGATACATGTTACTTGTAATGAACTAGTTTAGTAGGTTACGTGGTTTGTAAATTGAGTGGTTCATTCACTAAAATTCATTAAATTATTAAATTAAGAAAAACTTTTGATTCTTACCTCAGATAAGAAGATAAAAACAACAACAATAGTAAAAACTTTATGCTAACACTTATAACAAGTTAGAAGCTTGCTGGAATACAAGTTAACAACTTTCTGGAATACATTAGTGAACTGACCTCTCATGTCTTTTAACTAAAGCAAGGTATGGAAGAGCCAGGCATCTGTACAGAGAAATATAGTAGGAACACCTTGAATTGAGCAAGTGTTGCTGTTGGACATGGAATAAGCTAATAAGAATTGTTTTGCCGTATTGACTATGCCAAAGCATTTGACTGTGTGAATCACAATAAACTATGGAAAATTCTGAAAGAGATGGGAATACCAGACCACCTGACCTGTCTCTTGAGAAATCTGTATGCATTTAAGGAAGCAACAGTTAGAACTGGATGTGGAACAACAGACTGGTTCCAAATAGGAAAAGGAGTACATCAAGACTGTATATTGTCACTCTGCTAATTTAATTTATATGCAGAGCACATCATAAGAAATTCTGGGCTGGATGAAGCACAAGATGTAATCAAAATTGCTGGGAGAAATATCAGTAACCACAGATGACACCATCCTTGTGGCCGTAAGTGAAGAACTAAAGAGCCTCTGATGAAAGTGAAAGAGGAGAGTGAAAAAATTGACTTAAAACTCAACATTTAGAAAACTAAGATTATGGTGTCTGATCCCATCACTTCATGGCAAATAGATGGGGAAACAGTGAAAACAGTGGCAGACTTTATTTTCTTGTGCTCTAAAATCACTGCAGATGGTGATTGCAGCCATGAAATAAAAAGATGCTCACTCCTTGGAAGAAAAGTTATGGCTGATCTAGATAGCATATTAAAAAGCAGAAACATTACTTTGTCAACAAAGGTCCATCTAGTCAAGGTTATGGTATTTCCAGTAGTCATGTATGGATGTGAGAGTTGGACTATAAAGACAGCTGAGTGCCAAAGAATTGATGCTTTTGAACTGTACTGTTGGAGAAGACTCTTGAGAGTCCTTTGGACTGCAAGGACATCCAACCAGTCCATCCTAAAGGAGATCAGTCCTGAGTGTTCATTGGAAAGAGTGATGTTGAAGCTTAAACCCCAGTACTTTGACCACCTGATGCAAAGAGCTGACTCATTGGAAAAGACCCTGATGCAGGGAAAGATTGAGGGCAGGAGGAGAAGGGGATGACAGAGGATGAGATGGTTGGATTGCATCACTGACTCAATGGACATGAGTTTGAGTAAACTCCAGGAGTTGGTGATGGACAGGGAGGCCTGGCATGCTGCAGTTCATGGGGTCGCAAAGCATCGGACATGACTGAGCGAATGAACTGAACTGAACTGAATAAGAATTGAGCTGAAATGTCTTTTTTTGTTGTTGTTGTTTTTAAAGGCCAAGTATGAACTATGTGAAAGTGTAAATCCCTCTTGGATTACAGATTTAGAAAATGTTTGGACCAGTTTATAGACTTTCTCCATGAGTTTGATGAGGTTCTTAGAAGGAAGGCTGGAGAGAATCCTGAGAAATCTTTCTTTGTGATCCTGGCTACAGGACTGGGGTAGCTTAAGGTGCTGACACTTTGCTGAGACCTACCTTATATTTCTCCTCCGTAGAACAAAAATCTTGCACTCCAGGTATAAGGATAATGACTACTGGCTTTTTAGGAAACTGTGTAACCCTTGATACTGGAGAAAGAGTAAAGGATCAAAAAATAAATTCTGTGTCTCAGAGGAGAGACAGGAATAGTTCTAACACTAACATTACAAGTGGAGAAGAGGCAAAGTAATTATTTCCACCATGCTCCTGGGAACTTTGGACACTCTGCCTGCATAGGATGGAGGCTGTTAGAACACAGAGGAGAGTTTCTCTCGTTGATTTCCACTTCCAAAATAATAAGAATTTGTTAAAACTGTAGAGCATAATTAAGAGAGCATCATGAAATATATTCTTTTTCAAGTATAATGAAAAATGAAAAATAAATAAAAGTGAACAAATATTGAGAACATAACTTCAGGCCAATCTATACCCTAAACATCAAGAAAAATTTGAAATCTGTAGTACATTTGCAATAACAGGCCAGCCCAATTTTGAATTAGATTGACATAAGCCCCAACACTAAAATAATAGCAGAAATAAAGTAACACTAATCACTGTGCATAAGGACTATTTATCTCAGCCTCTACCGTTTTATATAACATGTCTATTTTTTGATTAAAAGTTAGGGTACTCAAGAAAAAGCAAGAAGATATTAACTTCAGAAACACAAAACAACTATTAGATCCTACTTATATGACAAAGATGCTGAAAATACATGACAGAAAATTTAAAAAAATAATAATATGTTAAATGTGTTTGGGGCCCAAACTGAATGGTAGACAATACATAAAATGAGGTACATAAAATATTTTAAAAAGTAACACAGGTGAAGACTCTTTTGATAAACTCATCAGTTGACTCAACACTCAATGAAAGAGTATGTGACTCTGAAAACAGAGCAATAATAATTAACAAAATATAAATAGAAAATTTTAAAATGTAAATAAAATAAAGGAATATTACCTCAAGAGAGTTTTGGGAGAAGAACTGTGGGGCAATATCTATTGGGCTAACAATATCTATTGGGCTAACATATAAGTAAGTGGGCTTCCCTGGTGGCTTGAATAGTAAAGAATCTGCCTGCAATGAAGGAGACCTGGGTTTGATGGATTGGGAAGATCCCCTGGAGAAAGAAAAGGCTATCCACTCCAGTATTGTTCCCTAGAGAATCCCATAGACAGAGGAGCCTGACAGGCTACAGTGCACAGGGTCACAAAGAGTCAGACATGACTGAGTGACTAACACTTTACATTTTCATAAGTAAGCAGAATCTGAAAAGAAGAATGAACAAAATAAATATTTGAAGAAATAATGATTGTTTTTTCAAAAAAGATGTGAGTAAACTAAAACAAAAACAAAACATCCAAATATGTCATATTTAACGTGATAAAAATGAAGACAGTGAGTCAGAAAAGAAAACAAACATAATATACAGAAGTACAATGATAAGAATTGGAAATTTATTTTGGAAAACCATGCAATGTATAAAGAAATAGTGACTTTTTTAGAATGAAAAAAGAAAAGAGTAACCTAAATACTCTTTATAAGAGTAAACTAAATAGAAATAAATAAAACACTCTCAATTGTGAATTCTAAACTTAGTTTAAAATTCTATAAAAAAGGAGACCAAATTTAAAATTCTCACATAAAAACTGTGAGAGTTTACTTCCAGTAGGCCAACTCTGTAAGAAATATTTAAGATTTTTTTTAATAGAAAGAAGTTCTGCCTGATAGAAATAAATAAACCTTTAAAAAACATAATAAGTATAAAATGAAATTCATTTTTTAGTTTTAATTACTCTAAAATATAGCTGGGATTTTAAGTTCAGACAATATGATACAGACCTTTTTCTTCTTACTTCTCTCTGCTAAGCACAACTAAAAACTCTGGAAAAAAACACAAGAGACAACTAATGAAGAAATGTGAAAGGTATAAGACAAAGACAAACTTGCTATAGACCTTAGGATTGGAGTGACAAGTGGAGTAACAAGATGCTTTATATACCTCCAACCAAACAGATAGGCTTCCCAGGTGGCTCAGTGGTAATGAATCCACCTGCCAGTACAGGAGACATGGGTTTGATCCCTGGATTGTGAAGATCCCCTGGAGAAGGCAGCCACGTGGAGAATCACAACCCTTTCCAGTATTCTTGCCTGGAAAATCCCATGGACAGAGAAGCCTGGTGGGCTACAGTTCATGGGCTCACAAAAAAGTTGGACATGACTGGGCAACTAAAATAAAAACCATACAGGCAACCCAGACATAGTGTTTCTGATTCACAGTTTAATAACAGAAGGCAACACAGGTAGGTTTTACTTCCTCTTTAAGCCAAACAAGTATCTTTCAACATTAGTTGAACTGGATATCCACCTGCAAAAGGCATCTCTCAGTAGACTTGCCATCAGTAAGTGGCAAGAGGAAGTGTTCTCCTTCCCCTCCATGCCTGAGATTCCTTCAAGAGAGATACTGAGGTAGAGTGAAACCTGAAGGAAGAACTCAGCCACAGCAACCTGCTTGGTCTTGGTCTTGGGATATTGTGAGTCTTTTTGTTTCAGGGGTTTGAAACTTTTCTTACCTTGCCAGAGACTTGGTGCATTTCAGAGTCATGGGCAAGGAGATATGAACACAAAATCTGTCTAGCTGAAGAAGGCTCTTTTTATCCTCAGATCAAAGACTTCTCTCCCTGACTGTAAAACACCCAGAGTCCATCCTGGGGACCTCTTTCTTATCCTCAGGCAACAACATCAGAAGTAGGAGCCCTAGCAGCACCACATAAGCCAAGCAGACCATTACACAAAGGTTCAGAAAATTAAACTGCCATTGGAACCACAGCCCATAAATATAGGCCAAACCTACATGTTAAATCTAATTAAGCTGAGTGTTTGTTAGAATAAATGATTTAAATTGAACCTAGGGTCAACTAACAAACAAAATATCTGGGGTCCTTAAAAAAAATCATCCACCCTACTAAGAACAAATAAAATAATAATCTAAATGAGAAAAGTTAATCAAATGATACTAAGACAGAGATGATTCAGATGTTATTTTCAGCAGTCATCATAAAAATGTTTTACAAGCAATTAAAATTCTTTTGAAATAAAAGCAGAAAGTTTCAGAAAATTAAAGGAAATTGAATATCAATGAAATGGAGAAAAAATGACAATTTGGACTTCCTTTGTAGCTGGTTGAATGGAAGTGTTTTTGGCTGGACAGATTTTGTGTTGATATATATATATATATATATATCTCTCAACTTTCCTGGTGGCACAGTGAAGAATCTGCTTGCAATGCAGGAGACCCAGGTTTAATTCCTGGGTCAGGAATAACCCTGGAGAAGGCAATGGCTACCCACTCCAGTATTTATATATACATATTTGAAGGTATAGTAAAGAATACTGAGATAAGGCCATCTTCTGTTATATAGATGGGTCTTAAATCTGATGACAATGGTTCTTAAAATAGGCAAAAGGATAGACACTGGAAGAAAGAGAAAAGGCCATATGAGGACAGAGGCCATGACTAAGGTTGCACCCAAAAGGAAGGCCTGAGGTACTAGAAGACCTATAGGCAACAAAGAGACAAGAATGGATTCTCCCTTACAGCCTTCAGAGGGTACATAACTTTTCCAGCACTTTGATTTTGAACTTCTGGACTCTAGAACTCTGACAGACTCAATTTCTGTTGGTTTAAGCCACTGATTTTTTGATGCTTTGCCATGATAGTACTATTTGACAATGAATTTGTCAAAACCAAGAAAAATTTTGCTCTACAAAAACCTCCTTCAGAGGCTGTAAAAGCAAAATATAGGTGGGGGAAAATATCTTTATATCATATATCTGACAAAGAATTCGTATCTAGAGTATTTAAATGTGATGGGTAATTTTATGTGTTAATTTGGCTGAGCTGAGGGAAGCCCTGGTAGCTGATAAATTAGTACTTCAGGGTGTGTCTGTGAGGGTGTTCCCAGCACAGTTAGTCTTTAAATCCACAGACTGAGTAAAGAAGATCACCCCTATCAATGCAGGCTGAATAGAAAAAAAAAGTGAAGGACAGATTGGTGGAGTTTGGTATCCATGTTCATGTGCCCTTGGAAATCATTACTCCTGATTCTCAGGTGATTTACACCATTGGCGCCTCTGGTTCTAATACCTTCAAATTTGAATTGGGACTATACCACTGACTTTCCTGGGCTTCTGGCTTGTAGACAACAGATCATAGAACTTCTCAGCCACCATAATTATGTGAGCTGATCTCTCATCATAAATTTATTTAAATAAATATTCATACATATTTGCATACAATATTACAGCATGTTTATGGAATCTAAAAACACAGGCATACAAAACTCAATTTTTCAAGGTTGCAAATACACAAGGGTACTAGCCTATGACAAGGGTTGGGGTGGGGCAGAGTGAAGGTGGTAGAGTTGAAGGGCAAAGAGAAAAAAATTAGGTGAGAACAAATAATAAATTGAAGTGACTTGAATAGACTGTGTGCTTTGACCTGAATAATAGTGAGCAATTTACATATGATACCCTTTAAAAATTGTTAAATAATATATATGTACATGCTATGCTTTGCTAAGTCACTTCAGTCGTGTCCAACTCTGTGCGACCCCATAGACGGCAGCCCACCAGGCCTCCCCGTCCCTGGGATCCTCCAGGCAAGAACACTGGAGTGGGTTGCCATTTCCTTCTCCAATGCATGAAAGTGAAAAGAGAAAGTGAAGTCCCTCAGTCCTGTCCGACTCTTAGCGACCCCATGGACTGCAGCCTACCAGGCTCCTCCGTCCGTGGGATTTTCCAGGCAAGAGTATTGGAGTGGGGTGCCATTGCCTTCTCTGATATATGTACATATCTATCTACATATATCAGATCAGATCAGTCGCTCAGTCGTGTCCGACTCTTTGTGACCCCATGAACTGCAGCATGCCAGGCCTCTATACTGCTATTTGTTCTGTTTCTCTGAAGAACTCTAATGTAATAAAGATTTCCCAAAAGGTAGCAGTAAAAAAGCAAGCAATTCAATAAGAAATTGGGCTAAAACATAAACAGACATTGAAGTGAAGAGGACATACATTATTAGATGATGAATAAGCACATGGAAAGAATTGCAATATCATTACCTATCAGATTATATATGCATATTGCTTATGGAATCTGAAAACACAGGCATACAAAACCTGTGGTTTTATATATATATATATATATATATATATAATTAACATTTATCTATTATATATGCATATGTATACATATATATACATACATACATACACACATATATTTATACACCACAATGAAATATCACTATGTACCCATCAGAGTGGCTGAAATAAAGCGTGAATATTGACAACACTAAATAATTATAAGAATGTGTAAAAAATGGATCACCTATACACTGCTGAAGGAATTGCAAAAACGGTAAAAACATTCTGGAAAACTTTGGCAGTTTCTTGTAAAGTTAAACTTGCAATTACCATATTAACAAGCAATTGTGTTCATGAGCATTTATCCCAGGAAATGAAAACGTTCACACAACAATCTATACATGAATGCTCATTGCAGGTTTATTTATAACCCAAAGTGGTTAAAAAAAAAAAAAAAAAAAAGTGCAATGTGCTTCAACAGGTGAATGATAAAATAAACTGGCAAAACATAAAAATGGAATACTACTTAGCAATATAAAAAGAGTGAAATATTGATACAGAGGAAGCAGATGGATCTCTAGACAATTATGCTAAATGAAAAAAGACAGCTGCTCAAATTTACGTATTGTATGGTTTCATTTGTTAGACATTTTTGAGATGAGAAAACTTGAGTAAGGAAGAGATTAGTGATTTCCACAATTTTGGAAAATGGAGTAGGAGACAGGAAGGGAATAGTGATGATGGGATTGTTTAGTATGTTGACTGTGATGGTGCATATACAAACTTACACCCATTGTAAAACAGTTTAAAACTTACATTACCATATGTAAAATAGATAGCCAGTGGGAATTTGCCTTATGGCTCAGGAAACTCAAACAGGGGCTTTGGATCAACCTAGAGGGGTAGGATGGGGAGGGAGATGGGAGCAAGTTTCAAAAGGGAGAGGGATATATATATATACATATGACTGATTCATGTGGAGGTTTGAGAGAAAACAGCAAATTTCTGTAAAGCAATTATCCTTCAATAAAAAATGAATTAAAGAAAAACACTAAATGCATGCACAGACAGCTTAGTACAAGTAAATCTGGTGAAATCTGATCAAGATTTGTGGGCTTTATCAATTCTAGCAAACTCAATTTGATATTATACTATAGTTTTCACAAACTTTAAAATTGATGAAACTGGATAGGGTTCACACAGGATTTATACTCACAGTAGTTTCAATACAATTTTTATTAAAAATAAAATATTGGAAGATAATTCAAAAAGTATAAAATGACTTTTGAAAGATGTTTAATATTATTAGAAATCAAAGAAATGTAAATTAAAACTCTGTGTGTGTGTGTATGTGTATATATATATATATATATATATATATATATACACACAAAGTGAAAGTATTACTTGTTCAGTCATGCCCAACTCTTTGTGATCCCATGGACTATAGACTGCCAAGATCCTCTGTCCATGAAATTCTCCAGGCAAGATGGAGTGGGTTGCCATTTCTTTCTCCAGTGGATCTTCTCAAAGGGTGATTGAACCTGAGTCTCCTTCATTGCAGGAGAAATCTTTACCATCTGAGCCACAAGAGAAGCCTTTGTGACTAGAATTAAGTCTAACAATACTATTATTAAGGATGTGACACCACATATATTATTGGCAGAAACATTTCAAAAATTATGCAGTGTTTTCTCATCAAACAAGCCAGAAATTATCAACTGTTTCAGTAATTCTCTGCAAAGGCCTGGATTCAATCCCTGGATTGGGAAGATCCTCTGGAGAAGGAAATGACAATCTACTCCAGTATTCTTGTTTAGAGAATCCTGTAGATAAAGAAGCTTGAAGGGCTATATAGTTCATGGGGTCACAAAGAGTCAGACATGACTTAACGGTTAACACACACTTCAGTAATTCTATACTTCTGCTTCCTTTACTCTTCTAAAGCCTTTGTGTGGATCACAACAACTTGTGGAAAATTCTTAAACAGATTGGGAATACCAGACCACTTACCTGTCTCCTGAAAAAATCTACTTCTTATTTATGACTATGCCAAACACTTTGTGTGGATCACAGCAAACTGTCAAAAATTTTAAAGAGATGGGAATACCAGACCACCTGACCTGCCTCCTGAGAAATACATATGCAAGTCAAGAAGCAACAGTTAGAACTGGACATGGAACAATAGACTGGCTCCAAATCGAGAAAGGAGTATGCCAAGGCTGCATATGGTCAGCGAGCTTATTTAACTTATATTTAGAATACGTCATGCTGAATGTCAGGCTGAATGAAGCACAAGTTGGAATCAAGATTGCTAGGAGAAATTTCAAAAACCTCATATATGAAGATGACACCACCCTTATGGCAGAAAGCAAAGAAGAACTAAGATCTTTTTGATAAAAGTGAAAAAGGAGAGTGAAAAAGCTGGCTTAAAACTCAACATTCAGAAAATTAAGATCATGGCATCAAGTCCAAACACTTCATGGAAAATAGATGGGGAAATAATGGAAACAGTGACACACTTTATTTTCTTAGGGTCCAAAATCACTGCAGGCGATGACTACAGCTATGAAATAAAAAGACGCTTGCTTAATCCTTGGAAGAAGAGCTATGACCAACCAAGGCAGCATGTTAAAAAACAAAAACATTTGCCAGCAAAGTCCATCTAGTCAAAGCTGTGTTTTTTCCAGTAGTCGTGGATGAATGTAAGAGTTGGACTATAAAGAAAGCTGAGCCCTGAAGAACTGACCCTTTTGAACTCTGGTGTTGGAGTAGACTCTTGAGAGTCCCTTGGACTGCAAGGAGATCCAACCAGTCTATTCTAAAGGGAGTCAGTCCTGAATATTCATTGGAAGGACTGATGCTGAAGCTGAAACTCCAATAGTTTGGACACCTGATGCAAAGTTCTGACCCACTGGAAAAGACCCTGATTCTGGGAAACATTGAAGACAGAAGGAAAAGGGGAGGACAGATGATGAGATGGTTGGGGGGCATCCGTGACTCAATGGACATGAGTTTGAGTAAGCTCCAGTAGTTGGTAATGGACAGGGAAGACTCTTGCCCTGCAGTCCCATGGGTTGCAAAAATTCACACATGATGAGTGACTGAACTGAACTGAACTGAAAGTGTAAAACATATTGAATGCAGCAGTTTCACAGCATCTTCTTTTAAAACTTGAAATACCTCAACGGAATTCCATCACTTCCACTAACTTTGTTCATAGTGATGCTTCCTAAGGCCCACTTGACTTCATATTCCAGGATGTCTGGCTCTAGGTGAATGATCACACCACTGTGGTTATTTGAGGCATGCAGTGTCTGCGTGGTGCAGCAACAGAAGAGAGGAGTTACCCCAATACCAAGGTCTGGGGCAGTGGCTGAGAGGAGCTATCCCACGTCCAAGGTAAGAAGTAGTGGCTGTGCTTTGCTGGAGCAGCAGTGAAGAGATACCACACGTCCAAGGTATGAGAAACCCAAATAAGATGGTAGGCACTGAGAGAGGACATCAGAGGGCAGACAGACTGAAACCAGAATCCCAGACAACTAGCCAATCTGATCACATGGACCACAGCTTGTCTAACTCAATGAAACTAAGCCATGCCGTGTGGGGCCACCCAAGATTGACCGGTCATTGTGGAGAGGTCTGACAGAATGTGGTCCACTGGAGAAGGGAATGGCAAACCATTTCCGTATTCTTGCCTTGAGATCCCCCATGAACAGTATGAAAAGGCAAAAAGAATAGGACACTGAAAGATGAGCTCCCCAGGTCAGTAGGTGCCCAATAAGCTATTGGAGATCAGGGGAGAAATAACTCCAGAAAGAATGAAGGGATGGAACTAAAGCAAAAACAACACACAGTTGTGGGTGTGACTGGTGGTAGAAGCAAGGTCCGATGCTGTAAAGAGCAATATTGCATAGGAACCTGGAATGTTAGGTCCATGAATCAAAGCAAATTGGAAGTGGTCAAACAGGAGATGGCAAGAGTGAATGTCTACATTCAAGGAATCAGCGAACTCAAATGGACTGGAATGGGTGAATTTAACTCAGAAGACCATTATATCTACTACTGTGGGCAGGTATCCCTTAGAAGAAATGGAGTAGCCATCATAGTCAACAAAAGAGTCCAAAATGCAGTACTTGAATGTGATCTCAAAAACGACTGAATGATCTCTGTTCATTTCCAAGGAAAACCATTCACTATCACGGTCTATGCCCCAACCAGAAATGCTGAAGAAGCTGAAGTTGAATGGTTCTATGAAGACCTATAAGACCTTTTAGAACTAACACCCCAAAATCATGTCTTTTTCATTATAGGGGACTGAAATGCAAAAGTAGGGAGTCAAGAAATACCTGGAATAACAGGTAAATTTGGCCTTGGAGTACAGAATGAAGCAGGGCAAAGGCTAATAGAGTTTTGCCAAGAGAACACACTGGTCATAGCAAACACCCTCTTCCAACAACACAAGAAAAGACTCTACACATGGACGTCATCAGATGATCAACACTGAAATCAGATTGATTATATTCTTCACAGCCAAAGATGGGGAAGCTATATACAGTCCGCAAAATCAAGACTGTGAGATGACTGTATCTCAGATCATGATCTCCTCCTTATTGCCGAATACAGACTGAAATTGAAGAAAGTGGGGAAAACAACTAGAACATTCAGGTATGACCTAAATCAAATCCCTTATGATTATACAGTGGAAATGAGAAATAGATTAAGGGAATAGATTTGATAGATGGAGTGCCTGATGAATGATGGACGGAGGTTGATGACATTGTACAGGAGACAGGGATCAAGAACATCCTCAAGAAAAAGAAATGCAAAAAAGCAAAATTGCCATCTGAAGAGGCCTTACAAATAGCTGTGAAAAAAGAGAAGTGAAAAGCAAACGAGAAAAGGAAAGATATACCCATTTGAATGCAGAGTTCCAAAGAGTAGCAAGGAGAGATAAGAAAGCCTTCCTCAGCAATCAATGCAAAGAAATAGAGAAAAACAATAGAATGGGAAAGATTAGAGATCTCTTCAAGAAAATTAGAGATACCAAGGGAACATTTCATGCAAAGATGGGCTCAATAAAGCCCAGAAATTGTATGGACCTAACTAAAGAGCCTCTTGATGAAAGTGAAAGAGGAGAGGGAAAAAAGTTGGCTTAAAGATCAACATTCTGAAAACTAAGATCAGGGCATCTGGTCCCATTATTTCATGGCAAATCAATGGGGAAACAGTGGAAGCAGTGGCTGACTTTATTTTTCTGGGCTCCAAAATCACTGCAGATGATGACTGCAGCCATGAAATTAAAAGATGCTTACTCCTTGGAAGGAAAGTTATGACTAACCTAGATAGCATATTAAAAAGCAGAGACATTACTTTGCCAACAAAGGTCCGTCTAGTCAAGGCTATGGTTTTTCCTGTAGTCATGTATGGGTGTGAGAGTTAGACTATAAAGAAAGCTGAGCACAGATGAACTGATGTTTTTGAACTGTTTTCTTGGAGAAGACCCTTGAGAGTCCCTTGGACTGCAAGGAGATCCAACCAGTCCATCCTAAAGGAGATCAGTCCTGAGTATTCATTGGAAGGACTGATGTTGAAGCTGAAACTCCAATACTTTGGCCACCTGATGAGAAGAGCTGACTCATCTGCAAAGACCCTAATGCTGGGAAAGATTGAGAGCATGAGGAGAAGGGGAAGACAGTTGATGAGATGATTAGATGGCATCACTGACTCAATGGGCATGAGTTTGGGTAAACTCTGGGAGTTGTTGGTGGATAGGGAGGCCTAGTGTGCTGTGGTTCATGTGGTCACAAAGAATCAGACACAACTGAGCAACTGAACCTAACTTAACTGGGTCATGTAGGTCTTTTTTATATAATTTTTCTGCATATTCTTGCCACCTCTTCTTAGTGTCTTCTGCTTCTGTTAGGTACATGCCATTTCTGTCCTTTATTGCACCCAAGTTTGCCTAAAATGTTCCCTTGTTATCTCTAAGCTTCTTGGAGAGATTTTTGGTCTTTCCCATTCTATTGTTGTCTTCTATTTCTTTGCATTAATCTCTGTTGTTTAGACTTAGCAACTAAATAACAGAAAAATTCTGAACAGTGATCTAATTTTGCCTCACCAGAGACCTTTGTAAATATCTAATTGTTGGCTGTCCCAACTGGCAGTGACTGTTACTGGTATTTAGATGGTTAAGACCATAATTCTGCTGAATATTCTACAAAGTATGGAACAGCCTTCCACGATAATTATCTGGTCCAAAATGGCAACATACCTGAGGTTCAAAAATCCTGATTTACATGTTTACATATGACCCAGCTGTTCCAATCCTAGATATCATCCAAGAGAAAGGAAAACATATGGCAATATAAGATTGATACACACTGATACTCCTGCAATGTGGGAGACCTGGGTTCAACCCCTGGGTTGGGAAGATCCCCTGGAGGAGGGCATGACAACCCACTCCAGTATTCTTGCCTGGGGAATCCACATGGATGGAGGAGCCTTGCAGGCTACAGCCCATGGGGTCACAAAGAGTCAGACACAATTGAGCCATTAAGTACTACAAACATTTAATGTACTTATTGCTCTGTGGACCATAATTTTGGAAGTGCAGAGAGAAATATTAAGTAGACATATATTAGTATTTTCTTTGGGACAGACACAATGCTCAGGGCTTTGTATAAATTTTCTTACTCAATTCCTTCAAGGTCCTTGAGACAAGTTTTGTTTCCTCCACTTTGAGATAATGAAATGGAAGCCTGTGTGTGTGTGTGTGTGCTCAGCCACTCAATCATGTCCAACTCTTTGTGACCCTGTGAACTATAGCCCACCAGCCTCCTCTGTCCTGAAATTTTCCAGGGAAGAATACTGAAGGAGGTTTCTATATCCTACTCCAGGGAATCTCCCTGACCCTTGGATCAAACCTACATCTCTTGCATCTCCTGCACTGACAGATGAATTCTGCACCATTGTGTCACTTAGGGAAACCACTGATATGGAAGCCTAGCAAATTTAAATTGAATATAGTCACAAATAAAAGGGAAACCATGAGTTAATTCTAGTATGCTCTATTTTAAATTTATGCCTTTCTATTTTATCCTAACTTCCAAAGGTGACATGTCAGCAAAATTAATACATTAAATAGTTGTAAAAAAGAAGTATTTGTAAATAGTGCTGCAATGAATATTTGGGTACATGTGTATTTTAGAATTGTGGCTTTCTTAGGGTTTATGCCTAGTAATAGAATTGCTGGATCATATGGTGGATTTATTCCTGGTTTTTATTTTTTATTTATATCTATGTATTTTTTCCAGTGGGATGAAACTTTAGATCTAGAAATACTCTTCCAAAAGAAACATACATTTATAAAGTGAACAGGTCTTGCCATATTACCACCTCAAACCATAGGAAACACATCTACACGGGTAATGATGAACAACCTCCTGTTTTCCACACTGATACAGGTACCACATATTAACCAGGTTAGATTTTTATGCATCTGAGAGTCAAGATTTATTATACATTTGTAATTGTCTGACCAATGAGGTTAAGAAACTAATACATTTTCTTTATTTGAGTTCTTCTAGCGTGACACACCTGTTGGTGACCTGCCTATTTCCCCAATTGCTTTGTATGTGTCATAGAACTCTCTGTTCATAAATGACATATTTGTTTATATGCACTGTGATTTTTTTTGCCAGTTGTCTATTATATTGTTTTGGCACATTTTGCTATGCTGAAGTTTATTTAAATCTTTGTACAAGCTGGCTTACTCTTTTCATGTCTTCCGTGACTCTTTTCCTACTCATTAAAGCCTTCCTCCTTCCTGTGTTTCCCTCTAACATATTATTTCATAATTCAACCTGTTAAATACAGTTGTCTCATATTTCTTTGTAAGGTCTGGGTATGTTTTCTTTATTTTTGGAGAGTTGATAATCTATAGTTAAAACATCATTTAACCAATGATGAAAAACTAATCTTATTATATGTTGTTTAGTCATTAGGTTTTGTCTGACTCTTTGGGAGCACATGGACTGTAGCAGCTAGGTTCCTCTCTCTGTGCGATTTACCAGGCAAGAATGCTGGAGTGTATTGTTATTTTCTTCTCCATATTTCTAGTTTTTATGGGACTTACCATACTGTTTTCCACAATGGTTTTATCTTTTACATTTCCACTGAGTGTACAAAGGTTCCCTTTCCCCAAAATCCTCTTCAGCATTTATTGTTTGTAGCTATTTTGATAACTGACATTCTGACTGGTATGAAGAGACACTTCACTGTAGTTTTGATTTGCATTTATTTAATAATTGATGATGCTGAGTGCATTCTTGTACAGCAGAAACCAACACAACATTATAGAGCAATTCTCACCTAATTAAAATATTAAAAATTGGTAAAATTTTAAAAGTAAACCCTTCAAAACAGCAAAAAAAAAAAAAAAAAAAAAGGAAACAAGCATATGGATGTTCCCACAATTTAAAAAATTCATATTTGAGATTTCCAATAAAATTCTAGTTTTAAAATATGTGTATTTCAGAAAACATTAACCTATGGAAAGGGTTTCAAATTCTCTTAGTCTCATAGTCATCGACACTTGTAACATAAAATCATCTCTATTCCTGTGCTGAAGATTGTTCTCCAAACTTCTTTTCAGTCTCTTTTTTGACTAAACCTTTTAGCACTTAGAACTTATATTGCATTGTTTTAGCTTATCTTTTGTAATAGGGCTTCCCTTATGGGTCAGATGGCAAAATAATCTGCCTGCAATACAAGAGACCTGGGCTCAATCCCGGGGTTGGGAAGATCCCCTGAAGAAGGGAATAGCCACCCACTCCACTATTACTCTTGCCTGGAAAATCCCATGGGTGGAGGAGCCTGGTAGGCTGCAGTCCATGGGGTCGCAAAGAATTGGACACGCCTGAGCGACTTCACTTTCACTTTTCACTTTCATGCATTGCAGAAGAAAGAAGTGAAGTGAAGTGAAGTGAAGTCGCTCAGTTGTGTCCGACTCTTTGCAACCCCGTGGACTGTAGCCTGCCAGGCTTCTCCGTCCATGGGATTCTCCAGGCAAGAATACTGGAGTGGGTTAAATGGCAACCCAAATAAATATTATGATTTTTTCCTTTTTTACTTGTTTATGAAATAATAGTGATTTGAACAATTCTTAGTATAAAGGTGTTCATTGATACTGGATAAATCAATGACTTCCATTAACCAGAAATTATGAGAGTTTTAAGAAAACAATCCCTTATTAAAACATTTCTCCTTTACTATTTATACTCTGTTTTTATCTTATCACACTGATATGAGCAATCTGAGTAATCTACAAGGTATCTTTAGCTTTTGTGTGTGAAAGTTTGGGTGAGGTTGAGCTTTTAAGAATTTAGCAGAGTGAATTTGTAAGCAAGTAATTCTCTCCAATGATGATGTTGAAGGAAAATGTAGACATCTTCTATGGTGTTTTAAAGTCATGCCAGTAAAAATTCTTGCAGGAAGTCTGAGATGAAAAAAAAAAAAAAAAAGACAAGAACAGGGAAAAGAATGAATTGCAAAAATAAAGTAAAATAAATTGGGAGAGTAATGAATAGGTAAGTCAAGTCAGACTTCAATTTACATAAACAGCTTTACCAAAGGTGATTTAAAAGGGTAGATATTTGGACCTGCATTAATTGCTGTGACTCATCTCCTTTGACTTTTGACTTCTTGGATCAGAGATAAAGAAATAAATTTTTATCAAGGACTCATATGAGATTCATCCACTACATTTTCAGAGTAGATAAAGGCAAACTATGCATCTTTCATGTTTTATAGAAAGTATATCTCAAAATATGTGTAGGAAGGCTTCCATAAACTTGAGATAACTTGCATAAGGCTATCTTTTATCAGAATTAAGACATTACATATTCATAAATATTAGTGTAATAAAAAGAAACAACTCCATATTCACATGTATTAGGAACTTATTTTTTTCTGTCCTAGTTAGTTACAATTACCTGCTCCAGTTGTTTTCTGAGAGGAATCCTGGACACGAACTTCTCTTTCGGATCAGCAACATGTAACAAAGACTAAATTCTCCACATATGATATAACTCTATAATCTATTCTCTTGGTTTTATTTATTTATTTTTTTAATTTCCACTTCCTTTGTGGTTCCATCAAATACTCCCATCAAGCTCTTCAGTTCTTTCATGAAATATTGCACTATCTTCCTATACAAATTGCTCCCTCCTTCCTTCCTAACTTGCATGCTTATATAAGGTTTATATTTTGATTACAAACACAATAAAATTTCTCTACAACTTACACATGATCCAGTGCCTTCTCAAGGGCTGCTGAATAAAGTCCAAAATAAAGTCCATTCTCTAGAGTTGTTTCTTAAAACCCAGTCCATCCATAGAATCTTACTCTAAAGACCTATTGTCTAGTATCATTGAATTGTTATTTTTCTCCTTGCTTGGAATATTCTTCCTCACTCTGTATAGTACTACAAAGCCAAGTTTACTTTTTGACACAATTAAGAGTACTACACGAATTAGCTTAATATTGTGTTTGTAATTTGTAACAGCCATTTTTAAAAGAATTATTACTCTTGGCCTGGCATTATGATGGAGTGTTGCAACTGACAATATGTAAATTATTTGCCTTACATTTGAAGCAAAATAAAACAGGGCATTTGTGTTAATCCAACTGTCTCCAATAAGGAGACATAAGAGACACAGGTTTTATCCCTGGGTTGGTACGATCCCCTGGAGGAGGGCACGGAAACCCACTCCTGTATTCTTGCCTGGAGAATCCTGTGAACAGAGAAGCTTGGTGGGCTATAGTCCATAGGGTCACAAAGCATCAGACATGACTGAGCAACTCAGCATGCAAAGCACACACTAATCAAAAGCAGATAGAGTCCGTCTCTCTTTCCAAGGTATATAGGAGTTTAAAAATTCAGGCACCAGTACTTATCTTCAATCCCACATCCATTTACTAAGGAGAGCAGATCTGTCTTTTGCAGGATTACCTTACAGTAGTAATATTATGGTCAGTTATGCTCTTTCTTCATATCCCTTTCTTCAGAGATAATGGTGCTCATCCTCCTGGACACCAAGGGAATCCAAACAGAATCCTACATAAAGACTGAAGAATATCTTGAAAATCAGAGGGCCATCATTTTATGACTCAACTGAACTGTGCTCAGCCAGGAAATCTGTTGATTTATACTCATACTTTTTAGAACAGGAAATAAAGAACCAAAGAGAAATAGCAATTAGAGGTCTTTAGGACTGTAATTGGGGCACCAGGATATGACTAGCCATGGCATCTTGCTCAGGAATGAGCCCTTTGTCTTTAGGTCTCTGAATTTCCCCTGCATTAGTGTGTGCTAAGTCACTTCAGTCATGTCTAACTCTTTTCTTGGTGGTTCAGATGGTAAAGAATTTCCCCTACTCCTCTGTCAAATCCACATGAAATACAAAAGTTACACTGAATAGAGTGCATTAGTTACCTCCAAGGGGAGAAGTGTAACTTTACATTCAAGCAAAATAACTCTGTCTACTTCTTTTGCCCTTTTCCTTGTTTTGCCCCACCAAACAACCTTGGTCTACTTTGTACTGTGGGAAACAGATAAAAATAATTTTGAATTGGATATAATACCACAGCGCTGAATATAATCAGAACATACTTTCAGGAAGCAAAATGAGACCATTTATTATTTAAAAATGGCAAAAAAATAAATAAATAAGGATAGTGAGAAAGTAATAACCAAGTAGATGAAAGTGGGTCTGATACAGTTGGAGACTTAAAAACAATACAACCATGTATTGTTTATAACACAGTGACTTCATTATTTGCAAACTGGTTCCAAATTAGTTTACCCAACAAAGATTTATTGAGCAGTTACCAAACACTTGACATATACAGCCCAAGGTATAAAACATGCGATTAGACAGAGACCAGTCATTCTAAGCTTGCACACTGATAGATATCGTCTTATCTGTATAGGCTTCTCGTATGCTCACCCTAGCACAGAATTAACTCCTCCACTTTCTGATACTTCAAACTACATCTGCATACAATGATATAAGGGAAATAATAATTTTTATAAGTTTCAACTTATCATAATTCTTCTTTATTTTAAAGATACTCTCAATCCATTGGGGGACAGATTTGTTCCATGTCTAAGACTGAAAGTTGAAATGATTTATCATACTGAGTGAAGTCAGTCAGAATGAGGAAGTCAAGTATCATAAGATATCATTTATATGTGGAAACTAAAAAAAAAAGTACAAATGAACTTATTTACAAAAGAGAAATAGAATAACAGATATAGAACAAACCTATGGTTTCCAAGGGGAAAAAGGGAGGAGAAATAAACTGGAAAACTCTGACTGACATATACCCACTACTATATATAAAATAGATAATTAATGAAGACCTACCATATAGCACAGGGAACTCTACTCAATACTCTATAGTGACCTATATGGGAAAAGAATCTAGAAAGTGGTTATATGTATAAATAAAAATGATTCACTTGATGAACAGCATAAACTAACACAGCATTGTAAATTAACTATATTTCAGTAAAAAATAACTTAAAAATAAATAATTAGGCTCCAGTTTCATCCACCTCATTAGAACTGACTCAAATGCATTCTTTTTAATGGCTGAGTAATACTCCATTGTGTATATGTACCACAGCTTACTTATACATTCATCTGATGATGGACATCTAGGTTGCTTCCATGTCTTGGCTATTATAAACAATGCTGTGATGAACATTGGGGTACATGTGTCTCTTTTAATTCTGCCTCGGTGTGTATGCCTAGCAGTGGGATTGCTGGATCATAAGGCAGTTCTGAAACTGGACCTATTATACAGAGTGAAGTAAGCCAGAAAGAAAAACACCAATACAGTATACTAACACATATATATGGAATTTAGAAAGATGGTAACAACAATCTTGTATATGAGACAGCAAAAGAACACTAATGTACAGAACAGTCTTTTGGACTCTGTGGGAGAGGGAGAGGGTGGGATTATTTGAGAGAATGGCATTGAAACATGTATAATATCATATATGAAATGAGTCACCAGTCCAGGTTTGATGCATGATACTGCATGCTTGGGGCTGGTGTGCTGGGACCACCCAGAGGGATGATAGGGGAGGGAGGTGGGAGGAGGGTTCAGGATTGGGAACACGTATATACCTGTGGCAGATTCATTTTGATATATGGCAAAACCAATACAATATTGTAAAGTTAAAAAATAAAATTAAATTTAAAATAAATAAATAAATAAATCCCCTATTCTGTTAGAAAAGTAAATCAAAAGGAAAATGAGTTCAGGGTCAATTCTCCAAACTGTGTGACCTGGAAAATTAAGTGACTCAATTCCTGTCTACTAGATGAAAATAAAAATATCCTCTAAGGCTGTTATGAGAAGAAAAAAAAAAAAATATATATATATATATATATATACACACACACAGAAAACATAGATTATATGTACATATAATATATATTAAATTATAGGTATTCAATGTACATAATATAAAACACTTGTTGTACAGTATCTGATTCCTAATGACTAATCCCTTTCCATGTGTCTTTCATTTGTTTATCTCTTGTAGCCAAATCACTCAAATAAAATTTTGACATATGATAATATATGTCAAATAGTTTGACATATATGCTTTAAATAGTGTTCATATATCTCATTTGTAATGATTTACCTTCTTTTAAAGGTTTCCTTTTTTCTTTCATCAGTTTTCACAAGGCTTATCCTATTCTCGGTTTAGGTTTTCCAGTCAGAGCCCTGAGATATTCATACAGTTCTGTCTTTCTTCACAAATATGTGATTTTCAGTTTGCCTTATAAATTTCTCAGTTTAATTACCAAGTTGGCAGAGGCATTTTTAGGCTATCCACTTGGGTTTGTAGTTTTTCTCCATATTTTCCCATCTGTCATTTATTTACATTTCTGTAGTCATCTTCACAGTGTAGCACTTAGCATCCTCTTGGAGCTACATCCCTTATGGTATCATAAGGTCTGTGTGTATCTGTTTAAATATTTGGAAGTCTATTGTTCTGAAGCCTAAATAATTATCTGAATTAAATCCAGTTTAAAAAAATGTTATGAATGGTGATAGCACATGACCTTTTTAAATTTATTTTGCAAAGTTTGAACATTGCTAAAGTGTTCTTCCTAGTTAATAAGAATTAAGCCTATTTCTCTTTTTAATAATTATAAAGGAAAGTCATTCATGCCAGGGCAAAGAATTCTTTACTAGACTTTCTGCTCTTAAAGGAGAATTCTAATTCAAAGGATGTTTCAAATTTCCACATCTTTCTCCTGCTCTCCTACTGAACACCTAAATTTTGTCAGCTTGTCAGCTTTGTGTGTTGGTCAGGGTTCTCCAGAGAAAATATCATATGTATTATACATATATATATATATATATATATATATATATATATATATATATGTGTGTGTGTGTGTGTGTGTGTGTGTGTGTGTGTGTGTGTAAAAGAGAGAGGTTTGCTATATTTGTTATAGGAATTGATTCCCGTGGTTATGGAAGACAAGAAGTTCCATGGTCTGTTGTTTGTAAGCTGGAGAATGAGTGATGTGCTTAAGTCCAAAAGGTAAGGTCTGAGAATCAGGGCCCCAATTTGAATCTGAAAGTCCAAGATCCAGGAGCATCACCAATATCAAAGGGCAAAAGACAGATATCATGGCTGAAGGAAAGAGAGTGAATTTGCCCTTTGTCTACATTTGTTGGTCTTTCCAGGCGGCTCAGTGGTAAAGAATCCACCCATGAATAATGGAGCTGCAGGAGATATGGATTCTATCCCTGGATCAGAAAGATCCCCTGGAAGAGGAAATTGTGACTAACTCAAGTATTCTTACCAGGATAATCCTATAGACAGAGGACACTAGAGGGCTACAGTTCATGGGGTCAAAAAGAGTCAGATAAGACTGAGCATGCAAACATGCCACATTTTTCTTCTATTCATATCCTCAACAGTAAGTATGATGCCCACCCTCCTTGGAGAGAAGAATGGTCTTTATTAAGTCTTCAGATTCCAAATGATAATCTCTTTTGGAGATACCTTCACAGAAGTTCCTAGAAATTTTTGACGAACCATCCGTGCATGCCTTAGTCCAGTAAAGTTGACACATATGTTACCCATCATGCTCTTTGAGAAGGAATATAACAAAAAGATTAAATGCATCAAAACTTTGGAGTCAGATGAATCTGGTTCTATTTCTACATTTTGTCATTTATTAGCTGCATGATGTAAAAACTATTATTTACCCTCAATTTATGGATTTGTGAAACAGAAATAACAATTGTGCTTATCTAAAACTGACTAGAAGAGATCCATGCACATTGTCTTGCAATATTGTTTGATAATTAAGTGCTTTATATACATCATCACATTTACTCTTAATAACAGCTAAATAAGTAAGGTATTATTATCTTTTTCATTATATGTAGTAGAAAACATTTTCAAAGAATTCAGCAACTTGTAAATATTTAGTGTGAGTGAGTAGCATATGAGAAATTACATTTCAGTTTTATCTCAGTTGAATTTCTAGGTTCATGTTATTTCTATTATAATTTCATAAAAGATGCATATAGAAAAATATGGTATAGCAGGTAGTTCCTAGCGGTAACCTTATTATCCATCTTATCTAGTATCATTCCCTAAGGTTCTGCTCTCTAAGGCTAATCAGTCTGATAAGACTTCCATTAATATTATTCACAAATTAATTTTGTAGCCATAAAAATTATTACTCTTACACAAATACTGGTGTAAAAAGTCTGGTAAAATCAGATCTTATGTAAGTCATGAAGTGAGTGCATTTGGTGAGTGCAAACCTTTGACCCTTTCAAAATCATACGACCTAGTTGTCAATATTTTCTATTTACACATAAGTGATTCAAATCAAGTGATTTGGCATTATTAAGGAAGGAACATATTACTAGTATTGACTCTTAATAGGCAATCTACTATGAGCTTCCAGAGTGACTCAGCATTAAAGAGTCCATCTACAAGGCAGGAGATGCAGGATACACACAGGTTCGATCTCTGGTTTGGGAAGATCCCCTGGAGGAGGTCATGACAACCCACTCCAGTATTCTTGCCTGGAGAATTCTATGAACAGAGGACACTGACAGGCTGGGGTCTATGGGCTTGCAGAGTTGGACATGACTGAAGCAACTAAGCACAGTACAGCACAAAGCAGGCGATCTACCACCACTTGAAAACATGGTTGTATACAATTTCAATTGAAATTTTGTTATAAAGTTTTGTGATAAAAAGAGTGAGTACTTAGGTTGGAGTCCAAGGAACTTGGTTTTCATTTGAATCTCTGGTATGTTATCAACTCACTATTGAAGTTTAGACAAATCACTTCTCTCTGCAAATAAAGTTTACAAACAAGTGAGGAGTCCAAAGTGTTCTTAGCCTCTTTCTTTAAAAGATCATGATCTATTATTTGCCAAGAACAATATGCACTTATCTCTTCCCACTTAATTGTATGTTCTAATTGTATCTCATTCCTGCCTTAAAGATTTTCATTAGTAGTAATTATATAAAAAAAAGGAAGTAACCATTTCTATATCATCTTCCTTCAGGTGCTTGAAATGGAGTGTTGTCAGTTTCTCAAACTCAAAAATCACCTGGTTGTTCTCAGATGCCAGGCAAAAAGTATGGAAATTTTTATTGTCAGATTTGTAAACCAAACAAATTCTGTTTCAGAAATATTTTATCACATTATAAATCAACACCAAACAAATGATATAATCTTACTATGCTGCTGCTGCTAAGTCGCTTCAGTCGTGTCCGACTCTGTGCGACCCCATAGACAGAAGCTCACCAGGCTCCCCTGTCCCTGGGATTCTCCAGGCAAGAATACTGGAGTGGGTTGCCATTTCCTTCTCCAATGAATGAAAGTGAAAAGTGAAAGTGAAGTCGCTCAGTCGTGTCTGACTCTTAGCGACCCCATGGACTGGAGCCTACCAGGATCCTCCATCCATGGGATTTTCCAGGCAAATAGTAATAAGTAAATTATTTAAATTAATTAATTAATAATATTTAGAATAATATTAAGCATATGAATAGTGAGTTTCTTGGCATATACTTCTATTTCTAAAGAATAGCACCTGCATATTCTAAAGTGTGATTTTCTTATATTTAGGTCAGAATACTGGAGTGGTTTGTCATTTCCTCCTCTAAGGCATCTTCCCAATCTGGGTGTTGAACCCAGGTCTCCTGCATTGCAGGAGGATTCTTTACCAGCTGAGCCACAAGGGAAACCCCAAAGACCATCACAGACAATGCCATTGTTATTTTCTCTGAATGAGTCTATTATTCTGAAAAAGAATTGCAAATTCAGCAATCGCATATCAGATCCTCCAATTTCATTTTTCATTTTTTGCAGCAGAGCTGAGGGTAGAAGAGGGCTTTAAATTTTCTTTACATTCTCCTTGCTAGGTTTAGTTATTCACAATAATTTAAGAATTGTGGTAAAAACTTCATTTTGTTCATTTCAGCATTTTCAATGGGACTGAGCTTGCAAGTTAGCAGATTAAATTACCCATGGAATTACAATAGTCCAGTGATGTCAGTTTCTATATGAGACTTTCTCAGTCCAGATTTTTAGTAAACAATATATGCCATGATATTATTTTCCCTTCTTAAATTACTCAAAGTCACTTTCCATTTTCACGTAATAAAGAAGAAAATAGTCATGTATGTTGGGCTTCCTGAGTGGTTCCAGTGGTAAAGAATCCTCCTGCCAATGCAGGAGATGTGAGTTCGATCCCTGGGTCAGGAAAATCCCCTGGAGGAGGAAATGGCAAACCACTCCAGTATTCTTGCCTAGAAAACCGAATGGAACCTGCATGTTCCACAGGGTCATAAAGAGTCAAACACTACTTAGTGACCAAAGAGCGGCAGCACCTGTCATATATGTTAGTTCTAGTAAAAACTCTAAGAGTTACCTAGTTAAGTGATCTTTTATTTGTGTGTAAAATGCGTAACTACAGGGATAAGTAACTGGTCTCAAGATCACAGAGTGAATTTGTTCTTTAGATTTGACTCTGACTTCAGTGAAGATACTCAATATCTATTTGTGAATAAGATACTCATTTTCAAAAGCTTTCACATCTGTTAGTGTTAATTGACCTATAACCACAAGGTAGGCTCAAACAATTTAGAATATTTTCAAAAAAATTAATGTCAACAAATAATTTCATATAAACTCCTAGTTGTCTGGTGAATTAAACTCACCCTGTTGTGTCCATTGAAACTTTTTCTGACCTACAATATAGAAGTTTGACTTCTATCTTCTGTTGGAAGAAATGCCTTTAAGCTCATAAAGTCAGATTCTTTCACTGACACTCAGTGGATGCAGAGAGTCATTCCTATTTAAATTTCTCACAAAAAATAGTGAGCATAAGACTGTATGCTCAGAATACTTCATTGTTTTTAGTTGTACTTTAAATAATAAATATGCTTGGTTTGGTGAATTTTGGTTTTTAAATGTGAGGCCCATATTTTCCATTAAAATAGCTTTAAAAAACTTTTTCTTTTCTGGTATCCATCTAGAATTTCTTACTTATTAAGAATATCCAGTTTAAACTGATGAAATAAGAGCAAACACATTTAAATCAAAACTGAATTTTAGGTTCATGACAAGTGCTCTAAAAATGGCCCATGGCAGGTGTATAAAACTGATTCTTATATTCAGTAATGGGAATGATCTGCAAGTTCACATAATTATGAAAATTTCTGTTCATAGAGTTTTGCTTGAGTTATTAGTAGACATTGACATTGGAGCTCAATAGAGTTTCTTCTAGTTTAGAACTCAGGCTTTCTGTTGGACTATAGCAAAGTGAATATATTTTCTTATATGTACATCCAAAAGGGATGTTAGTTCTAATGAGGTGGATGAAACTAGAGCCTATTATACAGAGTGAAGTAAGCCAAAAAGAAAAACACCAATACAGTATACTAACACATATATATGGAATTTAGAAAGATGGTAACAATAACCCTGTATATGAGACAGCCAAAGAGACACTGACGTATAGAACAGTCTTTTGGACTCTGGGAGAGGGAGAGGGTGGGATGATTTGGGAGAATGGCATTGAAATATGTATAATATCATATATGAAACGAGTCACCAGTCCAGGTTCGATGCACAATACTGGATGCTTGGGGCTGGTGCCCTGGGATGACCCAGAGGGATGGCATGGGGAGGGAGGAGGGAGGAGGGTTCAGGATGAGGAACACATGTATACCCGTGGCAGATTCATTTTGATATATGGCAAAGCCAATACAATATTGTAAAGTTAAATAAAATTAAATTAAAAAAAGAAAACAACTTAAATAAAAAAAATAAACAAATTCTCAAAGATTATGCTGGTAAAGTGCTACACTCAATATACCAACAAATTTGGGAAAGTCAGCAGTGGCCACAGGACTGGAAAATGTCAGTTTTTATTCCAATCTCAAAGTAAAGCAATGCCAACGAATGTTCAAACTACCAGACAATTGTGAAATAGTAAAGTAATGCTCACATAGTAGTAAAGTAATGTTCAAAATTATCCAAGCCAGGCTTCAACAGTACATGAACTGTGAAATTTCAGATGATCAAGCTGGATGTACAAAAGGCAAAGGAACCCAGAGATCAAATTGTCAACATCCACTGGATCACTGATAAAGCAAGGAGTTCCAGAAAAAGATCTACATCTGCTTTATTGACTATGCCAAAGCCTTTGACTGTGTAGATCACAACAAGCTGTGGAAAATTCTTCAAGAGATGGGAATACCAGACCACTTGACCTGCCTCCTGAGAAATCTGTATGCAGGTCAAGAAGCAACAGTTAGAACTGGACATTGAACAACAGACTGGTTCCAAATCATGAAAAGAGTACATTGAGACTGTTTACCACCCAGCTTATTTAACTTAAATGCAGAGTACATCATGTGACATGTCAGGCTGAATGAAGCATAAGCTCGAATCAAGATTACCAGGAGAAATATCAATAACCTCAGATTTACAGATGACACCACCCTTATGACAGAAAGTGGAAAAGAACTAAAGCACTTCTTGATGAAAGTGAAAGAAGAGAGTGAAAAAGGTGAGTTAAAACTCAACATTTGAAAAATGAAGATCATGGCATCTGGTCCCATCACTTCAAGGCAAATACATGAGGAAACAATGGGAATAGTGACAGACTCTACTTTTTTGGGCTCCAAAATCACTGCAGATAGTGACTGCAGCCAGGAAATTAAAAGACACTTACTCCTTGGAAGAAAAGCTATGACCAACATAGAGAACATATTAAAAAGCAGAGATATTGCTTTTTAATTGCCGACAAAGGTCCATCTAGTCAAAGTTATGGTTTCTCCAGTAGTCATGTATGGATGTGAGAGTTGGACTAAAGAAAACTGAGGGCCGAAGAATTGATGCTTTTGAACTGTGTTATTGGAGAAGACTCTTGAGAGTCCCTTGGACTGCAAGGGGATACTGCCAATCCATGCTAAAGGAAATCAGTCCTGAATGTTCATTTGAAGGACTAATGCTGAAGCTGAAACTCCAGTCTTTTGGCCACCTGATGTGAATACCTGACTCCTTGGAAAAGACCTTCATGCTGGGAAATATTGAAGCAGGAGGAGAAGGGGATGACAGAGAACGAAATGGCTAGATGGCATCATCAACTCGATGGACATGAGTTTGAGCAAGCTCTGGAAGTTACAGATGGACAGGGAGGCCTGGTGTGCTGCAGTCCATGGGGCCACATAGAGTTGGACATGACTGAACTGAAAAGTGATGATAGAATATTGATTCTTTTATATGAGAATCTTAGGGGTAAAGCTGTATACAGGAGAATGACAGTATTGATATATAAGAAAAATAATCAGTCTCTTTTGTTGCTCAGTTAATAATGAATCCTCTCGCAATGTGGGAGACCTGGCTTTGATCCCTGGATTGGGAAGGTTGCTTGGAGAAGGGAACGGCTATCCACTTCAGTATAGTCTATGGGTTCACAAAGAGTCAGACACGACTTAGTGACTTTAACCTCACTTCATTATTTATATTAATAATAAAAGCAAAATATTAGTAAAATTTTATGCTGCTGTATGTTGTCAATAATTTATGTTTAAACTCATATATTTTATAAGAAGTAAATGAAAAAGCTTAAAATGTCTATATCGATAATATATGTATATGCTCATACATGTGCATTTTGTCTATTTACTATATATGTGTGTATAAAATATAATATACATATTTTGATATATATGTATGCATGCATTATTTGCACTGTAAATAATCCATATGCATGTATATAAACATACATTTATACTTGCAAACATATGCAAGAACGTTAAGTGGTGTAAAGATATTTTAGAATTATAAAGAGCTCTTTGAAACAGAAACATTCAGAAAATTTGGTGAAATTATTTGAGCAGTATTGCTGCAATTTATGGGGTCGCAAAGAGTCAGACACAACTGAGCTACTGAACTGAACTGAACTATTGAAAAAGAGAAAAATAGAAAAGCAAAGTGATTTAAATTAAGAATATAATTTATAGACAACTTTCAAACAGTAAAAATGAAAGTCTAGATTGAATATCCTAGATAAGGATTTATATTAGAAGCATATAAGGGAGAAAAAAATTAAGGGATAAAAAAATAAATATTTAACAATATTAAAATATTTTAGAGAATGTAAAGGAATGGCAGTGTCATTTATTCTGTTAATGAATGCAGTTTCACCAATTATTCAGACTAGAAGCAAAATTCACTTTATAGCTTCTACTAAGCAAATTGTTCAAAACAGTGTTTATGAAGGATTTGGTTATACTGTTTGTCCTCTGTTAAATCCTGCAATGGCAAACAGATAAATTATCATTTGTAAGCCTGTATTCAGGCTTACACATTAGTATCATAAGTTCTGCTAAAATCATCCCTTTTTAATCCCTTTATGTGATATTGCTATTATCAAACGCATTTAGACTCAGAAAAAGAGAAAGAAAAACAATACAGGTATCAGAGCATTATTCAACTAGCATCTAAGCATGTTTCAGACAGAGCATCAGCAACTTTTACTTTTTTCTTGATTTTTGAGAAATCATGTGTGCTAACAATGACTTGTTTCTCTGAGGAAAAAGTTTGTGTGTGTGTGACGCTGATGTTATTATTCAATTTTCCATAATTCTCTGGATGTCCCTGGGATTTCTTTGGAGGGAATGATGCTGAAGCTGAAACTCCAGTACTTTGGCCACCTTATGCGAAGAGTTGACTCATTGGAAAAGACTGATGCCGGGAGGGACTGGGGGCAAGAGGAGAAGGGGATGACAGAGGATGAGATGGCTGGATGGCATCACTGACTCGATGGACTTGAGTCTGAGTGAACTCCGGGAGTTGGTGATGGACAGGAGCCTGGTGGGCTGCAGTCCATGGGGTCTCTAGGGGTCGGACACGACTGAGGGACTTCCCTTTCACTTTTCACTTTACTGCATTGGAGAAGGAAATGGCAACCCACTCCAGTGTTCTTGCCTGGAGAACCCCAGGGACTGGGGAGCCTGGTGGGCTGCCATCTTGGGGTCGCACAGAGTCAGAAACGACTGACGCGACTTAGCAGCAGCGGCAGCAGCAGCAGCAGCAGGGAGGCCTGGCATGCAGAGATTCATGGGGTCACAAAGAGTCGGACACGACTGAGCGACTGATCTGATCTGATCTGATGCTTTTAAACTATAAAATAATTAATTATAATTTATTTGTCAAATGTTTCATTGAGAATATGTATTTTAAGAGCTTGAAAAAGCACCTTTCATACTATTATACACTGTAGCAGACAAGGATTCATAGTGTTGTTTTTTTTTTTTTTTTGATACAAAGGTAAATTTACAGCTATGAAATGTGTCCTTACATCATAATTATCTTTAACTATATATGGGCCATTTTTTATATTAAATAGACTTGGACAAACCATTCAAAAATATATTTTCAATATTATTCAACTCATGAAGAGTATTTTCACTAAATTTTAAAGAGAAAGATGTCATTAATGTAACCGTAGTTTTAAACAAAGGCAGAATCTTTTTGGTAACAAAATTTGATCAAAAAGCATTTCAATATTTTCCTCTAGCTTCTGCTTGAATAGTCTTTGGTGACTTTAAGACACCTCAGTCTTAACACGAGTCGTTTGCATGATCTTCTACATTCAGTTCAGTTCAGTTCAGTCACTCAGTCCTGTCCGACTCTTTGTAACCCCATGAATCTCAGCATGCCAGGCCTCATTGTCCATCACCAACTCCCGGAGTTCACTCAGACTCACGTCCATCGAGTCAGTGATGCCATCCATCCATCTCATCCTCTGTCATCCCCTTCTCCTCCTGCCCCCAATCCCTCCCAGCATCAGAGTCTTCTCCAATGAGTCAACTCTTCGCATGAGGTGGCCAAAGTACTGGACTTTCAGCTTCAGCATCATCCCTTCCAAAGAAATCCCAGGGCTGATCTCCTTCAGAATGGACTGGTTGGATCTCCTTGCAGTCCAAGGGACTCTCAAGAGTCTTCTCCAACACCACAGTTCAAAAGCATCATTTCTTCAGCACTCAGCCTTCTTCACAGTCCAACTCTCACATTCATACATGACCACAGGAAAAATCATAGCCTTGTCTAGATGGACCTTTGTTGGCAAAGTGATGTCTCTGCTTTTCAATGTGCTATCTAGGTTAGGCATAATTTTCCTTCCAAGGAGTAAGCATCTTTTAATTTCATGGCTGCAGTCACCATCTGCAGTGATTTTGGAGCTCAAAAAAATAAAGTCTGACACTGTTTCCACTGTTTCCCCATCTATTTCCCATGAAGTGAATGGACCGGATGCTATGATCTTCATTTTCTGAATGTTGAGCTTTAAGCCAACTTTTTCACTCTCCACTTTCACTTTCATCACTTAATTAGCTAGATTTTGAATTTTGTAGTTTGAGCAAAAACTCAGGCAACAAAACTACAAATTATTAATAATTTATTTTTAACTTTTTATTTTGTATTGAGGTATTACTGATTAACAATGTTGTGATCCTTTCATGTGAACAGTGAAGAAATTCAGCCAACATATACATGTATCCATTCTCCCCCAAACTCCCTTTGCATTCAGGCTGCCACATATATTGAGCAGAGATCCATGTACTTTACAGTGAGTCCTCGTTTGTTTACATTTTAAACGCAACAATATGTACATGTCTATCCTTTACACCATTCTTCCCCTGGCAACCCTAAGTTCATTCTCTGTGTCTGTGAGTCTCTTTCTATTTTGTAATTTCATCAAATTATTAACAATTTCAACCTTCTAAATCCCAAAGCTGACAAATGCTACCCTACATGTTGCTTAAGTATTTAAATGCTTCCATACAAGTTGTAACTATCTTGTGTTCAAGTTCTCACCCACTCTGGTGCTACCTGTGTTCTCCCCTTCCCAGAAATGCCCCAACCATCAAGATTAATCCAACAGGTTTTTCTTCAGCAATACATGCAGCTTCAGTTCTGATTTACATGTACTCATTCTTCACACATTGTCAAATATTGTAAAGATCAGTCAATTACTTCCAACCTGTAACACTTCCTTAAAATATTCCATGAAAGGAAAGATGAAGGAAGGAAAAAGCTATGTTACTGTCAATACTTAGAGTCATCCTGCTTCAGTTATATACAGAAAATATGCTCAGTGAGTCACTAAGTCTGTTTCTTCAGCAGACACACACCACTCAAAGATAAGTGGAAGGAAGAGGTGACAGACTAGGCAGATAGACAGCTGGGTGACATGGATTGCTGAGCCTTTACAACAGTCATTCCTGAGTTGTGTACAATGAGCATAGCAAATTTCATCTTATTATTTCCGGATTATTATATTTTAACCAACCATCAGTCAGTCAGTTGATACTGGAGTCACAAATATTTACCAAATATTATCAGATCAGATCAGTCGCTCAGTCGTGTCCGACTCTTTTCGACCCCATGAACCGCAGCACGCCAGGCCTCCCTGTCCATCACCAGCTCCCGGAGGTCACTCAGACTCACACCCATCAAGTCAGTGATGCCATCCAGCCATCTCACCCTCTGTCGTCCCCTTCTGCACTCAATATGCCAGCAAATTTGGAAAACTCAGCAGTGGCCACAAGATTGGAAAAGGTCAGTTTTCATCCCAATCCCAAATATTATCAAAGCACCTTCAAATAAATGGACAAGGTTATTTAAAACATAATGAGAGAACTATACATTTTAAATAATGTTCATTTTAAGTTTTCACAAAGAAAAGTGCAAGAGAAATGCACCCATTTTTAACCCAGTCAAGTTAAGAACTCCTACTTTAACAGAGATGTGTCACATGAGGCAGGTGGCTCTAGTGGTAAAGAACCTGCCTGCAAATGCATGGGACTTAAGAGATGTGGGTTCAGTCCCTGCGTCAGGAAGATCCCCTGCAGGAGGACATGGCAACCCACTTCTGTATTCCTGACTGGGAAATCCAATGGACAGAGGACCCTGGTGGGCTTAAGTCCACCGTGTCATCAGACATGACTGAAGCGATTTAGCATGCACCTCAGGCAGAGGGTGACCTTAACTCAGAAAATCGCTTTTGAACAAAAATAAAAACTATACAGCACAAGACATTTGGAATTCATTAACTCAGATCTTATGACAACAGGACTAAAATATACTTTTGCAGTATTTGTGTATAAGGGGATTGCATGCTGATTTTTGTTATAAACAGCTTTGATGGACTATGTCAGGGATATAAATTGGGAGTTAAATTCTTGAAGACTTTCAAGAATTCTTGAAGAATTTCAAGTCATGTGAAGACACATGACTTGCATATGCAAAATTAAAGATTTATTGTTATATTACTTAAATTTGAGTTTTAAGTGAAAATCACTCAGTCGTGTCCAACTCTTTGTGACTCCATGGACTATAGAGTCCATGGAATTATCCAGGCCAGAATACTGGAATGGGTAGCCATTCCCCTCTCCAGGGGATCTTCCCAGCCCCAGGGATCAAACCCAGGTTGCCCACATTGAAGGTAAGTCCAGTTGAGCCACCAGGGAAGTCCCACTTAATACTACTAAAATAGCACCCAATCCATATTCCAAATTTTACAAGTGAATAGAGCCCAAAGAAAAGAACTAACTTATTCATAGTCCAGTATGCAGTGAGTTACTTTAAGGGTACATATTTACTTACAATTTGTCATTCTGAGCTTTAGAAATAACTCAGACACATTAATTGTGCCTTCTGTGTTTATCAAGTCAGAGGACTTCCTGGATTGGGTGACTGAATTGTCTTACTAAGAATTATTTCTAATTAAAAGTGCTATTACAAAACCAATTTTAAGTCTTTAGTGTAATATGTGAAAGTTTTAGTCTCTCAGTCGTGTCTGACTCTTTGTGGCCCTGTAAACTGTAGCTTGCTAGGCTCCTCTGTCCATGGGATTCTCCACCCAAGAATACTGGAGTTGCCATGCACTCCTCCAGGGAATCTTCCCTTTCCAGGAATTGAACTCACATCTCTTACGTCTCTTGCATGGGCAGGTGGGTTCTTTACAACTAGCATAGCCACAGTTTTAGTTATTTCTTTCATGTGAAATTCAGCTTGTTTTTACTGAGAAAAACACACAGTAGCTAGCTGAGACTTATTTGAGAACAGTTAGTATATGCAGATTATTTTAATCTTTGTTTCCTGTTAGAAAGGGTTAAAAATAAATGGTGAGTTTAGTTAAGAGGTGCTAAATTTGTAAAAAAAAAAAAAAAAGAATTGATAGAAGAATCTCTTGGAGAAAAAGAAATGCCATTTAATCATCACTTTCCTCAGTATTCTCATTTGCAAATATAAAGATAAGAAAATTCACGTTTTAAGACAGTTTAATATGTCAAAGCTTTTATTAGTCTTAATGATTTAGAAAATTATTAGAGCACAATAAATGCTTACAAATAGTTAACAATGCTTTTAATTCATAATCCTATATCCATTAATTAATTGATGCTTATGTTTTAAAGCATGTTATTATATGTGTTTAGTAAGACAATAAAGCTGCATCACTTAATATATAGTACATAATTCAATTGACATACTAATTTGAAATATCTTCCCATACTTATTTCTTCTAGTTTATCCTTGATTATGCAGCATACTATAGTCAATAAAAATGTAAGTCCTAGTATTAGAGTGCTTGTGATAAAATCCTTCTCCATCACTAACCAACTCTATGATTGCAGAACTTACATACCTTCTTTGTACCTAGTATTCCTCTTCAATGAAATCATGAGGAGAAAGAAAAAAGATAGAATTTTTTGTACACTTCCATGTGTTCCTTGGACAATTAAATGAGTTATTATACTATTATATTCAGAATAAAATCTGTCGTGCCTTACACATTCAATATATATGCTTTAATTTCTTTATTATTTTTGTTGTTGTGATAAGTCTTATCAGCAGAAAGAAAATAAAGGAAAAACGCTTACCATCAGAAGGATAGTTTGAAATTTGAGGAAGAAATTTGGCCAGAAATTCAATTCTATATGTAGAGAGAAACTGGACAAAGGTGGAGCACTGTGCAAATGTCTTGGAAATTTAATTCTAAGACTACTTCTTGTTTGTGCATTTCAGACAAAGTTTGGTATTGATGTACAAACTGTATTGAATATAAAACCTAAAGGCTTCCTAGTGTTTACACTAGTTTAAGTATACAGACCACATGACTTGCCTCCTGAGAAATCTGTATGCAGGTCGAGAAGCAACAGTTAGAACTGGACATAGAACAACAGACTCGTCCCAAATTGAGAAAGGAGTACTTCAAGGCTGTATATTGTCACCCTGCTTATTTAACTACGATGCAGAGTATATCATGGGACATGTCAGGCTGGAAGAAGCACAGCTGGAATCAAGATAGCCAGGAGGAATATCGATAACCTCAGATATGCAGATGACACCATCCTTAAGGCAGAAAGTGAAGAAGAACTAAAGAGCCCCTTGATGAAAGTGAAAGAGGAGAGTGAAAAAGTTGGCTTATATGTACCACAGCTTTCTTATCCATTCCTCTGCTGATGGACATCTAGGTTGCTTCCATGTCCTGGCTACTATAAACAGTGCTGTGATGAACATTGGGGTACACAATGGAGTATTACTCAGCCATTAAAAAGAATACATTTGGATCAGTTCTAATGAGGTGAATGAAACTGGAGCCTATTATACAGAGTGAAGTAATCCAGAAAGAAAAACACCAATACAGTATACTAATGCATATATATGGAATTTAGAAAGATGGTAACAATAACCCTGTATACGAGATAGCAAAAGAGACACTGATGTATAGAACAGTCTTTTGGATTCTGGGAGAGGGAGAGGGTGGGATGATTTGGGAGAATGTCATTGAAATATATATAATATCATATATGAAATGAGTCGCCAGTCCAGGTTCGATGCATGATACTGGATGCTTGGGGCTAGTGCACTGGGATGACCCAGAGGGATGGTATGGGGAGGGAGGAGGGAGGAGGGTTCAGGATGGGGAATACATGTATACCTGTGGTGGATTCATTTCGATATATGGCAAAACCAATACAATATTGTAAAGTTAAAAAATAAAATAAAAAAAAAAGTTGGCTTAAAATGCAGCATACAGAAAACTAAGATCATGGCATCTGGTCCCATCACATCATGGTAAATAGGTGGGGAAACAGTGGAAATGGTGAGAGACTTTATTTTTTCACACTCCAGAATCACTGCAGATGGTGACTGCAGCCATGAAATTAAAAGACACTTGCCCCTTGGTAGAAAAGCTATGACCGACCTCTTTTTTTTTTTAAAGTCCTCAGTCATGTCTGATGCCTTGTGACCCTATAGACTATACAGTCCATGGAATTCTCCAGGCCAAAATACTGGAATGGGTAGCCTTTACATTTGACAGGGGATCATCCCAACACAGGGATTGAACCCAGATTTCCGACCTAAACAACATATTTAAAAGCAGAGACATTACTTTGTCAACAAAGGTCAGTCTAGTCAAATCTATGGTTTTTCTAGTAGTCATGTATGAATGTGAGAGTTGGACTATAAAGAAAGCTGAGTGTGGAAGAACTGATGCTTTTGAAATGTGGCATTTGAGAAGATTCTTGAGAGTCCCGTGGACTGCAAGGAGATCCAACCAGTCAATCCTAAAGGAAGTCAGTCCTGAGTGTTAATTGAAAGGAATGATGCTGAAGCTGAAACTCCAATACTTTTGGCACCTGATGCAAAGAACTGACTCATTGAAAAAGATCCTGATGCTGGGAAAGTTTGAAGATGGGAGGAGAAGAGGACTAGAGAAAATGAGATGGCTGGATGGCATTACGGACGCGATGGACATGAGTTTGAGTAGGCTCCAAGAGTTGGTGGTGGACAGGGAAGCCTGGTGTGCTACAGTCTATGGGATCACAAAGAGTTGGACATAACTGAATAACAACAGCAATAATCTATGTTACAATAAATTGAATGTAGAATATAAAGGCAGAAGAAAGTCAAGGTATACACTGTCCACACTTACAAAATCCAGCCACAAGGGAATATAATGTGAAAAATATACCACCATTTCCTGATTACTACCTAGATTACATATTTGCCTTTAAATGATACAAATTCTAGTCAACCAAAAAACAGAATTCTTAAAAATTCAAATGTCTTTAAAATAGAATTACGCCCATATCACAAGAGAAGCATAAATGCTTTTGACTTAAGGCCATTTTATATAGTGTGAAGTCTGTCAGCAGTTTATAATTTTACTGCTGTTGTATATGGGATATATTTTTAATTATACTTTCTGAATTTTTTTCTGAAAAATAAGCATCCATTTTAATGATGCAAAACAATTTTTACACTGTGGTAACCTTTAGCTTTATTTTTTTAATATTTGTGATTTTATTCTTGCAAGCAAGTTATTTCCACTTTTCTAATGAGTACACTACTTACTCTTCTTGTCAAGTTGTATTTTAATCCTTAGAATGATGCTAAATATTAATGGAAAAGATGACCATATTTGCTTCATTTTTACTATATCAGTGATTTTTTAATGTTTCATATTTAAAACTTGATTCATGTAGGTATTCATGTAAAAATGTAGTATTCTTCTGTGCATATTTATATTCAAATATTCTGTATCATTTTTTGTATTATTGTACTGATCAAGGCTGAATCTGCACTTCATTAAGTGTCTTATATATTCTTACCATCTATGAATAGATAGCACTGGTGTTATTTTTAATGCATATTTACAGAAGTTTGGTATTTAAGTGTATAACATTGATAATGGATGTTTTGAAGTTTTAGTCATACATTAAAAGAATGTTAAGAGTAGTTCCTTTATGTTGACTATAAGACAGTGAATTTTATATATGCAAAATGTCCTGACTTCCTGTGTAGTCGTGGTTAAGCTTCACATGTAGATTATCATTGCATAATCTCTATAAATAAGGTTACTATAAAGGCAGTCATCTGAAGTAGGACTGAAAAAAAAAATCAGTTAAGGCTCAACATTCAGAAAACGAAGATCATGGCATCTGGTCCCATCACTACATGGGAAATAGATGGAGAAACAGTGGAAATAGTGTCAGACTTTATTTTTCTGGGCTCCAAAATCAGTGCAGATGGTGACTGCAGCCATGAAATTAAAAGACACTTACTCCTTGGAAGGAAAGTTATGACCAACCTAGATAGCATATTCAAAAGCAGAGACATTACTTTGCCAACAAAGGTTCGCCTAGTCAGGGCTATGGTCTTTCCTGTGGTCATGTATGGATGTGAGAGCTGGACTGTGAAGAAGGCTGAGTGCCGAAGAATTGATGCTTTTGAACTGTGGTGTTGGAGAAGACTCTTGAGAGTCCCTTGGACTGCAAGGAGATCCAACCGGTCCATTCTGAAGGAGATCAGCCCTGGGATTTCTTTGGATGGAATGATGCTAAAGCTGAAACTCCAGTATTTTGGCCACCTCATGCGAAGAGTTGACTCATTGGAGAAGACTCTGATGCTGGGAGGGATTGAGGGCAGGAGGAGAAGGGGACAACAGAGGATGAGATGGCTGGATGGCATCACTGACTCGATGGATGTGAGTCTGAGTGACCTCCAAGAGCTGGTGATGGACAGGGAGGCCTGGCGTGCTGCAGTTCATGGGATCGCAAAGAGTCGGACACGACTGAGCGACTGATCTGATGTGATCTGAAGGGCATTTGATGCCTAAGAGATAATCTAAAAATCTGTATGAGCCTTGAACAGGGATAAAGTATTTCCCTAGAGCTCAATGATTGCCTGCACCCTTTGCTTCTGTGGATGAAAGAAACACCTATATGATGAGTCATGTGACACCAATTCTACCATTGACCAGCCTGAAAATCTTGAAATGGAGAAAAGTCAGTGAATTCCTGGATGGTGACCAATGTAAAAAAACATAGACATACCTCAAAGATATTGTAGGTTCAGTTCAAGACCACTAGAATACAGTCAATACACCATAAAGCAAGTTACAAGGTTTTTTGTGTTTTGTTTTGTTTTGTTTTTTAGTTTTCCAGTGCATGTAAAAGTTATGTTAAAACTATATGGTAATCTATTAAGTATGCATTAACTTTGTGTCTGAAAATATAATGCAAACACCTGACATTTTGGTTAGTCATAATCTTTCTGCAACAAGAATATGCAAAAATCTTTTTGTAATACCAAGATCTCTGATCACTGATCACAGATCACCATGAAAGTGGACGTGTTAGTCTCTCAGTCCTATTCAACTCTTTGCCACCCCATGCACTGTAGCCCTCCAGATTTTGTGTCCATGGAATTCTCCAGACAAGAATACTGAAGCAGGTTGCCATTCTTTCCTCCAGGGGATCTTTAAGACCCAGAGATGGAACCCAGGTCCCTCACACTGCAGATCACTATCAGATCAGATCAGATCAGATCAGTCAGTCGCTCAGTCATGTCTGACTCTTTGCGACCCCATGAACTGCAGCACGCCAGGCCTCCCTGTCCATCACCAGCTCTAGGAGGTCACTCAGACTCACATCCATCGAGTCAGTGATGCCATCCAGCCATCTCATCTTCTGTCGTCCCCTTCTCCTCCTGCCCCCAATCCGTCCCAGCATCAGAGTCTTCTCCAATGAGTCAGCTCTTCGCATGAGGTGGCCAAAATACTGGAGTTTCAGCTTTAGCATCATTCCATCCAAAGAAATCCCAGGGCTGATCTCCTTCAGAATGGACTGGTTGGATCTCCTTGCAGTCCAAGGGACTCTCAAGAGTCTTCTCCAAACTACAATTATAATGAAAAAATTGAAATATTGTTAAGAATTGCCAAAATGTGGTATGTGAACATGAAGTAAGCAAATGCTACTGTAAAAAAAAAAAAAAAAAAAGCTGCCAATACATTTGTTCGACACCAGGATGTCACAAATCTTCAATTTGTAAAATATTCAACATCTGCAAAGCTCAAAAAAACAAAGTGTAATAAAACAAAGCATACCTATAAATAAATGCAATTAATAAAATAGTGGATGGTCTGTACATTAATTTAATTTAGAAAATTAAAGAAAACAGTGTAAAAATTACTGCTAGATTTTACAGCCCTACCAAAACATGAATTTTTACATTTGAGATAATACATGATTGGAGACAATGATATCATCAAGAATGTGGATTAGGAAACTCTGGTTCTTGTTTCTTCGCAGAACCACTGATACAATAACAATTTTGAGAGCAAAATATCTTAAAAGGAATTTTAGAATGCAGATAAAAAGTCAAAGAAAAAGAGCACAAACTGAGTGCAGTCCCTATATCAGTCCTTCCCTCAAACCAGCTTAGCTCAGCACCAAAAAGACCATAGGCTTCCCTGGTGACTTAGAAGTAAAGAATTCCCCCACAAGGCAGGAGACACTGGTTCAATTCCTAGGTTGGGACAATCTCTTGGATAAGAAAATAGCAACACAGTCTAGTATTCTTGCCTGGGAGCCCATGGACAGAGGAGCCTCGTAGGCTACATTCCATGGGGTCACAAAGAGTCAGACACTTTGATTTCATGGACAACCTGTGATTTCTTTCATGGGAAGAAAAGTGAGATTGGCACCTGTATCTGGTTGCCTGGCCTCCTGCCTTATCAGGACACATTCCACTGAGTTGGTTTCTATCTCACCTCACCCAAAATAATGAACAGTCTGCAGAGCCCAGTCCTCTGGAACAGCAAACAACAAAGGATAAGACGTTCTCTTACAATCAGTGCTGCTCTGTGAGACTGGAGGAGGTACATGACTGAGGCTTTTGCCTCCACAAGAGATGTGTGAAAAGGGCCTTACCCCCAGCATTTCAGAGTGGATTCAGCCTCTGTCTTGCTTCATACTGACTACTGAGAAACCTGCAGAGTCTGGGTCTTGGGGCAGCTTGGGATAAAGGAAAATGGATGAGCATCCTCTTAGAGCTAGCACTGATCTTCAAGATTGTGAAAAGTTGCAGAATGAAAATCTACATTTTCAAATGTATGGACACAAAGTAAACCCACAAGGAACATGGAAAATCTAAAAAAATTTATACAAAGGAATAAAATAAATGTCCAGTAAAAACCTGAGTCCCCCTGCAATGCAGGAATAGTTGCAGGAGTCACAGGATCAATCCTTGGGTCAGGGAGATCTCCTGGAGGAGGGCATGGCAACCCACTCTAGTATTCTTGCCTGGAGAATCCCATGAACAGAGGAGGTTGGCGGGCTACAGTCCATTGGGTCACAAAGAGTTGGACACAACTGATGCGGACTCTCTGCATCTGTAAAAACCTGAAAGAATTACAGATCTGCTAAGTAAGATTTTTAAATAATCATCTTAAAGTAGTTTGTTGAGTTATGAAAAGCATGGCATAACTAAATCTAGGAAAGAGTAAATGAACAAAATGAGAATATCAACAAACAAAAACAATTTATGGCTGATTCATGTTGATGTATGGCAAAACCAATACAATATTGTAATTAACGTCCAATTAAAATAAATAAATTTACATTTTTTTTAAAAAAAGAGCCAAACAAAAATAGTGGAACTGAAAAAGACAATAACTGAACTGAAAATACCCCTGACATATCCAGGAAATTTGCTCAACATGTCATTAAAATCTATTCTTCCAGTAGATATAAATCAATGAAAGAAGTAGGAAGAGAAAGTGGATGCAAAGAGGAGGAAGAGACAGAAAATAATCCCATTTACAATAGCATCTAGAACAATGAAATATTTAGTAATACATTTAATCAGGTAAATAAAAAATTTTCACCATGACATGTGTAAATCAGTGATAAAACAAAATGAAGACTACACAAATATAGGAAATATATCCCATGATTATGGATTTTAATATTGTTGAAATTTCCATATTATTCAAAACAATTTACATATTCAATTCTTTATCTATTATTATTCTACTGGGATTTTTCACAGAAATAGGAAAGCAATCCTAAAATTAATGTAAAATCATAAAAGAGCTCAAACAGCCAAAGCAAGCTTGAGCATGAGCAACAAAGCTGGAGGCAACACAATGCTGTATTTCAAATTATTGCAAGGCTATAGTATAGTGATCAAAAAAATCTGATAGTATCATCAAAATAGACATATGGACTAGAACTGAGAGTTCAGAAATAAATCTATGTGTCTGTATTTAATTGATCTTTGACAAAAGTAGCAAAAGCACACAATGGGGAAAGGGTAATCTTTTCAATAAATGGTGTTGTGAAAACTGAATATACACATGTAGAAGAATCACACTATAAATAAAAATCAACTCAAAATAGATTATAGAATAGCAGAAGATCTTCTTGACATTGTTTTTGGCAATGATTTTCTTGGATGCAATACAAAATCACAAATTGCAAAAGCAAAAATAGATAAATGAGATTGCATCAAACTAAAAGGCTTCTGTACAGAAAATGAAATGATAAACAGAGTGGAGAGAAAGCCAATGGAACAGGATAAAATATGTAGAAAGCATGCATCTGATAAGAAGTTAATATCCAAAATATTTAAAACTCAAACAATTCAATATCAAAAAAGTAACTTCATCTTAAAATGGGCAAGAACTTTAACAGGCTCAAAAAAGTGATACAAATGTCCAATTTACGTGAAAAGATGGTCAATATTACTAATCATCAGAGAAATGTATATCAAGACTACAATGAGATATCACTTTACTTTAAAAGTGTTATTATTAAAAGAAAAAGATAACAAGTGGAAAGGATATAGAGAAAAGGGAAGTCTTGTACACTGTCCATGGAAATGTAAATTGCCACAGTCACTATGGAAATCATTATGCAGATCTCTTTAAAAATTAAAAATAGAGCTATCATATGATATAACAATCCCACTCCTGGATATAAAGTATATTAAATCATTATCTTGAGGAGCTCTCTGTACTTGTAGCCTCATTGCAGCATTATTCACAATAGATAGGATTTGAACATAACCTAAATGTCCATCAATGAACAGATTATAAAATGTAATACACACATATTGGAATATTTTTCAGCTTCAAAAAAAGAAAACCCTGCCATTTGTAACCACATGGATGAATGTGCTAGACAGTATGCTAAGTCACATTATCCAAGGACTGAAAGACAGATACTGCAAGATCTCACTTACGTGTGGAATCTAGAAAGATAAAATCTAAGTAGAGTAGAATGGTGAATACCAGGAAATAGACAGTAGCGAAAATAGGGAGATATTGGTCAGAATTTACAAACTTTCAATTATGTAGAATGAAAAAGTTGTGGAGATTTAATGTGCATCTTGGGGATTATAGTTAATAACATTGTATTGTATACTTGAAATTTGTTAAGAGAGTACATCTTCAGTATTCTTACCAAAAAATTTTAAACATACCATCTGGGGTGATGGATCATTTAATTAGCTTGATTGTGGTAATCATTTAACAATGTATATGTATATCATAACATTATGTTTTAATCCTTAGATAGATACAATTTTCATTTGTCAATTATACCTCAATAACACTAGAAAAATGCAATTCGGTCTACAGGCAAAATATATATATTATCAGGCAGGTTGTGTTAATAGAATTGGTTCATTCTTACTTTCCTGAAAAGAACATTTTGTTGATAACTGACATATGATTTTAATATGGTGTTAGATTTTGTTTTTATGGAAGTCTTCTTAACTATAAATGTTTCACATCCTCTTCCCAACACTACTGTGAATTTTGGCTTGGGAATCAGACATAGATTGAATTTTTTTCTTCCCTTATCACAGATTTTTAAAACTAAGGCCCACTGCTTCATACTGAGCACAATAGTTCTTTTTTCCCTCTTATTTTCCTCCTTATTATTACTTTTCAAGGTTCATATATTGGGATTTTTTTTAATTAATTGTGTTCATAAAATTAAAAAAGCACTTTTATTCTTTGGTATGTTGACATCAATTAGTCTGTGATTATTTCCCTGGAATTTATTACATTATATTTGAATATCTTGTTTCTCCAACACTAAATAGGCTGGATATTACACATACACAAATACACATGCACAAACGTGTCTGAATAATCTATTCAACCGGCAAAATCTAAATGTTGGGAAAAACCCACTGATTTTGTTTATTGAAAATGGTTAAATTTAGGAAAGTTACCAGAACACATTAAATATTTCAAGGCCCTACATCTGCATACCATAAGCATGTAAGGAAATAGCAAAGGAGCTTCAACAGCTTCAGTAGCCAAATGGTCACAGGCATAGCCTAATTCTATGATTTCGTTTTCTATCAAGATTCAGGAACACAGTATCCTCTTAGTAAACATCTAGCACTTGTGGGACTGCCCCAAGCAAGTGTGCAGTGTTTTGCATATAAATCATCACATAATTCCCTGTGCTCCTGGCAAGGTAGAAAGAAATGATCAACACTATTTAACAAAGGGGTCACATATCTCTATGCATGTCAGCAAGTTATAGAAAAAAAGGGAACATTTTAATGTATAATTAAAAGAAATAGTCACACAATTATGTAAACTTTTGTTTTATCTCTGTATATTTATATTTAAGAAGTAAAAATTGAATTAGAGAAGAGTAAAAAATATCTTCAAATTTATATATATTCCTAGATAGGGAAGATCCCCTGGAGAAAGGATTGGCTCCCCACTTCAGTATTCTTGCCTGTGAAATTTCATGGACAGAGGAGCCAGGCAAGCTATAGTCCATGGGTCGCAAATAGTTGGACATGACTGGGTGACTAGCTGTCTTTTGGTCTTAATAAAAATCCAAGTGCTTTTTTTAAACACTGAAAACTGATGAAACACTCATACATACAACACAAATGAAGAAATACTTCCATTAGGAGGTAGACACACTTTTATTATCAAATAGTCAAACCTTATTGCCCAAGTTCAAGAAACTATTCAAGACTATGTGACTAAAAACTACATTAACTAAATATTTGATAAACAATTACTTAGTTTCATTCATTACTGTAGGCACTAAAAATAAGTTTTTGTTCCTACTGTCTAGGGTTCTCTTTCCCATCAGCTAAAATTTACTTCTAAATACAATATTGTAAAGTTAAGAAAAATTAAAAAAATAATAATAATAATAATAAAAAAATGGGCAAAAAAAAAAAAAAAAAGAACTACTTTCTAAATTGGTAAATGAATGATCAACAAAGTTATGGTTCTTCTGTTTGCTTGTATGTTTTGAGGCAAGGGTGGTTAACGGCAGTGATATGAGAGCAATTGGATACTATAATGCCTGTGAAATATTCCAGTAGTCTCTACCAGTCCATTCTGAAGGAGATCAATCTGAATTTTTTGGGTTTGTTTTTTTTTTGAAGTTAAGACTTTGGGGGGGGAGAGGGGGGGGGGGGGAGGGGGAGAAGAGGGGGGGGGGGGGGGGGGGGGGGGGGGGGGCAAAGAGGCAAATGATGAATATATAAATCTTTGGTATCATGTTGAACAAAATGTGTAAGGGTCAGTTCCAAAGCAAGCAATTTGAGAAATAATTTCACACTTTAATTCTCACACATGGTAGAAGGATATAGTTCTTTCATAAGATCAAATGTGTTTAAGTTAATAACACAATGAAGTTAAAACTGTTTTTAAGCTATTTTTAAAGTGTAATGGAATTGTGTGTACACTTCTGGAGAGCAATAGAATAAAGAAATTCAATTACTGGGTAATACAAATGAGACTGCAAAACAAATGGGTTTCTATTTCAGTTTTAAAGAGTTTACCACTTGTTAAGCAAACTTGTTTATAAATATCATATGTAGATACATAGAAAGATACTTGACCAGTTTGTGGTGGACAAAAGCAAGCAAATTCATTGATATTACATAACAATCAAGAATAAACACATTGACATAATATTGCCAGACTATTTTAAATACTAAATATGTTGTGCTTCAAGTCTACTATGTTTTTAAATTAGAGAGCCACATATACCTTGAGACAAGAGATAAACGCAAATATCATTTTAAACAAAATTCAGACCAGATATTTAAACAATTTATAAAACATTTAATAGAACATCATGAAGACCAAGAATGAATACTGTTAACCCAAGAAAAATGTTCACCTACTTCTTTGTGATGGCAACCCCTAATTCTATAATTTCAACAGAATCAGCTAAGCCATGACTACATAGACAGAAATCTCTAATGACAAACTGAAGAATAAAATAACATATAGAGTCTGAATAGATTCAAAAATTTATTAATAATTATTTGTTAATAAAGCATAAGTTCAGAACTAAAAAAAAAAAGAAGCTTTGACAGTCTTTCAGTTTGTAAAGAAAAATACATGATTTTTCAAATTTATAGGTGAAATTTTGTTGTAACATGTGCTAAAAAAATATGCAATGATTTAATTAGAATCCAAAAATGAATTTGGGAGGCAAGAATGTTGTGCTAAAGTTTAAAAATAAATTTATTTTTAGGACCTGCTATTGAATATCAGTAGAGTGACTACATGTTTCCCAAAATATTCTTCCCTTGACAACTTCATCTCTAACAGTGGATCTTACTTGCTATGTGAGTCTATCATGGCCTTCCTCTCTGGTATAATGGTTTGAAACAGAATCAGACATTGCATTTTTGCATGTGGCAATGAACAAAATAAAGGTTAAATGAAGAGCTAAGTGTTGAGCAATTTCTAGAAAAGAAGTGAATAGAAGCCCAGAGAATGCAAATTCCGAAATAAAAATCATCTGAGGATATTTCTTTAGAAATAAAAATAAAAACTCAGCTTATCTTGTAGTTTTACAATGATAATCTTCATATTTCATAGTGTATATAGAACATTTTTTAGGCTGGTAGAGGTAGGGATGGGTATGCAACCAATTTTGATAAATCTTAAACTACCGCACCAGAGAAGGCAATGGCACCCCACTCCAGTACTCTTGCCTGGAAAATCCCACGGACGGAAGAGCCTGGTAGGCTGCAGTTCATGGGGTCGCTAAGAGTCGGACATGACTGAGTGACTTCACTTTCTCTTTTCACTTTCATGCATTGGAGAAGGAAATGGCAACCCACTCCAGTGTTCTTGCCTGGAGAATCCCAGGGAGGGGGAAGCCTGGTGGGCTGTCGTCTATGGGGTCACACAGAGTCGGAAACGACTGAAGTGACTTAGCATAGCATAGCATAGCAAACTACCGCACAATTGCACTCATCTCACACACTAGTAAAGTAATGATCAAAATTCTCCAAGTCAGGCTTCAGCAATATGTGAATCGTGAACTTTCTGATGTTCAAGCTGGTTTTAGAAAAGGCAGAGCAACCAGAGATAAATTGCCAACATCTGCTGGATCATCGAAAAAGCAAGAGAGTTCCAGAAAAACATCTATTTCTGCTTTATTGACTATGCCAAAGCCTTTGACTGTATGGATCACAATAAACTGTGGAAAATTCTGAAAGAGATGGGAATACCAGACCACGTGATCTGCCTCTTGAGAAATTTGTATGCAGGTCAGGAAGCAACAGTTAGAACTGGACATGGAACAGCAGACTGGTTCCAAATAGGAAAAGGAGTTCATCAAGGCTGCATATTGTCACCCTGTTTATTTAACTTCTATGCAGAGTACATCATGAGAAATGCTGGACTAGAAGAAACACAAGCTGGAATCAAGATTGCTGGGAGAAATATCAATAACCTCAGATATGCAGATGACACCACCCTTATGTCAGAAAGTGAAGAGGAGCTAAAAAGCCCCTTGATTAAAGTGAAAGTGGAGAGTGAAAAAGTTGGCTTAAAGCTCAACATTCAGAAAATGAAGATCATGGCATCTGGTCCCATCACTTCATGGGAAATAGATGGGGAAACGGTGGAAACAGTGTCAGACTTTATTTTTCTGGGCTCCAAAATCACTGCAGATGGTGACTGCAGCCATGAAATTAAAAGACACTTACTCCTTGAAAGGAAAATTATGACAAACCTAGAAAGCATATTCAAAAGCAGAGACATCACTTTGCCAACAAAGGTTCGCCTGGTCAAGGCTATGGTCTTTCCTGTGGTCATGTATGGATGTGAGAGCTGGACTGTGAAGAAGGCTGAGCGCCGAAGAATTGATGCTTTTGAACTGTGGTGTTGGAGAAGACTCTTGAGAGTCCCTTGGACTGCAAGGAGATCCAACCAGTCCATTCTGAAGGAGATCAGCCCTGGGATTTCTTTGGAAGGAATGATGCTAAAGCTGAAACTCCAGTATTTTGGCCACCTCATGCGAAGAGCTGACTCATTGGAGAAGACTCGGATGCTGGGAGGGATTGAGGGCAGGAGGAGAAGGGGATGATAGAGGATGAGATGGCTGGATGGAATCACTGACTCAATGGATGTGAGTCTCAGTGAGCTCCGGGTGTTGGTGATCGACAGGGAGGCCTGGTGTGCTGCGATTCATGGGGTTGCAAAGAGTTAGACATGACTGAGAGACTGATCTGATCTGATACATATATATATATATATATATATATATGTACATATACATACATATACATACATTTGATTCCAGTTCTCTCCCCCTAGATAACTGGAATAAGGACCACTTAGTGAAATTCTCAGTTGCGTCTGACTCTTTGTTACCTCATGGACTATACCATCCATGGAAATGTCCAGGCCAGAATACTGGAGTGGGTAGACTTTCCTTTCCCTCCAGGGGCTCTTCACAACTCAGGGATTGAAACCAGGTCTCCCACATTGCAGGCAAATTATTTGCCAGCTAAGCCACAAAATAAACTTTTAGCACGTCTCACAGATGTAGAGAAAAAGATGCCCTGGGTTAAGCAGAAAGGTATCAGTAACTTATGTCAATAAATGGATGATTTCTGTATCTAATTTTATCTCTTCCCATACTTTTTAAACTTCTCTAAAGGGTATTGTCTTATAAGTTGTCGCCTTTTTCACATGAAGGAATTACACTGGCCCACTTACTATGTTTTTTGTCCTGCTAATAGTTTATTGCTCAGTATATTCTAATAAATTCTGATTTGGGAGCATGTGTCAGAAACACATCTTTACCCTGATTTAGCATTGTCTTACCAAATTCAGGAAACTAGCAAAAATTGAATCTCTGAGCCTATAAGACCATAAGAAAGGATGAGTTCAGGTTTGGAATAAGTGATACACTGCAGTCTCAGAGACTTTCCAAGATCACACGTGCTCATTTCATTATGCATTATCTTCAAACTCTTCTAACAGACTTGTGAGCAGAGGATTAACACCTGGTCTGATACTGGCCTGCTGGTAAATGATCTCAATGTTTGTTTTCTGGAAAACTACATTTAAAATAAATGTGGAATTTTGTGTCTGTTCCACTTTATAAACATGTAATTGGTAAAACTTCACTTGATCTGACCAAACTGAATTTTCTCACAGACTGTGGGCCTGGATAACTGGTGAGAATTTGAGTCTGTAGGCTCTCAGTGTCAAGGTGACCTACTTTGGTTCTTAGGCACCTGTCTCTGACAGTCCTACACAATCATGGAGGTAAGGGACAAAAGAAGTTTGGAACTGTAGAGCCATTGGTCATGCAAATGAAACTGAAATCTATCCACTGCTTCTTCATTCTTTTTGCTTCCATAAAATCAATACAGTATCAGATTGAAGCTTACTTGTATCTTATAAATCTGATTGTGTTTTCTGACCCATAGCAATTGTAAAGTAAATGTAGAGCTTATTCAAATGTTGGTATAGCATGGATAAGAAACATGCTATAGCTTTAAAAGTGGTTTTAAAATGCAAATAAAACCTTAAGATTTATGAATTTGTATACTTTAAACCAGAGAGATTTTTAATAAACATATTTTCTTCCCTCCACTATGACTTTGTGGCACTCTATTAGTTTGCTAAGGCAACCATAGAAAAATACCAAAGATAGGGTGGCTTAAAAAATAGAAGTACAATATCTCATAGTTATGAAGCCTAGAAATTCAACACCAAGGTGATAATATGTTAAATTTCTTCTTATGCCACTCTCCTTGGTTTACAGATGACTGCTTTCACCAGGTGTCTCCTTTGTGAAAAGGTATCCTTGGTGTAATCCAAGTAATCTAAAGACATTACTCTGCCAACAAAGGTCCATCTAGTCAAGGCTATGGTTTTTCCTGTGATCATGTATAGATGTAAAAGTTGGAATGTGAAGAAAGCTGAGTGCCGAAGAATTGATGCTTTTGAACTGTGGTGTTGGAGAAGACTCTTGAGAGTCCCATGGACTGCAAGGAGATCCAACCAGTCCATCCTAAAGGAGATCAGTCCTGGGTGTTCATTGGAAGGACTGATGCTAAAGCTGAAACTCCACTTTGGCCACCTCATGTGAAGAATTGACTCATTGGAAAAGACCCTGATTCTGGGAGGAACTGGGGGCATGAGGATAAGGGGACGACAGAGGATGAGATGGCTGGATGGCATCACCGACTAGATGGACATGAGTTTGGATAAACTCTGGGAGTTGGTGATGGACAGGGAGGCCTGGAGTGCTGCTATTCATGGGGTCACAAAAAGTCGGACACAACTGAGCAACTGAACTGAACTGTCTGATCCTTGGGGTATTATTATATACCAAAATTTCCTCTTCTTATAAGGACATAAGGCAACTTGGATAAGTGTCCATTCTAATGGCCTCATATCATCTTAATTACATCGGTAAAGGCCCCATCTCCAAATCATAGCTATTTTTAAGGATTCAGATATATGAGTTTCAACATAAGAATTTTGAGATGGTGGCACAGTTGAGTCCATAACACTCTCCTTGTATTCAAGCCTAGAGTGAATAACCATTTGGTAAGAATATAACTGAGAAGAGATTTAAAAAAAAGAAAAATATAGAACTTTAGCTGCAATCAGCTTCTTTGACAGCTCAGTTGGTAAAGAATATGCCTGCAATGCAGGACACCCTGGTTCAATTCCTGGGTCAGGAAAATCCACTGGAGAAGGGATAGGCTATCCACTAACAGTATTCTTGGGTTTCCCTTGTGGCTCAGCTGGTAAAGAATCCACCTGCAATGTGGGAGACCTGGGTTCATTTCGTGGGTTGGGAAGATTCCCTGGAGAAGGGAAAAGCTACCCACTCCAGTATGCTGGCCTGGAGAATTCCATGGACTGTGTAGTCCACGGCTTTGCAAAGAGTCAGACATGATTGAGTGACTTTCACTTTCACTATAATCAGCTTAAAAGTATTTTTCAAAGAAATATTAGAAATATTTTATAGTTCTAAAGGAATAAACTACTAGTTTAGACCACATGAAATTGCCATTTTTATCGTTCAAAAATTTTAATTAATTGTGTTACTTTTGTGACTGCTAGATCAGAATACAGGAATAAGGTCCATTATAAATAACATGTTATTGATAAGAGAGAAGTTGTTCTGGACTTTACCAACATAGTAGACTAGGAGGGCAAGAACACAACTCTGCCAATGAACACATCAAAAATGGCATGTACATGTGGAATAATTCTTGGAAAAACTAACAGGAGAAGGACTTCTATACAAACACAGCTGTAAGAAAGATGTACAAGTAACCAGGTAGGCAAGGAAGTAAAGTGATTACCCTAGGACTTGTGTCCCTGAGAGTGACTCAGGGGAGAAGGCAGATTAACAGAGAAGATGAATCCTCTTAGCCAATTGGATAGGTGGCAGGACTAAAAGAGTGTAGAGGGAACATGAACTCCACTTGTGAGGAGCTTGTGCTCAAACCAGGATGGAGAGAGTGGAAAACTGCAAGAGTGGTTGCTGAGTTTCCTGCAAACACCACTACATACATCCCAGACTGATCTGAGCAAAAGTTCCATTCATACTTTGTTCACGAAGCAACCTCACAACCAGGGCAAGGGCAGCAGAGGATGAGGGGAAAGCCCATCTATGAGGGACAAAGGGGGCTCAGACCAGAAGCGGAATTTGAACAACATGGGAGGTAACCACTACTGACACAGGAGTACATGAGAAGCAGCCCTGATTTCTATCTGCAATGGGACCATCACAGCCTGTGCTCCAGTCAATGCAAGAGTGTACATGGGGCCCCTCCTACCCTGTGATGCAGCTCCACACCCCAGAGAAGGCTCCAGAGACTGAGAAGAGGGTTTAATTGAGGCTTAGAAGGGGGCCCATTGCTAGCAGACCCATATACAAAGAAATGTTAAAGGGAGTGCTTCAGGTTGAAATTCAAAGACATAAAATGAGGTGAACAATACCATTAAAAGAATTGTATTGTGTAGGCTTAGTCTTTCAGTGGTGTCCTGCTCTTTGCAATCCCATGGACTGAAGCCAGCCAGCCTCCTCTGCCCCTGGGATTTCCCAGGCAGGATACTGGAGTAGGTTGCCATTCCTTTCTGCAGGGGATCTTTCCAACCCAAGGATCGAATGCAGGTCTCCTGCATTGCAGGTTCTTTACCATCTGAACCATCAAGTTATGCATTTGTCTTTTGAATCAAGAACAAAAAAATAAAAATCAAAGACAATAATACCCGATTTATGTATCTAAATATAAATTGAGTATTATTGTAATAATTATAAGCATTACATAGCTAAATATATATCTAGTATTATTGTCTGATTTTTATCCTTTTTTCAGATCAGATCAGATTAGATCAGTCGCTCAGTTGTGTCCGGCTCTTTGCAACCCCATGAATCGCAGCACACCAGGCCTCCCTGTCCATCACCAACTCCCGGAGTTCACTCAGACTCATGTCCATCGAGTCAGTGACGCCATTCATCCCTCTCATCCTCTGTCATCCCCTTCTCCTCTTGCCTCCAATCCCTCCCAGCATCAGAGTCTTCTCCAATGAGTCAACTCTTTGCATGAGGTGGCCAAAGTACTGGAGTTTCAGCTTTAACATCATTCCTTCCAAAGAAATCCCAGGGCTGATCTCCTTCAGAATGGACTGGTTGGATCTCCTTGCAGTCCAAGGGACTCTCAAGAGTCTTTTCCAACAACACAGTTCAAAACATCAATTATTCGACACTCAGCCTTCTTCATAGTCCAGCTCTCACATCCATACATGACCACAGGAAAAACCATAGCCTTGACTAGATGAACCTTTGTTGGCAAAGTAATGTCTCTGCTTTTGAATATGCTATCTAGGTTGGTCATAACTTTCCTTCCAAGGAGTAAGCGTCTTTTAATTTCATGGCTGCAGTCACCATCTGCAGTGATTTTGGAGCCCCCAAAAATAAAGTCTGACACTGTTTCCACTGTTTCCCCATCTATTTCCCATGAAGTGATGGGACTAGATGCCATGATCTTCATTTTCTTAATGTTGAGCTTTAAGCCAACTTTTTCAGTCTCCTCTTTCACTTTCATAAAGAGGCTCTTTAGTTCCTCTTCACTTTCTGACATAAGGGTGGTGTCATCTGCATATCTGAGGTTACTGATATTTCTCCTGGAAATCTTGATTCCAGCTTGTGTTTCTTACAGCCCAGCATTTCTCATGATGTACTCTGCATATAAGCTAAATAAACAGGGTGACAATATACAGCTTTGATGAACTCCTTTTCCTATTTGGAACCATTCTGTTGTTCCATGACCAGTTCTAACTGTTGCTTCCTGACCTGCATACACATTTCTCAAGAGGCAGATCAGGTGGTCTGGTATTCCCATCTCATTTCCCACAGTTTATTGGGATCCACACAGTCAAAGGCTTTGGTATAGTCAATAAAGCACAAATAGATGTTTTTCTGGAACTCTCTTGTTTTTTCCATGATCCAGCAGATGTTGGCAATTTGATCTCTGGTTCCTCTGCCTTTTCTAAAACCAAGCCAGGCTTCAGCAATATCCTTTTTTACGTGATTCAAAAGACAAATGCATAACACAGTACTTATGAATCTATGTTAAAGTACATACAGATATACAGATACAATTCATGACAACACTATAAGGAAGCTGTGGTTTATAAAGCATGTTTTTACACAATTTTAACTTTGGCCACCTTATGCAAAGAGTTGATTCATTGGAAAAGTCTCTGATGCTGGGAAGTACTGGGGGCAGGAAGAGAAGGGGAAGACAGAGGATGAGATGGCAGGATGGAGTCATTGACTCAATGGATGTGAGTTTGAGTGAACTCCAGGAGTTGGTGATGGACAGATGGCGTTGGTGATGGCGTGCTGCAGTTCATGAGGTCACAAGGAGTGGGACATGACTGAGCGACTGAACTGAACTGAACTGTTAGTATTAATTTAAATTAATTATACAAATTAAGATTTTAAGTGTAATCCCCTGGTTAGCCACTAGCAAAATAATTAAAAATATATGTAATAAATTATATAGAAACAGAATCAAAATGGCCAACTAGAAAACACAAACTATAAATGAAAGAATACAATAATGGAGTAATTGAGGAACACAAATCATACAAGATGGAAAGATGGAAATTCCAAAATGTCAGAAGTAAATTTTCTTCTTATCAGTAATAGTATTAAATGCAAATTGATTAAACTCTAAGTGAAAGACATAGTTTGGAAGGATAGATTTTAAAAATGGCACACTCTATGTTGTCTACAAGAGATTTCTTTACATCCAAAGACACAAGAAGTTGCAAGTGAAAGGGTGGAAAGATATTTCATGAAAGTATTAAACATAAGGGAATTGTTAGTGGCTGTAATGATACCAGACAAAGCAGAATTCAAGCCAAAACTGTTACAAGAAACAAAGATCAACATTACATATTGATAAAAGTGTTAATCCATCACAAAACAATAACAACTGTAAACATATACATAGCTAGCAACAATGCTCCAAAATACATGAAAAACTAACAGACTAAAAGGAAGAAATGGGAAATTATATAATCATTGGATGCTTCTGTACCCTATATTCAATAATGTATAGAACAACTGGGCAGAGGAATAGAGAACTTGAACAATGTTATAAATCAACTAGAACCAGCAAGTATGTAACACTCTGCCTAAAGAGAGCATAGTGCTCATTCTTCTAAAGTGAATATGGAGTATTATATTAGATGACAAAACATGTTAGATGATAAAACAAGTCACATGTTCGTAAAGTTCTGCTGCTGTAGCTTGTCATCAGTTGAAATAGTTGTGTCTTCATCAGAGATTAGCAGTAGCACCAAGCTTATATATAAGTGATTTCCCTTGGAATGTTAGTTACTCATCAACTAATCCTTGAAATCAACAATTTCACTCAAGCAATGGACTCACAATTTGCTTTCAACTACAATATCCTAAAGTCTCTATTTTATGATGATGGTATATCATAATTACAGTATCAATAATTTCACTGATACTCATATCTGATATGAGCTTCTTTAACTTTCTTCTATGGAGCTTTCCTTTATCTGTACTGAGTTGTGTGTAATCAGCCTTTACTACAATTTATCAGAACCATGTGCTACAAAAAGTCCTCAGGTTTTAGGATTTTGGTTGTATCTCTATTATTGAAATGATGATATGTATTTTTTCTGTTTCATGTCTCCCATTTAAATATGTGAATGTTTCAATGTTAAATTTAAACATCAAATAGAAAAAACTGCTTAAATATTCAGATATAATAATGTTCAGTCTTCTCCTTATTAAAATAAAATGCATCACTGTAATTATGACTGGCACATTATTACCAACTAATTTCTCTTTAAATATTCTCAATCCCTGCTTAATAACATTGGGACTTAGGTACATCATTTGCATGAAATTAAAGGTTTGTACTATTGTATATCTTAGGCAGTTCATATTGAATAATATTTCCATATCTGTGATTTCATATATAATATAATTAAAAGATACCTTGTAAACACAAAGAATTGCTAAAAGGATTAATTATTTTTCTCTGGAGATAAATTTAACTAGGGGCATTTTTGACTTCCAAAGGGATTCTGTCAATGTCTGCTCTATGGACATTTTTATTTGTCACACTCAGGAACTTCTATGGCATCTAATTTTAATGCCAGGGATGTTAAAAAGTATTCCATAATACATAAGATGGGCTTCCCTGGTGGCTCAGAAATAAAGAATCTGCCTGCTAATGCAGGAGACATGGGAGATGCAGCTTTGATCCCTAGTTCTGGAAGATCCTCTGGAGAAGGAAACACAACCAATTCCATTATTCTTGCCTGGAGAATCCCATGGACAACGATTCTGGTGGGCTACAGTCCATGGGGGTCACAAAGAGTTGGACGTGATTGAAGTGACTTAGCAAAATATGCAAGACAGACATCTTACCTTACAACTATCAAAATATCAATAAGTTCAATATTGAGACACTCTGTCCTTGAAAAACATTAACTTCTTATAATCTCAATTTCTAGCAAATATTAAAACTAGAGGTGTACAGCAATGAATAGATATTTAGGAGACTTTTTTTTTTTTTAGTTCATCTGAAAATACAAAGGGCTACCCTGGTAGGTTAGCTGGTAAAGAATCCACTTGCAATTAGATTCCCAGTTAGATTCCTGGGTTTGAAAAGGGAAAATGATAGGATACTGAAAGAGGAACTCCCCAGGTCGATAGGTGCTCAATATGCTACTGGAGATCAGTGGAGAAATAACTCCAGAAAGAATGAAGGGATAAAGCCAAAGCAAAAACAATATACAGTTCTGGATGTGACTGGTGATAGAAGCAAAGTCCGATGCTGTAAGAGCAATATTGCATAGGAACCTGGAATGTCAAGTCTATGAATCAAGTCAAATTGGAAGTGGTCAAACAGGAGATGGCAAGAGTGAACACTGACATTTTAGGAATCAGCAAACTAAAATGGACTAGAGTGAGTGAATTTAACTCAGATGACTGTTATATCTACTACAGTGGGCAGGAATCCCTTAGAAGAAATAGAGTAGCCATTACAGTTAAAAAAGAGTTCAAAATGCAGTACCTGTATGCAATCTCAAAAACGACAGAATGATCTCCGTTCATTTCCAAGGCAAATCACTCAAAATCACGGTAATCCAAGCCTATGCCCCAACCAGTAACACTGAAGAAGCTAAATTTGAACTGTTCTATGAAGACCTACAAGACTTTTCAGAACTAACACCCAAAAAAGATGTCCTTTTCATTATAGGGGACTGGAATGCAAATGTAGGAAGTCAATAAACACCTGGAGTAACAGGTAAATTTCGCCTTGGAGTACAGAATGAAGCAGGGCAAAGGCTAATAGAGTTTTGTAAGAGAACCCACTGGTCATAACAAACACTCTCTTCCAACAACACAAGAGAAAACTCTACACATGGACATCACCAGATGGCCAACATCGAAATCAGATTGATGATATTCTTTGCAGCCAAAGATGGAGAAGCTCTATACAGTCAACAAAAACAAGACCAGGAGCTGACTGTGGCTCAGACCATGAACTCCTTATTGCCAAATTCAGACTGAAATTGAAGAAAGTAGGGAAAACCACTAGACCATTCAGGTATGACCTAAATCAAATCATTTATGATTATACAGTGGAAGTGAGAAATAGATTTAAGGGACTAGATCTGATAGACAGAGTGCCTGAAGAACTATGGATGGAGGTTCGTGACATTGTACAGGAGACAGGGATCAAGACCATCCCCATGGAAAAGAAATGCAAAAAGAGCAAAATGGCTGTCTGGGGAGTCCTTACAAATAGCTGTGAAAAGAAGAGAAGAGAAAAGGAAAGATACAAGCACCTGAATGCAGAGTTCCAAAGAATAGCAAGGAGAGATAAGAAAGTCTTCCTCAAGGATCAATGCAAAGAAACAGAAGAAAACAACAGAATGGGAAAGACTAGAGATCTCTTCAAGAAAATTAGAGATACCAAGGGGACATTTCATGCAAAGATGGGCTTGAAAAAGGACAGGAATGGTATGGACCTAACAGAAGCAGAAGATATTTAGAAGAGGTGGCAAGAATACACAGAAGAACAATACAAAAAAGAGCTTCACAACCTAGATAATCATGATGGTGTGATCACTCACCTAGAGACAGACATCCTGGAATGTGAAGCCAAGTGGGCCTTGGAAAGCATCACTAAGAACAAAGCTAGTGGAGGTGATGGAATTCCAGTTGAGTTCTTTCAAAACCTGAAAGATGATGCTGTGAAAGTGCTGCACTCCATATGCCAGAAAATTTGGAAAACTCAGCAGTGGCCATAGGACTGGAAAAGATCAGTTTTCATTCCAATCCCAAAGAAAGGCAATGCCAAAAAATGCTCAAACTACCACACAATTGAACTCATTTCACACGCTAGTAAAGTAATGCTCAAAATTCTCCAAGCCAGACTTCAGCAGTACATGAACCATGAACTTCCATATTTTCAAGTTGGTTTTAGAAAAGGCAGAGGAACCAGAGATCAAATTGCTAACATCCACTGGATCATGGAAAAAGCAAGAGAGTTCCAGAAAAACATCTATTTCTGCTTTATTGACTATGACAAAGCCTTTGACTATGTGGATCACAATAAACTGTGGAAAATTCTGAAAGAGATGGGAATATCAGACCTCCTGATCTGCCTCTTGAGAAACCTATAGGCAGGTCAGCAAGCAACAGTTAGAACTGGACATGGAACAACAGACTGCTTCCAAATAGGAAAAGGAATACGTCAAGGCTGTGTATTGTCACCTTGCTTATTTAACTTCTATGCAGAGTACATCATGAGAAATGCTGGGCTGGAAGAAGCACAAGCTGGAATCAAGATTTCCAGGAGAAATATCAGTAACCTCAGATATGCAGATGACACCAGCCTTATGGCAGAAAGTGAAGAGGAACTAAAAAGGCTCTTGATATAAGTGAAAGAGGAGAGTGAAAAAGTTGGCTTAAATCTCAACATTTAGATAACTAAGATCATGGCATCTAGTCCCATCACTTCATGGGAAATAGATGGGGAAAGAGTGGAAACAGTGTTAGACTTTATTTTGGGGGGGCCCCAAAATCACTGCAGGTGGTGATTGCAGCCATGAAATTAAAGGATGCTGATTCCTTATAAGTAAAGTTATAATCAATCTAGTTAGTATATTGAAAAGCAGAGATATTACTTTGCCAACAAAGGTCCGTCTAGTCCATCCCATGATTTTTCTAGTTGTCATGAATGGATGTGAGTTGGACTGTGAAGAAAGCTGAGCACTGAAGAATTGATGCTTTTGAACTGTCATGTTGAAGAAGAGTTTTGAGAGTCCCTTGGACTGCAAGGAGATCCAGCCAGTCCATCCTAAAGGAGATCAGTCCTGTGTGTTCATTTTAAGGACTGATGTTGAAGCTGAAACTCCAGTACTTTGGCCACCTCATGGAAGAGTTGACTCATTGGAAAAGACCCTGATTCTGTGAGGGATTGGGGGCAGGAGGAGAAGGGGATGACAGAGGATGAGATGGAGGGATGGCATTACCGACTCAATGAACATGAGTTTGAGTGAACTCTGGGAGTTGGTGACAGACAGGGAGGCCTGGCATGCTTTGATTCATTGGGTTGCAAAGAGTCAGACATGACTGAGCGACTGAACTGAACTAAACTGAACTAGATTCCTGGTTCTGGATGATCCCCCAGAGAAGGGATTGGCTACCCACTTCAGTATTCTTGGGCTGGTGAAAGCAACTGATGAAGCAAATTACCACTAATGAAGTAAAGAACTGCTTTCTAAGTCCCGGATAAGGTGAAGCATTCTTACTTGCGTGGCCTGACTGTCTACAATGGAGCAGTCATTTACCTGTGGAGCAGCCTCACTTGTTTTATTGTGTCCCATACTTTAGGTGATGGTGTTTCTCCTACTAGTACCATTACTACTAATACTATTGCTATTCATAACTGCAAGAGCAATAGCCATTATTTAGTGGAACATTTGAATAGCAAAAATGCTGTGCTGAGCTCTACACTATTATTATTTTATTTAATCCTCATTATGATCCAATGAAATAGATATTATTAGAGAAGAAAATGAAATTTAATCTTCTATCATTAACCTTATATCACTCTAAGAGGTAGCATCTATGGATCAAATAAAATAAAGCCATTTCTTTTTTTAGAAATGAGTATAGTGATGCCCCGAGAATATACAGTTTCCCTAAGTCAAGAGGCTGCTAAGCAGTAAAGCTAAATTGGAAGAGAAGTTGACTTTCTCCAAAAATAATGTTATCTACTAGCACAGTTTTTATGTGCCATTGGTGCAAAATTTCATTTGGGTGCTTTACAAGTTCAGATTTCAAAATTTCTTTTCAACTTAGCAAATAAAATTCTTCTTGGCTGGTGACCATAAATGCCATTCTCAGTAGCATTTCATGTGATTTTATGGCCATGAGTTTGAGAATTATGGAATAATATTATACTACAAGTTATAATGTCAAAAGATATACTTTTTTTTCTTTTTCAAATATTCTTCATTTAAAGGATAGTTCAGGTTTTCAGCTAATATTCAATCTAGGATCTTATTTAAAAATAGTATTAACCACATAAGTGGAAGTATCTTGAGGGAATGAGTTTATAAATTGCTTAATGACTTCCTAAGGTATTTGTGAGCATTAATTTATATGATATAAATAGAAACTCAAAGTTCTCCATAATCAAAATTTTGTGCTGACAACTGCAAGATATCTTGTTCAGTTTCACCTATAATAATTGAAACCTTTAGTTGTAAATGTCCATTTATTTATTTTTCACTGCTTCACAAAGTTTTGTCACTGCAGGGATCACTAGGATTTTTTCCAAATATTACAGTTGTCTAAAGTAACCTCCATCTGTACTTGTAAAGATTACACTTTTGCATTGTTCTAAGTTAGATAAGGCTGTGTAACTGTCTTTGGCCAATGAAATGTGAGTAGAGATGGTACTTCACTTTCAGGATCAATATTTTGAGCCAGTGCATAATTCCCTCTTTTGTCTTCATCTTGGCAAAGTTATTTTAACAAAGGGCATTAAGAAGATTCCATCAGCCAGGGTGACTATAGGGTGGTAAGGAATCCTCTGTTTTAGAAATCCTCTTAGATATGTATTGCTATGGTAATACATTCTAGTCCACAATGACTATTACATTCAATGATAGAAACATTAATATGGAAAACATAAAAAAATGGATTATGGAGCAAAGACCTCTGCCACTCTCCTTATCACATGCCATTATTTTCTTTGGGTGTAAAATAATCCTGTTATTTGGAACCTAGACAACACGACCATGATGACAATGAAAAGCACTCACAAATCAGGAAAAATCTGAGTTGTTTAAAGTACAAGGTAGATAGATACTGTGCACACACACTCTTAGAAAGTAATCACAAAGCATGAAAAAATATATACTAAGAAGTTACTTTAAAATTGATGGTTTAATTTGTAAAACAACATAGAACTAAAAATTATCCAGACACAGTGGAAAAATCTTCCTGAGACAACTGATAGACCTTGAGTGTGTAAAAATATCATTGCTTTTAATTTGTAACATAATGAAAGTAAATCAGTTATTTTAACTTATTCCTTAAAACTTAAAATAAATTGTCATTTGGTATTTGTTTACTTCCTGAGTTTTCTCAGTGATATTTACCTTGCTTTGTTCTATTTTTGTCAAATATAAATCCTCATTGTAAATCTTTCCTTGTACTACACATCTTACAAATGATGATATCTTCCCATACTGTTATAATATTAAAATATATTTGCAATTGGACTAGTTTTCTAAACTTTTTCCTCCACATATGTCTTAGGTTGCATAGTGGGTTGAGGAAAAAAAGATCTTATTTTTAGGGAAAACAATCCTGGAGCATTAAAAAGAGAAAAAAAGAAAAAAGATAAATGAAATGAGGGTACCGCAGGAATCAATAAAGGTGATGCATCAACACAGCAGTTATTAATTCAAATAAAAAGCTTTTCACTCCATAAGATTTATTTTGAAGTAGTATCTACAGATGGCTTCCATGGTATCTCAGCTGGTAAAGAATCTACCTGCAAAGCAAGAGACTCAGCTTTGATTCCTGGGTCAGGAAGATCCCCTGGAGAAGGGATAGGCTACCCACTCCAGTATTCTTGGGCTTCCCTGGTGGCTCAGATGGTAAAGAATGTGCCTGCTATGTGGGAAACCTGGGTTCAGTCCCTGCGTTGGGAAATATCTCCTGGGAAGGGCATGACAACACACCCCAATATTCTTGCCTGGAGAATCCCCATGGATAGACCATGGTCCGGCTACAGGGTCACAAAAAGTCGGACACGACTAAGCGACTAAGCACAGCAGTCCCACAAAAGGATCTCCAGTGATTCACACCTTAACCTCAATGTGCTTCAGAATGACCAACTGATGACAGCAGTAAGAACTCCGTTCTGTTTCACAGATGGATTGCCATGATACCCTGATTCTCAGCAAAATATACTCTTTCTGTTTATAGACCTACTTGAAAGGCCGGGTGTGAAGGGAAATTCTTCCATTGGGTTAAGCAAAGAGCAATATGATTGACTGTTCCCTTTTTATTTTTTTTTTAACAGGAAATGTGGTCTGTAATAACAATATGTACTTCAGGAAAATGGAACTATTTTGGATAGTTGGTCATGGCCTTGGAAATAAGGCATTAGGATAAGGAAACAAGTAAGCCTTGAGAAGAAATATGAATTGGATGATGATGTATGCAAAAACTGTGCAGATGTTTTTCTCTGTGTCTCATGTTAATGCCTATCTAGCATCTTCCTCATGGCCAAAATAGACATGATTGGAAGAATGTATATGCCACTTAAGCACATAGCATGACTGAATATATAATCCTATATCATATATATCACAATATTTAATCCTATGCTGAGTGCCATGCATCCCCCTTCATTAGTTAATTAACCATCTACTTGCAAACAGCTTGATCACATCAAATTTCCTCCCACTTGGTAGGGTCTGTTCTGGAGATGGGTTTACTTTTATTGATACATACCTCTGATACCATCATCCAAGGGCAATGATAGCCTATTGACAGGGAGTTTGCCTCAGACTGAGGGAGGGCTTCCAAGCTGGCTCAGAGGATAAAGAATCCACCTGCAATGCAAGAAACACAGAAGACACAGGTTCATCGCTGGTTCAGGAAAATCCCCTGGAGCAGGGCATGGCAACCTACTCCACTATTCTTGCCTAGAAATTTCTCTCATGGACAGAAGAACATGGTGGGCTACAGTGTAGTGACATAATAGGCTTATAACTTTGTGATCCACTGCTATTGTGTCTTATTCTATCTTCTAGAAGCAATGTTTTAAGAATATAGGAATAAACTGTTGAAAATATAGCTAAAGCCCAGTCAAAAGAATCATCTTTACATATTAATGCTCTATAATGCAGAAAACAAATGGCAAATGCAAAATGTTAGGTATTCAATATCTGTAACACATAGATCTGGTGCTAATGGGTAGAAGTGGAATTGTGCTTTACCAGTGCTTCTGAGTTTATCACAGCCAGTTCTTACTAAGTGAATTTCTGAGTCAATATGCTACTGGAGATCAGTGGAGAAATAACTCCAGAAAGAATGAAGTGATGGAGCCAAAACAAAAAGAATACGAGCTGTGGATGTGTCTGGTGATAAAAGCAAAGTCCGATGCTATAAAGAGCAATATTGCATAGGAACCTGGAATGTCAGGTCCATGAATCAAGGCAAATTAGAAGTGGTCAAACAAGAGATGGCAAGAGTGAATGTCTACATTCAAGAAATCAGTGAACTCAAATGGACTGGAATGGGTGAATTTAATTCAGATGACCATTATATCTACTACTGTGGGCAGGAATCCCTCAGAAGAAATGGAGTGGCCATCATGGTCAACAAAAGAGTCCGAAATGCAGTACTTGGATGCAATCTCAAAAATGACAGAATGATCTCTGTTCGTTTCCAAGGCAAACCATTCAATGTCACAGTAATCCAAATCTATGCCCCAACCAGTACCGCTGAAAAAGCTGAAGTTGAACGGTTCTATGAAGACCTACAAGACCTTTTAGAACTAATACCCAAAAAAGATGTCCTTTTCATTATAGGGGACTGGAATGCAAAAGTAGGAAGTCAAGAAACACCTGGAATAACAAGCAAATTTGGCCTTGGAACACGGAATGAAGCAGGGCAAAGACTAACAGAGTTTTGCCAAGAAAATGCACTGGTCATAGCAAATACCCTCTTCCAACAACACAAGAGAAGACTCTATACATGGACATCACCAGATGGTCAACACTGAAATCAGATCGATTATATTCTTTGCAGCCAAAGATGGAGAAACTCTATACAATCAGCAAAAACAAGACCAGGAGCTGACTGTGGCTCAGATCATGAACTCCTTATTGCCAAATTCAGACTGAAATTGAAGAAAGTAGGGAAAACTACTAGACCATTCAGGTATGACCTAAATCAAATCCCTTATGATTATACAGTGGAAGTGAGAAATAGATTTAAGGGCCTAGATCTGACAGATAGAGTGCCTGATGAACTATGGAATGAGGTTTGTAGCATTGTACAGGAGACAGGGATCAAGACCATCCCCATGGAAAAGAAATGCAAAAAAGCAAAATGGCTGTTTGGGGAGGCCTTACAAATAGCTGTGAAAAGAAGAGAAGCGAAAAGCAAAGGAGAAAAGGAAAGATATAAACATCTGAATGCAGAGTTCCAAAGAATAGCAAGAAGAGATAAGAAAGCCTTCTTCAGCGATCAATGCAAAGAAATAGAGGAAAACAACAGAATGGGAAAGACTAGGGATCTCTTCAAGAAAATCAGAGATACCAAAGGAACATTTCATGCAAAGAATGGCATGATAAAGGACAGAGATGGTGTGGACCTAACAGAAGCAGAAGATATTAAGAAGAGGTGGCAAGAATACACAGAAGAACTGTACAAAAAAGAGCTTCAAAACCCAGATAATCATGATGATGTGATCACTGACCTAGAGCCAGACATCTTGGAATGTGAAGTCAAATGGGCCTTAGAAAGCATCACTACGAACAAAGCTAGTGGAGGTGATGGAATTCCAGTGGAGCTATTCCAAGTCCTGAAAGATGATGCTGTGAAAGTGCTGCACTCAATATGCCAGCAAATTTGGAAAACTCAGCAGTGGCCACAAGATTGGAAAAGGTCAGTTTTCATCCCAATCCCAAAGAAAGGCAATGCCAAAGAATGCACAAACTACCGAACAATTGCACTCATCTCACACGCTAGTAAAGTAATGCTCAAAATTCTCCAAGCCAGGCTTCAGCAATATGTGAACCGTGAACTTCCTGATGTTCAAGCTGGTTTTAGAAAAGGCAGAGGAACCAGAGATCAAATTGCCAACATCCGCTGGATCATGGAAAAAGCAAGAGAGTTCCAGAAAAACATCTATTTCTGCTTTATTGACTATGCCAAAGCCTTTGACTGTGTAGATCACAATAAACTATGGAAAATTCTGAAAGAGATGGGAATACCAGACCACCTGATCTGCCTCTTAAGAAATCTGTATGCAGGTCAGGAAGCAACAGTTAGAACTGGTCATGGAACAACAGACTGGTTCCAAATAGGAAAAGGAGTTCGTCAAGGCTGCATATTGTCACCATGTTTATTTAACTTATATGCAGAGTACATCATGAGAAATGCTGGACTCGAAGAAACACAAGTTGGAATCAAGATTGCCGGGAGAAATATCAATAACCTCAGATATGCAGATGACACCACCCTTATGGCAGAAAGTGAAGAGGGGCTAAAAAGCCTCTTGATGAAAGTGAAAGTGGAGAGTGAAAAGGTTGGCTTAAAGCTCAACATTCAGAAAATGAAGATCATGGCATCTGGTCCCATCACTACATGGGAAATAGATGGGGAAACAGTGGAAACAGTGTCAGACTTTGTTTTTCTGGGCTCCACAATCACTGCAGATGGTGACTGCAGCCATGAAATTAAAAGACGCTTACTCCTTGGAAGGAAAGTTATGACCAACCTAGATAGCATATTCAAAAGCAGAGACATTACTTTGCCAACAAAGGTTCGCCTAGTCAAGGCTATGGTCTTTCCTGTGGTCATGTATGGATGTGAGAGCTGGACTGTGAAGAAGGCTGAGCGCCGAAGAATTGATGCTTTTGAACTGTGGTGTTGGAGAAGACTCTTGAGAGTCCCTTGGACTGCAAGAAGATCCAACCAGTCCATTCTGAAGGAGATCAATCCTGGAATTTCCTTAGAAGGAATGATGCTAAAGCTGAAACTCCAGTATTTTGGCCACCTCATGCGAAGAGTTGACTCATTGGAGAAGACTCTGATGCTGGGAGGGATTGAGGGCAGGAGGAGAAGGGGACGACAGAGGATGAGATGGCTTGATGGCATCACTGACTCGATGGATGTGAGTCTGAGTGACCTCCGGGAGCTGGTGATGGACAGGGAGGCCTGGCGTGCTGCGGTTCATGGGGTCGCAAAGAATCGGACACAACTGAGCGACTGATCTGATCTGATCTGATCTGATACTTCAAGTAGAAGGAATGTGATTGTAGATTGAAGTTCTGCGATATAAGAAGATATATAAAGCAAAGTAGTAACTATCTGGGTAAAACTGAATGAACATATATATATAATACAGCAAAATGCTAACATTTGATGGCATTATGAAATTAGAATTAAAATTTTAAAAGTATATTAGGAATGTGGAGCTAAAGTATTCTAATTTTATTATATTGAAGAAAATTAAATCTATTTGTATATTTTGATTTACAATTACTTTGATGATTTAAAATTATGTTTAATTTTTAGGATTAATACCAGAAAAATAAAATAGAGTGTACAGTATTCAAAGAGGTAGACAAAAACAAAGAAACAAAAAAGAATAAAAAAGAAATCAGTTCATCAAGAAGAAGGCAATGAAGGAAAAGGGGAGAGAAAGAGAGAAATGAATAATTTTACAGAGGAATACATGGGAGACCACTTGTAAATAAGATTAAGAAAGTTAGTGATTTGTTCCATTTCTCAACAATAATAGAATAACTCAAAGTTGTTTTGACTCATGATTGAATCCAGTGAAAGGATACACTCTCAGTTTTGTGATGTACCTACTAAAATAACAACATAATATGATCTTGATGAGTCATAAGAAAAAACATAAACTGAGAGTGAGTATTAATAACTGAATCGGAATGTTCAACAGCAGCATGTAAAGGAAAAACTCAGGAATTACAGTAGACTAAAAGAAAACAAAGAGGTTGCTATAAATGACTGCAAATTGGAAGGCTTTGCAATAGTGGGCATTATTGGGACAAATTTTGAAACTTGAATAACTGTACATTACATGAACTTATTATGTCACTGCAATTTTATTGTTTTTGATATCTATACTGAGGTTATATAGAATAAAATCTTTGTAGGGATTACACAGTAAATTATTCAAATATAAAGGACACCATGTAAACAACTGACATATACTCATATGATTCAGAAAAAAATACTTTCCCTGCAAATGATAAAATAGTCTGCAAGTTTATATTTTTAAATGGTTAAAAAAAACCCATAAAATAACCTAACTAATGTAAAAGAAGGGGAAAATCATGACTAAAGCAGAAATTAAAAAATTAGAAACTAATCTTTAATAGAGGGAGGCTGAACAAAACCAAATGCAAACTATTTAAAAATAACTGACTATAAAAAGCAAAGAAAGAAGAAACAAGTAGACAATAAATATTAGAAATTTTTTAAAATGTATTCCAAAATAAGTCTGCAAATTTAAATAAGATTTTATTGAAACATTATGAAAAATTTTACATCAACATTGAAATTTTAGATAAAATGGAAATACTTTATAAATATTAGAAAAATATTTATCTAAATATTATTTAGATAGAATGGAAATAGTTTCCTACACTCAAGAATAATTCTGCAACGATTAAAGACAATAAGAACATTTTAAATGTTTAATTAACTTTTAAAAACATCTTTCCCTTAAAACAAAACAACACACACGGACACACATAAACATATACAATGCATGCTAGGCTTTTTAAATGTCAAATTACATCCAAATTTTAATAAAGGAATAAATTCAATCTTACACAAAATTTAGCAGAATAGAGAAAGAGAAGCAATGTTTCCCAATTTTTGCTGAGAAGATGCAAAAATGTTCCCAATTTATGCTGACAGGATGCAAAGCCTTGATACTAAAATCTGAAGCTGAAATTAAAAGAAAGGAAAATCACAGGTTAATAGCATACTTGGAACAAAAGTGAAAGGAAATTTCATTATAGCATGATACAAAATAAATAATACATAATGAATATTTGGGTTAATCCCAGCAATGTAGGCCATTTAATATTAGAAAATAAATCAATACAACAACACATTAATAAAAAAGGGGGTGAATATATTTGATAATTTATATTGCTGAAGAAAATTTCTCATAGGATTCAACATTTATTTGTGAGTAAGTATCTACTGGAGAAGGCAATGGCACCCCACTCGAGTACTCTTGCCTGGATAATCTCATGCAAGGAGGAGCCTGGAAGGCTGCAATCCATGGGTTCGCTGAGGGTCGGACACGACTGAGTGACTTCACTTTCACTTTTCACTTTCATGCATTAGAGAAGGAAATGGCAACCTACTCCAGTGTTCTTGCCTGGAGATTCCCAGGGACAGGGGAGCCTGTTGGGCTGCCGTCTATGGGGTCGCACAGAGTCGGACACGACTGAAGTGACTTAGCAGCAAATATCTACTAGGTGAGAAACAGAGTGTTTTTAAATTTCTTATAAGTAATTCTTAAACTCTTACAATTAATATTTTGCTCAAAGTTAAAAATTTGAATTTTCTCCTTTTGAAATTAAAAAAAAATTAACAGTGAAAACTAGAGTATCTACTAATATTCAGTATTCTAACTGAGGTAATAGCCAATGTTATATATGTATTAAAATCAATTTTATAATATAATTAGTTTATTTGATATCACTGTGCATAGAGAAAATTTAAAACTGTTGTTAAAAATATATTAGTGTATTTGGCAAGTTTCTGTGTATCTAATCAATATACCAAAATCAATTGTACCTCTACATGCTATCAACTGATAAGAATAATTTACAATAAAATTAAAAATAGAAATTGCTTTGGAATATACATAACAAAGAAATACAAGGTCTATTTGTGTAAAATTTTATGCTTTTATTGATAATCTTTAAAGAAGACTTGATGAATACATGTAATACATTAGAAATTGGATTTTAATGCGTGTCCTCAAAATTGTTGTTAAATCAATTTATATATACAATTTTTATATTTGCAATCCAAAGTGCTTTGTGTTGTTATTTTACACAACTTAGTAAGTTGATTTGGAAATGTCTGGAACCAAGAATAGCCAATAAACTATCATGCTAATTGCACAAAAATTTGACTTCAAAATCTTAAAAATGAAATGCTGCAATAATAACAAAGTTGTATAAATAGATCAATGCAATGGAATGAGGAAACTAGATACAGATACAAGTATATATAAGAACTATTTACATATGAATGAGAAGGTAAACCAGAGTGGGAAAATTTGTCTTTTTTAATACAAAGGTGCTTGTAATTGGTTGATTAAATAGCTATATTTAAGCCAAAATTTAAATGCCTCAGAAAATCGAAAGAGATAATATTTTAAGAACTTTGAAACATGGGAGATTTTATGAAACAAGAACAAAAACTTTAATCAGACTTTTGGAAAGACAGAAATGACAGCAGTGGAATTTTTAAGGACCCTGAATATCCAATAAAGCTAACGTACATGCAAAATGCCAGAGTAGGAAGATCCAAGGGTTGGCCCCTCCATTTAAGCAACCATTGAACTGGAAAAGAATTAAATCTACTATTTTGGAACACAGAAATATGATTGATCACTTATAACAGAAAGGGGAGTGCTTGATGAAGCCGTTTTTGGTAAGACGGTAGAATCCACAAACCTTTCCCATACCCCATTCCTCAGCCTCTTTATCACCTTGGGGACAGTGGTATTCATTACTTGGTTGTGTAGCTGATTCTGTGGCAGGCACAGGAGACCTTGCACTCCAAAAACCAGAGGATGTGCATTTGGGTTGGTGTGGCAGAACTCTGAAGAACTGGCAGAGACACCTTCTTTGGTTTCAGTCTTTTTGGCCACAGTGATCGCCCCTGGTGGCATCTATCAAGGCATCTAAAGAAGAATCCTTCTTCCCCATCCCTTTTTGGAATCACACATTTAACAATATCTTTGTCAGATCACTGTCTCAAGATAGAGAAAATCTTGGTGTGCATGTTCAGTCATATTTGACTATTTGCAGCCCTGTGGACTCGCTCACCAGGGTCCTCTGTCCATGGGATTTCCTGGGCAAGGATACTGGAGTGGGTTGCCATTTCCTTCACTAGGGGATCTTCCTAACTCAGGGATCAAACCCACATCTCCTACATCTCCAGTACTGTGGTGGATTCCTTACCTCTGGAGCCACTGGGGTTTCTGCCAACATTTTGTTAGATCACTATCTAAAGATAGAGAAATTGGGCCCAAAATTTAAATGTACAAAGGGAGTACACACTTGGGAAAAATAGACACAAATGAACATTCCCAAGCCTACACAAGCAAAAGCAACAATCCCTGAGGACTGTGAGCATCATACTTTCAAATTTACCACATTATAACACAGAATGCTCAGTTCTTTGTAAAAATATTACAAACCATTGAAAGATACTTGAAAGAATGACCCATTGAAAATACAAAAATGACTCTGACAGAAATTCCAAAGAAACCTAGACTTCTGTAATTACTGAATTCACCAGCATAGTAAAAAGATTACATTTCATGAAAAATAAGATTTGTCTCAGGAATTCCAGACTGAATCAACATGCTAAATAAATTAACATACTGCACTATATCGATATCAGATCAGATCAGATCAGATCAGTCGCTCAGTCGTGTCCGACTCTTTGCAACCCCATGAACCGCAGCACGCCAGGCCTCCCTGTCCACCGCCAGCTCCCGGAGGTCACTCAGACTCGCATCCATCGAGTCAGTGATGCCATCCAGCCATCTCATCCTCTCTCGTCCCCTTCTCCTCCTGCCCTCAATCCCTCCCAGCATCAGAGTCTTCTCCAATGAGTCAACTCTTCACATGAGGTGGCCAAAATACTGGAGTTTCAGCATTAGCATCATTCCCTCCAAAGAAATTCCAGGATTGATCTCCTTCAGAATGGACTGGTTGGATCTTCTTGCAGTCCAAGGGACTCTCAAGAGTCTTCTCCAACACCACAGTTCAAAAGCATCAATTCTTCGGCGCTCAGCCTTCTTCACAGTCCAGCTCTCACATCCATACATGACCACAGGAAAGACCATAGCCTTGACTAGGCGAACCTTTGTTGGTAAAGTAATGTCTCTGCTTTTGAATATGCTATCTAGGTTGGTCATAACTTTCCTTCTAAGGAGCAAGCGTCTTTTAATTTCATGGCTGCAGTCACCATCTGCAGTGATTTTGGAGCCCAGAAAAACAAAGTCTGACACTGTTTCCACTGTTTCCCCATCTATTTCCCATGTAGTGATGGGACCAGATGCCATGATCTTCGTTTTCTGAATGTTGAGCTTTAAGCCAACCTTTTCACTCTCCACTTTCACCTTCATCAAGAGGCTTTTTAGCCCCTCCTCACTTTCTGCCATAAGAGTGGTGTCATCTGCATATCTGAGGTTATTGATATTTCTCCCGGCAATCTTGATTCCAACCTGTGTTTCTTCGAGTCCAGCATTTCTCATGATGTACTCTGCATATAAGTTAAATAAACATGGTGACAATATGCAGCCTTGACGTACTCCTTTTCCTATTTGGAACCAGTCTGTTGTTCCATGACCAGTTCTAACTGTTGCTTCCTGACCTGCATACAGATTTCTTAAGAGGCAGATCAGGTGGTCTGGTATTCCCATCTCTTTCAGAATTTTCCATAGTTTATTGTGATCCACACAGTCAAAGGCTTTGGCATAGTCAATAAAGCAGAAATAGATGTTTTTCTGGAACTCTCTTGCTTTTTCCATATATCGATATAAAAAAGCGTAAATGCCACAGCATAGTCTCCCCCAGTGGCTCACTGGTAAAGAATCTACCTGCAATGAAAGAAATGCAAGAGCGTTGGGTTCTATCCCTGAGTCAGGAACATCCCCTGGAAGAGGAAATGCAAACTACTCCAGTATTCCTGCCTGACAAATCCAATGGACAGAGGAGCCTGGCAGGCTACAGTCCATGGGATCACAAAGTCAGATATGACTGAGTATCAGCGTGAAAAGCTTGAGAATCTGGTAGAGGCAGAAAAAGCAACTGACACAACATCTTTTTATGATAAAAAACAATCAGCAAAATAAAAATATTTCAAAGATAACTAGTTCAATCTCATAAAACTCATCTATGAAAAATTCACAGCTAAAATAAACTTCACAGAGAAATAGTAAAAGTGAAAGATCAGGAAAAAGACAAAGATATCTGCTCTTATTATTGCTGTTCAACATTGTACTAGAGATTCTATTAAAGGAAATCAGGAAACTATTACAATATTGTAAAGTAAAAAAAAAATAAACTAAAACTGAAAAAAAAGGAAAAAAATAGAATTCATCCAAATTGAAAAAGAAATATTAAAACTATTTGCACTTGATATGATCTTATTTATAGTACATCCTGAAGAATAACAAACAATTGCAACTAATGAGCGACTTCAAAAATCTGTTGTATTTTTTCACACTGACAATAAATGGTATGAAAATTAGAGTAAGAAATCAAGATTAGAAAACAACGTGTAGAAGAATTTGAAAAATAATTTGACTTAGACACTAAACCCATACATATTGTCAAAAAAATTAAAAGTCCAAATGAATGGGAAGACATTTCACATTTATAAAATGGAAAGCTTGTCATTACTAAGATGTCAGTACCCTCCAAAGTGATTTATATTTCAACTTTTAAATTGCTTTTTTTTGCGGAAATAAACTGACTCTAAAATTCATAAGAAATACAAGCGATCAGGAAGAGCACTAAGAAACAAAGAAAGAAAATAATTGGCTTACCCACACTTCCCAAATTTAAAATACACTAAACTATGATAATCAATACTGACATATAGATCAATGGCATAATAAATGAAACGAATTGAGGATACTCAAATAAACCTAAACATGTTTGGGCAATTGGTGTCTGACTAAGAGCACTAAGACAGTTCAATGTGAAAACAAAAAAATAGTCTTTTCAACAAATGGTGCTTGACCAAATACATACCCACATTCAAGAGTTAAGCTGAACACCTACTTTAAATAATACTCAAAATTTGTCAAAATGAATCAAAGATCTAAATATAAGTGCTAAAATTATAAAAATCCTATAGGGAACATGCATATAAATATTTATAACTTTAGATTAAGCAGTCGTTTTATAGATATGGCACCTAAAATACAAATAGCAAGGGGAAAAAACATATATAGTGGACTTCCTCAAGATTAAAACTTTTAAGCAACAAAATCAAGAAACGAATCACCAGTCCAGGTTTGATGCATGATACTGGATGCCTGGGGCTGGTGCACTGGGATGACCCAGAGGGATGGTATAGGGAGGGAGGAGGGAGGAGGGTTCAGAATGGGGAACACATGTATACCTGTGGCAGATTCATTTTGATATATGGCAAAACCAATACAATATTGTAAAGTTAAATAAAATAAAAAGAAAGTGATTTTAAGAACAAAATCAAGAAAGTGAAACTCACAGAGTGGGAGAAATCTTTGCAAATCATGTCTGCTAAGTCTTTGTTGTTGTTGTTCAGTCACTCAGTCATGTCTGACTCTCTGGGCTGCAGCATGCCTGGCTTCTCTGCCCTTCCAAACTCACCTCCATTGATTCAGTGATGCCATCTAACGGTCTAGTCCTCTGCCATCTGCTTTGCCTCCTGCCTTCAATCTTCTTCAGCATCAGGGTCTTTTCTAAAAGTCAGTTCTTCACATTAGGTAGCTAAAGTATTGGAGTTTCAGCTTCAGCATCAGTCCTTCCAATGATTATTCAAGATTGGTTTCCTTTAGGATTCACTGGTTTGATCTCCTTGCAGTTCAGGGACTCTCAAGAGTCTTCTCCAACATCACAATTCAAAACCAATAATTCTTCAGTGCTTAGATTTCTTTATGTCCTAACTCTCACATCCATACGTGACTACTGGAAAAAAACATAGCTTTGACTAGATGGACCTTAATTGGTAAAGTAATGTCTCAGTTTTTTAATTTGTTGTCTAGGTTTGTCATAGCTTTTCTTCCAAGGAGCAAGCGTCTTTTAATTTCAAGGCTTCAGTCACCATCTGCAGTGATTTGGAGCAAGAGGATCTGAATAGGCATTTTTCCAAAACAGACATACAGATAGGCAACTGACACATGAAAAAGTGCTCCAATCATCAGGAAAATGCAAATCAAAACAACCATGACATATCATCCCATACTTGAAAGAATGGTAATAATCAAAAAGACAAGAAATAATAAGTGCTGGTGACAAAAGGTAATCTTTGCACACTGTTGGGGGAATGAAGATTGGTATAGCCACTAAAGTGAAACAGTATGGATATTCCTTGGAATTTAGAAAGATGGTAACAATAACCCTGTATACGAGACAGCAAAAGAGACACTGATGTATAGAACAGTCTTCTGGACTCTGTGGGAGAGGGAGATGGTGGGATGATTTGGGAGAATGGCATTGAAACATGTATAATATCATATATGAAACGAGTCGCCAGTCCAGGTTCGATGCATGATACTGGATGCTTGGGGCTGGTGCACTGGGACCACCCAGAGGGATGGTATGGTGAGGGAGGAGTGGGGAAGGTTCAGGATGCGGAACACATGTATACCTGTGGCGGATTCATTTTGATATATGGCAAAACCAATACAATATTGTTAAAAAAAATTAAACAGCTTAAAATAGGGCTAGTGTATAATCCTACAAACCCATTTCTGTTTATTTATTCAAAGAAAACATAAATATTAATTCAAAAAGATATCTGCATCTCACTGTTCAGTGTATCATTACTGATAGTACCACGATATAGAAACAATCTAAGTGTCCATCAACAGACAAATGGATTAAGTGTGTGTGTGTGTGTGTGTGTGTGTATGAAATTCTACCATTTGCAGCAATGTGAGTGCACCTAGAGAGTATTATACCTAGTGAAATGTTAGAGGGAAAAACAAATGCAATATATTTTCATTTTTATGTGGAATGTAAGATGTAAAACAAAGGAACAAATAAAATGAAACAGAAATAGACTCAGAGATACAGAGAACTAAATAGTGATCTCCAGAGGGGAGTTAACTGGGCCAGGGTCCAAATAAATGAAGAAGACTAAAAGGAATGAACTACCAGGTGTAAAATGAACAAGGTGCAAGGATGTAATATACTGTGCAAGGATGTAATATACTGTGCAAGGGATATAGTCAGTATCTTTACAATAACTTTGTGTAACATACATTCTAGTTACTGTATTGTAAATTTGAAACTAAGATAATATTGTAATTAAAATATATCTCAATAAAAATAAAGTGATTTCATGACTGGTATATAGGAAAGCAATTGACTTTTCTGTTAGGCCTGCATTCTGTCACAATGCTACTACATTCACTTACTTATTCTAGGAGGTTTTCAGTTGCTCATGTTGATTCCTGCCATTTTTTATGTAGGCAATATTGTCTTCTGTGAATAAAATCAGTAGTGATGGACAGGGAGGCCTGGCGTGCTGGAATTCATGGGGTCGCAAAGAGTCAGACACAACTGAGCGACTGAATTGAACTGAACTGAATATGAAAGTTTTTCATTTATTTGTCTTGTATAATTGCTTCAGTTAGCAATTCCAGCATAATGTGAGAGAGGACAATCTTTCCTTGTTCTTCAATTTAGGGGTAAAATGCCCATTTTATCAAAATTTATGTATAAGCTTGGTGATTGATATTTTATGGAAGTTGTTTTTATATTTATGGAAGTTTTTATCTATTCATAGATTGCTGAGATTGCTTGGTCATCAATAGGTGGTGGATTTTGTCAAAACTTTTTTTTCTGCCCAAATGATATAGCTGTGTTGTTTTATTTTTCTTTATACTGTATCGACTTGATTTTTAAATGATGAAATACCCTTACAAAAGTAGACTAAATCTCATTTTCCATTATATTTCATTATGACTTTTTAATTTGGGATTTTGATTGGTTAATTCTTAAGGGAGAATATTTTCATTTGTATTCATGAGTGATGTTGACCTGTTTTTTTTTTCTTCTAATACATTCATATGATTTTAATAATAGGCTAATGCAGGATTCATTGAACAAATTGAGAACTTTTCCTCTGCTTCAATATTCTAGAAGAGAATGTGGAAAATTGGTGTTACCTCTAGCTTAAACAATTGACAGAGTGTAATGGTAAACATTATCTGTTCTGACAATCTCCCATTTGGAAGGTTATTCATTATTGATTCAGTTTACTTTATATATATTTATATGTATAAATAGATATACATATGATATATATATATATATATATATCAGTATATATATATACTGCTACTGCTAAGTAGCTTCATTCGTGTTCGACTCTGTGCGACCCCAGAGACGGCAGCCCACCAAGCTCCCCTGTCCCTGGGATTCTCCAGGCAAGAACACTGGAGTTGGTTGTCATTTCCTTCTCCAATAAATATATATATTTATATATAAATATAACTAGATATTATATATATATATTTCAGCTGATAAAGAATCCACCTGCAATTCAGGAGACCCTGGTTTGATTGCTGAGATGGAAGATACCCTGGAGAGGGGTAGGCTACCCATTCCAGTATTCTTGGACTTCACTGGTACCTCAGATGGTAAAGAATCCACCTGCAATGTGGGAGACCTGGGTTTGCTGGGTTGCAAAGTTCCCCTGGAGGAGGGAATGACAACCCATCCCAGGATTCTTGCCTGGAGAATCCCCATGGACAGAGGTGCTTGGTGAGCTACAGTTCATGGGGTCACCACTGAGTGACTAAGCACAGCACAATACCTTAGTAATCTACTTCTCCTCATGCGAGATTTGACGGTTGGTATCTGAAAATTAATTGATTGTTGTTGCTCAGTGCCTAAGTCATGTTCAACTTTTTGCAATCCAAAGGATTGTAGCACACCAGACTCCTCTGTCCTCCACTATCTCCCAGAGTTTGTTCAAATTCATGTCCAAAAATAACTGATGCATTTCATCTAAATTACAAAATTCATGGCCTTAGAATTATTTATATTATTCCTTCAGTAAAATCTCAGTGTCTAATGAATCAGCAGTGATGATTACTGAAAACAAAAAGAAAAGGTAATTTTTATCTTTTTCTTGTTTAGCCTAGCTGCAAGGTTGTCAATTTTATTCCTCTTTTCAAAAAAAAAAAAAAAAAAATAGCTTTCAGTTTTGCTAATTTCTCCTTTGATTTGTTAGTTTTAAGATCATAAATTTCTGCTTTAGATTTTATTCTCATCTGCTAGCTTCAGACTGCTTCAAGTTATTTATGTAGTGTACAATGTTGGAAATAGTATTTTCATTTTAGGTCCCACTTCTTTTATATGGATACATTTAATTCTACAGATTATCATTGAAACACTACTTTTCTTCCACCTCAGAAATATTTAGTTGTAAATTTATATTTAATTAAATAATTTTAACTTTCTGATACATCATCTTTGATTGATGTGCTATTTAAAATTATGTGTTAAGTTCATGTGTTATCTAATATCCAAATATTGGAGTTTTTCCAGTTATCTTTCTGTAATTAATCTGGTTTACCTCTAATGTGGAAGAAGAACATATTTTGTATGATTTCTACTCCTCTACAGTTTTTGAGATTTTTGGTACAGTGTGTGATATCTCACATTGTTGAATGCATATTGTCACTTCAATCATGTCCAATTCTGCGACCTTATGGACCATAGCCCTCCAGAGTATTTTGTCCAAGCGGTTCTCCAGGCCACAATACTGGAGTAGGTTGCCATGCCCTCCTTCAGGAGATCTTCCTGACCCAGGGATCGAACACAAGTTTCTGTCTCCTGCAATGCCAGGCACTTTCGTTACCACAAGCCCTCTGTTATTAAATAGAGTAGTCTATATATGCTAAAACTCCAAGGCCAGACTTGCCTGTTACTCCAGGTATCTCTCGACTTCATATTTTTGCATTCCATTCCCTATGATGGAAAGGATATCTTTTTTGGTGTTACTTCTAGACAATCTTGTAGGTCTCTAGAGACCTACAAGAAAAAGAAATGCAACAAGGCAAAATGGCTATATGAGAACTTCCCTCACAAATAGCTGAGAAGTAAAAGGAAAGGAGAAAAGGAAAGATATAGCCATCTGAATGCACAGTTCCAAACAATAGCAAGGAGAGAAAAGAAAGCCTTCTTAAGTGAATAATGCAAAGAAATAGAGGCAGAAAAAAGAATGAGAAAGACTAGAGATCTCTTCAAGACTAATTGATATACTAAGGAAAGGTTTCATGAAAAGTTGGGCACAATAAAGAGTAGTTAGTGTAGACCTAACAGAAACAGAATATATTAAGAAGAGTGGCAAGGATACACAGAAGAACTATACAAAGGAGTTCTTAATGACCTGGATAACCATAATGATGTAATCAGTCACCTAGAGCCAGACATCCTGGAGCGTGAAGTCAAGTGGGCCTTAGGAAACATTACAAGCAAAACTAGTGGAGGTGATGAAATTCCAGCTGATTTATTTCAAATCTTAAAAGACGATTCTGTTAAAGTTCTGCACTCAATATGCCAGCAAATTGGAAAACACAACAGTGGCCACAGAACTGGAAAAGGTCAGCTTTCATTCCAATCCCAAAGAATGGCAACACCAAACAATGTTCAAACTGCCAAATGATTGCACTCATTTCACATGCTAGCAAGATTATGCCCCAAATCCTTCAAGCTAGGCTTCAAAAGTATGTGAATAGAGAGCTCCCAGGTGTACAATGTGGATCTAAAAAAGGCTGAAGAATCAGAGATCAAATTGCCAACTTATGTTGGGTCATAGAGAAAGCAAAAGAAATCCAGAAAAACATGTACTTCTGCTTCATTGACTATGCTAAAGCCTTTGACTGTGGAAAATTCTTAAAGAGACACCTTGTCTGCCTCCTGAGAAAACTGTATGCAGGTCAAGAAGCAATAGTTAGAACTGAAGATGGAACAACAGACTGGTTTAAAATTGGGAAAGAAGTATATTTAGCTGTATATTGTCACCCTGCTTATTTACACCCTGCAGAGTACATCATGTGAAATACCGGGCTGGATGAAGCTCATGCTGGGTCAAGATTGCCCAGAGAAATATCAATAAACTCAGGTATGCAGATGCCACCACACTTATGGGAGAAAATAAAGAGGAACTAAAGAAACTCTTGATGAGTGTGAAAAAGGAGAGTGAAAAAGCTGACTTAAAGATCAACATTCAAAGAATTAAGATCATGACATCCATTCTCATCACTTCATGGCAAATAGATGGTAAAAAAGTGGAAACAGTGACAGACTATTTCCTTGGGATCCAAAATCACTGCAGACGGTGACTGCAGCTAAGAAATTAAAAGATGCTTGCTCCTTAGAAGAAAAGTGGTGACAAAACTAGACAGCATATTAAAAAGAAGAGCTATCACTTTGCTGACAAAGGTCTGCTTAGTCAAAACTATGACTTTTCCAGTAATTGTGTATTGATGTGAGATTTGGACCATAAAGAAGGCTGAGTGCCAAAGAATTGATGTTTTTGAGCTGTTGTATTGGAGAAGACTCTTGAGAGTCCCTTGGACAGCAAAGAAATCAAATCAATCAATCCTAAAGTAAATTAACCCTGAATATTCATTGGAAGGTCTGCTGCTAAAGCTGAGGCTCCACTACTTGGACCACCTGATGCGAAGAATTGACCCATTAGAAAAGACCCTGATGCTGGGAAAGAAGGCAGGAGGAGAAAGGAATGACAGATGACAAGATAGATGGATGATATCACTGATACAATGGACATGAGTTTGAGCAAACTTCAGGAGATAGGGAAAAGACAAGGAAGCCTGGCATGCTGTAGTCCATGGGATCGAAAACAGGTGGACATGACTGAGTGACTGAACAACAGCAATATATGCTAATTGTTTCCAGTTTATTGATGGTGTTGTTTAATTGAACAATAAACACTGATTTTTTTTTCCATTGGATATATCAGTATGAGAGATATAAAACCTCACTAAAAGAGAGATTTGAATTCTCCAACTTTAATTGTGGATTTGTCTTTTTCTTGTTGCAGTTTCAATGGTTTTTGCTATATATTTGCTTAAGTTTTCTATTGTTCTGGTGTGTATTTTCAAATTTATCATTTGTACTACAAAGTAAGGTAAAAAGTATAAATCATGTTGTTTATAAAAAGTTCATGAGAAGTTTATAATATTTTCCTTATGTAACAGTTTATAAAATGGTACTTCAACTCAATGTCATAAAGCAACAGACATTATTATCATTAATTCTGTGAATCATTAATTCAAATAGTCATGGGAGGATAATTTCTGTTCATCCTTCACTATGTCTGAGGCTTCAGTTGAGAAGGTTTGAAGATTGTGGGTGACTTGAATGATTGCAGCTATAATTATTCAGAGGATTTTTCAGTCACATATTTGGTGTCTAGGTTCGGATGAGTCTATTAGGTAGGAAGTTAGGTGTGAGCAACAAGTGGTGGCCTACCTGAAAAAGATTCAAGCTGATTTCTAAATCCCACCCTAGACACACCACAGTGTAGTCCAGAAGAGCTCACAGATATGCTACAAAATAACCAGAGACTTTTCCAACTCTGGTGCTTGCATCCTAGGTGCATAGCATAGTGGATACCACAGGGACTTCAACTCAGCCACCTGTGCTCTTGATGCAGAGCTGTGTCCTGAAGTGACCTTAGGGAGCAGTAGCCTATTAAGAGCTCATAAATATTCTATGCATAATACATCGGATTACAACAGACTGAATTATGGGAAAGATGTGCCATTGTTATGTAATTGGCAACTGTCATCCATGCCCACTTAGATGAAAGTACTGCTGTCTTTAAAACTCAGGAACCTCATTATTATGACACAGGTGCCTCTCTTGGCTTGGCCCACCTTCCCTTGAGGTGGTCTTCCTGTTCTTTCTTCAATAAAATTGTGTTTGCCATGGGTAAGACATCAGATTCTTCTTTGTGTCCTTACCAAGAACCAAAGTCCACTAGGAAGGGTTCCCTTCGACTCTCCTTATCAGGTAACAAATCTAAAATACCTTTACTAACTGTTCAATTTGCCTGAAACTGAGGAGCAGGAATGATGCTATAGTAATTTTTGAAAATGACAGTGTGCTACAAAATAAATAATCACACACACACACACACATATATATAATGACTATAAGTAAAGCAAAGAAATTATCATCTTAAAATTCAGGCTAGCAGATAAAAATAAGGCAATGGGAGTGATTGCAACAACCAATATTGTTACAATATAGTTACAACAGCAACAAATATTTATTTGAATATTTAAATTGCTAGAGTTGTGGTTTTCTTCCTTTCTGTTCTCATTGATTTAAAATAAATATGTATATAAGTTTTCAGGAGCAGATTTAATTCTTCCTATGAAAATTTCCCTTCCATCTACCAAATCTAACACCGCCACATTAAATTTCTAAATATATTACTCAACCTAAAGAAGGTAGACATTTTGAATATTTTATGTTCACGATGATATCTCTACCACACAGCTTGTGGTAGAAACTCAATATATATTTTGAACAGATGACTATAGGAACTGAAAATCCAGTACAGGTGAAGCAGTATAATGCAATGATTCAGAGCAAAGTCTCACAGACTACCTGGCTTCATATTTTTGTTTAGCCCCCTGTTAGCAGCTTACCAGCCACTTTACACCATAAGCAAGTTATTCAATTTGTCATGGCCTCTGTTTTCTTGATTGTAAAATGAGGATATTAGTAGAACATTTTTTCATTGTCATTTATAGGATTGAATACTTGTAAGTTTCATAGAACATTGAACTAGGCAAGTACCTAAACCTAAAACATTTAATTACTAAAAAATGATACATACTAACTACTAAAAAATTATAGCTGTTACAATCCTGTTGCAATTGTCATTTTCTTTTGATTCTTTGAACATCAATGACTCTTGTGTATCATTTACTTGGCAAAATTAGATATCATTGAAATCTGTGTCTGCTAATGATATCTAAAAGCAGTTTCCAGAGATGTTACATGTTTGATCAATGACAACAGAAGCACGTAAGTCAGTCTGTGCTTTTTTCTTTCTCCATTTGTTTGCTTTTATTTTTTCTTTTTTCCTTACATATAGCTAAGACTCTTAAAATAAAAAGTGAAGGAAATTGAACACTGCATTTCTCAGATCATAAAGTAGAATTTTTTTCTCACATGGCCGGGCTTAATACTTATCACTGAGACTTGTAACTTAACATTTATGAATCTCTGTTTTCTTATTGACAGTAAAAGAAACTTGTCTTCCCTTGCTAAGCAACTGGGACAAATAAATTATATCCACATAAAAAGTACCTAACACAAAGCAAAGGCTACATTTGAATCAGTTCTAATGAGGTGGATGAAAGTGGAGCCTATTATACAAAGCAGACATTTTTTATCTTCGAGTTTTCTTCTTCATTCTGCCATCCTTCTCCCATCAGTTCACATTTTCTGCCCTGATAACACTATTAACTGCCTGGTTTCATACTTTTTATGTTCCTTAATAAATTCAATTTATTTTGTGTATAATTATTGGAAATCACTCATTCAAAATAATAATATTAGGATTTTGTTTCCTTCAGAATTACTTTAAAAAAATGAACCATCAAAGTGCCTACTAAGAAGTTTATTGTGAAAAAAATTAATTGCAAGATTGAAATAGGCATAGCTGCACAGTGAACAGTGGAAAAAGGTAATTTTAAGACAATGAAAAAATGAAATGATTCAATGTATATAAGGCAATCAATATAACATAAAAGCACTCATGATTATAAGGTTTTGGCCTCATTTATATCTCAAATGTCTTCTTGAAAGTGAGATTTGAATATTTGTGTCCAAAGGAAGGTAGACCATTACAGAGGTCAAATCATTGTCACAAGATGACTTGACAAGGCACGAACTAAGGATAAGAATATTTTATTTGAATATTTAGTGATTATAGATCATAGCTGATGTCTGATAGATCTCTCAAAATTTTAGATGGATTTGCCATTAGAATCCTAATATTCACTGTATGCTTAAGTATCTTCCTAAAATTCCTGTAGTTTAACTACTTTTAGAATGTCTCTTAAACCATTTAGCATGTCAAGGCCAGATAGTAAGTATTCCAACTCTGTTGCAAAATTGTGCAAAACTATTCAATTCTGCTTTTGAAGAATGGAAGAAGGCATAGAAAATATGCACATAAATGAAGGTGTTCTAATAAAATTTTATTCACAAAACAATTGCTGCTGAATTTGACCTGCAGGCCATGGTTCTTCAATGTCTGCTCCTAAATATACATCAAAAGGAACCAAATAAGGGCTTCTCTTTATCAGATATTGGAAAGTTCATGTACTATGAATTTGGCAATCTTAAGTTCCGCTAACAATCATTTATTAGCTGATTTTTCTTGGACTGCTTATTTAATATCAGAACTATTTGATATGCTATTATATGTTGAAAACACAGCTTTATACAGATGATGACTTTTGGGTAGTGAATATCTTCTATAAAATATGATGCTAGATGCCCACATTTCTTCACTTCTTACTTCATGCACTTGGTAGGGCACTGAAGAATGTTCAGAGAGAAAAGAACCTTTGAATTCAGATCTAGCCAATCAGAATTTCTAACTTAGCCTCAGTGAATAATGCAGGAATGGTAATATCACCGAAACTAGGTTAGTAAGTCATCCTTAGGATACTCTTGAAATTATTATTAAATTTAAGGAATGCATTGCATTCATAGAATTGCATTTTATGAAAGTAACAGAAATATGCAGCTCTTTGAAGCCCTCCCATCTGTACTGTGTGTGTGGGCTCAGTTGCATCTGACTCTGCAATCCCATAGACTGTAGCTGACCAGTTTCCCCTGTTCATGGAATTTTCCAGGCAAGAATACTGGAGTGGGTTGCCATTTCCTTCTCCAGGGGATCTTTCCAACCTAGGGATCAAGCCCTTGTCTATCCTGCACTGGCCAGTGGGTTCTTTACCACTGTGTCACAGTAAATCTGCTATCTGTGATACAAGTCAAAAGAGAAGAAAGAAAAATAACAAAACTAAACAGTGCCCAGATATTGACATTTCTATCCTGGATCCAATTACACTCTAAGCTAGTTTTTATTTTATTTATTTGTCTATGACTCTGAATACAAGTGTGAGCCTTGTATTTGAAATAAAAAGATATTTAGTAATAAGTTCTTAAATTATTTGTTTGGCTTAAATTTTATCTTCTGTACAAGCTGAAATAGCCATGGGAGACATATCATAGTATTTTTTTAAATTTTATTTTATTTAACTTTACAATATTGTATTGGTTTTGCCATACATCAAAATGAATCCACCACAGGTATACACGTGTTCCCCATCCTGAACCCTTCTCTCTCCTCCCTCCCCATACCATCCATATCATAGTATTTTATCAGTGGTAGGATCATAAACCTGAGTCTAGAGCTATGGTTCAAGTCCTAGGTCAACCACTCCTAATTGTGTGATCTTGGAAAAGTTATTCAACCTCTTTCTTTAAAATTTTTGTTATTTCTTATCAGCAATGTGGAAGATGATGTGGATTTTTGTAAGGATTATTGTTTAGTTTCTCAGTCATGGCCAACTCTGCAACCCCATGGACTGCAGGAGCACACCAGGCTTCCCTGTCCTTCACCGTCTCTCAAGAGTCTTCTCCAACACCATAGTTCAAAAGCATCAATTCTTCAGAGCTGACCTTTTTTCTGGTCCAACTCTCAAATCCATACATGATCACTGGAAAAACCATAGCTTTGACTATATGGACCTTTTTTGGCAAAGTAGTGTCTCTGCTTTTTAATACACTATGTTAATAGGTATGTGGACCTTCAAAGAGTAGTTGAGAGAGTAAGCACTCAAAACTGTTATTTATATTTTATGGACAATTTTTTTCTTAAATCACTGGTGGTACAAAGATAAGGAGCCCAAAAGTATGTCTATAGGTATTGCACATCAGAGTGTGGGAAAAGAGAAGTCCAAAAGTGAATATTGGATCATAGAGAGAAAAAAAAAAAAAAAAAGGTATAATAATCTAGACAACGTTTTTACAGTTATAATTTTGCCTGTGATATTTGTAGTGGACAGCACACTGTTTTAGTATTATCTTATTATAGTACTATTGCAGATATGTGTTCACTATACGTAAAAGTGAAAATCTCAAGTATACATGCAGATATGTTAAAAAGAACAAAATACCACACAAAACCTTATCAAACCAACAACCCCAACCATAGCCCTGTGAAATCATATGCAAATATATTGAATTAAATTTATTTTGTTCAAACAACTGCTTTATAATTTTCATTTTAATTATAAATTGCATGACTGATTTCCAACTCAGTTTCAAATACATGAATTTTTATCATCAGAACTCTAAGGAAGAGCTCCAGCCTTCAACTCAAACCTTTATTCATAAACAAGTACTGGACTGAAAAACTGGGTGATAGTTATATAGTTTATGGATATAAGTGGATATATATCATATATGTCATATGCAATATATATGGACACATTATTCATAAATGTATTTGAATAAATATTTAATTGCATATGATATATAAATATTTATGAATATACTATATATATATTCATAAATACTGTCCAGCAAACTGAGAAAATGTTTTTTTTTTTTAAGTAGTGTGATAGAAAACATATGTATAATGAATCTAATAATTAAACATATGCAGTTGTTTTTTGTGCAGTTTTATTTTTTTGCCTTTCATTTCACTTTCATAGTAATTTACTTTTTCCCATCTATATAAAATTATCAGTCCATTGCCAATTAAAGTTTTGGAGGAAAGATCTTTTACCATCAATAGTTTAAGAATTGCTGCAATGAGGCATGAGATAGTGCTCTGGGAGCAAGGAAAATTTCAAAGCAGACTTGGCATATATCTGGAATTAGTTGGGCTGACTCTCAAGAGGCAACTGTTAAGCCCATGCTGCTAAGTCGCTTCAGTCGTGTCCAACTCTGTGCAACCCCATAGACGACAGCGCACCATGCTCCCCCATCCCTGGAATTCTCCAGGCAATAACACTGGAGTGGGTTTCCATTTCCTTCTCCGATGCATGAAAATGAAAAATAAAGTGAAGTTGCTCAATCTCGTCTGACTCTTAGCGACCCCATGAGCTGCAGCCCACCAGGCCCCTCTGTCCATGGGATTTTCCAGGCAAGAGTACTGGAGTGGGTTGCCATTGCCTTCTCCCATGTCAATAACTAAAAATCATCAGTAGCCACATTCATTCACTGTATGTTTTAAGGTAATGGGACTAGAAATGATGAGGAGAATACAGTTCCTGGGAAGGAACTCTCCTTCCCAATAAGCAGAACCAGAAAACAGAGGTCCTTAGAAAGCAAAAGGCCATTTCTACAAAAGTTGACCAGGATTAAGAAGAGAAATCTGGGGGAATGAGATTGATGAGATGTCAGCATTAAATTAAAATGTAAAGTGCAGGGACTTCCATACCATTTCAGTAGTTAAGAATCCGCCCTGCAACACAAGGGACATGGGTTCAATTCCTGGTCAGGGAACTAACAACCCACATGCTGCTAAACAACTAATTCCATTCACCAAAACTACTGAGCCCACATACTCTGGAGCTTGCAGATCCTGAGTTTCACAGGTAAGACTTGACACAGCCAAATAAATAAATATTTTAAAACATAAAAATAAAATGTGACATTCATCTAACACTGTGGATGAGGCTCTCTTTTCTGGTAACTTTCAACATTTCTGAGAATAGAATTACCATACCTTCTGAAAAGTTCAAAGATGACCCCCAAGTTTACAAATTGCTACTATGAGCAGAGTATGTCAGTAATTTCAGTGATGAACATCTCTGGAAGTATAAACAAGATGATAGGAAACAGAATGCACACATAATCCAGTCAATCGGATGCACAAAGGTCACCAATGTACATAAACCTGTCCTGTCCCATTCCAAATATAGTTGTTTTACATGATCTGTTCAGAGAATCTGGAAACAACCCTGACTAACTTGTAGAAAGACTGGGTCTGTGTGTTTTCAGGAAGTTTTTTTCATAACTAAGAACAAATAAGCATAAGTAATGTGTGGATCACAATAAACTGTGGAAAATTCTGAAAAAGTGGGCATACCAGACCACCTGACCTGCCTCTTGAGAAGCCTGTATGCAGGTCAGGAAGCAACAGTTAGAACTGGACATGGAACAACAGACTGGTTCCAAATAGGAAAAGGAGTACGTCAAGGCTGCATATTGTCACCCTGCCTATTTAACTTCTATGAGAAGTTATGAGAAATGAGAAATGCTGGGCTGCAAGAAGCACAAGCTGGAATCAAGAGAAATATCTATAACCTCAGACATGCAGATGACACCACGCTTATGACAGAAATTGAAGAAGAAATAAAAAGCCTCTTGATGAAAGTGAAAGAGGAGAGGGAAAAAGTTGGCTTAAAGCTCAACATTCAGAAAACTAAGATCATGGCATCCAGTCCCATCACTTCATGGGAAATAGATGTGGAAACAGTGGCTGACTTTATTTTTCTGGGCTCAAAAATCACTGGAGATGTTGACTGCACCCATGAAATTAAAAGATGTTTACTCCTTGGAAGGAAAGTTATGACCAACCTAGGCAGCATATTAAAAAGCAGAGACATTACTTTGCCAATAAAGGTATGTCTAGTCAAGGCTATAGTTTTTCCAGTGGTCATGTATGAATGTGAGAATTTGGACTATAAAGAAAGCTGCGCACAGAAGAACTAATGCTTTTAAACTATGGTGTTGAAGAAGACTCTTGAGAATCCCTTGGACTGCAAGGAGATCCAACCAGTCCATCCTAAAGTAGATCAGTCCTAGGTGTTCATTGGAAGGACTGATGTTGAAGCTGAAGCTCCAGTTCTTTGGCCACCTGATGCGAAGATCTGACTCATTGGAAAGGACCCTGATGCTGGAAAAGATTGAGGGCAGAAAGAGGATGGAACAACGGAGGATAAGATGGTTGGATGGCATCATGGACTGAATGGACATGGGTTTGGGTGGACTCTGGAAGTTGGTGATGGACAGGGAGACCTGGCGTGCTGCGGTTTATGGGGTCGTAGAGTTGGACATAACTGAGCGACTGAACTGAACTGAACTGAATGTTAACTTTCAAGCAAAACTGCAAGGTTTCATTAAGGATGGAAAGCTATGACAAACATAAACCATTGGAGCTAAACCTAGCGTATTAAAAAGCAGAGACATCACTGCCAACAAGGTCTGTATAATCAAAGCTATGATTGTTCCAGTAGTCATGTATTGATGTGACAGTTGGAGCATAAAGGAGGCTGAGAGCCATAGAAAAAGCTGTGAGTTTTTGAACTGTGGTACTGGAGAAAACTCTTGAGCGTCCCTTGGATAGTATGGAGATTAAAGTCAGTCCTATAGGAAATCAACCCTGAATATTCATTGGAAGAACTGATGCTGAAGCTGAAAGTGTCAACTCATTGGAAAATATCCTGACGCTGGTAAAGACTGAGGGCATGAGAAGAAGATGAGATGGTTGGATGGTATCACCAACTCAATGGGCATCAATTTGAGAAAACTCAAATAGAGAGTGAAGAAGAGGGATGCCTGGTCTGCTGCAATTCATGGGGTCATAAACTGTTGGAAATGACTTAGCAACTGAACAACAGCTAAGAATTGTTGTAAAACTGAAACTCTTAACTTTAACAATAGAATTGTAAACTTCTAACATATAAGAATATAAGAAATAATTTGTTTACACATAATATCCAAAATTTCATGAAATTATGTTTCATGCACCTTTGTGAAGTTACTAGAACAGGAAAATTACCTTGGATTGCACATAATTTCAAAGATTAGAGATAATAGGCAAAGCTTTACCCCTATAATATTATAGTATATTATCCCACCCACTTAAGAGATAACAGTTAAAGTTCTCTCCCCCTCATATTACTCTATCAAATAACTGATTCCAATATATTTTCTTTTAATTCTGGAAATTTAATTTCTTTAAACTTATTTAAAAAAAAAAACTCTTAATTGTAGACCTATGATCCTCCCTCACATTAATTCTTAGCTTTTGAAAGAAACTAAATTTTTCCTATCTCTTTAAACTTCCCTTTCACTTCATTTTCCTTCAATAAACCAAACTGACACACAATTGAACTATGTCACTTGGTGAATTGAACCACCAAATTAATTAGCTCAGAGGTAATCTCCAAGGAAGAATAATTTTATGAACATCAATAAAATAAGCTATATTAGATAGAATAATTATTTCCTGTTATTACACAGGCTTATTTGAAAAATTCCCATCTTTAAAAGTATGTATTTCTTTCAGTCTACTTCTTTTACTCTTCCACTTGAATAATTATTTCCTGTTATTACACAGGCTTATTTGAAAAATTCCCATCTTTAAAAGTATGTATTTCTTTCAGTCTACTTCTTTTACTCTTCCACTTGACTTTTAAAATGAACCATATTTCCAAAAGTTGGGCTATTTTCCCAGTATTTTAAATACTTAAATCTTAAGAATCCTAAGAATTTCAAACATTATTCTGGCAAAACTAATAGTTATCATTGTGTTTTATCGTCTGAATATGAACCATATTCAATTTGCTTCTGATTAAGTCCACAATATCTTACATTTTGAATAACACTTCATGAGGCTTTTCTGATCACTAAAATTCATTTTCAGCATGCCAATATCCAAGTCATGTGCCTTGAGCACATTTTCACAGTGGTCTAGGACAAGCCTCCTTTTTTTTTTTTTTTTCCTTTTTTTATTTTATTTTATTTTTTAACTTTACAATATTGTATTGGTTTTGCCATATATCAACATGAATCTGCCACAGGTATACACGTGTTCCATTTCTTAACTGGTTTAGAATCTGAGCTGAGATTTTGCTTTAAAATTGCCACTCTTTTTATTTTTACAATAGTATGAAAAATAATGTATTAACAGTGTGCAATATTTGACTTGGCTTACTAGATGGCTCAGTGGTAAAGAACCCACCTGCCAATTCAGAAGATGCAGGTTCGATCCCTGGGTTGGGAAGATCCCCTGGGAAGGAAATGACAACCCACTCCAGTATTCTTGCCTGGGAAATCCCACAGACAGAGGAGCATGGTGGGCTACTGTCCATGGGGTCACAAAAGAATCAGACATGACTGAGCTACTAAACCACACACCACTAATCCTTGACTTAGAGCTACACACTGTTTTTCTTTATTTAAAAAAGTTGACTTACTTTTATTTTTAAATGTAGTTCCTGAACAAGGAGCTATTGTGATGATTTATGCATTTTGTTGCAGTCATGGTTCTCTGTGTACAGAAGCAGTGCTAGCATGTGAAACAAGTGACTTCCTGAAAACTAATGGAAAAGTCAAATTCTGCAAGTTACATATGAATGGAATATGCCATAGTCTTGCATATGTGTGTGCTAAGTCATTTCAGTCATGTTGACTCTGTGAAACACTATGGACAGTAGCCTGCCTGGCAATTCTGTCCGTGAGATTTCTCAGGCAAGAATACCCTATTGGGTTGCCTTGCCCTCCTCCAGGAGATCTTCCCTACCAAGGGATCAGATCCATACTTCTTTCATCTCCTATACTGGCAGGCAGGTTTTTTACCACTAATGCCGCCTGGGAAGCCATAATCTTACCTCTCCCCAAACCTTAATATTATATGTAGTGTGATGCACAATCCATCAACCTCATCTTCTATTAGACTTTACCCTTATGTCTAAGAGAATTTAAATAGAATATATATGTATATATATATATATTTCTTTTCCTTATTTTTTTTTCAAACAGCTTAATATTTTCACAATATTAACAATGAAGAGCTGTTCATAGGAAGCCTTCAGGTCCATTTATATCAAAACTACAAGCGCAGAAAAGGTATATTGCCCTTTTCAATGCACTGTGAATGTCAGAGCCCTTGTGCTAGACTATATTGATTCAGATTTGACCATGTGACTTGTACTGACCACTGGGATGTGAAAAAGGATTGTTACTTTAGTCTAGACCTACAATGAGAAATGCATAAACCTCAGTGTGATGCACAAACTGGAGAAGAGCCACCACATGAAACTTGCTGACTCTTCTGTATTTCATGGAACCATGGAGTATAGTGGTTGCACTCGGTTACCACATTACAGCACAGTGACTGCTCCAGCTCTTATCTAGGAGAGTGTTTTGCTACCACAATACAACCGGATTTAATCCTGTGTTCTGTGAATGGAGCTTTCAACTAAAACACATTAAGACAGTTTTCTAATATAGAACTACATGATAATAAATACAGTTGGGTCTGTCTAGTATTAATGTTTTGTACATTATTTAATATTGATTGATATCATGCTTGAACCTAGTCTGATGTTGTTAATAAAGGAACAGGAGTTAAAATGTCAACTGCTTGACCAATATATGTACTTTTAGCAAATCATTTAGTCCAATCTCTCTTTTCTTCCTTTTTTCTTTGTTGACAAAAGGTGTTTAAGTGAACTCAGTCCTATAGCAATGACTTTTTTTTTTTCCTGTCTTTCTTTAGCTATTACACTAGGAATCTGAGAAAATTAAGAGGAATATATTGTGTTCTCTTTCTTTGTTGGGAGCTTGTTGGTGAGGTGTGGAAGAAGGGATGTGAGGACAGTTATAACTCCGAGACCTGAGTATTATATAAAAGAAATGTGGAACTTCCTATGGAAACCCATAAAGCAAAAAGACCTCTTAGCTAAAAAATAGCAACTATATAACATACACTGACATTTCTAAGGAAGTCAGACTAAGGAATGAATAGGAGGAAAGAATCAAGCCCTGATTTGGTCACATGAAAATGTGTATCATTTGGGGGACTTTTATGTAATTTACTGTTTCTAAAATTAGGGTATGACTTATGGAGAAACTTGAAAGGGGCAACAGATGAGATTTTGAGAAGACTGGGGTCAATGTGTAAAGAGTTTTCTTTTCCTGGTAATTGGGAAAACAGGCAAAATAGATTTTAAAATATTGGATTGGCAAAATGTCCATTTGGGCTATTCTGTAACATCTTATGGAAAATCCTGAAAGAACTTTTAAAAAGGCTACCCCAATAAAATGTTTATTAAAAATCTTTAAATGGAGGAAGGATTGAATTGAGTTCCATTTTACAGAGATGATTATTGGTGATGTTTTGAAAGAAAACCTAGAGTCAAGGGATAGTTGAGTCAAGCTAATCTGTGGAACTGTTGGCATGAGCTATCGTCTTGGCATTGAAGGAGAACTGTGCCAAGAGGAACAGAAACAGACAGAGCCTAAAGAATTTGGTATGATGGGGTCAGAAGTACCTTGTGATTAATGAGATGAAATAGATGAAAAAACAACTGAATCATTGAAGAGAACCTTGAGGCTTTTCTCTGAGTTGATAAATGGAGAATGTACTAAATATAAGGACTTCTGGGACATCAAGCCAAAGGTTGGGTGGATTAAACAACAGAAATTTATTTCCTCACAATTCTGAGAGCTGGAAGTCCAAGGTCAAAGTGCCACCACAGTCGATTTCCTCCGAGGCTTGTCTCCTTGGCTTGCTTGCATGTGGTTGTTCTCTTGCTACTTGTTCACATGATCTTCCTTCTGTGCAGGAATGCCTCCAGAACGTCTTGGTGTTTCCTAATCTCCCCATTCTATAAAGATACCAATCAGGTTGGATAAGAAAGTATCTGGAGGACCTCATTTTAATTTTACTTCATCTTTAAAATCTTTATCTCCAAATACAGCCATATTTTGAGATATTTGGGGTTAGGATTTCAACTCATGAATTTGGAAAGTGGGGACTCAGTTAAGTCTGTAACGAACAATGATGTGATAAAATAAGCCAGAAAACACAATAAATAGTTTGTTGTTGTTGTTGTTTTAAAAGAAAACAGTATTATTCAGGACTCTTTAATTATATATATGAAGATTTCAAATATGTCTGGTATGACTATTGTGTGTAGCTCCGAAGATCAGGATCATCATAAGAACTGGTGTGGATAATCAACTACTATGTCTTGAATCCAAGAGGGCTGAAAGTTAATATTCCAATAAGGACAGAATCTTGGTGAATAACTTAATGAGCCAAGGGAATAAGTGGAATCTCATAAATACGAGATATGGTTGGGAATAAGCAAACTGTGATATGGTTTGCTATCAGGAAGCTAAAAGAGAAGCATCATTAGAAGGAAAGAATCTCATGCTCTACTTTGAATCATATCACTCCTATTTAGCATGCTTAATTCCGGACACCATACTTTAAATGGGAGAACAGAGACATTGGAAATTTATTTTAAGAATGGCATAAAGATACAAAACTGTAATGTATCCACTTTCACTCAACACATTATTATTTAATTTAATTTTGCTAAGTCAATAGTTGTATTATATCACATGCTAAACAACCATTTATAATAACTGAAGCTCCTTGGAATTTGGTTTATAATGATTAAAAGCATTAATCAGAAAATCTCATGACTAAATGTGAAATTACATTGTCACAAAGAATATAAATAAGAAATACATATTATGAGATTATACACACACACACACACACACACACACACACACATATGGACTTCCCTTGTGACTCAGCATGTAAAGAATCCATCTTCAATGTGGGAGAACTGGGTTTGATCCCTGGGTTGGGTAGATCACCTGGAGAAGGAAATGGCTACCCATTCTAGTATTCTGGCCTGGAGAATCACCACAGACAGTCCAAGGGGTTGCAAAGAGACAGACACAACTGAGCGACTTTCACTTCACTTCACTTTATATATATATATATATATATATATATATACATACATACACATTTCTTATTCACTTCAATATTTCTTGTACTAGATCACAATAAATAAAAAATGAATAAGAAGTGAATAAGAAATGCTTTCCTTCTGGAAGAGACTACTCTAAGACAAGATACATATTTTCTTTTTGTAAAATTTTAAATTTTATTTACTTTTAATTGGAACATAACTGCTTTACAACATTGGGTTGGTTTCTGCCATATATATATATATATATATATATATATATATATATATATCAACATGAATCATCCATGGGTACAAATATATCCCCTCCCTCTTGAACCTCACTCCAGCCTCCCACCCCATCCCACTCCTCTAGGTTGTTACAGCACCAAATTTGGGCTACCTGTGTCACACAGCAAATTTCCACTGACTATCTATTTTACATACAGTAATGAATTTGTTTCAGTGCTACTCTTTCAATTTGTCCCACCTTCTCTTTCCACCATCGTGTCCACAAGTCTGTTCTCCATGTCTGCATCTCCATTGCTAGGTTCATCAGTACCATCTTTCTAGATTCCATACATATGCATTAATACATGATATTTGCTTTTCTCATTCTGAATTACTTCACTCTGTGTAACAGTTGACAAACCTATTTCTCAAAGAGCCTTGCTATCTGTTAGTTATATGTTTAAAGGGTGACATGATAACAGATACTTGGATGTTACGGGTAAAACATTTCCTCTTGCTAAGTTTGCCTCCTAACTCAGAAGAGCTAATTGAGGGTCAAAATCAGAGAAAAGGAACACAGAGGGAGTCATCTAAGATGAGAAGAATTTTATTAACCTATTGAAAGCTGAAGTCTTCCACTTTCTGAGGTATCCTGTTTGCTGTAAAGAGGGGAAACCTTGAAGCTGCTGCTACTGCTAAGTCACTTCAGTTGTGTCCGAACCTGTGTGATCCCACAGATGGCAGCCACCAGGCTCCCCCGTCCCTGGGGTTCTCCAGGCAAGAACACTGGAGTGGGTTGCCATTTCCTTCTCCAACGCATGAAAGTGAAAAGTGAAAGGGAAGTCATTCAGTTGTGTCCGACTCTTAGCGACCCCATGGACTGCAGCCTACCAGGCTCCTCCATCCATGGGATTTTCCAGGCAAAGTACTGGAGTGGGGTGCCATTGCCTTCTCAAACCTTGAAGCAGTTAGATGTAATAGTCCCACTGACTGTAATGAAGATATGCAGTATGTTTCAGTGAGTGTGTGTTGGAAGGAGTTGGGAACAACTCAGTGGTCTTGAGTGAAGAAGTGGATATGTTTATTACAGGCACGTGGAAGAGGAAGGTGGTGAAAGAGCCAGGACAAGATTGCAAAGTGGATCTTTGCAATCTTACAAAACAAGATTACAAACTGAATCAACAAAACTGAGATGAGAGAATCAATATATATATTTTAAAACATTGAGATAAGCACTGAAGTGTCACAGTTACCTAAGGCCTCTAGATAGCAGGATGAATAAATCAGTAATCCTTCCATCAAAGAGTTCCTGGTTTAATGGGGAGAAGCTAAAATCAAAGCAAAGACACATGTATGGTGCTGTCTGGCACAAAGGACAGTCATATCATCTTTGGGTGAGAAAAGTACTCATAGAGATGGCATCCACACTATCTTGGACTTCTCTGATGGCCCAGTGGTTGGGGATATGACTGCCAATGTAGGGGATATGGATTGGATCCCTGGTCTGGGAAGATTCCACATGCCACAGGGCAGCTAAGCCCCTGGCACTGCAGCCACTGAAGCCTGCATGTCTACATTGCATGCTCTGCAGAAAGAGGATACAATGAGAAGCATTCTGCAATAAAAAGCTCATGCACCATAAGTAGGGAGGATCCTTCACTTGCTACAACTAGAGCAAGCTTGTGTGTAGCAATACAGGTCCAACACAGCTTAAAATAAATAAGTGAATTAATTAAAAACAAAAACAAAAAACTGTGTTTTAACAGACTTGTTGTTCAGGCGCTACATCCTGTCTGACTCTTTGTGACCCCATGGATTATAACAAACCAGGCTTCCCTGTCCCTCATTATCTCCTGGATTTTGCCCAAGTTCATGTCTTAACATTCCAGATAGTCTGGTAGTAACAGACTAGGTAGGGTTTTCGCTGTGTTCTGAATGTTCATGTCCCCTCCAAATTTCAAATGTTGGAAACTTAATTCCTAAGGTAAAACTATTAGGAGATGAGGCCTTTGCATGGTCATGAGAGAAGAACCTGTGTAGATGGAACTATCATCATTATGAAAGAGAGTTGACAGAGCTGACTACCTTTCTTTCCCCATGCAAGGACACATAGTTGGTAGCCTACAACCTAGAAGAGTACTTTCACCAGAGTCTGGCCATTGTGGCACCCTGATCATGGACTTCTAACCTGCAAATCTGTAAGATATGAATTTCCATTGATTATAAACTACTCAATCCAAAGCATTTTATTATGGCAGCTATAAAGGACTAATGGAGAAGGCAATGGAACCCCACTCCAATACTCTTGCCTGGAAAATCCATGGACAGAGGAGCCTGGTAGGCTGCAGTCCATGGGGTCGCTAAGAGTTGGGCATGACTGAGGGACTTCACTTTCACTTTTCACTTTCATGCTTTGGAGAAGGAAATGGCAACCCACTCCAATGTTCTTGCCTGGAGAATCCCAGGGACGGGGGAGCCTGGTGGGCTGCCGTCTATGGGGTCGCAGAGTCAGACACGACTGAAGCGACTTAGCAGCAGCAGCATAAAGGGCTAAAACAGTTAACCAGACCAGTGGGATTGGAAATGATATTTCAGTCAGAGGAGACAATATAAGCATAATCTTGCCATGGGATTCATCATGATATGTGCAGGAAAGTAAAACAAATGTGCATAGGCAATAATATAAGTGGTTGGCTCTCCACCTTCGAAAGTAATCAAGGTAAAAAAAAAAAAAAAAGAATGAAGACAGAAACACTGACCTAGAACTCTAGAACTGTGTTGGAGATAAGTTGTAGATGCTCCTGAACCTTTCTAATTTCTACAAGTTTGTTATCTGAGCTATCGTTGCATCCTCACATAGAATAGCATGAAGACTACAATAACAACAACAGCAAAAGTTTACATTCTTATACTTCAGAATAGAGCATCAGGAAAACTGATAAGACTGTTTCTCTCTGTGCATGCTAAGTCACTTCATTTGTGTCTGACTGGGGAAACAGTGGAAACAGTGTCAGACTTTGTTTTTCTGGGCTCCAAAATCACTGCAGATGGTGACTGCAGCCATGAAATTAAAAGACGCTTACTCCTTGGAAGGAAAGTTATGACCAACCTAGATAGCATATTCAAAAGCAGAGACATTACTTTACCAACAAAGGTTCACCTAGTCAAGGCTATGGTCTTTCCTCTGGTCATGTATGGATGTGAGAGCTGGACTGTGAAGAAGGCTGAGCGCCGAAGAATTGATGCTTTTGAACTGTGGTGTTGGAGAAGACTCTTGAGAGTCCCTTGGACTGCAAGAAGATCCAACCAGTCCATTTTGAAGGAGATCAATCCTGGAATTTCTTTAGAAGGAATGATGCTAAAGCTGAAACTCCAGTATTTTGGCCACCTCATGTGAAGAGCTGACTCATTGGAGAAGACTCTGATGCTGGGAGGGATTGAGGGCAGGAGGAGAAGGGGACGACAGAGGATGAGGTGGCTGGATGGCATCACTGACTCGATGGATGCGAGTCTGAGTGACCTCCGGGAGCTGGTGATGGACAGGGAGGCCTGGCGTGCTGCGGTTCATGGGGTCTCAAAGAGTCGGACACGACTGAGCGACTGATCTGATCTGATCTGATCTGTCCCTATGGGCTATAGCACTCCATGCTCCTCTGTCCAAGGGATTCTCCAAGCAAAAATACTGGAGAGGCTTGCCATGCCCTTCTCTAGGGGATCTTCCTAACCCAGGGATTGAACCCGCATCTCTTTATGTCTCCCTCTCCTGCATTGGCAGGCAGGTTCTTTAACATTAGTGACACCTGGGAAGCACTATTTCTTTCTGTAACAAGTAACAACATATAATAGAATTATAAGGCAAAAGGAAATGGACTGAATCTCTTGAGCTTGAAGAAAGGAGAAAAATTAAAAATTAAAGGCACCCTAATCTATTCAATCTGCAAGGAGATCATACTAATCAATCCTGCTGCTGCTAAGTCGCTTCAGTCGTGTCCGACTCTGTGTGACCCCATAGACGGCAGCCCACCAGGCTCCCCTGTCCCTGGGATTCTCCAGGCAAGAACAGTGGAGTAGGTTGCCATTTCCTTCTCCCAGGGATCTTCCTAACCTAGGGATCGAAACCGGGTCTCCCACATTGGAGGCAGACGCTTTAACCTCTGAGCCACCAGGGAAGCCTATCTCAAGGTAGGAGGAGAAGGGGACAATAGATGACGAAACGGTCGGATGGCATCATCAACTCAATGGACATGAGTTTGAGCAAGCTCTGGGAGATGGTGAAGGACAGGGAAGCCTGGCATGTTACAGTCCATGGGGGTCTCAAAGAGTCAGACAGATTGAGCCTGAGCGACTGAACAACATCAAATCTATGCAAAGAGAGTTTTAGGAAAAGGGGTAAGTCAGATTAACCAGCCAGTCATCAACTCTAAATGTCTCAAATATTATCTATCTAACATCTGCCTTCCCTCCTTTCTTTTATTCTTGGTTTCTCAATATGTTGTCAACCTAGAAGGATTTTCCTCATGTACAGTGAAAGTATAAAATATTTTCCCCACTGTTGCTTAAAAAAATAAAAAAGGAGAAGAAGAACTATGCTTACATCACTTGTACAAAATGCCTATATGGTACTGCAGCTGTGGGGATATGGTATTTGAAAGTGCAAAGGAAGAGACAGTACCATTAAAATTGCCCTGACTATACCACTGTTCAGGTATACTGACTGACTGTATAGTCAGTACACTATACTGACTGTTCAGTAACAAAGAAGATATCTGTCTTGTCCAGGTTAAATAAAACATCAATCGCTCCAGTGAAATATGCTTACAATTTGAGTTTATTTATGGGCACCCACTGGCAATTGCAGTCACCAATATAAATACAATACATTTCAGTTAGGAACAGACCACATATCAGAAAGTGTCTTGAGGGTCTGATAAACAAGGCAGTTGTGGGTAGAAATATGTAAAAAAAGTTTGTGATGGATTAATGGAAGTGGATTTTTTTTTTTTTTTTTTGGCAAAACAAAGGAGGTGCAGTGCAGGAATAAAAGATGAGAAATAATAAATTTTCTCTATGTGAAGGCACTCTTTCTGTAATTCACTGTGCTTTGCATTCAGAGATGAGGCTACTAAGGAAGCTTGATCTGGTGGATACTTGTGGGTGTAAATACACGTTCATAGGCTTGTTTTGACAAATATAACTAATAAGTTGGGAAATACAAAACAAAACAAACAATAATAATAACAATAAAGAATAAAAATACACCTGTGTGCCCGGTTTGTCACTTCAGTCCTGTCCCACTCTTTCCCACCCTATGGACTGTAGCCTGCCAGGTTCCCCTGTCCATAGGATTCTCCAGGCAAGAACACTGGAGTGGGTTACCATGCCCTCCTCCAGTGGATCTTCCGGACCCGGGGATCAAACCCACATCTCTTGCATTGCAGGAAGATTTTTTACCAACTGAACCACTTGGGAAGCCCAGAGAATGCAGTCTGCTTTTAAAAGGATTACAAAGTATGGGAAACCAGGAAACTGAAAGCAAAGTTGTATAAAGGTTAGGTAAGGTTTTAGAAAAGGCAGAGGAACCAGAGATCAAATTGCCAACATCCGCTGGATCATGGAAAAAGCAAGAGAGTTCCAGAAAAACATCTATTTCTGCTTTATTGACTATGCCAAAGCCTTTGACTGTGTGGATCACAATAAACTATGGAAAATTCTGAAAGAGATGGGAATACCAGACCACCTGATCTGCCTGTTGAGAAATCTGTATGCAGGTCAGGAAGCAACAGTTAGAACTGGTCATGGAACAACAGACTGGTTCCAAATAGGAAAAGAAGTATGTCAAGGCTGCATATTGTCACCATGTTTATTTAACTTATATGCAGAGTACATCATGAGAAATGTTGGACTGGAAGAAACACAAGTTGAAATCAAGATTGCTGGGAGAAATATCAATAACCTCAGATATGCAGATGACACCACTCTTATGGCAGAAAGTGAAGAGGGGCTAAAAAGCCTCTTGATGAAGGTGAAAGTGGAAAGTGAAAAGGTTGGCTTAAAGCTCAACATTCAGAAAACGAAGATCATGGCATCTGGTCCCATCACTACATGGGAAATAGATGGGGAAACAGTGGAAACAGTGTCAGACTTTGTTTTTCTGGGCTCCAAAATCACTGCAGATGGTGACTGCAGCCATGAAATTAAAAGACGCTTACTCCTTGGAAGGAAAGTTATGACCAACCTAGATAGCATATTCAAAAGCAGAGACATTACTTTGCCAACAAAGGTTCGCCTAGTCAAGGCTATGGTCTTTCCTGTGGTCATGTATGGATGTGAGAGCTGGACAGTGAAGAAGGCTGAGCGCCGAAGAATTGATGCTTTTGAACTGTGGTGTTGGAGAAGACTCTTGAGAGTCCCTTGGACTGCAAGGAGATCCAACCGGTCCATTCTGAAGGAGATCAATCCTGGAATTTCTTTAGAAGGAATGATGCTAAAGCTGAAACTCCAGTATTTTGGCCACCTCATGCGAAGAGCTGACTCATTGGAGAAGACTCTGATGCTGGGAGGGATTGAGGGCAGGAGGAGAAGGGGACGACAGAGGATGAGATGGCTGGATGGCATCACTAACTCGATGGATGCGAGTCTGGGTGACCTTCTGGAGCTGGTGATGGACAGGGAGGCCTGGCGTGCTGCAGTTCATGGGGTCGCAAAGAGTCGGACACGATTGAGTGACTGATCTGATCTGATCTGATCTGAAGGTAAGGTTAGGTTTTCTTGTGTTATAGTCCAACTTTCTCAAAGACTCTAATGCTGTAATTGAAAACTCACTCTGAGAATTAAAGGTATGGCTTCAGCTTTTAATTTATTTTTGGAGCAGATTTTTCCAGAATATCTTGAGATCTAGCAGTGGTTTTGTTGATCTGGTGCTTGGGTATGCTTATTTAATTTGAAGATGAATGTGAGCAGGTAAGATGGTGAACTTAACACACTTGTTCAAGATGTCCCCTGTTTTAAAACAAAAACTGCCACATTTTGGGATTCTAAATTCAGGAAAAATTTGTTCAATTGGTCATCCTAGATATAGGAGAGATTAGCATCTCTCCCCCAAACAGAATTGACTGGCTATCAAGACATGGAGACAGACCCTGGTAACTCTAGCTATTAAGTAAAAGGACATGGGATGTGGGCTGTGCTTACAGAATTGGGAAAAAACATCAAATTTTCCAAAATAGCCAAACTTCGTGTAATAAGGACTCATTCCTTGTGGGTATAGAGAATTCTGTAGAAAATATAAGCTGGGAAAATTGCCATCACCCTTCCTAGTTAGTTAGGGAGTATCTTTCTCCAAGCCAGGCTTCAGCAATACATGAACCATGAACTTCCTGATGTTCAAGCGGGTTTTAGAAAAGGCAGAGGAACCAGAGATCAAATTGCCAACATCTGCTGGATCATCGAAAAAGCAAGAGAGTTCTAGAAAAATATCTATTTCTGCTTTATTGACTATGCCAAAGCTTTTGACTGTGTGGATCACAAGAAACTGTGGAAAATTCTGAAAGAGATGGGAATACCAGACCACCTGACCTATTCTTGAGAAATCTGTATGCAGGTCAGGAAGCAACAGTTAGAACTGGACACGGAACAACAGACTGGTTCCAAATAGGAAAAGGAGTACATCAAGGCTGTATATTATCACCCTGCTTATTTTACTTATATGCAGAATACATCATGAGAAATGCTGGACTGGAAGAAACACAAGCTGGAATCAAGATTGACAGGAGAAACATCAGTAACCTTAGATATGCAGATGACACCACCCTTATGGCAGAAAGTGAAGAGGAACTAAAAAGCCCCTTAATGAAAGTGAAAGTGGAGAGTGAAAATGTAGGCTTAAAGCTCAACATTCAGAAAATGAAGATCATAGCATCTGGTTCCATCACTACATGGGAAATAGATGGGGAAACAGTGGAAACAGTGTCAGAATTTATTTTTTGGGGCCTAAAGTCACTACAGATGGTGACTGCAGCCATGAAATTAAAAGATGCTTACTCCTTGAAGGAAAGTTATGACCAACCTAGATAGCATATTCAGAAGCAGAGACATTACTTTGCCAACAAAGGTTCGCCTAGTCAAGGCTATGGTTTTTCCTGTGGTTATGTATGGATGTGAGAGCTGGACTGTGAAGAAGGCTGAGCACTGAAGAATTGATGCTTTTGAACTGTGGTGTTGGAGAAGACTCTTGCGAGTCCCTTGGACTGCAAGGAAATCCAACCACTGCATTCTTAAGGAGATCAACCCTGGGATTTCTTTGGAGGGAATGATGCTAAAGCTGAAACTCCAGTATTTTGGCCACCTCATGCGAAGAGTTGACTCATTGGAAAAGACTCTGATGCTGGGAGGGATTGGGGGCAGGAGGAGAAGGGGACGACTGGTGGTCTTTGAATCTCACCAGGAGAAGGTGGCTGGATGGCATCACTGACTATATGGACGTGAGTCTGAGTGAACTCTGTGAGTTGGTGATGGACAGGGAGGCCTGGCATGCTGTGATGCATGGGATTGCAGAGTCGGACACTATTGAGTGACTGAACTGAACTGAACTGAAGAGGTGTTGGTGGTAGTGGCAATTTAGTCAGTAAGTTTTATGTACCTCTTGTAACCCCTTGGGGGAAGCCTGCCAAGCTCCTATGTCCATGAGATTTCCTAGGCAAGAATAATGGAGAGGGTTGCAATTTCCTTCTCCAGGGCATCTTCCTGACCCAGGGATCCTACCCAAGTCTCCTGCATTGCAGGCAGATACTTTACTGACTGAGCCACCAATATATGTGCATCCTCAGATTCTTAGTCATGTCTGCTTCTTTGCAACACCAGGGACTGTAGCCTACCAGGGTCCTCTGTCCATGGGATTCTCCCAGCAAGAATACTGGAGCAGGTTGCTATTTTCTCCTGCAGGGATCTTCCCAACCAAGGATGGAAACCTCGTCTCTTATATTTTTTGTATTGGCAACTGAGTTCTTTACCACTAGAAAAGAGGTAAGAGCTCACAAATGAGACATTTTGAAGTAAATAACAGAGGGACAAATGGTTACCAAGTTTCTGTAGAATTCCTAACTTCAGAAGCTATAGGGTATTGTTCAGGTGAGATTCAAAGACCACCAACTTTATCACACAGCCACAAATGGCAGCACTGCTTTTCAGATTAAGGGAATTGGCAACTGGCAAGGGAATATGCAAATAGTTTCTAGTAATATAAGAAACCAGATTGGACGTAGGCTCCAAAAACTGATACTGACAGACTGATAAAAAGGAAACAGCCATAAAACATCCTGTTTCTTCCAGTGTACCCTTGACCAGGACTTAAGCAGATAAAACTCTCTCATTTCTGGCAATGGGTGTGAGGGAAACCTATAAAGTTAAGATGGAATAGAATGGGAATATTAGAGTCAAATAGGCGTTGAAGTCATAGAATTTAGATGCAAAGCCTGATGGAGATGGGTAAATAGTAGCCAAAACTGCAGCCATTGTACTGAATTAAAATCACCCTTCATTGGATTTACTCTAGGAGTAACTGATGGGAAAATAAGCCTGATTTGCCGGATAGAAAAAAAAATGATTTGGGTACAGAACATACTTGTGGTTCAATATTACTGCAGTGTTATCTTTCTAGAAGAGATGAATATGCTTTTTCTTTTCCACTCAAAACTAACTTAAATAGCACACAATTTACATGACTTTCTAGAGATAAGAGTCTCACCTGGTCTGTAAGCAAAAGCTGATTATGTTATGTGATTACCTCTCACCACAGGATTCATTCTACAAAACACTTCTTGTGGCATACTGACAGAACAAGAATGCTAGCAGCTCCTCAAAAACAATCCCCAGGGCTCAGCTTATCTGTGTCTTCCTGAACTGACAAAAGGATCAGGGAGTCTGTGTGTTGTATAGCCAGAGGCAAATAGGGAATCAAAGGCAGGCAGGAACATATCTTATTAAAACAGAATATGCCTTTGTGTGTGCTAAGTTGCCTCAGTCCTGTCTGTCTCACTGTAGCACAATGGACCATAGCATTCCAGGCTTTACTGTCTGTGGGATTCCTCAGGCAAGAATACTGGAATGGGTTGCCATGCCCTCCTTCAGGGAATCTTTCTGACCATGTCTCCTGCATTGGCAGGCAGGTTCTTTACCACTAGTACCACCTGGGAAGTCCAGACAGAATATATTCATCTATAAACCACACTTAGAGATGTCCATGTTAAGTATTTCTTGGGAAATGCTTCTAAAGTAGCTGAACTAATTATACATAAAAATTAAGGTGAATAGAGAAGACAGGATATTGGACAGTTGTAAATAAAATTCAAAGACTAAATAAGGAAGATAGATACAATACAAGATGGTATATAGGAGATACTGGGAAAGTATCCAGAAATATTGGACATTGACCTAGAGGAAGTCTCTATTTATTAGTTTTGTTTACACCCTGGAATTGAGCCCCTGCTCCAGGGATCTTGGGATGAAAAACCCAAGGGCCTTGTGACCACTTCCTTTCACCAATTCCCAGTTTGTACTTAGCTGCTTTATAAGATTGCCATTCCCACTGGCTCCCCTTTTTCTCTAGGCAATGTCTAGTGCTGTCCCATCCCTACTGTTTACATTTTACCTCCACCCTACTGCATGGCATATTGCTGAGTTTTTTATTTTTGCAAAATAAAGTGACAAAAATTCAGGAAAAAAATAAAAGGATGAACAAATATGAAACAATGCCGTTAATTGGAAGGGCTTCTCTAAACTGGATATAAAGGATGTGAGTACCTTGCTTAAAGAAATGCCCTAGTACAAAGCATAAGATGATAGTTTCTTCTTCTTTTTCTATATTTGTTCTTATTCCCCTCTTTCGTTCTATGACATAGAAATGCATTAAGACATTAAGAACAAATAATGACAACTGGAATTATTTTATTTTCTCTTAGGATAACTCACCATAGGAATGTAGAAAAAACATCATGTTCAGTGTTTGAAATCACAGGCTCCAATATTGACCACGTTTCTAACTTGTTTGGTGCTAGATAATTTGTAAAAGACTTCAGAATTTCAGTTTTCTTATCATTAGAATGGTGGAAAAAATATGTCTATTTTGGAGATATAAGAAAGATAAAATATAATGAGATATATGAAAAAAGTTGCTAAGGGCATTCTAAATTTAAAACCTGAGTGTTAATGATTATATTTTCTTCTTTACAACCTTCTAATTTATTGTTCTGGACTATAATGATCTGATTGTTTAAGCTACAGTTCGCATTTTATTATTTTTTGAAAACCATCTCCAGCTTCACCTGGTTCCTTAACAATGTTACATTCTGTCATATTCATGCTATTTTCCCTCATGAAAGAAACTTGGCTGTCATAGTGCTAAGAATCATATACAGACATGATAGTGTTAGGTGGAATAAGAGAAACATGCTTTCATTGGACACCACTTGTACGATACTGATCAGTGCAGAAATCTTTAAAACAATCCCTCATAATATTATCCTCACATCCTATTGGTCTCAGTACAGTTGAGTTCAGTTCTGTCGTTCAGTCATGTCCGACTCTTTATGACCCCATGGACTGTAGCATGTCAGGCCTCCCTATCCATCACCAACTCCCAGAGTTTACTCAAACTTATGTCCATTAAATCAGTAATGCCATCCAGCTATCTCATCCTCTGTTGTCCCATTTTCCTCCTGCCTTCAATCTTTCCCAGCCTCAGCATCTTTTCCAAGAGGTCAGTTCTTCACATCAAGTAGCCAAAGTATTGGAGTTTCAGCTTCAGCATCAGTCCTTCCAATGAATTCAGAACTGATTTCCTGTAGGATGGAATAGTTCTATCACCTTGCAGCCCAAGGGACACTCAAGACTTCTCCAAAACCACAGTTCAAATGCATCAATTCTTAGGCACTCAGTTTTATTTATAGTCCACCTCTCACATCCATATATGACTACTGGAAAAAACACAGCTTTGACTAGATGGATGTTTGTTGGCAAAGGAATGTTTTTGCTTTTTAATATTCTGTCTAGGTTGGTCAAAACTTTTCTTCCAAGAAGCAAGTGTCTTTAATTTCATGGCTGAAGTCACCATCTGCAGTGATTTTGGAGCCCAGAAAAATTAACTCTCTCACTGTTTCCACTGTCTTCCCATCTATTTGCCATGAAGTGATGGGACAAGATGCCATGATCTTAGTTTTCGGAATGTTGAGCCTCAAGCCAACATTTTTACTCTCCTCTTTCACTTTCATCAAGAGGCTTTTTAGTTCCTCTTCACTTTCTGCCATAAGGTTGCTGTCATCTGCATATGTGAGGTTATTGTTATTTCTCCCAGCAATCTTGATTCCATCTTGTGCTTCATCCAGCCTGGCATTCTGCATGATGTACTCTGCATAGAAGTTAAATAAGCATGGTGACAATATGTAGCCTTGACATACTCCTTTTCTTATTTGGAACCAGTCTGTTGTTCCACATCCAGTTCTAACTGTTGCTTTCTGACCTGCATACAGATTTGTCAGGAGGCAGGTCAGGTGGCCTGGTATTCCGACCTCTATAAGAATTTTCCAGACTTTGCTGTGGTCCACATATTCAAAGACTTTGGCATAGTCAATAAAGCAGAAATAGATCTTTTACTGGAACTCTCTTGCTTTTTCAATGATCCAACAGATGTTGGCCATTTGATCTCTGATTCCTTTGCCTTTTCTAAATCCAGCTGGAACATTTGGAAATTCACGGTTCATGTACTGTTGAAGCCTGGCTTGGAGAATTTTGATCATTACTTTACCAGCATGTGAGATGAGTGCAATTGATCAGTAGTTTGAGCATTCTTTGGCATTGCCTTTCTTTGGGATTTGAATGAGAACTGACATTTTCCAGTCCTGTGGCCACTGCTGAGTTTTCCAAATTTGCTGGCATGTTGAGTGCAGCACTTTCACAGCATTATAGTTTTGGATTTGAAGTAGCTCAACTGGAATTTCATCACCTTCACTAGCTTTGTTCGTAGTGATGCTTCCTAAGGCCCACTTGACTTCATTTTCCAGAATCTGGCTCTAGATGAGTGCTCACACCATTGTGATTATCTGGGTTGTGAAGATCTTTTTTGTACAGTTCTGTGTATTCTTGCCACCTTTTCTTAATATCTTCTGCTTTTGTTAGCTCCCTACCATTTCTGTCCTTTATGTGATCATCTTTGCTTGAAATGTTCCCTTGGTATCTCTAATTTTCTCTAAATGATCTCTAGTTTTTCCCATTCTATTGCTCTCTTCTATTTCTTTGCAGTGTTGGACATGACTGAAGAGACTTAGCAGCAGCAGCAGCAGTTTATTTAACATTATGAGAGAAAAACGCACAAAAACCCCAAAAGATGCTTTAAAATAGTTTCAAATGGAATACTTGAATTATAATATTTAACTCTCAAACTATCCAATGTAAAAATTTTGGTCCTTCCACTGAGTTATCTTCATTTCTCTACCCCCTGGCAAGTGGCATTTATCTGTCATCTCATCTGTTTAACCTCAAATAGATAGTTGGTACATACATAAGTGCAGGAGATTTTGTAAAACATTTTGACTGACTAAAAATCCTAGACCACTTCAGCCAATTTTTTTTTTCTTTAGTTCTTTTCATGAACTAGACAGTTGTGCCTTTTTCTTACTGGCGATTTGTTGTTCAGTCACTCAGTCGTGTCTGACTCTTTGCAAGCCCGTGGACTGCAGCAAGTCAGGTTTCTCTGTCCTTCATCATCTCCGAGTTTGCTCAAACTCATGTCCTTGAGCTGATGATGCCATCCAGCCATCTCATCCTCTGTCATCCCCTTCTCCCCCTGCCTTCAGTCTTTCAATCAGCATCAGGATCTTATCCCACAAGTCAGCTATTCATATCAGGTGGCCAAAGTATTGGAGCTTCAGCTTCGGCATCAGTCCTTCCAATGATTACTCCTTTAGGGTTTATTTCCATTAGGATTGATTGGTTTGATCTCCTTGCAGTTCAAAGGACTCTCAAGAATCTTCTCCAACACCATACTTCAAAAGCATCAATTCTTCCGCACTCAGCATTCTTTATGGTCTATCTCTCACATTTGTACATGGTTACTGGATAAACCATAGCTTTTACTATACAGACCTTTGTCAGCAAAGTGGCAATAATTAACAGTAAACTGATTTTTCAAGGCAAGATCATCTACAGGCTATCTGTATTATCTACTGTCTTAATATTTGCTTAATGTCTGACTATATTATAACAACACATAAAGGTGCTCAAGTAACCATAATATTTTAACTCAGCAAGTAGGATACTCCCTCATTCCCTGGGTCACTCTCCTGACTTAGTCCATGTACCTCATGGTTACTTTGCTTTTTGCTTTGTCGGGTGACTGACTTATCTACAGGATAGAAGGCCTCTGAACTTAAAAAAAAAAAAAAAAAAGTGTTTATTCTTCAGAGAAAAGTGTCTCCCACTTAAGTATGTGACAGTACTATATTTTGCTTTTTTATTGCTTATTTTAATCATTATATTCCATTTAACTGAATTCCAGTTCTCATTGTCTGCAGACAATTCTCTAAACATGCCAATATCAAAATTATGTATGTAAGTTACCCTTTCTAGAATTTCCATAGTTAAGAGTGTGGATATTAAAGATTGATTCATATTCCTGGTGAAATTGTCCATTTATAATCATACAATTATTAATTTCTCTTAATAATGCTATTTGCCTTAATTCTATTTTTCTTATATTAATATTTCAACACTAAGTACACTTTAATAGTCTTATTATTAACTAAGTCAATACTTTATCCAGGTTTCTTTATTTTCAGTGTTCTTTTCTGTTCCAGGATCTTATCCAGGATAAACTATGTTTACTTGATTGCTCTCCCTAATCTCCTCTTCGCTTTGTCAATTTCTTAGATTTTTCTTTCTTTTAAGACCTAGAATGTTTTAAGGAGTGTTGGTCAGATATTTTGTAGAACATCCTTCTATTAAGATTTGTCTGTAGTTTGTCTCATGATTACCCTGGGGGTTACTAACTTTTGGGAGGAAGACTACGAAGTTGAAGTATCGTTAATATTATATCATAGCAAGAGTACATAATATCAGCATGACATCACTGTTCATGTTGTCCTTACCCACAATACTGAGGTAGCATTTGTTGATTTTCTCCACTGTAAAGTTGCCCTCTCCTTTTAATACTGTGTTTTCTGAAAGAAAGTCACTATGTATCATGAAGTGCAGAATTATATTCCACTTACTTGAGGGTAGATTATATACTCAAATTATTTGGAATTTTTCTGCATGAAAGATGTGTACCTGACTGCCTTCCTGCATCCCTCATCCCTTCCTGGTTGAGCTGATCAGTATGCTTTAGTCTCTAACATGACCCACAGCTTCTTAGGGTAAAGTACATCAGCTTGATGGTTCCAAGTTTTTTCATCATAATAATCTGTTGCCTTTGTTGTTTAGTAGCTAGTCATGTCCAGCTCTTGCGACATTGCTGAAAACATTTTCACCTCACAATTAACTGGCAATAAGGCAATTCTATTTCAAAAGATGATATAACTGATTGACATTTTGGTTTGACAGTTTGGTTTCAACTGGTTGAATAATTCAGTTTCATTTCTTCACTGACACAATATTCTCATTTTTATTTTATATAAATTTTATGCTTCATAATGGCTCACACAATGACAAGTGGATGTGGCTGTCTTAAAATAGTGGATGATAAGAGCTGTATAGACTTGTTGAAAATACTGGGATAAAAAAATAATTTCCTGGAAGAGTGAAATAAGGGTATGTAAAGCCAGATAGCAAACTTCTGTTATTAAATGTTTTGTCATTTTACTTTTCATGGCAAAATTATCTTACAGCCTATTGTTTGTGGGGTGAAACTTCTTGCGGCAAACGAGTTGGTGACAAAAACAAAAGACATGAAACTTGACACAATGAAACAGTTTTCTTAGGAAATCAATGCAGCTCTTCATAAAGGATAATAAACAAATGATGCAGGATTAATATGTTAAAATCTATTTGTCATATCATGAAAAAATAGAATAATTTTTCACTCAATTTCACATCCTCTTGAACAGATTTTTTGAAAATGTTTTCTTCTTAGTACCCTTATGTTTGTGTGTGGTCAGGATAGATGATATTTGTAACATAAAACAAATTGAATATGAATTTTTTATTCCCATTAGGTTTTTCAGGCAGCTTCAGTATCACCAACTCTGCTGTGGGAGAAACAATGTGGGTGCGCACACTTGTTAAAGACATTCTATATTGTTGATATGTGTTGGTCACTAATATAATCTTAAAAAGTTCTTTTTGGTACCAAAACTTTCAGATATTTCTGGAACTTGTAATTGCATAACAACATGGAGAGAAAAAATGAAATTTTAAAGTTCTGTCAGTATTTTTATTACAAAATAGCAATCTCAGAGTTTTATATCTTAGCTGTAAAATTTATAGTTAGTTCAATCATTACCCCAGGGCCTAGTTCAGGGGTGAATTTAATTACCTGGAACATATTTTAAGCAAAATTTTCAAGTTATAGAAACACTTGAGATATATATTTTCCAGTTTACAATGTTTAGACTAATAACAGAGACATTTTAACTTTCCATTTTAGAAAATTATAAAGACCGTATTCCTGCCACTTTTTGACAAAAAATTTTTAAAGGTAATAGCACTTTTTCTCATCCTTCAAATTGCAAACCCAAGTGCTCAAACAGTTGATGAATCTTTGTATTCTTATAATTTTTTATCACTTTGCAGAAATTATCCAAATTAGCTGAATTGATGGAACTGGCAGGAGAAAATTAAAACTATACAAGTTTTATTTATCCTTGTTACTCGACAATAAGTTCACCGAATTTTAAGATTGAAACTGACTTCAGAGATGATCCCATTCAATTCCATACTTTTCAGATAAGGTCTCTAAAGCTCCAATAAGTATAGCAATATCTTGTGATAGTGGGACCAAATGGAAATTATTTCCAGTTCCTGGCTTCCCTAATAGCTCAGTTGGTAGAGAATCTGCCTGCAATGCAGGAGAGCCCGGTTCAATTCCTGGATCAGGAAGATCCCCTGGAGAAGGGATAGGTTTACCTACTCCAGTATTCTTGGGTTTCCCGTGTGGCTTAGCTGCTAAGGAATCCGTTCGCAATGCGGGAGACCTGGGTTTGATCCCTGGGTTGAGAAGATCCCCTGGAGAAAGGAAATGCTACCCACTCCAGTTTTCTGGCCTGGAAAATTCCATAGACTGTATAGTTCATGGGGTCAAACTAAGACATGACTGAGTGATTTTCACTTTCGCTTTCACTCCTAGTTTTCTGTCTTGTGCTGTCTTCTAGTGCCCAAATCATACTTTCTTTCTGCACTATATTCGTTGGCATTTTCCTGGTTATTACTTACACTGAGATTTTGAAAATATTTCCTAATACTCATTCACAATTCACATATCCTTTTGAAAATATCTGTTAAAATATAAGGCTAATTGTTGTTGGGTTGTTCTATTATTAAATTTGAAATGTTATTTTAAAATGTGATATAAAAGTCCAATTGAGCTTTTTTAGTTATTAAAAAATCAACTGTCTCTGTAGATTTCCTTAGTTACACCTAATGCTGCTGCTGCTAAGTCGCTTCAGTTGTGTCCAACTCTGTGTGACCCTAAAGACAGCAGCCCACCAGGATCCTCTGTTCCTTAGATTCTCCAGGCAAGAATACTGGAGTGGGTTGCCATTTCCTTTTCCATAGTTACCACCTAATATCCTTTTCCTATTCCAGCATTCCATCTAAGATATCATACTACATCTAGTTGTTATTTCTCTTTAGGCTACTCTTGCTTCTTTTTTCCATGACCTTGACAGGTTTGAGGAGTACTAAGTAAGTGTACGTGAAGTCGCTCAGTCATGTCCGACTCTTTGCCATCCCATGAACAGTAGCCTGCACCAGGCTCCTCCATCCATGGGATTTTCTAGGCAAGAGTACTGGAATGGGTTGCCATTTCCTTCTCCAGGGAATCTTCCCAATCTAGGGATCGAACCCAGGTCTCCCGCATTGTAGACAGACGTTTTACCATCTGAGCCACCAGGGAAGTCCTTGAGGAGTACTAGTCAAATATTTTGTATGATGGTCCAATATTAGAATTTTTCTATTATGTTTCTCAGGACAAACCTGGCTTTATAGATCACTGGCAGGAGGACCATAGAGGTGAAGTTATATTTTCACCACAGCTTTTCAGTTTTACTTACAATATGATTTATGACTCATTCTGATGGACTTGATCACCTGTCTAGATTAGTATCTGTTAGTTACATCATTGGAAAATTACTTTTTCCTTCCCTCCCATTGTATCCATACTGTACACTTTGTATGTAAGTTAAAATGTGCAGCCAGTATCTAAGGTATATTGTTTGAAATTATTGTGCACGGGGGACTTGTCAGTTCTCTGGTAGTCGTTTAGCAATTTATTTATCTTAATATGGACACATGAATATGTTATGCTTTGAGTTATAATTCAATATACTCTATTTTACTGCTCAAATAGTTTCAGCTTGCCTATTGTGAGATATTTCAGTAGACTTCTGCACCACTTTGACATGCCCTCATCAGTTTGTGGATGTGGCCTTTTTGTTGTTGTTTTCTGTTTTGTTTGTTTTTGAGTGCTTCCTTACTTTGTTATTCTTCAAGACACTTCAGGCTCACCTTGTATAGGTTCTGCATTATTCCTAGATTCACTCATTTCATTAAGCAACCTGGGCTCTTTTTATTAAGAGTGATTTTATAAACCAAGTTGTGGGTGTCAGATGTACTTGTTGATACTAGAGTATTGTTCCCTTAGAATCTCTCAACTGACAGAGCAAAAAAATATGTGCTTATATTAACTCCTGAATACATCTAGAAATATTTTACTATGTAATGGTCTGTATCTATATGAAGTTAAACATTAGTTCACACTAACATCTCCATTCACTAGTTAATTACCAAGTGGATCATTTTTATTTCTTCACCTTATTTATCTTATGGACTCCACCAGTAGGACTCTTCGCTTTTACCATCTGATATCCATTTGATTCATTATGTCATTTCAGTATAGTGAAAGTCACTCAGTTGTGTCCGACTCTTTACGACTCCATGGATATACAGTTCCTGGAATTTTCCAGGTCAGAATGCTGGAGTGGATAGCCTTTGTTTTCTCCAGGGGATCTTTCTAACCCAGAAACCCAGGTCTCCTGCATTGCAGGCAGATTCTTTACCAGCTGAGCCACCAGGGAAGCCCAAGAATATTGCAGTGGGTAGCCTATCCCTTCTCCAAAGGATCTTCCCAATCCAGGAATCAAACCGGGGTCTCCTGTATCATTCCAGTGTACATATATAGTAGTGTCAGAATTGTTAAGCCATACATTGGTGATAAATAATTTGATCAACTACAGTACGGTATCAATGTTCAGTTCCTTTTGACTTTAGTTTTGTATAATTCACTCATTTCTAAAGATACTCATGTCAGCATTTCTTTACTCCATCCCTTTTCAGAGAAGCTGTTTAATATATTGGTAAATACGTTACATTCTTATATTATAGTCTTCATTCTTTTCCTGGATTCTCCCTATCTCCTAAATGAAATTAAAACTTGAATACATTTAGACTTACTCTTTGTGAAGAGTTTTTTTTTTTTTTAATTTATTTTTTATTGAAGGATAATTGCCTTACAGAATTTTGCTGTTTTCTGTCAAACCTCAACATGAATCAGCCATTGGTATACATGTATTTCCTCCCTTTTGAAAGTCCCTTCCATCTCCCTCCCCATTCCACCCCTCTAGGTTTCTTAATGGATTCTGACAAATGCATGATATTTTGTATCCATAATTACAATGATATAGGATGATTTTACTGTGCAAATAATTCCCAGTACTTCACCTATTTATCCCATCCCTCTAAGTCCCCAAAAACCATTTGTCTTTTTCCCATCTCTATAGAATTTTATATTTTTCAGAATGTCCAGTAATAAGAATCATAAAATATTTAGCTTTGACAGAAGCCTTCTATCAGTTATCATTATGTATTTAAAGTTCTTCCATATCCAAGGGACTCTCGAGTCTCATTTTTTAAAATAGAACAATATTTCATTCTATGGAAGTGCCAGTGTTTTTACCCCTTCAGCTGCCAAATCACATTTTATTTACCTCCAGATGTAGTCATTATAAATGAAATTATTTTAAATATTTGCATGTAAGTTTTTGCATGAACACAGGTTTTCATGTTTACCTTTGTAAGAAACGTATACCTTTTATCCCAAGTAATTGTGCCACTTTGAGTTCCTACTGCTGCTGCTGCTGCTAAGTCGCTTCAGTCGTGTCCAACTCTGTGCGACGCCATAGACGGCAGCCCATCAGGCTCCACCGTCCCTAGTATCCTCCAGGCAAGAACACTGGAATGGGTAGCCATTTCCTTCTCCAATGCATGAAAGTGAAAAGTGAAAGTGAAGTCCCTCTGCTGCTGCTGCTGCAAAGTCGCTTCAGTCGTGTCCGACTCTGTGTGACCCCATAGACGGCAGCCCACCAGGCTCCCCTGTCCCTGGGATTCTCCAGGCAAGAGTATTGGAGTGGGTTGCCATTTCCTTCTCCAAAGCATGAAAGTGAAAAGTGAAAGTGAAGTCGCTCAGTCGTGTCCGACTCTAGCGATCTCATGAACTGCAGCCTACCAGGCTCCTCTGTCCATGGGATTTTCCAGGCAAGAGTATTGGAGTGGGGTGCCATTGCCTTCTCCGTTTTAGTTCCTACTGACACTAAATACAATTCCTAGCTATTCTGCTTTCTCATGGTAATTTGGAATTTCTATTTGTAAGTCAATGTAATAGGCATTTGTTTCTCATTATTTTTTAATTTGCAAATACTATGGAAAATACAATGAACATTATTTCATATGTTTATTTGTATCATTTTATTGAAGTATTGTAGATGTGCACTTTATGTTAATTTCAGGTGTACAACAGAGTGATCCAATAATGAGATACATTCCAAAATGATTGCCTTAAGTCCAATAAACATCTGCCAGCATATAAAATACAGTGTCATTGACTATATTCCTTATGTTGTGTATTATGTTACCATGATGTTTATTTTATAATTAGGAGTTTATCTCTCTTTCACCCTCTCAACTACGACACCAAACCCTCATCCTCTACCCTCTGGCAATCACCAGTTTTCTCTCTGTATCAATGTGTTTTTGTTTCATTTTTTAAAATTTTTTTATTTTATTTTTTAACTTTACAATATTGTATTGGTTTTGCCATATATCAACATGAATCTGCCACAGGTATACACGTGTTCCCCATTCTTGTTTCATTTTTTAAATTCTGCACTTAAGTAAAAGATCATACAGTGTGTGTCTTTCTCTGTCTGACTTATTTACTTCACATTAAATCCTTTATGTTCGCCCATGTTGTCACAAATGGCAGTATTTCATTTTCTATGGCTAAGTAGTGTTCTACTAGCTATTGTAAACAGTGGTGCAATGAACATTGTGGTACATGTGTCTCTTTCAATTCTATTTGCCTTGGGTATATGCTGAGCAGTGGGATTGCTGGGTTGTATGGCAGTTCTATTCTGTTTTTTTTTGAGGAATCTGCATACCGTTCTCCATAGTGTCAGTAGCAGTTTGCATTCCCACTACTAGTGTAAGAGGGTTCCCTTTTCTCCACACACTCCCTAGTATTTATTGTTTGTAGACTTTTTGATAATGGCCATTCTGACCAGTGTGAGATGATACTCATTGTGGTTTTGATTTGTATTTCTCTTATAAAGAGTGATACTGAACATCTTTTCATGTGTTTATTAGCCATCTTTATGCCTTCTTTGGATAAGTATGTGTTTAGATCTTTTACCCACTCTTTGATTGGGTTGTTCATTTTTCTGTTATTGAGCTACATGAGCTACTTGCATATTTTGATATTAAGTTGTGTGATTTCTTTAATATAATTTGGATATTAACCTCTTAGTATGTGTATATATATATATATATATATATAGAGAGAGAGAGAGAGAGAGAGAGAGAGAGAGCGAGAGCTTTCAGGTATTTTCTCCTATTTAATAGATTGTCTTTTTGGTTTTTGTTTTGTTGATATTTTCCTTTGCTGACAAAAACTTCTTAGTTTGACGTTGTTCTTGAACGTCAATTTTGCTCTTATGTCTCTTGTCTGAGAAGACATATCCAAGAAAAATATGCTGCTAAGACCAACATCAACGAGTTTACTGCTTATGTTTTTTTTCTAGGAATTTTATGGTTTCAGGTGTTACATTTAAGTCTTGTATAAAACTATCATTACATTTATTTTTGTATATGGTATGGAAAGTAGTTCAGTTTGATTCTATTTTATGTAAATATCCAGTTTTTCCAACACTCTTTTTTTAAAGAGACTGCCTTTTCCCCAGTCCATATTTTCACCTCCTTTATCGTGGATTAACTGACCACATAAACATGGGTTTATTTCTAGGATTCCTTTTCTGTTCCATTGGTTGTTACCTTGTGTGTGTGTATGTGTGTGTGTGTGTGTGTGAAATTTCACTACTGACTTATACTATACCTTTGTAGTATGGACTAAAATTAGGAGGCGGGATACCTCTGGCTTTGCTCTTCTTTTTCAAGATCGCTTTGGTTATTTTCATTCTTTTTTGAATCCAAACAAATTGTAGGGTTTTTGTTCTAATTCTGTGAAAAATGCCATGGGTATTTTAGTAGAGATTTCATTGAATTTCCAGATTGTTTTCAGTATTATGAACAGTTTAACAATATTGATTTTCCAATCCATGAACATGATATTTCTTTTCTTTCTCTCTCTCTCTCTTTTTTTTTTCCCTGAGCACAGTATTTCCATGTATTTTGTGTCATGTTCAATTTTGTTATTCAGTGTCTTAAAATCTTGGAGAACAAGCATTTCCTACCCTTTATTAAATTTATTCCTATGCATTTTATTCATCTTTATGAAACTGTATATGGGATTTTCTTAATTTCTCTTTCTTATACATTGTCATTAACATATAGAAAACATATAGGTTCTGTATATTAATTGTTATACTGCAACATTAAAGAATTCAGTTAGTTCTAATACTTTTTCTTTTGGCGGAATCTATAGGCTTTTCTTGGATAGTTTATGTCATGTGCAGACAATGACACTTTTCCTTCTTCCTTTCCAGTTTGGATTCCTCTTACTTTTATAATCTGAATGCTATGGCTAGGACTTCCAATACTATGTTGAATAAAAGCACTGAACATGGGCATCCTTGTCTTTTTTCTGATCTTAGTGGAAATGGTATCAGCTTTTCAACATTAAATATTATGTTAGTTGTGGGTTTGTTTTATATGACCTTCATTATATTGAGGTATATAGCCTGGTTACAAACTTTGTTGAGATCTTTATCATAAATGGATGTAGAATTGTGTTAAATGGTGTGGGGGGGTTTTTTTTGTATCAATTTAGATGATTTTATGAGTTTAATTTTTCATTTTGTTAATGTAGTGCTTATATTGACCATATTCCTCATGCTATATAATATATTCCTGTTACTTATTTATTTTATAACCAGAGTTTTTTATGGGGCTTCCCCACTGTCTCAGTGGTGAAGAATCTGTGTGCAATACAGGAGACATGGGGAGGGATTGGTTCGATTCCTGGGTTGGGAAGACCTCCTGGAGGAGGATATGGCTATCCACTTCAGGATTCTCGCTTGGAAAATTCCATAGACAGAGGAGCCTGGCAGGCTATAGTCCATGGGGGTCACAAAGAGCTGGACATGACTGAGTGACTGAGCACACTCAGCTTTTTACCTTTTAATCCCCTTCACTTATTTCATGACCCACTTTTATGAGTCTAATTTTATTTTGTTTGCTTGTTTTTTTAGATTCCACATGTACAGTATTTTCTTTCTCTGCCTGGCTTATTTGTCTTAGAATAACACCCTGTAGATCCATCTATGTTGTTACTAAAGGCAAGTTTTATTTTTTAAGGTAAATAGTTCAACATTTATATAAATATAGATCATTTTCTTATATAGATACTTAGCTTAGTTTGCTTCAAAATTTTGTCTACATTTTTTCTCAAATACTGTTGTAATGAACATTGATGTACATACATCTTTTTGAATTAGTATTTTTATGTTCTTCAGTTTTATACACAGAAATGGAATTCCTGGATCAGATAACAGTTTGATTTTTAAGTTTTTGAGAAACATTCATACTGATTTTCGTAGTGGCTGTACCCTACCACAGAAATCCATCAACAGTGTGTGAGTCTTCCCTTTTCTCCACACCCTCAAAAATGCTGTCTATTTGTTGACCTTTTGATGGTAGTGATTCTGACTGGTGTGAAGTGATATCTCACTGTGGTTTTGATTTGCATTTCCCTGATGAATACTGTTTAGTTTGTGGTCCAGATTGCCATGTCTCCTTTGGAAAAATATTTACTCAGGTCCTCTGCCCATTTTTCTTTGGTTTGTTTGTCCATTTCTTGATGGTGACCTGTATGAGTTCTCTGTTGCTGCTGCTGCTAAGTCACTTCAATCGTGTCCAACTCCGTGTGACCCCATAGACATCAGCCCACCAGGCTCTCCTGCCCCTGGGATTCTCCAGGCAAGAAAACTGGAGTGGGTTGCCATTTCCTTCTCCAATGCATGAAAGCGAAAAAGTGAAAGTGAAGTCGCTCAATTGTGTCCGACTCTTAGCAACCCCATGGACTGCAGCCCACCAGGCTTCTCCATCCATGGGATTTTCCAGGCAAGAGTACTGGAGTGGGGTGCCATTGCCTTCTCCGTGAGTTCTCTGTATACTCTGGATATTAATGCTTATCAGATATGTCATTTGTAGTGTTTTCTACCATTTGGTATGCTGCTTTCTCATTCTTTTGATAGTTTCCTTCACTGTGAAAAAGCTTTTTTAGTTTTCTGTAGTCCCATTTGTTTCTTTTGCTTTTTTGCCCTTGCCCAAGGAGACAGATAAAAAAAAAAAAAAAATCTGCTATGAGCAATGTCAAAATTTGTACTGCCAGTGTTTCCTTCTAAGAGTTTTATGACTTTAGGTTTATATTTAGGTTTTTAATTCATTTTGAGAGTTTGGGATATATAGTGTGAGGAAGTATTACAATTTGATTCTTTTGTATTTATCTATCCAGTTTGTCAACATCATTTATTGAAGAGGCTGTCTTTCCACATCATATATTATTCCTTCCATGTCACAGATTAATTGACCATATTATTTTGGGCATATCTCTAGGTTTTCTATTCTGATCCATTGATCTATGTATCTGTTTTTGCCCCTGTATTATATCGTTTCAACTCCTTTAGTATAGCTTTGTAGTATAGTTTGAAATATTATTGTTTTTGTTTAGTTGGTAAGTTGTATCTGACTTTTTTGTGACCCCATGGATTGATTGTAGCCCATCAGGCTTCTCTGTCCATGGGATTTCCAGGCAGTAATACTAGAATGGATTGTCATTTGCTTCTCCAGGGGATCTTCCTAACCCAGGGATTGAACCCATGTCTTCTATATTGTTTGGCAGGTTCTTTACCACTGACCCAACAGGTAAGGGAGCATAATCCTACAATGTTGTTCTTTCTCATATTTGCTTTGGCTCTTTAGGAAGTTTTGTGCTTCCCACCAAATTTAGATCTAATAATTTCTACTTTAATTCCATCATGGCCTGAAGACAAATTTTGAGTGATTTCTTTTTAAAAAACTATTAAGGTACTTTTAATGAACAAAAACTTGGTCTGTTTTGGTGAATGGTTTACGTGAGCTTTGAAAGAATGTATATTAAACTGTTCTTTGAGTATTTGTATAAATGTCAGTTAGAACAAAGTGATTGATAATGCTCTTTAGTTCAACAGTATTCTTACTGATTTTCTATTTTGTTAACCTGTCCATTGCTGAAAGAAAAGTACCAAGTCCCCCAATGAAATAATGGATTTGTCTCTTTTCCCTTGTAGATCATCAGGCTGTTTTATAATTTTATCTCACAAGACTCTATCTATTTTGAGATCTTATTTCTGTATATGTTCGAATAATGGCTAGCAATTACCTTTTATCAATATTGGAATGAAGTTTCTGAGCACCACATTTTTCAAAACATAGTTTTAGCCTACTTAATTATATTTACATTTTTTGAAAGACAGTAGACTATATACATATATAAGTATTATATATATATGCATGGAATTCGGAGAAGGCAATGGCAACCCACTCCAGTACTCTTGCCTGGAAAATCCCATGGACGGAGGAGCCTGGCAGGCTGTAGTCCATGAGGTCGCTAAGAGTCAGAAACGACTGAGCAACTTCACTTTCACTTTTCACTTTCATGCATTGGAAAAAGAAATGGAAACCCACTTCAGTGTTCTTGCCTGGAGAATCCCAGGGATGGGGGAGCCTAGTGGGCTGCCCTCTATGGGGTCGCATAGAGTCAGACACAACTGAAGTGACTTAGCAGCAGCAGCAGCAGCATGTGCATGAAATAGAATGAAAATACAGCTTTATAGATCTCTGTATGCTTACATGAATCTATTGCCAGATTCATCATTCTATTTCATTGTTTTACTGCATAGTATCACAGCATTGCCATAAAAGCTCAATTATTGAAATCATTCTTAATCTTTCACTTTTTTCCTCAAAATTGCCTTATATTTATTTTAGCTTATTTTCATTCAACTATACAATTAAATATATAGTTCCTATTAGTAAATGTATATCAGACATTGAGAGTTAGGGTGGAAATAATGATATCTATGTGCTATTAATAAAGGAGCTTATTGTAATAAATATATCTAAAAGAATCACTACATATAATTTTTACAATGATTAATCCAAAATAAGTTTCTTTTGACTATTTTACAAAGGTATTGTTTAAGTTGCTCTTTTTATTTTATTACCTTGCAAACTAGGAAAAGTATTGTATTAAATATGATACACCTCAAACTAAGACCACCAACCAAAACATATTGCTAAGTGCCTTTGGAAACTGGAGAAATGAAGTACTAGGACTAAGACAGTGCCTCCCTACTCCCTCTCCTCTGCTATAAAATGCCTTACATCTGTTAGAACATAGTCACTAAAATTCTAAATTCCCCTTAGACAGAATTTTTAATGAGAATATCAGTGCTTTTTGAATAAAACATCATCCCATATCTCTAATTTTAAAGTTATGATATCCATAAGTATTCAAAATATATTGTACAAACTCATATCACCTTTTCCTTTTATTAGTTATTATCTTGCATATCTATACTATGTTAATCTTTTGTTGATTCTATATTATATTTTTAATTTCATTATTTTTGTTTTATTATATAGACCAAAATATGTTTATTACCAGTCACCTTTTTCCATATTATAATTTCCTTCTTACCAAGTCTTTATCAGAATTTTTATAATAAAATTTTATGCTTTTCAAGTCTTAATGATAGGAAATTGTGTTTAAATAGTCCTTTCTATTTCCTGTCATTATATTAAAAAATATGTTTAATGTTATGATCTAAACACACCATGAATATTATAAAGCATATAAAAATAAGACCAAAATATGTATTAGGTAATTCACATTTTATTCTTTCACATCTTGTTAGATAAACAGAAACTATTTTCTCCAGTCATGAAGAGGATAAATAAAACAAAGAAACAAAGTGAAAACTATGCTCATGGTCTCATCTTTTTTCCTCTTCAACAGTAGGTAGCAGGTTTTATATAGTTGATGATCCATCATTTAAAAATTACCTCTTTAAAGAGGTAATATATACCTCATTAATATATACCTCTCTATAGATAAAAGTATTAAAGTACAACTCCTATATTAATATGAAAAAAAATATTCAATGTACAAGTTCAGTGTAATCCCTACCAAATTATTGATGGAATGTTTCACAGAACTAGAACAAAAAAAATTTAAATTTATATGGAGACACAAAATATCCTTAATAGGTCTTTCGTTTCAAGATTCCAAAGCAATCTTGAGAAAGAAAACCAAATCTGGAAAAATCAAACTCCCTGACTTCAGACTATAGTTAAAGCTACAATCATCAAAATGTTATGGCACTTTCACTGAAACAGAAAATAGATCAATGGAACAGGATAGAAAGCTCGAAAATCAGATCAGATCAGATCAGATCAGTCGCTCAGTCGTGTCCGACTCTTTGCAACCCCATGAACCGCAACACGCCAGGCCTCCCTGTCCATCACCAGTTCCTGGAGTTCACTCAGGCTCACATCCATCGAGTCAGTGATGCCATCCAGCCATTTCATCCTCTGTCATCCCCTTCTCCTCCTGCCCTCAATCCCTCCCAGCATCAGAGTCTTCTCCAATGAGTCAACTCTTCGCAAGAGGTGGCCAAAATACTGGAGTTTCAGCTTCAGCATCATTCCTTCTAAAGAAATTCCAGGATTGATCTCCTTCAGAATGGACTGGTTGGATCTCCTTGCAGTCCAAGGGACTCTCAAGACTCTTCTCCAACACCACAGTTCAAAAGCATCAATTCTTCAGTGCTCAGCCTTCTTCACAGTCCAGCTCTCACATCCATACATGGCCACAGGAAAAACCATAGCCTTGACTAGATGAACCTTTGTTGGCAAAGTAATGTCTCTGTTTTTGAATATGCTATCTAGGTTGGTCATAACTTTCCTTCCAAGGAGTAAGCGTCTTTTAATTTCATGGCTGCAGTCACCATCTGCAGTGATTGTGGAGCCCAGAAAAACAAAGTCTGACACTGTTTCCACTGTTTCCCCATCTATTTCCCATGCAGTGATGGGACCAGATGCCATGATCTTCATTTTCTGAATTTTGAGCTTTAAGCCAACCTTTTCACTCTCCACTTTCACTTTCATCAAGAGGCTTTTTAGCCCCTCTTCACTTTCTGCCATAAGAGTGGTGTCATCTGCATATCTGAGGTTATTGATATTTCTCCCGGCAATCTTGATTTCAACTTGTGTTTCTTCCAGTCCAGCATTTCTCATGATGTACTCTGCATGGTCAGTTAGCCTACAAAAAGGGAGGCAATGTTATGCAATGGAAAAAAAGACAGTCTCTTCAATAAGTGGTGCTGGGAAAACTGGACAGCTACATATAAAATAATTAAATTAGAACACTCTCCAATATCAATCATAAAAATAAACTCAAAATGGATTAAAGACTTAAATATAAGACCTGATACTATAAAACTCTTTGAGGAAAACATACGAAGAACACTCTTTGACATAAATCACAGCACTATCTTTTTTGATCTTTCTCTTAGAGTAATGTAAACAAAACAAAAATAAGCACATGGAACCTAATTTAAGCTCAAAAGCTTTTTCACAGCAAAGGAAATCATAAACAAAAAGGACAACCCAAAGAATGGGAGAAAATATTTGCAAATGATGCAACTGACAAGGAATTAATATCCAAATATTAACAGCTCAAGCAGCTCAGTATCAAAAATAAACAACCCAATCAAAAAATTGAGCAGAAAAGGTAAATATTTCTTCAAAAAAGGCATATAGATGGGCAAGAGGCACATGAAAACATGTTCAATATTGCTAATTATTAGAGTAATTATTAAAAGTACAATGAGATATCACCTCATACTGGTCAGAATGGAAATCATCAAAAAGTCTACAAACAATAAATAGTGGAGAGTGTTTGGGGAAAAGGAACCATCCTACACTGTTATGCACGCATGCTAAGTTGCTTCAGCCATGTCCAACTCTGTGTAATCCAATGGACGACAGCTTGCCAGGCTCCTCTCTCCATGGGATTTTCCAGGCAAGAACACTGGGGTGGGTTGCCATTCTCTTCTCCAGGGGACCTTTCCAACCAGGGATCAAACCTATATCTCTTACATCTCCTTCATTGGCAGGCAGGTTCTTTACCAATAGCACCACCTGGGAAGCCCCTACACAGTTGCATGTGATATAAATTGGTACATCCACTATGAATAACAACATGGAATTTCCTTAAAAAACAAAGTACAGATAACAAATGGTCTAGCAATTCCTCTCTTGAGCATATATCTGGAAAACCATGGTTTGAAAGGATACATTTACTCCAATGTTCACTGAAGCACTGTTTACAATAGTCAAGACATGGAAGCAACTTAAATGTTCATTGGCAGATGAATGGATAAAGAGGTATTAAATATATGCAATGGAATATTACATAGCCATTAAAATGAGTGGAATAATGCCATTTGAGGCAATATGGATGGACCTGCAGATTACCATGCTAAGGGAAGTAAGTAAAAAACAAATATCATACAATATCACCTATATGCTCAATCTAAAAAAAAAATGATACAAAAGGATTTATAAAATAGAAATGGATTTATAGATTTAGAAAACAAACTTACTGTTACCAAAAGGGAAAGATGGTGGGGGGATAAATTGGGAATTTGGTATTGACACATACATACTACTATTTAAAGCAGATAACCAACAATAACTTATTTATAGCACAGAAAATATGTTCAGTATTCTGTAATAGCCTAAAAGGGGAAATTTTTTGAAAAAGAATAGATACATGTTATATGTATAACTGAATCACTTTTCTATGCATCTGAAATGAGCAGATCATTATTAATTAACTATACTTCAATATAAAATAAAATTTAAAATATTTTAGTGATTAGTGGCTATTGAGGGAAATAGGAGGCTTAAAACCTGAACACTATGTGATTAAGTGACATCCCACAATTATGAAGAGAAGGTCCTAAGCCATCTGCTGTATTTAAGAAATGCAGATCTTTTTGAAATTTGGGAATGGATGGAAGAAGATGCTGATGGGCATTTAAAGTATGGGAAAATTTGATTTTGAGTGCTCTGGTTTTGACTTCCCATAGATGGTATTTTTGAAAATATTGAGATGTTGATGTCCATTAAGACAGGTCTGGAAAATTAATTATATCAGATTTTGCTGATTATGATCAGTCTGAGATTAAGACTCAGTTCTTCACTTGCAAGTCAGGATTATGTACCCCAACATGGACCTTATAGACAGATTTTAGAAATTCATGAATTGGATTGCTTTTGAAAAATGAACTACAATTACTCCCTTTTTATTAAAAAAAAAAAAAAGTTAGGCTCTGTCATAAAAGCTACATTGAGAAAAATTCCAAGGAAATATTTGGTCTCAATGAGTTAAGTTCTCTGTTTTATTTAGAATGCCTTCTATGTTATGGACAGCCATACATTGGTAAAGAATAATGGGATATATCTAAATGTTTCATTGCCCTCTGTTGATCATTATTACAGAGAAGATCATTATTATATATATAATAATGATCTTCTCTGTATATATATATATATATATATATATATCTCGGAGAAGGCGATGGCACCCCACTCCAGTACTTTTGCCTGGAAAATCCCACGGACGGAGGAGCCTGGTAGGCTGCAGTCCGTGGGGTCGCTAAGAGTCGGACATGACTGAGCGACTTCACTTTCTCTTTTCACTCTCATGCATTGGAGAAGGAAATGGCAACCTGCTCCAGTGTTCTTGCCTGGAGAATCCCAGGGACGGGGAAGCCTGGTGGGCTGCCGTCTGTGGGGTCGCACAGAGTCGGACACGACTGAAGTGACTTAGCATAGCATTATATATATATATATATATATATATATATATATATATATATATATTTTTATTTTTTTATTTATTTATTTATTTTTTTTTTTTTTTTTTACTCCCACCTCCTACACACACACACACTTCTCTGACCTAGGGTATCTTCTCTTATTTTCTTTATTATTTTTTTTAATTTAGATTTTCCACAAATGAGTTTTACTTCAAATGTCATCAAATCACCAACTCATATAATTTAGGAATAGAAAAATGGAGCAAAGAAGGTTTATGACTTATATCTTAGTGATTAAAGGATATAAGTTGACTCTGACAGATCTTAGTTCAACTTGATTAAGTACTACCAGTGAAATTATTGGAGAAGGCAATGGCAACCCACTCCAGTACTCTTGCCTGGAAAATCCCATGAACCTGGATGGAGGTGCCTGATAGGCTACAGTCCATGGGGGCACGAAGAGGATGCGACTGAGTGACTTCACTTTCACTTTTCACTTTCATGCATTAGATAAGGCAACAGCAACCCACTTCAGTATTCTTGCCTGGAGAATCCAAGGGATGGAGGAGCCTGGTGGGCTGCCATCTATGAGGTTGCACAGAGTCAGACATGACTGACGTGACTTAGCAGCAGCCGTGAAATTAAAAGCAAGTTTCTTAAAATCTCTGAGCATATTTTCTCAACTGTAAGTGAAATTAATAAAATCGACCTCATGATGTTTCTGCAGGGAATACATAAAATAATGCATATGTGTGATTAAGATTTGTTGTTCAGTCACTCAGTCAAGTCCAATTTTTTGCAACCCATGGACTGCAGCACGCCAGACTTCCCTGTCTTTCACCATCTCATGGAGTTTGTCCAAACTCATATCCATTGAGTCAGTGATGCCTTCCAACTATCTCATCCTCTGCCACCCCCTTCTCCTCCTGCCTTCTATCTTTCCCAGCATCCCACCAGTGATTAAGATGACACCAGGTAAAAATCTATAATAAATAGTATTGACAGTGATAACAGTAGAAATTGCAATAGCTAATTTCCCCCTTCTCTTATACTCCTGGTTGTCAGTTAGAATTTAGAGCAACTGATACTGAACTGTAGGTCTTATTATAAAGACATCTTTCTGAAGAGTTTCTCACTGAGAATGTTACTCCTAGTATCTCCATTGCAATGTACAAATCCCTTCTATGATAAGCACAAACTTTTATAGAGAGTAAAATATTCAACTGTGACATCTCATATTTTGTTCTTACCTTGAGGTAAATATATATATGTATGAAAAATGGAAGGAAGGACTTGCCTTATTATGCTCAAAAGTAAAGGCAAAAATGTTTACTGCAACTGCCACTGACTTTCTGAAATTTTCCACTTACATTTCTGAAAGATGATTCTTCCCCCTATGACCAGAAACTGATATTTCTTTGGTTGAATAGAAATTTATCAAGAGGTTGAATAACTCATCATTAAGAATTTTGCAAAAGAATAAAGCTGTATATTTCATTGTATTCATTGAGTCAAAAATAAATGAGGAAAATCATTAATATCTTACACTCTTCTTAAATATATGAAATTGGTATTTTTAACCACGTTATGTCTAGGTTGGAAAATTACAGTCCCGAGGCTAATGCAAGAGAGAACACAAGATAGTGATTCTTTTTTAGTCATTCAGAAAAAATCAATAGTGTTTTCCTGGAGCTTCAGTGAGGAAAAAAAAAAAAAAAACTTGTTATGCCAGCAGCTAAGCAGTATGTGTCAAGAGAAAGAAACCGCTGCTTAGAGCCAGCAATCCAGAGTGACAACTATAGGCATGATTGTTTTTTGCTGGTGGTTTCAGGTTTTAGATGCACAGAGTAAGCCCTGATTAAAAGAGTAACTCACAATGGTGGGAGAGCAATGTTTTCTGCTTCAAGTTACAGCTCCTTTGGGTTTGCGATGTGACCAGAGCCAGACTTGCTATATGTAACCATACTGGACAAAAAAATACAAATTCAGTTAGTATTTTTTTCAAATGATGTTGAATATTCACTATTACATAAATAAGAGCTTCCCAGGTAGCACTAGCTATAAGGAATCCACCTGCCAATGCAGGACACATAAGAGACACAGATTCAATCCCTGTCAGGAAGTAGGACACCCCTAGAGTAGAAAATGGCAATCCACTCCAGGATTCTTGCCTAGAAAATTCTATGGATAGAGGAACTTGGACAGCTACAACCCTTCGGATCACAAAGAGTCAGATATGACTGAGTTACTGTGCACTGAGCACATACATATTACAAAAATTAATTATATTACCATTTGATGGAAATAGTATACTTTTAAAATGAAGAACATAGATTCTATATACTGACTATCTGGTTTCATGTGCAGAATTCATTGTTTCCCTAGGGTGTGACCAGTAAGCTAACTTTTTTGCATCAGTTTACTTTTTTATATAAAGAGATCATAAACAGTATGCATGTTTTAGTGTTATAACAGGTTCAAAAAAGTTATACACACAAATGCATATATTTTTATTTCTTTTTTTTTTTTAATCCAATCGCCAGTATGTGCCCATGGGGTCAACACAAACCATGTTTTTACTGATTGTGTGAAGAGGATTGGGGCAGGTCTGTTGGCTCTCTTGGCTGCTCAGTCCATACTAAGTTCCATCTGCCTATTACCAAATACACAGAAGGGCAAGACTGTTCAAAAGTCTCTTGGCATATGGCACTGGATCCCATGACTCCCACAAATGCACTTTTGTCCATGGGCAAATGTATAATTAGCTGTTAAAAATGAGGTGGGGAAAAGGGAACATCTTATATTGCCATGATGTTGACATTACTGCCTATCTTTCTTTTATTGATAAATAATGTTTCATTGTGTGGACATACCACATTGTGTTTATACATTCATCATTTGCTGAACAATTAGATTGTTTTAATTTTAGGGCTATTATAAATAATGCTGCTAAAAATGTTTAACTCGGTTAAAAGTCTTAAAGTTGTTTTATATCTAGAAAGAAAGAAAATGATGAATAAATAGCTCTAAATTTTATTCTAATATGATTTTTTAATTTACTAGTTTATCTTATTTTTCTTCTCTTTCATCAAAACCATAAATATCCTCTGCACAGGCCACACATTCCATTTCATTTTCATCAGGTTAGTTCAGCTTAGTTGTGTTATGTGGTGGCAAACCTATATTCCCTTTAAAGTCTCGTTAATTATTTTAATTATAAAGTTCAATTTATTTCTTCATTACCTTGTAAAACTTAATTTGCATCTTCTTGCCACTTATTATATTCTACTTGGAGAGTTCCCAGATGGCTCAGTGGATAAAGAACTTGCCTGCAATGTCAGAGATGCAGGAGATATGAGTTTGATTCCAGTGTTGGGAAGATCCCCTAGAGGAAGAAGGGGCACAGCAACCCACTCCAGTATTCTTGCCTGGAGAATCTCATGGACAGAAGAGCCTGGCAGGCTACTTGAGGGTACAGGTACCTACAAACTCCCTCATTGACAAACAATTCATAAAGGAAAACACTCTCTTATCTGGATTAAAACTAAAAAGTACTGCTTAGCTAAAAATTATATCTTTTAATATACATAACAGTATATATACATGCCTTATTCTATATATGGGGGGAAGGCAATGGCACCCCACCCCAGTACTTTTGCCTGGAAAATCCCATGGACAGAGGAGCCTGGTAGGCTCCAGTCCAAGAGGTCGCTAAGAGTCGAACAGGACTGAGCGACTTCACTTTCACTTTTCACTTTCATGCATTGGAGAAGGAAATGGCAACCCACTCCAGTATTCTTGCCTGGAGAATCCCAGGGACAGAGCCTAGTGGGCTGCCATCTATGGGATCGCACCGAGTCGGACACGACTGAAGCGACTTAGCAGCAGCAGCAGCAGCATACTATATATGAGAAATACCATATATCAATATAGTAAGATACATTCATTATACACCAAAATAGAAATAATTGCTCCATTGGAATGATGTGAGTTTCACAAATAATTCTTAGAAGGTGTTTTTGTATCTTTGTTTACAGTGGATTTATTGCAGATCTCTAATGAGATAATTTTAATTGTCATATTCAGAGATAATTAAGGGCAGGAAGTGATACCAACCATCCTTTCCTCGCTGTTCATGATGCCATTAATGATTATGTAAGTAATCTTTCAATGCACAGAGGCTATTTGACACAGTGTTTGAGAGTAAGTTCTCATATTTTACTTTTAGAAGGAAATGGCAAACCACTCCAGTATTCTTGCCTGGAGAATCCCATGGACAGAGGAGCCTGGCAGGCTACAGTCCACAGGGTTGTAAGAGTCAGACACAATTTAGCAAATAAACCACTGAGAGTAAGTTCTCATATTCTACTTTTAGATAAAGGCAAGAGAAAACTACATTGACTCTATATACTAGATTGAAAACATATTTAAAGTAGAAGTGGTTATGAATGAAGTCATCTCCATCATGATACCTACCATAGAACTTTACATGAAATAAATCATTCTGAGCACATGAAGAAAAAAATCATCAATATTTGCAAGGCTAATTGTTTTGTGTAGGTGCATATCTTCCACAATCTCATTATTAATACTTGTATTAGTTTATTAAGACTGCCATAACAACATAGAGAAGAACTGGGTGGCTTAAATATCAGAAACTTTATTTTTCACACATTTGAGGCTAGAATTTAAGACCAAGGGGTTGGTAAGTTTAGTTCCTTATGAAGGGCATGCATGCAGTATCTATTTCATGTCTCTCTACTTGGCTTGTAGGTCCCCTTCTTCTCTGTGTTCTTTTCTCTCTGTATGTGTCTATATACAAATTTCATATATTCTTAAGGATACCAGTCATATTGAGTTAGGACCCACATTAATAACATTTAATTTTATTGCCTCTTTAAAGATTCTACTTCTAAAAGTTATATTGGTGCTACTGGGGTTTAGGACTTTAACATGTGAATTTGGCAGGATATTTTCCAGCCCATAATATGACCTCAATCTACTAAATGTATAGTACTTAGATACAATTAAGAATTTTCTGATTGTAGAGTCAATTGGACATAAAATCATATTTCTCTTGACATTCCATGGCAATGTAGTTAAAGGTTAGAGAGGTAAATAACCATCTTCCCGCATCTTTATCCCCAAGAACATAAGGTATCAAATTAATCACACAAATATTGAGTTAGCCAAAACGTTTGTTCATGTTTTTCCATAAGATGCTATGGAAAACCCTGAACAAATATTTTTGCCAACTCAATATATATTTGCATTCTTCTCATATTTTGAGGTTCCTTCCCATGCATATGTGAGAAAGAATTGTAATTATATAAGGCAGTGTTTGCTACCCTCCTCCTTCCTATGTAAAAATGGGCTATAAAATGCCCAATGACTTGCTGAAGGCTAAGGGTAGGACAGTGATTTCCCAAATGCCCTGATTAGTTTATAATAACTACCATATAAACTCTGATCATTTTGCTCATTAGCAGCTATACTAAAAAGTAAGAAAATTCCACTCTGTTTTCCTTAAGCTGTTCTGAAATTGGGTTATTATACTTCTTTTTTTGCTGCCCAAAGAAACAGTTGCTTAGAAGGTAATTCAAATAAAATCATAATTTGCAAGATTAGAGCATAATTTTAACATCCTGTTTATCTTTGTATAGTTCCCTGAAGCAATGAATATGGTAAACAGAATAATAATATCCCAAAGATGTCTCCCTTTTGGGCCCCAGAATCTGTGAATGCATTAGGTTATACAGCAAAGAAAAATTAAAGTTGTAGATGAAGTTAAGTCTGCTAATTAATTGACCTGGGATGAGGAAGATATCCTGGGTTATCTGAGTGGGCCCCATAGAATCACAAGTGTCCTTAAAGTGGAAGAAAGCGCAGAAGAAGAGTCAGGATAATGTGATGTGAGAAGAACCTAATCCGTTCTTGCTGGCTTCCCTGATACAAGAAAATACTAAGGAATAAAAGCTATACCTATAAGTGGAAAAGGCTTCCCCAATGGCTCAACAGGTAAAAAGTCTTACCTGCAATACGGGAAACACAAGAGATACAGATTTGATCCTTGGGTTGGGAAGATCTCCTGAAGAAGAAAATGGCAACCTATTCCAGTATTCTTGCCTGAAAAAATCCCATGGACAGAGGAGTTTGGTGCTATAATCGAAAGAGTTGCAAAGAGTCAGACATGACTTAACAACTAAGCATGCACATAAGCAGGAAAACATAAGGAAAATCGATTCTCTCTTACAGCCCCTAGATGGGAATTCAACCCAGCTGATACCTCGATTTTAGCCCAGAGTCATTTTAGACTTCTGTTCCTCAGAACTGTAAGCTAATAATTTGTCTTATTTGAGCCACTAAGTTTATGATAAATTGTCATGGCAGCAGAAAAAGAAAGCACTTTAATATAGTGAATTAAATACTTAACACTCACTGTTTCATATGTAGCTTCTATTACTTTAACCAAAAGTATGAGGAAGGTCTTCCATATGCAAAGATTGGTAACAGGGGATGAAACAGTGTTCCTCTAAATCAACTTCTACCTTCCCCACTTCCAAGCTTAACAGAGCCAGGTATCAATTTTCCACTATATTTTATTGCCTTGCTCTTCCATACAAAACTTTAACTCTCTGGAACCCAGTACTGCTTTTACTGAACCCAATACTGGTGTGTTGGGTATGATCACATACATAACAGTTTCAGGATCTCTTGTTTTGGATGAATGAGGGAGAATGATCTTTGAAAGAACAGTAACAGAAACAACAGGAGCAGAAGCAGATGATATTTATTGAGCCCTTAAATATGCCAGGTATTTTGGTAAACCCTTTATACATATCATCAGATTTAATCTTTGCAGCAACCTGATGAAGTAGATTGGAACACTCTATAGCTCTTTGACACTTGAGAAAACTGCAGAGCAGAGAGGATAAGATCCTTCTCCAATATCAGGAGGTAGAGCCAGGACTCCAAGATAGGCTGTTTGATTTAAGAACCTTTAGTTACCACTGTACACCCTGTCTCCCAAAGACAACAATGCAAAAACATTTATTTGAGAAAAAAAGGGTTATGGAATAACAACAATGCTGAGTATGCAATGGAGGAAATAGCATACCTGAATATATGATATACATTGCTTTCTTACATTTGAAATAAATCCAAACAGTAATATCAACACTGGAATACAGAGTTCTTCAAATTATTCAAAAGATTCTTCAATTATTTTAAAGAAATTTCCTTAGAAAGGTTTGGGAGAAGATGGCTAACACGTGTTCAGCATTTCAGCTCTGAGAAAGGCCTTGCATTTTATTTTTATTTTATTGCATATTATTTGTGCAAGTTCATTCAAATAAAAAGCACCCATTTGGTAAATATTAGTCTTCCATTCCCAAATTGATTGAAAGCACAAAACTGATATTTTAAAAGCTAGAAGCAAATTATTTTCATAATGAGCATCAGAAATAAGCTCCCTTACAATAGCTCTACCTCCAAAGATTCAAAAGATCATGCTCTTTCCCTTGTTACCTTGCTTATCAAAAGATTTTGTTCAATAGATTTCTGCAATCCAAGTTCATTGATGTATCACTATTACTGGCTTGGTAGAGAAGTTAGAAGTTGGTGTAGAGAAGTGAATGAGTTAGAAATAGTAAAATATTAGGTATACTATAATCATTCAGAAATTATATTTTGATATTGATATATTTTGTAAATACTTCCATAATATATACTTGTATAATTATACATCATACATACTTTATGTGTACATAATATTTACATATATATATATATTTAAAAGAAAATTTAAATATGTAAGAAACCACTGCTGCTGCTGCTACTGCTAAATCACTTCAGTCGTGTCCTACTCTGTGCGACCCCACAGATGGCAGCCCATCAGGCTCCTCCATTCCTGGGATTCTCCAGGCAAGAACACTGGAGTGGGTTGCCATTTCCTTCTCCAATGCATGAATGTGAAAGGTGAAAGTGAAGTCATTCTGTCGTGTCTGACTCTTAGCGACCCCATGGACTGCAGCTTACCAGGCACCTCCATCCATGGGATTTTCCAAGCAAGAGTACTGGAGTGGGATGCCATCACCACTATTACCTCTCAAATGTTAAGACTCTTAAACAGGTAAAGTTTGCCTTTAAGTAACAATTGAATGTGGTCTTTTGATGCAATACTCAGACATTCATTTTCATCTTTGAGGTTGAATCCAAAATGTCACTTCGTAACTCATGTCTGTTAATGGCAATCGCTTTATTCACTGCCCTAGGCTGAATTGAGCTGTCATCCCTCAGTTGTTCTTCTTAGCTCATATTCTCTTGATTATATAATACCTATCAAAATGAATTTTGTCTTTCTGCTAAATGTGATACAATTCAGGGAAATGGAGAAGCCTTATTAATCCTTCTAGTTTATGTAATTAAATAAGGTGCTCAATAATGTATGCCAAAGTAAATGTGGCTCAGTTGTGTCAACTCTTTGTGACCCGAGGGACTGTATAGTCCATGGGATTCTCCACGCCAGAATACTAGAGTGGGTAGTTGTTCCCTTCTCCAAAGGATATTCCCAAACCCGGGATCAAACCCAGGTCTCCCACATTGCAGGTGGATTCTTTACCAACTGAGTCACCAGGAAAGCCCAAGAATACTGGAGTGGGTAGCCTCCAGTGAGTGTGCTGGAGGATATAAATTGAAATCAAGTATAACTGGGGTCTGTCCCTCTAGCTAAAATGAGAAATGATGAATCTGCAATAGAAATGTACTTTTGCATAAGGCAGTGAAAAATTACATAGAACAAGTGCATGGTACATGATAGTGTAAGAGAAAAGAAGAAATCTGGAATGAATTCCACATTGTTAGCCAAATTAAAGAAATAGATATTTTATTACAAAATGTTTTATTAATAAGACTCTCCAGCAGAGATGTTTTTCTTTGCCACTTTTAAATTGTTACTATTTTTGAAGATTATTTCTCTCCTCAAGATTCCAGGTATATTTTCCTTACTACCAACCATCCATCATCAAATGTTATAAAAGTCATTTTTGTTTTTCCAGTATCTGGGACTATGTAAATACAATTAAAAAATTAATATATTATAGTAGTGAGATTATAGTAAAAAGCTCTTTAATTAACTTTCAGTGTTCATTTGAGCCAGTTCAGTTCAGTTCAATTGCTCAGTCGTGTGCGACTCTTTGCAACCCCATGAATCGCAGCACACCAGCCCTCCCTGTCTGTCACCAACTTTCGGAGTTTACCCAAACTCATGTCCATCAAGTCAGTGATGCCATCCAGCCATCTCATCCTCTGTCATCCCCTTCTCCTCCTGCCCCTAATCCCTCCCTTCATCAGCATCTTTTCTGATGAGTCAGCTCTTCACATGAGGTGGCCAAAGTATTGGAGTTTCAGCTTCAGCATCAGTCCTTCCAATGAACACCCAAGATTGATCTCCTTTAGGATGGACTGGTTGGATCTCCTTGCAGTCCAAGGGACTCACAAGAGTCTTCTCCAACACCACAATTCAAAAGCATCAATTCTTTGGTGCTCAGCTTTCTTCACAGTCCAACACTCACATCCATACATAACCACTGTAAAAACCGTAGCCTTGACTAGATGGACCTTTGTTGGCAAAGTCATGTCTCTGCTTTTTAATATGTTATCTAGCCAGTACTTAATTAGTATTTCTATATATTCTGTTAAAATGTCTTGATTTGTGTTTTATAAAAATTACATATAATTAATAGAGTATCTGTAAAAATTTTTATTTAAAAATTATAAACATAGTACATTTAAAGAATGATATTTCAACTGGATGTTGTCTACCATGATGATATCTGATGAGGTCACATAGAGTTAGCATGACAGATATAAAATCTTTCCAAAAAATCTTCATTTTCATCTTCTCTTTTGTAAATGGGAATCTTTTTTAGAGAGTTCAATATATCACAATTTTGAATTTATAATGTATTCTTTAGCTTTACTTTTATGCCATTCAGGATGGATTAAATCAGTTTATTCCAACAGCAACACTGTATTCATTCTACTATATTAGACCATTCTAGACCCTAGTTCTGAAAACAAGTGGATTAATTTTTAACAATTATTCTGTTTTAAAATAAGAGTCAGATCAGATCAGATGAGATCAGTCGCTCAGTCGTGTCCGACTCTTTGCGACCCCATGAACTGCAGCACGCCAGGCCTCCCTGTCCATCACCAACTCCTGGAGGTCACTCAGACTCACATCCATCGAGTCAGTGATGCCATCCAGCCATCTCATCCCCTGTCGTCCCCTTCTCCTCCTGCCCCCAATCCCTCCCAGCATCAGAGTCTTCTCCAATGAGTCAACTCTTCGCATGAGGTGGCCAAAATACTGGAGTTTCAGCTTTAGCATCAATCCTTCCAAAGAAATCCCAGGGCTGATCTTCTTCAGAATGGACTGGTTGGATCTCCTTGCAGTCCAAGGGACTCTCAAGAGTCTTCTCCAACACCACAGTTCTAAAGCATCAATTCTTTGGCGCTCAGCCTTCTTCACAGTACAGCTCTCACATCCATACATGACCACAGGAAAGACCATAGCCTTGATTAGGCGAACCTTTGTTGGCAAAGTGATGTCTCTGCTTTTGAATATGCTATCTAGGTTGGTCATAACTTTCCTTCCAAGGAGTAAGCGTCTTTTAATTTCATGGCTGCGTCACCATCTGCAGTGATTTTGGAGCCCAGAAAAATAAAGTCTGACACTGTCTCCACTGTTTCTCCATCTATTTCCCATGTAGTGATGGGACCAGATGCCATGATCTTCATTCTCTGAATGTTGAGCTTTAAGCCAACCTTTTCACTCTCCACTTTCACTTTCACCAAGAGGAATTTTAGTTCTTCTTCACTTTCTGCCATAAGGGTGGTGTCATCTGCATATCTGAGTTTATTGATATTTCTCCCAGCAATCTTGATTCCAACTTGTGTTTCTTCCAGTCCAGCATTTCTCATGATGTACTCTGCATATAAGTTAAATAAACAGGGTGACAATATACAGCCTTGACATACTCCTTTTCCTATTTGGAACCAGTCTGTTGTTCCATGACCAGTTCTAACTGTTGCATCCTGACCTGCATACAGATTTCTCAAGAGGCAGATCAGGTGGTCTGGTATTCCCATCTCTTTCAGAATATTCCACAGTTTATTGGAAAGGCTTTGGCATAGTCAATAAAGCAGAAATAGATGTTTTTCTGGAACTCTCTTGCTTTTTCCTTAGTAAGAGTGCATGTACATAAATTTGGAAGCGTGAACAATTGATATAAAGGTGTTTATTGAACTACGTATCTCCTCATGTTCAAGTACTTCTGTACAATTTTTAAAATCATGGTCCAATCCATCCAAAATATAGGCATAAGGACTTAATGAGTAGAAACATCCACTTTTCAGAATGAGAAACAGAATACTTTATGTCACATTTTCAGACATAAATCCTTATCAATAAAAAAAATGGTAATTAGGAAAAAACATACATGGATTGGTGCAGCTTGAAAAATAAATGGAATAACTATGCTCTATTTTTTTCTTCCATAGTGATGACTGTTTCATAATGCTATAAGTATAGAAAGATGTCATATTCAAACATAAATCATTCTAAATATATTTTTCTAGAATGAAGTTTCTGCTTATTGCAAGAAAGAATAAAATAGTAAGATAATACAAATTGCAGCATGTTTCCGTAAGAGCTAGCTACTTTCCTTTTCCAACAAAGGTTCCCCTGTGTCCCAAACATTGATACAAATAAAGAAGATGTGTTGAATGTCACACTAAAAGACCAGTGAGTGGATATGGACCTAGAGTAACAACTATAAGCTCAAACTTACTACATATATAGTTATATAGCACTGATTTAGCACCGAGCCAGCATTATTGATCAGTGCCATATTTTTACAATTGAATGTTCACACAACTGCACTTATTACTGTGTAGAGTTCTCTGATGACCTACTAAGAACCATTCTTTCCTCTGCTAGTATGCCTTACTGTAGAATGAATGGTTTATCTATTTATTTTTCAAAAATAGAACTTTTCCTGTGTTAAAATGATATCCCTGATGACAGAACTTCTTTCTAGATTCCATTAATCCTCTAGTCCCCTGTGGTTGGGCTTTCCTGGTAGCTCACCTGGTAGCTCTCCCGCCTGCAATGCGGGAGATGTGGGTTTGATCCCTGGGTTAGGAAGATCCCCTGGAGAAGGCAAAGGTTACCCACTCCAGGATTCTGGCCTGGAGAACCCCATTGGCAAAGAGTCGGACACGACTAAGCGGCTTTCACTTCACTTCACTTCACTTCACCCTTATGGTTCCTGGAGAAGGAAATGACAACCCATTCCAGTATTCTTGCCTGGAGAATCCCATGGAAAGAAGAGCCTGGAAAGCCCCAGTCCATGGGGTCGCAAAGAGTCAAACATGACTGAGCGACTAATACGTCTTTATGGTTATGAAAACCTTATACTTTTGGTATTTAAAACTTAAAAATATTAATTTTAATATTCTTATTTCAAAATGAATGTAATTTTTTCCTCTATTTTTCCTTCACTATGACCTAAGCATCCATGAAGCACTCTGAGCCTATTATAATTCTCCTAACTCTTATATCCCAGATGATTTATTACATTCATTGTATTTCATAACAATTCTTAATTAATTTGGCTTCTGATATCTTACCTTGTTGAACTAAACATACATTTATGTACAAATTATTATTTATCATGCCTTATTTTACTTTTTTCTGAGTTGGTTAAATTATTCTTGAAAGTTTTCTCCACTGTGTTTTTTTATCATTCACTTGATATATATAGCTTCTATTCTTAATGAGTCACATTATATGCTGATAAATTTCAGAGCAAGACTTGGATTTCTCCTTATTTCTTTACATTCTATTTCTTTTTAGTAAGCTTTCAAAGAAAAGGTTGTCAATTACAGCTTAAATGTTAGAATAAAAGTTAAGTGGTAATATGTGAAAAGCACATTTTTTTATATATATTACATTTTGAGGACTTAGGTCAAATAACATTTACCTAAATGAAGGAGTTTCATTAATAATTCCCAGAAACAAAGAGAAGCATGTTATAAAACCCACAGGCAACAATTAAAATGTGGCTTCTAATGGATTGGCTATATAATCTGTTAAGTCAAAAGCCATATTATTCCCCCACTTGCTCCAAGGCCACACAAATCTTGAACTGTTTAAGGGAGGACTGGCTTATTATTTGGATGTGAAGTGTGCTTTGCTTCTGTTATCTCTGCTTTTACACATCCTCTCAGAAACAAAAGCTCAGCACAATGTGAGGTACATTTTGTTTGTTTGTTGGCTTTTTTTTTTTTTTTTTTAATTATAATCCTAAAGTGTCAAGAGAGACAAATATGTTGGCTCAGTTTGAATCATATCTTATCTTGTTTCCATAGCACTGAGCCTGGGGAATATAATCATTCATTTTGCTTCCTACATTGCATAGGCTTTTGGAAAAGAATCTCTGAAAAGGTAATTCAGTCCAGTTCAGTTGCTCAGTTTGGTGCAACTCTTTGGAATCCATGGACAGCAGCAAATTCATGTCCATCGAATTGATAATGCCATCCAACCATCTCATCCTCTGTCATCCCCTTCTCCTCCTGCCCTCAATCTGTCCCAGCATTAGGGGCTTTTCAAATGAGTCAGTTCTTCACATCAGGAGGCCAAAATACTGGAGATTCAGCTCCAGCATCAGTCCTTCCAAAGAATATTCAGGATTGATTTCCTTAGGATTGACTGGTTTGATCTCCTTGAATTCCATGAGACTCCTTGAATTCCATGAGACTCTCAAGAGTCTTCTCTAACACCATAATTCACAAACACAAAAAATAAAATATTTTTCATTAAAAAAAAAAGCTTCAATTCTTCCGTGCTCAGCTTTTTTTTAATATTCCAACTCTCATATCCATACATGACTGCTGGAAAAACTTCCCAAGATGGAACATTGTTTGCAAAGCAATGTCTCTGCTTTTTAATATGCTGTCTATGTTAGTCATAGGATTTCTTTCAAGGAGCAAACATCTTTTAATTTCAAGGCTGAAGTCACCATCAGCAGTGATTTTGGAGCCCCCCTAAAATAAAGTCTGCCACTGTTTCAATTGTTTCCCTTTCTATTTGCTATGAAGTGATAAGACTCTTGAGAGTCCCTTGGACCGCAAAGAGATCCAACCAGTTCATTCTGAAGGAGATCAGCCCTGGGATTTCTTTGGAAGGAATGATGCTAAAGCTGAAACTTCAGTATTTTGGCCACCTCATACGAAGAGTTGACTCATTGGAGAAGACTCTGATGCTGGGAGGGATTGGGGGCAGGAGGAGAAGGGGACGACAGAGGATGAGACGGCTGGATGGCATCACCGACTCGATGAATGTGAGTCTGAGTGACCTCCGAGAGCTGGTGATGGATAGGGAGGCCTGGCGTGCTGCGGTTCATGGGGTCGCAAAGAGTTGGACACGACTGAGCGACTGATCTGATCTGATCTGATGGGACTGGATGTTTTGATCTTAGTTTTCTGAATGTTGAGTTTTAAGCCAACTTATTCATTCTCCTCTTTCAATTTCATCAAGAGACTCTAGTTCTTCTTCACTTTATACCATAAGGGTGGTATCATTTGCATATCTGAGGTTATTGATAATTCTCCGGGCAAACTTGATTCCAGCTTGTATTTTATCCAGCCTGGCTTTTGGCATGAAGTACTCTGCATATAAATTAAATTGGCTGGGTGACATTATACAGCCTTGACATGTTCCTTTCCCAATTTGGAACCAGACTGTTTTGTTCCATGTCAAGTTCTAACTTTTACTTCTTGACGTACATACAGATTTCTCAGGAGGCAGGTCAAGTGGTCTGGTATTCCCATCCCTTTATGAATTTTCTTCAGTTTATTGTGATTCACACAGTCAAAGGCTGTAGCATAGTCAGTAAAGCAGAAGTAGATGTTTTTCTGGAACTATCTTGCCTTTTTGATGATCCAAAAAATGTTGATAATTTGAACACTGGTTCCTCTGGCTTTTCTAAATCCAGCTTAAAATCTACAATTTCGCAGTTTACATACTGTTGAAGCCTGGCTTGGAAAATTTTGAGCATTATTTGCTAGTATGTGAGATAAATGCAGCTGTGCAGTAGTTTGAACATTCTTTGTCATTGCTTTTCTGTGGGATTGGAATAAGAAGTGACCTTTTCAGTCCCGTGGCCACTGCTGAGTTTTCCAAATTTGCTGGCATATTGAGTGCAGCAATTTCATAGCATAAACTTTTAGCACTTCAAATAGTTCAACTGGAATTCCATCACCTCCACTAGCTGTGTTTGTAGTGATGCTTCCTAAGGCCCACTTGGCTCCGCATTCCAGGATGTCTGGCTCTAGGTGAGCGATCACACCATTGTGGTTATCTGGGTCGTGAAGATCTTTTTTGTATAGTTCTTCTGTGTATTCTTGCCACTTCTTAATATCTTCTGCTTCTGTTAGATCCACACCATTTCTATCCTTTATGTTCTCCTTCTTTGCATGAGATGTTCCCTTGGTATCTCTAATTTTCTTGAAGTGATCTTTCCCATCAAGTGATCCCTTCAAGTGATTTTGAAGTAGTCTTTCCCATTCTGTTGTTTTCCTCTATTTCTTCACATTGATCCCTCAGGAAGGCCTTCTTATCTCTCCTTGCTATTCCTCTGAACTCTGCATTCAAATGGGTATATCTGTCCCTTTCTCCTTTGCCTTCTGCTTCTCCTCTTTTCACAGCTATTTGTAAGGCCTCCTTAGACAATGATTTTGCCTTTTTGCAGTTCCTTTTCTTGGGAATGGTCTTGATCTCTGCCTTCCAAACAAGGTCATAAACCTCCATTCACACTTCTTCAGGTACTCTCTCTATCAGATCTAATCCCTTTAAATATTTGCCACTTCCACTGTATAATCCTAAAGTATTTTATTTAGGTCATACCTGACTAGTCTAGTGGTTTTTCCCTACTTTATTCAATTTAAGTATGAATTTTTCAATAAGGAGTTCATAATCTGAGCCACAGTCAGCTTCTGGTCATGTTTTTTGCTGACTCTATAAAGCTTCTACATCTTTGGCTACAAAGGATATAATCAATCTGATTTTGGTATTGACCCTCTGGTGATGTCCATGTGTAGAGTCTTCTCTTGAGTTTTTGGGAGACGATGTTTGCTATGACAAGGGCATCCTCTTGGCAAAACTTTGATAGACTTTGTCCTGCTTCATTATGTACTCCAAGGCCAAATTTGTTTGTTACTCCAGGTATCTCCTGACTTCCTACTTTTGCATTACATGCCCACTAGTGAAAAGGATATCTTTTTTGGGTGTTAGTTCTAGAAGATCTTGTAGCTCTTCATAGAACCATTCAACTTTAGTTTCTTCAGTATTACTGGTCAGGGCAGAGACTTGGATTACTGTGATGTTGAATTGCTTACCTTTGAAATGAACAGAGATCATTCTGTCGTTTTTGAGATTGCATCCAAGTACTGCATTTCAGACTATTTTTTTGACTATGATGTCTACTTCATTTCTTCTAAGGGTTTCTTTCCCACAGTAGTAGATATAACGCTCATCTGAGTTAAATTCACCTATTTCAGTCCGTCTTTGCTGATTCCTAAAATGTTGATACTCACTCTTGCCATCTCCTATTTGACCATTTCCAATTTGCCTTGATTCATGGACCTAACATTCCAGGTTCTTATTCAGTATTGCTCTTTACAGCATTAGAGTTTACTTCCATAACCAGTCACATCCACAATTGGATGTTGTTTTTTCTTTGGCTCTGTCTCTTCATTCTTTCTAGAGTTATTTCTCCACTGATCTGCAGTAGCATATTGGTCTCCTACAAACCACTGAAATGTGCCCTATCTTTTTGTCTTTTCATACTGTTAATGGGATTCTCAAGGCAAAGAATATGAAGTGGCTTGCCATTCCCTTTTGCAGTGGACTACATTTTGTCAGAACTCTCTACATTTTGTTTGAAAAGATAACATATATAAGCAATTTATACATGAATAATATGTGTCTATGAGGAAAATGAGTGGTATTATTAGGACAAATTATTGACATCCACAATACAAGTACTAGTAATCAAAATTACAAAAGATAATTACCTTTTATTTTCTTTTAGCTAAGTTTCATTTTGTTGATTTTTGGTTTGGATCCTAAAATTTTTTTATCTGACTCCCAATTGTGGCTTTTCTATTCTCTATTGAAAAACTGTATAATTTTAGTTATGCCAAGTTGACTCAATATTTTAAGTATCAGTTTAGAATCAGTTTTTACTTTTTTAGCTCTCAATTATTTAGTACTCTCCTTTTTTGATACTCATATTCAAATCATGTCACCAGCTTCTTTGTCCAGTAATAAGTGTATAAATCATATTGTTGAGGTAAAAATATTATGTCTAGTATCAATGAAAATTCATAGTTCTCCTAGGCAAAAATATTTTCCACAAAAAATATTCTTCTAAATTCCAGTTATGGAAAAAATAAAGTGGACATTCTTTTCCCTATTAGCTTCACAAAAGAGAGCTGAAAACATTGGACATTATAAATAAAATAAACATAAGAAGGTTTTTAAAAATGGAAGGAAGGTGAAAAACTTGTTGCAAGAATGATATGATGCTGAGTTGCCAGTCAGAATATTGGAAAATCCAGCAAATCAAAAATCTGCCAAACAAAAATTGGCTGAAGACTATACATTTCCATACTCATCAGGTTGTATACAGGTACCTCAAAACACCCAACAAATGAAGAGCCTCAAAGTGTTAGGTAGTTAGAATAGGAAAAAGGAGTCCATAATGGCGGTGGCTAAAAGACAAAGAAAGGAAAAAGCTCACGAAAATAGAACAAAAGATGGTCTGAGGACCAGAATGAGAACCTCAGGTGAAACAAACAGCCCTCCTGGCTAGCCTGATTTACCTAGGGCAGGCTTGGGGGAGGAGAAAAAACATAAAATGAGGAGCCAAAATTGAGCCAGGGGCTCTCCTCTCTTCTCTTCTTATCCTTTGTATTGGTCCACCCTCACACTTCTAAGATACATTTTCTTTTGCTTGCCAAATAAAACTTAGCTGTAACACTGGTTCATCATCGCTTCAAGTTTTTGACACAGTGAGACAGAACTGGTGAAATTACATACTCCCCTGACATAAACTGAACTGTAACACAAGTCCGCATGTTGCTTCAAAATTTTGCTATGGCGAGACAGAACTGAGGAAATTACAAACTCCCCGACATATATAGTGCCATGACTTGGATTTAACATGGCTGAAACCACCTGGGCTTGGCCTGAGGCAGATCCTCAATCTGCAAGCTAAATGACACACCCAAAAGTATCAAGAGAGTTGCAAGTCACTGTCAAAAGACAGAGGAGTAGGTGGTTCTCTGAATGTTGGAATGATACTCCCACTTATTAGCATATGAAATCATCCAGCTAACAAAAACTAACCACACCACATTTCATGGCCACCACACTCACCCTCTGCAATGGCCCACACTCTGTGTAGTTTGCATCTCTCTGAATCTGAACCAGTCTACCTCTTACCTATTGATGTTTCATTGCAAGAAAATTCAGTGAAAGACACAGCAATAGGAATCTACCTCTTACCTATTGAAGTCTCATTGAAAGAAAATTCGGTGAAAGACACAGCAATAGGAATCTACCTCTTACCTATTGAAGTCTCATTGAAAGAAAATTCGGTGAAAGACACAGCAATAGGTAAGAGGTAGACTGGTTCAGATTCAGAGAGATGCAAACTACAGAGTGTGGGCCATTGCAGAGGGTGAGTGTGGTGGCCATGAAATGTGGTGTGGTTAGTTTTTTGTGAGCTGGATGATTTCATATGCTAATAAGTGGGAGGATCATTCCAACATTCAGAGAACCACCTACTCCTCTGTCTTTTGACAGTGACTTGGAACTCTCTTGACACTTTTGGGTGTGTAATTTAGCTTGGAGATTGAGGATCCTGAATTTGACTTCTCATCTTAGATGCACTTGATTTTAATCAGTATATGTTATGCCCTTGGGCTATGTTGGGCTGAGCTGGTAAAGAATCTGCCTGTCAGATCAGATCAGTCGCTCAGTCGTGTCCAACTCTTTGCGACCCCATGAACCGCAGCACACCAGGCCTCCCTGTCCATCACCAGCTCCCAGAGGTCACCCAGACTCACACCCATCAAGTCAGTGATGCCATCCAGCCATCTCATCCTCTGTCGTCCCCTTCTCCTCCTGCCCTCAATCCCTCCCAGCATCAGAGTCTTCTCCAATGAATCAACTCTTCGCATGAGGTGACCAAAATACTGGAGTTTCAGCTTTAGCATCATTCCTTCTAAAGAACTTCCAGGATTGATCTCCTTCAGAATGGACTGGTTGGATCTCCTTGCAGTCCAAGGGACTCTCAAGACTCTTCTCCAACACCACAGTTCAAAAGCATCAATTCTTCAGTGCTCAGCCTTCTTCACAGTCCAGCTCTCACATCCATACATGGCCACAGGAAAAACCATAGCCTTGACTAGATGAACCTTTGTTGGCAAAGTAATGTCTCTGTTTTTGAATATGCTACCTAGGTTGGTCATAACTTTCCTTCCAAGGAGTAAGCGTCTTTTAATTTCATGGCTGCAGTCACCATCTGTTGTAATTTTGGAGCCCAGAAAAATAAAGTCTGGCACTGTTTCCACTGTTTTCCCATCTATTTTCCACGAAGTGATGGAACCATATGTCATGATCTTCGTTTTCTGAATGTTGAGCTTTAAGCCAACCTTTTCACTCTCCACTTTCACTTTCATCAAGAGGCTTTTTAGTTCCTCTTCACTTTCTGCCATAAAGGTGGTGTCATCTGCATATCTGAGGTTATTGATATTTCTCCCAGCAATCTTGATTCCAACTTGTGTTTCTTCCAGTCCAGCATTTCTCATTATGTTCTCTGCATATAAGTTAAATAAACATGGTGACAATATACAGCCTTGACGTACTCCTTTTCCTATTTGGAGCCAGTCTGTTGTTCTATGACCAGTTCTAACTGTTGCTTCCTGACCTGCATACAGATTTCTCAAGAGGCAGATCAGGTGGTCTGGTATTCCCATCTCTTTCAGAATTTCCCACAGTTTATTGTGATCCACACAGTCAAAGGCTTTGGCATAGTCAATAAAGCAGAAATAGATGTTTTTCTGGAACTCTCTTGCTTTTTCCATGATCCAGCGGATGTTGGCAATTTGATCTCTGGATCCTTTGCCTTTTCTAAAACCAGCTTGAACATCAGGAAGTTCACGGTTCACATATTGCTGAAGCCTGGCTTGCAGAATTTTGAGCATTACTTTACTAGCGTGTGAGCCACTTACTAATTCTTACAACCAGGACCCTGACCAATGTGGCAACATCACTCCACACGACTTACTATTAAAAGACTCTTAATGCACCTAACAGGACCAGATGACTCACTCCTTTGTCATTACTTCTGTTATTACCTAAAATGGGTCTATGATAATGAAATGTTTACCAGTGTAAGCATCTTAAACTGCTCTTATGGAGGACGAGGGTAGGAAATCAGTGACCTACATTCACTCAGAGCAATAAGAGGATGAGGCTTATGGCTGTTTCACCAGGTTCCCAGTCTCAGGACACAGACTTGGATTGATTTACATCTTGATGTATATTCCCATCCACAGTGGACAATCCAGCAATGAGTTAAGATTACAACCCCTTAATCCTACCCAGCACTGGTCACACTGCATACCTTGGGGACACCCAACTTCAGTCAGGGTGTCCCTGCCTCAACCTGCCTAGGGATCTTGTCCTTGGAAGCTTGTCACCCTTCAACCTATCCAGGCATCAGCCAGTCCAGAGGTCCCAGGAGGTCAACATGCCTCGACCTGCACAGGGACCCAATTCTTGGGGGGCCTGCCTCGACCTGCCTGGGGATTCAACCTCCAGGGGGCTACATGTCTCAACCTTATTGGGGATCTTCACCCTGACCCAGGGATGCCTGGCTCTCAGGTTGCAACAGTACTGGGTATGATAAGCTTCAAAAAACTCACCCCTAAAGAAGTCCACCCATAGAAATAGAAGGGGGCCTATCAGTTTTTTTTTTTTTTTTTTTTTTTTTCTCCTCCCTGTCATTACTCTCTTTCAGATGGAAAATAACCAATCTACTTCCCGATAGATGCCCTTGAGATTAATCCCTGATAACTGGAACCTGTTCAATACTCTAACCTCAAGGAGAAGTTGCTTAAAATTCTTTAGTGTCACTGCATGGTCATGATATCCTCTGAGGGACAAGGAACACTGGCCTGATGATGGGAGTTTGAATTACAATACCATCCTGCAGCTAGATTTGGTCTGCAAAAGATAATGGAAGTGGACAGAGATTCCCTATGTCTAAATTTTCTTCCAGCTAAGAGATATGAAGGAACTCTGTCTTAAGTATGGGATTGTTCCATGTCCTAAAAGTGAGCCTACTAGGCAAATGGTGTTAGGCACAGACAAACAAGAGAATGAAGCACCCTGTGAAGGCTCACCTCCCATGTCTCCTGAGTTTCCTGATGCTCCTTCCTTGTATTCAAACGTGCTCACATATCTGGGAGCACCCCCTACAAAAGCCAACTCGAGTATGGAGGAGACTTTGGACCAACCCAGGTCCATAAGCCCTTCTCCCCCTTAGAACTAAGACAGATCAAACAAGACCTGGGAAGCTATACAGATGACCCAGGCAAATTAATAGATATTCCAACACATTACATTTGCCTTTGACTTGACGAGGAAGGGTATCATGGTCATATTTAGTCAAACTTTATCTGACCCTGAACATGTTCGAGTATTAAAGGAAGCTCAAATGTATGCTATGGAGCATCCCAGTAGGGGAACACTGTGGTCCCCTCCTCAGATCCTAATTGGAATTATAATGACCCTGAACACATTTGGGAAAGAGATCGTTTCCTGATCTGTGTAATGCTAAGTCACTTCAGTCGTGTCTGACTCTGTGCGACCCCATAGATGGCAGCCCACTAGGCTTCCCCGTTCCTGGGATTCTCCAGGCAAGAACACTGGAGTGGGTTGCCATTTCCTTAACCAGTGCATGAAAGTGAAAAGAGAAAGTGAAGTCGCTCAGTCATGTCTGACTCCTAGCGACCCCATGGACTGCAGCCCACCAGGCTCCCTTGTCCGTGGGATTTTCCAGGCAAGAGTACTGGAGTGGGGTGCCATAAAGGCAGGACTAAAAGCAGCCCAGCAAGAAGTAATCAGCTATGTCTGGGTCTCAGCAATAACTCGGGAGCCCAACAAGATCCCCATTGCCTTTCTGGAAAGGCTAAGAGGCCCTCCAAAAGTTTACCAATCTGGACTTAGACTCTTATGAGGGACAGGTGATTTTAAAGGAGAAATTCCTGTCTTAAAGTTCATCAGACATCAGGATAACATTACAACAGCTACAGCAGCAGGACCCTGCTGTCTCTTTAGATGAGATGGTCCAGACAGCCACCTATATCATTTACAATGGAGAACAGAAGAGGGAATCCAAGGCCCAGGAGAGGGAGGAAAGGAAAAAGACAAAGCATGCCCAGATGCTGGCCACCCTCCAGGGAAGCCCTATGGCAAACCCCAAGTGCTTGAAGGACAAGGCACAAGGCAAATGTCCAATCTGCAGACAGGCAGGATCAAAGTGGGTCCAAACCATGAAGAGTCTTCTAAAGCAGCTTGTGACAAATGTCATCAATTGGGACATTGGATTGCATTCTGCCCTCAGGAGCAAAGAGCCTCAAGGTCAAGCACCAAGCCTTCCCTCATTATGGTTCAACAGGACTGAACAGGCCCACTCCAGCCAGCCTGGCTGTCACAGATAACCATCATAGGGCTGGAACTAAGGGTGAAAATGTATGTAGCAGGTAGGCTCGAGAATTTCTTGGTTGACAGAGAGACTACCTACTCTGTCCTGACCTCCTACTTTGAAGTCTTCTCCTCCCAAACCTGTACTATTTTAGGTGACACAGGGAAAACAATTACAAAAAGATTCACTTGGTTGCTGGGATGGACAAATATTTTCCCATCAGTTTCTGGTGTTCCCTGAGTGCCCTTCTCCTTTATAGGGAAGATATCTCTCCCTGCCTTTGGAATCTTGCAGCTACTGCAGTCCTGATAAAGGATGCTTTAAAACTATCTTCTGGAGGAAAACTAACTATTTATGCCAGCTAACAAGTGAAACAACTCCTGAATGGGAGAGGCCATTTGTGGATGTCTGGTCAAAGGATCCTCTGATATCAAGTAGTGCTGATGGAAAATCCAAACCTGACTATATTCCCTTCTGAGGTTCTTAACCCAACTACCCTCCTGCCTACACCAGAGGGCTCTCTGTCTTTCTGCTGTTGCCTAGAAACCTTGGGCCAAAGGACAAAACCCTGAGAGGAATTGTCAGAAGATCCTATGACCAATCCTTAGGAAATATGGTACATTGATAGAAGTGGCTTTGTCTTGGATGGATAAAGAGCAAGATATGCAATAGCCCCCAATTTTGAGACCATAGAGGCTAAACTTTTGCCACCAGGTACTACAGCCCAATTTGCTGAGGTCATAGCCATGACTTGAGATTTAAAGCTTGGAAAAGGAAAAACAGTAGCCATTTACACTGACTCCAAGTATGCCTTTCTGGTGCTACATGCACATGCAGCTATTTGGGGAAAAAATGAGGCCACTTGACCACCCGAGGGCCCCCAATCAAAAATGGTGATCAAATCCTTAGGCTTTTGGAGACACTTCATCTGACCACTGAAGTTTCAGTCTCCCATTGTGAAGGACACAAAAAAGGGAACATGGAAGTGGTATGAGGGAACCAAGCAGCCAATCAGGCAGCTAAGAGAGCAGCATTGCAGAACAATGACCTAATAGGGATTGCCACCTTACTTCCACAAACGAATTTGCCAGAAACTCCTTCATATATTTAAGGTGAGACTCTTAAAGCTAAGAGTGAGGGCTTTCAAGAAGATCATATGGGGTGGTTCCACAAGGAGGGACTTCTTTATCTGCCTGGGAATCTCCAGTGGAAGTTGCTTAACTCCATACACACCATCACTCATTTAAGGGAGAAGGCCCTCCCAAAGATTACTAGAAAGGTCCTTCAGAGTAACAGTCTCCAAATGACTATAAGGCAACTGGTCTCTTCTTGTCCCACTTGCCAAGTAAACAACCCCCAAGGAGCTCAAAGACCCCACCTTGCCCATCCCATCCAATAAAATGGGACCTACCCAGGAGAGGACTGGCAGATGGACTTCAACCAGATGCCAGTTTCTCAAGGGTATAAATATCTATTAGTCATGAAACATACATTCACAGGATAGATTAAAGGCTTTCCTACTTGGATTGAGAAGACTGAGGAGGTGGTAAAAAAAAAAAAAAAAAAAAAAAACTGCCCCATAAAATCATTCCGAGATTTGGTCTGCTCAGGTCATTACAAAGTGACAATGAGGCATCATTTACTTCTAAGGTCATCCTAGAGGTCTCTAACATATTGGGCATTACTTCTTATCTCCATTGTTCCTGGAGGCCTTAAGGAAAAGTAAAGTAGAGAGATCCAAGCAATTCTTAAAATAATAAAGAAAATAACCCAGGAGACCTCCCTGGGAAGGAAGGAGGCTTTACCAATAGCTCTCCTCCACACCCATATTGCCCCTAAGAACAGGTTTGTCTTAGTCCTTATGAAATGCTATATGGAAGACCTTTTGTTTATGTCAAAGACCTCTTCCTAGATCCAGAATCTCAGACCCTCTGATCTTATAGCGTGGCCATTGGGCAATTCCAACAGAATATACATTTGAGAGGTGTCAACCAGGACCCAAAAGATTCTAAAGAGCCACCATTATATGCTCCAGGGACTCAAGTCCCAATTAAAGTCTGGAAAGATGGGTCCCCAAAGGCTCAACTCCAGCCCACATGGAAGGGCCCATTTCCTGTAATGCTTTTTACACCCATAGCAGTCAAGGTGCCAGGATACGACTCCTAGATTCACTACTTATGAGTCAAGTCATAGGAGAAAACAGAAGAGGACACTCAATATACCTGTGAGTCCCTGGGAGATCTCAGATGCCTATTCAGAACAACAAATGAGTGTCATTCTAATGAACACACCCAAAATTAAGTTTCTAGTGGTAATATTTCTCAGGACAGCTCTAAAAATCTAACACAGTTTGGCAGGGGCTGCACTCCAAAATAAGAGATAGATCTGATCCCTGAACAAGGAGGGACTTGAGCCATCTTGAATGAGATGTGTTGTTTCTGGTTAAATACCTCCAGCTAAGTTAAAAAAAAAAAAAAAAAAAAGTCTCATAGTCCTCATGGATAAGGAAATGGCAACCCACTCCAGTACTATTGCCTGGAAAATCCCATGGAAGGAGGAGCCTGGTAGGCTGAGTCCATGGGGTCGCTGAGGGTCGGACATGACTGAGCCACTTCACTTTCACATTTCACTTTCATGCATTGGAGAAGGAAATAGCAGCCCACTCCAGTGTTCTTGCCTGGAGAATCCCAGGGACGGGGAGTCGGGTGGGCTATCATCTAAGGGGTCTCACAGAGTCGGACACGACTGAAGTGACGTAGCAGTTAGCACAGTCCCCTTCCAGTCCGTGGGGTCGCTAAGAGTCGGACACGACTGAGTGACTTCACTTTGACTTTTCACTTTCATGCATTGGAGAAGGAAATGGCAACCCACTCCAGTGTTCTTGCCTGGAGAATCCTAGGGACAGGGGAGCCTGGTGAGCTTCCGTCTATGGGGTCGCACAGAGTCGGACACGACTGAAGTGACTTAGCAGCAGCAGCAAAGCCACTACTGATCCTTGTTATCATCATATTGATGCTGCTTATGATTGTTCCATGTATTGTCAATTGTCTAAGCTTTTTTGCCTCTTCCCAGGCAACAAACTACAACATGCAGTGCCAGTTCATCAAGAATATATGAAACTACAGCCAACCATGGAAAATATCACTCACACTTAGATGGGCACTGCTCTAAGGACTCTGAGGCTTTAGACTAGCAAGAGGGGGAGGCTCAATGCTCCTTGCCATCCTAGTTCAGCAGGAGGTAGCCAGATCTTGACGCCCCTATTCCCAAAGAATTGGGCCTTCCATCTCATGAGGGGTGAGCATTAGGTAGTTAGAATAGGAAAAAGGAGTCCACAATGGTGGTGGCTAAAAGACAAAGGAAAAAACCCACAAAAATGGAACAAAGAAAGGTCCGAGGACAGGAGTGAGAACCTCAGGTGAAACAAACAGCCCTCCTGGCTAGCCTGATTTACATAGGGCTGGCTCGGGGGGAGGATTAAAAAAAAAAAAAAAAAAAACATAAAAAGAGGAGCCAAAATTGATCAGGGGGCTCACCTCTCTTCTCTTCATGTGTTTCAGGTTGGCCCACCCTCACACCTCAAGGATGTATTTTCCTTTGCTTGCCAAATTCAACTGAGATGTAACACTGGTCCATACATCACTTCAAATTTTTGCCACTGCAAGACAGAACTGAGGAAACTACAAACTCCCCCAACAAAAGAAATCTGAAGGAGGAGATAAAACATCATTCCAAACTCTGCTTAACAAAAGCATCCACTTTGACATGACAGTAGAAACCAGGTGAGGATCTTAGACTTCAGCCTCTACCCAGTGGTAATAAGATGACTCTTCTCCCCTCACTGGAGTTGCTTCAGGTAAAACCCAGTGAAATGTTAGGATTTCAATAAGTGCTTAATAGTAGGGACAACCTCTCCTTCAGTGCCAGTAGAAGACAAGTGAGGAGCAAAAATAAGGTGTTGTTTCCCTCCTAGTCACGGAGATATTAGAAGCTTGGAAGGGAGCCTAAATCACCACTCTAATCAGGCAGCAACAAAGATTCCCTCCTTCTCCAGATGTCAATGAAAGTCAAGAAGGAGAGCCTGGAATTTTTCTCCAGTTATGAGGATAACTGGGGAGCACCTCCTTCACTTATAACAATAGTGTCTGAATGTGCGGCTAATGGACACAATTTAATTACAAATGGTTGCAAAGGGATTCGTTCAGTTTTGAAGGTGACCTTGGTTCTGGGCACCATCTGTGTGGCCTTGGTGCAAGAGCTTGCACCTATAGCCTTGAGGCAGGACTCCACATAGTCTATTTCTGTTTTGCCAGTAAGTTCATTTAGATTCCACATATAAGTTGTACCACACGATATTTGTCTTTTGGAAGCCAGACTGTCTCTGGTTTACAATTCTCAGATGGTCTATAGCTTAGAGGTCTATTAGCTCATCTTGCCTGGGAAAAACAACCTGAGTTTTTATGTTAATGATGGTGCCTATAATAGCAATTGTAGTACATTAACAATGTTATCAGTGACAGAAACTTTAGTTGTGTGACTCTGGTTGATTAGTGCTCATTACCACAGGATTGAAGTCAGAGGGGACAAGAAAGAAATGAAGATTTGGATGGAGGGATTAATCATACACTCAGGTAACTAGATTATAGGGGAACTCAATTTCAAGATATTTATTTGAGAAGAAGACCCCAATGATAGTCAGTAGACATAAAGAATATCTAAAATGCCATGGAAGGCATGCAAAATCAAATTTGAAAGAGAGCCAGACTTAGGACATTGCCTAAGTCAAATAATACACCATGGCCACCATGCTGGCCATGGTCTACCTAGAAAGCCATGTTCCATGACACCAATAGGATTATATGGTTCTGGAGAGCTAATTTTTAGCATTCAGTATCTATGACAGTGGTCCTTTAGTGAGGGCAAATAATAACTAATATTGACAACAACAGTAATTCAGAAACAAGAAAATCAACAATCATAAAATAATGTGTATGCTTATGGCACTCCTCTAACAATATTACAATTACATATTTAATACTCAGAACAACCCTACAGAACAGTTTCTATTTTGTCCCATTTCTTGAAAGAAACTGAGAAGCAGAGTTAATCAGCTTGTTAATTCCCTCCAAAAAATCAGAATTGTCCATGCTTTTAGTGTTTGAGCAAAGAATTGAGAAGCTCTCATGTAGGATTATTTTAAATATTAAGTTAAATATACTTTCAAGGGTCTTGGATTTATACAGAGCTTGATAGAACAAATTTTGTTGGTGGTCATGTCTGACTCTGTGTGACCCCATAGACTGCAGCATGCCAGCCTAACCTGTCCCTCACCATCTCCTGGAGTTCGCCCAGTTTCATGTCCATTGAACTGGTGATGTCATCCAACTGTCTCATTCTCTGTCACCTTCTTCTCTTTCGGCCTTCAATCTTTCTCAGCATCAGGATCGTTTCCAGTGAGTTAGCTGTTCACATCAGGTAAAACAATAGGGGTAAAGAAATAAATCTTTTCCTAGTTGACTGCAAAACTTCATCTATTAGTCATAGAGGTGGCAAGTATTAATTGTGCCAAAGTGGAAAAGAGTAAGCATGACGCTAGAATGTCAATGAATTGAAAGTGTGTACTCCCTTAGTGGTTGGCTCAGTATTATAGTTCCAGTCAGGTCATGACTTAAGAAATAGAATTAGTATATGCATTCATTAATGTGAAATTCTTCACACATCAGATCAGTTTTTTTCCTCTTTTGTTTTTTTTTTTTTCCCCCCCCCCATTGCCGCCCCCCCCGCCCCCCTCTCCCTCACCCCCCCCCCGTCGCTGAGACTCCTATTCATCTCCTCCGTGTCTGTGTTCCCCTCCCTCCTTCTCTTCCTCTCCCCTCCCCTCCCTCCCCCCCCCCCCCCCCCCCCTCCATCACATCAGATCACTCTCTCTGTCTTGTCTCTTTCTCTCCCTCTCTCCCCCCCCATGCCCCCCCACCCCCCCCCTCCCCCCCCACCCCCCGCCCCCCCCGCCCCCCTCCATCCTCTCTTGTCTTACCATTTACCTATCTCCTCTCTCCCCCCTCCCTCCTCCCCCCCCCCTCCCCCCCCTCCACCTCCCCATCACAATATCCTATCCTAACAACGAGATGGCCAAAATACTGGAGTTTCAGCTTTAGCATCATTCCTTCTAAAGAAATTCCAGGATTGATCTCCTTCAGAATGGACTGGTTGGATCTTCTTGCAGTCCAAGGGACTCTAAAGAGTCTTCTCCAACACCACAGTTCAAAAGCATCAATTCTTCGGCGCTCAGCCTTCTTCACAGTCCAGCTCTCACATCCATACATGACCACAGGAAAGACCATAGCCTTGACTAGGCGAACCTTTGTTGGTAAAGTAATGTCTCTGCTTTTGAATATGCTATCTAGGTTGGTCATAACTTTCCTTCCAAGGAGCAAGCGTCTTTTAATTTCATGGCTGCAGTCACCATCTTCAGTGATTTTGGAGCCCAGAAAAACAAAGTCTGACACTGTTTCCACTGTTTCCCATCTATTTCCCATGCAGTGATGGGACCAGATGCCATGATCTTCGTTTTCTGAATGTTGAGCTTTAAGCCAACCTTTTCACTCTCCACTTTAACTTTCATCAAGAGGCTTTTTAGCCCCTCTTCACTTTCTGCCATAAGAGTGGTGTCATCTGCATATCTGAGGTTATTGATATTTCTCCCGGCAATCTTGATTCCAACTTGTGTCTCTTCCAGTCCAGCATTTCTCATGATGTACTCTGCATATAAGTTAAATAAACAGGGTGACAATATGCAGCCTTGACGTACTCCTTTTCCTATTTGGAACCAGTCTGTTGTTCCATGACCAGTTCTAACTGTTGCTTCCTGACCTGCATACAGATTTCTTAAGAGGCAGATCAGGTGGTCTGGTATTCCCATCTCTTTCAGAATTTTCCATAGTTTATTGTGATCCACACAGTCAAAGGCTTTGGCATAGTCAATAAAGCAGAAATAGATGTTTTTCTGGAACTCTCTTGCTTTTTCCATGATCCAGCGGATGTTGGCAATTTGATCTCTGGTTCCTCTGCCTTTTCTAAAACCAGCTTGAACATCAGGAAGTTCACGGTTCACATATTGCTGAAGCCTGGCTTGGAGAATTTTGAGCATTACTTTACTAGCATGTGAAATGAGTGCAATTGTTCGGTAGTTTGAGCACTCCTTGGCATTGCCTTTCTTTGGGATTTGGATGAAAACTGACCTTTTCCAATCTTGTGGCCACTGCTGAGTTTTCCAAATTTGCTGGCATATTGAGTGTAGCACTTTCACAGCATCATCATTCAGGACTTGGAATAGCTCCACTGGAATTCCATCACCTCCACTAGCTTTGTTCGTAGTGATGCTTTCTAAGGCCCATTTGACTTCACATTCCAAGATGCCTGGCTCTAGGTCAGTGATCACATCATCATGATTATCTGGGTCTTGAAGCTCTTTTTTGTACAGTTCTTCTGTGTATTCTTGCCACCTCTTCTTAATATCTTCTGCTTCTCTTAGGTCCACACCATCTCTGTCCTTTATTGTGCCCATCTTTGCATGAAATGTTCCTTTGGTATCTCTGATTTTCTTGAAGAGATCCCGAGTCTTTCCCATTCTGTTGTTTTCCTCTACTTCTTTGCATTGATCACTGAAGACGGCTTTCTTATCTCTTCTTGCTATTCTTTGGAACTCTGCATTTAAATGTTTATATCTTTCCTTTTCTCCTTTGCTTTTCGCTTCTCTTCTTTTCACAGCTATTTGTAAGGCCTCCCCAGACAGCCATTTTGCCTTTTTGCATTTCTTTTCCATGGGGATGGTCTTGATCCCTGTCTCCTGGACAATGTCACGAACCTCATTCCATAGTTCATCAGGCACTCTATCTATCAGATCTAGGCCCTTAAATCTATTTCTCACTTCCACTGTATACTCATAAGGGATTTGATTTAGGTCATACCTGAATGGTCTAGTAGTTTTCTCTACTTTCTTCAGTTTCAGTCTGAATTTGGCAATAAGGAGTTCATGGTCCGAGCCACAGTCAGCTCCTGGTCTTGTTTTTGCTGATTGTATAGAGCTTTTCCTTTTTTGGGGGAAAAAAAATAATTTTTTTTTTTTTTTTGTTTTCCCCCTCGGGTGATGTCCATGTATAGAGTCTTCTCTTGTGTTGTTGGAAGAGGGTATTTGCTATGACCAGTGCATTTTCTTGGCAAAACTCTATTAGTCTTTGCCCTGCTTCATTCCGTATTCCAAGGCCAAATTTGCCTGTTACTCCAGGTGTGTCTTGACTTCCTACTTTTGCATTCCAGTCCCATATAATGAAAAGGACATCTTTTTTGGGTGTTAGTTCTAAAAGGTCTTGTAGGTCTTCATAGAACTGTTCAACTTCAGCTTCTTCGGCGTTACTGGTTGGGGCATAGACTTGGATTACTGTGACATTGAATGGTTTGCCTTGGAAACGAACAGAGATCATTCTATCGTTTTTCAGATTGCATCCAAGTACTGCATTTCGGACTCTTTTTTTTACCTTGTTGGCCCCCCCTTTTTTTTTGGGGGGTTCCCCCCCCAGTAGTAGATATAATATTCCTCTTTTTTTAATTCACCCCTTCCCCTCCTTTTTTTTTTCCAATTCCTACTGAATGTCGACATTCACTCTTGCCATCTCTTGTTTGACCACTTCCAATTTGCCTTGATTCATGGACCTGACATTCCAGGTTCCTATGCAATATTGCTCTTTACAGCAGCAGAGTCTTCTCCAATGAGTCAAATCTTCACATGAGGTGGCCAAAGTACTGGAGTTTCAGCTTCAGCATCATTTCTTCCAAAGAAATCCCAGGGCTGATCTCCTTCAGAAAGGACTGGTTGGATCTCCTTGCAGTCCAAGGGACTCTCAAGACTCTTCTCCAACACCACAGTTCAAAAGCATCAATTCTTCGGTGCTCAGCCTCCTTCACAGTCCAGCTCTCACATCCATACATGGCAACAGGAAAAACCATAGCCTTGACTAGACGAACCTTTGTTGGCAAAGTAATGTCTCTGCTTTTGAATATGCTATCTAGGTTGGTCATAACTTTCCTTCCAAGGAGTAAGCGTCTTTTAATTTCATGACTGCAGTCACCATCTGTAGTAATTTTGGAGCCCAGAAAAATAAAGTCTGACACTGTTTCCACTGTTTTCCCATCTATTTCCCATGAAGTGATGGGACCAGATGCCATGATCTTCGTTTTCTGAATGTTGAGCTTTAAGCCAACCTTTTCACTCTCCACTTTCATTTTCATCAAGAGGCTTTTTAGCCCCTCTTCACTTTCTGCCATAAGAGTGGTGTCATCTGCATATCTGAGGTTATTGATATTTCTCCCAGCAATCTTGACTCCAACTTGTGTCTCTTCCAGTCCAGCGTTTCTCATGATGTACTCTGCATATAAGTTAAATAAACAGGGTGACAATATACAGCCTTGACGTACTCCTTTTCCTATTTGGAACCAGTCTGTTGTTCCATGACCAGTTCTAACTGTTGCTTCCTGACCTGCATACAGATTTCTCAAGAGGCAGATCAGGTGGTCTGGTATTCCCATCTCTTTCAGAATTTTCCACAGTTTATTGTGATCCACACAGTCAAAGGCTTTGGCATAGTCAATAAAGCAGAAATAGATGTTTTTCTGGAACTCTCTTGCTTTTTCCATGATCCAGCGGATGTTGGCAATTTGATCTCTGGTTCCTCTGCCTTTTCTAAATCCAACTTGAACATCAGGAAATTCACGGTTCACATATTGCTGAAGCCTGGCTTGGAGAATTTTGAGCATTACTTTATTGGTGTGTGAGATGAGTGCAATTGTGTGGTAGTTTGAGCATTCTTTGGCATTGCCTTTCTTTGGGATTGGGATGAAAACTGACTTTTTCCAATCCTGTGGCCACTGCTGAGTTTTCCAAATTTGCTGGCATATTGAGTGCAGCACTTTCACAGCATCATCTTCAAAAATAGAGATGTTTTATTTTGAATGATTCCTGTGTAATACAGAAGTCATTGTTGAGATTTTAATAAGAAGGCAATAGGGTAGAGTGGAGTAAAGAGCTTTATCATTTCATCTTGAAGAAAGTTTCTGAGCATTTTCTCAAACTGTTATAATGGATTGGGTTTGGTATAGTCACTGTTATTTCTGACTTTCGCTACCCCATAGACCTTAGCCACCAGGCTCTTCTGTCCATGAGATTTCCCAGACAAAAATACTGGAGTGGATTGCCATTTCCTTCTCCAAATGTGATCAGATCAGATCAGATCAGATCAGTCTCTCAGTCCTGTCTGACTCTTTGTGACCCCATGAATAGCAGCACACCAGGCCTCCCTGTCCATCACCAACTCCTGGAGGTCACTGAGACTCACATCCATCGAGTCAGTGATGCCATCCAGCCATCTCATCCTCTGTCGTTCCCTTCTCCTCCTGCCCCCAATCCCTCCCAGCATCAGAGTCTTCTCCAATGAGTCAACACTTCACATGAGGTGGCCAAAGTACTGGAGTTTCAGCTTTACCATCAGACCTTCCAAAGAAATCCCAGGGCTGATCTCCTTCAGAATGGACTGGTTGGATCTCCTTGCAGTCCAAGGGACTCTCCAGAGTCTTCTCCAACACCACAGTTCAAAAGCATCAATTTTTCGGTGCTCAGCCTTCTTCACAGTCCAGCTCTCACACCCATACATGACCACAGGAAAGACCATAGCCTTGACTATGCGAACCTTTGTTGGCAAAGTAATGTCTCTGCTTTTGAATATGCTATCAAGGTTGGTCATAACTTTCCTTCCAAGGAGTACGTGTCTTTTAATTTCATGGCTGCAGTCACCATCTGCAGTGATTTCGGAGCCCAGAAAAATAAAGTCGGACACTGTTTCCACTGTTTCCCCATCTATTTCCCATGAAGTGATGGGACTGGATGCCATGATCTTCGTTTTCTCAATGTTGAGCTTTAAGCCAACTTTTTCAGTCTCCACTTTCACTTTCATCAAGAGGCCTTTTAGTTCCTCTTCACTTTCTGCCATAAGGGTGGTGTCATCTGCATATCTGAGGTTATTGATATTTCTCCTGGAAATCTTGATTCCAGCTTGTGTTTCTTCCAGGCCAGTGTTTCTCATGATTTACTCTGTATAGGATTTAAATAAGCAGGGTGACAATATACAACCTTGACATATTCTTTCCCTATTTGGAACCAGTCTGTTGTTCCCTGTCCAGTTCCAACAGTTGCTTCCTGACCTGCATACAAATTTCTCAAGAGGCAAATGTTGTATCAGTGTGCTATCTCAGCTTTGATGTTAAGGATCTCACATTTCACAGAAGAACATGACATTGCACCTAGTTGTAGCAAAGTCTGCAGGCACAAGGTGGATTCTTCAATACAGTTAGGGGTTTAGAGCGTTTTTGAGATCTAGACAATTTTTAAACAGTGGGCCATAAGGCCACAGAAAATGTATTTCTTTATTCCTTGTGTGTACTATCAAATTAGCAACTTAAAACATCATGTTTCTTTTTAAAAGTTGAAGCTTTGTTTGTCCTAATATAAGCCTGTCTACAAAAAAGATGATGAATTCTGTCTGGTATAGGACATTTCTCTGAAATCAGGAATAGTGTCTGGAGCACTGCTGTTTTTCTAGTATCTCATAGCTCCCTTAGCAAAGCTGTCACACCTGCAAATGCAAGGTACTTTTAGGCTTTTGGAAGCTTTGATGGCATGATGACTTGTAACTTATCTCCAGTATTTCCTTAATGACCACTCAAAACTGTAGGAGGAAATGATTCAGTGACATTATGTAGCTTGGAAACTAATACCAAAGACTGAGTTGCTTAGTGCTGCAAATCATGAAGGAAAGAAATATATTTATAAAATTATACATATAAATGTGGCCTTGATTGGGCCAAGAGAGAAAAAAAAAAAAAATGAACCCAATCTGATGTGTGTATAACTTGTATTTCTATATAAGGACATGAATAGCAGTCATAGCATAAGCTCAGCTTTAAGGAGAGAACCCTTATTAGAGATTCTTTACCATTATTTCAAAGAGACACTTTTGGTAGTCTGGTTAAACCTGTGGACCCCTACTCAAAATGATGTTTTAATAGGCTTCAAATTAAATATCTAGGATTTTAAAGAAAAAATATTAAAATATATTAATATTCATTGATATTTAATATTATAAATTTAATATTATATATACTTAATTTACAAGTTAAGAGCAATTTAATATCCAAAATAAGAGCAGTAAACTTACAAAGTAAACTTGGAGACAGAAAGAGAAGTGAGTATCATATTACAAGTTCCAAGAGTTCATACATTTTATTTGATTGACAAACCAGAACTATATATTTAAAATTTAATCTGTAGATAAAAATAATGTGACTTAGATGATAACACTGACTTTGACAAGGAATGTAACTTTTTTTTTAAAAGGGAATTATAAACCTTAGTTTTTGCATAAGAAATTTTAATGACCATTATATTATTAAAGGATATTGTGACTGTTTTAAGATCTGCAGATTTAAAACTTCATAAGGAATTGATCAAAATGCTCACATGAGTCAGTTTAGTCACTCAGTCGTATCTGACTCTTCTCAACCCAATGTACTGCAGCATGGCAGACCTCCCTGTCCATCACCAACTCCATGAGTTTACTCAAACTCGTGTCCATTGAGTCGGTGATGCCATCCAACCATCTCATCCTCTTTCGTCCCCTTCTCCGCCAGCCTTCAATCTTTTCCAGCATCAGGGTCTTTTCAAATGAGTCAGTTCTTCACATCACGTGGCTAAAGTATTGGAGTTTCAGCTTCAACATCAGTCCTTCCAATGAACACCCAGGACTGGTTTCCTTTAGGATGGACCGGTTGAATATCCTTACAGTCTAAGGGACTCTCAGGAGTCTTCTCCAAAACCACAGTTCAAAGGCATCAATTCTTCAGTGCTCAGCTTTCTTCACAGTCCAACTTTCAAATCCATAAATGACTGAAAAAACCATAGCCTTGACTAGATGGACATTTGTTAGCCACGTAATATGTCTGCTTTTTAATATGCTGTCTTCAGTTCAGTTCAGTTCCTCAGTCATGTCTCAATCTTTGTGACCCCATGGACTGCAGCACACCAGGCCTCCCTGTCCAACATCAACTTCCAGAGTTCACCCAAACCCATGTCCATTGAGTCCGTGATGCCATCCAACCTTCTCATCCTCCGTCATCCACTTCTCCACCTTCCCACAATCTATCTCATCATCAGGGTCTTTTCAAATGAGTCATCTCTTCACATCAAGTGGCCAAAGTATTGGAGTTTCAGTTTCAACATCAGTCCTTCCAATGAACACCCAGGACTGATCTCCTTTAGGATGGTTTGGTTGGATCTGCTTACAGTCCAAGGGATTCTCAGGAGTCTTCTGCAACACCACAGTTCAAAAGCATTAGTTCTTCAGCACACAGCTTTCTTTATAGTCCAAGTCTCACATCCATACATGACCACTGGAAAAAAAACATAGCTTTGTCTAGATGAACCTTTGTTGACAAAGTAATATCTCTGCTTTTTAATATGCTGTCTAAGTTGGTTATAACTTTCCTTCTAAGGAGTAAGCATCTTTTAATTTCATGGCTGCAATCACCATCTGCAGTGATTTTGGAGCCCTCCCCAAAATAAAGCCAGCCACTGTTTCCACTGTTTCCCCATCTATTTGCCATGAAATGATGGGACCAGATGCCATGATCTTCGTTTTCTGAATGTTGATGCCATGATCTTTGTTTTCTGAATGTTGAGCTTTAGGCCAACTTTTTCACTCTCCTCATTCACTTTCATCAAGACTCTGTTTAGTTCTTCTTCACATCCAGCCATAAGGGTGGTGTTATTTGCATATCTTAGGTTATTGATATTTCTCCCGGCAATTTTGATTCCAACTGTGCTTCATCCAGCCTGACATTTCTCATGATGTACTCTGTATATAAGTTAAATAACCAAGGTGACAATAGCCTTGGCGTACTCCTTTTCCTATTTGGAACCAGTCTGTTGTTCCATGTCCAGTTCTAACTGTTGCTTCCTGACCTGCATACAAGTTTTTCAAGAGAGAGGTCAGGTGGTCTGGTATTCCCAACTCTTTCAGAATTTTCCAATTTATTTTGATCCACACATTCAAAGGTTTTGGCACAGTGAATAAAGTAGAAATAAATGTTTTTCTGGAATTCTCTTACTTTTTCGATGATCCAGTGGATGTTGGCAATTTGATCTCTGGCTCTTCTGCCTTTTCTAAAACCAACTTGAATATCTGGAAGTTCACGGTTCACATATTGCTGAAGCCGGGATTGGAGAGTTTTGAGCAATACTTTACTAGCATGTGAGATGAGTGCAATCATGCGGTAGTTTGAGCATCTTTTGGTATTGTCTTCCTTTGGGATTGAAATGAAAACTGACCTTTTCCAGTCCTGTGGCCACTGTTTAGTTTTCCAAATTTGCTGACATATTGAGTGCATCACTTTCCTAGCATCGTCTATCAGGATTTGAAATAGCTCAACTGGAATTCCCTCACCTCCACTCTAGCTTTGTTCATAGTGATGCTTCCCAAGGCTCACTTGACTTCACATTCTAGGATGGCTGACTCTAGGTGAGTGTAAGTGATCACACCATCATGATTATCTAGGTTGTAAAGATCTTTTTTGTATAGTTCTTCTGTGTAATCTTGCCACCTCTTCTTAATATCTTATGCTCACATAGTTTAGAGAAAAATCCATATTTGCATCACATCTAGCCATTTATTTTCAATATGCAAAATCTCAGTTCCTTTATGGCGATGAATTACTTTTTATGTGATCTAGGATTGCCATAAGATCGTCATAAAATGGCAATCTTTCTGCAAAAGTGTAGGAAGTCATAAAACTCAATTTTTAAGCAATAAACTAAAGAGAGAATTTTGTCACTGGGATAGATTAAAGTTCTTGACTAAATGAATTTTCTTGCCAAAAAGGCTTACAATTCTTCAAATAATCTATTTTCCTAACAGAATAAATCATTGCATGTGACAAAATGCAATTCCTCAGAAAGGATTTAGTTTTCTCCTCATATCCATTCTCTTTGTAGAAATATATGTTGCAAGACAGCAACAGTTCCAAATCTCAGATTTCTTGCAGAAAAAAGTATTTATACTCAGCAGTGTAGTGTTTACAAGCTCTAGAAAGTTAGCAAATAGATTGGAGAAGGTGTAAAAGGTATAGGTTTTAGGTGGATGTCAGTTTTTACTTTGAATTAGAACTTACAGCACTGTTTCGTAACTGGAATTGTTCCTAGACCCTTAAGTTCCCTATTAGGCACAATTTTATTAGTTCTGTTCAATTTAATGCAGAATTAGAGTAAATAAGGCACAGGGCAGGGCAGGGCATATGATTTGAGGAATAAAAATTGTTTCTTATGGCAAATTTTGTAAACATAAATTCATGTTCTGAGATCCAACAAATGCTATATTCAACTGTATGTATTAGTCATAAACATGTTTGCATGTATTTGCGAGAGGTTGTGACATAAATTCACTTCTCAAAAGGGCTGACATAAAATGCTAAAACTAAAGTCCAGGTACTTCTGTGGTGTTCCTTCCAGTGCAGAGGATGCAGGGATACAGAGGATGCAGGTTTGATCCCTCGTCCAAGAACTAGAATTGCACATGCCATAGGGCAACTAAGTCCATGTGCCACAGTTACTGAGCCCTCACTCTATAGCCTGAAATTTGTAACCACTGAAGTCTGCATGCCCTAGAACCCATGCTCCACAAAATAAGTCACTGCAGTGAGAAGCCTGCACACCACAACTAGAGAGTAACCCCTACTTGCCATGACTCGAGAAAGCCTGTGAGCAGCAACAAAGATGAAGCTCAGCTAAAAATAAATAAATAGTAAAACTAAAGTTCAGAAAAACAGATTCCAGTTTTTTAAGGAATATCCACAGTGTCCTCCATAGTGGCTGTACTAGTTTGCATTCCCACCAACAGTGTAACAGGGTTCCCTTTTCTCCATACCCTCTCCAGCATTTATTGTTTGTAGGCTTTTGGATAGCAGCCATTCTGACTGGCATGGAATGGTACCTCATTGTGATTTTGATTTGCATTTCTCTGATAATGAATGATGTTGAACATCTTTTCATGCGTTTGTTAGTCATCTGTATGTCTTTTTTGGAGAAATGTCTGTTTAGTTCTTTGGCCCATTTTTTGATTGGGTCATTTATTTTTCTGGAATTGAGCTGCAGGAGTTGCTTGTATATTTTTGAGATTAATTCTTTGTCAGGTGCTTCATTTGCTATTATTTTCTCCCATTCTGAAGGCTGTCTTTTCATCTTGCTTATAGTTTCCATTGTTGTGCAAAAGCTTTTTAAGTTTAATTAGGTCCCATTTGTTTATTTTTGCTTTTATTTCCAATACTCTGGGACATGGTTCATCGAGGATCCTGCTGTGATTTATGTCACAGAGTGTTTTGCCTATGTTCTCCTCTAGGAGTTTTATAGTTTCTGATCTTATGTTTAGATCTTTAATCCATTTTGAGTTTATTTCTGTGTATGGCATTAGAAAGTGTTCTAGTTTCATTTTTTTTGCATGGAATTTCTTTTTCCAGCCCTTCCTTTTCAGTCTATATGTTTCCCTTGTTTTAAGATGGGTCTCATGTAGACAATATATATAGGGGCCTTGTTTTTGTATCCATTCAGCCAGTCTTGACTTTTGGTTGGGGCATTCAACCCATTTACATTTAAGGTAATTATGTGAACCGTGAACTTCCTGATGTTCAAGCTGGTTTTAGAAAAGGAAGAGGAACCAGAAATCAAATTGCCAACATCCGCTGAATCATCAAAAAAGCAAGACAGTTCCAGAAAAACATCTATTTCTGCTTTATTGATTATGCCAAAGCTTTTGACTGTGTGGATCACAATAAACTGTGGAAAATTCTGAAAGAGATGGGAATACCAGACCACCTGATCTGCCTCTTGAGAAATCTGTATGCAGGTCAGAAAGCAGCAGTTAGAACTGGACATGGAACAACAGACTGGTTCCAAATAGGAAAAGGAGTACATCAAGGCTGTATATTGTCACCCTGATAATTTAACTTATATGCAGAGTACATCATGAGAAATGCTGGAATGGAAGAAACACAAGCTGGAATCAAGATTGCTGGGAGAAATATCAATAATCTCAGATATGCAAATGACACCACCCTTATGGCAGAAAGTGAAGAGGAACTAAAAGGCCTCTTGATGAAAGTGAAAATGGAGAGTGAAAAAGTTGGCTTAAATCTCAACAGTCAGAAAATGAAGATCATGGCATCCGGTTCCATCACTTCATGGGAAATAGATGGGGAAACAGTGTCAGACTTAATTTTTCAGGGCTCGAAAATCACTGCAGATGGTGACTGCAGCCATGAAATTAAAAGACACTTACTCCTTGGAAGGAAAGTTATGACCAACCTAGATAGCATATTCAAAAGCAGAGACATTACTTTGCCAACAAAGTTCCGTCTAGTCAAGGCTATGGTTTTTCCTGTGGCCATGTATGGATATGAGAGTTGGACTGTGAAGAAGGCTGAGCACTGAAGAATTGATGCTTTTGAACTGTGGTGTTGGAGAAGACTCTTGAGAGTCCCTTGGACTGCAAGGAGATCCAACAAGTCCATTCTAAAGAAAATCAGTCCTGGGTGTTCTTTTGAAGGATGGATGCTAAAGCTGAAACTCCAATACTTTGGCCACCTCATGCAAAGAGTTGACTCATTGGAAAAGACTCTGATGCTGGGAGGAATTGGGGGAAGGAGAAGAAGGGGACGACAGAGGATGAGATGGCTGGATGTTATCACTGCCTCGATGGACTTGAGTCTGAGTGAACTCTGGGAGTTGGTGAATGGACAGGGAGGCCTGGCGTGCTGCGATTCATGGGGTCACAAAGAGTTGGACACGACTGAGCAACTAGTCTGATCTGATCTGATGATCCCGTTGCCATTTACTTTGTTGTTTTGGGTTCGAATTTACACACCCTTTCTTTGTTTCCTGTCTAAAGACTATCCTTTAGCATTTGTTGGAGAGCTGGTTTGGTGATGCTGAATTCTCTCAGCTTTTGCTTGTCTGTAAAGCTTTTGATTTCTCCTTCATATTTCAATGAGATCCTTGATGGATACAGTAACCTGGCTGTAGGTTTTTCTCTTTCATCACTTTAAGTATATCCTGCCATTCCCTTCTGGCCTGAAGAGTTTTTATTGAAAAATCAGCTGTTATCCTATGGAAATCCCCTTGGTGTTATTTTTTATTTTTCCCTTGCTGCTTTTAATATTTGTTCTTTGTGTTTGATTAATATGTGTCTTGGAGTGTTGCACCTTGGGTTTATCCTGTTTGAGATTTTCTGGGTTTCTTAGACTTGGGTGGCTATTTCTTTCCCCATTTTAGGGAAGTATTCAACTATTATCTCCTCAAGTATTTTCTCATGGCCTTTCTTTTTGTCTTCTTCTGGGACTCCTATGATTCGAATGTTGGGGCCTTTGACACTGTCCCAGAGGTCTCTGAGGTTTTATTCTTATTTTTTTCCCTCTCTACTTCATTTATTTTCATCATTCTATCTTCCTCCTCACTTATCCTATCTTCTGGATCAGTTATTTTATTGTTGGTTCTCTCCAGAGTGTTTTTGATCTCAGTTGTTGCTGGATGGCATCACTGACTCAATGAATGTGAGTCTGAGTGAACTCCGGGAGTTGGTGATGGACAGGGAGGCCTGGTGTGCTACGATTCATGGGGTCACAAAGAGTCGGACATGACTGAGCAACTGATCTGATCTGATCTGATTGCATTATTCATTATTGATTGACTCTTCTTAATTTCCTCTAGATCCTTATTAAACATTTCTTGCATCTTCTTGCATTCCTTTCATATTGCATAGGAACCTGGAATGTCAGGTCCATGAATCAAGGCAAATTGGAAGTGGTCAAACAAGAGATGGCAAGAGTGACTATCGACATTCTAGGAATTAGTGAACTAAAATGGACTGGAATGGGTGAATTTAACTCAGATGACCATTATATCTACTACTGTGGGCAGGAATCCCTAAGAAGAAATGGAGTGGCCATAATGGTCAACAAAAGAGTCCGAAATGCAGTACTTGGATGCAATCTCAAAAATGACAGAATGATTTCTGTTCGTTTCCAAGGCAAACCATTCAATGTCACAGTAATCCAAATCTATGCCCCAACCAGTAACGCCGAAGAAGCTGAAGTTGAACGGTTCTATGAAGACCTACAAGACCTTTTAGAACTAACACCCAAAAAAGATGTCCTTTTCATTATATGGGACTGGAATGCAAAAGTAGGAAGTCAAGAAACACCTGGAGTAACAGGCAAATTAGGCCTTGGAACACGGAATGAAGCAGGGCAAAGACTAATAGAGTTTTGCCAAGAAAATACACTGGTCATAGCAAATACCCTCTTCCAACAACACAAGAGAAGACTCTATACATGGACATCACCAGATGGTCAACACCGAAATCAGATCGATTATATTCTTTGCAGCCAAAGATGGAGAAACTCTATACAATCAGCAAAAACAAGACCAGGAGCTGACTGTGGCTCAGACCATGAACTCCTTATTGCCAAATTCAGACTGAAATTGAAGAAAGTAGGGAAAACTACTAGACCATTCAGGTATGACCTAAATCAAATCCCTTATAATTATACAGTGGAAGTGAGAAATAGATTTAAGGGCCTAGATCTGATAGATAGAGTGCCTGATGAACTATGGAATGAGGTTCGTGACATTGTACAGGAGACAGGGATCAAGACCATCCCCATGGAAAAGAAATGCAAAAAAGCAAAATGGCTGTCTGGGGAGGCCTTACAGATAGCTGTGAAAAGAAGAGAAGCGAAAAGCAAAGGAGAAAAGGAAAGATATAAACATCTGAATGCAGAGTTCCAAAGAATAGCAAGAAGAGATAAGAAAGCCTTCTTCAGTGATCAATGCAAAGAAATAGAGGAAAACAACAGAATGGGAAAGACAAGGGATCTCTTCAAGAAAATCAGAGATACCAAAGGAACATTTCATGCAAAGATGGGCATGATAAAGGACAGAGATGGTGTGGACCTAACAGAAGCAGAAGATATTAAGAAGAGGTGGTAAGAATACACAGAAGAACTGTACAAAAAAGAGCTTCAAGACCCAGATAATCATGATGATGTGATCACTGACCTAGAGCCAGACATCTTGGAATGTGAAGTCAAATGGGCCTTAGAAAGCATCACTACGAACAAAGCTAGTGGAGGTGATGGAATTCCAGTGGAGCTATTCCAAGTCCTGAAAGATGATGCTGTGAAAGTACTGCACTCAATATGCCAGCAAATTTGGAAAACTCAGCAGTGGCCACAAGATTGGAAAAGGTCAATTTTCATCCCAATCCCAAAGAAAGGCAATGCCAAAGAATGCTCAAACTACCGCACAATTGCACTCATCTCACACGCTAGTAAAGTAATGCTCAAAATTCTGCAAGCCAGGCTTCAGCAATATGTGAACCATGAACTTCCTGATGTTCAAGCTGGTTTTAGAAAAGGCAGAGGAACCAGAGATCACATTGCCAACATCCGCTGGATCATGGAAAAAGCAAGAGAGTTCCAGAAAAAACATCTATTTCTGCTTTATTGACTATGCCAAAGCCTTTGACTGTGTGGATCACAATAAACTACGGAAAATTCTGAAAGAGATGGGAATACCAGACCACCTATTCTGCCTCTTGAGAAATCTGTATGCAAGTCAGGAAGCAACAGATAGAACTGGTCATGGAACAACAGACTGGTTCCAAATAGGAAAAGGAGTACGTCAAGGCTGCATATTGTCACCATGTTTATTTAACTTATATGCAGAGTACATCATGAGAAATGCTGGACTGGAAGAAACACAAGTTGGAATCAAGATTGCCGGGAGAAATATCAATAACCTCAGATATGCAGATGACACCACCCTTATGGCAGAAAGTGAAGAGGGGCTAAAAAGCCTCTTGATGAAAGTGAAAGTGGAGAGTGAAAAGGTTGGCTTAAAGCTCAACATTCAGAAAACGAAGATCATGGCATCTGGTCCCATCACTACATGGGAAATAGATGGAGAAACAGTGGAAACAGTGTCAGTCTTTATTTTTCTGGGCTCCACAATCACTGCAGATGGTGACTGCAGCCATGAAATTAAAAGACGCTTACTCCTTGGAAGGAAAGTTATGACCAACCTAGATAGCATATTCAAAAGCAGAGACATTACTTTACCAGCAAAGGTTCGCCTAGTCAAGGCTATGGTCTTTCCTGTGGTCATGTATGGATGTGAGAGCTGGACTGTGAAGAAGGCTGAGCGCCGAAGAATTGATGCTTTTGAACTGTGGTGTTGGAGAAGACTCTTGAGAGTCCCTTGGACCGCAAGAAGATCCAACCAGTCCATTCTGAAGGAGATCAGTCCTGGAATTTCTTTAGAAGGAATGATGCTAAAGCTGAAACTCCAGTATTTGGCCACCTCATGCGAAGAGTTGACTCATTGGAGAAGACTCTGATGCTGGGAGGGATTGGGGGCAGGAGGAGAAGGGGATGACAGAGGATGAGATGGCTGGATGGCATCACTGACTTGATGGGTGTGAGTCTGGGTGACCTCCGGGAGCTGGTGATGGACAGGGACGCCTGGCGTGCTGGGGTTCATGGGGTCGCAAAGAGTTGGACACGACTGAGCGACTGATCTGATCTCTGATCTGATCTGCATCTTCTCAATCCTTGTCTCCAGGCTTTTTATCTGTAACTCCATTTTGTTTTCAAGATTTTGGATCATTTTCACTATCATTGTTCAGAATTCTTTATCAGGTAGATTCCCTATCTCTTCTTCTTTTGTTTGGTTTGGTGGGCATTTATCCTGTTCCTTTACCTGCTGAGTATTTCTCTGCCTTTTCATCTTGTTTATATTACTGTGTTTGGGCTGGCCTTTCCCTGTTCTGGCAGTTTGTGGTTTCTCTTTATTGTGGAGGTTCCTCGATGTGGGAGGGGTTGGATGGATGGCTTGTCAATGTTTCCTGGTTAGGGAAGCTTGTGTTGGTGTTCTGGTGAGTGGAGCTGGATTTCTTCTCTCTGTAGTGCAATGAAGTGTCCAGTGATGAGTTTTGAGATGTCAGTGGGTTGGCTCCTCCGTCCATGGGATTTTCCAGGCAAAAGTACTGGGGTGGGGTGCCATTGCCTTCCCTGGGAGTCACTTTGGGCAGCCCGTATACTGAAGCTCAGGGCTATGTTCCTGTGTTGCTGATGAATTTGTGTGGTATGTCTTGTTCTGGAACTTGTTGACCATTGGGCGGTGCTTGGTTTCAGTGTAGGTATGGAGGCTTTCTGAATGGTCCATTCTGAAGGAGATCAGCCCTGGGATTTCTTTGGAAGGAATGATGCTAAAGCTGAAACTCCAGTATTTTGGCCACCTCATGCAAAGAGTTGACTCATTGGAGAAGACTCTGATGCTGGGAGGGATTGAGGGCAGGAGGAGAAGGGGATGACAGAGGATGAGATGGCTGGATGGCATCACTGACTCGATGAATGTGAGTCTGGGTGACCTCCGAGAGCTGGTGATGGATAGGGAGGCCTGGTGTGCTGCAGTTCATGGGGTCGCAAAGAGTCGGACACAACTGAGCGACTGATCTCATCTGATCTGATCTGATGGAGGCTTTTGATGAGCTTCTGTCGATTAATGTTCCCTGAAATCAGGAGTTCCCTGGTGTTCTCAGGTTTTGGACTTAAGCCTCCTGCCTCTGATTTTCAGCCATATTCTTACAGTAGCCTCAAGACTTCTCTGTCTATACACCACCAATGACAAAACATTTCCTTTTGAATACAATGGGCTGCCTTTCTGGGTGCCTGATGTCCTCTGCCAGCAATCAGAAGTCATTTTTGTGGAATTTGCCCAACATTCAACTGTTCTTTCAATGAATTTGTGTGGGAGAAAGTGGTCTCCCATCCTATTCCTCTGCCATCTTAGGATGTACCCCCTCTTCTTGATCTCTTATTGATGAAAGGGCTACTTAATTTATGGAGTCCGGTGCCAAATGAAAATGATGCTCATTTATTTTTTTCCCAAGAATTTCAAGTCTTTACAGCAGAGCATTAAGTCAGTTTCTGGCCTTCCAGATCACATAGGGTCCTAGGCAAATCCATGGATCACATGTCCATGATGCCAGCCCTATCTTTATTTTTCAGAATATTTGAAAGAACCTTTTAAAAATATATTATATATATATATATATGTATATGTATATATGTATATGTATATATGTATATGTATATATGTATATATACACACACACCACGGAGGAAATAATGAAAAATTGGATCCTCAAAGGCATCAACAAATTTGTTAAAATTTGCATAGCCAAACTTAGTTTTTCTCTATTACTTTAGAGGTGTTCAGTCTTTGTATATATTTATTAAAAATCCATTCTTTGGGCACCTATGTGCAAGACTTGACATAGCACTCTTCAGATACAACAGGGCATAGAATGGCCACAGAGTCAGCCCCCATAGGCTCTTCAGATTATGTCTCCTATCTCAACACTCATAATCAGCACTTACTCTTACAAACAACACTAAATCATGTCCCAGAAAATTGATAAAGGATATCACCTTGATTTTTTTTTTTTTTAAGTAACATGCCATTCCACCACAACCCTATTATCATGTCTCTGTTCCCTGCATTTTTTCAAGTGAGCAGAGTACTTCTCCATCCTCATGTTATTGATTATTCAGCCAAAATCAACAAAAACTATTCTGTCCATTTTCACTTCTTCATAGACTTTGCTGTATCAGAGGTCTGTCCCTCTCCATATTGTACTAGCTGTTAAACAGATTGATAACTAATATCAATCAACCCTATAATTCATCAACTCTGCAATGTGGCTTAAGTAATCACCCTTTACATTGACCTATTTCTTTATCTCAAGTCACAAACTCAAGTTTTATAAATTTTTAAAACTAGCTTTTATTAAAAGAGTTTTTTTTTTAATTTATTATTTTTTTTCCTTTCTACAATTTTCATATGGTTTACCACATTCAAAGTCTATTTTTAAAATTTAATTTACATTTTGTCTTCAGTTTTTAAACAATTTTTAGAATATTTGCATATTGCTTAAAAATGAGAAGTAAGAAGCCCATAATCAAAATAGAAGTTCTCCATGCCCTCATAATCTTCCCAGGTTGCTCACTGATTAAAACCCTGCCCCCCAAGGAGATGTGGGTTTGATCTTTGGGTCAAGAATATTCCTTGGAGAAGGAAATGGCAACCCACTCCAGTATTCTTTCCTGGGAAATCCCATGGGCAAAGGAGCCTTGAGGGATATAGTCCATGGCATCCCAAAGACTGGGACATGACTAGCGACTACGTAGCAGAAATGCCTTCCTAATCTAGTAACAATTGATAGTGTGGATATGTTTAAATTTTTGTGTTGGAATAAAAGGAGAAAGAAAAATTGAGAAGTGGATACTAGTAAACTGATGACTAATCTTCACGCACAATTTCAATATTTTTAATTATTTATAATATGTTTGTGTTGTGCTTAGTCACACAGTCGTGTCCGACTCCTTATGACCCTGTGAATTGCAGCCCACCAGGCTCCCCTGTCCATGGGTTTTTTCCCAGGCAAGAATACTGGAGTGGGTTATCATGCCCCTCCTCCAGGAGATCTTCCTAACCCAGGGATTGAGTCCAGGTTTCCTACATTGCTGATGGATAATTACCATCTGAGACACTAGGGAAGCCCAAGAATACTGGAGTGGGTAGCCTATTCCTTCTCCAGGGGATCTTCCTGACCCAGAAATTAAATTGAAGTCTCCTGCATTCCAGGTGGATTTTTAACCAGCTGAGCTACCAAAGAATTTATGGTATGTTTAGCACATACTAAGGAATGCACTGTCTTCATGCTTTTCCATTCAAATGAAATATTTATCTCCTGTAATTGATCTTTCTTTCCCCAAATACACCCTGTCTCTCAGAATTTTTAGGAGATAATTTCTGATAATTTCATAATTAATTTATATGACCATAACAAGCTCAGTATGTCATTTAGTTGAATCGAATATTAATTCAATGTTTTCTTAAGCAACATTTTACTTTTATTAATGTCAATGCCTTGCTTAATCTCTTAGCTTTATATATGCTTCTACTTCCCAAATGCAACTATTCTAATCTAATTCCCAACAATTTCTAAATTGTTATTTAGAAAAAAAGAAATTATGCTAACCTATTATAACTAAAACTTCTCCTATCATTCACTATAAATTTTTTGAAAATATACGGTCTTCCAAAATATAATTTTTGACTTCTGTTTCAAGCAGAAAATTTTCCCTGATTTTTTATCTTTCAGGAGTTATACATATCTTCTAGAAATTTAAAAGTAAATTGTAGTACAATGTTTGATTAGATAAATACAAAGATATATAATACCTTTTCACCTGGATATCTACAATTTTATATAGAGCTTTTCATACATTTTGAATATTTGCCTCATGATCTGGTATATCATCTTTATCTTCATAATAATCAAAATTATTAAACTCTAGTGTGCCCAATGTGGCATTATTCACACAAGTATCATTATACTCTAACCCGTTTTGTTACCCAGTAGAAGCTAACAGGGATTTTCCTGGTGGCTCAGACTATAAAGACTCCGCCTGCAATGAGGGAGATCTGAGATTGATCCCTGGGTTTGGAAGATCCCCTGAAGGAGGAAATGGCAACCCATTCCAATACTCTTGCCTGGAGAATCCCTATGGACAGAGGAGCCTGGCAGGCTATGGTCCATGTGGTTGCAAAGAGTCCTAAGGTTGGTCAGGACTAAGCAACTAAACACAGCACAGAAGCTAACAGATCGATTCCTATTTTAATTCCAAATTAAATATATTTTTACAGAGGATTAATTACCACTACAAAATCAATTACAGAATATTTGCTAGATCTTTGAGATCATTTGGCTATTTCAGTATTCCCACTTTCTCTGATTTTCCAGACACCAAAACAACATAAACACGAAATAACAGTCAATCATTTTAAGGCAGAAAGCCTGTTTATATATTTTAATGGCAATATTGTTTATTCCAGATTTATGTCTCTATCAATGCAATGTAATACAGATGGGACACTATTAGCAAACATGTATGTGTAAAGAAGTAATTTTAATAAGCAAAACCATCATGTTTCTTCTCTAGAGAAAGTAGAGTATATATTTTTGTTTGTTTGTTTCTGTTTTGTGAGTGTATTTGTATGTATAAATTTTTCTTGACTAACATTTAGCCCTTATTTTGTACTATATGGATGATCGCAGATAGGAAAGATACATTCAGAATATCCAGAAATTGTAAGCATTTTACATTCTCTCTGCAGTACCTGTAATCTTTCTTCAGTAGCTTCTGGGTGATAAAATACAGCAACCCTATTCCAAAACCCATTCAGTTGGGAATCTCTTAAAATATAAAATTTTAGTATTAGCCTAGACTTACAAATGCAGTTTTAAAATATTGACTTCTATATACTATGAACATGTTACCAAAAGGTGTTTGAAATAAGTGTAAACATAGATATATATTGTTGGGCATGTTTTCTATTCATGATGGTGTTTTGTAAACTAAACATGTGTAAAACAGACTTGATTATCACAAACTATGTGTGTCTTTATGTCCTTGAATTCAATAGAAAGAGATGATATATACAATAATACTCCCTCAAGCTATCTACGTTTCTCAAGAGAGTCTTAATCTCTGTTCACTCCTTGTTGTGGTTTTATCCTGCTATTAGCTACTTATTTTCTTTTATTCTTTATGTACAACAGATAAAAATAAGGATTTCTACATGAAGACATTAAATTTATTTCAAATATGAATTTTAGCTTTAATAGCAATGCTTATTTTTAAGGGCATGCCTTAATATTAATAACCTACAAAATAAATTCCTGCATGACTATATCTCTCAGGACAAAGAAATATTTATAGAAAATGGCATCACCTCCTGAATAACAAATAAAACTATATAACAGAGCACATTTCCCTTAAGATGTAGAATTCTAATCTGTCTGGCTTTGAATCTGAAGCCTACTTGAAAACCTCCTCAAGTAGCTGTTTACCAAAGCACATATGAAAAAAATATATATACATATTCACAATCATTTTAGTAAAAATAATCAGTAATTATTTTAAACTCATAATAGATTCATATAAACAATTCAACTGATATAAGAGATGAATTAATTGCTATTTCAAGTTCATGTTAGTCTGGGAAACTTTGCAAGGATGGAATAAAGTTATTTTGTTTGCTTGTTTTGGAACAAAGTTCTTAATGCATCTTTGTTTTCACTCATTCCATGGAGGAAATGGGACAAGGCACACAAAAACTCCTTATTCAATTAGGTGTCCTCAAAGCCCTTCATCTACTGATCTCATAAACACAGTGGCCTTTGCTTTATTTGGGGATGCAGCATGCAGCTCACATAAGCTCCCTCTTATGTGCACAGTGCAGAAAGGTTGATGAACAAAGGCAGAGAAAGATTAGTGCCAGCAAAAATTCATTAACCCAGTTTTAATGTCGTCTTTAGGCCTGCCAATTCAGGAGATGTAAGAGATGTGGGTTTGATGCCTGAATTGGGAAGATTCCCTGGAGTAGGAAATTGCAGTATGCTACAGTATTCTTGCCTGGAAAATTCCATGGACCAAAGAACCCAGTGGGTTACAATCTATGAGGTCACAAAGAGTTACAGGACTGAAAAACTGAGCACACACACACACACACACATAACTTACTTTCTTCCTAAAATACTAAGATATTCACAATTTTAAGCATTTTGCCTATAGTGATTCATTTAATCCACATATGAGTCTATGATATAGGTACAACCAGCATCCCGGTTTCACAAGTGAGGGAACCAAGGCACAGAAACGTATGTTTTCATCGTCATGAAGCAAGTAGATAGAAAGTATGATTGGATACAATGTCCATAGTGTTAGGTACTGAAATCTGCTGTTATTATCAAATTTCGAATTTAAAAAAAAATCTGTTATTTGGAAGCTATTTCTGTTCTTTGGCGAGCCAGCATTCAATTTTTACATTGTTGTTTCTTAGAAATCTAGTTTATTTATTACTTATAATACCTCACCCACAATATGAAGTTTCTTCAACCCCTGATTGTGTAGTCTCTCCACTTTGTGATTGTTGACAGGAATAGTACTGCCTGACAGGTTGACTTAAACTGATGGAAATATTCTATATCTTCACTGGTTGATACATAATGTGTGCTAATCACTTAGTTGTATTTGACTCTTAGATTATAGCTCACAAACCTCCTCTGTCCATGGAATTTTCCAGGTAAGAATACTGCAGTGGGTTGCTATGTCCTTCTCCAGGAAGGATTTTCCTGACCCAGGGATCAAACCTCGGTCTCCTGCATTGCAGGCAAACTTTTTACCATCTGAACCACCATGGAAACCATAGTCACTGGTTAGCTCCATCTGGCTTAAAGGGAGTTTTAAATGTGGGGAGTGAAATTGAGGAAATGAAATTTTAATTTAATTTTAAAATTATAACTAAATCAAATTGAAATAAACACCTGTGGTTAATTACTTTCATATCGAACAGCATTGACCTTGAACTTTTAACATCTTTAGAGTTTAAGAAAGGAAATACAAATTTATTTTTATAGTCAACAGCTCAGTTGATTCTCTAGTATATTTTATATATTTTTCTACATGCCACTGCTTTCTTATAACTCAGACAACTCTCTGATTAAATTTTCTTCTTGCTGTTTGAAGGAAATTGGGGGGAAAAATTAGCAAACTTTAATAAGAATAGTGTTTCATGTGTTGAGAAGTTTTAAAGTCCTAAAGAAAAAGGAAAAATAGGACGGGAGAGAGGTAGGATCGAATTATAGAAGTATATGTAACAGTCTGGATAAGCAAGTACTGTTGCAGATTTGAGATTCCTCAAATCTCAGTGCCAGAATACTGCCAAATTTATCTCTCATCAAAACTACAAGTTGAACAATAGTAGTCTCTCTTGCTCTGTTCATTTTAATCCAGCAAGGATCCATCCTATAGAGTTTCCTCTGTGCTTCAATAATTTTAATAGTGGTAGAAATTGAAGAACAAGAGTGAAAAACAGATAGCACACCAACAAATGCTCTTAAAGCATTTGCATGGAATTAAATCATGTCATGTCAGTTTTCATTTCACCAGCATATGCAAATCACATGGCCATATATTAACGCAAAGAGTCGTAAAAGTTTGGAAATCACCTGAGTACATTTTTCTTATTAAACATATGCAATTATCCTTTCCTCAGTGAAGCAAATAAATATCCCAGTCAATGTAATCCTTATAGAGTTCCCATATGGACTGCAATATGACTCCTTTTGACCTAGAGGTAAAATTTTTTAAAAGTTTATAGTAATATAGCCACAGGCCCCAGTAAACACTCATCAAAACAGGGCATAGGAGACATAAATTGCTAATCATTTCTCAACAATTCTTAAATCTCAGTGGACAGTTTATGAAAGAATATGTACAAGCACTGAAACGTTTAAAAATCACTATTCTTGGCAGAAGAACAAATTTCTTAGCTTAATTTTTACACAGAGTAAGAATTACAAAGAAAAAATTAAAATATCAAATGGACATAGACTTATTCTTTAAAAGTTATAATTTTTAATTTAAAAACAGATATACCTCTTTTTATTGAATTTCACTTAATTGCATTTCCCAGTTATTGCATTTTTACAAATTGAAGGTTCATGGCAACTCTGTGTTAAGCAAGTCTATCAGCATCATTTTTTTCCCCCAACAATATTTGTTTACTTCATATTTCTATGTTACATTTTGGTAATTCTTTTGATATTTCAAACTCTACATTACTATTATATTTGATTTGGTGATTTACAATCAATGATCTTTGATATTACTATTGTAATTTGGGGGAAAGTACCACAAATTGCATCCATGTAAGATAGAAAATTCATTAATAAGTATGTTCCTACTATTCCATTGACTGGCTGTCCATTCATCTCTCTCCCTCTCCTTGGGCCACCCTATTATCTGAAACACATTAGTATTTAATTAGATCAACTAATAATCTTACAATGATCTCTAAGTGCTCAAGTAAAAGGAAGAGTCACACATCTCTCACTTTATATCAAGAGCTAGAAATGATTAAGCTTGATTAGGAAGGCATATTCAAAGACAAAATAGGCCAAAAGCTAGCATCTTTCCCCAGTTAGTCAAATTGTGAATGCACAGGAAAAAATAAAGGAAATTAAAAGTACTACTCCAATGAATTCATTAATGAAAGGAAAGTGTTATTGCTGGTATGGAGACATTTTTAGCTGTCTGGATAGACGGCCAAACCAGCCACAGCATTCCCTTAAACCAAAGCTTAATCCAGAGCAAGGCTTTAATTCTATTCAATTCTATGAAGCCTCAGAAAAGTAAGGATGATGCAGAAGAAAAGTTTGAAGCAAACAGACATTGATTCATGAAGTTTAAGGAAAAAAGTCACCTCTATAACCTAACTAGTGCAAAATGAAGCAGTGAGTGCTGATGTAGAAAATCCAGCAAGTTATACAATTCCAGCTAAGATAATAATAGTGACTAGAACAAACAATAGATGTTCAATATAGATACAATAAACTTCTATTGGAAGAAGAAGTCTTTGAGGACATTCAAAGCTAGAGAGTCCAAGTCAATGTCTGCTTTAGATTCAATGGACAGGCTGACTCTTGTTAAGGGGCTAATGCAGCTGATGACTTAAAGTTGAAGTCAAAGCTCATTTACTATTCCAAAAATTCAAAGGCTCTTAAGAATTATGCTAAACTGACTCTATCTACAATCTATAAATGGAACAACAAAGTCTGGATGATAGCAAATCTATTTACAACATGATTCATTGAATATTTTAAGCCCACTTTTGAAACTTACTTCTCAGAAAAAGGAAAGTTCCTTTTACAATAGTACTGCTCATTGACAATGAACCTGTTTGCTTAAGAGGTCTCATGGATATGTACAATGAGATTAATGTTGTTTTCATGCCTGCTAACATATCCATTCTGCAGCCTGTGGTTCTAGGAATAATTTTAACTTTCAAGTATTATCATTTTCTTTTTTTTTTTTCTTATTTTTTTCAAGTGTTATCATTTTAAAAATACATTTCATAGTGCTATAGCTGCCATAGATAATGATTTCTTGGATGGATCTGGGAAAAGTAAATTGAAAACCTCTGGTAAGGATTTACCATTCCATATGCCATAAAGAACATTGGTGATTCATGAGGAGATCAAAATAAACAGTATTTTAGAATGTTCCAAATTCTAAGGGTTGACTTTGAGGATTTTAAGACTTCAATGGAGGATGTAAGTAATATATGTTAAAAATAAGAAGAGAAGTGGAGTCTGAAGATGTAACTGAATTGCTGTAGACTCACGATAGATCTTAATAGATGAGACGTTGCTTCTTATAGATGAGCAAAGAAAGGGTATCTTGAGATGGAATCTACTCCTGTGAAGATGCTGCAAAGACAGTTGAAATGACAATAAATGATATAAACAATTGACAGAGCAGTGGCAGGTTTTGAGAATTGATTCTAGTTTTGAAAGAAGTTCAACTGTGGGTACATTGCTATAAAACAGCATTGCATTTTACAGAGAAATCATTCCTGAAAAGAAGAGCTAGTTAATGTGGCAAACTTCACTGTATTCTAAAAAAGAAAAACACAACAAAAACAAAAAGCTGTCACAGCCACTCCAATCTTTAATAATCACCAACCTGATAGGTTACCAGTGGTGATTCAAACTGAACCTGCAATTTCTTAAAGATGTCTGTAACCAGTATTGCTAGATGTTCTTTATTTGAACAATTAAAGAAAATAAATGATTGTCAAAATGTATATAAAACTAAGATCATGGTACCCAATCCCATCACTTCATAGCAAATAGATAGGGAAACAGTGGAAACAGTGGCAGACTTTATTTTGGGGGCTCCAAAATCACTGAAGATGGTGACTGCTGCTATGAAATTAAAAGAAGTTTATTCATTGAAAGGAAAGTTATGACCAATCTACATAGCATATTAAAAAGCAGAGACATTACTTTGACAACAGAGGTCCATCTATTCAAGGCTATGGTTTTTCCAGTAGTCATGTATGCATGTGAGAGTTGGACTATAAAGAAAGCTGAGCACTGAAGAATTGATGCTTTTGAACTGTGGTGTTGGAGAAGACTCTGGAGAGTCCCTTGGACTGCAAGGAAATCCAACCAGTCCATTCTAAAGGAAATCAGTCCTGGGTGTTCACTGAAGGACTGATGCTGGAGCTGAAACTCCAATACTTTGACTATCTGATGCAAATAACTGACTCACTGGAAAAGACCCTGATGCTGGAAAAGTTTGAGGTGGGAGGAGAAGGGGATGACAGAGGATGAGATGGTGGGATGGCATCACTGAATCAATGGACATGAGTTTGGATAAACTCTGGGAGTTGGTGATGGACAGGGAAGCCTGGCATGCTGCAGTCCATGGGGTCACAAAGAGTTGGACATGAATGAACAACTGAACCGAACTGAACTGAAATATATATATATATATACATATATAAAATCATCTTAACACTAAAAATGTGATAAAATTCATTGAAAGTTTTGCTGTTTAAAGAGAATTTCAAATATAATATTTTAATCTCAGATACTATTTGACATCCAGTGACTTTTTTTGTATTTTTATTTTTTAATTAAATTTATTTTAATTAGAGGCTAATTACATTACAATAAAGATGATAACGATAACCCTGTATGGGAGACAGCAAAAGAGACACAGATATCTAGTGACATTTTTATGTATATGTGTGTGTTTATATGTATATGAATATGTGTATGCATAGATATTATATAAAGATATCTAGAGAAAAATTGGTTCCTAAATGAAGTAGATAGAGTCAAATTTTTCAATCTGTTTTTTGTTTTCAACTCTATGTTCTTTCTTTAGACTACACTGCCTACTACAAGGTTTGACTGATTAGAGAAAACTTCATGTATTGCACAGAGCCTTCATGGGTGGACACAAAGAGTAGACAAAGAAGAAATAATGCCTTAAATAGTAAGCATGAAAATGTAAAATAAAATAAAATAAAAAACAGAGATGAAATAGTTTACCAATCATTCAGTTATCCCTTCCAATATGTCGGCATTGAAATTAAAACATACACTCAAGAGAGGAAACTCCAATTATATTCATGGAAGAACTTCACCATAAAAATGGAATGAGTGGCCTATATTTTGAAGGATGATAAAGTTTTTTTTTAAATAATAAAAATAAAGTACACCTTTGGGGATAAAAGAAGGAAAAAATTGACCTAAAGTCATAAGTATTCTCATTTCAAAGTATAAGGAAAATAGTCAAAGTGTTTTTTGCAATAATGTAATCATTCTTCTATTCAAATGAATACTACACCTAACACATTCCTCATTATAAACATGTAGTCATTTGTACCTCATTAGATTAGTCACTAATGCCTTTCCTTTAAATTAAAAGCTATATAATTACTTTTGCCTTTTAATGGAGTCACATAGTATGTTAGTCATTCATTAATATGCTAACTGTTAAGATCACCAGTGGTTCAACTTAAGGTGTTCTGTCTCATTTATTTGAGAGAATGCATGGCTATTAAATGGACAGTTGTGGAAATGTGTAACTCAATGACTCTCTGTGTAACCAATGAATTATTCATTGAAATGGAAAGATTAGTTTAAATGGATATTAAATCTCATGGAAGAGAGTAGAGTAGAATAGAAATGAAATAAGGCTCTCTGTTATGTCTACTTACCAATAGATGTATAATTACCATTGCCCTATTTACAAATTGACTTATGAGATAAGAGCTGCCACCATTAACTCAGTAGCCCACTACAATGTAACTTCTGAAAGAAAACATTTTTTATTCCTATTTTCATGTGTGTGTTTCTTATTGCTGTTGCTTTTAGTTGGTAAGTAATGTCCAACTTTTTGGGATTCCATGGACTTTAGACTGCCAGACTCCTCTGTCCTTAGGATTTTCCAGGTAAGAATACTTGATTGATTGGGTTGTCATTTCCTTCTCCAGGGGATCTTCTCTACCCAGGGATCAAACCTGCAGCCCCTGCTGAGTTTCCTGCATTGGCAGGAGGGTTCTTTACCACTGTGCCACCAGGGAAGCTCTTATTTCTCATACTCTTATCTAAATTCAGCTTTCTACATTTATCACATACACAGCATATTCTACAGATATTATTAATAGTAAAAGATTCCTTCTCCATTTCTAAGTACTTATGTACTTAGAAAGAAGAGGAAGAAAAATTAGAATCTGTTGGAAAAACAACCTGTTTCTTTCTCATCCTCAGTTTGTTTGTTTGTTTGTTTCTGACATAACCAATGAAATGACCAGGTAGACTTCTTTTTTCCAGACTCAATCTTTTATTTATCACCTGGTAACACTTAGTGTCCCATACCCATATTTTCTTGCTAGAGTTTTGTATTTACTTCTCTTCCTTTTACCCTATCTCAGGGACTCAAGAGTAGTAATTTCTAATTTAATGTGCAATAATGCTGATGTATTTCTTTTTTCTGTATAATCTACACTTTTATATTTTTCTTGAGCCATAGTTTTGTGATTTAAATAGATACTCTGTTCACACTAATCAGAGAGTTAAAAGAGTTGAACAAAAGCAAAGGAAACTTTCCGAACCTCCTGAATATATTCCATGTAATAAAAAAATGGCAATCACTTGCCTTAGGTTTTTCATTAGGTCTTTATGGAATTTAGAAAGATGGTAACAATAACCCTGTATATGAGACAGCAGAGGAGACACTGATGTATAGAACAGTCTTTTGGACTCTGGGAGAGGGAGAGGGTGGGATGATTTGGGAGAATGGCATTGAAATACGTATAATATCATGTTTGAAACGAGTCGCCAGTCCAGGTTCAATGCCTGATACCGGATGCCTGGGGCTGGTGCACTGGGACAACCAAGAGGGATGGTATGGGGAGGGAGGAGGGTTCAGGATGGGGAACACATGTATACCTGTGGTGGATTCATTTTGATGTATGACAAAACAAATAGATGTAATAATTCTGCTTCTGAAGAAATAAAAGACTCAATGAGTGTGATGGATATTCTACTCCAAATGTGCATGATTATATATATATCATAGAGGTGGCAAATAGATTCAAGGGATTAGATATGTTAGACAGAGTGCCTGAAGAACAATGGGCAGAAGTTCATAGCACTGTACAAGAAGTAGTGACCAAAACCATCCAAAGAAAAAGAAATGCAAGAAGATAAAGAGATTGATTAGACTTTACAAATAGTGGAGGAAAGAAGAGAAGTGAAAGGCAAGAGAGAAAGGTCAGTTTTCATTCCAATTCAAAAGAAGGCCAATGCCAAAGAACGTTCAAACTACCATATAATTAAGTTCATTTCATACATCAGATCAGATCAGATCAGTAGCTCAGTCGTGTCCGACTATTAGCGACCCCATGAACCGCAGCACGCCAGGCCTCCCTGTCCATCACCAACTTCCGGAGTTCACTCAGACTCGCATCCATCGAGTCAGTGACGCCATCGAGCCATCTCATCCTCTGTCGTCCCCTTCTCCTCCTGCCCTCAACCCCTCCCAGCATCAGAGTCTTCTTCAATGAGTCAACTCTTCGCATGAGGTGGCCAAAATACTGGAGTTTCAGCTTCAGCATGATTCCTTCTAAAGAAATTCCAGGATTGATCTCCTTCAGAATGGACTGGTTGGATCTTCTTGCAGTCCAAGGGACTCTCAAGAGTCTTCTCCAACACCACAGTTCAAAAGCATCAATTCTTCGGTGCTCAGCCTTCTTCACAGTCCAGCTCTCACATCCATACATGACCACAGGAAAGACCATAGCCTTGACTAGGCGAACCTTTGTTGGTAAAGTAATGTCTCTGCTTTTGAATACGCTATCTAGGTTGGTCATAACTTTCCTTCCAAGGAGCAAGCGTCTTTTAATTTCATGGCTGCAGTCACCATCTGCAGTGATTTTGGAGCCCAGAAAAAGAAAGTCTGACACTGTTTCCACTGTTTCCCCATCTATTTCCCATGCAGTGATGGGACCAGATGCCATGATCTTCGTTTTCTGAATGTTGAGCTTTAAGCGAACCTTTTCACTCTCCACTTTCACTTTCATCAAGAGGCTTTTTAGCCCCTCTTCACTTTCTGCCATAAGAGTGGTGTCATCTGCATATCTGAGGTTATTGATATTTCTCCCGGCAATCTTGATTCCAACTTGTGTTTCTTCCAGTCCAGCATTTCTCATGATGTACTCTGCATATAAGTTAAATAAACATGGTGACAATATGCAGCCTTGACGTACTCCTTTTCCTATTTGGAACCAGTCTGTTGTTCCATGACCAGTTCTAACTGTTGCTTCCTGACCTGCATACAGATTTCTTAAGAGGCAGATCAGATGGTCTGGTATTCCCATCTCTTTCAGAATTTTCCATAGTTTATTGTGATCCACACAGTCAAAGGCTTTGGCATAGTCAATAAAGCAGAAATAGATGTTTTTCTGGAACTCTCTTGCTTTTTCCATGATCCAGCGGATGTTGGCAATTTGATTTCTGGTTCCTCTGCCTTTTCTAAAACCAGCTTGAACATCAGGAAGTTCACGGTTCACACATTGCTGAAGCCTGGCTTGGAGAGCTTTGAGCATTACCTTACGAGCGTGTGAGATGAGTGCAATTGTTCGGTAGTTTGAGCACTCCTTGGCATTGCCTTTCTTTGGGATTGGGATGAAAACTGACCTTTTCCAATCTTGTGGCCACTGCTGAGTTTTCCAAATTTGCTGGCATACTGAGTGTAGCACTTTCACAGCATCATCATTCAGGACTTGGAATAGCTCCACTGGAATTCCATCACCTCCACTAGCTTTGTTCGTAGTGATGCTTTCTAAGGCCCATTTGACTTCACATTCCAAGATGTCTGGCTCTAGGTCAGTGATCACATCATCATGATGATCTAGGTCTTGAAGCTCTTTTTTATACAGTTCTTCTGTGTATTCTTGCCACCTCTTCTTAATATCTTCTGCTTCTGTTAGGTCCACACCATCTCTGTCCTTTATCGTGCCCATCTTTGCATGAAATGTTCCTTTGGTATCTCTGATTTTCTTGAAGAGATCCCTAGTCTTTCCCATTCTGTTGTTTTCCTCTATTTCTTTTCATTGATCACTGAAGAAGGCTTTCTTATCTCTTCTTGCTATTCTTTGGAACTCTGCATTCAGATGTTTATATCTTTCCTTTTCTCCTTTGCTTTTCGCTTCTCTTCTTTTCACAGCTATCTGTAAGGCCTCCCAAGACAGCCATTTTGCTTTTTTGCATTTCTTTTCCATGGGGATGGTCTTGATCCCTGTCTCCTGTACAATGTCACGAACCTCATTCCATAGTTCATCAGGCACTCTATCTATCAGATCTAGGCCCTTAAATCTATTTCTCACTTCCACTGTATAATCATAAGGGATTTGATTTAGGTCATACCTGAATGGTCTAGTAGTTTTCCCTACTTTCTTCAATTTCAGTCTGAATTTGGCAATAAGGAGTTCATGGTCCAAGCCACAGTCAGCTCCTGGTCTTGTTTTTGCTGATTGTATAGAGCTTCTCCATCTTTTGGCTGCAAAGAATATAATCCATCTGATTTCGGTGTTGACCATCTGGTGATATCCATGTATAGAGTCTTCTCTTGTGTTGTTGGAAGAGGGTATTTGCTATGATCAGTGCATTTTCTTAGCAAAACTCTATTAGTCTTTGCCCTGCTTCATTCTGTATTCCAAGGCCAAATTTGCCTGTTACTCCAGGTGTTTCTTGACTTCCTACTTTTGCATTCCAGTCCCCTATAATGAAAAGGACATCTTTTTTGGCTGTTAGTTCTAAAAGGTCTTGTAGGTCTTCATAGAACCGTTCAACTTCAGCTTCTTCGGCGTTACTGGTTGGGGCATAGATTTGGATTACTGTGACATTGAATGGTTTGCCTTGGAAACGAACAGAGATCATTCGTTCATTTTTGAGATTGCATCCAAGTACTGCATTTCGTACTCTTTTGTTGACCATGATGGCCACTCCATATCTTCTGAGGGATTCCTGTCCACAGTAGTAGATATAATTGTCATCCGAGTTAAATTCACCCATTCCAGTCCATTTTAGTTTGCTAATTCCTAGAATGTCAACATTCACTCTTGCCATCTCTTGTTTGACCACTTCCAATTTGCCTTGATTCATGGACCTGACATTCCAGGTTCCTATGCAATATTGCTCTTTACAGCATCGGACTTTGCTTCTATCACCAGACACATCCACAGCTGGGTATTCTTTTTGTTTTGGCTCCATCCTTTCATTCTTTCTGGAGTTATTTCTCCACTGATCTCCAGTAGCATATTGAGCCCCTACTGACCTGGGGAGTTTCTCTTTCAGTATCCTATCATTTTGCCTTTTCATACTGTTCATGGGGTTCTCAAGGCAAGAATACTGAAGTGGTTTGCCATTCCCTTCTCCAGCGGACCACACCCTGTCATATCTCTCCACCATGACCCGCCCATCCCAGGTTGCCCCTCGGGCATGGCTTAATCTCATTGAGTTAGACAAGGGTGTGGTCCTGGTGTGATTAGATTGACTAGTTATCTGTGAGAATGGTTTTAGTGTATTTGCCCTCTGATGCCCTCTTTCAAGACCTACTGTCTTACTTGGGTTTCTCTTACCTTGGGCGTGGGGTATCTCATCCCGGCTGCCCTGTCAGGTCCATACCTTTTCTGTCCTTTATCGAGCCCATATTTGCATGAAATGTTCCTTTGGTATCTCTGATTTTCTTGAAGAGATCCCTAATCTTTCCCATTCTGTTGTTTTCCTCTATGTCTTTGCATTGATCGCTGAAGAAGGCTTTCTTATCTCTTCTTGCTATTCTTTGGAACTCTGCATTCAGATGTTTATATCTTTCCTTTTCTCCTTTGCTTTTTGCTTCTCTTCTTTTCACAGCTATTTGTAAGGCCTCCCCAGACAGCCATTTTGCTTTTTTGCATTTCTTTTCCATGGGGATGGTCTTGATTCCTGTCTCCTGTACAATGTCACGAACCTCAGTCCATAGTTCATCAAGCACTCTATCTATCAGATCTAGGTCCTTAAATCTATTTCTCACTTCCACTGTATAATCATAAGGAATTTGATTTAGGTCATACCTGAATGGTCTAGTGGTTTTCCCTACTTTCTTCAATTTCAGTCTGAATTTGGCAATAAGGACTTCATGATCTGAGCCACAGTCAGCGCCTGGTCTTGCACCTTACACACTCATAGAAGAATGTGATTAGTAAATGTTTTAGAAATAAGGGGATATTTGAAATGATTTTTCAGTGATGAAATTCAGCAGGCTGACAGAGGGTTGAGTAGATTTCCATACCTCAGGGTTCATGTGAAATGTCAAAGAAGTGAATAATCAAATTTGTAAGTTGCGATTCATCCATTGAAACCAAACAGTATATGGTGCATGACAGTGGAAGATAACATTGAAATAGTATATATTAAAAATAAAATATCATGTACAGTAATACTATTTCAAGACATTTGATATTAACTTCTGTGTAACAGAGAGCAGAGTCTCAGCAAGATATTTCACAAGAAAAATTTCATTATAGACATAACCTTTAGCAACATGTTGCAGCCAGACTTGGTTATTAAGCCAGAGGTATAATGTAGATCAGTCAAGAAATGAAATGATTGGAATTATTTATACAGTACTACATATTCAAAGGGAAGGAAAACATTCAGGTTAACTTTTTGAAATGGATTTATAGCTGGTGGGAAGAAGATCAAATGGTCAAAATAATTTGATATCACCAATAAAGTTTGTGAAATATGAATGTTAACAAAATTTGAAATATGTTTAAAAATCACATAATTTCCATGAAGACAGCAAAATAAACTCTTCTATAATTAATATGAATAATCTTTATTTCCCAAAATACTTTATCACATATAACCTATTAAGATATTGAGAGTATCCTCAATATTTTTTTCTTAGTTTTCTTAAACTTGTCCCTTTTCTTTCTGAACTTAACAACTGCTACTGTAGTGAGATAAATATTATATATATTTCATAAGTCTCTCAATTCTATTCCATGAAAACTAATCTAAACTTGCTTTCAATAATGCACCAGAATGAACGATACTGCAGAATGCCAACAACTCAGATTGAAGGTCTGAGAATGAAGCTCACAAAGTTAAAAGTGGGGAACTATATGTGTGTGTGCTTATATGACTGAATATGTTTTCCACATGTAAAAATAAAGTAACTGAATGTGACTCACATTGTTCAAAATGGCAAACTAGAGGTTCTGTTTTAAAATTATATTTTGTTAAATTTTTTGAATTGAAAAATATATTAATTACATTTAAAGAGACATCTTCATTTGCCTCTCATAAATTTCTTAAAGCATAATAAAAACATTCTATGACAATATATTTAGTTCTCTTTCTTCTATTCAATCAACAAACACATTTATTTCCAACATATTGTGCTATGTATGGGGCTCCCCTGGTGCCTCAGCAGTAAAGAATGTGCCTGCAGTGCAGGAGATACAGGAGGAGCAGTTTGATCCCTGAGTCAGGAAAATCCCCTGGAGGAGGGTATGGCAACCCACTCCAGTATTCTTGCCTGCAAAATTCCATAGACAGAGGAGCCTACAGTCCATGGGTTTGCAAAGAGTCGGCGAATTTTGTTTGCAAAGTGACTTAACACACATGCATGCTATGTATGCAATTTGGAGTAAAGAATGTGAAAAGTACTCTGTAACAACGTAGAGGGGTGGGGGTGGGTGGGAGGTTGGAGGGAGCTTCAACAGGGAGGGGACATATGTATGCCTATGGCTGACTCATGTTGATGTATGGCAGAAACCAACACAATATTATAAAACTATTATTCTTCAATTAAAATAAATAAGTTAAAAATGAAACTAGTCCAGATCAGATCAGATCAGATCAGTCGCTCAGTCGTGTCCGACTCTTTGCGACCCCATGAACCGCAGCACGCCAGGCCTCCCTGTCCATCACCAGCTCCCGGAGGTCAACTAGTCCAAGGCCTTCTTTAATCAGGTTTACAATGACTTTGTGAATATTTACAGGGTGTGAGAGCTAATTTCATGTCTCAATTTGACTAGCCTATGGTGCTCAACTCTGGTCAAAAGTTTGTTTAGATGTTGCTGTGAAATTATTTTTTGTATGTGAATAGCATTCAAATTGGTAAACTTTGGGTAAAGATTATCCTTGATAATGTTAGTAGGCCTTATCCAATCCACTGAAGACATTAACAGAAAAGACTGAGGGACCCATAAATGGAAGGATTATCTTTGGACTCAAGACTGCAATATTGACTCCTGGCAAAATTTCCAAACTAGCACTGCTGGCACTCCTGGCTAGCACTGCAGATTTCACACTTGCCTGTGCCCCAAATCATGTGATTCAATTCCTAAAGATAAATTTCTCTCTAAAATGTGTGTGTGTGTGTGTGTGTGTGTGTGTGTGTGTCCTATTGGTTTTGGCTTTCTGGAAACCCTAATTAAATAGACAGTAATAGCATATTAAGAAATATACTGGCCCAAAGGGAAAATCTGCAGGCTAGTTCCAGAGATGTGATTTCTTTGTTACAAAGATGATGGGCACACTATACACTTGAAAAGCTACTTGCTTTAATGTCACATAGGAAACACGGGGCTCTTTGTAAGCATAATGTCAAAACTGTAAACATTTTGACTTGGATACTAAAGACATATGACTCAATAAAAGAGTAAAAGAACTATGGAAGAATTATTCAAGGAAAGCAAAATTATTCAAGGAAAGAAAAAGAAATTCTCCTGTAGTAAAAGAAACCCATTGTGACCCCATGGACTATACAGTCAATGGAATTCTCCAGGCCAAATTACTGGAGTGGGTAACTCTTCCCTTCTCCAGGAGATCTTCCAAATCCAGGGATTGAACCCAGGTCTCCCACATTGCAGGTGGATTCCTTACCAGCTGAGCCACCAGGGAAGCCCAAGAACACTGGAATGGGTAGCCCTTCCATTCTCCAGCGGCTCTTTTCTACCCAGTAATTGAACCAAAGTCTTCTGCATTGCAGGCGGATTCTTTACCAACTGAACTACTAGGGAAGATGATTGTAAAAGAAATACAGGATAATTATTCAGGGAAAGCAAAAGTTCATTTATACTTCAGATAGAGTGGAGAAAAATCATATTATTTAGAGTAAAAGTTGTGGTTTGGGTATGATTTCTCTCAAGCACTGCTTGTGCAATCTTCAAGAAAAGCACCTGTGTTTTTTCGTAAGTGCTAAAGTAAAGTGAAAGTCACTTACTTAGTTGTGTCTGATATTTTGCAACCCTTGGGCTATAGAGTCCATGGAATTCTCCAGGTCAGAATACTGGAGTAGGTAGCCTTTCCCTTCTCCAGGGGATCTTCCCAACCCACGGACTGAACCCAGGTCATCTGCATTGCAGGTGGATTCTTTACTGGCTGAGCCACATGGGAAGACCAAGAATACTGGAGTGGATAGCCGATCCCTTCTCCAGTGGACCTTTCCAATCCGGGAATCGAACCAAGGTCTTCTGCATTGCAGTTGGATTCTTTACCAACTGAGCTACCCGAGGATCTTTGATAAGCTCTGTCAACCTTAATATCTTGTTTATAGAACAGTAAACAACATAGAGCAGGGGAAGGAAAAAAGTTTCTATTGTACTTACCTCACTGACAAGTCAAATATGTGAGTGAAAGTAAGTCCGCTTAATTGTATGTTCTAACAAAGAAAGAAAGCAAAGTGAATTCGCTCAGTCCTGTCCAACTCTTTGCGACCCCATGGACTGTAGCCTATTGGGATCCTCGGTCCATGGGATTTTCCAGGCAAGAATACTGGAATGGGTTGCCATTTCCTTCTCTAGGAAATTACCTGACCCAGGGATTGAACCCAGGTTTCCTGCATTGTAGGCAGACGTTTTACTGTCTGAGCCACCAGGGAAGTCAAAGCCAATACATCGAAAAGAAAATAAAGGAAAAACAAAACTGTTCAAACTCCTCCAAGTGCAATAAGCCACATTCCACATTTACTTCTTAATTTTAGTTCAATACCTTTTCAAAAATTTACTTTGTTTATCAGGAGAATGATAAAGAGTATAATCTGCTACTTTACTACATTAACTGGAAACACATATTCTTAGAGGACTAAGTATAATCCTCCTAAAATATTTTTGACATTATGATAGTCATTTCATAACCGTCAAAACATGCTCTTTTTTTTTACTGGACATTTGGCCATTAAAAATGTCTTCCTAGGCTATAGAAACAACAGGTCAAATTAATTTTAGAGTTGAATTTACATTAAACCTTTAGAATTGCAGCTATGTTAATAATAAGGCTAAATGGTGCCAACTTAGGTGGATTTAATTCCTGAAAGTTAGTGAAGCACAGCAAGGTGAATGTTACATTAATTCAAGCTCTTTCCTCAAAACATCTGCTAATTAAAGTAATGCCAGGATAAAGTCCTAGTAAAAAAATACAAGTTTGGAGATGCCAAATTTCCTGGGAATTGAAGAACATAATTCTCCAGAGTAGGTGACAATAGGAAAATGAACCCAGATATCTGTTTGTCATGTGTCATTGAGATGTATGCAAAGTATTTTAAAAACCTAAATTCAAACTATGAATGCGCTAAAGCTTATCTGTGTTCCATTAGCATTTTAAAAGGAAATGCAAGGCTTTTAATAGAAAGATAAGATCATATTTCCATGATTTTAATATACCATAAAATACTCCATATCTCTATGTTTTTTTCTGTTTTTTTCTCAATAAATTTATTTTTGCCATAGGTAAGATCTCAGCTTCTTCTTTGTGTCCTTAAGGAGAACTAGGCCCATGAAGAAGAGTCCTCTTCAACACTGATTACCTACTAACCATAGAACTATACTTATAACAGAAACAGAGATTTGGAAGCAAGAAGAAAGAAATGAAAGTATAAATTCAATGGCAAGTTATGAAAATATTAAGGGAATGTCCTTAAAAATATAATTTAAAAATGATAGTGAAAAATAGATTAAACTACAAAGAAAACATATGGAATCCATGATAGCTGAAAATTCAACATATTTCAGATCAGATCAGATCAGTTGCTCAGTCGTGTCTGACTCTTTGCAACCCCATAAACTGCAGTACGCCAGGCCTCCGAGTCCATCACCAACTCCCGGGGGTCACGCAGACTCACATCCATCGAGTCAGTGATGCCATCCAGCCATTTCATCCTCTGTCATCCCCTTCTCCTCCTGCCCCCAATCCCTCCCAACATCAGAGTCTTTTCCAATGAGTCAACTCTTTGCATGAGTTGGCCAAAGTACTGCAGTTTCAGCTTTAGCATCATTCCTTCCAAAGAAATCCCAGGGCTGATCTCCTTCAGAATGCACTGGTTGGATCTCCTTGCAGTCCAAGGGACTCTCAAGAGTCTTCTCCAACACCACAATTCAAAAGCATCAATTCTTTGGCGCTCAGCCTTCTTCACAGTCCAACTCTCACATCCATACATGACCACAGGAAAAAACATAGCCTTGACTAGACGGAACTTTGTTGGCAAAGTAATGTCTCTGCTTTTGAATATGCTATCTAGGTTGGTCATAATTTTCCTTCAAAGGAGAAAGTATCTTTAATTTCATGGCTGTAGTCACCATCTGCAGTGATTGTGGAGCCCAGAAAAACAAAGTCTGACACTGTTGCCACTATTTTCCCATCTATTTCCCATGAAGTGATGGGACTGGATGCCATGATCTTCATTTTCTGACTGTTGAGCTTTAAACTGACTTTTTCACTCTCCACTTTCACTTTCATCAAGAGGCTATTTAGTTCCTCTTCACTTTCTGCCATAAGGTTGGTGTCATCTGCATATCTGAGGTTATTGATATTTCTCCCTGCAATCTTGATTCCAGCTTGTGCTTCTTCCAGTCCAGCGTTTCTCATGATGTACTCTGCATATAAGTTAAATAAACAGGGTGACAATATACAGCCTTGATGTACTCCTTTTCCTATTTGGAACCAGTCTGTTGTTCCATGTCCAGTTCTAACAGTTGCTTCCTGACCTGCATGCAGATTTCTCAAGAGGCATATCAGGTGGTCTGCTATTCCCATGTCTTTCAGAATTTTCCACAGTTTCTTGTGATCCACACAGTCAAAGGCTTTGGCATAGTCAATAAAGCAGAAATAGATGTTTTTCTGGAACTCTCTTGCTTTTTCCATGATCCAGCGGACGTTGGCAATTTGATCTCTGGTCCCTCTGCCTTTTCTAAAACCAGCTTGAACATCAGGAAGTTCATGGTTCACATATTGCTGAAGCCTGGCTTGGAGTATTTTGAGCATTACTTTACTAGTGTGTGAGATGAGTGCAATTGTGTGGTAGTTTGAGCATTTTTTGTCATTGCCTTTCTTTGGAATTGGGATGAAAGTGGACCTTTTCCAGTCCTATGGCCACTGCTGAGTTTTCCAAATTTGCTGGCATATTGAGTGCAGCACTTTCACAGCATCGTCTTTCAGGATTTGGAATAGCTCAACTGGAATTCCATCACCTCCACTAGCTTTGTTCGTAGTGATGCTTTCTAAGGCCCACTTGACTTCACATTCCAGGATGTCTGGCTCTAGGTCAATGATCACACCAACGTGATTATCTCGGTCTTGAAGTTCTTTTTTGTACAGTTCTCCTGTGTATTCTTACCACTTCTAAATATCTTCTGCTTCTGTTAAGTCCATACCATTTCTGTCCTTTATTGAGCCCATCTTTCCATGAAATGTTCCTTTGGTATCTCTGATTTTCTTGAAGAGATCTGTAGTCTTTCCCATTCTGTTGTTTTCCTCTATTTCTTTGCATTGATCGCTGAAGAAGGCTTTCTTATCTCTTCTTGCTATTCTTTGGAACTCTGCATTCAGATGTTTATATCTTTCCTTTTCTCCTTTGCTTTTCGCTTGTCTTCTTTTCACAGCTATTTGTAAGGTCTTCCCAGACAGCCATTTTGCTTTTTTGCATTTCTTTTCCATGGGGATGGTCTTGATCCCTGTCTCCTATACAATGTCACGAACCTTAGTCCATAGTTCATCAGGCACTCTATCTATCAGATCTAGGCCCTTAAATCTATTTCTCACTTCCACTGTATAATCAAAAGGGATTTGATTTAGGTCATACCTGAATGGTCTAGTGGTTTTTCTTCAATTTCAGTCTGAATTTGGCAATAAGGATTTCATAGTCTGAGCCACAGTCAGCTCCTGGTCATGTTTTTGCTGACTGTATAGAGCTTCTCCATCTTTGGCTGCAAAGAATATAATTAATCTGATTTCAGTGTTGACCATCTGGTGAGGTCCATGTGTAGAGTCTTCTCTTGTGTTGTTGGAAGAGGGTGTTTGTTATGACCAGTGCATTTTCTTGGCACAACTCTATTAGTCTTTGCCCTGAATTTAAATAAATAAATATATATATATATATATATATATATATATTTCTGACCATACTTTCACTTATATATTTGTACATGGACTATTTATTAAAATGACCATATGTAGATCATAAAATAAGTTTAAATGAATTTTAGAAGATTGAAATCATAATGAGAATGTTCTATGACAGTGGAATCAAAGTAGAAAATAATATCATAAGTACCACACAAATTCCAAAATGCTAGCAAATTGAAATATGTGATTTACACAACTTGTCAGAGAGAAAAATAAAATTAAAATTGATATTAATCTTCATAGTTTACTGTTAAAGTTGCTCTTACAGGAAAATTTTAACTTTTAGTGAATATATTAAAAAACAGACATGTGATTAATTTATTTAACAATGTGCTAATACATTAATAAAAATATAAACACCTATATAAATAACATGAAAAAGAAGACATTTAAATATGGGCATAATAGTGGAACAAGTACTTCAAAAAGAATATATAATACACCATAAATTTATGGTATTATATCTAGCATTATTAGCCATCAGAAAAAACAAATAACCATAATGTGCTCTTTCTGTGAATACACCAAAATAACAAACATTGCTATGATTGATAGTGTCAAGTCCCAAGAAGCATTTAGAGTTAATGGATTTTTAAAACATTTTTCTGATAGAAGTACAAATTGGTAGAATCACTTTGTAAAGCTGTTTGGCAGAGTATACTGAAACTCAGCCTATTTTCAACCATACACAACAATGGCACAATCTGTGATTTACTCAAAATATAAAATGCAAGTATAAGAAGCTGTATTCCTAACAGCCGAAAGCTGGAAACAACAGATGTCCATTAAAAGTAGAAGAAATTTGTTTGCAATCATATAGTTATACAATGCACAAAAACAGAGCCATTTACAAAAAATTGTGTTCCATGCAACTCAGGTGTACATTGAAAAACTGTACTTGTATGTGAATTTATATATGTATGTGTGTGTGTGTGTGTGTGTATGTGTGTGTGTGTGTATACAGAGAGAGAGAAGAAAAAGAAGCGAAGAGAGGGAAGAGGATATATTGAATAATTTCATAGACATGAATTTTTTTTTTTTAAAGACATTTTGAAGAAATAAGGATAAGAGTTACATTAGGTGGGAGATTATTGAATGAGGGTAAAAGAGGGGTTCATCTGGATAATGAAAAATTTAAGTTGCTCTAGCCGTACAAATATGATATAGATGTGAATGCATTTGTTGTTGCTGTTTAATAACTAAATTGTGTCCAACTATTTTGTGACCGCATGAACTGTAACACACCAGTCTCCTCTGTTTGTGGGACTCTGAGACTAGGAAACTGGAGTGTGTTCCCATTTCCTTCTGCATGGGATCTTTCTGACCCAAGGATCAAATCTATCTCTCCTGCATTGGCAGGCAAGTTCTCTACCTTTGGACCACCAGGGAAGTCCTTGTTAATGTAATGATTATACCTATTATAAGTATGTATTATATGTTTATAAATTCTTCAAGTTTTCCTTTAGCTTTTTGTAGTTGATTGCTTTCATATCAAATCTTAACTTTCAAAAAATTATAAAATACTTTAGAGAATATTATTTTGATGTCAGGAAAAATCCTGACATCACACAGAGTCTGTGATTTCCCCTACACATCCCCATCATGAAAATGCATACATATGATCAAACTCATTTTTTTAAAAAGATGAATTAAAAAAAACATAAAACTACAGCCAACTTTTCAGATAGTTTTCAACTTCATTGCTTAATTTTAAATGCAATTATGTTTATGTATATAAGCTGAATTTTTAAAATAGTACTTGCTTCTTAATAAGAGAAGTAGGAACTTCTCTGCAAGTCCAGAGGTTAAAGAGTCCACACTTCCAGTGCAGGGGGCATGGGTTTGATCTATGGTCTGTGAACTCAGAATTCCACATGCAACCCTTTTGCAGCCAAAAATGAATAGATAAATAAGTAAAGAAAGAAAGAGAAAAAAGAGAAGTTATTGTTGTTTAATTATCAGTTCAATTAAATTCAGTCACTTAGTCATGTCTCCGGAGAAGGCAATGACACCCCACTCTAGTACTCTTGCCTGGAGAATCCCATGGATGGAGGAGCCTGGAAGGCTGAAGTCCATGGGGTCGCTAAGAGTCGGACATGACTGAGTGACTTCACTTTCACTTTTCACTTTCATGCATTGGAGAAGGAAATGGCAACCTACTCCAGTATTCTTGCCTGGAGAATCCCAGGGAGTGGGGAGCCTGGTGGGCTACTGCCTATGGGGTCGCACAGAGTCGGACATGACTGAAGCGACTTAGCAGCAGCAGCAGCAGTCATGTCTCACTCTGTGACCCCATGGACTACAGCATGCCCAGGCTTCCCTTCCGTCACCAACTCCCAGAGCTTGCTCAAACTCATGTCCATCGAGTTGGGGATTCCATCCAATGATCTCATCCTCTGTCATCCTCCTCTCCTTCTGCCTTCAATCTTTACAGCATCAGGATATTTTCCAGTGAATCAGTCTTTGGAATCAGGTGGCCAAAGTATTGGAGCTTCAGCATCAGTCTTTCCAGTGAATATTCAGGGCTGATTTCCTTTAGGATGGATTGGTTGGATCTCCTTGCAGTCCAAGGGACTCTCAAGAGTCTTCTCCAACACCACAGTTCAAAAGCATCAATTCTTTGGCACTCAGTTCAGTTCAGTCGCTCAGTCGTGTCCAACTCTTTGTGACGCCATGGACTGCAGCCTTTCTATGGATTGTAGCTCTCCAGGCTCCTCTGTCCATGGGGATACTCCAAGCAAGAATACTGGAGTAGGTTGCCATGCCCTCCTTCAAGGGGATCTTCTTGACCCAGGGATCAAAGTCACAACTCTCTCTCTCTCTTTTTTTTTTAGTAAAAATTTATTTATTTTAATTGGAAACTAATTACTTTACAATATTGTATTGATTTTGCCATACATTGACATGAATCCTCCATGGGTGTACATGTGTTCCCCTTCCTGAACCCCCCTCCCACCTGCCTCCCCATACCATCCCTCTGGGTCATCCCAGTGCACCAGCCCCAAGCACCCTGTATCATGCATTGAACATAGACTGGTGATTCATTTCACATATGATAATATACATGTTTCAATGCTATTCTCCCAAATCATCCCACCCTTACCCTCTCCCACAGAGTCCAAAAGACTGTTCTATACATCTGTGTCTCTTGCTGTCTTGCTTGCAGGGTTATTGTTACCATCTTTCTAAATTTTTCATATATGCTTTCAGTTCAGTTCAGTCACTCAGTCATGTCCGACTCTTTGTGACCCCATGAATCACAGCACACCAGGCCTCCCTGTCCATCACCAACTTCTGGAGGTCACCCAGACTCACATCCATCGAGTCATTGATGCCATCTAGCCATCTCATCCTCTGCTATCCCCTTCTCCTCCTGCCCCCAATCCCTCCCAGCATCAGAGTCTTTTCCAATGAGTCAACTCTTCGCATGAGGTGGCCAAAATACTGGAGTTTCAGCTTTAGCATCATTCCTTCCAAAGAAATCCCAGGGCTGATCTCCTTCATAATGGACTGGTTGGATCTCCTTGCAGGCCAAGGGACTCTCAAGAGTCTTCTCCAACACCACAGTTCAAAAGCATCAATTCTTCAGCGCTCAGCTTTCTTCACAATCCAGTTCTCACATCCATACATGACCACAGGAAAAACTATAGCCTTGACTAGACGAACCTTTGTTGGCAAAGTAATGTCTTTGATTCTGAATATGCTATCTAGGTTGGTCATAACTTTCCTTCCAAAGAGTAAGCGTCTTTTAGTTTCATGGCTGCAGTCACCATCTGCAGTTATTTTGGAGCCCCTCAAAATAAAGTCTGACATTGTTTCCACTGTTTCCCTATCTATTTGCTATGAAGTGATGGGACCAGATGCCAAGATCTTAGTTTTCTGAATGTTGAATTTTAAACCAAATTTTTCATTCTCCTCTTTCACTTTCATAAGAAGATCTTCAGTTCCTCTTCACTTTCTGCCGTAAAGGTGGTGTCATCTGCATATCTGAAGTTATTGATATTTCTCCCTGCATTCTTAATTTCAGATTGTGCTTTATCCAGCCTAGCATTCTGCATGATGCACTCTGCATATAAGTTCAATAAGCAGTGTGATAATTTGCAGCCTTGATGTACTCCTTTCCCACTTTTGGACCAGTCAGTTGTTTCATGTCTGGTTCTAACTGTTGCTTCTTGACCTACATACTGATTTTGCTGGGGGCAGGTAAGGTGGTGTTGTGTTCCCATCTCTTGAAGAATTTTTCACAGTCTTTTGTGATCCACAAAAGGCTTTGGCGTAGTCAATAAAGCAGAAGTAGATTTTTTTTTTTTTTTTCCTGAAACTGTCTTGTGTTTTCTATGATGCAACGGATGTTGGCAATTTGAGTTTTGGTTCCTCTGCCTTTTCTAAATCCAGTTTGAACATCTGAAAGTCCTTGCTTCATGTGCTGTTGAAGCCTTACTTAGAGAATTTTGAGTATTACTTTGCTAGCATGTAAGATTAGTGCAATCATATGGCAGTTTGAAGATTCTTTGGCATTGCCTTCATTTGGCACTGGAATGAAAACTGGACTTTTCCAGGCCTGTGGACACAGCTGAGTTCTCCAAACTTGCTGGCATGCTGTGGATAGCACTTTCACAGCATCATCTTTTAGGATTTAAAATAACTCAGCTGTCCAATTACAGGTATTTTAATATATGAAAATATTAATATAATGAAATACAAGTTATTTCTTAACCCATTACTTTTTCATCAGTTGTATGCTTAGATTTCTAAAAAATGTATAGGTTAATTCTAAGTGCAATAACCAAAAAAGATATTTAAATGCTCTAGATAAGACAATCTAATATTTCTTTTATTGGCTTTGAATGATTGACACTTGAATTTAGTTGTGCTATCATTATAGGAGACCATTAATAAGCTAAAAGTTATTGTGCATGTATTTTTTTTTGTTGTTTTCAAAATAAAGATAGAAGTGAAGAGAGGAGAAGGCTAGGCAAAACCCTCAAGGATCACCTGCCAGCCCTGGGTTTATAGCATCCAATTTATAGTATATGAACAAATCTCTTCTTGAGTTGACAGTCCAATATAAATTAAATAATTACTGCAGGGATTCCCTGGTGGTCCAGTGCAAAGAATCTGTCTGCCAATGCATGGGACACAGGTACGACCCCTGGTCCAGGAAGATTACAGGGTAATCTGCTGGGTAACTAAGCCCATGAGTCTGAACTACTGAACCTGAGAGCCAAAACTGCTGAAACCTGAGTGCCTAGAGCCTGTGCTTAGCAAGAGAAGCTGCAGAAATGAGAATCCCATGAACCACAGCTAGAAAGTAGCCATTGTCCACTGAAACTGGAGAAAAGCCACATGCAGCAACAGACTCAGTGTAGTCAAAAGTAAATTTAAAAAATTTATTTATACAATATTTTATTTAATAATTTTTCTAGTATTATTTTATTATCATAAATATCTTGTTTTAGGTCATTTTTTTAGCATTTATCTCATGAAAGACACCTTTTTGTCTATATAAGAAATTCACTTCTGTTGATTTCATACTTGAAAGATAATACTGCTATGTAAAAAATGATTGGAAAGGTAAAAACACACCTGTATAAACTTGTGGCAAATCTCTTTTAATTCCCAATATGGAGTGATAATCAAAAGTCTGACACCAGCTGGGGTGTTTTTTATTGTTTTGGGAGGTTGACTTGATCTGCTTTTTTTCAAAATGCCTAAGTATCTTAAAGAATTTGTCTTTGTAATAATGGCTTTTAAAGCTATAAGGAAAAAAGATACTTCTCAATGTTTTTCTTTGAATGTGAGTAATCTTTTTAGTTGACATAATCAGGAGTCTTAGAAAAAATAGTGATATTACTACTTATGATGATTTATGATGATGATGATTATTTTAGTATGGTTCATTTCCTTTCACCATATTAAGCAAACTGTCATTATTTTTTCTCTGAATTTTCAAGGATTTTTTGGGAGAAAATCATCAGAAAATGACTGAAGTTTTTCTTTATTAAAACAAACTTGCATTTACTAAATGTCAGTTCTCTTAATCTTTATAGAAAAAACATAATACTTTGATTTTGGTGTTTTTCATTTTCTTGGTATCTTCCCTACCTGCTTTTAATTTTATCTAGCTGACTTTTCCTCTCATCTTGTATTTAACTTGCCATTTTCTACAGAAGTCACGCTATCATATATCTTATCATTTACATTCAAAAAGTTTTAAATTTTTCATTTCTGAAGTATTTTTTTGTTGTTATTTACTTCTACTGGATGTGTGGTAATGTGCCTTTTTTTCAATCTATTTTGATTTTTTAAAATGTTTTACATTGTTAGTTCTTTTATGTGTTTTCTCATCTTTCAGTAAAATAAAACTTCTGCCTTAATTTCATCTAATAAAAAGAATTTGAATATTGCCCTTGGCACAATTTCCTGATTAGTAAATAAAGATCCAATCTGTTATTAGATCAAGAGGGATGATAAGAAGATATTTAATCACTTAATGCCATTTCCAAGTTCAAATAGCAGCCTTTGATCTAATGTAATTCTGTAGGTCTGAAATACAGATATGTCCTACTGCTTAACTCTGAATACCTCTGTAAATCAAAAATTAATGTCACCACAATTCTTTGTCAAAATTCTCATAATTTTTTTCTTGTTTGTGGCAGTTGCAAAAATTATACCATCTAGATTGTTATACATCTGTGGTCCTTAATGGACACTTGCACATGTTTTCCTGAAAGTTTCCATATATTGTTCTAACTGACTTAGGTATGAATATGTGAAGAGATAAGGAAGGTGGTTTTCTGATGGCAAAAGGCCATTTGTTCCAGGAATAGATTTCAGGGCAATGGGCTTCTGTGAAGAATTTATGTTTATTATTCAAGTGGTAGACAGAGGAGAAAGTGGGATTAACTACTTTTCAGTTTCTGACAGACATTTCACTCAGTGTTTAATGCAGGTAGACTGTCTTCTGTGCCCTACTGAACTTTAATGATAGATTTGGAACTAATCTTAGTTTAAGTCGGTGATGTGAGTTTTCATCTATTATATTGCTTCTATATAAAATATGATGAAAAGTTAGGAAAGAATATTCTGAGGGCTCCTGGTCAGAACCAGATGACATTTTTTTTTTTTTTTTTTTTTTTTTTTTTTTTTTTTTTAATCCATTTATTTTTTTTTTACATATTGTATTACTTTACTATACTCGAGATGGATCCCCCGTACCGTGCTCCCCATCCTGAACCCTCCTCCCTCCCCCTCCCCACCATCCCTCCAGGTCATCCCAGTGCTCCAGTCCCAGGCTGTTTCGGGTCGTACTGGACGACTATTTTACTTTTCTGCATCTCCCCAATCTCCCCCCCTCCCGTCGTCAGTCTTCTCAGTTCTCTTTTCAGGGTATTGTTACCTCTCTTCTTTGGTTACTTGTGTCTCTGTTACTTCCTCTGTGATAGCTCCAGTTCCTCCACCTCATGATATTGTTTCTTGGTGAGTTACTCATCGTGTTGTACCACAGCTTGTATCCTTATCTGTGGATGGGTCTAGTTGCTTCCCGTCTGTTGTACAGTGTGTTGCTTGGGGTCCGTGCCCTTAGTGTGTATGCCCAGCAGTGGGATTGCTGGTGGTTCTTCCCGTTTTGAGGATCTCACTTTCTCATTGGCTGTACTAGTTTGCTCCCACCCGTTGAGGCCCTTCTCGCCCCCTCCAGTGTGAGGCTCTGACTGCGTGTTGTTCCTAGTGTTTTGTTCTCTTGAGCGTTTGAGTTGTGTTTTTGTTGGAGTGGTTGTTGTGCTAGTGGACTGTTTCTCTAGCTCAGTTTTTGTGAGTGTTTATGTCTTTGTTCTGGGTGGGGTTGAGTTTGGTGTTTGTTTGCTTTCTGGGTTGGTACTAGTTTTCAGTTTCGCCTTTTGTACTTTGTTTTGCTTCGGTGATGTTTTGTTTGATTTGTTTTGTTTTGTGCAGTACATGTTATGACTGTAGTTAGTGAGTCAGGAGGTATTCCCGTTTTCGAGTTTGGGAATTTAGGTGTTGTAGTTGATGGGGATTGGTTTGTTTGCTTTTTTTCGAGGTCCTGTGTCCTCTGGTTGTCTTTAGGATCTGTTTTGGTGAGTCCTTCTGGCAGGTGGTTCTGTGTGTTTTTTCCTGCCTTTGTTCATGTTAGTTCTAGCAATTAAAATTAGAGGTCAAATTTTCATTGATTACTCTATTCCTTGGTCATTTAATTTTCTTTCAAATAATTATCTTGTCTCTTTTTATAGACCTCTGTTGTCATTCTTAAATAACTCAAGATGGAAAAAAAGTTTGGAGCAATACAATTTAATCCTGAAACAATCTCCTTAATAGACATCTTAATAAAACAAATGTTTACTTATATATTAATTAAAAATCTAGATAATAATGGAGAAACACCCAATATTCAAAAAATGTTTTATGCCTATAAGCAGATCTGTTTAACTGAATTCATTAAAAACAGCATCCTTAAGAGCCTGGTTTTATGCACTTAGCAATTTACTGTGCATATAGTAACCTAGATGATCAATGAAAAAATGTATGCATATATGTACTTATACAGTATATTTTATATATGTACATGCATATACATATCTAATTTTACCAACTAACCAATTGCCTGTGTTTATTATGTTGCACATATAAATAAAGGAATTCTTAAACCTGGTAAGTCAAATACTTTGGGGATAACAAAGGTGAAATTTCTGATGCATAATCATGATTACAGATCATGTGCAATGGTCATATTTATTTTCTTAAGCAATATTACTGAAAAGAAATCTAAAAAGAGTTCATATCAGCCACATTTTTAGAATTTTGGATGATGCATATTTGATAATGAATGGTAAAGGCCAGTATAAAGTATCTTTAAACACATTTGCTATTACTTCAACATTCTATGTGTAATTTGCAATTGGATTCTCTCATCTAATTTCTTAGATCTTCACTCTCCTCATCCTTACCCTCAACAACATTATCTATTATAATGACCTGAAATTATTAGGTCTTCAATAAATCACTCTTAGTTGATTGATTGTATATATATATGAGTTATTCAAAGATAATGATCTCATTTCACACTGTGATTCTAACACAAATGTATATGTATATAGATATAGCTATTTAATTTTGATTTTGCATGCATTTTAAATATAAAAAAGGCAAACTATGGGATAAACCATTCTCATTTAAACCTAGTCTTCCTCATTATTTTTTCATTGTGCAAATCTCTCTCTATAGAGGCTCCATCTTACAATAAAATGGAGACCTTCAGGTGTTTAACAAGATACATTGCCAAATTTTAATAGAATTCTGCTGATGATAGACTTTGGAGTTACTACTCCTGTGACTTTCCTAACTGTAAATCCTTCAGACTTGGCCATCGTTCAAGTCAAAGCTTCTAGAATTATTCATGCTTGCTATGTTGCTTTAAAACTGAATCTTTTCTACAAATACTTTGCAGAGAAAGCAATAAGAAAATGGTTGAGAATAAAAACCTGTGCAAAATCAAGGTGGTATTATTACCTATTTATTTCACTTGTCTATTGCAAGAAAGGTACATTGTTGTAAGATTTTTGCTTAATAAGCTGTTACTAAAAATTGACAAAACACATAAACTTGGACTACATATTTTGTATTAGATAGGCCTAACAGGGCAAATTATCAAACTCTGTCTCTTTTTATATCGAGCACTGCATTAGAAGTTCTTAACTAAGGGAAATATTGCTCCCCAGAAATCATTTTGCAGGATCTGGGGACATTTCATTTTGTCACACTGTGTGGAGACAGCTACTGTCATCTATAGGGTGATGGTTTGGAATGATGCTAAACATCCAGCTCCCAGAAAAAGAATTATACAATCATGATGTGTATGGTGCTGAATTAAACACCAAGGCAATGGATTAGCCTAAATCTTGCTATTTTTTATAGCACAATTGTCTCAGTGGCTTAAGCTTTTACTAACAATCTAAGATTTTTTCCATTCCCAGGACTGGAACATTCTCATTACTTGTTTCAAATCACTTTAAGCTGCTCAGTATAAAATGCAAGGAATCACATTCTCTACACTAGGGAAAGCAGGACCCTCTGGGCTGAGGTGGATAAGTATAGTTGTTAATAAATAGTGTTTCAAGTTTTTTAAAATTTAAAACATCTGGACAGATGGCTTCTAGGTTAGACACTGTACTTAAACTTTTACTGGTGTCCTATATGTTGGAATCATCTATTATATATTGCCATAGGTGTTGATGAGATTGTTTATTGTATACTAAGGAAGCTGAAGTGAAAAAGTCCTTAATATCACCATTCTCCAAGCAGAAAAGTGGCACATGCCTGGTATATACAAGACATAGCTCTGGAACTCCAGGTGTTCAGAAACAAAGATGATATCTCTGTTTATCTAATCACAGAAAAGTGAAAGTAAAGTGAAATTGTCAGTCAATCAGTTGCAACTGACTCTTTGTGAAGCTGTGGACTGTAGCCCACCAGGCTCCTCTGTCAGTGAGATTCTCCAGGCAAGAATATTGGAGTGGGTTGCCATGCACCACTCCAGGGGATCTTCCCAACTCAGGGATAGAACCCAGACCTCCTGCAACACCTGCGTTGTGGGCAGATTCTTCATTGCTGAGCCACCAGGCAAGTCCTGTTGCTCATTAGTAGGTCTGTATTGTGAGCCATTGAAGAGTCATCTCTCATTCTTGGCAGGTAGGGGAAATGCTTTGCTGGGGGAAAAAAAAATGATTTTAAATGTAGAATATAACTTTAACCTAAACGCTGCCTCTCAGGTTGTGATACTCAGTTGCGGCAATGAGAAAGGTCAGAAGGAAAAATAACACTTATTTGTCCAGAGATGTTTCATTTTTACAGTCTGATCATGCCAAAGAAATGTTCAGAGTTTATGAGGGGGGCATTTAGAGTGCAATTATTCAAGGTACTCTTATCTTTTTTCTGTAGGAAAAAATGTATTTTAAACATTTTGGATATCTTAAAAGGAACATTTTACCTACTGACTACTGTCACTGAATCTTTTTCTGACTTGTAATTTATCTTGTTTCTTTCTATTGTTTACACTAGTGGATAATAGATATTCTTTCCTTAGACTGTCATACAAATCATTTTCAAGTTAACCATAGTGATGTATTCATTTGCCAGAGAGATCTTGGGTTGAACAATTTTCTGGTCTGAGCAGATACATTTTAAATTATCAACAAATCTCAGGTGGTGCCATTGTAACCCTACACATTTAAGAAATTAAAACAGAAGCTGGAATACTCGTGACACATATAAAGATACAATTAAATATTACAGTGTCCATTCATTTTTAATTCTCCCTTTCTCAACTATAGTTGGTTTACCTGTATGCCTACTCATTACCTCATCTTATCTTGTCAAAATAAGTTGTTTTTCTTTATTTAAAAATTGTTTAGATAGATTTACTGTTAAGGATAGCTATAAGTAGAGTTCATTCCCCTTCATTTAAACTATCAAAAATTAACAACTATAAAATCTTATAACGTTCTACGCAGTGCTGCTCCAATTCCCAATTTAAGGTAAGTGTATTCTGCTGTTTCCTAACATGATTGTTTTCATTCTGTTCGCAGGGTTCTCAAGGCAAGAATACTGAAGTGGTTTGCCATTCCATTCTCCAGTGGACCACATTTTGTCAGGCCCTGAATGACAGGGACATGCCCTTCAGCCACTCCATGCAGCTGGATGACAGGTCCAGTGTCCTGGTTGTCCCACTGCTAGTCCTCATTGAGTGAGTAAACCTTCACTGTGCATGGGGTGTCAGTCAATGTGAGGCCTGGGGTCAAAGCAAAGGCCCTGCTGAAATGGCTGGAAGGGTGTCAGGGGAAGGCTAGAGATGATGGATGATGCCCAGGAGAGGAGGGTTCCCTGGCCTCACTGCCACTTCTGGCTGCCCTAAAGCCCATCTTATGGCCCAGGAGTTGCTGTCTGCCCTAGAGCCCATCTGCCATCCAGATGATTTCCTTAAAAATTAATTTTGGCAAATAGTAAGAAGTATGACCTAATGGGGACAAATGATATAGTCAAGCTTGATTGAATTTAAAATTATTTTGCAATGAGTTTTCAGTTAAGAGGAATTCAAAACAAACAACATAATTCCATCAGATCCGAAACTAAATTGTTTAAACACATGGGTTTATTATCTTAGTTTTAAAATATTTTAAGTAGGAAGTCAATTGAGAAAGTTTCAGATGCCTGATTGCAAGTCATGTCAGAAGTGATATGGTGTCCTTGGAGGAGACATTTTAATATAAAAGTGAGGATTCTTAAATTTTATTCCTGTAACACATGAGTCTATCTTTTTAATGATCAAATGTTTTAAATGGACAAAAGTAATTTCGTGGGTGACTAATTCCACAGATGGAAAATCATACCTACCACCTGTTCTAGACTACAACTGATACAGTTTCCCAAACACCTGAGTTTGTCCTTACTCTTCTATTTATATGCTTCATGACCTTGGAAAATATATCAATATATTGCCAGGTATCAGCTTTGTGGTTACAATATAAAGATAATGTGATAATAAAATACTTTCTACCTATTATGAATCCTCATTTGAAGTTAAACATATAAATCAAACTATGGCACAAAAAGTTACATTAATAATTTGCAAATGTGAGCTACAGTAGACGTGAGTATTAGGAGTACATCACACTGAAGTCCTGTTAGAATGGCTCTTTAAGAATTATACAAACTGATGAATATTGGGGTACATATGTCTCTTTGATGTATGGCAAAGCTAATACAATATTGTAAAGTAAAATAATAATAATAAAATTATAAAATTAAATTAAACAGTAAAAAAAAGAATTATAAAAACTGAAGTAGCTTTCTCATCTTCAAAAGGGCATTATCCACACAGAAGTAGAAAACGCAAGTGACCAGGCTTTGTCAAATGCTGGCTTCCCAGACAACCCAAGAAACACATTTCTAAGTCAAAGCTGGGTTTATTGCTTGCTGCACTGAAGAAGAGTACTATCTTGACAGAGTTTTATTAATGGTATCAGTGAGAAATCTTTGAAATTTTGTGATCTGGTTTCAGGTAAGAACTTCAGTGAAAAGTATTTAATTGCTAGAGTACATCATGAGAAACGCTGGACTGGAACAAGCACAAGGTGGAATAAAGATTGCTGGGAGAAATATCAATAACCTCAGATATGCAGATGACACCACCCTTATGGCAGAAAGTGAAGAGGAACTAAAAAGCCTCTTGATGAAAGTGAAAGTGGAGAGTGAAAAAGTTGGCTTAAAGCTCAACATTCAGAAAACGAAGACCATGGCATCCAATCCCATCACTTCATGGGAAATAGATGGGGAAACAGTGGAAACAGTGTCAGACTTTGTTTTTCTGGGCTCCAAAATCACTCCAGATGGTGATTGCAGCCATGAAATTAAAAGACGCTTACTCCTTGGAAGGAAAGTTACGACCAACCTAGATAGCATATTCAAAAGCAGAGACATTACTTTGCCAGCAAAGGTTCGCCTAGTCAAGGCTATGGTCTTTCTTGTGGTCATGTATGGATGTGAGAGCTGGACTGTGAAGAAGGCTGAGCGCTGAAGAATTGATGCTTTTGAACTGTGGTGTTGGAGAAGACTCTTGAGAGTCCCTTGGACTGCAAGAAGATCCAACCAGTCCATTCTGAAGGAGATTAGTCCTGGGATTTCTTTGGAAGGAATGATGCTAAAGCTGAAACTCCAGTACTTTGGCCACCTTATGCCAAGAGTTGACTCTTTGGAGAAGACTCTGATGCTGGGAGGGATTGAGAGCAAGAGGAGAAGGGGACGACAGAGGATGAGATGGCTGGATGGCATCACTGACTCGATGGATGTGAGTCTGAGTGACCTCTGGGAGCTGGTGATGGACAGAGAGGCCTGGTGTGTTACAGTTCATGGGGTCACAAAGAGTCGGACACGACTGAGCGACTGATCTCATCTGATCTGATCTGACTGGAGTTTCAGTTTTAGCATCAATCCTTCCAATGAACACCCCGAATTGATTTCCATTATTTTTTAATATAAATTTATTTATTTTAATTGGAGGCTAATTAGTTTACAATATTGTATTGGCTTTGCTGTACATCAACATGAATGGACTGGTTGGATCTCCTTGCAATCCAAGAGACTCTCAAGAGTCTTCTCCAACACCACAGTTCAAGAGCATTACTTCTTCAGTGCACAGCTTTCTTCACAGTCCAACTTTCACATCCATACATGACCACTTGAAAAATCATAGCCTTGACTAGACGGACATTTGTTGGCAAAGTAATGTCTCTGCTTTTGAATATGCTATCTAGGTTGGTCATAACTTTCCTTCCAAGGAGTAAGCGTCTTTTAATTTCATGGCTGCAGTCACCATCTGCAGTGATTTTGGATCCCCCCAAAATCAAGTCAGACCCTATTTCCCCGTCTATTTCCCTTTGCATTATATAGAACTAAATAAAAATGCCATACTCCTATCCTTCCATGTCATCTGGGTTTTGGAGAATGATAGGAACAGATTCCAGGGAAATAACATTTTATTTACTTGTTCTTTTTTTTTTTTTTTTTTTGTGGAAATATATCATCTCTTCTTAGGTAATAACAAATTATATTACTTTTAAATCAGCTATATTTGAATAATATGATGGGATTTTTCTGTTCTTGGTACTAATATTAAACAAAAAATAGTTATAAAATGAGACAAAGATTTCTCATTACAGAGTCAAGCTATAGAGTCTTTTAAAAATAATAGTCTGCTATATTTTTTTGCTGAAATAAAAATATCATGATAAAGATATGTTTCATATAGCAGAAAATAATATTATTATTTATTATATGTAAATGATATTACAGGGACTGTGACTAATTTTCAAAATTATTCTATTAAATTGCATGCAAAAGAATAAGTCCAATATTTACAGTTCATAGAAGGAAAGAGAAGAAGCATTGAACAACCAGTGATTATTTTTTTTTGTTCTTGCAAATATCATTGAGTCTTATTACTACATTATCCTTCCCATAGTATACACTAAAAAGCTACAGAGTTATAATATTGAAAATACAGAGAATTTTCAAGGAAAAGACAAAGTATTTATTTTCTATTGTTGTTAGTTTTATTTTAAGATGTTTATTGCATTGTTTGCATAGTATTTACATCTGATCTATAAATTCCAATTAAGAACTACTTAGATAGAAACTATAATATCTTTTATCAAACAATTGAAACCTAATGAACTTGTTTGAATAAATGAAAAAAAACCTTGCCTGAAATTCTTTAAATAAAATAATAATAATATACTGATGTATACATGCAATGGCACCCTACTCCAGTACACTTGCCTGAAAAATCCCATGGACAGAGGAGCCTGGTAGGCTGCAGTCCAAGGGGTCGCTAAGGGTGGGACACGATTGAGCGACTTCACTTTCACTTTTCACTTTCATGCATTGGAGAAGAAAATGGCAACCCACTCCAGTGTTCTTGCCTGGAGAATTCCAGGGACAGGGGAGCCTGGTGGGCTGCCGTCTATGGGGTCACACAGAGTCAGACACAACTGAAGTGACTTAGCAGCATCAGCATACATGTATGTGTAAAACGTTCTTTCAATCCAATCAAACCTCTGATTCTCCATTTTTATTTAGCTTCAAATTATTTTGAAGTTATATATTTAATGCTCAAATATTGAGATGTTAGATTGTCAGATTTAAATAATTCAAAACAAAACTTAATAAGACAATGATTATTTTAACCTTTCACACTCTAATTGGAGTATACTAGAAAATCAATTAAAAGAAAATCAATTTTTAAAAAGTGAACTTTTTAAAAAAACTTTCTAATCACTGGAATATGTCTTAATTTCTTGGTAATGAATGTGCAGAAATAAAGTTAAATGACCACACACCATGTATTTTGACCCAACTATAATACTGATTTGTAGTTAAAACATACCCTATATATGGTAATGAATATGTTATAATTTTTAATGGGTTCTTTTCAAATTGTAAATGTGATCCCAAGTCATGCCTAAGAATCTGGACAGTGATTTAGATGGATTTATAGAGAAGACTGCCTATCCATGATAGTATAAACCTGGGGTTCATGCCATTCCAGTAACCAAAGTAAAGTAGTTTGAAGAGCCTCCCATTTCCAATATTAAGGGCTGATAAAAGCATTCATTTCCTTACTTGGTATATTAAACCGACTACTGAGGCTTTCACTTGTTATTTTTTAAGAATTTCAGCAAGTTGAATATTTTTTGTTAGCACCAATTTGCTTATTTGCAAAAAGTCGATAATAACCGCACTCCAGGAGTTGTATGAAAAAAAAAAAAAAAAATACCAAGCTCATAATCATATTTAAGAAGTAGTTGACATTAAATTGTTAATCTCTCAAACTGCACTTTCTCTACTGGTTTCTCTTTTTTCCCCTAAAAACTACCATTTTATGTTCACTTAATGTAGAACATGATTTACTTTGGACTCCATGCCTCCTTCGAAGTTAATTTTATGTAAACTCTTTGGATTAAATATTTTTGCATCAGGAAGAATAAATCAGTTGTACTGTTCTATTTTCTTACTGTATCATGCTCATGCTCAGTCTCTTAAGTTGTGTTCAACTCTTTGAGATTCCCCTGAACTGTAGTTCTCCAGACTTCTCTATCCATGGAATTTCCCAAGCAAGAATACTGGAGTGGGTTGCCATTTCCTTTTCCAGGGGATCATCCTGACAGAGGGATTGAAGTCACATCTCCTACTTGGTAGGTGGATTCTTCACCACAGAGCCACCAGGGAAGCCCTTCTTGATGCATATCCATGATAAATAATAGAAATATTAACAACAATAATAATGGAAAATAATAGTAGTCATTGACATTTATTGTTCTAGAGTATTGACACAGTATTTTTTTAGTCTTCATCAAAAGATTAATGCTTATTCATATTAGACAGAGGAGGGAACTAAAATTTAAGGATGCTTAAAAATATTATTCCAGGCCACACTGCTGTTAGATGTGTAGGTTAATATTTGAATTGGGATCATCTCACCCCAAAATTCATGATTTTGATCATCACCCAAAGAGGTCAGTTCTGCTAGCCTAACAGTTCAGTAAATGTTTCCATGCCCATCCCACTAGCCTTCATTTCTGAGCAGATCTACACAGCTGGGTTGCCTAATTATTTTTCAGACTGAAAGATCAGATTATATTTAACTTTTTAGCTTTTTCAAAATAACTTTACAGTTTATATTCACTGTTACATCAAAAAAAAAAAAAAAAAAAAAGTCTTTAAGCTCTATCCTTGGAGCGAAGTCCTAATATCACTCATCTAGGGAAAGGAATAGCTAAGCCACATAAGGACTCACAGTAATAGGAAAGATATGTTCTTTCATGCCAGTTCTACTCTAAGGGTACGGCTGAGACATATGTCCCTATGGATGTGGTCTATTGTCTCTGCAGCAATGTAGTCACTGGAACAAAGCTAGATGTGTTGCAAAAGTGCTGTCAAAGGACATTTTTTTTTTCTTCCTCTTCTCTAATGTTGATATCTGTTCTCTCTTGGTTTATTAGTCAACTATGATCACTACATTGGTAAAATCTCACAACAATTATAAATGAAACATCTGGTTTTTGGCACATGGAGTGAAGTGAAGTGAAAGTTGTTCAGTCAAGTCTGACTCTTTGCACATGGGGTCCATGGAATTCTCTAGGTCAGAATACTGGAGTGGGTAGCTTTTCCCTTTTCCAGGGGATCTTCCCAACCCAAGAATCGAAACATGATCTCCTGCATTTCAGGCAGATTCTTTGCCAGCTGAGCCACCAGGGAAGCCCAATAATACTGGAGTGGGTGGCCTATCCCTTCTCCAGGGGATCTTCCCGACCTAAGAATCAAACCATGATCTCCTGCATTGCAGGCAGATTCTTTACTGAGCTATCACGGAAGCCCTTGGGCACATGAGCTTGCCAATATTCATAAGATCATGTTTCTAATTTCAAAATAAGATCTGATTTTACTTTGGGTACTTTCTGTGTTAAGTATGTCTGGCAGGGCCAGGCCTAGTGCCCACCCCAGGGATGAGGAGAAGGGAGGGTGAGAATTGTCATTTATTTGAAGTCGCCTCTGGAGTTATTTCCCCAAGTCATCATCATGAAGTCACAGAGCATCATTAAGTTCTGAAAAATGCTCATAATATAGCTTTAAAATGCCCATTAAAAATGACATTACCTGACTTGCAATATGCTTTATTTCACATATGAAATTCCTGCAATAATTTTATGGACCAATTATACTTCATTTTGGTTTTTGGATTAAAATGTAATTTATTAAATTATTCAACATAAATAGATATTACAGATTTATAACACCTTTGATTTTTCATTTATTTATACTGTTTTGGGGGGGGGGGCAGAAAAGAGGAGAAGGTGGCAGAGAGTGATACAAGGAAGGATAAGGAGGAGAGGCATCTGGGGTTCCCCAGGCTCTGCAGAGTCCTGTCTGGAAATGTTCTGGCATCTCTATTCCTTCTCCACCATTAAGTAAGCAAATATAATTTTTAAAAAGAAAAGCAAACGAAGGAGAGAAAGAAGGAGGGGAGAAATAAAGATGTTGATAACATACTCTTGTATCTATGGTTGAAAGAAAGTATTTTTGAGACAAGTACATATATACATAAATTAAATCATTAGTCAAATTAGCCTGCATCTCATATCCTTATCTTCTAAGCCAAAGGAAATCTTTGTGATGTTCTATATAATGCAATTCATTTTTAAAAATCCAAACTGTCCTGTTGTGCATCTTTTGAATAAATAGCATATTTAAAATTATTTTTATTTCAAAAAAGTAAAGCATTTGGATGAACCAGTCCCAAGCAAAGTGTTGAAACAAATGGACATTTAAAGTAAATGAAACAAAAAAGTTCAATGGAAAAGCAAACAATGTAGTGATTTAAAACAAATCACATTATTGTTTCATAGTTTGAGTTAGCTGCTGCTGCTAAGTCGCTTCAGTCATGTCCGACTCTGTGCGACCCCATAGATGGCAGCCCACCAGACTCCACCATCCCTGGGATTCTCCAGGCAAGAACACTGGAGTGGGTTGCCATTTAAATGCCTCTTATTCAGGATAACTCAAAAGGCTGCAATCAAGGTGATGGTCAGAGTTACAGTCATTTTAAGGCTCAATGAGGAGCAGTATCCTTTCAGTATCACTCTTCTCACTGTTGGCAGTTCTTAAGTCTTCATTTTTGTTTAACTGGAAACATAGTTTACTATCATGTTACTCATTTCATAGGATGACTCACAAAATGGCAGCTTGTCTTCCCCAGAGAAGAGACTGAAACAAAATTCACAATCTTTTTATAAGCTATTCTTGGAAATGATATTTTATTACATTACCATATTTTATTTGTTAGAAGATAGTCCATACTCGTACTCACATACAGATTTACATGAACACCATGGTACAGAGATTTTGGGGGCCATCTTCAAGTCTGTCCACTGCACAACCCAAATATATATCAAAGATAGTAAATTAACTACATTATATTCAGACAATGGAAAGTTATATAGCACTCAAAATGAATGAAGTACTGAGATCCACATAATATTTCTAAATATTAGTAAAACAGCATCCACTGAAATAAACTCCAATAATACATAAAGCATAATACTCATTAAACATTTGAAGAATAATTTACATCAAAAGATCTTATACTTTTAAAGTATTACACATATATTCATATATATGTATAAATACTCTCAAAATGTACATCAATTATTATTTTAAAAGAATATATATGAATATACTTCATACACACACACACACATATATATATACATATATATATATAACTTTATAATAAGAATAACAAAGTATTCCAGATAATGATTAACTTAAGGTAAGAGATAATAAAATGTGTTGATATAGTGAAGATGTGGTAAGATACCTATTTTTATCAGTGTTTTAGTTCTTCTGTCTAGGGATTTGCAGATGCAAATACCTTATTAAATATTTAAGACTATAGGTGTTCTTTGGAAGGACTGATGCTGAAGCTGAAACTCCAGTACTTTGGCCACCTCATGTGAAGAGTTGACTCATTGGAAAAGACTCTGATGCTGGGAGGGATTGGAGGCAGGAAGAAAAGAGGACAACAGAGGATGAGATGGCTGGATGGCAACACCGACATGATGGACATGAGTTTGAGTGAACTCCGGGAGTTGGTGATGGACAGGGAGGCCTGGCGTGCTGCAATTCACGGGGTCGCAAACAGTTAGACACGACTGAGCAACTGAACTGAAAAAAGAGAGCATATAATATTGTAGGAATATGTATGTCGACTCTGCATGTCATAGTCCAGTTAAAAAACAAAAACACCACTACCAAAAACTATGAAACAGTAAATAGATCTGATCTAATGTACAAGGTGGGAACAGAAGTATAACCTTTAATTTTTGGTCATCATCATTAAGAGAAATATAGTGAATTCCTGGTCTATGAACTGAAAAAGATGTTATAGTAAACACATCGGTCCAATACACACAAGATCTGAGCAATCCAGGCCAATAGAAAAGGAAGGACTCAAGGGCACATTATCAAGTTGTGTTGGGAATTAATCTTACTGCATATCTGGATCTTAACTTTAAAGTTCAAGGCACCTACATTAAGCCAGCATGGAAAAAAGTTTGTTTATCAGACATAGTGATCAGAATAAATTATTTTATCAAGGACCAAATTTAGATGGCATTATTGTCTTTTTAGACTGCCAGTCTATTAAAAACTGTGGACTCGCAAAATAAATGGGAATTTTGGACATATGAATTTAGAACAAAATTACACCATGATAAAATCTTGGTGAATGGAGTCATGATCTCTGCAAGTTCCTAAATTTGGTAGTAAAAAATACTGAAATGTCACTCTCTGAGACAGAAGACTATGTACTTAGGTGGATCCCTCCCACCTCTGTACTTACGGTCAATCATAATGTTATAACCAACTTTAGATGAAAGATACATCTTAACTGTTAGGCATAAACCAAGTCACTATAGAGATGAATATTTTTTTTTTTTTTTTTTTTCCTGGCAGACAAGTAGCCTTGTAGCTTATCAATCTTCTTTATAGTTGGATTAGTCATATGACATTGCTTTGACCAATTACATGCAGACAAAAATTGTACATGCTGCTTCCAGGTGTGGTCCATCAGACTTCCTTTATGACCTTCAGTTCTCTTTTCCCACAGATCAACTGGAAATGAACACTCTTGGTAACTGTTGGAGCATTACCATGACGTCTACAAGGTGTTTATATAGGATTCCTTAGTTTGTACTTCCCTCTTCTCATCCCTTACTACTTTATTTGAGCATGAAATAAACTACTATTGGGTCAAGCCTCTAAAATTCTATGGCTTATCTCCTTACTGCTCTCGCTGTTTACTCACCAAGTCACATTTAACTCGGCAACGCCCTACCTGGCTCCTCTGTCTATGGGATTTCCCAGGCAAGAATATGGAAGTAGGTTGCTATTTCCTTTTCCAGGGGATCTTCCTGACTCAGGGGTGGAATCACATCTCCTTCATTGGCAGGCAGATTATTTACTGCCAAGCCATTAGGGAAGCTTATCTCTTACAGCATCCAATTTTACATTATGAATGCTATCAGATTTTGACTAGTATTCAAACACGGTTGAAACCAAGAAGATTGAATTCTTTAGCATCCCTGATTCAATACGTTTGGTTTTGGCATCATTAACCTGGACCTGTAATGAAGCGGTAACTGTGTTTATTCTGAGAATGTCACCTTGTTTGAGACAGCTGCAGTATGGTCTTAGTGTTAAAGACCAAGCATGGGCCATGGTCTTTAGTGCTGTCTGATATCTTTGGACTCTTTACTAGAAGAATGTCTGAAAGATTAGTTCAGCAGTTAAAGACTTACAAGAAACACTTACTGAAATTCCCTGGTGGTCCAGTAGTTAAGAATCCGATTTCCAATGCAAGGCATGCTGGTTCAGTCCCTAGTTGGGGAACTAAGATTACATATGTTGCAGGGCAACTAAATCTGTGCATAACAACCACTGAGACTGCAGGGTCTGGAGGAGCCCTTGTGCTGCAACTAGAAAGAAGTCCTTGTGCTGCAATGAAAGATTTCACATGCTGCAACTAAACTCAAAACTAAACACACCCAAATAAATAAAGAAATATTTTTTTAAAAAGAGAAAGAAATCCACCCATTGTGTGGAAGAGTGGTAAGGTTGGAGTTGTTTAAGAAACAAAATCCACAAAAGAATTGGAAAAATACTGTTGTTAGGGGAAGAACACTGCCCACCCTGGCCAGGCATCATGGTAACCATTTGCATGAGTTGTTTTACAACAGGAGGTCCTGGTAAGGAACACAGAACTAATAAGCCCCCACCAACTTGAAGAGTTCGGTAAAGGTCAAAAGGAGGCACCACATGTCCAACCACCTCCCAGAATCCTTCTTTCTGGCATCCATTTTGGCTGAACAAGGGGTGGGCCTCCAGACAGGAATCAGAGTTAGAATGACTGGCTAACAACAACCCGGAAAATAATTCCATCACCATAAAACCCTAGACTGCAAGCTATGTGACAGAGCTGTTCTCCTGGGTCCCCTTACCTTACTGCTCTCCTTTCCCAATAAAATCTCTTGCTTTGTCAGCACATGTGTCTCCTCAGACAATTAATTTCCAAGTGTTAGACAAGAGCTTAGTTTCAGGACCTGGAAGGGGTCCCCTTTCCTGCAACACTATGCTGGCCAAAACCAAGAATAATACACAGGGAATTTAATCTTAAATTTTAATTTACTTGGATGTTGACTCTCTGAACTTTAATTTTCAAGAGAATTTGATATTCTAACTTTTAACTTCTTGATAAGAGTATAGTAATAAGTGAAATTACATTAAAATTGAGCCTTCTGGATGTTGCATTGAATATTAGACAATACTGGTCTTTACTGGCAAATAGTCATTTTAAACTCTTTTGGAAAGAATGATTTGACATAATTAAGAATAAGGCATAGATTAGGAAGTGAATTTTCACTCTTTAGACCAGGGTACACTATATCTGAGTTCAGTTTAATGGACTTCTCTGACTAGGTTCAGAACCTTGCTGATGTGAAAGCTATACTGAGCATCATCGATTCCAGGATGACACTCAGGGGAGCAGTAACTGATCTAAGAGCAAAAGTCTTGCTTTCTGACAGCAAGACCATAGTGACAGGCCATTTATCAGGAGTAAAAGTAATCGTATGTCCTCCTTCCCTCTGATATTGACAGGTTGATTCTGAACTCTGTCAAGGGAGAGGAATTCAATTTTCTAGAACCTAAAAATCCTATATCTTGCTATGTTGCAGGTACTGTGCCCCAGAAAACATAAGCATGAATGATGACTTGGGGCTGAAAGAGAATAACAGCAAGAAGATGTGTCAATTTAGACATGAAAAGACAAAGATTAACTTTAATTTCTATTCTACCATCACTAGTAGATGAATATGAGAAAATAACTTTGAAATCTTTGTTTTTTAAAAAATCAACCTGTATTCAATTTATATATTTCTTTCCTTTGACCATGATGGCTGAAAATTTCTCCCTGATTTGACTCAACTTTAGAAAGATTTCTTCTTGACCATAGGCCTCCAGTCTCCTTTTCCTCTGCCTGTCCTCCAAATGTGCTGGCAATCCAGAGTCAAGAATATAAACTTTTCCGAGATGAGCAATGTCTGTTTCTTTACCTACAGGGTACAGCTATTAGGAGTTCCAACCAGAGCAGAAGTTGTTTTCCTGAGGTTTTAGTTGTTGACAGATACTGAAGTTCAATTCCATTTCTTATCCCATTACAATTTTCCAGTATGAAATTTTTCCTTTCAGAGACTTCCCTTAGATCCAAAATCACAGCAGTACCAAGGCCCCAACATAAAATGTAAGAGTCTTCTCCATAGAGAGCAGTTCTGTCTTTGGAGGCCACAGGATTCTGACCTGATTTCTGAGTCTTGCAAATGCAAAGTTCTACATCTCTGTTGTGTTTATTCTACTGGCAAATGCTCCCAAGCAGAAGCAACTCCTGATCACAGAGGCTCTGAATATCTCTGTTCCTACCTAGTATTACAGTTGCATTGTCTTTGATGATCAGAAAATATTTTCTTTTTAAAAATCAACCTGCACTCAATTTGCGTATTTTCTCCCTGACTTGACTAAACTTTAGAAAGATTTCTTCTTGATCATAGGCCTCCAGTCTTTTAATCCTTTACTTTTTCTTTATATTTAAAAATAAATGAATAGGAACTTGGCTGAGACCTCTGTGCTTGACTTGCTTGCTGGTAGGCTTTGAGTTTTGCAGAGTGAACAAGAAGATAATGAATTGATATGCTGAAGACTGTTTGGTATAGCTGAAGTACCAACATTTCAAGTGTTTCATAAAACATATTACTAATTATTGTTCTATAACTACTGTGAAAGCATAAGGAAACACCTTTTGTAACACTTTATTGAATTTGTTATGCTATTGCTTCTGTTTTGTTTTGGTTTTTTGACTACCAGGCATGTTAGATTTTAACTCCCCAAGGAGGGTTTGAAGCCACATCCTCTGCATTGAAAGGCAAAGTCTTAACCACTGGACCAGCAGGGAAGTCTCAGAAAACATCTTTTAGAGCAAAGAATATAAGTGAGTGGAATTAATTTTCTCAAGAAATACCATGGATTAATGGAAAAGTCTTTGAAAGAAATTAGAAAACCACTCCAGGCTCATGATTAAAGAAGATTTTAGAGTATAGAAAGTATGTTATATTGCTTGGTGCTTGATAAGAAAAAAATCCAATACTTTGGCCACCTGATGCAAAGAACTGACTCATTGGGAAAGACCCTGATGCTGGGAAAGATTGAAGGCAGAAGGAGAAGGGGACAACAGAGAATGAGATGGTTGGATGGCATCACCGACTGGACAGGGAAGCCTGGCATGTTACAGTCCATGGGGTTGCAAAGAGTCAGACATGACTGAGCCCTTGAACTGAACTGAACTGAAGAAAACAAGGTGATTTAATTTTTTTTTTTTTTTAATTTTAGTGTTGAAATAACATTTAGTGGTAGTCCAGCTCAGTTTTCCTTTCTACAGAAACTTGGTTTTTATGTAGTAGCCCTTCTACCCAGAACAAAGCTGGAAACTTATAATTTGATAAAATACCACCTTATATGCTGAACAAATCTAATTGCTAAAATGTTTTTTTTGTTGTTGTTGTTTATGACAGAGTGATATATGTATGTATGTATGTATCAGATCAGATCAGATCAGTCACTCAGTCGTGTCCGACTCTTTGGGACCCCATGAATCGCAGCACACCAGGCCTCCCTGTCCATTACCAACTCCCGGAGTTCACTCAGACTCACGTCCATCGAGTCAGTGATGCCATCCAGCCATCTCATCCTCTGTTGTCCCCTTCTCCTCCTGCCCCCAATCCCTCCCAGCATCAGAGTCTTTTCCAGTCAGTCAACTATTCGCATGAGGTGGCCAAAGTACTGGAGTTTCAGCTTTAGCATCATTCCTTCCAAAGAAATCCCAGGGCTGATCTCCTTCAGAATGCACTGGTTGGATCTCCTTGCAGTCCAAGGGACTCTCAAGAGTTTTCTCCAACACCACACTTCAAAAGCATCAATTCTTCGGCGCTCAGCCTTCTTCACAGTCCAACTCCCACATCCATATATGACCACAAAAAAACCCATAGCCTTGACTAGACGGACCTTTGTTGGCAAAGTAATGTCTCTGCTTTTGAATATGCTATCTAGGTTGGTCGTAACTTTCCTTCCAAGGAGTAAGCGTCTTTTAATTTCATGGCTGCAGTCACCATCTGCAGTGATTTTGGAGCCCAGAAAAATAAAGTCTGACACTGTTTCCACTGTTTCCCCATCTATTTCTCATGAAGTGATGGGACCGGATGCCATGATCTTCGTTTTCTGAATGTTGAGCTTTAAGCCAACTTTTTCACTCTCCACTTTCACTTTCATCAAGAGGCTTTTTAGTTCCTCTTCACTTTCTACCATAAGAGTGTATATATATATATATATATATAAAGAAAAACAACAAAAAAATACTTGTTTCAATATGTTTAGAAGAATAACATAATAAAATTGATGAAAATGTAACAAATTCTTATTCAGGTAGAATGAAGTAGCTTCCGTAATGTCATGTTCATGATAAAGGCTCAATAATATTTTTAAAATATTTTGTTATATGGTTATTAGTAACCCAGTTTTATTTCTAAACTGAGGAAAGCTGTCTACTTAGCAAATCTCAGTTAATATGATCATAAGCCTTAGACTTGGCCAATATTTTATTTTTCTTTCTTCCTTTCCTCCTCCTGCCTCCTCTTTCTCCTTCCCCCTTCCTTCTCCCCCCCCCACCCCCCCACTCTACTCTTCAGTTGCTTTCCTGTAGATACAAACCTTTATTTTGATGAATTTAGCCTGATTCAATAAGTTGACTGAACACATTTTCATATTTTAAACCTAGAACTTATTAACATTATTGAGTTATGTCTAAAGCCATTTCTGATGGTTCATCTGTTTAACTCTTTTAAAGCTAATTATTATTAGAAGTTTTATCAAGCATCACAGTGGGTCAAATAATCAGGTAAATTAAGACAATAGAGTTCAGAACACATATTAAGCAATAATGGCACCCCACTCCAGTATTCTTGCCTGGAAAATCCCATGGACAGAGGAGCCTGGAAGGCTGCAGTCCATGGGGTCGCTAGGAGTCGGACACGACTGAGCAACTTCACTTTCACTTTTCACTTTCATGCATTGGAGGAGGAAATGGCAACCCACTCCAGTGTTCTTGCCTGGAGAATCCCAGGGACGGGAGAGCCTGGTGGGCTCCCATCTCTGGGGTTGCACAGAGTCAGACACGACTGAAGCGACTTAGCAGCAGCATAGTATTTTATAAGCTTTAAATTATGAATATTGATTCACTTATTAGTCATGATTTATTTTATAATAATTAAATAAATTGCATAAAACTGAATATATGATAATTCTGTGTTACATTCAAACTTTCAAGTACAACTTTAAACATTTCAGATTGTGAAAATGATTCCATATGTTTTTATTCTGAAGATATATGAATAAGAATACAGTACACATTTCAAGTATTTTTTCTTTCTTTTAATGTGGACCTTTTATTAAAGTATTAATTGAATTTGTTAAAATATTGTTTCTTTTTTTATGTTTTGTATTTAAGCCTTTTGGCATGTAGGATTTGACTTCCCCAATCAGGGATTGAACTTTAACCTCTGAATAATCAGACAAGTCCTAAGGTTATTAAAATATGTTATCAGGTTCTGTTTTTAATTTTTATACAGCCTTATGTAAAGAGCTAACTTTGTTTACAGGTTCTTATTACAATTAAAGCTACATTCTTGCTGTGCTCGGTCACTAAGTCATGTCTGACACTTTTCAACCATGTGGACGGTAGCCTGCTAGGCTCCTCTATTCATGGGACTTTGCAGGCAAGAATATTAGAGTGCATTCTTCCTGACCCAGGAAGAACCGGTGTCTCCTGACAAGCAGGTGGATTCTTTATCACTGAGCCACATTTTTGCTAATTAACACTAAATGCTCAGACAGTAAGGAATCTGCCTGCAATCCAAGAGACCTGGGTTTGAACCCCAGATCAGGAAGATCCTCTAGAGAAGAGAATAGCAATCCACTCCAGTATTCTTGCCTGGAAAATTCCATGGACAGAGGAGCTTGGTGGGCTACAGTCCATGGGATCATAAAAAGTCAGACATGACTGAGAAACTAATACATGTTAGACTGAACTTCTCAATCTGACTCGCAATTACACATAATTAAATAATATATTTGTTATAAAAATATAGTCAGATGAATTTTGAATATACACCCTTATAGATGAAAGACTTTCACCCCCTACTCCTCACGCCTCTACTCTGCCTTCTATGCAAGGAAAAACCCAGGCCTTTCCTATGTGTGTCTTCTCCCTGTGTATCTCCTTTACTACTCACATAAAACTTTTCAGTTTTGGTCACCAAATGTGTGGAGATTTTTTCCCCACCAAGCAATTCTCTGGAACATCAGCTGAGTTTCCTAGAGTTTAGTTTAATTCTGACACTATTTACCCCAAGATCCCACAACTTTAGGGCTCAGTCTTACAATACTCCTCAGATGCTTTCACTAACAGATACTCATTTCAGATGCTGATTTTAAGTCTAGGTTATTACCCGTGTTTCTGCCAATCATCTATATATTAAAAGTTCCAATGATCCCTCTCCATGGGCTTGATTTGCTAGAATGACTCATAGAACTCAGAGAAACACAAAACATTTACTAATTTATTAAAGAAAATATACAGCCAGAATTTTTTTCAATAAACTTATGATAAACCCTCTGTATTTGTGGATTTCACATTCATGGCTTCAACCAACTACAGATGGAATTTTGATCCATGGTCACTTAAATGTGAGGAAATGAAACCCATGTACATAAAGAGCCTGCATGCATGCGTGCTCAGTAACTTCAGTTGTGTCCAACTCTTTGTGACCCCATGGACTGTAGCCAACGAAGGTCCTCTGTCGATGGGATTTCCCAGGCAAGAATACTGGACTGGGTTACCCTGCTCTCTTTCAGGGAATCTTCTCAACCCAGGGTTGACTCTTGTGTTTCTTGTATTTAAGGTGGATTCTTTACCCCTGGGGGCTTCCCAGGTGGTATTAGTGATAAAGAGCCCACCCTCCAGTGTGGGAGACATAAGAGACATGAGTTCAATCCCTGGGGCAAGAAAATCACTTGGAGGAGAGTATGGCAATCCACTTCAGTATCCTTGCTTGATGAATCCCATGGTCAGAGTAGCCTGGAGAGCTACAGTCCATGGGATCACATAGAGTTGGACAGGACTGAAGCAACTCAGCATGTACAAACATGCACTTTACAACTGACCCACCAGGGAAGCTGGTATAGAAGGACTAGAGCACATAAATAAGAATTTATAAGGCAAATAATCATTTCTAGAGGATATATAAAGGTTACACACATCTGAAGAAAATAATTGTGTTTATTGGTTTAAAGTTAGAAATTTTCAAAGATAAAGAGATATGGTTAACTATGGTTATTGATCTCTTCTCATTGGGAATATTCTTTAAAGCTGATCTCTGTCTCAGTTTAGTTCCATTCAATCTCTTAGCTGTGTATCACTCTTTGCGACCCCATGCACTGTGGTATATCAGGCTCCCCTGTCCATCACCAACTCCCAGACTTGCTCAAACTCATGTCCCTTGAGTCGGTGATGCCATCCAACCACCTCATTCTCTGTCATCCCCTATTCCTCCTGTCTTCAATCTTTCCCATCATCATAGTCTTTTCCAATAAATCAGTTCTTCACATAAAGTAGCCAAAGTGTTGGAGCCTCAGCTTCACCATCAGTCCCTCCAATGAACATTTAGGACTGATTTCCTTTAGGATTGACTAGTTTGATTTCCTTGCATTCCAAAGGACTCTCAAGAGTCTTCTCCATCACCACAGTTCAAAAGCATCAAATCTTTGATGCTCAACTTTCTTTATGGTCCAACTCTCATATCCATCCATGACTACTGGAAAAACCACAGCTTTGACTAGATGGACCTTTGCTGGCAAAGCAATATCTCTGCTTTTTAATATGTTGTCTAGGTTGGTCATAGCTTCCTTTCCAAGGAGTAAGTCTTTTAATTTAATGGCTGCAGTCAACATCTGCAGTGATTTTTTGCAGCCCAAGAAAATAAAGTCTCTCACTGCTTCCATTGTTTCCCCATCTATTTGCCATGAAGTGATGGGACTGGATGCCATGATCTTAGTTTTTTAATGTTGAGTTTTAAGCCAACTTTTTCACTCTGCCTGAAGTGAAGTGAAGTGAAGTGAAGTCGCTCAGTCCTGTCCAACTCTTTGCGACCCTGTGGACTGTAGCCTATCAGGTTCCTCCGTCCATGGGATTCTCCAGGCAAGAATACTGGAGTGGATTGCCGTTTCCTTCTCCAGAGGATCTTCCCAACCCAGGGATTGAACCTGGGTCTCCGCATTGCAGGCAGATGCTTTAACCTCTGAGTAAATCTAGTTAAGTTAAAGTGAGTAAATCAAGTTAATCTAGTTAAGTTAAAAAGATCTTTGCCTAGTTAAGTTAAAATGAGTAACTCAAAGATATTACAATGATATTTATAGAAAAAAAGAAAAATCTTTCATGGCTCTTAGTGGGGGTTTTAGAAGAGCTTTCAGCTTAATCACAGATTTTGAAATGTATAAGGCCTATAGGAATCTCCACCTTTTGGGAGATAAAGGAAGACAAGGAAATTGTATTTACTATTTGTGTGTAACTCAAAGCTTAAAAATGATTCTTAAATAAACTTTTTTATTTAATCTTAAAAAAAAAAAAAAAACCTTTTTCCCCCTTAAATAAACCTGAGTTTTTGTTTTTGTTTTTTTTAATCTTTACAACTACTGACTTCATTAGATGCTGGAGGGGAAGGGGACATTTTCTTTTCTTCTGAAAATGCACATGCTATCTTATTTTTTAAAACAAACATTTTAGCATTGAATTCAGACAACTTTAGATTAAGGAAAGAATACACCACACTTTACATTTTGTTATTTACTGACACATGTTAAACAATGACCCCAGCCAAAGTGTAAATTTGTTTTAGAAATACTGCTGTAGTCTTATTTTTCCCCATTAGATCCTAGAATTTATTATGGTTTCCATATTTATTTTTTTGAATTGGAAAATTTTATAATAATGGAAATTATTTGCTTGGAGTAACGTTCAAAAACAAAAAGATGAAATGTCTACTTCCAAGCAAGATAGGATAACAGTGATCATACTTATCTTCCTGTCTGAAATAAAAATAACAACAAGCACAAGATAAAAAAGGCAAAATACTTGAAATAATAGTTTAAAGACACTGAATGTCAGGCAACAAAGGACAGTAATTCTTGAGAAATAGAAGATGATAAGAAGGACCCTAAAACCACAACAACTTACTGTCTTGAGGGAGTTTTTGAGCCACTGTGCAAAGGGAATCTATGTGAAGACTGATAGACTGCTTTGATCTAAGGAAACAGACATGAGAAATGGGGAGATTAAAGTGGTTACAGTTGGCAAGACAGCTCATCCGAGGGAACGCAGATATGAAAAAGATAAGCTGAAGATATTTTTTTAATATTCCATACAGTACTGGACAACACATGTATTTGAAGAAGCTACCTGAAACTTTTTGCTATTTCTTTCAAGCTGCTACAGCAAAATATCATACACTAGATGGGTTATAAAAAATAGAAAAGTATTTCTTATAGTTTTCTCTGGAGTCTGGAGGTCTGAGTTCAAATTGTTAGCAGATGGCTGCTGGGTGAGGTACTGCCCCCTGTCTTAGAGAACATCTTTTCACTGTGCCCTTCCATAGAAGAAAAGAGGGAGCTCTCTATTATAAGTCATCTCTTTTATAAGGTCAGTTATCCCATTCATGAGAATTCTGGCCTCATAACCTAATCAACTTTCAAATGCTGCATCTCCTAATATCATAACATTGGGCATTAAGATCTCAACACATGAATTTTGTGGGATACAGAAATTCAGACAATAGCATTATGTTCCTTATACTCCAAAATTCACATCCTTCTAACATGCAAAAAACATTCATCCCCTGCCAGTAGCCTCAGAATTCTTAACTTGTCCCAGGAAAGTCCAAAAGTCCAAAATTTCATCTATGAATCTAAATTAGGTACAGATGAGACTCATAGTGCAACCATTCTGAGGCACATTTCTCTCCAGCTGTGAACCTGTGAAACCAAATAAGTTATGATTTTCTAAAATACAATGGTGGTATAGGCAAAGAATGGGCACACCCATTCCTAAAAGGAGAAATAGTAAAAAAAGGAATGACAGATCCCAAATCTTGAGCAAATTTAAAATCCAGCAGGGCAAACAACATTAACACTGCCACCTGCCATGGAAGCATGGAGTCCAAATCACTGAACCACCAAGGAAGTCCCAGAATAATCTTTCTTCACTTGATGCTTGGTTCTCCAGATCCATTGTAGACCTGTCCCAAATTTCAGATGTCCCAGGTCATAAATTGGGCCCCAAAGGCTTCCAGGGACCATGTTCCCAAAGTTTAGGGCTTTCTTACACTAACTACCCAGTGGTTTTCTTACACTAACTTCCCAGTTGCTTTCTTACACTAACTTCACAGTGGTAAAAAATCCACCTGCCAATACAGGAGATGCGAGAGACATAGGATTGATCCCTGGGTCAGGAAGATTCTCTGGAGTAGGAAATGGCAACCCACTTCAGTATTCTTGCCTGGAAAATTCCATGGACAAAAGAGCATGATGGGATTCAGTCCATGATATTGCAAAGGTTGGACATGACCGAACAAGCTCAGAGTCTGGACCAACCTCACAGCTCTCTCTACTGGGCTTTGATAGAAAGAGGACTCTGCAGTGACCTCTCTCTGGCCAAATTTATTAGACTCTGGTTCTGTGAAGGGAAGGCAACCCAGGTGATCTTGGGAATGCCTTCCAGGTCATTCTTACTTTGTCTTTAGCAATAGACTCTCTGTTTAAACGACTGACTAATCTCTCAATTTTCATCATGAATATAACTCCAAGCTTCTGTTGAGAAGACAACTCATACTAATTACCTTATCTAATCTGGCCACATTGTTGAATATGTCTCTGAATATACTTTCTCATTTTTTTTCCATTAATAATAGGGTAAAATTTTTCAAAAATTTAAAGTTCTACTTAACTTTTGATCTATAACTACCTCTTTTATCATTCATCTTTTCTCATATTTTAGTATAAACATCGAAGAGAAACCAAGTCACTCTTTTACTACATCCCTTATGTATTTCCTCAGTGAAACATCCAATTTCATTGTTCACAAGTTCTATCTTCCACAGAACTCTAGAATACAAATATATTTCTACCATGTTTTTGCCACCCTATAATAAAACAGGAAGAGAATGAATTTGCTCTCCCTATGCTTGTACTGAGTCTTCTCTTGCCCTCAAACTTTATCACTCTTCTTTCTTGGATTTTGAAATCCTGATTGGGACTTAACCTCAGACCTCCCTGTCTAAGTCCTTCAGATTAAGACTGAATTAAACCACTGGCTTCTCTAGTTCTCTAGCACATAGACAGCAAATTATGGGGCTTAGCAGCTTCCATACTTGTGTGAGTAAATTTCTATAATTCCTCTTTTATCTATATCTGTATGTCCTATTTGTTCTGCTTTCCCAGAGAACCCTGATAAATACAATGTGGTTATGTAATTTCATTTATAATATACATAGATTCATTTTAATTTCAACAGTTTCAGTTATCTTTTGTGCATAGAGAAGAAAGTCACTCTTTGTAGTGCATGGTTCCATTTATTTCAATAAATTCAAAGTTCGCCCAACATAGTACTGATTCAGAATGTACCATCACTCCAAGCATTCCCACAGGCTGCTCTTTTGTGTTCAGGTGGATCAGACAGTAAAGAATCCCCCCTGCAATGCAGGAGACTTGGGTTGATCCCTGGCTTGGGAAGATCACCTGGAGATGGGAATGGTTAACCACTCCAGTATTCTTGCCTAGAGAATTCCACAGACACCAGAGTCTGGTGGGCTACAGTCAATGAGGTTGCAGATTCAGACAAAACTGAATGACTAATACTCTCACTTTCTTCCTGCATACACAAATGTGGCAAACATCCACCTTTACCTGTCTCTACAGAGTTGCCCTTTTGTAAATATAATTTGAATAAAATCATGGCACATGGGGTTTTTGAACCTTAAATTTTCCACATAATTTATAATGCATTCTTGTTAAAATGAGTTTTCTCCAATGTTTTTCTTTGTTGTCTGAATGTGTTGGCTATGCTCTTTCTTTTGTCTTTCAACACTAATTTTACAATTAAATTATGAAAAGGCAGAGGAACCAGAGATCAAATTGCCAACATCTGCTGGATCATTGAAAAAGCAAGAGAGTTCCAGAAGAACATTTATTTCTGTTTATTGACTATGCCAAAACCTTGAACTGTGTGGATCACAACAAACTGTGGGAAATTCTGAAAGAGATGGGAATAACAGACTACCTGAACTGCCTCTTGAGAAATTTGTATGCAGATCAGGAAGCAACGGTTAGAACTGGACATAGAAAAACAGACTGGTCCAAATAGGAATAGGAGCACGTCAAGGCTGTATATTGTTACCCTGCTTATTTCACTTATATGCAGAGTACATCATGATAAACGCTGGGTTGGAAGAAGCACAAGCTGGAATCAAGATTGGCAGAAAAAATATCAATAACCTTAGATATGCGGTGACACCACTCTTAATGGCAGACAGTGAAGAACTAAAGAGCCTCTTGATGAAAGTGAAAGTGGAGAGTGAAAAAGGGCTTAAATCTCAACATTCAGAAAACTAAGATCACAGCATCTGGTCCCATCATTTCATGGGAAATGGATGGGGAAACAAACAGTGGCAGACTTTATTTTGGGGGGCTCCAAAATCACTGCAGATGGTGATTGCAGGTATGAAATTAAAAGATGCTTACTCCTTGGAAGGAAAGTTATGACCAACCTAGACAGCATATTAAAAAGCAAAGATATTACTTGGCCAACAAAAGTCCATCTAGTTAAGGCTATGGATTTTCCAGAAGTCATGTATGGATGTGAGAGTTAGACTATAAAGAAAGCTAGGCACCTAAGAATTGACGCTTTTGAACTGTGGCTTTGGAGAAGAATCTTGAGAGTCCCTTGGACTGCAAGGAGATCCAACCAGTCTGTCCTAAAGGAAATCAGTCCTGAATATTCACTGGAAGGATAGATGTCGGGCTGAAACTCTGATACTTTGGCCATCTGATATGAAGAGCTGATTCATTTGAAAAAACCTTCATGCTCAGAAAGATTGAAGGTGGGAGGATAAAGGGATGAGTGAGGATGAGATGGTTGGATGGCATTGCCAACTCAATGGACATGGGTTTGGGTGGACTCCCGGAGTTGGTGATGGACAGGGAGGCCTGGCCTGCTGCGGTTCATGGGGTCACAAACAGTTGGACACCACTGAGTGACTTAACTGAACTGATGTCCACTTCATTTAATTTGCTACTCTTTAATGTTAAAGTTTCGGAGAAGGCAATGGCAACCCACTCCAGTACTCTTGCCTGGAAAATCCCATGGATGGAGGAGCCTGGTAGGCTGCAGTCCATAGGGTCGCTAAGAGTCAGACACGGCTGAGCTACTTCACTTTCACTTTTCACTTTTATGCATTGGAGAAGGAAATGGCAACCCATTCCAGCGTTCTTGCCTGGAGAATCCCAGGGACGGGGGAGCCTGGTGGTCTGCCGTCTACGGGATCGCACAGAGTTGGACACAACTGAAGTGACTTAGCAGCAGCAGCAATGTTAAAGTTTATGATAATTTGTAATTGTTTTCTAATATAAGCATATTATAAATTTTCCTTAAAAGATGGCTTTATGTGTGTTCCATAATTTTTGATATGTTGAATTTTCATTTCTTCAGTTGTTAGCTGAAGTATTTTACAAATGTCCAATATATCAAGTGAATTGATAACACTTTTCAAACTACTCATGTCATTACTGTTTATTTACCTTATTGCTATATTAATCACTGAGATAGAGATGAATTCTCCAACTCTAGTTGTATAGATGCCAGATTCACCTTCCAGTTTTATCAATTTTTGGTTATTGAACTTTGAAATTCTTCATGTTAATTACAACATATTTAGAATATTTATATATTTTCATACATTTGTTCTACTTTTGATTACACAATATATTTCCTTATCCCTGATACTCTTTCCTGTTATGAAATGTAGCTTGTCTGATATGAATATAGCTATGTCAGTTTCTTTTAGTCAGTCTTTGCACAGTACATATTTCAAAGTTTTATTTTTGAACTATATTCATAATTAAAGCAGGTTTCTTGTAGAAAGCATAAAATTGAATTTAACTTCTCTTACTCAATTAGATTATCTATGGTGTTAAATGGTAGGTTTGGGAACTCACATTTCATGTAATTAATGATATAGATGGATTGAATACTACCTTCTTGCTAGTTTTCTATTTGTTCAAAATGCCCTTTATCTTTTTTATTCTACTTATATAGTTTCATAGATTAATTGAGCATTCTTACAATATTTTTGTCTCTTTTTTTAATCAATTATTTATGACTTTGTTTAATAGCTAAGTCATATACGACTCTTTGTGACCCCATGGGTTGCAGCTCTCCAGGCTCATCTGTCCTCCACTATCTCCTAGAATTTGCTCAGATTCATGTCCTTTGCGTCCATGATGCTATCTAACTGTTTCATCCTCTGCTGTCTTGTTCTTTTGTTGCATTCAATCTTTCCCAGCATCAGTGTCTTTTCCAGTGAGTCAGCTCATCATATCAGGCGACCAAATATTGGAGCTTCAGTTTCAGCATTAGTCCTTCCAGTGAATGTTCAAGGTTGATTTCCTTAGGATTGACTGCTTTGATTTCTGTAAAGTCCAAGGGACTCTCAAGAGTCTTCTCCAGCACAATAATTCAAAAGAATAAATTCTCCTGCTCTTTTTAAATTTTTGCAGTTATCCTGGTGATTTCAATATATGCTTTAAATAAATCAAAGTTATGTATGTGAGGAGACACTGAAACTCATTTAAATCTTTTATTTTAGCTGACAAAATAAGAGACTTAGAGGCTTTACAGGTAGCACAGTGATGAAGAAATCTGCCTGCCAATGCAGGAGACACAGATTCAATCCATGAGTCAGGAGTAGGAAATAAAGTAGGAAACAGCAACACACTCTAGTATTCTTGACTGTAAAATTCCATGGACAAAGGAATCTGGCAGACTATAGTCCATGGGGTCCCAAAGAGTTGGACACTACCAAGCAGGAACATGCATGCATGCACTCTTTCCTAGGGTTGTTGGACAGAAAAGTCTCAGGACCTAGATTCAAAGGAACTTCCTATGCTTGGCTGCAGGTTGTGCTAGAAATATTTGCTGGTATTACTTGGCCAATTTGGTATATCACTAGAGTGGAAGGGGAGTCTCAGGCCCAGCAGGATTGGAGGGTATTTCTTCTGGCCACTTCATGTTGGCAGGACTACAGTCTGTCCTTTTGTAGTTAATGCTGGGTTCACTTCTTTACCAGATAATGACACAGGACTTTCCTTGTAGCTCAGTCCGTGAAATCCACCTGCAATGCAGGAGACCCAGGTTCGATTCCTGAGTCCAATTCCTGGGTCAAGAACATCCCCTGGAAAAGGAAATGGCAACCCACTCCAGTATTACTGCCTGGAAAATCCCATGGACAGAAGAGCCTGGAGGGCTACAGTCCATGGGGTCTCAAGTATCAAATTTGGCGACTAAACCACCACCACCGGGCTCACCTGTTGTCAGAACTCCCCTTCCATTTGGAAAAGAATGAGTCTTCCTGAGCTGCCCTCTGTTGACAGTCCTGTTGCTGGGTTGTTTCTCTACTCCTGAGGATCCTAGTAAGTTTTACTTATTACTAACTTTCAGAGTTCTCCTTTGGTTGTGTTGGAAGATATTCAGGATTTATAGTTATTGTCAGGAGTCACTTAGCCATTCTATTCTAATACAAAACAAACAAACAAACAAACACTCTCCAAGCTAAAAAAATATATTTAGGTAAAGTTAAAGAAAATCATGGGAGATTTTGTTTTGTGTGCTATGTATATTTCTCTGCAACATTGAACTTGCTGGAACTTGTTGTCTGCTTTTAAGATACTATTTCTTATTCCCGGAAGTGACAAAGCATACTGGAATAATTATATTTTAATGAGAAATAATGCAAGGACACAAAATATGAGTCTCTAAACAACTGAAAAAGTAACCAGTATGTAACCTGAAGATAAATCTGTTTTAAATAATTATTTCTACTCTCATACATATATATGATGATATATCATGGCAAGCTTTGCATTCGTCTTTCTTAATTATCAGAATGCTTTCTAAAATTCTTGGCTCTTTGTAAATATGAACTACATTTACATCTGTCTCTGTTAGTAATAACCAATTTATCAGAAACCCTGGGCTACTTTATATGTTTTACTGTTTTTTAGTCTCTCATTGTTTTTAACATTTTGTTGAAAACTGAAATATCAACCCTAAATTTAACCCATAGTTTAGTATCTACTTGAGGATAATACTATATCTGACAATGTCTTATACAGTACTTATAGTATATAACACCAGAGTGGTCATGTTATTATCTTATTTAAGGTCATAGATTTTAAAATTCCAAGTGCTAAAAAACATGTTCTTCCAGTGTAATTCTTTTTATGGGAAAAAACACTTGAAAACTAATTCTCATTTAGGATTATTATCCAATTTGCATTACATATGTAGAGAGGTGAGAAAGCAGGACTTTTATACCATTCAAATATTTAAAAGGTACAAGACATAACTTCAAAGCATTTATACATCACTAATCTATGGTAAGCCACAATAAGAATAGAAAAATAGACTTCTATGTTACCCTGAGCAGTGACTCATAAACACATTTCTTCCTTTTTTCATAGCAAATGGATTGTTTGGTTATATATATATATATATATGAAAAACCTAGAGTAACAGGCAAGATTGGCCTTGGAATATGGAATGAAGCAGGGCAAAGACTAATAGAATTTTGCCAAGAAAATGCACTGGTAATAATAAACACCCTCTTCTAACAACGCAAGAGAAGACTCTATACATAGACATCACCAGATGGTCAACACCGAAATCAGATTGATTATATTCTTTGCAGCCAAAGATGGAGAAGCTCTATGCAATCAGCTAAAACAAGACCAGGAGCTGACTGTGGCTCAGACCATGAACTCCTTATTGCCAAATTCAGACTGAAATTGAAGAAAGTAGGGAAAACCACTAGACCATTCAAGTATGACCTAAAGCAAATCCCTTATGATTATACAGTGAAAGTGAGAAATAGATTTAAGGGCCTAGATCTGATAGATAGAGTGCCTAATGAACGATGGAATGAGGTTTGTGACACTGTACAAGAGACAGGGATCAAGACCATCCCCATGGAAAAGAAATGCAAAAAAGCAAAATGGCTGTCTGGGGAGGCCTTACAAATAGCTGTGAAAAGAAGAGCAGTGAAAAGCAAAAGAGAAAAGGAAAGATATAAACATCTGAATGCAGAGTTCCAAAGAATAGCAAGAAGAGATAAGAAAGCCTTCTTCAGCGATCAATGCAAAGAAATAGAGGAAAACAACAGAATGGGAAAGACTACAGATCTCTTCAAGAAAATCAGAGATACCAAAGGAACATTTCATGCAAAGATGGGCTCGATAAAGGACAGAAATGAAATGGACCTAATAGAAGCAGAAGATATCAAGAAGAGGTGGCAAGAATACCCAGAACTGTACAAAAAAGAGCTTCAAGACCCAGATAATCAAGTGATGTGATTACTCACCTAGAGCCAGGCATCCTGGAATGTGAAGTCAAGTGGGCCTTAGAAAGCATCACTACAAACAAAGCTAGTGGAGGTGATGGAATTCCAGTGGAGCTATTTCAAATCCTGAAAGATGATGCTGTGAAACTGCTGCACTCAATATACCAGCAAATTTGGAAAACTCAGCAGTGGCCACCGGACTGGAAAAGGTCAGTTTTCATTCCATTCTCAAAGAAAGGCAATGTCAAAGAATGCTCAAACTACCACACAATTGCACTCATCTCACATGCTAGTAAAGTAATGCTCAAAATTCTCCAAGCCAGGCTTCAGCAATATGTGAACTGTGAACCTCCTGATGTACGAACTGGTTTTAGAAAAGCCAGAGGAACCAGAGATCAAATTGCCAACATCCGCTGGATCATGGAAAAAGCAAGATAATTCCAGAAAAACATCTATTTCTGCTTTATTGACTATGCCAAAGACTTTGACTGTGTGGATCACAATCAACTGTGGAAAATTCTGAGAGAGATGGGAATAGCAGACCACCTGATATGACTCTTGAGAAATTTGTATGCAGGTCAGGGAGCAACAGTTAGGACTGAACATGGAACAACAGACTGGTTCCAAATAGGAAAAGGAGTACGTCAAGGCTGTATATTGTCACCCTGCTTATTTAACTTATATGCAGAATACATCATGAGAAATGATCGACTGGAAGAAACACAAGCTGGAATCAAGATCACTGGGAGAAATATCAATAACCTCAGATATGCAGATGACACCACCCTTATGGCAGAAAGTGAAGAGGAACTAAAAAGCCTCTCGATGAAAGTGAAAGTGCAGAGTGAAAAAGTTGGCCTAAAGATCAACATTCAGAAAACGAACATCATGGCATCTGGTTCCATCACTTCATGGGAAATAGATGGGGAAACAGTGGAAACAGTGTCAGGCTTTATTTTTCTGGGCTCCAAAATCACTACAGATGGTGACTGTAGCCATGAAACTAAAAGACGCTTGCTCCTTGGAAGGAAAGTTATGACCAACCTAGATAGCATATTCAAAAGCAGAGACACTACTTTGCCAACAAAGGTTTGTCTAGTTAAGGCTATGGTTTTTTCCTGTGGTCATGTATGGATGTGAGATCTGGACTGTGAAGAAGGCTGAGTGCCAAAGAATTGATGCTTTTGAAGTGTGGTGTTGGAAAAGACTCTTGAGAGTCCCTTGGACTGCAAGAAGATCCAACCAGTGCATTCTGAAGGAGATCAGCCCTGGGATTTCTTTGGAAGGAATGATGCTAAAGATGAAATTCCCATACTTTGGCCACCTCATGCGATGAGTTAACTCATTGGAAAAGACTCTGATGCTGGTAGGGATTGGGGGCAGGAGGAGAAGTGGACAACAGAGAATGAGATGGCTGGATGGCATCACTGACTCGATAGATGTGAATCTGGGTGAACTCAGGGAGTTGGTGATGGACAGGGAGGCCTGGTGTGCTGTCATTCATGGGGTCGCAAAGAGTCGGATATGACTGAACAACTGATCTGATCTGATCTGATATGTGTGTGTGTGTGTGTGTGTGTGCATGCATGTGTGTGTATGCATGTGTGTGTGTATGTATATATATATGCATTTAGAACGGCTGAATGAATATTTAATTTTATTTACAAATATAAAAGGAGAAACTTAGATACTAGAAACAGGATATCAGCAATAGAAAAATTAAAGCAAAAATATATCCTAGAGGGTTCCGGTTAAGATGGCGGAGGATTAGGACGGGGAATACACTTTCTCCTCCACAAATTCATCAAGGGGACATCTAAACGCCGAGTAAATTCCTCAAACAGCTTCGGAATGCCGGCAGAGAACATCGGACACTGAGAAAAGCAACTCGCTCCCCTCTAAAGGAGGTAGGAAAGAATGTAGATGCCAGAGAGGGACAAAGAGGGAGGGGCGGACCTCTGTCCTGGGAAGGGAGCCTGGAAAGGAAAAGAAAAGTTTCCAAACACCGGGAAACTCTCCCTGTAGAGTCTGTGCCAACCTAGAAAGCACGGAGAATATCATAACAGGGAGGAAAACAATTGAACAATTAAGACCCACAGACGACGAGCCCTGCGGTAGCCTCCGCGGCAGGAAGGCATCATCGCAAACACCCGCTTCCGCCAGTAGCAAGCCGGGGCTGGGCGGGGAGACGCTGTGGGCTGCTCCCACGCCGCCGGCCCCCCCCCCCCCGCCGTGGGAAGCACCCCCGAGGAGCGCTTCCCTCGCCCCCGCCGCCAGCCGCTCCTGCGCGGGCGCGCACCCACCCCCCTGCGCCGGGGGCTCCCGAGGGGGTCGACCCCCACCACCGACCGTTCCCTTGCGAACCATCCCCTCACCGCCAGCTGTTGCCGCGCGGGCCGTTTCTGCCGGGAGTGGTTTGGGCCGGCGGACCGGACTGCGGCGCTGACCACAGGAGGGGCCGGCCCTGGCCCAAGACACTGCGGGGCCCGCGCACAGAACAAAGGACTATAGCGCGCACCAGCCCCCTGCACCGGGGGCTCCCGCGCGGGTCGACCCCCACCGCCGACCGTCCCGTTCCCGTGCGAACCATCCCCTCGCCGCCGCTCCCCCGCCAGCCGTGGCCGCGCGGGCCGTTCCCGCCGGGAGTGGTTCAGGCTGGCAGACCAGACCGCAGTGCCGTCCACAGAAGAGGCCGGCCCAGGCCCAAGACACTGCGGGGCCCACGCACAGAACAAAGGACTATACAGACCAACTACAGAGAAAGGGGCCTATAGATCTTGAGAAACTTAAGCCGGAACAAGGAACTAGCCGAAAATGAACTGAACCCACAGCAATAAAAGAGAAACTCTTAAACATATTGTTACTATTTTTACTAACATTATTTCCTTTTTTTTTCTTTTTTTAATATATGTTTTTTTAAAATTTTACTATTTTTTTGTTGAAAAGAGAAGGGGAAAAGAGGAAAAAAAATTTTTTTTCTTGTTTTTGTTTCTTTTATTTTTATGTTTTTATCCTCTAGTACTTCTTTAATCTCCACTGTTAGATATAACTTTTGTGACCCTGTTTTGGTTTTTTTTTGTGTTTTTTTTTTCTTGTTTTTGTTTCTTTTATTTTTATGTTTTATCCTCTAGTACTTCTTTAATCTCCACTGTTAGATATAACTTTTGCGACCCTGTTTTGGTTTTTTTTTGTGTGTGTGTGTGTGTTTTTTTTTTTTTCTCTTGTTTTTGTTTCTTTTATTTTTATGTTTTTATCCTCTAGTACTTCTTTAATCTCCACTGTTAGATATAACTTTTGCGACCCTGTTTTGTTTTTTTGTGTGTTTTTTTTTTTTTTTTTTCTTTTTGTCCTTTGGTTTTTTTTCTTTCCTTTGTTCTTTTCTTTACTGATTACTGACTGGATCTGTCTCTCTCCTTGACACTCCCTCCTTTTATCCTCCTGACCAACTCTATCTCCCTCCTCCCTTTCTCCTTCTCCGTATAACTCCGTGAACATCTCTGAGCAGTCTAGTTGTGGAATGCAATATAGAAGACGAACTTTTTGAGACTACTGCAAAAATAAGACAGATAACAGGAAGCAGGAGGCTTAAGCCCAAACCCTGATCCCACGAAACATTAATTGACAGGAGCTCATCAAATGCCTCCATACCTACACTGAAACCAAGCATCACACAAAGACCAGCAAGTTCCACGGCAAGACATACCAAGAAAATCCTCTAGAAAAACAAGAACACAGCCCTGAGCTCCAAGTCACAGGCTACACAAAGCGAGCGACCTCAAAACCATAGACATCTCATAACTCACCACTAGACACTCCACCGCACCCCAGAGAAAAGAAATCCAGCCCCACCCACCAGAACATCGATACAAGCTTCCATAAACAAGAAACCTCAACTTGCCACCGGTACAAACCCACATATAGGGCAGAAAAGCCACAATAAAGAGAACTCCACAGACTGCCAGAATACAGTAAGGACTCCCCAAACTCAGCATTTTAAACAAGATGAAGAGACAGAAGAATTCCCAGCAGGTAAAGGAACAGGATAAATGCCCACCAAACCAATCAAAAGAGGAAGAAATAGCAAACCTACCTGATAAAGAATTCCGAATAATGATAGTGAAATTAATCCAAAGCCTGGAAAGCAAAATGGAATCATGGATAAATAGCCTGGAGAAAAGCATCGAGAAGATGCAAGAAAGATTTAACAAGGACCTAGAAGAAATAAAAAAGAGTCAATATATAATGAATACTGCAATAAATGAGATCCAAAACACTCTGGAGGCAACAAATAGTAGAATTACAGAGGCAGAAGATAGAATTAGTGAATTAGAAGATAGAATGGCAGAATTAAATGAATCAGAGGAGAAAAAAGAAAAACGAATTAAAAGGAATGAGGACAATCTCAGAGACCTCCAGGACAATCTTAAACGTTACAATATTCGAATCATAGGAGTTCCAGAAGAAGAAGACAAAAAGAAAGACCATGAGAAGATACTAGAGGAGATAATAGTTGAAAACTTCCCTAAAATGGGGAAGGAAATAATCACTCAAGTCCAGGAAACCCAGAGAGTCCCATATAGGATAAATCCAAGGCGAAACACCCCAAGACACATATTAATCAAATTAACAAAGATCAAACACAAAGAACAAATATTAAAAGCAGCAAGGGAAAAACAACAAATAACACACAAGGGAATTCCCATAAGGCTAACAGCTGATCTTTCAATAGAAACTCTTCAAGCCAGGAGAGAATGGCAAGACATACTTAAAGTGATGAAAGAAAAGAACCTACAGCCCAGATTATTGTACCCAGCAAGGATCTCATTCAAATATGAAGGAGAAATTAAAACCTTTACAGACAAGCAAAAGCTGAGAGAATTCAGCACCACCAAACCAGCTCTCCAACAAATACTAAAGGACCTTCTCTAGACAGGAAACACAAAAAGGATATACAAATTCAAACCCAAAACAACAAAGTAAATGGCAACGGGATCATATTTATCCATAATTACCTTAAATGTAAATGGGTTGAATGCCCCAACCAAAAGGCAGAGACTGGCTGATTGGATACAAAAACAAGACCCATACATATGTTGTCTACAAGAGACCCACCTCAAAACAGGGGACACATACAGACTGAAAGTGAAGGGCTGGAAAAAGATTTTCCATGCAAATAGGGACCAAAAGAAAGCAGGAGTAGCAATACTCATATCAGATAAAATAGACTTTAAAACAAAAGCTGTGAAAAGAGACAAAGAAGGTCACTACATAATGATCAAAGGATCAATCCAAGAAGAAGATATAACAATTATAAATATATATGCACCCAACATAGGAGCATCGCAATATGTAAGACAAATACTAACAAGTATGAAAGGAGAAATCAACAATAACACAATAATAGTGGGAGACTTTAATACCCCACTCACACCAATGGATAGATCAACTAAACAGAAAATTAACAAGGAAACACAAACTTTAAATGATACAATAGACAAGTTAGAACTAATTGATATCTATAGGACATTTCATCCCAAAACAATGAATTTCACCTTTTTCTCAAGTGCACACGGAACCTTCTCCAGGATAGACCACATCCTGGGCCATAAATCTAGCCTTGGTAAGTTCAGAAAAATTGAAATCATTCCAACCATTTTTTCTGACCACAATGCAGTAAGAGTAAATCTCAATAACAGGAGAAAAACTATTAAAAATTCCAACATATGGAGGCTGAACAACACACTCCTGAATAACCAACAAATCACAGAAGAAATCAAAAAAGAAATCAAATTCTGCATAGAAACGAATGAAAATGAAAACACAACAACCCAAAACCTGTGGGACACTGTAAAAGCAGTCCTAAGGGGAAAGTTTATAGCAATTCAGGCATACCTTAAGAAACAAGAAAAAAGCCAAATAAATAACCTAACTCTACACCTAAAGCAACTGGAAAAGGAAGAAATGAAGCACCCCAAGGTTAGTAGAAGGAAAGAAATCTTAAAAATTAGGGCAGAAATAAATGCAAAAGAAACAAAAGAGACCATAGCAAAAATCAACAAAACCAAAAGCTGGTTCTTTGAAAGTGTAAATAAAATTGACAAACCACTAGCCAGACTCATCAAGAAACAAAGGGAGAAAAATCAAATCAATAAAATTACAAAAGAAAATGGAGAGATCACAACAGACAGCACAGAAATACAAAGGATCATAAGAGACTACTATCAGCAATTATATGGCAATAAAATGGACAATATGGAAGAAATGGACAAATTCTTAGAAAAGTACAACTTTCCAAAACTGGATCAGGAAGAAATAGAAAATCTTAACAGACCCATCACAAGCACGGAAATTGAAACTGTAATCAGAAATCTCCCAGCAAACAAAAGCCCAGGCCCAGACGGCTTCACAGCTGAATTCTACCAAAAATTTAGAGAAGAGCTAACACCTATCCTACTCAAACTGTTCCAGAAAATTGCAGAGGAAGGCAAACTTCCAAACTCATTTTATGAGGCCACCATCACCCTAATTCCAAAACCTGACAAAGATCCCACAAAAAAAGAAAACTACAGACCAATATCACTGATGAACATAGACGCAAAAATCCTTAACAAAATTCTAGCAATCAGAATCCAACAACACATTAAAAAGATCATACACCATGACCAAGTGGGCTTTATCCCAGGGATGCAAGGATTCTTCAATATCCGCAAATCAATCAACGTAATACACCACATTAACAGACTGAAGAATAAAAACCATATGATTATCTCAATAGATGCAGAGAAAGCCTTTGACAAAGTTCAACATCCATTTATGATAAAAACTCTCCAGAAAGCAGGAATAGAAGGAACATACCTCAACATAATAAAAGCTATATACGACAAACCCACAGCAAACGTTATCCTCAATGGTGAAAAACTGAAAGCATTTCCTCTAAAGTCAGGAATAAGACAAGGATGCCCGCTTTCACCATTATTATTCAACATTTTTCTGGAAGTTTTGGCCACAGCAATCAGAGCAGAAAAAGAAATAAAAGGAATCCAAATTGGAAAAGAAGAAGTAAAACTCTCACTGTTTGCAGATGACATGATCCTCTACGTAGAAAACCCTAAAGATTCCACCAGAAAATTACTAGAACTAATCAATGAATACAGTAAAGTTGCAGGATATAAAATTAACACACAGAAATCCCTTGCATTCCTGTACACTAATAACGAGAAAATAGAAAGAGAAATTAAGGAAACAATTCCATTCACCATTGCAATGAAAACAATAAAATACTTAGGAATATATCTTCCTAAAGAATCTAAAGACCTATATTTAGAAAACTATAAAACACTGCTGAAAGAAATTAAAGAGGACACTAATAGATGGAGAAATATACCATGTTCGTGGATTGGTAGAATCAATATAGTGAAAATGAGTATACTACCCAAAGCAATTTATAGATTCAATGCAATCCCCATCAAGCTACCAATGGTATTCTTCACAGAGCTAGAACAAATAAATTCTCAATTTGTATGGAAATACAAAAAACCTCGAATAGCCAAAGCTATCTTGAAAAAGAAGAACGGAACTGGAGGAATCAACCTGCCTGACTTCAGGCTCTACTATAAAGCTACAGTCATCAAGACAGTATGGTACTGGCACAAAGACAGAAATATAGATCAATGGAACAAAATAGAAAGTCCAGAGATAAATCCACGCACATATGGCCACCTAATCTTTGACAAAGGCGGCAAGAATATGCAATGGATTAAAGACATTCTTTTTAACAAATGGTGCTGGGAAAACTGGTTGAACACTTGTAAAAGAATGAAACTAGAACACTTTCTAACACCATACACAAAAATAAACTCAAAATGGATTAAAGAGCTAAATATAAGACCAGAAACCATAAAACTCCTAGAGGAAAACATAGGCAAAACACTCTCTGACTTGCATCACAGCAGGATCCTCCATGACCCACCTCCCAGAATATTGGAAATAAAATCAAAAATGAACAAATGGGACCTAATCAAACTTAAAAGCTACTGCACAACAAAGGAAACTATAAGCAAGGTGAAAAGACAGCCTTCAGAATGGGAGAAAATAATAGCAAATGAAGCAACAGACAAAAAACTAATCTCAAAAATATACAAGCAACTTCTACAGCTCAATTCCAGAAAAATAAACGACCCAATCAAAAAATGGGCCAAAGAACTTAATAGACATTTCTCCAAAGAAGACATACAGATGGCTAACAAACACATGAAAAGATGCTCAACATCACTCATTATCAGAGAAATGCAAATCAAAACCACTATGAGGTACCATTACACGCCAGTCAGAGTGGCTGTGATCCAAAAGTCCACAAGCAATAAATGCTGGAGAGGGTGCGGAGAGAAGGGAACCCTCTTACACTGTTGGTGGGAATGCAAACTAGTACAGCCACTATGGAGAACAGTATGGAGATTCCTCAAAAAATTGGGAATAGAACTGCCTTATGACCCAGCAATCCCACTGCTGGGCATACACACTGAGAAAACCAGAATTGAAAGAGGCACGTGTACCCCAATGTTCATAGCAGCACTGTTTACAATAGCCAGGACGTGGAAGCAACCTAGATGTCCATCCACAGATGAATGGATAAGCAAGCTGTGGTACATATACACGATGGAGTATTACTCAGCCATTAAAAAGAATACATTTGAATCAGTTCTAATGAGGTGGATGGAACTGGAGCCTATTATACAGAGTGAAGTAAGCCAGAAAGAAAAACACAAATACAGTATACTAACGCATGTATATGGAATTTAGAAAGATGGTAACAATCACCCCGCTTATGAGACAGCAAAAGAGACACTGTTGTATAGAACAGACTTTTGGACTCTGGGACTGGGAGAGGGTGGGACGACTGGGGAGAATAGCATTGAAATATGTATAATATCATATCTGAAACGAGTCAGTCCAGGTATGATGCCCTATAACAGATGCCTGGGACTGGAGCACTGGGATGAACTGGAGGGATGGTGTGGGAAGGGGGAGGGAGGAGGGTTCAGGATGGGGAACACGTGTATTCTGGTGGCGGATCCATCTCGATGTATAGTAAAAGTAATACAATATTGTTAAGTTAAGAAAAAAAAATAAAATAATAATAATAATAAAAAACAAAAATATATCCTAAAAAAACAATAAATTAACCCATGGAAACTTTCACTTGACTTAGAGACATTTCATTCTGAGATATATGAAATTCCTGAATATCACATCTGACTTCTTCACCTCAAGAGAAGACATCAGTTCAGTTCAGTTCAGTTCTGTTCAGTTGCCCAGTCGTGTCTGACTCTTTGGGACCAAATGAATTGCAGCACGCCAAGCCTCCCTGTCCATCACCAACTCCCAGAGTTCACTCAAATTCACATCCATCGAGTCGGTGATGCCATTTAGCCATCTCATCTTCTGTTGTCCCCTTCTCCTCCTGCCCCTAATCCCTTCCAGCATCAGAGTCTTACGCAATGAGTCAACTCTTTGCATGAGGTGGCCAAAGTACTGGAGTTTCAGCTTTAACATCATTCCTTCCAAAGAACTCCCAGGACCAATCTCCTTTAGAATGCACTGGCTGGATCTCCTTGCAGTCCAAGGGATTCTCAAGAGTCTTCTCAAACACCACAGTTCAAAAGCATCAATTCTTCGGCGCTCAGCTTTCTTCACAGTCCAACTCTCACATCCATACATGACTATTGGAAAAACCATAGCCTTGACTAGACGGATCTTTGGTGGCAAAGTAATGTCTCTGCTTTTGAATATGCTATCTAGGTTGGTCATAACTTTCCTTCCAAATAGTATGCGTCTTTTAGTTTCATGGCTGCAATCACCATCTACAGTTATTTTGGAGCCCCTCAAAATAAAGTCTGACGCCATTTCCACTGTTTCCACATCTATTTCCCATGAAGTGGTGGGACCAGATGCCATGATCTTCGTTTTCTGAATGTTGGGCTTTAAGCCAACTTTTTCACTCTGCACTTTCAATTTCCTCAAGAGGCTTTTAATTTCTCTTCACTTTCTTCCTTAAGGGTGGTATCATCTGCATATCTGAGGTTATTGATATTTCCCCTTCAATCTTGATTCCAGCTTGTGCTTCTTCCAACCCAGTGTTTCTCATAATGTACTCTGCATATAATTTATATAAACAGGGTGACAATATACAGCCTTTACGTACTCCTTTTCCTATTTGAAACCAGTCTGTTGTTCCATGTCCAGTTCTAACTGTTGCTTCCTGACCTGCATATAGATTTCTTAAGAGGCAGGTCAGGTACTCTGGTATTCCCATGTCTTTCAGAATTTTCCACAGTTGATTGTGATCCTCACAGTCAAAGGCTTTGGCATAGTCAATAAAGCAGAAATAGATACCTTTCTGGAACTCTTTTTCTTTTTCCATGATCCAGCAGATTTTGCCAATTTGATCTCTGGCTTTTCTGCCTTTTCTAAAAACAGCTTGAACATCAGGAAGTTTACAGTTCACGTATTGCTGAAGCCTGGCTTGGAGAATTTTGAATATTATTTTACTAGCCTGTGAGATGAGTGTAACTGTGCGGTAGTTTGAGCATTCTTTGGCATTGCCTTTCTTTGGGATTGGAATAAAAACTGACCTTTTCCAGTCCTATGGCCACTGTTGAGTTTTCCAGATTTGCTAGCGTATTGAGTTCAGCACCTTCACAGGATCGTCTTTCAGGATTTGAAATAGCTCAATTGGAATTCCGTCACCTCCACTAGCATTGTTGGTAGTGATACTTTCTAAGGTGCACTTGACTTCACATTCCTGGATATCTGGCTCTAAGTGAGTGTTGGCACCATCGTGATTATCTTGGTCCTGAAGATATTTTTTTGTACAGTTCTTCTGTGTATTCTTGCCACCTCTTCTTAATATCTTCTGCTTCTGTTAGATCCACACCATTTCTGTCCTTTATCGATCCCATCTTTGCATGAAATGTTCCCTTGTTATCTCTAATTTTCTTGAAGAGATCTCTTGTCTTTCTCATTCTGTTGTTTTCTTCTATTTCTTTTCACTAATTGCTGAGGAAGGCTTTCTTATCTCTCCTTGCTATTCTTTGGAACTCTGCATTCAGATGCTTATATCTTTCCTTTTCTCTTATGCTTTTCACTTCTCTTCTTTTCACAGCTATTTGTAAGGCCTCCTCAGACAGCCATCTTGGTTTTTTGCATTCATTTTCCGTGGGTATGCTCTTGATCCCTGTCTCCTGTACAGTGTCAGGAACTTCTGTCCATAGTTCATCAGGCACTCTACTATCAGATCTAGGCCCTTAAATCTATTTCTCACTTGCACTGTATAATCATAAGGGATTTGATTTAGGGCATATCTGAATGGTGTAGTAGTTTTCCCTACTTTCTTCAATTTAAGTCTGAATTTGGCAATAAGAAGTTCATGATCTGAGCCACAGTCAGCTCTCAGTCTTGTTTTTGCTGACAATATAGAGCTTCTCCATCTTTGGCTGCAAAGAATATAATCAATCTGATTTTGGTGTTGAGCATCTGACATTCACTCTTGCCATCTCCCGTTTGACCACTTCCAATTTGCCTTGAATCATGGACCTAACATTCCAGGTCCCTTTGCAACATTACTCTTTACAGCATTGGAACTTGCTTCTATCACCAGTCACTTCCACAATTGGGTATTGTTTTTGCTTTGGGTCCATCCCTTCATTCTTTCTGGAGTTATTTCTCCACTGATCTCTAGTAGTATATTGGGCACCTATCAACCAGGGGAATTCCTCTTTCAGTATCTTATCATTTTGCCTTTTCATACTGTTCATGGTGTTCTCAAGGCAAGAATACTGAAGTGGTTTGCCATCCCCTTCTCCAGTGGACCACATTCTGTCAGACCTCTTCACCATGACCAGCCAGTCTTGGGTGGCCCCACAGGGCATGGCTTAATTTCTTTGAGTTAAACCAGGCTGTGGTCTGTGTGATCTGATTGACTAGTTTTCTGTGATTATGGTTTCAGTGTGTCTGCTCTCTGATGCCCTCTTGCAACATTTATCATCTTACTTGGGTTTCTCATATCTTGAACGTGGTGTGTCTCTTCATGGCTGTTGCAGCAAAGCACAGTCTCTGCTCCTTACCTTGGATAATGGGTATCTCCTCACCACAGCCCCTCCTGACCTTGAACGTGGAGTAGCTCCTCTAGCCCCTCTGCTCTGGAGCAGCCGCCGCTCTTTGGACATGGGGTTGATCCTCTCAGCAGCTGCCCCTGACCTTGGGCGTGGTGTAGCTCCTCCTGGCCACGGCCCCTGACCTCAGACTTGGGGTAGTTCCTCCCGGCTGTAGCCCCTGACCTTGGACTTGAGGTAGCTCCTTTTGGCAGCTCCAGCACCATCACAGCGTGGCACTCTCTGCCGCCCCTTCTGACGGTGGACGTGGGGTAGTTCCTCTAGCACATAACTAAATAAAGTTAATTGGTTGAGAGCTGAAAGTAGGAAGGACAAACAGGAGAGGTTGCAACCAATAAGGGCCTTTGGTACTGTTTTTCAGTATGACAAAGATCTTACCAAGTGAACTGCCACACAAACACAACAATAAAAGCTAGACACCATATAAAAAGGAATGATCTGAATGAATTAGCAGAGGGAAACAGAGCACACAAGTCGGGTCAGAAGTTGAAATTCTTGGAAAAAGGTCGATAGGTAGATATAAAAGTAAATTCCAAAAAGTATTTTTTTTTCAGGTTTTATCCTATGTCTCAATGACGTCACTTCCAACATAGCATAGGTCAGAGCACTGCGGAGATAATTCACACATTGTGGCAAAAATATCAGTCATTCTGATCTGTAAAAACAGAAAAGTTAAGCCAGGCAGGGGTTGACACTGCACTGAGAAGGGAATTACAAAATTTTTCTATGCTTTTATTGACATCATAACTACATGTGCAGAATAGTTAAAGTAGCTCAGCCCAATATAAAAGCCCTGGACTTAGACTGGAGCTGTCATCGAATAAACAGAGTTAAGAAATTCAAATTCTGTCATGAAAATTACATGATAAAGAAAGAAAGAAAGAAAAAAAAACCTAAAAGAAGAAAAGCATATTTAAATCCAGAATCTCCTATTTCCCATGATACAAACAAAAGTTATCTGACATAGAAGAATTAAAATATGTAATGCATTTTCAAAACAGAAAACGTCAGTTAATATAAGCTCCATGATTAACCAGGAACTGATAGGGTGTTAAAGCAGCAATTATAACAATCCTCAATGATGTAATATTATACAAAATATGTTTCTTAAATGGATAAAAATGTAAGCTGTGAAGCATAGACCATAAAAAAACCAAAAGAGAATGAAATGATTTTAAGTCTATGATTTAAAAATTCATACGTGCAAATAAAAACAGTTGGAGATAACAAATGAAAGAGTTAGTTATTAATAACTTGAGATACATTAACAAAATTTATACAAGGTGAATAAATAGAGAAAGCAGACTGAGATAAAAATGATTGAGTCTTTAAAACCTATTAGATGATATCAAGCAGTCCAATAAAGATAAAATTGAAATATTAAAAAAAAAAAAAAAGGGAGAGAAAACATGGTGGAAACAGTATAGTAGAACTAATAGTAAAACATTTCCTAATAGTGAAATAGACCCCAAGTTTCAGATATATGATATAAAATGAAAAATAAACAGAATGAATTCAAAGAAACTCATGCTGTGGTATACAATAATCAGTGAGGAAAACCAAGATAAATAAAAATAATGTTTTTTCCCAGGAATAAATGAAAAAATATATTACTTAGAGAAATTTACAAATTTAAATCCTTAAGCTAGAAAAGAGAAAAATCTCTATTTACCTACCTATGATTAATTTTTTTTAAATAAGCAAATTAATACCAAGGCAATGGAATGAAAGTATATAACAGAAAATAACAAGATTAATACAATAGAAAATAGAAAATCTTAGATAAAATCAAAGAAAATGGGAAAAGTAAACTATAGAATCAACAAAGCCAGAAGCTATTTCTTAATGAATTTCATAGAAACATCTATGAATTTCATAGAAACATCAATAAAATTGACATCTTACTAAGAAAGAAGGTATATATATATATATTATATAATTATAATTATATATTATGTATATGCATACATATATATTACATACATATTATATAATACATACATATTATATAATACATACATATTATATAATACATACATATTATATATGTATATTTATATATACATGTATATATAGGCACTAAATAATATATATAATTTATATATATTAATATCATTAAATTATATGTATATATTCAAGCATTAAATAATAATTCAAGAACATTCTGAATGACTGTATTGCAATAAATGTTACAATATATTACATATAAAGTGCAAAATTTCCCTGGTAGTCATAAATTACCCAAATTAACCCAGATTAAATAGAAAACTTGAACTTTCTTTATCAATGAAATAATTTGACTTCTTAAAATGAAAGCTATCCATAAAGACTTTGTTAGCATTAAGGGACTTTAAAGATGAATTTTGTCAAATATTTAAGTAAAAAACAACATGTGTCTTGCTCAAAATCTTTCAGGAAATTGAGAAAGGGTATTTATCACATAATTTTGTGGAGACAATGTTCCTATGATGAAATCAAAGATGTCACAAGAAATTGAATTAGCAATAAGTTAGATGCAAAATTTCTTAACAATATATTGTTATATTGTTCAACAATATATAAAACATATAATACTTTATGGCCATGTACTTTTTATTCTGGGAATGCAAGATTAGTTTAATGTAAAATTAATCAATATAGTCACAATAATAATAGAGAGAAAAAGTCTTGATTCTTTCAGTACATTTGAAAAATATTTGATAAGATTCAACAATTTTCATAGCCAGAAATCTCAGGAAACTAGGATCGGAAGAAAATTTCTTCAAGTTGATAAAAAATTCTACAACAATATACAATATTATTGATTGCAATCACTTATAAATGTGTCAATTCTTTTTAACTATGATCATGGATAAGACAAGGACGGATATTTTCCTCAGTTTTATTTGACAATGTACTAAAGAACATATTAAATGTATTGAGGTGAGAAAAAGACATTAAATATATAAATATTTGAAAAGGAACAAACAAAATTCTGTCTTTATTTGCAGATAATATATATAGACTGGCAAAGAAACTAGGAAGAAGAGGATGAAAAGATAAGAACTGGATACAAAATATATTTATATGAAAAGAAGGGAATTTAGAATTTATAAGTCAGATTTTGAAGACACATTGAATAGTGCTAAATCGAGTTCAAAGATAAACAATTAGGTATTGCTGAAATTTTACTCTTTTTGTCAGTTGAAAGAGAGATTGAAGATATAAAACAAGAGGTTTGAGGATACTTAGATTATTATAGTACTTTACTTCAGATCAGATCAGATCAGTCACTCAGTCGTGTCCGACTCTTTGCGACCACATAAACTGCAGCACCCCAGGCCTCCCTGTCCATCACCAGCTCCCGGAGGTCACTCAAACTCACATCCATAAAGTCAGTGATGCCATCCAGCCATCTCAACCTCTGTCGTCCCCTTCTCCTCCTGCCCCCAATCCCTCGCAGCATCAGAGTCTTCTACAATGAGTAAACTCTTTGCATGAGGTGGCCAAAGTACTGGAGTTTCAGCTTTAGCATCAGTCCTTCCAAAGAAATCCCAGGGCTGATCTCCTTCAGAATGGACTGGTTGGATCTCCTTGCAGTCCAAGGGACTCTCAAGTGTCTTCTCCAACATCACAGTTCAAAAGCATCAATTCTTCGGCGCTCAGCCTTCTTCACAGTCCAGGTCTCACATCCATACATGACCACAAGAAAGACCATAGCCTTGACTAGGCGAACCTTTGTTGGCAAAGTAATGTCTCTGCTTTTGAATATGCTATGTAGGTTGGTCATAACTTTCCTTCCAAGGAGTAAGCGTCTTTTAATTTCCTGGCTGCAGTCACCATCTGCAGTAATTTTGGAGCCCAGAAAAAGAAAGTCTGACACTGTTTCCACTGTTTCTCCATCTATTTCCCATGTAGTGATGGGACCAGATGCCATGATCTTCGTTTTCTGAATGTTGAGCTTTAAGCCAACTTTTTCACTTTCCACTTTCACTTTCATCAAGAGGCTTTTTAGCCCCTCTTCACTTTCTGCCATAAGGGTGGTGTCATCTGCATATCTGAGATTATTGATATTTCTCCCAGCAATCTTGATTCCAACTTGTGTTTCTTCCAGTCCAGCATTTCTCATGATGTACTCTGCATATAGGTTAAATAAACATGGTGACAATATACAGCCTTGATGTACTCCTTTTCCTATTTGGAACCAGTCTGTTGTTCCATGACTGGTTTTAACTGTTGCTTCCTGACATGCATACAGATTTCTCAAGAGGCAGATCAGGTGGTCTGGTATTCCCATCTCTTTCAGAATTTTCCATAGTTTATTAGGATCTACACAGTCAAAGGCTTTGGCATAGTCAATAAAGCAGAAATAGATGTTTTTCTGGAACTCTCTTGCTTTTTCCATGATCCAGCAGATGTTGGCAATTTGATCTCTGGTCCCTCTGCCTTTTCTAAAACCAGCTTGAACATCAGGAAGTTCACAGTTTACATATTGCTGAAGCCTGGCTTGGAGAATTTTGAGCATTACTTTACTAGCGTGTGAGATGAGTGCAATTGTGTGGTAGTTTGAGCATTCTTTGGCATTGCCTTTCTTTGGGTTTGGGATGAAAACTGACCTTTTCCAATCTTGTGGGCACTACTGAGTTTTCCAAATTTGCTGGCATATTGAGTGCAGCACTTTCACAGCATCAATTTTCAGGATTTGGAATAGCTCCACTGGAATTCCATCACATCCACTAGCTTTGTTCGTAGTGATGCTTTCTAAGGCCCACTTGACTTCACATTCCAGGATGTCTGGCTGTAGGTCATTCATCACACCATCATGATTATCTGGGTCGTGAAGCTCTTTTTTGTACAGTTTTCTGGGTATTCTTGCCCCCTCTTCTTAATATCTTCTGCTTCTGTTAGGTCCATACCATTTCTGTCCTTTATCGAGCCCATCTTTGCATGAAATGTTCCTTTGGTATCTCTGATTTTCTTGAAGAGATCTGTAGTCTTTCCCATTCTGTTGTTTTCCTCTATTTCTTTGCATTGATCACTGAAGAAGGCTTTCTTATCTCTTCTTGCTATTCTTTGGAACTCTGCATTCAGATGTTTATATCTTTCCTTTTCTCCTTTGCTTTTCGCTTCTCTTCTTTTTGCAGCTATTTGCAAGGCCTCCCCAGACAGCCATTTTGCTTTTTTGCATTTCTTTTCCATGGGGATGGTCTTGATCCCTGTCTCCTGTACAATGTCACGAACCTCATTCCATAGTTCATCAGGGACTCTATCTATCAGATCTAGGCCCTTAAATCTATTTCTCACTTTCACTGTATAATCATAAGGGATTTGATTTAGGTCATACCTGAATGGTCTAGTGGTTTTCCCTACTTTCTTCAGTTTCAGTCTGAATTTGGCAATAAGGAGTTCATGGTCTGAGCCACAGTCAGCTCCTGGTCTTGTTTTAGCTGATTGCATAGAGCTTCTCCATCTTTGGCTGCAAAGAATATAATCAATCTGATTTCGGTGTTGACCATCTGGTGATGTCCATGTATAGAGTCTTCTCTTGTGTTGTTGGAAGAAGGTATTTGCTATGACCAGTGCGTTATCTTGGCAAAACTCTATTAGTCTTTGCCCTGCTTCATTCCATATTCCAAGGCCAAATTTGCCTGTTACTCCAGGTGTTTCTTGACTTCCTACTTTTGCATTCCAGTCCCCTATAATGAAAAGGACATCTTTTTTGGGTGTTAGTTCTAAAAGGTCTTGTAGGTCTTCATAGAACCGTTCATCTTCAGCTTCTTCAGCGTTACTGGTTGGGGCATAGACTTGGATTACTGTGACATTGAATGGTTTGCCTTGAAAACGAACAGAGATCATTCTGTCGTTTTTCAGATTGCATCCAGGTACTGCATTTCCAACTCTTTTGTTGACCATGATGGCCACTCCATTTCTTCTGAGGGATTCCTGCCTGCAGTAGTAGATATAATGGTCATCTAAGTTAAATTCACCCATTCCAGTCCGTTTTAGTTCGCTAATTCCTAGAATGTCGACATTCACTCTTGCCATCTCTTGTTTGACCACTTCCAATTTGCCTTGATTCTTTAAGTACTTTACTTATCCTACTATAAAAAAATCAACAATAACATTATCCTTAATTTATCATTTAAAATTGATTTTTATATAATTTAAATTAATCTTCATTAAAAAAATGAAAGAACACAGATACAGTTCATTAATTTATTTACTTATTAATTTCTTCCCTCAGGTTTAAAATTGTATACTTTATGTTTTTTCATAAGGTAATTTCAGACATACACATCAAAAAAATCATTTATATATGAATCAGGGTTATATTTTTATTTCCAGATTCACTTTAATAAAAAAATGTGTTGTTCACACCTTAAAAATAAGGGAACTATATTGATTGCAATGTATTATTTTAAGAAAAATATTATTGGCATTACTTTCCATGCTTACTTTATGTTTTTTGGGCCTTGGGTAGCAAGAGAAATGCTTTTAAATGTGCATAGATACTCTCTGCTCTCTGATAGTAGCCAGAATATGATATAGTAGAAAAGGCACAAGCCAACTTAAAGTAGAGATTGGAGTGACTTTGCCAATGATGAGACAATGAATAACCCCAGAACGCATTGTTTTTTCTTCCATAAAACTGGGAGACTGTAACTTCTCTGTTGGTCCAGTGGTTAAAACTTTGTGCTTCCAATGCAGCAGGGCACGGGTTGGATCCCTGGTCTGGGAAGAAAGATGTTACATATGCTACTTAGTGCAGTCAATAAATAAAAAGATGAATGAATTTAATTACTGCAAAAAAACAAAAACTGGGATACTGAGTGAGCTGATTGCTGCATTTCTCTCAGTGTTGAATATTCTCCAGTTTATCATGACATCGTTATCTCTAGCTTTCTTCTTCTTTCTTTCTATCTAACCTATCTCTTTTTTTTCAGGGTTAATGCAAATCTCTCAGGATTGGCCCTGTGCATTTCTTGCTTATCCAGGTGCATACCAAGTCGCTATCCTTCAGTTTGTGCTTATAAAATTAAAGATTGATGATGTTAAGCAAAACCGTGCTGTTTTTATTACAATGCAAAATAGTAAGTATTTCTACTTACTTATGGGTAGCAACAGGTACCCACTCCAGTATCTTTCCTGGAGAATTCCACGGACAGAGGAGTCTGGCAGGGTCCTCCACAGGATTGTAGAGAGTTGGACATGACTGAGAGACTAACATTTTAAAGGAAACTGAAAATATATTCACAAATAAAACTAACATACATGTTCACAGAAGCATTATTCTGTGAACATGTATAATAGCCAATAAGTAGAAACAATTTAAATGTCTATTAACTACTGAATGGATAAGTGAAAAGTGTATATCCATACAAAATAATTTTATTCAGTCAAAAAAGAAATGAAGTACAAATACATGCTACTCATGGACAAACTTTGAATACATTATGCTCAGTGAAAAAATCAGTTACAAAAGTCCACATATTTTTATTCTATTTATATGAGATGTTCAGGATAAGCAGAGACACAAAGGAGTTCAGCAGTTTCCAAGGTCTGGAGGAGTAACTGCTAACAGGTACAAGAGTTTCTTTTTGGAATGATGAATATATTTTAAAACTGATTAGAGTGTTAGCTGAACAACTTTGTGAATATACTAAAAACCACTGAATTGTACATTTTAAAAGGAATCTTTATGGTTTTAATTTTATGCTAAGGTAAATTATATCTTTAAAAAATAGTAAGAAATAAAACATTGTATATGACTCAAAATTTGTGAAAAAACATATGCAGAGAATAAAGATTGAAAGGAAATTTTTTACAAAAGCTATTTATAGTAATATTATCAAGCAGTTTAACCAAATGACATAATTATTTCTAACTGTAGATAACACAAAGCTTGGGGATCATGAATTTTTAATGGGATTTGAGTTTTAAAGACACTGGGATTAAAATAGACCCTAGAATTGTTGAGTAATGTTGACTATACATTAAATTCTGCTATGCATCAGAAGGATAATACATCTTTATGAATTCCATTTATATTTCTCATTATTTGCATCCTATATTAGTAACTTTTAATAAATTTTATTTGCCATCCCAACATAGGAAAATCTAATTTTTTTTCTACAATATCTAATACTTTTGAAGAAACAAAGGGTATATTTCTCTTGGTATATTTATATTTACAGCTGGATTTTATTTTCTTGAATGTGTTACAGATGAAAATATAAAGAAAGCTATAAAATCCTTGGTCCTTGGTTACAAAGTCTTTTTGAGAATTTGCCATGAAACCATCATATTCTCATTGCAAGAACAAGACGTTTTCTCCATGACAACCCAAGAGATCATGTCCTGACAAATTTCCTGATGCCCCAAAGAAAGACTAGAACAATGCATTTGAAAATGTCATAAGCTGAAGGAATTATTCTTGACTATCATGCAGTCAGGTGATATGACATTTTAGAGAGGAATATATTTAGGGCTGGTGTCTATTTCATAGATTCTTATCCTATCCAGAGAGTGGATTTGTGATAATAGACATGCTTGAAACTACATCTGCATCAATTCAACTTGTGGACTGTGATAAGCCTGATTCAAATTGAAGATCATCATGGCATGGGGTCTGATCTACAGAAATAAGCAAAGGTTAAGTGGAAAAATAATATTTGTATCTCTCTTTTATTTAAGGAAAAGCCACATGCAAAGGTTATTTCCAAGGGCCTAGGCTTGATCCCCACATGAAGAAGGTGATGATCACCTGTAGAATGACCTCTCACAACTCACACCTACCAATATGACTCTGGATTTTATACTTTGGTGATCTTTGTTGCTAAGAGTTGGGGAATCCAGAATTTTTTTTCAATTATTTCATCTTGAATTACAGTTATTTTTAATAACTTTCAGTTATTTCATCTTGAATTACACTGAGAAGCATTTATCTGTTGAGGTACGCCTTGTGCTGACTACAAAGTTATTTAACCACAGATACTTAGGAACTGACTAGGATTTCCTCAGGTATTACTGAACTGCTCACAAAACTTTCTGTATCCAATGTTCAAGATTAAACTTCTATTTCTAGCTCTAGATGTCTTCATACTGTGGTCCAGAGTCTGAATGATTCCACATAGAGCTATCAGGAGACATCAAGAGAAGTGAAGGGCAGAGTAATAAGATTCTACTCCATTGAAGCAAAGCAATCGTTTCATTCTTGTCTGTTCTACCTATAAGAATTATTGATTAAAATTCAAGAAAGGATTAACTGTGGAAAACTAGTCAATGTAATGATCAACTTGTAACTTGATCATCTCTAGGTGACGCTAGTGGTAAAGAGCCTGCCTGCCAGTGCAGGAGACATGAGACACGAGTTCAGTCCCTGCGTGGGGAAGATTCCCTGGAGGAAGGAATGGCAATCCACTCTAGTATTCTTGCCTGGAGAATCCCATGGACAGAGGACCCTGGGGGGCTAAAGTCCATAGAGTTGCAGAGTCGGACATGACTGAGGCGATTTAGCATGAACAGTGCTATAAAAGGCCTCAACTTTGTTCAACTGCATTCTCTCTTTCCTTAGAATATGGTTGTGCCTTGTTTATTACTTAATACAAGTAACCAACATGCTAGACTTGGAACTATGAAAAGACCTGTGAAAACTGAAGGGGGCAAGTTTCTGATTTGGTGACTTTCTCACTCTGCCTTCTTGTCAGAGATCTCAATCCTTCTTTGAAACCCAGTCACTTGTTCCTCCAGTTGAGTCACATAAATCGCCTACAGGAGAGAGTGGAAAAGACCTCCTTCATTCTGTATGAACAGGGATTAAAGAGATTCAAGTCATTTGTTTTCTCAATCAAATGAAGTAATAGAATCAATGGAGATCAGTGGCAATTGAATCATAGTGTTCAGAAGTGATAAAGAAAAAACAATTTCCTCACATATAGGTTAAAAATAAGAATAATTCTTTGTCTACAAATAGAGAATCATGTTACTGGCAGAGTATATTTGAGAGGATTTAGGTATTTGGATTTTGATGACAGAGTGGCAGGCTCAGAGTGACTCTGCATAAATAGCCATCTCACTGACCACTTAGAAAGTCCCCCAAAGACACTGACTTCCTCCTGAATGGTCCTCTCTTGATCTCTGGGTACTGACCCATATCTCTGCATTAGCCTTCCTCCTTTCAGAGAAGCAGTGCATGCATACTAAGTAAAACGCAGAGTGTTTGCACAGTCAGGATTATTTTAACACTTTATAGTATCACCTTTTTTTTCAAACATTCACTTATTTTGGTAGCATCAACTTTAAACTCCAACAGGAAATTTGAAATTAAAAGACCTGTGATTGCATGCCATGACCAATGGAATCTTCTCTTATCTTTTTATTTTATTTTTTTGTCATGAATATAAAGGAGAGTTTTTTTTAATTAATTTATTTATTTATTTATTGGAAGCTAATTACTTTATAATATTGTATTGGCTTTGCCATACATTGACATGAATCCGCCACAGGTGTACATGTATTCTGGTCCTGAATCCCCCCTCCCACCCCCTTCCCCATCCCATTCCTCTGGGTCATCCTAAGTGCACCAGCCTCAAGCATCCTGTATCATGCATCAAACCTGGACTGGCAATCCATTTCACATATGATAATACAAATGTTTCAATGCCATTCTCCCAAACCATCCCACCCTCGCCCTCTCCCACAGAGCCCAAAAGACTGCTCTATACATTTGTGTCTCTTTTGCTATCTCACATACAGGGTTATCCTTACCATCTTTCTAAATTCTACATATATATGCATTAGTACGACTTCCCTGGTGGCTCAGACAGTAAAGCATCTGTCTACGATGCGGGAGACCCAGGTTCGATCCCTGGGTTGGGAAGATCCCTTGGAGAAAGAAATGGCAATCCACTCCAGTACTATTGCCTGGAAAATCCCATGGACAGAGGAGCCTGGTAGGCTACAGTCCATGGGGTCGCAAAGAGTCGGGCACGACTGAGTGACTTCACATTCACATGCATTAGTATACTGTATTGGGGAGAAGGCAATGGCAAGCCACTCCAATACTCTTGCCTAGAAAATCCCATGGATGGAGGAGCCTGGTGGGCTGCAGTCCATGGGGTCGCTACAAGTCGGACGTGATTGAGCGACTTCACTTTCACTTTCACACAGTGGAGAAGGCAATGGCAACCCACTCCAGTGTTCTTGCCTGGAGAATCCCAGGGACGGCAGAGCCTGGTGGGCTGCCGTCTATGGGGTCGCACAGAGTTGGACACGACTGAAGCGACTTAGCAGCAGCAGCAGCAGCATACTGTATTGGTGTTTTTTTGTTTTTTTGGTTTTTTTTTCCTGGCTTACTCCACTCTGTATGATAGGCTCCAGTTTCATCCACCTCATTAGAACTGAATCAAATGTATTCTTTTTAATAGCTGAGTAATATTCCATTGTGTATATGTACCATAGCTTTCTTGTCCATTCGTCTGCTGATGGACATCTAGGTTGCTTCCATGTCCTGGCTATTATAAACAGTGCTGTGATGAACATTGGAGTACATGTGTCTCTTTCAAGTTTGATTTCCTTGGTGTGTATGCCCAGCAGTGGGATTGCTGGGTCGTATGGCAGTTCTACTTCCAGTTTTTTAAGGAATCTCCATACTGTTCTCCATGGTGGCTGTACTAGTTTGCATTCCCACCAACAGTGTAAGAGGGTTCCCTTTTTTCCACACCCTCTCCAGCATTTATTGCTTGTAGACTTTTGGATAGCAGCCACTCTGACTGGTGTGAAATAGTACCTCATTTTGGTTTTAATTTGCATTTCTCTAATAATAAATGATGTTGAGCATCTTTTCATGTTTGTTAGCCATCTGTATGTCTTCTTTGGAGAAATGTCTATTTAGTTCTTTGGCTCATTTTTTTTTATTGGGTGGTTTATTTTTCTGGAATTGAGCTGCAGGAGCTGCTTGTATATTTTTGAGATTAATTATTTGTCAGTTGCTTCATTTGCTATTATTTTCTCCCATTCTGAAGGCTGTCTTTTCACCTTGATTATAGTTTCTTTTGTTGTGCAAAATCTTTTACATTTAATTAGGTCCCATTTGTTTATTTTTGCTTTTATATCCAATACTCTGGGAGGTGGTCATAGAGGATCCTGCTATGATTTATGTCAGAGAGTGTTTTGGCTATGTCTTCCTCTAGGAGTTTTGTAGCTTCTCCCTTATGTATAAATCTTTAATCCTTTTTGAATTTATTTTTGTGTGTGGTGTTAGAAAGTGCTCTAGTTTCATTCTTTTACAAGTGGTTGACTAATTTTCCCAGCACCACTGGTTAAAGAGATTGTCTTTAATCATTGTATATTCTTGACTCCTTTGTCGAAGATAAGGTGTCCATAGGTGCATGGATTTATCTCTGGGCTTTCTATTTTGGCCCATTAATCTATATTTCTGTTTTGTGCCAGTACCATACTGACTTGATGACTGTGGCTTTGTAGTAGAGCCTGAAGTCAGGCAGATTGATTCCTCCAGTTCCATTCTTCTTTCTCAAGATTGCTTTGGCTATTCGAGGTTTTTTTGTATTTCCAAACAAATTGTGAAATTATTTGCTCTAGTTCTGTGAAAAATACCCTTGATAGCTTGATAGGGACTGCGTTGAATCTATAGATTGCTTTGGGCAGTATACTCATTTTCACTATGTTGATTCTTCTGATCCATGAACACGGTGTATTTCTCCATCTATTTGTGTCCTCTTTGATTTCTTTCACCAGCACTTTATAGTTTTCTATATATAGGTCTTTTGTTTCTTTAGGTAAATATATTCCTAAGTATGTTATTATTTTCATTGCAATGGCGAATGGAATTGTTTTCTTCAATGGTGAATGGAATTGTTTTCTTAATTTCTCTTTTGTTTTCTCATTGTTAGTATATAGGAATACAAGGGATTCCTGTGTGTTGAGTTTATATCCTGCAATTTTACTATATTCATTGATTAGCTCTAGTAATTTTCTGGTGAAGTCTTTAGGGTTTTCTATGCAGAGGATCATGTCATCTTCAAACAATGAGAGTTTTATTTCTTTACCAATCCGGATTCATTTTATTTCTTTTTCTGCTCTAATGGCTATGTCCAAAACTTCCAAAACTATGTTGAATAGTAATGGTGAGTGTGGGCACCCTTGTCTTATTCCTGACTTTAGGGGAAATACTTTCAATTTTCCACCATTGAGGATAATGTTTGCTGTGGGTTTGTCATATATAGCTTTTTATCATGTTGAGGTATGTTCCTTCTATTTCTGCTTTCTGGAGGTTTTTTTTTTTTTTTTTTTTTTTTTATATCATAAATGGATGTTGAGTTTTGTCAAAGGCTTTATCTGCATCTACTGAGATAATCATATGATTTTTTTTAGAATTGAATTGTAGTTGATTAAAAATGTTGTTCCTCTTTCAGTATCCTGTCATTTTGCCTTTCATACTGTTCAGGGGGTTCTCAAGGCAAGAATACTGAAGTGGTTTGCCATTCCCTTCTCCAGTGGACCACATTCTGTTAGATATTCCACCACGAACCACCCATGTTGGGTTGCCCCATGGGCATAGCTTAGTTTCATTGAGTTAGACAATCTGTGGTCCTAGTGTAATTAGATTGACTAGTTTTCTGTCAGTATGGTTTCAGTGTGTCTGCACTCTGATATCCTCTTGCAACACCTACCGTCTTACTTGGGTTTCTCTTACCTTGGGTGTGGGGGTATCTCTTCACAGCTGCTCCAGCAAAGCGCAGCTGCTGCTCCTTACCTTGAACGAGGGGTATCTCCTCACCACCGCCCTTCCTGACCTTCAAAGTAGGATAGCTCCCCTAGGCCCTCCTGCGCCCACGCAGCCACAGCTCCTTGGACCTGGGGTTGGTCCTCCCGGCCGCCGCCCCTGACCTCGGACATGGGGTAGCTAGTAAAGTAATGTGCAAAATTTTCCAAGCCAGGCTTCAGCAATACGTGAACTGTAAATTTCCTGATGTTCCAGCTGGTTTTAGATAAGGCAGAGGAACCAGAGATCAAATTGCCAATATCCACTGGATCATGGAAAAAGCAAGACAGTTTCAGAAAAACATCTATTTCTGCTTTATTGACTATGCCAAAGACTTTGACTGTGTGGATCACAATAAACTATGGAAAATTCTGAAAGAGATGGGAATACCAGACCACCTGATCTGCCTCTTGAGAAATCTGTATGCAGGTCAGGAAGCAATAGTTAGAAGTGGACATGGAACAACAGACTGGATCCAAATAGGAAAAGGAGTACGTCAAGGCTATATATTGTCACCATGTTTATTTAACTTATATGCAGAGTACATCATGAGAAACGCTGGCCTGGAAGAAACACAAGTTGGAATCAAGATTGCTGGAAGAAATATTAATAACCTCAGATATGCAGATGACACCACGTTTATGGCAGAAAGTGAAGAGGAACTAAAAAGCCTCTTGATGAAAGTGAAAGTGGAGAGTGAAAAAGTTGACTTAAAGCCCAGCATTCAGAAAATGAAGATCATGGCATCTGGTCCCATCACTTCATGGGAAATAGATAGGGAAACAGTGGAAACAGTGTCAGACTTTGTTTTTTTGGAATCCAAAATCACTGCAGATGGTGACTGCAGCCATGAAATTAAAAGACGCTTAGTCCTTGGAAGGAAAATTATGACCAACCTAGATAGCATATTCAAAAGTAGAGACATTACTCTGCCAACAAAGGTCCGTCTAGTCAAAGCTATGGTTTTTCCTGTGGTCATGGATGGATGTGAGTGCTGGACTGTGAAGAAGGCTGAGTGCCAAAGAATTGATGCTTTTGAACTGTGGTGTTGGAGAAGACTCTTGAGAGTCCCTTGGACTGCAAGGAGATCCAACCAGTCCATTGTGAAGGAGATCAGCCCTGGGATTTCTTTGGAAGGAATGATGCTAAAGCTGAAAATGCAGTACTTTGGCCACCTAATGCGAAGAGTTGACTCATTGGAAAAGACTGATGCTGGGAGGGATTTGGGGCAGGAGGAGAAGGGGACGACAGAGGATGAGATGGCTGGATGGCATCACTGACTTGATGGACTTGAATCTGGGTGAACTCTGGAAGTTGGTGATAGACAGGGAGGCCTGGAGTGCTGCAGTTCATGGGGTCGCAAAGAGTCGGACACGACTGAGTGACTGAACTGAACTGAAAAATGTTGTGACAGTTTCAGAAGTAAAGCAAAGCAATTCAATTACACACATACACACATGTACATGTACATATACACATATACACAAATACAATGCATATGTCTAGATGTGTGTGTGTGTATATATATATATGTATATTTTTCATATTCTTTTTCATTATAGATTATGACAAGGTATTAGATATAGTACCTTGTACTATACAGCAGAACTTGTTGTTCATCAACTGTATATGTTGTAGTGTGTATCTGTTAATCCCAAATTCTTAATTTAGCCCTTTTCACTTCCCCCTTTGGCAACCATAAGTTTGTTCTCTAAGTTGTGAGTTTGTATTTGTTTTGTCAATAATTTAATTTGTGTCATTTCTTTCAGAATCCACATGTAAGTGAGGTCATATTTGTCTTTTTCTGATATCATATGATACAAATGATATCATAAGATATTTAAAATACCTGTCTGACTTACTTCACCTAATATGATAATCTCAACTCCGTCCATGTTGCTGCAAATGGCATTATATCATTATCATTTATGGCTGATTAATATTCAATATATACTGTGAATATATAGAGAGAGAGAAAGAAAGAGAGAGAGAGAAATCAAAACTTCTTTACCAATCATCTGGACATTTAGGTTACTTCCACGTCTTGGCTATTGTCAGTGTTGCTACTATGAACATTGGGGTGCATGTATCTTTTCAAATTAGAGTTTTTGTTTTTTCCAGGGATTGTTGGATCTTAAGGTAACTCAATTTTTAGTTTCTTAAGAAACCCACACTATTCCCAATAGCACATGTTTTTTTCCTCTTTCTCCACATACCCTGTAGCATTTAATATTGTAGACTTTCCAATAATGGCCATTCTGAAGATGTGAGGTAGTACCTCATTGTAGCTTTCATTTGTATTCCTCTAATAATTAAGGATGTTGAGCACCTTTTCTTGTGCCTGTTGGCTATCTGCATGTCTTCTTTGGAGGAATGTCTATTTAGGCCTTCTATAGACTTTGTGATTAGGTTTTTCCTTTTTTGTTGTTGTTGCTGAATTTTATTATATATTGGAATATATGAGCTGTTTGTTTATTTTGGAAATTAAGCCTCTGTCCTTTCTTCTTAAATGTAGTTTGGTAGTATTTTAAGTAAATTCTCATCTTTGTAGATTGTGTAATAATAGTAAAATGAATATGGTCTAACTTAGTGAGAGATGGAATCTATGATATGCCACTTAGCAAAGGTGACCTTGGACATACTGTGTCTTGGCCTAAAAATGGAATAATCATAGGCAGGAAATTGGACATAAGAGAAACATCTGGTCATTAGGCCACACTTAAATTCTTCAAACAGTGCATGACCTCTTAAGTTATTTCACTTCTCAGGGACTAAGTTATCTTCATTGTAAATAGGAAAAATACCTTGATAAATGCCTTTCTAGATCTAGATTTTATTTTTTACTTTGTTTGGTAGCAAGAAAGATTGTTTAAAGTGAAATTCAATAAGACCTTCTTTAAAAAGTTTTTATATAGTTTTTTTTTAAAGTAAAAGCAGGACCGAAACTGGCTCAATCAGAAGCATACTAATTCAGGTAAAGGGGACAATATTAGCTCAAACACACAGATGGAGAAGAATAGGTCATGGACTTGCCAGTGCCAAAATTAGACATTTATATCTATCTATGCTGCTTGAAATTAAAAGATGCTTACTCCTTGGAAGGAAAGTTATGACCAACCTAAATAGCATATTCAAAAGCAGAGACATTACTTTGCCAACAAAGGTACGTCTAGTCAAGGCTATTGTTTTTCCAGTGGTCATGTATGGATGTGAGAGTTGGACTGTGAAGAAAGCTGAGCGCCAAAAAATTGATGCTTTTGAATTGTGGTGTTCGAAAAGACTCTTGAGAGTCCCTTGGACTGCAAGGAGATCCAACCAGTCCATTCTGAAGGAGATCAGCCCTGGGATTTCTTGGAGGGAATGATGCTGAAGCTGAAACTCCAGTACTTTGGCCACCTCATGTGAAGGGTTGACTCATTGGAAAAGATTCTAATGCTGGGAGGGATTGGGGGCAGGAGGAGAAGGGGACGACAGAGAATGAGATAGCTGGATGGCATCTGTGACTCGATGAATGTGAGTCTGAGTGAACTCCGGGAGTTGGTGATGGACAGTGAGGCCTGTTGTGCTGCGATTCGTGGGGTTGCAAAGAGTCGGACACAACTTAGAGACTGAACTGAACTGATGCTGCTTTATTTATAAAGCTAAATTGTCAGTTAATAAGATATCATGAAAGGTAAATTTATTCAGTATAAGTGGAAGTCTCTCAGTCGTATCTGACTCTTTGCGACCCCATGGACTATACAGTCCATGGAATTCTCCAGGCCAGAATACTGAAGTAGGTAGCTTTTCTCTTCTCCAGAGGATCTTCCAAATCCTGGGATTGAACACAGGTCTCCTGCATTGCAGGCGAATTCTTTACCAGCTGAGCCACAAGGGAAGCTCAAGAGTACTAGAATGGGTAGCCTACCCGTTCTCCAGCAGGCCTTCTCAACCCTGGAATCAGACCGGGATCTCCTGCATTGCAGACTTATTCTTTACCAACTGAGCTATGAGGGAAGCCTCTATCCAATATAAGGGATTTATTTTATTCAGTTCAGTTCAGTCACTCAGTCATGTTCAACTCTTTGCAACCCCATGGACTGAAGCATGCCAGGCCTCTATGTCCATCACCAAGTTCTGGGGCCTACTCAAACTCATGTCCATTGTGTTGGTGATGACATCCAACCATCTCATCCTCTGTCACCCACATCTCTTCAAGCTTTCGATCTTTCTCAGCATCAGGGTCTTTTCCAATCAGCCCGTTCTTTGCATCAGGTGGCAAAAATACTGGAGTTTCAGCTTCAGCATCAGTCCTTCCAATGAATACTCAGTACTGATTTCCTTTAGGATTGACTTATTTCCTTTAGGATTTAGGTTTGCTTTCCTTGCAGTCCTATGGACTCTCAAGAGTCTTCTCCAACACCGCAGTTCACAAGCATTGATTCTTTGCTGCTCGGCTTTCTTTATAGTCCAACTCCCACATGCAGACATGGCAACTGGAAAAACCATAGCTTTGACTAGATGGACCTTACTTGGTAAAGTAATGTCTCTTCTTTTTAAAATACTGTCTAGGTTTGTCATAGCTTTTATTTCAAGGACCAAGTGCCTTTTAATTTCATGGCTGCAGTCACCATTTGCATCGATTTTGGAGCCCCCCCAAATAAAGTCTGTCACTGTTTCCATTATTTCCCTATCTATTTGCCATAAAATGATGGGACTGGATGCCGTGATCTTAGTTTTCTGAATGTTGAGTTTTAAGCCAACTTTTTCACTCTCCTTTTTCACTTTCATCAAGATGCTCTTTAGTTCTTTGCTTTCTGCCATAAGGGTGGTGTCTTTTGCATATGTGAGGTTATTGATATTTCTCCAGCAATCTTGATTCCTGCTTGTGCTTCATTGATTCCGGCGTTTTGCATGATGTACTCTGCATATAAGTTAGATAAACAGGGTGACAATATACAGCCTTGACGTACTCTTTTCCCTATTTGGATCAAGTCTGTTTTTCCATGTCCAGTTCTAACTGTTGCTTCTTGACCTGCATACAGATTTCTCAGGAGGCAGGTTAGGTGGTCTGGTATTCCCATCTCTCTAAGGATTTCCCACATTATTTTCCTATGTGGAGTTAAAATATTATTTTAAATGGTGAATCAATAATAAAACATGGGATATGTAATCTTAAAATGCCCTTAATTTACAAAAAAAAAAAAAAAGTCTGCTGCCATGTGGTTGTCCCCAGCATGTTTTCCTAAACATTAAAAGTCCATGAGCAAAAAATCTAGGAATCACTGGTACAAGTCAAATAGCAAACAATTCTGATTGGTGCCCATCCTGTTCATGACTAAGATTAATAACATAGAATGTGAAAGCTATGAATGTCAAGGTAGCTATTACTAGTATCTCTGCTGTATTAGTGAAGAAACAGGATCTCAGGAAGTCAAGTTCCTTTTCCAAAGATTCATAGTCACTTCTTTGAGATTTGAAAGCCTATATTTTTAATTCTCTTGGTGAACTGTAGTAGTAAGGGTAGAATAGATTTTACCTAGCATTTTACCTAGCCTAGCATTGTTGGGTAATAATAAAAAGTTATTTAGAACAGAATGACTTTCAATACCTTTTTTGTGAAGTACAATGATTTTGTGTTGTAGATATGCCTTATATGTAAGGCATAGGTAAAATCAGAGCTACTATTTCTTAAAATATTATTGATTCTTGACTTTAAAAAACTGTGAGGAAAAACAACTTGTAGAAGAAGTGAAGATAGAGAAATAAAAATAAATAATGAAAGCAGTACAAACTATGATTAAGCTAGAATGCTAATGCAATGGTATACAGACTTTTGGTTTCAGATATATCTCAGTTAATATCTCAAATTCACCCATTATGTGCTATATGAATTTGGCAAAAGAGTATTAACTTAAATGTAAAATACAGAAACCTTACAAATACTAGAAGAAAACATGGGTGAATTCCCCATAAGAGTAGCATGGGGAGAGACATTCTAGCTGTGTCTAACTATGACTCAGCCTTCTTTTCTTTCTTTTGGCAACAAACCTAACTTGTCTTCAGGAGATTGGGTGTGACTTCAGTAAAACTCTCAACCAAAGAGCACTGCCTTCTTTAGGCAAAACTTGTGTTTATGAACATAGCTAGTCCAATAAGAATTTCTCCCTTAGAATTAAAACCAGTTTTAGCATTTGTAGTTTATATCCTTAAAACATTAAATAAAACAGATCCAGACACAATCAAATTACTCAAACACCATCTTCGCCAATAAGGCAGAAATTGGTAGATTTGCCCTCACATTGGGAGAAGGCAATGACACCCAATTCCAGTACTCTTGCCTGGAAAATCCCATAGACAGAGGAGCCTGGTAGACTTCAGTCCATGGGGTCACTAAGAGTTGGACACGACTGAACGACTTTCCTTTCACTTTTCAGTTTCATACATTGGAGCAGGAAATGGCAACCCACTCAATGTTCTTGCCTGGAGAAGCCCAGGGACAGTGGAGCCTGGTGGGCTGCCATCTATGGAGTCACACAGAGTCAAACATGACTGAAGTGACTTAGCTGCAGCAGCAGCAGCAGCCCTCACATTGAGAGATTATTTCTGTACTGAAGAGGGAAAAAAAGTAAAATGGTAAAGAAATTTTGGAAGTTTTTAGTTTGAGACTTGACAATTTAGATTTTCAAGACTTGGCAACATTTGAAATATTAACTGATAGAAACAGGAGAGTGCACTTAGAACATGGACAGAAAGTGACTGTTTTGATGACTTAGTAGATGTTAAAGACAGGACACATATACTTATTTAAATATATAAAATGGTGCAATATTCAGAGTGAAGCAGATGGATCAAAGTAATGGAGATGCAGAAGTTAGCTGAGGTCTTATCTTTTCTGGACTCTTGATACAGTCTATAATAAATCAAAAGTTGTATAAGTTAAATAAAAATTCAAATTTTAAAAATTAAAGACAAGAAATGTTACAGTTTTGCACTATTCATTTGTTTAACTTTCATTGTTCTGCTTGGGTTTCAGTTAAGTAGTTTACCTGGTTTTCCCAGTGGTCATGTATGGATGTGAGAGTTGGACTGTGAAGGAAGCTGAGCACCGAAGAATTGATGCTTTTGAACTGTGGTGTTGGAAAAGATTCTTGAGAGTCCTTTGGACTGTAAGGCGATACAACCACTCCATCCTAAAGGAGATCAGTCCTGGGTATTCATTGGAAGGACCTATGCTAAAGTTGAAACTCCGATACTTCGGCCACCTGATGCGAAGAGTTAACTCATTGGAAAAGACTGATACTGGGAGGAATTGCAGGCAGGAGGAGAAGGGGACGATAGAGAATGAGATGGCTGGATGGCATCAATGACTCGATGGATGTGTCTGAGTAAACTCCAGGAGTTGATGATGGACAGGGAGGCCTGGTGTGCTGCAATTCATGGGGTCGCAAAGAGTCAGATACGACTGAATAACTGAACTGAACTGAACTGACTGATGGTGACCAAGTTATGCTGATAACCATGAAGTAAAATTCTTGTTTGTACGTTTCTTCAAACACACAGTACTAAATTTTAATTGCTAATTACAGCAAATTTTTATCATAAGTCTTGTTAAACACAATATCCAATCTGTGGGTAGCTTTAACACAAGAAAATGAAACTAGTAGTCTGTGGAAAACAGTAGTGAACTTGAAGAACAAAAGATGGAATAAAGATAAAAGACCTGGGAAGGAAAGAGTATAAGAAATGAGAGAGTGGCAGGTTACTATGTCAGTGGATGCAAATTACAATTGAAGATTTCAGAGACAGTACATGTATTTGTGAGTCTTGGTATACAAACACAGTTATATATAGATGAAACCATACGAAAACAAATATTGTCCATTAGATCAAGGAAATGCCCTCTGGGATAATAAGATCTCTCACATTGATGGCAGAAGCTGGATAGTTAGAAAACCTGTGAACTAAATTTTGAGATAAATTAAGAGGTTGGGAAATGACAATGGTAATAAGCAACACTGAAGTCCTTCTTTGTATGTATGTCCCTTTCAGTATTTCCAGATTATTACCTAGGCAATAAAGTTGCTACTCCATCTTTAGAGGATTAGGCTCAAATGTGAAAACAAACAAATAAACAGAAAAACAAGCAGCTATCAGATGTGCAGTGGTGTCTGCCTATGCTCCTAAATAGACTTCCCTGGTGGTTCACATGATTAAGCATCTGCCTACAATTTGGGAGAATTGGGTTCAATCCCTGGGTCGGGAAGATCTCCTGGAGAAGGAAATGACAACCCACTCCAGTATTCTTGCCTGGGAAAAAAAAAAACAAAAACAAACAAACAAAAAAAACAAAAAACATGGACAGAGGAGCCTGATAGGCTACAATCCATGAGGTCCAAAGAGTCATACAAGCCTGAGAAACTTCACTTAAACTTTCATGTTCCTAAATAGCACCAGACTGGTCTTTAAATTGTCCAAGAAAAGTGATCCTATTTATCCTTGTGGTATCTCTCAACATTGTACAGGTTGAACACAAACAAAAGTTTCCTTATGGAAATCTTTAAGATTTAAGAAGAGTAAATATGACATTACCAATAAAAGATTAATTTTAATAATAGTAATCACTCTTAAATAGTAATGAACAATATTGCTGTGCCATTATTTTATATTGATTATATATCTGCCTGATAAAATACAACTGCCTTTTTGTTACTAAAAGAACCTCACTGTGATGTTTTATTTTACAAGGGGATTTTTTTTTCACTCTCACAGTACAGCCTGGCATCAGGGAGAGGGCAATGTATGCTTAAACCAGAGAAGAAATCTGGAGAGTTATCTTAGGAGTTTCATTAATTGAGTATACTCTTCTGAAAGAAATAAACACACTCATCAGTACTGCCAGGGATGACAGGTGGGAAGAAGTGAAATATCTTAGGAACCAGAGGCTGATAAGATATATTTTATCAGTCTTACATGAGTGGCTTAATTTCTCCGTGGATTAAACCTCAGAATTGCCAGATTTTGAATAGCGCATTGCATCTGTGGGAAAATCTACAGACTATTAAGTAAAGGAAATTAATATTTCTGTTTCTCATTTCAAAGAAGAGGCTCACTATTCTACTTCAGCATATTAAATTCCAATCAAGGTTCTATATACACAGAATTATCTGAGATAACTAGTTTCAATTCTCTGTAGTTAATAAAATGCATGTAGTATTGTCTAAGAAAAAGCCATGTGGAATTGGAAGTGTTAGTTGGCTCAGTCATATCTCTTTGCAACTCCATGGAGTGTAGCCTGCCAGACTTCTTTGTCCATGAACTTCCTTAGGCAAGAATACTGGTCTGGGGAGCCATTCCCTTTTCTAAGAAATCTTCCTGACCCAGTTCTCCTGCATTGCAGGTAGATTCTTTACTATCTGAGCCACTATTTTCCTTTTCTACTTGCCACCAAATGATTTAACTTGGTTCAGGTTTATCCCATTAAAACAGCACAACCATTAAAAAAAAAAAAAAAAAAAAACTGATTTAATATTACATAGGGTTGTGGTAGTAACCTGAAATTCAGGATACTGTTTCTTCTGATTGAAAAAAGAAAATTAGGTACCAAGTGACAGGCTCTTGTCAGGCACCAAAAGAAAAAACCTAGAAATACCAAAATAAGATATTCACAAAACTCTGACTTTGTCCATAATTAGTCCTAATGTTTCACATAAAAATTTTGCCACCTACTAGCTGTCCAGAGAATTTATTTTCTCATCTCAAATGTTCCCATTCATATTGGTGAGTTGAAAAGTGTCATATATGTAGCAAAAATATGAAAAGGGTGAAAATACAAAATAATTAAATATTTCAGTTTCCATAATTAACAAAGTTTAGGGTAGAAGTTTTCATGCTATCATATTATAGGGAATTTCAATCAGAGGGAAGCAAAAGTGAAGGATTAAAGAAAAGTGAGACAGGCAAATAGAAGGACTGTTTGTTCTCAGTAAGCACAGCTGATGGTAGGACATCCTCAGAAAGGCCAAACCAAACTAGTGTATCTCAGGGAAATTGATTGAGGTAAAATGGAAGAATAATTTCTCAGCTTCCATTCACTATTAGTTAAAGCCTATCTGTGGGTCGTTATGTCCAGGATATGATACCTGGCCCCGCACCTGAGCTTTGGTGATGTCAGATAGTCTGTGTATCCAGATTGGGTGGTGCACAGATGTAGCTGTCTCTACTTAACCATCTACCTTGTACGTGTGAGATCCTTGCTCTGTGGTGGTGGCAGCATTTGCTGAAGCAATATGGGCTAGAAATATCTTTAGGGTCATCATAGAGCCAGAAAGGTCTACAGTGGGAGAAGTAGATTATTGACCATAACTTGGGTGGCACATAATTTAGTTTGGTAAAGGCCATTTCCTGTACCACTTCTATAAAGTTGGAACATAAAGGAAAGAACATTGCTCTCAGTTGTAACAAAGTATATATCCAGTCTTCAAAGGTCACCACCAGTTGAAATATTCCAAAAAGAGCTCAATAAGAGGACTAAGCAAACACATCTGTTAATATTCATAGCCATCTTGCTTCTCTCCCATCTAGTTTAGTGTTCCTCCACCAGTGGCCATCACATTGGCTGATGAGGATTGCTTTCTTAGAGAGACAAATCATAGTGAGCCCATGGTGATCTGTACATCTAGCCTCTTTGTTGTTGTGGATATGATTAGGAAAGCTATTTTAATATTATATAGGCCACTGAAGCACAGGAAAACTATCACCACCACCCTTCAGATAATTGGGTTAGATTATTAGTATTAATAGTATAATTCCCATAATTTCTTCCTTTGCTTTCTAGTTTCCCAATAAGTAAAGCCCAAAATAGCCTAGTGATAGATCCAGATTGCAGTTCGGGAAATGCTTTACTGTATGACCTCAGTTCAGTTCAGTTCAGCTGCTCAGTTGTGTCCAACTGGTTGTGACCCCATGAACCGCAGCACACCAGGCCTCCCTGTCCATCACCAACTCCTGGAGCACCCCCAAACCCATGTCCATCGAGTCGGTGATGCCGTCCAACCATCTCATCCTATTTCATCGCCTTCTTCTCCTGCCCTCAATCTTTCCCAGCATCAGGGTCTTTTCAAATGAGTCAGCCCTTCGCATGAGGTGGCCAAAGTATTGGAGTTTCAGCTTCAACATCAGTCCTTCCAATGAACCCCCAGGACTAATCTCCTTTAGGATGAACTGGTTGGACCTCCTAGCACTCCAAGGAACTCTCAAGAATCTTCTCCAACATCACAGTTCAAAAGCATCAATTCTTCGGCGCTCAGCTTTCTTTATAGTCCAACTCTCATATCCATACATGACCACTGGAAAAACCAGAGCCTTTACTAGATGGATCTTTGTTGGCAAAGTAATGTCTCTGCTTTTTAATATGCTGTCTAGGTTGGTCACAACTTTCCTTCCAAGGAGTAAGCGTCTTTTAATTTCATGGCTGCAATCACCATCTTCAGTGATTTTGGAGCCCCAAAAATAAAGTCTGACACTGTTTCCACTGTTTCCCCATCTATTTCCCATGAAGTGATGAGACTGGATGCCATGATCTTCATTTTCTGAATGTTGAGCTTTAAGCCAACTTTTTCACTCTCCTCTTTCACTTTCCTCAAGAGACTTTTTAGTTCCTCTTCATTTTCTGCCATAAGTGTGGTGTCGTCTGCATATCTGAGGTTATTGATATTTCTCCCAGCAATCTTGATTCCAGCTTGTGCTTCCTCCAGCCCAGCATTTCTCATGATGTACTCTGCATATGATTTAAACAAGCAGGGTGACAATATACAGCCTTGACGTACTCCTTTTCCTATTTGAATCCAGTCTGTTGTTCCATGTCCAGTTCTAACTGTTGCCTCCTGACCTGCATACAGGTTTTTCAAGAAGCAGGAGGGGGTCTGGTATGCACATTTTTTTCAGAATATTCCACAGTTTATTTTGATCTACACAGTCAAAGGCTTTGGCATAGTCAATAAAGCAGAAATAGATGTATTTTTGGAACTCTCTTTCTTTTTCCATGATCCAGTGGATGTTGGTAATTTGATCTCTGTTCCTTTGCCTTTTCTAAAACCAGCTTGAACATCTGGAAATTAACGGTTCACATATTGCTGAAGCCTGGCTTGGAGAATTTTAAGCATTACTTTATTAGCGTGTGAGATAAGTGCTATTGTGTGGTAGTTTGAACATTCTTTAGCATTGTCTTTCTTTGGGACTGGGGTGAAACCTGACCTTTTCCATTCCTGTGGCCACTGTTGAGTTTTCCAAATTTGCTGGGATATTGAGTGCAGCACTTTCACAGCATCATCTTTCAGGATTTCAAATAACTCAACTGTAATTTCATCACCTCCACTGGCTTTGTTCATAGTGATGCTTTCTAAGGCCCACCTGACTTCACAATCCAGGCTGTCTGGCTCTAGGTGAATGATCATACCATCATGATTATCTGGGTCGTGAAGATCTTTTTTGTACAGTTCTGTGTATTCTTGCCACCTCTTCCCTGGTTCATTTGTGATAAACTTATTACCACCATTCACACCAGAGGAAACAAAAACAACTATCTGACAGATCCTAAGACACGGGGAATGAGATGTGCAAATTATTCACTTGGATAACTGGGAATGAGTTTGTGAGATGTTGGTTTACTTTCACTCCTTGACTGCTGGAATGTTATATCCAACTGTGAACACTGTACTCTGCATTAATCATCAATTAAGTAATAACCTGCATCCTGAAAAACAATGCTCAGTTTCACAAGGTATTGTCAACTTGGTATATTAATTAAGTCTTCAGCACTCTATTCCAACAGCAGCAATTCTGTTCAATGAGACTGGCCTATTCTTGTAGAGTACATGACACGATCAATGAAAGCCATGATTATATACTCATTGCCACATTTTCTTTTCTGTAAAGATCAGAGGCCATATTGTGTGGAGCACCATGTCAATAGGCCAGGTATGCTGTAAATCTTCTGATATTAGTACAGACTACTTCACATTATCAGAGTTTCTCTTGATGCTTCAGTTACTACACACAAGCATTAATGGATAAGCCAACTATTGATTCTAACATGGTTGAGTTTCTACTTCTTGCCAAAATGGATGGTGTTTCGTGAGACTGTCAATATATGATGGTTGCTAACCTTGAAGAATGATGTTATATTAATGTTTTACCATCTATCTCTGTTGCTGATAATTTGGATGCCAGTAGTTGTTAGCTAGCACATGCTTAGAGAAGAGGAGGTCCTGTTTTGGTGCTCACACATACATTCCATCCCTTCCCAAAGGGTTACTCTGTCCATGAGCATGTGTAGAAGTGCCAAGATGGTCAAGGGAAGTGTCAAAGTGACCATCATAGAACGAGTCACCTAGGCAGTCAACTAGGCAGTTTTCCCCTATAGCTCAGCAGGTGAAGAATCAGCCTGCAATGCAGGAGACACAGGAGATACATGGATTCAATCCAAGGGTAAGACAGATCCCCTGGAGAAGGAAATAGCAACCCACTTAAGTATCCTTGCCTGAAAAATCCCACGGACAGAGAAGCCTGACAGGCTACAATCCAAAGGTTCACAAAAGAGTTGGACATGACTAAGCAACTGAGTACCCATCTGTGGTGGATAATTTCTGTTGATCATTCACAGGAGACAAAAGTTGCTGGCATCTTTTCTTCTCATTTCTTAGATTTATCTGAATATCCATTCCTGAGGCAACTTTATTTTGAAATTTCCTCTTTTGTTCTTGTTAGGCCTCTGATCAAACAATGCAGTTATTCTCTAAAGCCCAATGTTATGGTTATATCCATGCATCAGGTCAGACTTACTCTCCCACCAGACAATGGGCTTTATTTGACCATTATGTTAAGGGTTACCCTTGAGGTGAGTTGTAATTCACTAGATCTTCCACAGCTAGTGTCAAATTATTGCATCAGTTATGAACTTGGCCTACGTCCTTTCCTTCCTTGTAAGGAACCACATGTGAAGATACAGGCTTGAGTTAAGGGAAAGGTGATGGGTCAACTGAAGCAGATGGCATGGGAGTCTGAGCTTCATTATTATGTCATTTATTTCTTTATTCTATATTTGTTGAAATCTGATTTCAAATGAACCACTGCCATGATGATATAAATTATGTCTGTCCCCAACTCATCCTATGACTGGGTGGATTTGATAATACCCTGGGGACACAGTCTCTTGCAATGAAATTATTGAGTATTTTGTCTCTTTTCTGCCCAACAGTAAACTATCTGAAGTCAGCATAAATAGGTCTGTCTATTAAATTGCTGGACATGTTTTCTTTTGTTGTTGTTGTTTAGTCACTAAGTTATGTCTGAGTCTTTTGAGACACCATAGACTGTAGATAGCCAGGCTCCTCTGCCCTTGGGATTTCCCAGACAAGAATACTGGAGTGGATTGTCATTTCCTTCTCCATGGAATGTTCCTGACCAGGTATCAAACCCATGCCTCCTGCATTGCAAGTGAATTCTCTACTGCTGAAGCACCAGGGAAGCCACCCTCCCCACTGTTTTTGTTGTTGTTTGTTTTTTTGAAGTATAATTGCTTTACAATGTTGTGTTAGTTTCCTCTGTGCAGCAACAAGAATCAGCTATATGTATATGTATATCCTACCCCTCTTGAGCCTCCGTTACACTTGCACTTGCCATCCCACACCTGTAGACAATCACAGAGCACCAAGCCGAGCTCCCTGTGCTATATAATAGCTTCCTGCTAGCTATCTGTTTTACACATGGTAGTGTATTTATGTTAATGCTAGTCTCAGTCTGTGCCCCTCCTTCTCATCCTGTGTCTACAAGTCTGTTCTCTATGTCTGCTGCTTCTATTCCTGTCCTTTGGTGGGACTGTATTTGATATGAAATTCCACTGATACTCCATGAAACTTTCTGCATCCCAGCTTCAGAAACAGATAAGCAAAAGCCCAAGAACTAAAGCATCCAGAAAGAAGAACCAGCATCTAAATGCCTGCAAGACTTATCATCTTATAAGCAACAGAACTGAGAATAGAAGAGTTATGTATATTATACTCAGTCCTGTCATTTTATTAAAAGAAAAGATGTACAAAGTCATAATTTCCTTTGGGTCGTAAAGGAAAATCAATAAAAAACATATCATCTTTCAAGCCAAAATGGATTTCTTTATATTATTGAAGGTAATGCCTGTGAAAAGTTAAATACAGTTATAGAGAAATGGCTAAATTGTCAATAAAAAATAGCTGTAATTGCAATAAGTCACAAATAGAATTAGCATATATTTCTACACTAAATTCCAACCCACTTGGAAACTGAGGCTTGATTCTGTGAAAAACAAGACTTACAATGTACATTTAGAGAGAAGAAAACATAGCTAATACACACATGCATAATATTCTTGTACTTATAAAATGCTTTCACATACATTACTATGATTTCATTACTTCCAAGTATTTAGAGTGAGTTTTAAAAAATGTTTTTAGAAATATAGTTGAGTCTAACTTAACAAAAGAATAAAGAATATTATAATCATGATGTTATTGGTAGTGTTTACATAAAATAAATTTCTTAAGCACTTTTTCTCTTAATAAAATGAATCTACTCCCTCTAAAATTTGATTTTATTATGTTCATTTGCATATGAATCATCATTTAAAAGGTTTCCCAGTTGGCACTAATGAAGCGCCCACCTACAAATGTGAGACATAAGAGAGAGGTTCAATCCATGGGTCAGGAAGATCCCCTAGATGAAGGCATGGAAACTAACTCCAGTATTCTTGCCTGGAGAATGCCTTGGACAGAGGAACATGGTAGGCTGAAGTCCATACAGTTGCAAAGAGTCGGACATGACTGAAGCAACTTAGCATACAGGCATGCAGCACTTAATACACATTATAATACATAAAATTAAAGCAGTCCTTCACTAAAGTTAAAAATGCTAGGATTCTAGTGTATTTCAGATAATATAAAAAAAAAAAACACTTCATATTCTAATTATTTATTAAGCTTTTTGAGTTTCAGACATTCTTTGCCATGTTCAGTACTAATTATAAAGCAGATATATGGAGGAAGGCCTAGGTCATAATTTACAGAAATGAAAAAGCAAGTCAGATTTCTTTGAGAAAATCAGAGAATTAATAATGAGAGGTGTATGGGCATGGAAACAATTATGTAACACAGATCTCACTTACCAAGCACAAAGTTGTCAGTATATGTATATTTGAGCACTGAGTGCAAAAAAAGTCAAGGTTTCATATAAAATCTCTGCCTCCTGGAGTTTATTGACTAATTGATGTGTTTCTTGAAATTTGAAATTTTCAGTGCTCAGTCCAGGATTGTTCTAGCAAACTGAGATAATTGCCTACCCTTACTATTGGACACATTTACTTGGGGTAAGGAGCAGAGGCAATTTATGTGGCTTATGGGAACATCCTTATGATCTCAGATATACTCTTTAGGATTCTTATAATCACTCCCAGAAGGCCCCAAAGCACTTACCTTTATTTAAAAACAGAAGAACTTTCAGAAAAGTAAAAAATCATTCTCAGATCAGCCTTACTGAATTTTCAACAAATAAAATTCAAAGTTTCAGTTTCCCTTCTCACATATGGACTATCTGCTATCATATTATTTGTATTAATTTTAAATTTTAATGCTGAAGATATTTAAAGAGAATTGCAAGCATCATAATACCTTAAATACTTTATTATGTATTAAAATATATCTAAATATTAAAACAGTTTCTATCAATGACCAAGCATGACTTTAATAAAAGTAATAGAAAATTCATTTAGCAAAACTAATAAAAATTCCATAATGTCATCTAATACATAACCCATATTCAAATTCAACAAATTGTTTGACTTATCGCAGAATTTTGTATCTCTTAAGATTGTTATTCCCTCTTGGTTTTGCATCATTTAAAACAATGACTCTTTTTTTAAAATCATTACTCTTTGACACCCATACACCAATCCTTGTTTTGTTGCTATTGTTAGAATTTTATTTCTTCCTCTTAAAAACTGTTATTTACTATCTTTTGACATCAGTGTGTCTTATGCTAAAATTTGTAGTTATAACTCTGATCTCTGCAAATTCAAATCTCTATTTGAAATTGACAATTGGGTGGAGAAATCTGGCTGCCCACAGCATGCTAAGCTCAATATTTCACAAATAAACACTTTATATCCACCTCTCCCTTGCCACACTGAAATCTATTCCTTTTCTTCTGTTCATTTGATAACTCAGGCCAGATGAGAATAGAGGTTTTGTTTCTCTCTTTTTACATGACCATCAAATTTATGTGTGTGTTAATTCAGAAAGAATCTTTCAGTAATCTTCTGATTTACAATTCCACCTTCACATATATGCAATCTACAAACCACAACCTATCATTCTTATAAATGTATTTATAAACCCAATGTGTCTAATTTGTTCTTTTTTCTATATTTATCTGTAATCTTTCATATAAGCCATTAGTAATTCATAATTTATTATTTGAGTTTATAATGTCTTTCTACCATAACTATTTTGTTATATTATAGATGTCTATATTCTATTATAATGGAATTTAATATGATATTTAATAACATAATTTAGATTTTCATTTTTGCTAAGCATAAATTTATGCACTCGGTATTTCAAATGTTGGCTTTCAATTTGAATGATAGCTTTGGTCATTTATTTTGAAACTTTCATTTTCGGTCTTATCCTCAAAAAGATTAGTGGAGACTGTGTCTTGATGATCACACATTTCATATTTTGGATTTACAGTTGTGGTTCCTGCTGATACTGGGACTAGCTTAGTTCCAGCTAAGCCAAATAATTTTTGCTAGTTGTGTTTATTTTCTTCAGCCAACCAAGACAAGGAGCTGTATCAAACCTCAGAGAGTTGGAGTAAGTTTTTTCAGCTTCTATTAATAGGTAGGGAGTCCCAGCCTCTGGTTTCACAATGTCAGTCAGACTTTGATTCTGAATAAAGCCTAAGGTGCTTTTGGACCCTGTTATCTAGGAACTGAACCTCCAGGCCCTCTTCTCATTGATTCAATCCTTGATCCCAGCAGGCACACAACCTCTGCCCTTGTTTGCTACAATATATTTCTATTCATATTCTGGCCATGAAAATATCTTGTTTATAGCTTTATCATTTTAATGTACTCCTAAGAGTGCCATTTTTGAAGGGAAAGGAATATTTAAATGCATGAACTATAGACTTATGTTGGCCATAATTCCCTCAGTTACTTTTCAAGATTCCACTGAAATATCTTGTTCATAGCAGCAAAATATATTCAACACTTTCTGCTGTTTTCTCATTACTCATTCACATATAAACAGCAATCTGTAGTCAATTCCTAACATTTTATAAAAACTACTGCCAGATAATCACTGATAATGCCTGTGCTGCCACCCCTACTTCAACTTAACTTTTGTCATCTTCAATCTCTGCAGCAGTAGATATTTGTACTTGTTAATCTCTTTCTGCTTTAAATAATTTCTGGTAGTGCTATTTCCATAGTTTATACACATTATTATTCTAGTATAAGAGTATGAATGTCAAATCAAAGCAAATAGAATAGAGGTAGGTCTTCTACTGTGCTCATTATAACACACATGAATTTCTTTGTTATACAGAAGAGTCAAGTCAAGATAAACAACTCAGACTGAAACTTAAAATTTATATATATATATATATATGTGTGTGTGTGTGTGTGTGTGTGTGTACATATATATACATATTGCTAATCATGAGGAGCAAAATTAATTCTTTTCCAAAGAGTCATTTAGAATTTTTATTTCACTGATCTTATTTTCGTATGTGTAACTCAGTGAGTTCAGTACAGTCGCTCAGTCATGTCTGACTCTTTGGGACCACATGGACTGCATCACGACAGGTTTCCCTATCTATCACCACAACCTGGAGCTTCCTCAGACTCAAGTCCATTGAGTTGGTGATGCCATCCAACCACCTCATTCTCTGTCATCCCTACTCCTTCAGCCTTCAATCTTTCCCAGCATCAGAGTCTTTCCCAATGTGTCAGTTCTTTGCATCAGGAGGCCACAGTATCAGAGTTTCAGCCTCAGCATCAGCCCTTCCAATGAACATTCAGGACTGGTTTCCTTCAGGATTGACTCTTTTAAACTCTTTTCAGTCAAAGGAATTCTTAGGAGTCTTCTCCAACACCATGGTTCAAAAGCATCAATTCTTTGGTGCTCAACTTTCTTTATAGCCCAACTCTCACATCCATACATGACTAATAGAAAAACCATAGCTTTGACTTAATGAATCTTTGTCAGAAAGTAATGTCTCCTGTCTAAGTTTGTCAGGAGGTAAGCAAGGTGGTATGACTATTTGCATATCTTTAAGAATTTCCCACAGTTTTTTTGTGATCCAAACAGTCAAAGGCTTTGGCATAGTCAATAAAGCAGAAGTAGATGTTCCTCTGGAACTCTCTTGCTTTTTCAATGATCCAACGGATGTTGCCAGTTTGATCTCTGATTCCTCTGGTTTTTCTAAATTCAGTTTGAACATCTGGAAATTCACTGTTGGAGCCAGGCTTGGAGAATTTTGAGCATTACTTTATTGGCATGTGAGATGAGTGTAATTGTGCAGTAATCTGAACATTTTTTGTCATTGCCTTTCTTTGAGATCAGAATGAAACTGACCTTTTCCAGTCTTGTGGCCACTGCTGAGTTTTCCAAATTTGCTGGCATATTGAGTGCAGCACAGTCATAGCATCATATTTTAGGATTTGAAGTAGCTCAACTGGAATTTCATCACTACCACTATGCTTGTTCATAGTAATGCTTCCTAAGGTCTACTTGACTTTTCATTCTAGGATGTCTAGCTCTAGGTGAGTGATCACACCATCATGGTCCCCTGGGTCATGAAGATTTTTTTTTTTTTTGGTATAGTTCTTCTGTGTATTCTTGCCATCTCTTCTCAGTATCTTCTGCCTCTGCTAGGTCCACACAATATCTGTCCTTTATTGTGCCCATTTTTGCATGAAATATTCCCTTGGTATTTCTAATTATCTTGAAGAGGTCTCTAGTCTTTCCCACTCTATTATTTTCCTCTCTTTCCTTGCATTTATCACTGAAGAAGAATTTCATATCTCTCCTTGTTATTCTTTGGAACTCTGTATTCTAATGGGTATATCTTTCCTTTTCTCCTTTGCCTTTGTTTCTCTTCTTTTCTCAGCTATTTGTAAGGCCTCCTCAGACAGTCATTTTGCCTTGTTGCATTTATTTTTCTTGGGGATAGTCTTGATCACTGCCTCCTATACAATGTCACAAACCTCCATCCATAGTTATTGAGGCATTCTGTCTATCAGATCTAATCCCTTGAATCAGTTTGTCACTTCTACTCTACAGTCATAAGGGATTTCACTAAGGTCATACCTGAATGGTCTAGTGGTTTTCCCTACTTTCTTCAATTTAAGTCTGAATTTGGCAATAAGGAGTTCATCATCTAAGCCACAGTCAGCTCCCAATGTTGTTTTTGCTGACTGTATAGAGCTTCTCCATCTTTGGCTGCAAAGAATATAATCAATCTGATTTTGATATTGATCAGCTGGTGATGTACATGGGTCCTTGGGATATTCTCTTGTGTTGTAGGAAGAGGGTGTTTGCTATGACCAGTGCTTTCTCTTGGCTAAACTCTGCTCGCCTTTGACCTGCTTCATTTTGTATTCCAAGGCCAAATTTGCCTGTTACTCCAGGTATCTCTTTACTTCATATTTTGCATTCCATTCCCCTATAGTGAAAGGGATATCTTTTGGGGATATTAGTTCTAGAAGGTCTTGTATGTCTTCATAGAGTCATTCAGCTTCAGCTTCTTCAGCATTATTGGTTGTGGCATAGCCTAGGAACACTGTGATGTCGAATGATTTGCCCTGGAAATGAGCAAAGATCATTTTGTCCTTTTTGAATTGCAAGTGAGAGAGCTAGTTCCTAGGCAGGTTGATAAGAAGTCTGGAGGGTGTCAGAGGAGAGAGGGTTCTGGGGTTGTTGAGGAGGAGATAGGGGTCTGGGATCTCAAGAAGGAAGAAAAGGCAAATGTCTTTATTTTTTTTTTTTCTCTCTCTCTCTCTCTCTCTCTCCATTCCTTAGTCTTCAGATCAGATCAGATCAGATCAGTTTCTCAATTGTGGACGACTCTTAATGACCCCATGAATCGCAGCACGCCAGGCCTCCCTGTCCATCACCAGCTCCCGGAGTTCACTCAGACTCATGTCCATTGAGTCAGTGAAGCCATCCAGCCATCTCATCCTCTGTCGTCCCCTTCTCCTCTTGCCCCCAATCCCTCCCAGCATCAGAGTCTTTTCCAATGCGAACTCTTCGCATGAGGTGGCCAAAGTACTGGAGTTTCAGCTATAGCATCATTCCTTCCAAAGAAATCCCAGGGCTGATCTCCTTCAGAATGCACTGGTTGGATCTCCTTGCAGTCCAAGGGATTCTCAAGAGTCTTCTCCAGCACCACAGTTCAAAAGCATCAATTCTTCCATGCTCAGCCTTCTTCACAGTCCAACTCTCAAATCCATACATGACCACAGGAAAAAATACAGCATTGACTAGATGGACCTTTGTTGGCAAAATAATGTCTCTGCTTTTGAATATGCTATCTAGGTTGGTCATAACTTTCCTTCCAAGGACTAAGCGTCTTTTAATTTCATGGCTGCAGTCACAATCTGCAATGATTTTGGAGCCCAGAAAAATAAAGTCTGACACTGTTTCCCCATCTATTTCCCATGATATGATAGGACCAGATGCCATTATCTTCATTTCCTTAGTCTTAGTCACATATTAAGTTTTTTTTTTTTTTTTTTCTTTAAGCCTAGAACTGATGATTACACAACAAACAACTTAAAGTAGGAAGTCAAGAAACACCTGGAGTAACAGGCAAATATGGCCTTGGAGTACGGAACGAAGCAGGGCAAAGGCTAATAGAGTTTTGCCAAGAGAACGACCTGGTCATAGTGAACACCCTTTTCCAACAACACAAGAGAAGGCTCTACACGTGAATATCACAATATGGTCAACACCAAAATCAGATTGATTATATTCTGTGCAGCCAAAGATGGAGAAGCTCTATACAGTCAGCAAAAACAAGACTGGCAGCTGACTGTGCTCAGATCACCAACTCCTTATTGGAAAATTCAAGCTTAAATTGAAGAAAGTAGGGGAAACCACTAGATCACTCTAGTATGACCTAAATCAAATCCCTTATGATTATACAGTGGAAGTGAGAAATAGATTAAAGGGCCTAGATCTGATAGACAGAGTTCCTGATGAACTATGGATGGAAGTTGGTGACACTGTACAGGAGACAGGGATCAAGATCATCACCATGGAAAAGAAATGCAAAAAAAGCAAGATGGCTGTCTGAGGAGGCCTTACAAACAGCTATGAAAAGAAGAGAAGCTAAAAGCAGGAGAAAAGGAAAGATATAAGCATCTGAATGCATAGTTCCAAAGAATAGCAAGGAGAGATAGCAAAGCCTTCTTCAATGTCAATGTAAAGAAATAAGGGGAAACAACAGCATGGGAAAGACTAGAGATCTCTTCAAGAAAATTAGAGATACCAAGGGAACATTTCATACAAAGATAGGCTCAATAAAGGACACAAATGATATGGACCTAAAAGAAGCAGAAGATATTTAGAAGAGGTGGTAAGAATACACAGAAGAATTGTATAAAAAAGATCTTCATGACACAGATAATCACAAAGGTGTGATCACTCACCTAGAGCCAGACATCCTGGAATGTGAAGTCAAGTGGCCCTTAGGAAGCAGCACTAAGAACAAAGCTAATGGAGCTGATGGAATTTCTATTGATCTATTTCAAATTCTGAAAGATGATGCTGTGAAAATGTTGCACTCAATATGCCAGCAAATTTGGAAAACTCAGCAGTGGCCACAGGACTGGAAAAGATCGGTTTTCATTCCAATCCCTAAAAAGGAAGTACCAAAGAATGCTCAAACTACAGCACAATTGCACTCATCTCACATGCTAGTAAAGTAATGCTCAAAATTCTCCAGGCCAGGCTTAGCAATATGTGAACCGTGAACTTCCTGATGTTCAAGCTGGTTTTAGAAAAGGCAAAGGAACCAGAGATCAAATTGCCAACATCCGCTGGATCATGGATAAAGCAAGAGAGTTCCAGAAAAGTATCTATTTCTGCTTTATTGACTATGCCAAAGCCTTTGACTGTGTGGATCACAATGAACTGTGGAAAATTCTGAAAGAGATGGGAATACCAGACCACCTGATCTGCCTCTTGAGAAATCTGCATGCATGTCAGGAAGCAACAGTTAGAACTGGACATGGAACAACAGACTGGCTCCAAATAGGAAAAGGAGTTCGTCAAGGCTGTATATTGTCACCCTGTTTATATAAATTATATGCAGAGTACATCATGAGAAATACTGGGCTGGAAGAAGCACAGGCTGGAATCAAGATTGCTGGGATAAGTATCAATGACCTCAGATATGCAGACGACACCATGCTTATGGCAGAAAGTGAAGAGGAACTAAAAAGCCTCTTGAGAAAAGTGAAAGAGGAGAGTGAAAAACTTGGCTTAAAGCCCAACATTCAGAAAACAAAGATCATGGCTGCTGCTGCTACTGCTGCTAAGTCACTTCAGTCGTGTCCGACTCTGTGTGACCACATAGACGGAAGCCCACCAGGCTCTCCCATCCCTGAGATTCTCCAGGCAAGAACATTGGAGTGGGTTGCCATTTCTTTCTCCAGTGCATGAAAGTGAAAAGTGAAAGGGAAATCGCTCAGTCGTGTCTGACTATTAGCGACCCCAGGGACTGCAGCCGACCAGGCTCCGCCATTCATAGGATTTTCCAGGCAAGAGTACTGGAGTGGGGTGCCATTGCCTTCTCCAAAGATCATGGCATCAGGTCCCATCACTTCATGGGAAATAGATGGGGAAACAGTGGAAACAGTGTCAGACTTTATTTTTCTGGGCTCCAAAATCACTACAGATGGTGACTGCAGACATGAAATTTAAAGATGCTTACTCCTTGGAAGGAAATTTATGACCAACTTAGATAGCATATTCAAAAGTAGAGACATTATTTTGCCAACAAAGGTCCATCTAGTCAATGCTCTTGTTTTTCCTGTGTTCATGTATGGATGTGAGAGTTGGACTGTGAAGAAAACTGAGTGCTGAAGAATTAATACTTTTAAACTGTGGTGTTGGAAAAGACTCTTGAGAGTCCCTTGGACTGCAAGGACGTCCAACCAGTCCATCCTATAGGACATCAGTCCTGGGTGTTCATTGGAAGGATTGATGCTAAAGTTGAAACTCCAATACTTTGGCCACCTCATGCAAAGAGTTGACTCATTGGAAAAGACCCTGATGTTAAGGAGGGATTGGGGGCAGGAGGAGAAGGGGACAACAGAGGATGAGATGGCTGGATGGCATCACTGACTCGATGGATGTGAGTTTGAGTGAACTCTGGGAGTTGATGACGGACAGGGAGGCCTGGAGTGCTGCAATTCATGGGGTCACAAAGAGTTGAACACGACTGAGCAACTGAACTGAAGGATTTGATGACAACAGTGTGTCCTGCTTGAGGACTGTTTCTCTTTACAGGAAACCTTCTGACTAATTCTGATATCTTTGAATGTATATTATGGGAGTGAGTCTGGTAGGATCTTTCATTTTTTTAAATTCTAATCCTGCTATCGTAAAATGTAAATTGTGGGAGTGAGTTTGGTAAAATTCCTATAACCTTGAGACATTCTTTGATTTATTGTAAAACTAATTTAAAAAGTATGTAATTCCTTTGGTAAAGACTAGCAAGTAGGGCAGTCTCCATCCTTTTTTTAATATAAATTTATTTATTTTAATTGTGGTATATATACAAAATGGAGTATTGCTCAGCCATTAAAAAGAATACATTTGAATCTGTCCCCCTTTTGATGTCTATGTCAGAAGCTTTCTCTGTCCCTTTTTCACTTTAATAAAACTCTGCTACACAAAAGCTCTGAGTAATCAAGCCTGGTGTCTGGTTCTGAAGTTAAATCTTTGGAGATCACGAATCTGACATTGTTCACAGTAAGCTATCACACCCAAGAACTGCATTATAGACTCTTTCATTGACTATTAATGCTATTCCATTTCTTCAAAGGGATTCTTGCCCAGAGTAGTAGATATAATGGTCATCTGAGTTAAATTCACCCATTCCAGTCTATTTATTTCACTGATTCCTATAGTATATGTTCACTGTTGCTATCTCCCGTTTGACCATGTTCAATTTACCTTGATTCATGGACTTAACATTCCAGGTTCCTACGCAATATTGTTCTTTGTAGCATCAAACTTTCCTTCCATCACCAGTCACATCAACAACTAGGCTTTTTTTTTTTTTTTTTTGCTTTGACTGTTCAGTTCAGTTCAGTTGCTCAGTTGTGTCTGACTCTTTGCAACCCCATGAATCGCAGCATGCCAGGCCTCCCCTGTCCATCACCATCTCCTGGAGTTCACTCAGACTCACGTCCATCGAGTCAGTGATGCCATCCAGCCATCTCATCCTCTGTTGTCCCCTTCTCCTCCTGCCCCCAATCCCTCCCAGCATCAGAGTATTTTCCAATGAGTCAACTCTTTGCATGAGGTGACCAAAGTACTGGAATTTCAGCTTTAGCATCATTCCTTCCAAAGAAATCCCAGGCCTGATCTCTTTCAGAATGGACTGGATCCATTGGATCTCCTTGTAGTCAAAGGGACTCTCAAGAGTCTTCTCCAACACCACAGTTCAAAAGCATCAGTTCTGCAGCAATCAGCTTTCTTCACAGTCCCACTCTGCCCATCCATACATGACCACTGTAAAAACCATAGCCTTGACTAGACTGACTCTTAGGCAGGTAGAATAGGGAAAAAGAGTCCAAACTTGTGGTGGCTAAAAGACAAGGAAAGGAAAAGCCCATGAAAATAGAACAAAGGAAGGTCAAAGAAAGTTCCGAGGACCTGAGTGAGGACTTCAGGTAGAATAGCACTCCTAGCTGAGCCCAATTTGCATAGGGCAGGACCTAGGGGAAGAAAACATATAAAAGGAGGAGCCAAGCACTCTCTGGCTCTGTCTCTCCCGAGTGTGTACAGTCTTTCTCTCTCTTTCTCTCTCTCCTTCCCCCAATCCCCACCCCACATGTGCTGGCCTGCTCCTCCACTCTCTTCTCTTCTTAGAGGATGGATTCTCCTGCTATCTTTTAAATAAAATAGAGCTGTAACGCTGATTTGTTTAAGAGCTATGACATGGTTTGTTCAAGACCCGAGAGCTGTGACATGCCGAAGGCTTTAATGTCTGTCACCCCAAATCATTGTTGTGATAAGACAAGAACCGAGAAATGTACACTCGCCTGACAGATCTGTCTCTTCATTTTTTCTGGAGTTATTTCTCCACTGATCTCCAGTAGCATAATGGACACCTCCCGACCTCGGGAGTTCATCTTTCAGTGTCATATCTTTTTGCCCTTTCATACCATTCATGGGATTCTCAAGGCAAGAATACTGAAGTGGTTTGCCATTCCCTCCTCCAGTGTACCACATTTTGCCAGATCTCTTCACCATGATCCACCTGACCTCTGTGGCCCTACACAGCATGGCTCATAGTTTCTTTGAGTAAGACAAGGCTGCAGTCCATGTGATCAGTTTATTAGCTTTCTGTGATTGCAGTTTTCATTCTGTCTGCCATCAGTGAAAAGTGAAAGTGAAGTAGCTCAGTTGTGTCGGACTCTTTGCAACCTCATGGACTGTAGCCTACCAGACTTCTCCCTCCATGGGATTCTCCAGGCAAGAATACTGGAGTGGGTTGCCATTTCCCTCTCCAGGTGATCTTCCCAACCCAGGGATTGAACCCAGGTCTCCTGCATTGCAGGGAGATGCTTTAACCTCTGAGCCACCAGAGAAGCCCATCAGAAGGATAAGGTTAAGCTTCCTGATGGGAGAGACAGACTGTAGGGGAAACTGGGTCTTGTTCTTATGGATGGGGCCATGCTCAGTAAATCTTTAATCCAATTTTCTGTTGATGGGCAGGGCTGTGTTACCTCCTTGTTGTTTAACCTGAGACCAAACTATGGTGTAGGTAATGAAAATGGCAAACTCCTTCAAAAGGTTCAGTACAGGCACGGCCACACTCAGAGCCCCCAACTCTGCAGCTGGCCTCCTCCATCACACGCTACCACTGGAGACTCCTGGACACTCACAGGCAAGTGTGGGTCACTCTCTTGTGGGGTCACTGCTCCTTTCTCCTGGGTCCTGGTGTGCACAAGGTTTTGTTTGTGCCCTCCAGGAGTCTGTTTCTCAAGTCCTGTGTAATTTCTGGCGGCTCTATGGTGGGGTAACAGTGACCTCCTCAAAGAGGGCTCATGTCACACCCAGGTCTACTGCACCCAGGGCCCCTGCCCCTGTGGCAGGCCACTGCTGATCTGTACCTCCACTGGAGACACTCAAATCAGATCTGGCTCAGTCTCTGTGATGTCTCCTGGCGCACAAAGTTTTGTTTGAGCTCTCCAAGTATCTCTGGTGGGTATGGGGTTTGATTCTAAATGCAGTTTTGCCCCTCCTACCATCTTGCTGGGGCTTCTTATTTGCCCTTGAACATGGGGCAACTCTAGGAGAGAAAACAAGTGGAACAAAATGTAATTTTGAATTCTGATTTGTCAGCTTACTTTATACACACTGGTATTGGGGGTTACTGAATTTAGTAATTTAATATCATAATTCAGTAATTTTTCAGTATTCTTGCCTGGAGAATTCCATAGATAGAAGAGTCTCGTGGGCTACAATCCATAACGTTACAAAGAATGAGGAAAGACTGAAGCAACGTAGCATGTACACAAGCATCAAAGAATAATAATTCTCAGAAAAGCCATAAGGTCTACTTAAGAGTATGTTCATTCTATAAAAGTGTCATTTTGTTTTTGCTTAACCAGTATTTTACTGAACAACTGTATTATTTAAGCCTGTTGATAAATTTAGAATATAAAGGCCATTGACTGTAAACCTGAGGTTCTGTTATCATCAGAAAATTAAACTTTAAATAGTACATTCTGTCTTGCAGAAAGAGAACAAATAATTGATTCTGACTATGAAAAGTGGCATTTAAGATGAACATACAGAAAAGAGAATCATAGTGATAAACAAATAAAAATACAAAACATATGTCTTCCAAACTGTATTCTGCATATTTGTCTTTCATTTTTACCCTTTACATTACTCACCATCAAGTATTGCTTGGCCTCTCCTTGGAAGAAAGATGTTTCTGACACAGGTGAAGTCACATATGAAGTTGATATATTAAGTACATCTGGGGGAAAAAATTGGGACAAGATCATGAGGACATTGAATCATAAACTAAGACAGAATATCCATTCTCTTGTAATAGGCCATGCAGAAAATGCAGGCTGATGGAGCAATTCAAAAAGTGTAAATGCTCACGCTTGGAGGATAACCCAGATAATCAAAAGTATGAGCCATTTATTACATTTGTGTCACAATTGTTCTTTGTGCTGTACTCGCGTGTGTTTGGAGACTCTTTAATAAGGCACTGTCTTTCATTTTTCACACTTAATTTTGCTACATTTGACTACAGATTCCCTGAAGCTTCCCTGTGGCTCAGTGGTAAATCATCTGCTTCCAATGCAGGAGACCTGGTTATGATCCTTGGGTTGGGAAGATCCCCTGGAGAAGGTAATGCACACCACTCCAATATTCTTGCCTGGAGAATTCCCTAGACAGGGGAACCTCATGGGCTATAGTCCACGGGGTCACAAAAAGTTAGGCACAACTGAGATATGAATAGCATATTTGAAGCTAGAGATCATTTTTTATTTATATTTTATCCTTCATGCTTATTATAGTTTCTTAAAAAAAAAAATACTGAGATTAGAAACAAAGCACCTAAAATGTAACTTAAAATATGTAAATAAGTCTTCATTTTTTTTCTTTTGTAAGTACCTGATTCTTAAATTATAAACAACAACAACAAAATTAAATGGATATAAAATAGTCTCTGAGATACATTATGATTTGTTTTACATGTTATATTTCTCAACCTCCCTTTAAATCAGAGTGTCCACATGACTAACTTCTCAGTAGAGGTACATTACAAAAACTGGAAAACTTTTAGGTATGAGTCCAAAGTCCCTGAGTGAATAATTGTCCAGCCTTTCTTTCCCTCCTCCTGAGCTGGAGTATGGAAGTACACATGACTTCATTTCAACAATAAAGTGGAAAGAAAAAAAAAAAGAAACTTTTGTCCTTGAAAAGCTGTCACTGTGAACTGCTCAACTGAAACTCATATGAATTGAAATAAACTTCTTTGTTGAATCCATTGTATTTAGAGCTCCTTCTTTTTTTTCAATAGCTTAGGTTCATTTGTCTATTATAAAAATTCATACAAAAAATAAGGCATTACTTTAACAAACTTAAAATATATGTGACATCTACTTAGCAATAGAGTGGCAAGTACAGAAGGCACTTGTGTTGCCTCTGGATAACAGATGAGTTTATTCTGTGCACATGTGGTAAGTCACTTCAGTCCTGTCTAGTCTTATTTTACTGTGGAGTAATAGATGATAAAACTTCAGCGATTAAAGTAAATGAATACTGTTGAGATAACTGTTGTCTAACTGGTTTGAAAAACTCAGCTTTTTTTATATTTATGCCAGAAAATAAGGCTATTACCAGAGGCTTTCTGGAAGGTCTTTATGATTGCCAGAGACAAAAGGAAAGTTTGTCTAATACATAATTAGACAAATATATTTGTCTAATATATATTTGTCAAATATATTTGTCTAATAGTATAATATTTAATGTCTAATGATCAGATCAAGATATGGTCTTCCTACTTAAGCTGTTGACTGAACAAAGCTGATCCAAGTTAGGTGTGAGTAAAATTATAATGAGATAAATAGGTTGAGAACAGAAGATTGAGTGTAAGAAACTCTCTAAGAAGAACATGAAACAATTTGAGAGTGGGCCTCAATCTTTTTGACATCACGGACCAGTTTCATGGAAAACAGTTTCTTCATAGACTGGGAGTGGTGGGGGGTGGTTTCAAGATGATTCAAGGGCATCACATTTATTGTGTACTTTATTTCTATCATTATTATATTATGATATATATGAAATAATTATACATCACATTCACCATAATGCAGAACCAGTGGGGACCCTGAGCTTGTTTTCCTGCATCTACGTGGCTCCATCTAAAGATGATGTGAGACAGTGATAGTAGGGTTCACCCTCTTACGAGAATCCAGTGCCACCACAGATAGGACAGGAAGTAGAGCTCAGGTGGCAATGTGAGTGATGGGGAACAACTACACATAGAGATGCAATTTCCTTCTTTAACAGCCATTTATCTCCTTCTGTGCAGCCCAATTCCTAACAGGCCACAGACTGTTACCAGTCCATGGTACGTGGGGGTTGAGGACCCCTGGTTTAGGACCAAATATAGCAGAAACCTTCTTTTTAATGAAACGATAAATAGTCAAAAAGCCCGACTCTATTTGCTTTTGATTTTTTTTCTTTTTTGTGATCTTCTTTATTTTAATATTTTGTTAGCTGTATTGAAGTATAATTAATACAATAAAATTCATTGATTTTAAGTCTATGATAAGATAAATTTTGAGAAATCTGTACGGCCATGTAAATAAAATGCTGCATTAAAGTGTGGGACATATTTGCATTATCTCCAAACAGTTTCTGTGTGCTTCTTTGTAGTTTCCACTCACTGGACACTGGTAACAACTGATCAGCATTCTATATCTATAATTTTGCCTTTTATAAAATTTTATATTATTGGTGCCAAATAGTATCAATATTTTTGCATCTAAATTATTTATTTAGCATAGTGTAGATGAAATTCCCCATGGTGTAGCATATATGAGTAATTAATTACTTTTCACCGCTTAATAGTATTTCATTATGTGGATCTACCACTGTTTGTTTATCCACTTATCAGTTGATTGATATTTAGTTATAACTGAAGATTATGAATGAAGTGCAGTGAACATTTACATGAAAATATTTTTGTGGCCAAACACTTTCGTTTATTTGGGGTAAATAGTTAAGAATGTAGTTACTCAGGCTTCCCTGGTGGCTCAGTGGTAAATAATCTGTCGCCAATGCAGGAGACATGGGTTCAATTCCTGGTCCGGGAAGATTCCACATGCCTCAGAGCAACTAAGTCCATGTGTCACAATTATTGAGCCTGAGCTCTGGAGCCCAGGAGCTGCAAATATTGAGCCCTTACACAGCAACTATTAAATGTGTTAAAGTTGTGTCCTAGAGAGCCCGTGCTCTGTGGCAAGAGAAGCCACTACAATGAGAAGTTCATGGATTACAACCAGAGAGTAGCTCACATTCACTGCAATTTTTAAAAGAGCCCATGCAGCAATGAAGACACAACACTGCCAATAAATAAATAAATAAATAAACATACTTTTTTAAAAAAAAAATGTATTTGCCTGGTCATATGCCAGCAAATTTGGAAAATTCAGCAGTGGCCACAGGACTGTAAAAGATCAGTTTTCACTCCAATCCCAAAGAAAGGCAAAGCCAAAGAATGCTCAAACTACCACACAATGGCACTCATCTCACACGCTAGTAAGGTAATGCTCAAAATTCTCCAAGCCAGACTTCAGCAATACATGAACCATGAACTTTCAGATGTTCAAGCTGGTTTTAGACAAGGCAGAGGAACCAGAGATCAAATTGCCAACATCTGCTAGATCATGGAAAAAGCAAAAGAGTTACAGAAAAACATCTACTTCTGCTTAACTGACTATGCCAAAGACTTTGACTGTGTGGATCACAATGAACTGTGGATGATTCTGAAAGAGATGGGAACACCAAACCAGCTGAGCTGCCTCTTGAGAAACCTGTATGCAGGTTAGGAAGCAACAGCTAAAACTGGACATGGAACAACAGACTGGTTCCAAGTAGGAAAAGGAGTACATCAAGGGTGTATATAATCACCCTGCTTATTTAACTTATACGCAGAGAACATCATGAGAAACGTTGGGCTGGAAGAAGCACAGGCTGGAATCAAGATTGCTGGGAGAAATATCAATAACCTCAGATATGCAGATGACACCACCCTTATGGCAGAAAGTGAAGAGGAACTAAAAAGCCTCTTGATGAAAGTGAAAGTGGAGAGTGAAAAAGCTGGCTTAAAGCTCAACATTCAGAAAATGAAGATCATGGCATCTGATCCCATCACTTCATGGGAAATAGATGGAGAAACAGTGGAAACAGTGTCAGACTTTATTTTTCTGGGCTCCAAAATCACTACAATGGTGACTGCAGCCATGAAATTAAAAGACGCTTATTCCTTGGAAGGAAAGTTATGACCGACCTAGATCACATATTCCAAAGCAGAGACATCACTTTGCCAACAAAGTTTCGCCTAGTTAAGGCTATGGTTTTTCCTGTGGTCATGTATGGATATGAGAGCTGGTCTGTGAAGAAGGCTGAGCGCAGAAGAATTGATGCTTTTGAACTGTGGTGTTGGCGAAGACTCCTGAGAGTCCCCTGGACTGCAAGGAGATCCAACCAGTCCATTCTGAAGGAGATCAGCCCTGGGATTTCTTTGGAAGGAATGATACTAAAGCTGAAACTCCAGCACTTTGGCCACCTCTTGTGAAGAGCTGACTCATTGGAGAAGGCTCTGATGCTGGGAGGGATTGAGGGCAAGAGGAGAAGGGGACGACAGAGGATGAGATGGCTGGATGGCGTCACTGACTCGATGGATGTGAGTCTGAGTGACCTCCGGGAGTTGATGATGGACAGGGAGGCCTGGCGTGCTGCGATTCATGGGGTCGCACAGAGTCGGACACGACTGAGCAACTGATGTGATCTGATCTGATTTGATGTATGGATGTGAGAGTTGGACTGTGAAGAAGGCTGAGCACCAAAGAATTTATGCTTTTGAACTGTGGTGTTGGAGAAGACTCTTGAGAGTCCCATGGACTGCAAGGTGATCCAACTAGTCCATTCTAAAGGAGATCAGTCCTAGGTATTCTTTGGAATTACTGATTCTAAAGCTGAAACTCCAATACTTTGGCCACCTCATGCAAAGAGTTGACTCATTAGAAAAGACTCTGATGCTGAGAGGCATTGGGGGCAGGAGGAGAAGGGGACGACAGAGGATGAGATGGCTGGATGGCATCACGAACTCGATTCACGTGAGTTTGAATGAATTACTGGTGTTGGTGATGGACAGGGAGGCCTGGTGTGCTGCAGTTCATGGGGTCGCAAACAGTCGGACATGACAGGGACTGAATTGATCTGAACTTAACTGATTTAACAAATTGATTTTGTAATGAAAGAGAAAACTGTTTAAATCATAATCTTCTTCAGTGTTGTTATTGACCATCACCCCAAATATATCTTGATGACAATAAAATTATTCTTAAATTATTCATAATTATTTTATTACAGTGGATGAAGGAATTCATATTTTCTCAAATAAGCAATCTTTCTGTGAAAATTTCCTTCATGTGTGAACAGTGATAAAATTAAAAACAAATAAAGCCTGTTTGATTTTATTACATAGTGAAAACTGGAAGCTCACTATTGTCTAAGAGTAATCACTAGAAGAAACACAAGCTGAAATCAAGATTGCCGGGAGAAATATCAATAACCTCAGGTATGCAGATGACACCACCCTTATGGCAGAAAGTGAAGAGGAACTCAAAAGCCAGTTGATGAAAGTGAAAGTGGAGAATGAAAAGGTTGGCTTAAAGCTCAACATTCAGAAAACGAAGATCATGGCATCTGGTCCCATCACTACATGGGAAATAGATGGAGAAACAGTGGAAACAGTGTCAGACTTTATTTTTCTGGGCTCCAAAATAACTACAGATGGTGACTGCAGCCATGAAATTAAAAGACGCTTATTCCTTGGAAGGAAAGTTATGACCAACCTAGATAGCATATTCAAAAGCAGAGACATCACTTTGCCAACAAAGGTTCGCCTAATCAAGGCTATGGTTTTTCCTGTGGTCATGTATGGATGTGAGAGCTGGACTGTGAAGAAGGCTGGGCGCTGAAGAATTGATGCTTTTGAACTGTGGTGTTGGAGAAGACTCTTGAGAGTCCCTTGGACTGCAAGGAGATCCAACCAGTCCATTCTGAAGGAGATCAGCCCTGGGATTTCTTTGGAAGGAATGATGCTAAAGCTGAAACTCCAGTACTTTGGCCACCTGATGCAAAGAGTTGACTCATTGGAGAAGACTCTGATGCTGGGATTAGGGGCAGGAGGAGAAGGGGACGACAGAGGTTGAGATGGCTGGATGGCATCACTGTCTCGATGGATGTGAGTCTGAGTGACCTCCGGGAGCTGGTGTTGGACAGGGAGGCCTGGCGTGCTGCAGTTCATGGGGTCGCAAAGAGTCGGACACGACTGAGCGACTGATCTGATCTGAATCACATATGAAGTTATCGTGGGAAATTTAAAATTAAGAAGCATGGGTAAATTATTCAATGCTGTTTATATGTGTGAGGAATCAATGGCAGGTTTTAGAAAAAGAATAGATTAATGATATAAACACAGAATTTTAATTCTCAGTTCTGTCAAATCCTGAAAAATTAGATAATGCTTCACTGCAATTTGAACTTACGTAAGGGTATAGGTTTAAGCGATAAATAAGTGCTCAAAAATATTATCCAGATTACTAATATCAGTGATGGTAAAGATAAGAGTTGGAGACTACCTGAATCAATAATTTATTGCTAAACTATTCTGTTCTAAAAATTCAAAGTGAAGGCCAATATGATTGAACAAAATTTGATTTCAGAGTTCTACCTGTAATTGTGAACACATTTATCACAGCCTTGATATGCACCCTCTCCACTGTTGTTTATTACACAGTATAAAATTCTTTATGCAATCAGCTTTTCTTTAACTCTAATTTTATCATTCTTTGGGCTTTATTTTATCATTATATCAATGTTCCCTCCAATATTTTAAATATATCTAATGAAAGGATTACATTATTGAAAACAAATTCAATCCATATTCTGAAGTTATTCATCATGCTTATTCTACTTGTGAGCTCCATCTTATATAAGAAATAGTTTATTTTTAAAATTAGCTAGCAGAAAGTAACCACTAATATTTTTAAAGTAAAATAAAGAGTATTGAATATTGTTTCTTCTTAGAGAAGACTGAAAAATCTATGGTGAGTTTACTGAATTATATATGTGATATTTCAGAAAAGCTCAGCAACCAAAATGACTGGGTTACTGGAAAGTTTACTTGGAGAGTAGAAGATTGGTAAACATTTAGAAAAAAAATTATTCCATAAAATTAAAGAGTGCATTGACTTGGAGGAATAAAAGGCAACAACTACACATTCCTCAAAATTCTGAGAGTAGCACACACAGTTTTTCAGTAAACACTTAGCATAGGTGATATTTCAGAAAATCTCTAGGTTTCTAATCACCAATTTTCCTGAGACCCTGCTCCCTAAACACATGATTTTATTTGTCATATTTTCTCATAAATGAGTGAAAATATAGGCAAAATATGGCAGAGATGCTTCTCTAGCTGTTAAAAAAGGAAAGAGAAGACAGTCAGGTCTATTGGTTACTAAGAGGATTGCATGCATGTGTGCTAAGTCGCTTCATTCATGTCTGACTCTTTGTGACCCTATGGAATATAACCCTCCGGGCTCCTCTCCGTCCATGGGATTCTCCAGTCAAGAATACTGGAGTGGGTTGTCATGCCCTCTTTCAGAGGATCTTCCCAGCCCAAGGACTGAATCCATGTCTCTTATATCCCTTGCATTGGCATGTAGATTCTTTACCACTAGCACTCCTGGGAAGCCCACTAAGAGGATTAGCTTAACTAAAATCATGGAATGAATAACTAAAATCATGGAATGAATAACTAAAATGAGGATGTACTAAGTGAGGTCTAGAAATCTAAAAGTGTAAGAATTATAGGTACCAGGAAAAGAAGAAGAAATACATTCTTTCTATTAGGGAAATAATCATATTGAAAAATGTTTGCTAGTCTTCATTTCAACTAATAAATTCTATCATTAACAATATATTTGTTTTTTGTTTCAGATTTTTATTATGGACCATTTTTAAACTCTTTATTGAGTTTGTTACAGTATTGTTTTTTTGCTTCTGTTTTATGTTTTGGATTTTTGGCTGCTAGGCATGTGGGATCCTAGTTGCCCAACCTGGGATTGAAGCCACAACCCCTGCACTGGAAAGAGAGTCTTAACCACTGGACCACCAGAGAAGTCCTAAAAATACTTTTGATTTAGAATTCCATTGTTGCTTATTAGCAAGAAGATTTAACTGTTGGCTATAATTTTGGATCCTCCAAATATAAAATGGGACCTCTATGTTCTGAGATCACTGGAAATTAAAGTACAGCATTGCTCAAACAAATCAACTAGAAATATGTCCTAAGAAGAATGATAATCAGGCACTACTTAGAGTATAGAAAAGTTTTATTTTATCCCCTAAGCCATAAATTTAACAGGGTTAATATGTTGACACTTTTTGTGTAGTTAGCCAGAATGATATTTATACAAAAGGGGTGATTTCTTTTTTTTTTTTAATTTAAATTTATTTATTTTAATTGGAGGTTAATTACTTTACAATACTGTTTTGGTTTTGTTATACATCAACATGAATCCGCCATGGGTGTATTGTACAAAACAATCTCATATCTAAAAGGTAACAGCAATTTCATGGAAAATTGCTTTCCAAAATGCACAGAGAGCCAATAATAGCAAGTTACAAGTGCACAAATTGCCTAAGTTGTCTCCAGTTGCCTTTTAGGTACATTTGAATAGAGGCATTAGTTGGCTTGCAATAATAAATGTTCTATTAAATTAGCTGACATATAAACAAATATCACCTTCCTTTCACATTGAATTCCAGAAGCACTGGTAAGAATTTTCAGAGATTATTTCCAATTACCAGATGACAAAAACAATAAACAAATGCTGAACTATTTTCGAAGAAGAATATTGAAGTTAAAAAATTTAAGTGACTTAATAAAAAGCATATTATCTGGAAAGTCTGACTTTGGAGCTTCCCACTATTTCTTAAGTTTCTGTCTTAGCACCATATCCTCTTATAGGTAAAGGGAAAATTATTTTGCTTTCTCTAAAATAAATAAAATCTGTCATATCTGTGGGAGTCTATGCATGCTGATAGTTATCTAGAAGAAGATGATCTTCTGAGAATAAGATGTTTAAAAACATTCTCAGCTACTCATGCTCTCAGACTTAGGCACACAGGATGGGCAGGAAAAGTCAATGTATTTTTTTTTTTCTGGTAAAAAATTTATGGGTTCCCCATGAGGATTCCACCAGTGGAACATGGACTGAGGAGTTAAACTCCCATAAGACTTCCCTGAAATAACTTACCTGAAGCGAAAGGCATTTTCTTCTAAGATATAATATATTTAGCTACAAGTGCCATGTATTATTGGTAGAAAAGAAAATTGATGCTAACTTTCAGGAAATTGCATTGTTAATTTATATAAAACCCATAAAAGGGAGGATTTAGCTTCACTTTTAGGTGTTTTTAAAAGAACTGAAAAGAAACATATCTTTTGGCTCAAAGATACCACTTCAGAGAATTTATCTGAAAAGGTTAAAAGCAGACTTATTATAAACGTATGCATAAAGACATTCCCTGAATTAACTTTATATGAACAAAATAGGAACAACCCATATGGTTAACCAATGCTGATTTGTTAAATATATTTTTTTAATTCATAAAAATCATTGTTATTGAATTAATAATTCCAGTATAGATACATAGCTATGTACACATGAAATTATTTGGCTGTATTTTTGGTTGGGCATAGCATGACTACATTTCACAAAATAGCTTATCCTCATATATACATAGGAAAAAACACTGTAAGATTTATAGCAAAGAAAAATGTCTTTATATATGGATTTTAAAATTACAGATAATAAATATTCCTATTGTTCTCATTATCTATTTTGAGTGCAGTAAAATGTATAATCTTGCAAAATTAAAAAAAAAAATGTTTAAACAAAAAAGACAAATCATGCAAATTTCAGCAGTGTTAGAAGTAAGTAATATCAGGACAAAAGATACAAAAGTATTAAAAAGAAGACACAAAGCCTTTCTCTCTCACCTAAGGAAAAGTCAACAAGTATTAGGGTGTTAAGCAAAAATTTTGAGCTTGCTGCAACTAGGGAAGGGAGTAAAGGGTGGCTTAGTAGACATATACATGGAGGAGGGGGCTTCCCAGGTGGCACTAGTGGTAAAGAACCTGCCTGCCAATGCAGGAGATATTGGAGATGTGGGTTCAATCCCTGGGTCTGATCCTTGGGTCAGGAAGATACCCTGGCGATGGGAATCACAAACCACTTCCAATATTCTTGCCTGGAGAATCCCATGGACAGAGGAGCATGAAAGCCTACAGTCCGTAGGGTTGCAAAGGGTTGGCCACGACTGAAGCGACTCAGCAAGCACAAACACATGTGGAGGAGGAATGGAAACACTTTCAAAGGCCACACTCTAGAGAAAAAAGCCCAGTAACATACTGAGGTTTGACCAGAAGATTAAAGTGTACAATCCTTCCCTCACATGCTACTTTTGCATTAACAGAGCTCAAGAATAATAAAAGTGGATCATGGCTGAAAAACTCATGAAGAGTAGAAGTCCTTGCTGCTGCTAAGTCACTTCAGTCATGTTCAACTCTGTGTGACCCTATAGACAGCAGCCCACCAGGCTTCCCCACCCCTGGGTTTCTCCAGGGGAACACTAAGTCAGGGAGGGAGATGAAAACAAGAACACTGGAAAAATTTTATGTTTCTGTTATTAATACCTATGACAAATATTAAAGACACCAACACTTAGCCAGATTAACATTGATTTTAACATTGAAAGCCTATTTAGCTCATTTTTATTGCAGACACAATGTTTCTGGCTTTCAACAGAAAATTATTGTTGTTTAGTCACTAAGTCATGTCCAATTCTTCTGTGAACCCATGGTCTGTAACCTGCCAGGCCCCTCTGTCCATGGGATTCTCCAGGCAAGCATACTGGAATGTGTTGCCACTCCACAGGATCTTCCAGAGGAGCCTTACAGGTTGTAGTCCATGGGGATGCAGAGTCAGACATAACTAAGCAATTATCACTCACTCACACCAGGAGAAGACCAAATAGAAAATGATAAGGTGTGAAAAAAGTGCAGAAAAACAAAATCTGAGAAGACAAAGCAAACACCAGAGCCACATTCAAATGTGATGCAAATGTTGGAAATTTCAGTCAGGAATTTAAAATAACTATGATTGATATATTAGAGACCTTACTGACAAAAGGAGACAGCATTCAAAACTAGATGAATATTGTCAGCTGAAATATGAAAAGTTTTGAGAATTATGAGAAATCATCAAAAGGCAAAGATAAACAACTAGTCTTACAGCTCAATAATAAGAGAATAAATAACTCGATTAAAAAGGGGTAAAGCAAGTGAAAGTGAACAAACACCTCACCAAAGAAGGTGTACAAATGAAAAATAAGCATATGAGAGAATTTCAGCATCATTTGTCATAAGGGATATGCAAATTAAAATAACAATGAACTGTAGTCACACTCCTATTAGAACTACTAAAAGTCAAAGACTGGATAAATCCAACTGTCAAGCATGTAGTGTAACAGGGAATCTCATTAACAACTCAATCTTGTAAAAGGATCGACGAGTTAACCACATGGTAAAGGATTAGAGCTAAAGCTATAGATGAATAAATATAGAAACAATTATAGATACTATATATGTATAGTATACATATCTCTCCAAAATCACTGCAGATGGTGACTGCAGCCATGAAATTAAAAGATGCTTGCTCCTTGGAAGAAAAGTTATGACTTACCTAGACAGCATATTAAAAAACAGAAACATTACATTGCCAACAAAGGTCTATCTAGTCAAAGCTATGGTTTTTCCAGTAGACACGTATGGATTTCAGAGTTGGACTATAAAGAAAGCTGAGCACCAAAGAATTGATGCTTTTGAACTGTGGTGTTGGGGAAGATTCTTGAGAGTCCCTTGGACTGCAAGGAGATCCAACCAGTCCATCCTAAAGGAAATCAGTCCTAAATATTCATTGCAAGGACTGATGCTGAGGCTGAAATTCCAATACTTTGGTCACCTGATGTGAAGAACTGACTCATTGGAAAAGACCCTGATTCTGCAAAAGATTGAAGGCAGGAGGAGAATGGGTCAACTGAGGATGAGATGGTTGGATGGCATCACCAACTTGATGGACATGAGTTTGAGTAACTCTGGGAGTTGGTGATGGACAGGGAGGCCTGGCGTGCTGCAGTCCTTGGGGTCTCAAAGAGTTGGACATGACTGAGCGACTGAACTGAATTGTATTTATAGTGTTTGTATATTTCCAGGCACTGTCCACTGAGAAAGCCTAGAAGCAGACATATCTCAGTAACAATTACAAGAACCAATATCCAGAACTTGGTTTCTAGTTTCATTCTCTAACAACAAAAAGTTTTCTTTGATAAAGGACTGATTCTATCACCAGGGGAGGGAATATGTAAGATGAGCCTTGATCTACTTATAATAGTACTCAAAAAAGATAATTGAATATATGACAAACATACAAAGAAGTCAAAGAAACAGAAAAATCTCTAAGAGTCAAACTAAAATCAGAGCAATGGAATAAAAAATATACAAATAAAAACACATATATAGTGTTGGAATATAATTTGTTACAAAATATTTATGATTCCACAGTCATTTAAATAAATGACAGCATAGATTTTAAAAATAAATAAATGATGGAGAAAAGAAAATCTCACATATAAAACAAAGTTAAACAATTTATGTAGATATCCTTCTTCAAGGCAATGGAGTACAGATTTAACCTGTCTGTTCTGAATATCACAGCTTTCTTCCAAAGAGTTCCATCAGGGAAGTAAGGAAAGAGTGTAACATTGCAAAAACCTTACAAACCTAACCCTTGGCATGTGATGAATGTCCACATGAACAGTGATGAGTTAATTTGAAAAGAAAAAAAATGCCCTTGGTGTATAATTGATTTTGGCTTCCCTGGTGGCTCAGTGGTAAAGAATCTGCCTGCCAATGCAGATGACAAGGATTTGATCCCTGGGATGGAAAGATACCCTGGAAAAGAAAATGCCCCTCCAGTATTCTTGCCTGGGAAAGCCCATGAACAGAGGAGCCTGGAAGGTTGCAAGGTTCAGTCAGAAATGACTGAGTGACTAAACAACAAACAATAACTGATTTATGTGTTAGATTCAGGTGTATACCAAAGTGAATCTGTTACACAAAGACAAGTCATGTTGATTACTTGTATCTTGGATATGGTGTGAAGATAACCATTCTTTATATTTTCAATCTTTCTTTTAAGTGTTCATAACTTCTGTCCAGTCGTCAGGAAAGCATTAGCAAAACTTGAGAGACACTCTACAATATACCTAAACAGTATTCCTCAAAACAGACAAGTTCATCACAGAAAATGAAAGTCTGAGAAATTATTCCAGCATAGAGAAATCTGAGAGATGACCACCAAATGTAATGTGGTGATAAGGAAGCATATCACAGAAAGGACATTATAGATTAATTCAGTTCAGTTCAGTCACTCAGTACTGTCCAACTCTTAGTGACCCATGGACTGCAACACGACAGGCCTCCCTGTCCATCACCAACTCCTGGGGTTTACTCAAACTCATCTCTATTGAGTTGGTGATGCCATCCAACCATATCATCCTCTGTCATCCCTTTCTCCTCCCACCTTCAATCTTTCCCAGAATCAGGGTCTTTTTCAATGAGTCAATTCTTCACATCAGGTGGCCAAAGTATTGGAGTTTCAGCTTCAGGATCAGTCCTTCCAATGAACACTCAGGACTGATTTCCTTTAGGATGGACTGGTTGGAACTCCTTGCAGTCCAGGAGACTCTCAAGAGTCTTCTCCAATACCACAGTTCAAAAGCATCAGTTCTTCGGTGCTCAGCTTTCTTTATAGTCCAAATTTGACATCTATACTGGAAAAATCATAGGTTTGACTAGACAGACTTTTGTTGGCAAAGTAATGTCTCTGCTTTTTAATATGCTGTCTAGGTTGGTCATTGCTTTTCTTTCAAGGAGCAAACATCTTTTAATTCAAATGAAGAATAATATTTAGATAATGATAATATATAAATGAGCTTCCCTATTGGTTCAGTAATAAGTCAATTCATTAATTGCAACGTGCATTATATCAGTGTAATATTTGTTGTTCTGTCACTAAGTCATGTCAAGCTCTTTGCAACTCCATGGACTTGCAAACCCCGTGGACACACCAGGCTCCTCTCTCCTCTACTATTTCCTGGAGTTTACTCAAATTCATGTCCATTGTAAGAAGGAGGATAAGGCAATAACAGATGACAGAGTTGGCATCACCAACTCAACGGACATAAGTTTGAGCAAACTCCAGGACATGATGAAGGACAGGGATGCCTGACAAGCTGTAGTCCTTGAGGTCACAAAGAGTGGAACACAACTGAGTAACTGAACAACAGCAACAATATCCATTGAGTCAGGATGCTATCTGATCATCTCATCCTCTGCAGCCCTCTTCTCCTTTTGCCTTCAATCTTTCCCACCATCAGGGTCTTTTGCAATGATTCATCTTGCCGCATCAGGCGGCCAAAGTATTGGAGCTTCAGCTTCAGCATCAGTCCTTCCAATGAATATTCAGGGTTGATTTTCTTTAGGATTGAGAACAATAGGAGAACTGAGTATAAAGTACCCTGAAATCCTGGGTACTATTTTTGCAACTTTTTTGTAAATCCAAGCCTATTCTTTTAAAATCTATTTTTAAAAAGCAAAAACAGATATTGCAAGATTTTTTCTAAATATTTCATGACCACATTTCCCTATTTATTTGCTCTTTTAAATACTATAATTATATCTTGTTCTAAGAATAGTGACTATTTTTATCATCTGCTTCCTAGAAATCATGAGCACAATGGCCTAGCACAGTCTATCAGGTGACTGCGCCTGCTGACAAGATTGACTGCATGCACCCAGGGGTCTATTTCTTCAGGCATGATTTGCAAAGAATATTTGATACAATCCTTTCAGCTGAGAGGGGCTTCCGTGGAGGCTCAGATGGTAATGAATCTTTCTGCAATGTAGGAAATCTAGAGTTTGATCCCTAGGTTGGAAAGATAACTTGGAGAAAGCAATGGCTATCCACTCCAGTATTCTTGCCTAAAAAAATCCCATGGACAGAGGAGCCACTGATACTAGTCAGATATAGTAGGAAATAAATTGTTTACATCTTTGATGACTTTTATACTTGTTTTTTTTTTTAATTGAAATATAATCAACATGCAACATTATATTAATTTTAGGTAAACAACAAAACAATTTGATATTTGAATATATTGTAAAATAATCACCACAGTAAGTGCAGTTAAGATTCATCACCACATATAGGTACAGAATTTTTTTTTCTTGTGATGGTAACTTTTATGATTTGCTGTCTTACCAACTTTAAATATGCAGTACAATATTATTAACTATAGTCACCATGCTGTATATTATATAGCTATTACTTATTTATTTTATAACTAGAAGTGTGTAACTCTTGATTTGCATATATTTTTCATTGACATTTTTTGCATGGAAAAATCACAAAATGGGTAGGCACAAAAATGAACTACCTTATTCCTCTTACTAATTTAGCAAGGGCTCTGTCAGCTGCCTAAGATTGCTCTCCCTGTCCTTAATTTTTGTCAGGCATTTTGAAACCAAAAAAAATAAAAAAGAAAGAAAAGGAAATAAATAAAATATAACAAACAATATTAATTTTTATTCTTCTCTCTAAAGAAGACAGATATTTATGCAAATAAGTAACCAGAAACAACTATTTGGGAATAACATCCATTTAGAAATGACTGCAGCTTCTCAGTTCCACCTTGAGAACCAATTTCCAGTTCACTTTGCCATTGCTGGAGAAAAATTGCTTCATCTCTTAAGGAACTAAAGAAATATTTCCTTATCCCCTAGATGTACAGTCTACAAATATGTTACTCTGAGTAAATACAATTTCTACTGATAGGTCCAGTTTAAAATTTCAAAGAAAATTAATTAGATCATTATTTAAGAATGATATAATCCATCTTCCAAGGAGTTAATCTGGTTATTTTAGCCTTTTAAAAATACACTCTGAATGTCATACATTCATCCTAAAGAATTATTGCTCAGTGGGTCAGGGAAATAATTGAAAATAAACTAATTAAAATGTTGTAATTAGTTTATTTATTGGCATTGAGTGTGACTCTATGAATCCTACCCTTTGATGGACAGAAGTTTGGGGAGAGTTAATCCATTGTTGGCTCAACTGCAGAAATGAGATTAGGTTCTAAAACCCTAAAGACAATATAGTAAGTAAAAAGCAATCAGAAAACTAAAGAAACAAGGAAATCTAGATAAATTTCACTCAGTCGTGTCTGACTCTTTGCAACCCTATGTAGTGTAGCCCACCAAACCCCTCTGTCCTTGGGATTTTCCAAGTAACATACTGGAGTGGGTTGCCATGCCCTACTCCAGGGTATCCTCTGGGCTGAGGGGATAGAACCCGGCATCTCTTATGTCTCCTACATTGGCAGGTGGGTTCTTTACCACTAGACCACCTGGAAAGCTCAAGGAGATAATAGGGAGGTACAACACAGAAATAGACAGATAGCAAGGATAGGGAGATAAACTACACGGAAGAGTTCAACCACACTGACAAAAAGGAGTAGAAACCAGTGAAGCTGGTATCAGAGAAAAAATATTTTGAAAACAAGATGGAGACTTCAAGAAATATTGGAATCTTGAATTTAAATAGATATATTTTTTTGTAGCTGTATTGTTTATGGATGAGTTGACCTTACTAGGGGAGGGCAGGGAGGAAGAAAGATACACATTCTTAAGTTGGAATGAGACTCCAATATGTAAAATTCTATCTAACCAACATCAATTTAGTATCGCTGTTAACAGATGGTCACACAGTTTCAGTCAAGACCAGGGTTTCTCAAAATTTCCACTACTGATATTTTGGACCAGATACTTCTTTCTTAAGAGGATATTATCATGTGAATTCTAGGAAGTTTACCAGCATCCCCTATCCCTTCTCCAGTTGTGATAATCAAAAGTGTCTCCAGACATGGCCAAATGTCCCCTTAGGATTAAAATCTGCCCTCCCCACAGAATATTACTGGCTTAGACAACTTCAATGACTGAGAAACTACACGTCTGTCCATCTGACTAGGTGGCCTCAAAGTGGACAGTGTCTGATGTTTCGAAAGTGATCTTTCAGAGAGCAAATCAGAAAATATTTCTTACATAGGAAATGTCAAACAATGGGACTTAACAGATATTAAGGATTAAGAATTTGAGCCTGAGGAACAAAAGAAAAATTATAATATAGTGTCATAATTGGTTGCAAGAGAACAAGTACTAGACTCCTGGATTCACATAGAACATAACTTTTTGAAATTCCCAAGTTGTCTGTGGGCATAACTGGGACATATAAATTATCAGCTCGACTATGGTTTCATAATCAATATCCAGAAGACTTAAGGATCAAGATTGCATTCTGATTTGTGGACAAGGGCAGGAAACATTTACATTTTAATCTCTCCTTCTCAGAGGATTACAGGCAGGAAGTCTAGGGACCCCAAGCAGAGGAAATAGACTACAAGTGTCAGATTTTTTTTTTTTTTTTTTTCATTCTCTATACAAAACTGAAAGGATGTTTCTATTAAAATTCTATGTTGCCATAACAACATCTGGCTCCACCTGAACTTGACTTTTCTCAAACCTTGAGCTAACCAATGTGTTTTTCTTATGGACATGTTTTTCTTAAGCTATGTTAATGAACTATGTATTTACCTTCAGTTCAGTTTCTCAGTTGTGTCCGACTCTTTGAGACCCCATGAATCACAGCACACCAGGCCTCCCTGTCCATCACCAACTCCGGGAGTTCACTCAAACTCATGTGCACCGAGTCAGTGATGGCATCCAGGAGTCTTCTTCTCCTGTATTTACCTTAGACTCTGTCTTTCTTCAAGTGAGTTCCTCTGAAGGCACAGAACCAATAACAGCTCAACAAAACAGTATGTTTTACTCCTGGAAATGTTCTCTTAAGCTATGCTAATGAAACCATGTAATGGCACAGAAACCTGCCTTTCTTCAAGATTTCATGTCAATTGTTTTATGGCCTGGAATAACTCAACTTGTGCCAATATTATCTCAAAATGTATGTTGTGGGCCAGGGGGCTGGTACCACTCTCTGAGTTTCAAGACATTTCCTTTCTCTCATTAGCAGCTTGCTAATAGGTATATCAGTTCAGTTCAGTCACTCAGTCATGTCCAACCCTTTGCAATCCCATGAATCACAGCAAGCCAGGCCTCCCTGTCCATCACCAATTCTTGAAGTTCACTCAAACTCATGTCCATCGAGTTGCTGATGCCATCCAGCCATATCAGCCTCTGTCGTCCCCTTCTCCTCCTGCCCCCAAATCCCTCCCAGCATCAGGGTCTTTCCAATGAGTCATTTCTTCTCACGAGGTGGACAAATTTTGGAGTTTGATATTTAGCATTAGTCTTTCCAATGAACACCCAGGACTGATCTCCTTTAGGATGGACTAGTGGGACCTCCTTGAATTCCAAGGGACTCTCAAGAGTCTTCTCCAAAGTGACAGTTCAGAAGCATCAATTCTTTGGTGCTCAGCGTTCTTCACAGTCCAACTCTCACATCCATATATGACCACTGAAAAACCCATAGCCTTGACTAGATGGACCTTTGTTGGCCAAGTAATGTCTCTGCTTTTGAACATGCTATCTAGGTTGGTAATAATCTTCCTTCCAAGGAGTAAGAATCTTTTAAATTCATGGCTGCAATCATCATCTGCAGTGATTTTGGAGACCCCAAAAATAAATTCTGACACTGTTTCCACTGTTTTGCTATCTATTTCCATGAAATGATGGGACCAGATGCCATGATCTTAGTTTTCTGAATGTTGAGTTTTAAGCCAACTTTTTCACTCTCCACTTTCACTTTCATCAAGAGGCTCTTTAGTTCCTCTTCACTTTTTGCCATAAGGCATGGTTTGGCATTGTCTTATTTGGAATTGGAATGAAATCTGACCTCTTCCAGTCCTGTGGCCACTGCTGAATTTTCCAAATTTGCTGGCATATTGAGTGCAGCACTTTCACAGCATCATCTTTCAGGATTTGAAATAGCTCAACTGGAATTCCATCACCTCCACTACCTTTGTTCAGAGTGATGCTTTCTAAGGCCCACTTGACTTTACAATCCAGGATGTCTTGCTCTAGGTGAGTGATCACGTCATTGTGATTATCTTGGTCGTGAAGCACTTTTTTATACAGTTCTTCTGTGTATTCTTGAAACCTCTTCTATATATCTTGTGCTTCTGTTAGGTCCATATCATTTCTGTCCTCTATCGATCCCATCTTTGCATGAAATGTTCCCTTGGTATCTCTCATTTTCTTGAAGAAATCTCTAGTCTTTCCCATTCTGTTGTATTCCCCAATTTCTTTGCACTGATTACTGAGGAAGGCTTTCTTATCTCTCCTTACTATTCTTTGGAACTCTGCATTCAGATGCTTATATCTTTCCTTTTTTCCTCTGCTTTTTGCTTCTCTTCTTTCCAAAGTTATTTGTTAGGCCTCCTCAGACAGCCATTTCGCTTTTTTGCATTTCTTTTCCATGGGAATGCTCTTGATCCCTGTCTCCTCTACAATGTCATGAACCTCAGTTCATAGTTCGTCAGGCACTCCATCAGATCTAGTCCCTTAAATATATTTCTCATTTCCACTATATAATCATAAGGTATTTGATTTTAGGTCATACCTGAATGATCTATTGGTTTTCCCTAGTTTCTTCAATTTAAGTCTGAATTTGTCAATAAGGAGTTCATGATTTGAGCCACAGTCAGCTCCTGGTCTTGCTTTTGTTGACTGTATAGAGCTTCTCCATTTTTGGCTGCAAAGAATATAATCAATCTGATTTCGGTGTTGGCCATCTGGTGATGTCCATGTGTAGAGTCTTCTCTTGTGTTTTTGGAAGAGGGTGTTTGCTATGACCAGTGCATTCTCTTGGCAAAACTCTATTAACCTTTGCCCTGTTTCATTACGTACTCCAAGGCCAAAAATGCCTGTTACTCCAGGTGTTTCTTGACTTCCTACTTTTGCATTCCAGTCCCCTATAATGAAAAGGACATCTTTTGGGGGTGTTAGTTTTAAAAGGTCTTGTAGGTCTTCACAGAACCATTCAACTTCAGCTTCTTCAGTGTTACTGGTTGGGGCATAGGCTTGGATTACCGTGATATTAAATGGTTTGCCTTGGAAACAAACAGAGATCAATCTGCTGTTTTTGAGATTGGATCCAAGTACTGCATTTTGGACTCTTTTTCTGACAATGATGGCTACTTCATTTCTTCTAAGGGATTCCTGCCCATGGTATTAGATATATGGTCATCTGAGTTAAATTCACCCATTCCAGTCCATTTTAGTTCGCTGATTTCTTGAATGTCGACATTCACTCTTCCCATCTCCTGTTTGACCACTTCTAATTTGCCTTGATTCATGGACCTGACATTCGAGGTTCCTATGCAATATTGCTCTTTACAGCATCAGACTTTTCTTCTATCACCAGTCACATCCACTACTGTGTGTTGTTTTTTCTTTGGCTCCATCCCTTCATTCTTTCTGGAGTTATTTATCCACTGATCTCCAGTAGCATATTGGGCACCTACTGACCTGGGGAGTTTCTCTTTCAGTATCCTATAATTTTGTCTTTTCATACTGTTCATGGGGTTCTCAAGGCAATAATACTGAAGTAGTTTGCCATTCCCTTCTCCAGTGGACCACATTCTGTCAGACCTCTCCACCACTACCCGGCCGTCCTGGGTGGCCCCACATGGCATGGCTTAGCTTCATTGAGTTAGACAAGGCTGTGGTCTGTGTGATCAGATTGGCTAGTTTTCTGTGATTATGGTTTCAGTGCGTCTGCCCTTTGATGCCCTCTCGCAACACCTACCATTTTACTTGGGTTTCTCTTACCTTGAACATGGGATATCTCTTCAAAGCTGCTACAGTAAAGTGCAGCTGCTGCTCCTTACCTTGGACTAGGGGTATCTCCTCACAGCTGCCCCTCCTGACCTTGAGCATGGAGTAGCTCCTCTAGGCTGCACCTGTGCTGTCACAGCCTGGCACTCTTGGTCGCCGGCCCTGACATTGGGTGAGGGGTAGTTCCTCTGGGCCACCCTTCTGCGAGGTCCATCACTTCATCGCACTTCTCCTTGCTAACAACTAGCAAATGGAGCATTCTTTCTGCCCCCATCTGATGTTTATGTCAGAAGCTTTCTCTATCTTGTTTATACTTTAATAAAACTTAATAAAACTTTAATAAACACAAAAGCTCTGAGAATTAAGCCTTGTCACTGGCCCCAGATCTAATTCCTCTCCTCCAGAGGCTAAGAATCCTGACATTCTTCACGGCTCATAGTGGCAACCCTTTCACTTCCTCATAGCTGACAAAGAGGACAAGAATGTCTTTGAAATATAAAAATGAAGATAAGATTAGAATAATTAGGTTATGTATTAGGTATAAAAGAAAAACTGGGAAGTAATGATAAAATAGTGGCAAGCAAAATTTGAATGATGCCTTTTCAGCTTTAATTTATACCAGACTGGAGTTTACTAAATTGAACATGAGTAATGAGTGTAAAATCAGTCTATGTTTCTAGCAATGTTGAAATTAATAAATTAGTTTTTCTACTCACAAGAAAGAATAGGTAACCTTCATTCACTTCTGTTTATCATTTCTTTTGATAAATTTAACCAAAAAAGTTGTTTGTTAAGCATTGTATAATTTTGCAGGGATCAATATCAATTTAGTGCTGCTTGTTTTGCTCAATTTTCATGTAGGTTAAAAAAAAGTTTACTTGCCAGAATACATAAGTATATCTACCAAGCTCATAAATATTATATATCGTAAGACTAAAATGGGTCCACTTAGGTCTTCTGCCCATTTATTTATTTATTTATTTATTTAAAATATTGAGCTGCATGGGCTGTTTGTATATTTTGGAGATTAATCCTTTTGTCCATTGCTTCATTTGCAAATTTCTTTTACCAATATGAGGGTTGTCTTTTTGTCTTGTGTAAAATAGATAGCTAGTGGGAGCCTGGGGTACAGCAAAGGGAACTCAGCTGGGTGTTCTGTAATGACTTAGAGGGATGCAGGATGGGATGGTGGAGTGGGAAGGAGGTCTAAGAAGGAAGGGATATATATATATATATATATATATATATACACTTACCTACCTCACCCTAACCTCCTCCTACAACCAAATGAATCAGTTATATATATATAACTGATTAAATATACAGCAGAAGGCAATACAATATGTGTGACTGCTAAGTAGTTTCAGTCATGTCTGACTTTTTGTGACTCTATGGACTGTAGCCTGCCAGGTTCTTCTGTCCATGGGATTCTCCAGGCCAGAATACTGGAGTGGGCTGCCATTAACTCCTTCAGGGGATCTTCCTGACCGAGGGGTTGAACCCGAGTCTGTCTCCTGCATTGGCAGGAGGGTTCTTTACCACTAGTGCCACCAGGGAAGTCCAACAAAACATTGTGAAACAATGATACTCCAGTAAAAAAGACTACAATGGGGATGATTTCAAACTTACAGAAAAAAAAAAAAAAAACAGATGAATAAATGGGGTTTATTTATTCTCTGAGGGTTCAGATCAGATCAGATCAGTTGCTCAGTCATGTCCGACTCTTTGCGACCCCATGAACCGCAGCACGCCAGGCCTCCCTGTCCATCACCAGCTCCCAGAAGTCACTCAGACTCACACCCATCAAGTCAGTGATGCCATCCAGCCATCTCATCCTCTGTCATCCCCTTCTGCTCCTGCCCTCAATCCCTCCCAGCATCAGAGTCTTCTCCAATGAGTCAACTCTTCGCATGAGGTGGCCAAAATACTGGAGTTTCAGCTTTAGCATCATTCCTTCCAAAGAAATTCCAGGATTGATCTCCTTCAGAATGGACTGGTTGGATCTTCTTGCAGTCCAAGGGACTCTCAAGAGTCTTCTCCAACACCACAGTTCAAAAGCATCGATTCTTCGGCGCTCAGCCTTCTTCACAGTCCAGCTCTCACATCCATACATGACCACAGGAAAGACCATAGCCTTGACTAGGCAAACCTTTGTTGGTAAAGTAATGTCTCTGCTTTTGAATATGCTATCTAGGTTGGTCATAACTTTCCTTCCAAGGAGTAAGCGTCTTTTAATTTCATGGCTGCAGTCACCATCTGCAGTGATTTTGGAGCCCAGAAAAATAAATTCTGACACTGTTTCCACTGTTTCTCCATCTATTTCCCATGTAGTGATGGGACCAGATGCCATGATCTTCGTTTTCTGAATGTTGAGCTTTAAGCCAACCTTTTCACTCTCCACTTTCACTTTCATCAAGAGGCTTTTAAGCCCCTCTTCACTTTCTGCCATAAGAGTGGTGTCATCTGCATATCTGAGGTTATTGATATTTCTCCCAGCAATCTTGATTCCAGCTTGTGTTTCTTCCAGTCCAGCATTTCTCATGATGTACTCTGCATATAAGTTAAATAAACATGGTGACAATATGCAGCCTTGATGTACTCCTTTTCCTATTTGGAACCAGTCTGTTGTTCCAGACTGTTCTTAACTCTGAGGGTTAAGAACAATAATTTGCTACTTGACGCAAATGTTGTCATGCATGAGATTCCTTCACTAGTTTATCATGTGTCACTCCTTAATTATTATGCACATATTGCCAATAATCCACACATTCAATTTCCTCTCTAGTGTCACACTTGGACTGACTGCACTCATCTTATGCAGTCATGACTGTATGTTATGCACCCTGCTTCTTGGATTGCTGAGACCAAAGCCTCGGTAGGATATAGCAGTATATGTTTAGAGTTATACTTATCGAAAAAGCAAGAGAGTTCCAGAAAAATATCTATTTCTGCTTTATTTGTCATGACAAAACCTTTGACTGTGTGGATCAAAATAAACTCTGGAAAATTCTGAAAGAGCTGGGAATACCAGACCACCTGAACTGTCTCTTGAGAAACCTGTATGTAGGTCAGGAAGGAACAGTTAGAGCTGGACATGGAACAACAGACTGGTTCCAAATAGGAAAAGGAGTACATCAAGACTGTATATTGTCACTGTGCTTATTTAACTTATATGCAGAGTACATCATGAAAAACGCTGGGCTGGAAGAAGCACAAGCTGGAATCAAGATTGCCAGGAGAAATATCAATAATTTCAGATATGCAGATGGCACCAACTTACTGCAGAAAGTGAAGAAGAACTAAAGAGCCTCTTGATGAAAGTGAAAGAGGAGAGTGAAAAAGTTGGCTTAAAGCTCAACATTGAGAAAATGAAGATCATGGCATCTGGTCTCATCACTTCATGGCAAATAGATGGGGAAACAGCGTCAGACTTTATTTTTTGATGCTCCAAAATCACTGCAGATGGTGACTGCAGCCATGAAATCAAAAGACTCTTACTCCTTGGAAGGAAAGTTATGACCAACTTAGACATCATATTAAAAAGCAGAGACATTACATTGTCAACAAAGGTCCATCTAGTCAAGGCTCTGGTTTTTCCAGTGGTCATGTATGGATGTGAGAGTTGGACTATAAAGAAAGCTGAGTGCTGAAGAATTGATGCTTTTGAACTGTGGTGTTGGAGAAGACTCTTGAGAGTCCCTTGGACTGCATGGTAATCCAACCAGTCCATCCTAAAGGAGATCAGTCCTGGGTGTTGGACTGATGTTGAAGTCCAATACTTTGGAAACTCCAATACTTTGGCTGCCTGATATGAAGAAGCGACTCTTTGTAAAAGACCCTGTTGCTGGGAAAGATTGAGGGCAGGAGGAGAAGTGGGCAACAGAGGATGAGATGGTTGGAAGGCATCACAGACTCAATGAACATGAATTTGGGCAAACTCCGGGAGTTGGTGATGAACAGGGAGGCCTGGTGTACTACGGTTCATGGGGTGGCAAAGAGTTGGATATGACTGAGTGATTGAACTGAACTGAAATTGACTGGCCCCCTGGCCTCTGAACGGAAAGATTCTGTTATGCCATTTATTCTCCAGAGTTCCCAGCAGGATGAGGTTGAATCTAGACTTCACCCAAGATTGCAACCTTGTGTAGCCCCTTCCTTTTAACTATGCTGCTCCCCTCCTACTCTTGCCTTACTCTTCTAATTTGCTCAGAAAATCGCATGCACACAAATTATCTCAGCCTGTTCTAGTAATAAACCTAATACACCAGTCTAAATAAAAGACTGAGCATCTTAAACCCTTGTCATTATGGGAAAATATTGATTGAATATGTGTCCCTGATAAGAAACAATGACTACTGAAATTTAATATTCTTGTGAAAGTTGTTAATTTCATTATTTAATGGTATGTGTTAACACTTGAAGCAGAAGCCTTATTTCAAAATAAATCCAGTTTCTTAGAATGGTAAACATAATCAAAATAGGCTAGTATTGGACTTTTAAGTACTCTGGGTATTCATCTGATGTGTTCTTAGCTAAGATCTTCTTAAGGTATAATAGAAAATTATGATATAGCTGTGGTATGATTTGCAAAAGACCTTTAAGACCACCAGGACTTCCCTTGTGACCCAGATGGTAAAAAATCTGCCTCCAATGCAAGAGACCCAGGTTTGACCCCTGGGTTGGGAAGATCCCCTGGAAAAAATGGCAACCCACTCTAGTATTCTTGTCTGGAGAAGTCCATGGACAGAGGGGCCTGGTGGGCTATAGCTCATGGAGTTGCAGAGAGTAAGACACGACTGAGAGACTTTCAGTTCAGTTTAAGACCACCATTTAAACATCCTCTTCTACTAAATCTTCTCTATTATTATGATAAAATTTTAAACAGTACATACAGACTCAATGGTTTCTATACAATAATTGACCGAAGTTTTTAAGCTAATACTTTTGACATAGTTCAGTCATTCAGTTGTGTCAGACTCTTTACAACACCATGAACTGCAGCATGCCAGTCTTCCCTGTTCATCACCAGCTCCCAGAGCTTACTCAAACTCATGTAAAGAAACAAAACAACCCTCTTTAAAGTGGAGATATATAAGTCTGTTGTATGTCAAAGACATGATAATTTTTAGTTATTCTGTTATTTTGAAAGAAATACAAATTGTTGCTCAAAATTATTTTATGGCTGTCATGTTTCATCTATAATGAAATATTCAAAATAATAAGGTGAATGTGTCAAAATACTTAGCAAAGGAAGAATTTATTTTTAACATTAAATAAATTACATGAGCAAATTTGATAAGCCCATGATATCAAATATATCCATATTATTTGCAGAGGAAACCAGAAACATATTTTCTTCTTTATCTTTCCTTTTACCTGTGTTTATCTAAATGATGCACTTGTTAGTTTTGTAACATAAGTTCAGCTTTATATGCTGCCTTTGTATGTAATAAAGATGCTACAACCAAAAATATCTTTTGATGACCATTTGTAAAGCATTTATGTCAATGAATATGATAAAATATTTTATTTTTCAGAATTTGAACACACAAAAAATGAGAACTAGTGATGTGAAAATAATTTCAATTGAATAGGCTATTAATTTTGTTAATGTATTAAGCATTTTGAATTTACGATGAATTACAACATGCAGTCTTTTCATGCAAATGAGAGATGGAGAACTATATTTTTGGCACTTCGAAATTTCACCTCTACTTTTTTGCTTCATCTTTCTAAAGAGGGACAGAAAATAAAGAAAGGATGTAGCAGATAGAGAAGAGATTCTTTTCTTCATTTTAATAGGGAAAAATTGATGCAGAAATGTGCTTATTTGTAGCCTACAATGTTCGCTGGCTAATTTCTTTCCTGCGAATGAAGTTCTTGAGATATATGCAATAAACCAATTTGATTTGCCATTTTCAGTGTATTAATACAAATCTGAATTGTGAGTCTATTGCTCAGTGGTTAAAATAATTTTTAAAGATAATTTTCAAAGATATTTATATACATAAAATATTAAGGTGTACCTTTGTTATTTTGCTCTTGTATTTTTTAACTGGTTTATAGCTCTTTAAGAGTTTGAATTAAAAAATATATATATTTTTGATCTGGAGAAGCATAAAAAAATTTGAGCAGGGGACACTGCCAGGGAACACAGCCCATAACCAATGCAGTACTCCTTTCGAATGGATAACTTATAAAATTTCTGAAATGCAGCTTGCTGAGGGTAAAGAAGGGAATCTCTCCCTGAATTCCTTATTCTATGATGATAAAATCAAGAAAGTGTGCAGGTTACACTCTTTACCTAGAGACAGACCACAGACCTTACCTAATCCCCACATTTATCTATTCTATGCTAAAGCATATAATATTTACTTAATTTTATTCCTTAAATTAATCCTACAAAGTAAGTCAGCATTTATTTTCACATCATACAGAAAATAAATTGAGTCACTGATAAATAGTGAAATGTGTCTGAGATAAATTCTATTCACTTTTTTCTAAGAATACCAATATAATTCATTATAGACTTCATAGATCATGTGAATAAAAAGACGATATAGAAAAAAAGAGCACTTCCTTGTTTTGGATAAAATCAGGAATTCTCTACCTGAGACAAGATATGACACAAAAGTAGACCTGGGAGTCTAGAATTAATTATGACAGGAATTTGGATTCCTATTCTGTGTGCAAAAGAGAGACATTAAAATATTTATAATACAAGACTCACAAAGCTAAAAAACAAATGCAAAGTAAAAAATAATGGAAGAAGGACTGCTCTTCTTTCTAGACTAGTGAAGACATAAAAAGAGCTTTATTTTTCATATACAGGCAGATTATAAAGGTGAAGTAATGTTGCACATGCAGGAACTCCTATCACAGAAACAAAGAAGAGGGAAAATAGAGGCAGCCATGTACATCTGAGGATTTTATGGCTTTCTATTGGCTTCCCTAATGGTTCAGTGGCTAAGTAATCTGCCTACAATACAGGAAATTTTGGACATGTAGGTTTGATCCCTCCATCGGGAAGATCCCCTGGAGTTGAGAATGGCAACTACTCCAGTGTTCTTGCAAAGGAAATTCCATGGACAGAGGAGCCTGACAGGCTATCATCCATGGGGTTGCCAAAAGTAAGCCATAACAGCACACAAGCATGTGGAGCATTTAGCAATGCCATCATCGTGAAGTTGTGAAGTCGCTCAGTTGTGTCCGACTCTTCCTGACCCCATGGACTGTAACCCACCAGGCTCCTCCATCCATGGAATTTTCTAGGCAAAAGTACTGAAGCGAGTTGCCATTTCCTTCTTGTGGGAAAAAAAAAGAAAAAAAAAGGTGAAACAGTTGCTCAGTCGTATCTGATTCTTTGTGGTCCCATGGATTGTAGCCAACCAAGCTCCTCTGTCCATGGAATTCTTGAGGCAAGAATACTGGAGTGGGAAGCCATTTTCTTCTCCAAGGAATCTTCCCTACCCAGGAATCAAACCCAGTCTCCTACACTGCAGGCAGATTTTTTACCATCTGAGCCACGAGTGAAGTCCATTATACATGTTTTTCTACAAATTAAATGAAAACTGCACTTTAGGAAAAAATCGTTATTAATTTGAACAATAGCACAGTCTCAAGCCACCAGGAATGAAACCTGGATTTATCTTTGATCTTCACTCACCAAGGCTGTTTCTTACCATTCCCCTAAATTATTTACCATTTTCTGTTTCTACTACCATCAGCTCAAAAACATAGACTAATCACTACACTCTTGCTAGATCCATGACTTCCCAGCTAGCCTGACTCCTTGACTATCCTAGTCTGTACCCCATAATCATTTTACCCTCACCTTTAAAATCATTTTCTTCTTCAATCACCTCGTTTTTCTTAAAATTACAGCGCTGATGGTGCATAGGGGAAAACATCTTAAAGTTTTTAGAAAAATTAAATATAATCATGATAAATTCACTAGAACTGATTCCCAGTTTTCAGGAAACACAAGGAGTAGATGAACATCTTATCACACACACACACACACACACACACACACACACATACTTTGAGCTGCAGTATATGAAGCCCAGACACAAAGAAGACCTAAAAGACATATGATCAATTTTATTCAACAATTCTACTACATAGAAGAGGAAGAGAGAGTGAAAAAAAATAGAGACAGAAAGAATAGAAACAAATAACAAGGTAAGGGAGAAACTATAAACTAAAGACATATAATAAACATATTTAACCAATTGCAGCACAGAGACCTTATGTGGATTCTGGCTTAAAGTAAAGAAAATTAAAATATATAAAATAATCGGAACACTGACTGGATATTTATTGATATTCAGGTTGTATTGTTATTTGTATTACAGATTGTATTTCTAAACATTTATAGCAGAAATCAAAAGTTATATAAAAATGTGCATCAAACTAATCCTGCAAGGGAAAGGCATCTATTTGAGTCTAGATGAATAACTTCCAAGCATCACTATGCAGTAGAATCATTTGTAAAGTGATTGCTAGGCCTCCATCTCTGATGTTTATGATTGAATAAGTCTAGACCGAAACCTGAAGATTTGCATTTCTGACAAGTTATGTCAGAAGTCCTAACAAGTATGTTAGGTCATACTGCTTCTTTTGGTACAGGCACCACATTTTGAGAATCATTTGACACATGAAACAATATTCCATGAATTGATAATTATTTAAGCTAGAAAGTAGGTGTCTAGGGGTTCATTATGTTGTTCTTTCTAGTTTTGCACATGTTTAAAATTTCCCATGGTTTTAAAAAGTTGAAAAATGTCCAAAGCATATTTTTTTAGTGTTAGAATTTAGGAAAGTGTTTAACTGGGATGACCCAGAGGGATGGTATGGGGAGAGAGGTAGGAGGGGGTTTCGAGATTGGGAACACGTGTACACCCGTGGCAGATTCATGTTGATGTATGGCAAAACCAATACAATATTGTAAAGTAATTAGCCTCCAATTAAAAAAAAGAAAAAGAAAATGAAAGACGACAGTGTTTGGAAAGAACACAACAGACATTTTTGCATACCATTTTGTCCTATTGTTTAACCTGGAAAATATTTACATGGGTTTGTTTACTTTGTGTTACTTTACTACTCTTTAACAAAATTTATTTTAAAAAAGAAATCCTATAGCAGTTTTTTTTTTTTCCTAGCATCATGACGATAATATAGAGATAAAGAAAGCTAGCAAATGACCAAAAACATCTATAGTAAGCATAGATCGTTAGGAAGATAGATAGGTGGATTTACTGTATACTGCATTTTTTTCTTCTCATTGAGATTGAGTGCCTTTGAGAGATATGGGGAAGCAGTGCTTAACTAGGGAACACAACCTAAGTTTATTATTTATTTAGAACTGATACTATCTCAGGAGTGTTCCTCTGTACCTGCAACTTTTTGAGTGAGCATATAAATACATTTTCTTTTTTATGAGAAAACATTAACAACAACACATATGCCACTCAGTATGGCATTTGTTTTCTACTCTTTACAGCAAAATGTATCAAAAGAATCTCTCACTATGCTTGTGTTCTCCCATACCATACCTCTCACTCTCTTAAATTCTCCCCTGTATGCTTTTGTCCCAATCACTCCATTGAGGTTGCTCCTGTCAAAGTTAATGAGAGCAATTCTAACTCGTCAGCTGCCCCCTTCTTTGAACTATAGCAGCATTTGGTATACAAAGCTGCTGTACTGCTTTCTGAAAATATATTTTTCATTTAACTTTAAGGTTGCTTCTTGTCTCCCTTTCTTCCCTCATTGGACAAATGAGCTTAGGCTCATTTGCTAGTTTTCATTTTTTTTGTAATTTCTGAAATTGAAAGTGCCCTGAGAATGAGATCCCAAACCTTTTATTCTCTCTTCACTGTACTCTGGTTATATATTTTCTCCCATGACTAAGTTTCATTTATAAGCTGATTACTCCAAGATGTACATCTTATTGACTTATCTGTCTTCTGAGCTCTAGACCCATATCATGGCACAATCCTATTCTAAAACTATCAGTGTTTCTAATTATGTGTCTCAGAGGAAATCTCAAATGCATCATGTGCAAAACAAATAATGATTCTTTTCCCTCAAAACTATCTATTCCTGCATTTCCACATTAATAATGCTACCAGCTTTTTCAGGTGTCAAGTCAAAACCTAGGATTTACCTTTGATTTCTCTCTTTCACCATCAAAACACTATAATTAATTCTATCAGAAAGATTTACTTGATGGATGAAACAGAATTACTAAAAATGACCCTAGGTGGTCACTCTGCATCTCTCAGGCAATGAGCTACATAGTAATGAGGATTCCTCCTTCTTTAAGTAGGGATAAGTGTCTTCCTACTTAAGGGAGAGAATAATATCTTCCTACTTAAAAGGAAGAATAGTATTTTCCTCTCCTAAACAGAAAGGTTGTAATTTTCAATAGCTCCATGATGAACATGTGCTGGGAACCCAAACACCTATGAAACATTGTCAGACAATTCAGTCTGTGGATATCCAAACAGTTTATGTGCTCCTTTTTGAAAGAGGCTAACCTTAGATATGCAGATGAAACCACGCTTATGGGAGAAAGTGAAGAGGCACTAAAAAGCTTCTTGATGAAAGTAAAAGAGGAGAGTGAAAAAGTTGGCTTAAAACTCAACATTCAGAAAATTAAGATCATGGCATCTGGTCCCATCACCTCATGGGAAATAGATGGGGAAACGGTGGAAACAGTGTCAGACTTTATTTATTTATTTATTTATTGGCTCCAAAATCACTGTAGATGGTGACTGCAGCCATGAAATTAAAAGATGCTTACTCCTTGGAAGGAAAGTTATGACCAACTTAGATAGCATATTCGAAAGCAGAGACATTACTTTGCCAACAAAGGTCCATCTAGTCAAGGCTATGGTTTTTCCTGTGGTCATGTATGGATGTGAGAGTTGGACTGTGAAGAAAGCTGAGCCCCGAAGAACTGATGCTTTTGAATTGTGGTGTTGGAGAAGACTCTTGAGAGTCCCTTGGACTGCAAGGAGATCCAACCAGTCCATCCTAAAGGAGACCAGTCCGGGATGTTCATTGGAAGGACTGATGTTGAGGCTGAAACTCCAATACTTTGGCCACCTCATGTGAAGAGTTGACTCATTGGAAAAAACTCTGATGCTGGGAAGGATTGGGGGTAGGAGGAGAAGGGAATGACAGAGGATGAGATGGCTGGATGGCATCACTGACTCGATGGACATGAGTTTGAGTGAACTCCAGGAGTTGGTGATGGACAGGGAGGCCTGGCTTACTGTAATACGTGGGGTTGCAGAGTCGGACATGACTGAGTGACTGAACTGAACTGAACTGAACTTCCTATAAGAAGGCGTAGGAGCAAAAGTTTTGAGATGCCTTTGCAGGAAAGCAGATCCACCCTATGGGTTCATCCCTGTTTCCAGTAATTGTACCCATAAGTTAAGTATACCCTGTTCTCTTCCACTGATACCAGCTTTTAAGTTCCTCTATTGAAACCCATCCCTTAACCCGTGTTTTGAGACACCGTAGAAATCTTCCCTTATTCTATTTCATGCATGCATGTGTGTTAAGGCACTTCAGTTTTGTTGGACTCTTTAAGACCCAATGGACCATAACCCACTAGGCTTCTCTCTCCATGGGATTCTTCAGGCAAGAATATTGGAGTGGGTGCCATGACCTCGTCTAGGGGATCTTCCAAGTTTTGAACCTACATCTCTTAAGTCCACTGTGTTGGCAGGCAGATTCATTACCACTAGCGCCACCTGGGAAACCCCTATTTGTGTGTGTGTGTGTGTGTGTGTGTGTGTGTGTGTGTGTGTGTGTGTGTGTGTGTGTGTGTGTGTGTGTATGTTAGTCACTGAGTCATGCCTGACTCTTTGTGACCCCATGGACTACAACCCACCAGGCTCTTCTATGCATGGAATTATCCAAGCAAAATACTGTTGGGGGTTACCATTTCATTCTTCAGGGAATCTTCCCAACCCAGGGATCAAACTCAGGTCTCCTGAATTGCAGACAGATTTTTTACTGTCTGGGTTGCCAAGGGAAGCCTATTGCATGAGAAAAGGCTAATAACAAATGACTTTCTTTGACAGCCAACTGGTAACAATGAAGGTACTATTCTTACAAAATACTTGTTAATTCTGCCTCCAAAATATACTTAAAATGTTACAAAAGCAAAAATAAACAAAGGTGACCTACTTAAACTAAAAAAGCTTTGCACAGAAAGGGAAACTATCAACAAAATGTACATATAACCTACTGAATGGGAGAAATATTTGCAAATTATATGACAAATAAAGGGTTAATATCTGAACTATATAGACAGCTCATACGATTCAATACAAAAAAACACAATTTAAAAATGGGCAGTCAGAAAAAGATAAAAATAAATAAAATAAAATGAAAATGGGCAGCCTGGATGGGAGGGGAGTTTCGGAGAGATGGATACATGTACATGTATGGCTGAGTCCCTTTGTTGTTTACCTGAAACTGTCACAATATTGTTTGTTAATCAACTATACCCCAAAGCAAAATAAAAAGTATTAAAAAAGTGGGAAGATCTAAATAGACACTTTTCCAAAGAAGATATGCAGATAGCCAACAGACACATGAAAAGATGTTAAAAATTACTAATCATCAGAGAAATGAAAGCCCAAACACAATGAGGTATCACCTCATGCCAGTCAAAATTACTAATATCAATAAGTCTAGGGGCTTCCCTGGTGGCTCAGTGATAAAGAAAGAAAGAAAGGAAGTGAAGTCGCTCAGTTGCGTCTGACTCTGCGACCCCATGGACTGTAGCTTACCAGGCTCCTCCTTCCATGGAATTTTCCAGTCAAGAGTACTGGAGTGTGTTGCCATTTCCTTCTCCAGGGGATCATCCTGACCCAGGGATGGAACCTAGGTCTCCTGCATTATGCTGCTGCTGCTAAGTCACTTCAGTCATGTCCGACTCTGGACCCCATAGACAGCAGCACACCAGGCTCCCCCATCCTTGGGATTCTCCAGGGAAGAATACTGGAGTCGGTTGCCATTTCCTTCTCAATGCATGAAAGTGAAAAGTGAAAGTGAAGTTGCTCAGTCGTATCCGACTTAGCAACCCCATGGACTGCAGCTTACCAGGCTCCTCCATCCATGGGATTTTCCAGGTAAGAGTACTGGAGTGGGGTGCCATTGCTTTCTCTGCTCCTGCATTATAGGCAGACACTTTTACTGTCTGAACCACAAAAATCCACCTGCCAATGCCTGCCAGTGCAGGAGACGTGCATTTGATTCCTGGGTGGGGAAGATCCTCTGGAAAAGGAAATGGCCCACTCCAGTATTCTTGCCTGGAAAATCCTATGGATATATATATAACACAGGGAGCTCAAACTTGGTGCTCTGTGACAACCTAGAGGGGTGGGTTGTGATGGGAAATGGGAGGGCGGTTAAAGAGGGAGAGGACATATATATACTTATGGCTGATTCATGTTGATATATGACAGAAACTAACACAATATTGTAAAACAATTATCCTCCTATTAAAAACTTTTTAAAAAGTTAAAAAAAATGTTTACAAATAACACGTGTTAGTGAGGATGTGGAGAAAACAGAACACGTGTATTGTTAGTGGAAATGTGAATTGTGGCAGTCACTGTGAAAAATAGTATGAAGATTTCTTAAAAAAAATATAAATGGAAACTTGATAGGACTCAGCAGTACCATTGGTGAGAATATACCTAGGGAAAATGAAATATTAACATGAAAAAAGGCATGCATCCCCATGTATAGTACAGCATTATTTACAATAGCCAAAGTATGGAAACAATCTGTGCCCACTCATTAATAAATGAATGAAAAAGACACACACATACACATTGAAATATTACTCAACCATAAAAAGAATGAAATCTTGTTATTTGTGACAAAATGGATGGTATATATATATAAAGAATGAAATTCTACCATTTGCAACCATATAGATTGACCTAGAGGATATTATACTTACTGAAATAAGTCATACAGAAAAAAACAAATACTGATTAAACATTTTTATAGATTGTGCTTCCTAGTCTTGATCAAAAGTTCCCAAGATTAATCTACCTGTCATCAAGTAGGAAAAATGATTGAGATATATATTAGTTCGAGTTACGGGATAGCATTTTAAACTTAGGTTTGTTGTTCACTGTATTTGTAACTTTTAAAAATAATAGTTGTACTATATTTATTTATATACTATTTTGCTTCCCTTTTCCTCCTCTTAAAGATGCTTACTTTCTTATTCCCCTCAGATTCGTCCAGGCATTCTGTGTATCTCTAAGAAGCTCCTCTGCCTACCCAACTACAGATAAATCTACCTTTTGAATTCCTAGAGAAATAATTATCTTTATCCCTTATTCATTACCTTTTATCTATAATCTACTGTCAAACAATACATGCATTTATTTTGTCTTCTGCAACATTTATTTATTCATTCAAATATACTTATTAAACGCTTACTATATGTGAACACTGTTTTACAAAATGGGAATATAGCAGAACACAGAAAGAAAAAAAAGACATTCTGAAGCACATATTTCAGTATCATATGTAGACAATGCACATAAAAGTTAGATATTTTATGTTATGATTGGTTCTACTTTTATGTTAGATAAAAGTTATGACCAACCTAGATAGCATATTGAAAAGCAGAGATGTTGCTTTATCAACAAAGGTCCTTCTAGTCAAGGCTATGGTTTTTCCAGTGGTTATGTATCGATGTAAGAGTTGGACTGTGAAGAAGGCTCAGCACCTAAGAATTGATGCTTTTGAACTGTGGTGTTTGAGAAGACTCTTGAGAGTCCCTTGGACTGCAAGGAGATCCAACCAGTCCATTCTGAAGGAGATCAGCCCTGGGATCTCTTTGGAAGGAATGATGCTAAAACTGAAATTTCAGTACTTTGGCCACCTCATGAGAAGAGTTGACTCACTGGAAAAGACTCTGATGCTGGGAGGGATTGGGGGCAGGAGGAGAAGGGGACGACAGAGGATGAGATGGCTGGAGGGCATTATCGACTCGATGGACATGCGTCTGAGTGAACTCCGGGAGTTGGTGATGGACAGGGAGGCCTGGAGTGCTGCGATTCATGGGGTCACAAAAAGTCAGACACAACTGAGTGACTGAACTGAACTGAACTGAAAGATATTCAATAAGGAGAAAATAATTACGAATTAAATGAAATTTGAGAGGTATCAGGAAGGAAGGTAAATTTTTCTAAATGTGCTGAGCAGAGAAGTATTCACAGAGAAGATGAAAATGATGCTAGTGAGCTTGCTATGTGTATAGCTTGGGGAACAGCATAGTGGAAAGAGGAAGTAGCAAGTGAAAAATCTATAGGTGAGCCAACTTGGAGTTTTGTTTTGTTTTCTTTTTAGAAACAGCAATAATCTCAGTGTTCAGAGTGATCAAGTAAGAGAACAAAGGATATGAAGTCAAAGAGACAATTTTAGGGGTTGAGAAGGAGCAGGTCATGTAAGGGATTTTAGATCAGAATACAGATTTACATGATAATTTAGAGAGAGATGGGAAACAAAAAGAATTTTAAACAGAAGAGTGATATAATTTGATTCAAGTTTTAAAAAGATCCCATTCTATTAAGAAGAGACTGCAAAAGTAGATGGACAGGAGGGGACATACTTGGAAGACTTGCAATTATCAAAATGTAGTAAGATAAACTCTTGCCTGGAAAATCCCATGGACCGAGAATCCTAGTAGGCTGCAATCCATGGGGTCACAAAGAGTCGGACACGACTGAACGAGTTCACTTTCACTTTTCACTTTCATGCATTGGAGAAGGAAATGGCAACCCACCCCAGTGTTCTTGCCTGGAGAATCCCAGGGATGGTGGAGCCTGGTAGGCTGCTGTCTGTGGAGTCGCACAGAGTTGGACAAGACTGAAGCGACTTAGTAGTGGTAGTAGTAGTAGTAGCAGCAGCAGTAGTAGTAGTAAGATAAAGACATATTGGGCCAGGATGATAGCATTAGCCAGTGAAATAAGATCAGGTTTAAGTACACATAAAAGTAGAACCAATCAAATTTGATAGTAAATTGCATGTGAGATATGAAAAAAAAAGAGAATCAGGAATAAAACCAGTTGTGTTTTCTTTTATTGAAATATAGTTGATTTATAATTTTGTGCTAATTTAAATGTACAGAAAAGTGATTCAGTTGTACATGTATATGTTTTTCAAATTGTTTTTCTTTATGGTTTATCACAAGATATTGAATGTAGCTACCTGTACTAAACAGTAGGACCTTGATGTTTGCCTATTCTATATGCAATAGTTTGAATCTGCTAATCTCAAACTTCTAATTCATCTGACCCTGACACCTCCTAGACAACCACAAGTATGTTCTCAATGACTGTGAATATATTTCTGTCTTGTAGGTAGTCTTCTGTGTTGTAGAGTCCACATAGAAGTGATTTCATTTGGTATTTGTCTTTCTCTTTCTGTCTTACTTCACTTCGTATTATGATTTCTTGGTTCATTCATGTTGCTGCAAATGGCATAGCTTCATTCTTTTTTATGGTTGCATAACATCCTCTTATATTGTATGTATGTAACCACATCTTCTTTATCCATTCATTTGTAGATGGACATTTATGTTATTTTTGTGTCTTAACTATTGTTAATAGTACTCTTATGACCATAAGGGGAACTTTTAACTTTTTAATTAGTTTTGTTTGTATATATACCCAGGAATGGGATTGCTATTTTTAATTTTTTGAAGAATCTCCATATCATTTTCCACAGTGGCTTTGTCAATTTACAGTCTCACAAGCAGTGCAAGACATTTCCCTTACCTCCACACCCCTTATAGCATTTGTGGTTTGTAAACTTTTTAATGATGGCCATTCTGACTAGTGTGAAGTGATATCTCATTGTAGTTTTGATTTTCAATTCTCTAATAATTAGCAATTTGGAGTATCTTTTCATGTCCTACTATTTCATATTAGTTTTCTATGCAAGTATATGTCTATATACCCTTTGAAGGAACAGCCTTTGTTTTCTTTATAATGCTGTGTAAAAAAACAATAACCAGTAAATGTGGATTGAAATATTTTATTTCTCTGTCTCACCAGTTTCCTTAAGTTATGCATAATTTTTTTGACTCAAAGGCCTGAGGCAGAAAATGTTAATTTGTATTGTCCTTTCTCCCTGAGGTGACCAGTGTTCTCCAAGTGGTTTCTTTTCCCTGTGCCCAGCGAAGAGACCCCTTCTTGCAGCTGCTTTATGCAATTGGAAGTCCATTTAATAAGCTGTGGACTTTAAACAATGTAAATAATAAATATTAAAAAATAGAAGCAATTTTACAGGATGGATCTCTTACTATATCTGGGAAATCTCTATAACTATACTGTCTAATCCAGTAGCCACTAGGCATGTGCAACTATTGAAACATGACCAACCCATATTTCAAGGAAAAACTGAAATTCACATGAAATTTCAAATACCCAGCACAAAATTTGAAAAATCTTACTTTTATAATCATTGCATGTTGTAATTATAATGCTTTGGACATATTGAGTTTAATCAAATATATTATTTAATTTCCACCTTAAAATTATTTTGAATGAGAATACCAGAAAACTTATAATGACATATATGGCTTGCATTCTGGTTCATGATTTGTTTCCTTTCAATAGTGCTATTCTATAATATGCATTGCAGCCTGAGTGTTTGTGATGACAAAGAGCACACCACGTATTTAGATAGCAGTGCATCATGCCCCATTGTCAGATAATTCCAGAATTTGAATAGATTTTCCTTATTTTAAGCAAAATCATTTTTTAAAATTCAATTGCCATAGGTTCAAATGATGTTCTCTCTATGTATAAAGAACCATTTAAACTTTTCAAATATGCAAATTTCATTCAATATATATAACACTTTAACTCAATCTGCACTGATGTAATAAACCTGCCAGGTATTGTTGTCTAGTCACTCAGTAATGTTTGACTCCTTTGCGACCCCATGGACTGTAGCCCACCAAGATTCTCTGCCCATGAGGATTTCCAGGCAAGAATATTGGACTGGGTTGACATTTTCTTCTTCTGGGAATCTTCCCAAGCTAAGGATAGAATATGAGTTCCCTGTAACTCCCCTTGAGTGCAGGTGGATTCCTTAACAGTAAACCGCTATTTTCAGATAATATATGAAGTGTTTTGGGGTAGATGAACTTTGGAGTCTCTGCCAAATCATGGCCTGTGAGAGGCTTTCTACTTCTCTAGCCACTAGGTTATCATGCAGTTGGATACTACTTTCTCTAAGCTTCTCTTGATTCCTCTCACATCCCTGTTTGTGCTGTAGAAATCCTTGTAATGTCTTTTTACATTAGGCAAAGTCAAAAACAGCCTTTGCAAATGTTTTTTTTTCTGTGTGATAAATCCTCTTGATAATGCAAGATGCAAGGAAAGAACAGTAGAAGTACAGGGGGAGATTAATTCAATTAATAATAATAATAAATAATATCAGCAGCTGAAAGTCAACCAACAGGGTTGGTTTCTTCCAAACTGTTTCATCACATTAACCATCTGAAAAATCACTACTCAAGGTACCTGGAGTGATTATCAACTTTAAGAGTTATTTTCTCCCAATTGTAAAGTGCTCTAGTAATATCATAGACCCCACAGAACTCTGTGACCTTCATTTGCGCTTTTCTGAAGGCATAATTGCTTGCTAAATTCTGGGTCTGACAGTCACAATGCATTTTGGTTGAAAATCTGAAATATGAAAACTTGCCAAGGGGCTTCCCTGGTGGCTCAGAGGTTAAAGCCTCTGCCTGCAATGTGGGAGAACTGGGTTCGATCCCTGGGTCAGGAAGATCCCCTGGAGAAGGAAATGGCAACCCACTCCAGTATTCTTGCCTGGAGAATCCCATGGACAGAGAAGCCTGGTGGGCTACAGTCCATGGGGTCACAAAGAGTCAGACACGACTGAGCGACTTCACTTTCACTTTCGCTTTCATGGAAATAGAAGCAGATGTGAGAAATACTTTTCTCTGTAATTAAGGGGAAGTGTATGATTAGCTTCATTATTCCCCCAATATTAAGAACAACAATGTGTCCTGCTTCAATCCAAAGAGAAAGCTAATCTTTTTTCAGGAGTTATTCCATCCATCTGGTGTGAGAAGAAGGCCCCAACTGCAGCCAGAAGATAAAGTGCATAATATGAACAGTGATGTAAGACTCTGAGTGGGCTGTGTGCATATCTCAGTTGTGTCTGATTCTTTGTGATCTCATGGACTGTAGACCTGCCAGTCTCCTCTGTCCATGGGGATTCTCCAGGCAAGAATACTAGAGTGGGTTGCCATGCCCTCCTCCAGGGAATCTTCCCAACCCAAGGATTGAACCCAGATCTCCCTCATAGCAGGAGGATTCTTTAACATCTGAGCCACTAGGGAAGTCTAAGACTCTGAGTAGGTGCAACAATTAGAACACTTGACAATCATTTGAAAAGTACTTTTGAGGTCACTTTTGAGGTTTTCTATATATATTTTGTTCATCTGAATTATTGTTATAAGTAAATTTGATGTTTTCTTTATTATTATCATATAAAACTTCAAAAATCTGAAAAGTCAACCACAAACAAAATGATAGTGGTAAAGAGTAACAAAGTCAATGTATGGAAGAAGGGGTTGATCGAGATTCTCTTTTAGATCATACTTACTCTTTAAACATGCCTCCTAGAACTGCTTTTTATATTATGGCTTATTACTTTTTTAAATGAAATATGCACAAGTTACAAAGGTAGTAGAAGGATGAAAATGGAAGGTTCCTAGCCCCCTCTCTCTCTGGTGAATATTGCATGTAAGATTTATTTATTAGGTTATCAGCCACAATTGAAAATTGCAATGGTAATTGAAAAGAATGGTTGAATGCTGGGTATCATTCAGAGAGTGAGGGATTATGATGTGAGAGAAATATGAGGGCGCTTTTACAGAGGGTGAAGTCATGGAAAAATAAGCATTTATTCAACAGACCTGAGAGTGTCCTGGGCTTCCCTGGTTGATCAGTAGGCTTGATCCCTTGATATGGAAGATCCCTTGGCGGAAATGGCAACCCACTCTAGTATTCTTGCCTGGGAAATCCCTTGGACAGAGGAACCTTGCAAGCTACAGTCTATGAGGTCACAAGAGAGTCAGCCATGCCTTATTGACTAAACAGCAACAGAAACTGTGACCTATTTTTCTTTGGAAGGAATGATGCTAAAGCTGAAACTCCAATATTTTGGCCACCTCATGCGAAGAGTTGACTCATTGGAGAAGACTGATGCTGGGAGGGATTGAGGGCAGGAGGAGAAGGGGACGACAGAGGATGAGATGGCTGGATGGCATCACTGACTCGATGAATGTGAGTCTGAGTGACCTCCGGGAGTTGGTGATGGACAGGGAGGCCTGGCGTGCTGCGATTCATGGGGTCGCAAAGAGTCGGACACGACTGAGTGACTGATCTGATCTGATTGTTGACCCTGTTCAAAAAATGTCAATTTAAATGGGGAAATTTCCCATCAATCATAGGGTAAAAGATGTATTTTTAGAGGAAGGATGCTGTCATGAGATTTTGAAGAAATGAAATCATTTTCACTTAGTAGTCCAGAGTTTGTGGGCCAAACACATCCTCTCTTTCCTTGGCACTGACATACATGGCAAAAAATGATTAATGTGGTAATCAACGTGCTTTGTGAAAATAGTTGGGCAAACATTTTTTATAAAGGGTTCAGTTTCTTTTACAGTGGGGAATTTGGAGTCCCCTTCAATTGGTGGAATACTTTATATAAAAGGCTTATCTTTGGTTCATATTTAGTTCAGACTGATAGAAGATGGAATCCAAGGAACTATTTTTGAAACTGGTGTTCCACAACCCCTTGACTATTTCCAGTCAAGAGTGACATGTCTGAAAATTGTGTCCTAAAGCAAATAGCCTAATGTTGCTGGAAAGTGGCTAAAGATGTTGGAACTGATATCCTTAATACAAAGTGATAGAAGATAACATACACACAAGATTATGCAGTGTCTCTGATATGGAGCATCACCACAGATTTTTCTATTTATATAAATGTAAGAAAAAAAAGTGATGTGATTCCATTGCAAAGAAATAGAAAGAAAAGATGCATTTATTGTTCTTTGTGTAAAAGTAAAGCTATTTGAAAGAAGGTGGTGCTGTAGTAAGAATTATAATAGGAATTTGACAAATGGTGTCACTGTTTCCAATTTCCAATTTTACCTGTTACTAATATTTAGCAACAGGTATGTGTGTGTATGCATGCTCAGTCATGTCTGGCTCTTTGCAACCACATGAACTGTATGTAACCCACCAGGTTCCTCTGTCCATGGGATTTCCCAGGCAAGAATACTGGAGGAGATTGCTATTTCCTTCTCAAGGAAATCTTCCTGACCCAGGGATTGAACTTGCATCTCATGCCTCCTGCATTGGCAGACAGGTTCTTTACCTTCTGAGTCACCAGAGAAGTCCTTTACCAACAGGAATAGCTAACAAACAGGTTGTGCAGGTATGCACAGTGCCGTCTGAAGCCAAACATATGCAATAGGATTAAATGAATGAAAGCATTTGGGGAAAAAACAAACAGCAGGTATATTCTTAAAGATGACTACATTGAGGTGAAACCATTATAGGTGGTACACAACCAGGTGAAAAATCATGTGCCTCCTTCCTTCCTTATTAGTAATACTCCTAATTAATTAAATATACTATGTGTCAATCAAAATATCCCTGTGTGTATATTTGAATAAAGGGTTATGCTGGTGAATAGTGAAGTCAGACCAGACCGTGTCACTAATTCCCATACATTTATTTTATAATCCACATCCTCAAAAAGAAAAGCATTTCTAAAATGTCCAGCCCAGCTCTCTATGAAAGGTGAACACTAAATAAGAAAATGAGTCTCATTTGCAACTTGATGGAGGAGGAAATGAAATACTCAGATACTGGATTAAGTATTAAATAATTTTATATCGCAGCCTATCTTTATTAGAAACTGGCTTCTCTGTTGGTTCAGATAGTAAAGAATGCACCTGCAATGTGGGAAACCTGGATTCAATCCCTGTGTTGGGAAGATCCCCTGGAGGAGGACATGGCAACCCACTTCAGTATTCTTGCCTGGAGAATCCCCACAGACAAGGGAGCCTGGCAGACTACAGTCCTTGGGGTCGCAAAGAGTCAGACACGACTAAATGACTAAGCACATCACATAGTTATCAGAGTAAACAAGTCTATGTCTCTATAAAATTGGTTCCTGGTATAATGTCCCCATTTCAAACTTCCTGAACTCTAGAAATCTCTATATTTGCTTTCAAGTAGATTAAAATGTGAGAAAAGAGCACAAATCAGCTCAATGGACATTTTCTGATATTATTACTTGTATTTTGTTTGGAACTTCTAATTGATATATGCTTTCATTTAGTATTACTGATTAAGTGTTTATATATTAATAAAAGTACTTCCTTGGTGGCTCAAATGTTAAAGAACCTGCTTGCAATGCACTAGACCTAGATTCACTCTCTGGGTCAGGAAGGTCCCCTGGAGAAGGAAATGGAAATCCACTCCAGTATTCTTGTCTGGATAATTCCATGGACAGAGGAACTTAGCGGGCTACAGTCTTTAGGGTCGCAGAGTTGGGCATGATTGAGTGACTAACACTTTCAATTTTACTTAAGCATTAAAGTTAGATCAAGGACCAGAAAGATAATGACCCTGCCCATATCAACCCTGCATTCTGGAAGAAGAGATGGAAGCACAGGTATACATATAGGTAGACAGATACAATAAGGAAAAACCAAGTAGACCAATATATGATAAGAGTGCTGATCAGATAGAGTACAAGAGGAATATTTATTGGAAGGAATGAGAAAATGAGCAATGTGGGAAAAAAGTAAACACCAAATGAAAGTTCCTAATGCTGGAAAAGATTGAAGGCAGGCGGAGAAGGGGACAACAGAGGATGAGATGGTTGGATGACATCACCAACTTGATGGCCATGAGTTTGAGCAAGCTCTGGGAGTAGGTGATGGACATGGAAGCCTGAGTGCTGCAGTCCATGGGGTGCCAGAGAGTCAGATATGACTGAGTGAATGAACTGAACTGAACTAGAATTTCCTGAGATGGAAGCAAGCTTGGCTTATTTAAGGAACCACAAAAAGTCAATGGGATTGATTTCCCAGGGACTCAGCCTGCAGTAGCTTGAATCAAGATTTTGGTTCCTCATCAGAGGTTGAAGTCAGGCTGAGACCAATGAGAGAGCTGAATACTAGTCACTAGGCTACAAGGGACCAGTGGTCAGTAACATGGCCCTAGCCTGTCAGCTGTGTAGAAATGAATTTCCACATAGAGATGGGAAGTAGTGAAACAAGTAAAGTGTTTACTAGGAGGAAAAAGAATACTTGAGGATGGCCACACAAGCAGACTCAGAGAGAGTTGTGCCCTCATGGTAGTTTGATTAAGTAACATGGGGGATTTCTTCTGAGTTTCCTTTGGCCAATTGTCTTGACTTTCCCCACTCTGAGTCTATGTTTGATGTATCTTAAGGTCCTCCCATGTGTGCACATATATATTTTAGCCAAGATGAACTCCAGTGAAGAGGCCTATGGGTAGGGTGGAATAACACTGAGGTGACACTCCAAGAGCCTTTCTATATTTGTGTAGTCAGTAAGGTTTCCTCAGCTTTGAGAATAAGGAATATGTGGTCTTTTATCTCTTGCGAGGGCAAGACTTGGCTTTTCCTCTCTCCTGCTATTTTGAAAGTCCAGCTGTTCAGCCTGGGGCCTATCTATCTCCTGCCTCAGAATTAGAGTTACATAAGCAAGAAAGAGACTATTAGGGGCATCATTTAGAAAGATATACTAGAGCCAGGTCATGTAGGAGAATGGTTTTCAGCTCTGGAAAGGATTAGTCATTCAGTCCTGTCCAATTCTTTGAGACCCCATTGACTGTAGCCTGCCAGGTTCTTCTGTCCATGGAATTCTCCAACAGGAAAATTGGAGAGGTTGCCATTTCCTTCTCCAGGGGTTCTTCCCAGCCCAGAGATTGAACCCAGGTCTCCTGCATTGAAGGCGATGGCACCCCACTCCAGTACTTTTGCCTGGAAAATCCCATGGATGGAGGAGCCTGGTGGGCTGTAGTCCATGGGGTCACTAAGAGTCGGAAACGACTGAGCAACTTCCCTTTCCCTTTCCCCTTTACTATCTGAGTCACCAGGGAAGACCTTTTTCAATTCTCAGTTCAGTTCAGTCAGTCAGTCATGTCTGACTCTTTGCAATCCCATGAATCGCAACACTCCAGGCCTCCCTGTCCATCACCAACTCCCAGAGTTCACTCAAACTCACATCCATCGAGTCAGTGATGCCGTCCAGCCATCTCATCCTCTGAGGTCCCCTTCTCCTCCTGCCCCCAATCCCACCCAGCAGCAGAGTCTTTTCCAATGAGTCAACTCTTCGCATGAGGTGGCCAAAGTACTGGAGTTTCAGCTTTAGCATCATTCCTTCCAAAGAAATCCAAGGGCTGAGGGAGGTATTAAAAAAAAAATAAATACTCAGGCCTTTCCCTTAGACTATCTGAGTATGAATGAATGTAATTTAAAACCAATTACTGCCTGGCTTATAATTATTTATTTATTCTAAAAGCAGTTTTAATAATGCCAGTAGCAACAGCAATTGTCTTCAATGGGTAAAAAAAAAATACCATTTAAATCTAAGCTTAAAATTATGAAATGAATCATATCATCAGCTAATATTTGAGAAACATATATTTTGCTGCTCACTCTTTCAACAAGCATAGTGGTTCACAGTGCTTTAATTCACATGTGAACTGGATATCAAAAACCTTGGAGATATACTAGTAAACAAGATAATTTTGTCTCATAATTTATACATAAATAGGCAAAATATGGGAAAGGCAATGGCACCCCACCCCAGTACTTTTGCCTGGAAAATCCCATGGACGGAGGATCCTGGTAGGCTCCAGTCCATGGGGTCGCTAAGAGTCGGACACGACTGAGCGACTTCACTTTCACTTTTCACTTTCACGCATTGGAGAAGGAAATGGCAACCCACTCCAGTGTTCTTGCCTGGAGAATCCCAGGGACGGGGGAGCCTGGTGGGCTGCCGTCCATGGGGTCACACAGAGTCAGACACGACTGAAGTGACTTAGCAGCAGCACCAGCAGGCAAAATATTGTAAGATATGTATTGGTATCAAGGAAAGTATAAAGCAGAGGAAAGCATAGAGTGAAAGTGTAAATGTCAATCCCTTAAAGAATAACTTTCGTAGTGCATAAAAAAGCTATAATAGGACTTCCTTGGTGGCTCAGTGGTAAAGAAGCCACCTGCCAATTCAGGAGACACAGGTTTGACCCCTGATCCAGGAAGATCTAACATGTTGTGAAACAGCTAAACCTGTTATTGTTATTTTTTCAGTTGCTAATCATGTCTGACACTCCATCCCCATGGACTGCAGCACATCAGGCTACCCTGTCCTTCTCTATCTCCTGGAATTTGCTCAAACTCAAGTGCATTGAATTGGCCATGCTATCAAACCATCTCAACTAAGCCTGTGCACCACAACCATAGAGTCTGTGATCCACAGCCCAGACATAGCAACTACTGAAGCCTGCATGCCCTAGAGACCATACTCTGCAACAAGAGAAGCCACCATGATGAGAAGACCAAGTATCACAAATAGAGAGTAGCCCCTGCTCTCTGCAACTAGAGAAAAACCTGTGCAGCAATGAAGACGCAGAACAGCCAAAAATAATTAAATTAAATTAATAGATTAAATTAATAAATTAAATTATATTTAAAAAGAACTATTAATAAATTAAATTATATTTAAAAAGAGCTATCCTAATCCCAAAGAAAGGCAATGCCAAAGAGTGCTCAAACTACCGCACAATTGCACTCATCTCACACGCTAGTAAAGTAATGCTCAAAATTCTCCAAGCCAGGCTTCAGCAATATGTGAACCGTGAACTTCCTGATGTTCAAGCTGAATTTAGAAAAGGCAGAGGAACCAGAGATCAAATTGCCAACATCCGCTGGATCATGGAAAAAGCAAGAGAGTTCCAGAAAAACATCTATTTCTGCTTTATTGACTATGCCAAAGCCTTTGACTTTGTGGATCACAATAAACTGTGGAAAATTCTGAGAGAGATGGGAATACCAGACCACCTGATCTGCCTCTTGAGAAATCTGTATGCAGGTCAGGAAGCAACAGTTAGAACTGGTCATGGAACAACAGACTGGTTCCAAATAGGAAAAGGAGTACGTCAAGGCTGTATATTGTCACTGTGTTTATTTAACTTATATGCAGAGTACATCATGAGAAATGCTGGACTGGAAGAAACACAAGCTGGAATCAATATTGCCGGGAGAAATATCAATAACCTCAGATATGCAGATGATACTACCCTTATGGCAGAAAGTGAAGAGGAACTAAAAAGCCTCTTGATGAGAGTGAAAGTGGAGAGTGAAAAGGTTGGCTTAAAGCTCAACATTCAGAAAACGAAGATCATGGCATCTGGTCCCATCACTGCATGGGAAATAGATGGAGAAACAGTGGAAACAGTGTCAGACTTTATTTTTCTGGGCTCCAAAATAACTACAGATGGTGACTGCAGCCATGAAATTAAAAGACGCTTACTTCTTGGAAGGAAAGTTATGACCAACCTAGATAGCATATTCAAAAGCAGAGACATCACTTTGCCAACAAAGGTTCGCCTAGTCAAGGCTATCGGGGAAGGCAATGGCACCCCACCCCAGTACTTTTGCCTGGAAAATCCCATGGACGGAGGAACCTGGTAGGCTCCAGTCCGTGGGGTCGCTAAGAGTCGGACACGACTGAGTGACTTCACTTTCACTTTTCACTTTCATGCATTGGAGAAGGAAATGGCAACCCACTCCAGTGTTCTTGCCTGGAGAATCCCAGGGACAGGGGAGCCTGGTGGGCTTCCGTCTATGGGGTCGCACAGGGTCGGACACGACTGAGGCGACTTAGCAGCAGCAGCAGTCAAGGCTATGGTCTTTCCTGTGGTCATGTATGGATGTGAGAGCTGGACTGTGAAGAAGGCTGAGAGCCGAAGAATTGATGCTTTTGAACTGTGGTGTTGGAGAAGACTCTTGAGAGTCCCTTGGACTGTAAGGAGATCCAACCAGTCCATTCTGAAGGAGATCAGCCCTGGGATTTCTTTGGAAGGAATGATGCTAAAGCTGAAACTCCAGTATTTTGGCCACCTCATGCGAAGAGTTGACTCATTGGAGAAGACTCTGATGCTGGGAGGGATTGAGGGCAGGAGGAGAAGGGGACGACAGAGGATGAGAGGGCTGGATGGCATCACTGACTCGATGAATGTGGGTCTGAGTGACCTCCAAGAGCTGATGATGGATAGGGAGGCCTGGCGTGCTGCAGTTCATGGGATCGCAAAGAGTCGGACACGACTGAGTGACTGATCTGATCTGATCTGATCCTAATCAAGGTTCTCCAGAGAAACAGACCCAAATAGGTGTGTGTGTGTGTGTGTGTGTGTGTGTGTGTGTGTGTGTGTGTGTGTATGTGTGTCTCAGTTCTAGTCTAAAGGCTAGAAGCTGTTTTAGAAACAGAAAAGCCAACATATCAATTCAAAGACAGGCAGGAAAACCCTCTTACTTGGGGGAGGGTCAGCCTTTTGCTATATTTAAGTCTTTATCCAACTGGATGAAGACGTCTCACATTATGGAGGGCAATCTCTTTGACTCAGTCTACCATGAAAAAGTTAATCTTATCCAATAACACCTTTAAAATACACATAGAAAAATGGTTGAGCAAATACCTGAAAACTCTGTGTTCCATTCTAATTGACATATGAAAGTAACCATCACAAGAACTTTATAAAGATTATTTTTCTCATTTATAAATCAGATCAGATAAGATCAGATCAGTCGCTCAGTCGTGTCCGACTCTTTACGACTCCATGAACCGCAGCACGCCAGGCCTCCCTGTCCATCACCAACTCCCGGAGGTCACTCAGACTCACATGCATCGAGTCAGTGATGCCATCCAGCCATCTCATCCTCTGTTGTCCCCTTCTCCTCCTGCCCCCAATCCCTCGCAGCATCAGAGTCTTCTCCAACGAGTCAGCTCTTCGCATGAGGTGGCCAAAATACTGGAGTTTCAGCTTTAGCATCATTCCTTCCAAAGAAATTCCAGGGCTGATCTCCTTCAGAATGGACTGGTTGGATCTTGCAGTCCAAGGGACTCTCAAGAGTCTTCTCCAACACCACAGTTCAAAAGCATCAATTCTTCGGCGCTCAGCATTCTTCACAGTCCAGCTCTCACATCCATACATGACCACAGGAAAGACCATAGCCTTGACTAGGCGAACCTTTGTTGGCAAAGTAATGTCTCTGCTTTTGAATATGCTATCTAGGTTGGTCATAACTTTTAAGCGTCTTTTAATTTTATGGCTGCAGTCACCATCTGCAGTGATTTTGGAGTCCAGAAAAATAAAGTCTGACACTGTTTCCACTGTTTCTCCATCTATTTCCCATGTAGTGATGGGACCAGATGCCATGATCTTTGTTTTCTGAATGTTGAGCTTTAAGCCAACCTTTTCACTCTCCACTTTCACTTTCATCAAGAGGCTTTTTAGTTCCTCTTCACTTTCTGCCATAAGGGTGGTATCATCTGCATATCTGAGGCTATTGATATTTCTCCCAGCAATCTTGATTCCAACTTGTGTTTCTTCCAGTCCAGCATTTCTCCTGATGTACTCTTCATATAAGTTAAATAAACATGGTGACAATATACAGCCTTGACGTACTCCTTTTCCTATTTGGAACCAGTCTGTTGTTCCATGACCAGTTCTAACTGTTGCTTCCTGACCTGCATACTGATTTCTCAAGAGGCAGATCAGGTGGTCTGGTATTCCCATCTCTTTCAGAATTTTCCAGAGTTTATTATGATCTACACAGTCAAAGGCTTTGGCATAGTCAATAAAGCAGAAATAGATGTTTTTCTGGAACTTTCTTGCTTTTTCCATGATCCAGCGGATGTTGGCAATTTGATCTCTGGTTCCTCTGCCTTTTCTAAAACCAGCTTGAACATCAGGAAGTTCATGGTTCACATATTGCTGAAGCCTGGCTTGGAGAATTTTGAGCATTACTTTACTAGTGTGTGAGATGAGTGCAATTGTGCGGTAGTTTGAGCACTCTTTGGCATGGCCTTTCTTTGGGATTGGGATGAAAACTGACCTTTTCCAATCTTGTGGCCACTGCTAAGTTTTCCAAATTTGCTGGTATGTTGGGTGCAGCACTTTCACAGCATCATCTTTCAGGATTTGGAATAGCTCCACTGGAATTCCATCACCTCCACTCTTTGTTCGTAGTGATGCTTTCTAAGGCCCACTTATAAATAAAACTCAATAAATTAATAAAGATGTTGCCAGTTTAAGGATGTAACTATCCAGGGAATCAATTAAAGTTTTTGAGTGCAGTGAATTTATTGTTTATTTGTTTTGTTTGTTGTAACACGAGTGCTGTCTCTACCTCAAGAAAATAAAGACTGGGTCAATGTTGGCTAGGTACGAAATATTTCAGATTTTAAGAGCAGCAACCATTACTAGCTTCCAGTCATATAATACATTTTCACAATCTCTTTCTCTCACTCTCCTATCAGTATCTATCTGTATTTATGCATATATAGACATGTACACACATGTGCATATATGTATGTATACACACTTCATTGTATGTATGCATGTGTATTAGATATGTACACATATATTGTTGCTGCTCAGTCCCACAGTCATGTCCAAATCTTTGCAACCCCATGGACTTCAGCACACCAGACTTCCCCCTTGCTTCAACCTCCCAGAGCTTGCTCAAGCCCATGTTCATTGAGTCAGTGATGCAATCCAGCTGGCTTATCCTCTGTCATCCCCTTCTCCTGCCTTCAATCTTTCCCAGCATCAGGATATTTTCCAATGAGCTGGGTCTTTTTGTCAGGTGGTGAAAGTATTGGAACTTCAGCTTTAGCATCAGTCCTTCCAATGAATATTCAGGACTGATTTCCTTTAGGACGGACTAGTTTGATAATTTTGCAGTCCAAGGGACTCTCAAGAGCCTTCTCCAACACCACAGTTTAAAAGCATCAATTCTCTGGCACTCAGCCTTCTTTATGATCCAAATCTCACAGCCATACATGACTACTGGAAGAAAAAAAAAAGAGCTTAGACTATACAAAGCATTTTTGGCAAGCTGATATCTCTACTTTTTATTATACTGCCTAGGTTTATCATAGCTTTTCTTTCAAGTAGCAATCATCCTTTAGTTTCATGGCTGCAGTCACCATCTGTAGTGATTTTGGAACCCAGAAAATAAAATCTAACACTGTTTCCATTGTTTCCCCATATATTTGCCAAGAAGTGATGGGAATAGATTCCATGATCTTAATTTTCTGAATGTTGAGTTTTAAGCCAGCTTTTTCACTCTCCTCTTTCACCTAGATCAAAAGGTTCTTTAGTTTCTCTTTGCTTTCTGCCATGAGGGTAGTGTCTTCTGCATATCTGAGGTTATTGATATTTCTCCTGGCCATCTTGATTCCAGGTTGTGCTTCATCCAGCCCAGCATTTTGCATGTTGTGCTCTGCATATAAGTTAAATGAGCAGGGTGACAATGTAAGCCTTGATGTATCCCTTTACCAATTTGGAACCAGTCCATGTTCACTGTCTGGTTCTAACTATTGTTTCTTGACCTACATACAAGTTTCACAGGAGGCAGGTAAGGTGGTCTGGTATTCCCATTACTTTAAGAATTTCCCACAGTTTGTTGTGATGCACACAAAGGCTTGGACATAGTCAATGAAGCAGAAGTAGATGATGTTTTTCTGGAATTCTCTAGCTTTTGCAATGAGCCAATGTGTTGACAATTTGATCTTTGGTTCCTCTGTCTTCTAAATCTAGCTTGTACATCAGGAAGTTCTCAGCTCATGTGCTGTTGAAACCTAGCTTGGAGGACTTTTGAGCATTCCTTTGCTAGCATGTGAAATGAGTGCAATTGAACATTATTTGGCACTGGCCTTCTTTGGAGTTAGAATGGAAACGTATCTTTTTCAGTCCTGTGGCCACTGCTGAGATTTCCAAATTTACTTGTATATGGAGTGCAACACTTTAACAGTATCATCTTTTAGGATTTGAAATAACTCAGCTGGAAATCAATCACTTCCACTAGCTTTGTTCATACTGATGCTTTCTAAGGCCCACTTGACTTCGCACTTGAAGATGTCTGGCCCTAGGTGAGTGAGCACACAATCATGGTTATCTGGGTCATTAGGATATTTTTTGTATAGTTCTGTGTATTCTTGAAACCTCTTCTTAATATCTTCTGCTTCTGTTGGGTCCATACTGTTTGTGTCCTTTATTATGCCCATCTTTGCTTGATGTATTTCCTTGGTATCTCTAATTTTCTTGAAGATATCTCTAGTCTTTTCAATTTATTATTTTCTTCTATTTCTTTTCATTGATTATTGAGGAAGGCTCTATTATTTCTCACTGCTATTCTTTGGAATTCTGCATTTAGGTGGATATATCTTTCATTTTCTCTTTTGCCTTTCACCTCTCTTTTCTTAGCTGTTCGTAAGACCACCTCAGACAACCATTTTGCCTTTTTACATTTATTTTCCTTGGCGGTTATTTTGCTTACCATCTCCTGTACAATATTATGAAGCTCTGTCTATAGTTCTTCAGGCACTCTGTCTATCATATCTAATCCCTTGAATCTGTTTGTCATTTCCACTGTATAATCATAAGGGATTTGATTTAGGTCATACATAATTGGTCTAGTGGTTTTTCCTACTTTCTTCAAGTTAAGTCTGAATTTTGCAATAATGAGTTCATGATCTGAACCACAGTCAGCTCCTGGTCTTGTTTTTGCCCACTGTATATATCTTTTCCATTGTTGGCTACAAAGAATATAATCATTCTGATTTAAGTATTAACCATCTGGTGATTTCCATGTATAGAGTTGTCTCCTGTGTTGCTGGAAAAGGGTGTTTTCTATGACCAGTAGGTTCTCTTGGCAAAACTTTGTTAGCTTTTGCCCTGCTTAATTTTGTACTTCAAGGTCAAACTTGGCCAATTACATCAGGTATCTCTTGACTCCCTACTTTTGCATTCCAGTCCCCTATGATAAAAAGGACATTTATACATATATAAATTTATATGCTATGCTATGCTAAGTCACTTCAGTTATGTTCGACTCTGTGTGACCCCAGAGACAGCAGCCCACCAGGCTTCCCCGTCCCTGGGATTCTCCAGGCAAGAACACTGGAGTGGGTTGCCATTTCCTTCTCCAATGCATGAAAGTGAAAAGAGAAAGTGAAGTTGCTCAGTCATGTCCGACTCTTAGCGACCCCATGGACTGCAGCCTACCAGGCTCTTCCGTCCGTGGGATTTTCCAGGCAAGAGTACTGGTGTAGGGTGCCATTGCCTTCTATATATGTATATATATATATATGTATGTGTATATATATGCATGTATATATATGAAATATATATAAATATATTTATATAATATATGCATATATAATGTTTTGAATATATATTTCACATATATACATATATATTTATATATTATATAAATATATTAATATTTATATGCTATGCTAAGTCACTTCAGTTGTGTCCGACTCTGTGCGACCCCATAGACGGCAGCCTACCAGGCTCTGCCGTCCCTGGGATTCTCCAGGCAAGAACACTGGAGTGGGTTGCCATTTCCTTCTCCAAGGCATGAAAGTGAAAAGTCAAAGTGAAGTCGCTCAGTCGTGTCCGACTCTCAGCGACCCCATGGACCGCAGCCTAACGGGCTTCTCCGTCCACGGGATTCTCCAAGCAAGAGTACTGGAGTGGGGTGCCATTGCCTTCTCCGATATTTATATAAATATCAATATATTGTTAGCTTTTGCCCTGCTTAATTTTATACTTCAAGGTCAAACTTGCTGGTTACATCAGGTATCTCTTGACTGCCTACTTTTGCATTCCAGTCCCCTATGATAAAAAGGAAATTTATGCATATATAAATGTATATATATATGTATATATATATATGTGTGTATATATATATATATATGCTGCTGCTAAGTCGCTTCAGTCGTGTCCAACTCTGTGCGACCCCACAGACGAAAGCTCACCAGGCTCCCCTGTCCCTGGGATTCTCCACGCAAGAACACTGGAGTGGGTTGCCATTTCCTTCTCCAATGCATGAAAGTGAAAAGTGAAAGTGAAGTCGCTCAGTCGTGTCCGACTCTCAGCGACCCCATGGACTGGAGCCTACCAGGCTCCTCCGTCCATGGAGTTTTCCAGGCAAAAGTACTGGGGTGGGGTGCCATTGCCTTCCCCGATATATATATATACACATTATATATATACATATATGTATATATATAATGTTTTGAATATATATTTCATATATATGTATATATATGTACGTGTATATGTATATATGTATATATATGAAATATATATATTTATGTAATATATAGAAATATATATGCATATATATGAAATATATATTCAAAACATTATATATAATATATTTATATATACTATATAAATATATATTTCATATATATACACATATATATATTCAAAACATTAGGCTTCCTTGGTTCCTCAGAGAGGAAAGAGTCTGCCTGTAATGTGGGAGAACTGGATTCAATCCCTGAGTCGAGAAGATCCCTGGAGAAATGAATGGCTACCCACTCCAATATTCTTGCATGGAAAATTCAGTGGACAGAGGAGACTGGGAGGCTACAGTCTATGGGGTCACAAAGATGCAGACACGACTGAGTGACCAACACACACACAAACACACACACACACATTACAAATATTATCACGGTAAATGTCTGAAAATATTTCCAAATGCCCTTGAGGAACAAAATCCCCCCAAGGTGAGGATCACTGGCCTAAATATATGCCTGGAAATACAGCAGGTTGTATTGCAAGAGAACATTGATCCTTGGGAATCCACTGCTTTATAGAAGTCTGTTAGTAAGTTTGTTCTTTTTTCTGAAGAGACATCACCTCAGTTCTCAGGGTTGCTCATCACAAATACAATTATGGCCTTGACAAAGATACATCTTTGACTTGAACTTGATGTATAACCACAAAGCAGACTGGAATACAAGAGACCTATGGAGAAGTGTCTCCCAACATCCACACTGTTGACTATAGACTTTAATTAGTAATCACTCAGTGGGAATATAAAGCCAAAATGCAGTCCCCTCTGGGACTTCCCAAGTGGTACAGTGGTAAAGAATTTGCCTGCTAATACAGGAGACATGGTTTCAATCCCTGAGTGGGAAAGATCCCCCAGAGTAGCAAATGGCAACCCATTCCAGTATTCTTGCCTGGAAAATTCCATGGACAGAGGAGCCTGGTGGGCTGCAGTCCATGGGATTGCAAAGAGTCAGACATGGCTGCACACTTGTGCACAGTCCCTTCTAATTTGCATTTGGTTGTGTTAAGTCATTTCAGTCGTGTCCAACTCTTTGCAGTCCTGCCAGGATCCTCTGTCCATGGGATTCTCTAGGCAAGAATACGGGAATGGGTTGCCAAGCCCTCCTCTAGGGGATCTCCCCAACTCTGGGATCGAACCCACATTTCTTTTGTCTCCAGCATTGGCAGATGGATTCTATACCACTAGCAGCATCTAATTTGCATTTATGTCCTCAAATGTAAAGCCAAGATCCTATGTTCTTAATTTCGAATTCCTTTTTTTTTTAGACAAAAGTGCTCATTTAGACTTAATCTAGATTAGTTCATCACTTGGACCTCCTTCCAATGTAGGATAATGAGGCAGTTTAGCACTCCTAACTGCTTATGTTGAATTATTTTACTATGTTCAATCGGCTAGTCATGTTGGACTCTTTTTGACCCCATGGATTGCAGCATCCATGACCTCCCTATCCCTCATCATCTCCCAGTTTTTCCAAGTTCATGTTCATTGCACTGGTGATACCATCCAGCCTTCTCATCTTCTGATGCCCTCTTTTCCTTCTGCCCTCAAATAATATCAGAGTTAGTAACCATAAATGTCTTAATAATTGATTATTTTCTGAGGTGCTTTTGGCATCTCATCTTGCCCATGCAGTATCTGCGAATTTGCTAAGGGGAAACTGGGGATAGAACATCAGCTGAAACTACAAAGTTACTTTTTTCTAGGTAACTGCCATTGCATTTGAACATAAAACCCAACAATGTTTTAAAATGGAGTCAAATTTGATTTTATTTAAATGTACTTTCTGACTCAATTCCAGGTTAGTCTATTTGCAATAATGTATCAGGAACTTGAAAAACCAAGATAAGAAATTAAACATTTGTTGTTGGTGCATATGTTTGTTTGTACACATGCAGGGCTATGTAATTTAAGAACTGAATTTTTAGGAAAGAATCCAGATGGAAAGAGCTTTTTCTATTTAAAACAACGAAACAAAAGTCTTATAGTATGCTGGCACACATAATGGTCTCCTGCATAAGTGGCAGCACGTGAATTTCAATGGCATTCATTTTAGGGTTGTAGCATACTGGCTCAAAGAAAGTAAGTACCTTTATCCACTGGACACCCAGATATATTCAAGAGCACTCAAAACTAAGATGGTGGCTTTTAACTTTAGAGATATGTGCCAAAGGACTCATTTAGCTGGAGTCCTTTTGAGATTTAATAATTCCAATTTGTTCATCATTAGTGATGAGGGAAACTCTCCCAAACAGAAGTATCACATTTGAGCCCTTAATAAGGAATTCAAATTATAATTCCAAGCATGAATGGGGCCTGTTCATGGAGTCAGGCAAGAATAAGCACTAAGACCCCCTCCTCAAGGAAAAACGTGAATCGATTCATAATACCTGCTTTTTAATTTCATCTTTTAAAAAATTTATTGTGAGCATAGCTATACAAATTGCAAATGTATAACTCAGTAAATGTTCACAAATATATGTGCTTATGTGGCCATCATCCAACCTCAACTGCATAAAAATTTCAACAATCCAGAAAGCTTCATTATGTACCTTCAAATCAGTGCCCCTTAAACTGTGTTGAGTCATTCTCTGTCTTAATTATTTTTAACTTATTTTATTCAAGTATAGTTGATTTAAAATGTTTTATTAATTTCTGCTGTATAGTAAAATTATTGTCACGCCTATATATACATTACTTTCATTTTTTTTTTCCATTATAGTTTATCACAGGATATTGAATATAGTTTCCTATGCTATACAGTAGGAGCTTGTTATAACTTATCCATTCTATAGGTAATAGTTCAGTTCAGTTCAGTCACTAGTTGTGTCTGACTCTTTGCGACCCCACAAACCACAGCACGCCAGTCCTCCCTGTCCATCACCAACTCCCAGAGTTCACCCAAACTCATGTCAATTGAATCAGTAATGCAATCTAACCATCTCATCCTCTGTCATCTCCTCCTTCTGCCTCCAATCTTTCCCAACATCAGATTCTTTTCAAATGAGTCAGCTCTTCACATCAGGTGACCAAAGTATTGGAGTTTCAACTTCAACATCAGTCCATCCAATGAACATCCAGGACTGCTCACCTTCAAAATGGACTGGTTGGATCTCCTTGCAGTCCAAGGGACTCTCAAGAGTCTTCTCCAACATCACAGTTCAAAAGCATCAATTCTTCAGCGTTCAGCTCTCTTTATGGCCCAAATCTCACATCCATACATGACTACTGGAAAAACCACAGCCTTTACTAGACGGACCTTTGTTGACAAAGTAATGTCTCTGCTTTTGAATATGCTATCTAGATTGATCATAACTTTCCTTCCAAGGAGTAAGTATCTTTCAATTTCATGGCTGCAATCACCATCTGCAGTGATTTTGGAGCCCACAAATATAAAGTCAGTCACTGTTTCCACTGTTCCTCCATCTATTTTCCATGAAGTGATGGGACCGGATGCCATGATCTTCGTTTTCTGAATGTTGAGCTTTAAGCCAACTTTTTACCTCTCTTCTTTCACTTTCATCAATGGGCTTTTTAGTTGTTCTTCACACTCTGCCATAAGGGTGGTGTTGTCTGCATATCTTAGGTGATTGATATTTCTCCTGGCAATCTTGATTCCAGCTTGTGCTTCTTCCAGCCCAATATTTTTCATGATGTACTCTGCATATAAGTTAAATAAGCAGAGTGACAATATACAGCCCTGATGTACTCCTTTTCCTATTTGGAACCAGCCTGTTGTTCCATGTCCAGTTCTAACTGTTGCTTCCTGACCTGCATACAGGTTTCTCAAGAGGCAGGTCAGGTGGTCTGGTATCCTCATCCCTTTCAGAATTTTCCACAGTTTATTGTTATCCACACAGTCAAAGGTTTTGGCATAGTCAATAAAGCAGAAATAGATGTTTTTCTGGAACATGTGTCTGCTATTCCTAAACTTTTGCTATCATTGACTTTTACAAATGGCAAATATATAAAATACAAAAATAGTGTCTTTTCTTAAATCTGCATCATTTTCTTAAAACCATTACTTAATCACTTTTTAGGTGATAGTATGCAAATCTTGGTATGGCCAAAATTCCTTAAGATCATCTACAATGTTCTAAGTCACCAGTACCTACTGATACTTGACCTATAATTATTTTATTCTTTATTTTACTATTATAATATTAGGTCAATGACCTTACACAAGAACATTTACAAGAACAAGGTTTAAAAAAAATGGCAGGTAAGAAAGCATATCAAGGGAGGTAGTATAAAAACTGAGATTCTTAGCAGGAGCTAAAATAAGCATGGGGATGAGTAAAAGTGTATTGTTATAGTACATTTTCCTAGTAAGTTCAGATTTCCCATTGAAGGAAGCCCTTTGCAAAGAGAAAACAACAAAAAAAAACCCTATTCTTCTGTTACTTTAGCTATTTGAACTCTTATGAAACTTAATTAAAGAAGACAGAGAAAAGTCCTCCAATTGTGTCATTTCTTGTTAAAGAACCATCCTTGGTTGTTTAATGGAAATAGACATTCATTTTCCCATCATTATTTTTTGTTTTAATAGAGAAGTATTTTTTTTCCTCTCTAAACAGCGACCTTGCATTCAACACAAGCACGCATGCACACACACACACACACACAAATACAGATACAAGAGAAAAGATTTATATTTCTCTAACCAAATTTGTTCTTCTTATGTCTGTTTTCCAATAATATAATTACGATGCAACACAGAAAATATAGGTGTCAAGAGCTGCATAGTCATTCTGGCTTATTAAAGGTCTGAGTGGGATAACTAGAGGTAGGCCTGCTAATAAAAGCATATCATTCATGGCATCAGAGCAGTGAAAATAACATTAGCTTTTGTGATTATTGTCCTAGGCCTGAAGGGGATAAACAGTGGAAGACATCTAAGAGGACGTTAAGTCTGCCTTGGCTTGGTTCATTTGTACAGGCTTTCTGAATGGGATGGTATTGCCACTGATGAGTTTCTTTGAAATGACTGTTTTCTCCAGCTGTATTTTATAAATGGTTGTTGCATTAAAGAGTAAATGAAACTTCCCTGAAGAACACACTCCACCATGACTTTAGTGTCTTTACTGACACGTCTGTGAAGACGGATGGACCCTAAAGAGCTAGCTGCAAACTAAGTGAGTCATATTTGTCTCTCAGGGATGTTTTATATGCTGCAAAGTGTGACAAAGGCCATTACAGAGATTATATTTCCCAGCAATGAATCTGCCGTCCATCCTCTGCTATTTCAAACATTCAGACAAATGCTATAGAATTACTTCTGGCCTGGAAAGCTAGCAGTCATTGACTAGCTGCCCTGATATTTTCCCTGAAGACAGGGCAATGCTGGTAAATTTCTTATTTGAGAATGGGTAGTGAAAAAAATAAAATAAAAATTACTTTCTAAATTCTACCTACTCAAAGCTTTTAAAAACTGTTTTCTGGAGTTTATGTTGATACTCATATATGTTCCTAATGTTCAACTAAATGAAAATTCTCAATCCCACAAAACATTGTTAGTTTTCTTCTCAAATGGGCATCTAGTCAAACTATCTGTTTACAGATATTAAAATGGTTCAGTCAAGGCAAGTAAAATCCTTCTTTTATTTGTTGAACAATTCCTAAGCTTGGAATGGGTCTCTGACCTTGAGAGGATGATGAGAGTAAAATGAGATCACACTTTATAGCAAAGGAATATAATCGAGTCACTGATTATTTGATGCCAATCAGAAAGTGTTCACACTAATACACTTACTAAATACACTTATGATCTGACCAATGTTTCCAGGAAGTAAGGTCAATTCAAGATTGTTGTTAAAGGATGAATTGATGACTTGACAAGTGTGAAATTGGACCACAGTTTTAAGACACATGGATGCAGTGAAAACACATGTGCTGCTTATTAAAGCCATATTAGACCCAAGAAAGGAAGGCGCTCTTTGGTCCAGAGTGCCCATTCATTCTATGATTTCTAACGTTGCTAGTGGCTCAACATCCTGTATGTGTATATGCTCAGGACTAAACAGACATCTCCTGTGGCTCCTGCCTTAGTAGGCAGATTCTTTACCACTGAGCCACCTAGGAAGCCATCTCACATCCTGTATCTGTTCCCAAATTCCTCAGTATGTGTAGACTCTGAACCATAACTTTTGGCATATCTGCAATTGTGTCCTTTGTATCTCTGATGGAGTTTCACTTTATACCCAAAGCTCCATTTCTCAAATCAGGGACAGAATCTTCTGTTTTCTCATCACTGACATTAAGTATTATGTTCATGTGATCCTGGAGTAGTGTCACATGTTGTACTTAGCTGAAACAAATGGTAAGTGGAATATTATTATGAATGAATCCAAAAGTAACAAAACAAAAGTATCAGTAACACAAATGCATATTTTTATGCATGTGCTAATTCTCTTGAAACTAATTTTATATACATATTAGAATGCTTGTAATGATATGTCATATATGTAATATATACATATTATTATATATACTAGAATAATGTATAATATAGTTTCACCATGGTTTTCCTTTTAATAAACAACACAGTCTCTGCAACTTCACCCTTCCCTTTGCCACATGAGAGAAGCCATAATGCTCAGCAGAGAAACTTATGCATGTAAAATTACATGAAAACAACAAAAAATAGTGACAAATCTACTTTCTGTCATCTTAGAAAGTTAATCAGCTTCTTCCAGGAACAGTATTATATCTAAAGAACTGGAGGTAGGCATAGCAGGCAGATGAAAGCATAACATGACTAAGAATATAATAAAGAATTAATTTTGTATTCCTGGGAAATTTCTAGATCCTGTGTGTCTCCTTATTATTGGAGAACTCTGACTCCAAATCTAGCTAGACCCCAAATCCAAGAATGGGAGTTGGTGAAGGACAGAGAACTCTGGCATGCTGCAGTCCACTGGGTCGCAAAGAGTTGGACAGAACTGAGCAACTGAGCAGAACTGAAACCCCAAATGACTCATTGCCATGCTGGCTAACAGTTAGTTACTTGGAAATAATTAATATGGCTTGTTGTAATGCATTTTTCCTTCACCCTTAAAAAAATGTGCATGTGTATTAGGAAATGGCAACCCACTCCAGTGTTCTTGCCTGGAGAATCCCAGGGATGGGGAAGCCTGATGAGCTTCCATCTATGGGGTCGCACAGAGTCGGACACGACTGGAGCGACTTCGCAGCAGCAGCAGCAGCAGTATGTATATAAACATATCACATGGATATATACCTTTATTATACAATTCAGATAGTCTTGATAAGTTGCTGAGTAAGAATTAATAATCACAGCTTTGTGTAAGTGGTAAGGAAAAACCTACCACAGCAACTAGATAAGAGACAAAAACCAGTTGACTGAATTGACTTAGAATATAGCAGAAAAATGGAAGTAATGTCAAGAGCTCAGGAGAACCAGGTTTGTTTTGCTGATAAATTAGGTTTGCATAAAGATTTGTCAAGTTGATAAACCAGGTTTTGTTTTCCATTTTGGCTGTGCCATATGGCATATGAGATCCCAGTTCCCAAACCAGGGAACTTGGCCCCTGTGTTAGAAATGCAAAGTTCTAACCACTGGACAACAAAAGAGGTCATGATAAATTAGAGTTTCAAATTAGGGTTTTAAATATGTTAAGATCACTGTCAGAAAGAGGACTGAAAACATCATGAAGTATGTAGCTCTAGCTACATAGTAGCTAGTAGATTAGATGCTAGATAATTAAATTTTAGCCAGCAGTCCTAAAGATCTTAATCTGTTCGATGAGCTTTGCATGTTCTCCCCTTCTACTTCTTTCCAATTAAAGTTCAACCCACTATTTAAAACAAACAAACTAAACAAGGCAAGAAAATTAAAACAAACTCCATACCTGGAATTTCTGCTGCTATAAGAGGAGATAGAGAAAAGCAAGGAGTTAATTTTTCATATAAAAATTTTCATGTTATGTTCAGAAAATGTTCATAGCTATGATATATCATTAAACAGGTATATAAAATAAACTATATGTCTATGTTTGATAATTATAAATGTATATAATCTATTTCCCAATTTTTATGGAGAGCAGGAAAAAAGTGTAAAAGTGAGGATTTAGAAAGTATGAGACATTTTGAAATGGGGTTATATAGGATACCCAACTTCCAGATGTTCAATCTGGTTTTAGAAAAGGCAGAGGAACCAAAGATCAAATTGCCAACATCCACTCCATCATTGAAAAAGTAAGAGAGTTCCAGAAAAACATCTATTTCTGTTTATTGACTATGCCAAAGCCTTTGACTGTGTGGATCACAATAAACTGTGGAAAATTCTGAATGAGATGGGAATACCAGACCACCTGACCTGCCTCTTGAGAACTCTGTATGCAGGTCAGGAAGCAATAGTTAGAACTGGACATGAAACAACAGACTGGTTCCAAATAGGAAAAGGAGTTCATCAAGGCTGTATATTGTCACCGTTTGTTTAACTTATATGCAGAGTACATCATGAGAAATGCTGGACTGGAAGAAGCAAAATTTGGAATCAAGATTGCTGGGAGAGCCACCACTTTGGGTAGTAGGGAAGTAGTGACAAATGTGATCCTGTCCTAAATAATATATTGTGGTAAAGATAGACCTACCAATACAAAATACCAAGATGTGCCTAAGATGAGGACACCCAAACTGGACTTCAAGTTTCCTGAACTTTTCATTTCCAGATTAAACCTCCTAATATAGGATGAATTCAACATTTTTTTTTTTAAGAGTTCTTTGTGATTAAAAACAGAAAGCCATTAGTTAAGAAATTACATATATTCCTCCCCACCATCACTCCCCTTCTTTCTTTCCATTCCCTTCCCACCCTCATTGATCCTTTCCTTTATCCATTTTCCCCTGCAAAAAAACAAACAAACAATATACCACAAATAGTTTTTTCAAAAAAAAAAAAAAATTTACCTAGCTGATTATGATGAAAAAAAAAAAAAAAAAAATCTACGGGCCTGGCTCACCGAAGCTTGGTCTCCCTGTGTCATTCTTTCTTGTTTCCTTTTCCTCCTTTTCTCCTCTGTAAAAAAAAAAAAAAAAAAAAAAAAAGATTGCTGGGAGAAATATCAATAACCTCAGATATGCAGATGACACCACCCTTATGGCAGAAAGTGAAGAGGAACTAAAAAGCCTCTTGATGAAGATGAAAGTGGAGCGTGAAAAAGTTGGCTTAAAGCTTAACATTCAGAAAACGAAGATCATGGCATCTGGTCCCATCACTACATGGGAAATAGATGGGGAAACAGTGGAAACAGTGTCAGACTTTCTTTATCTGGGCTCCAAAATCACTACAGATGGTGACTGCAGCCATGAAATTAAAAGATGCTTACTCCTTGGAAGGAAAGTTATGATCAACATAGATCACATATTCAAAAGCAGAGACATTACTTTGCCAACAAAGGTCCATCTAGTCAAGACTATGGTTTTTCCTGTGGTCATGTATGGATGTGAGAGCTGGACTGTGAAGAAGGCTGAGCGCCAAAGAATTGATGCTTTTGAATTGTGATGTTGGAGAAGACTCTTGAGAGTCCCTTGGACTGCAAGGAGATCCAACCGGTCCATTCTGAAGGAAATCAGCCCTTGGATTTCTTTGGAAGGAATGATGCTAAAGCTGAAACTCCAGTATTTTGGCCACCTCATGTGAAGAGTTGACTCATTGGAGAAGACTCTGATGCTGGGAGGGATTGAGAGCAAGAGGGGAAGGGGACAACAGAGGATGAGATGGCTGGATGGCATCACTGACTAGATGGATGTAAGTCTCAGTGACCTCCAGGAGTTGGTGATGGACAGGGAGGCCTGGCGTGCTGCGATTCACGGGGTCTCAAAAAATCGGACACGACTGAGCGACTGATCTGATCCAATCTGATCTGAAATCACTGCAGATGGTGATTACAGCCATGAAATTAAAAGACACTTGCTCCTTGGAAGGAAAGTTATGACCAACCTAGATAGCATATTCAAAAGCAGAGACATTACTTTGCCAAAAAGGTCTGTCTAGTCAAGGCTATGATTTTTCCAGTAGTCATGTATGGATGTAAGCATTGGACTATGAAGAAAGCTGAGCACTGAAGAATTGATGCTTTTGAACTGTGGTGTTGGAGAAGACTCTTGAGAGTTCCTTGGACTGCAAGGAGATACAACCAGTCCATTCTAAAGATCAGTCTTGGGTGTTCTTTGGAAGGAATGATGCTAAAGCTGAAACTCCCATACTTTGGCCACCTCATGCGAAGAGTTGACTCATTGGAAAAGACTCTGATGCTGGGAGGGATTGAGGGCAAGAGGAGAAGGGGACGACAGGCTGAGATGGCTGGATGGCATCACCGACTTGATGGATGTGAGTTTGAGTGAACTCCAGGAGTAGGTAATGGAAAGGGAGGCCTGGCTAGCTGTGATTCATGGGGTCATAAACAGTCGGACACGACTGAGTGACTGAACTGAATTGAACTGAACTGAGGATACCCAAAAAGCAAATGTATCTAACAATGACTAATTAAATTTGGAGGACAGAAATAGGTAGTTATACAGTGAGTTTCCATGTCTTCAATGAAGGTTGAGGAATACTCAAATAGCTTTTTGGAGATTGTCTCTGCCAAACATATTCTTATTTTCCACATTGTTGTGTGAGTGCCAGAAGTTAATAACTAGGGAAAACTGTAAGTACATATTGTTCTATGCAACTGTGCCTAGCATTATCTCAGGGAGTAACTACTGAACAGTTCTGTGATTTAAATCCATGTTGTTCATCATCCTTCCAAAGTTTATCCATAGGGTTGCTGGAGAATTTCAGTCTTAGGACTGCAGTCTTAGAATTTTAGTCTTAGGATTGCAGGAGAATTGCAAGAGAATTTAAATCCATCACTTCAGGGCAAATAGATGGGGAAACAGTGGAAACAGTGGCAGACTTTGAATTTTGGGGCTCTAAATTCACTGCAGATGGTGACTTCTGCCATGAAATTAAAAGATACTTGTTCCTTGGAAGAAAGATATGACCAACCTAGACAGCAAATAAAAAAGCAGAAACATTACTTTGCCAAAACAAAGGTCCATCTCATCAAAGCTATGGTTTTTCTGTGGTCATGTATGGATATAACATTTGGACTACAAAGTAAAATGAGCACCAAAGAACTGATGCTTTTGAACTGTGGTGTTGGAGAAGATTCTTGAGAGCCCCTTGGACTGCAAGGAGATCCAACCAGTCCATCCTAAAGGAAATCAGTCCTGAATATTCATTGGAAGGACTAATGCTGAAGCTGAAACTCCAATACTTTGGCCACCAGATACGAAGAACTGATTAACTGGAAAAGACCCTGATGCTGGGAAAGATTGAAGGTGTGAGGGAAAGGAGGTGACAGAGGATGAGATGGTTGGATGGCATCACTAACTTGATGGACATGAGCTTGAGCAAGCTCCGGGAGTTGGTGCCAGACAGGGGAGCCTGGCATGCTGCAGTCAGAGTGTCAGAAAGAGATACAACTGAGCGACTGAACTGACTGTTCCAAGGTTTATTCTTAGGATTGCAAGAGAATTTCAGGGCAGCCTCATTTTACAGTTTTTCCCCTTTAGAATGTTTGCTTTGAATTATTTAAAATGATTGATGTGGATTCATTTAGTATATAATGTCACTATGTTACCACTCTCTTTAGGTCATTTAATCTTACTCAGCACATAGTGAAATCTATTACAAATAGTGCACAAGAATGAGAAATATGTGCCCCTTGCCAATCAAAATTATATGATTCATTCAAGATTACATGAAATTTCAAGAATCATTTCAAGATACATGAAATATCAAGATTCATTTCAAAATTACATAAAATCATTCAACTTTATTTCAGTTCATAAGGGAAATAGGAAGTTCTTATCTGAATAAGCCCAAAGACTGTTTTTAAGGCTTTGCTCTGGGATATTCATTAATGAGATCAGCTGCTGAAATAAAAATCAAACTTTGAACCATAGTTATTTTAGATTATTCCCACCTGGCAACTTGTTTTAGTGCTTCCTGCATTCCTCATTTAAAAAGTCCACTTCATATTTCATTTAGGGTCTCTCTGATGAAGGAACTATCTCCCCTTTTTCTGAGTACCCATGTTGTGTTTATAGTTGTAAGTTTAGTTTTACTCTGGGGTAGAAATGATATGTTTTAAAAAATATAACTAAGGAAGATTATATGAATTAAGTGGTTCATAAATTTGTTGTGTTCTTGGGATCATACCCTATTTTTCTATTAAGAACAATTTTCTGCCATTAGGAGTTCACCATTTAAGGTATTTTCAGCTGAAGATTTAACTTCTTGCTCAGTGGTGTCTACTCTTTTCAACTCTACAGACTGTATAGCCCACCAGGATCCTCTGTCCATGGAATTTTATAAGCAAGAATACTGAAGTGGGTTGCTATAGCCTTCCCTAGGGTATCTTCCCAACCCAGTGTTTGAACTCCCATCCTTTGGGTCTCCTGCTTTGGCAGGCAGATTCTTTACCAACTGCATCACCTGGAAAGCCCTTTTAATTTCTTGCTAAAACTCAGGAAAAGTCCTATGGATTATACAACCATTTAAACTGTCCTCAGTTACTTATACTTTACAGTAATTGAAGGATATGGAAATCAGTATTTATAGGAAGACTGCGATATCTCTTTGTTGTATTTACTCCCTTTCTGCTAGTGAAGGAAAGACACTCATTAACATTATACACTTGATAAAAAAAAAAAAAATCTGTAAGTTAAATTGCTATTCATGTGCATGGTAGATATCCAAAATGAGTTTTTGTGTACAAAGGTACCTGGTGTTACTTACATCGAGCACATTAAATCCTATCCTCCGATAAAGAATCAATTTAAATAGTTGGAAAATAAGTGCAATACAAGATATGAAGATGGTTTTAGGTTCAGAGACACAGAAAGTAAGTACATGGCTTTTGGATTTGACCAAAACTGGGTAGGAATCTCCTTTCTCACACTGACTCTGTCACCTTAAACACATTATATTTTACTAGTTTCTTCAGCTACAAAATATCAGTAATAGATAACCATTGTCTCCTGCAAGTTATTCTGTATATTCAGTGGTACATGATAGGTGTTCAATGGAAGATAATGATGTTGGAAATATTATAATAATGAGAGCTCAGGAAACATTGACTGGTAGTCAGCATATCACACACTGTTGCCATGTGGCATGCTAAATACAAACTATCATCTATCTATATTTAAATCACCACAATCTCCAAAATGCCCCTCAGGAGACAAGAACTACAAATTTGCTCTTTCTACAGTTTCAATTAAGAAAAAAATATTCTATACCTGGAGAGCTCTTATGAAAACAATTTAACAGTTTCACTTAAAACATGAAAAATAAAATAGAGAGCAAATCATTTGCGAATCAAGGCAAGAATCCAATTGCTAAAATTAAGATATCTAATGTTTTTTGCTTAATCACAAGGGACAGAAAACCCATTAACATCATCATTATTATTATCCTGATATTTTAGGAAATGTATGCTATAGTACACATAGTGTTACAAAATGCTTACTGTCACAACAAGAGGTAGACATTAGGATCATCTCTGTTTTACAGATGTGATTTTTGATGCACAGTGTTCACAACAGAAATCAGCTAGGTTTGTTGAATTAAATAAGTGGACTGTGCTTGTGCTAAGTCACCTCATTTGTGTCTGACTCTTTGAAATCCCATGGGCTGTAGACCTCTAGGCTCCTCTGTCCATGGGATTCTCCAGGCAAGAATATTGGAGTGGGTTGCCATCTCCTTCTCCAGTGAATCTTCCCAAACCAGATATCCAACCTGTGTTTCTTATGTCTCCTGCAGGCAGGTTCTTTACCACTAGCACCAGATGAATAAATTTATTAAAAGACCATTCCTGTCAGAAAAATTACCCAGGGCTATACAACTTGAAGTTTAGAAGGTTTTAAAACTAGGGTCCCATGTAGGAGAGGAAACAATAGGAATACTGATCTGATGTAAGGTTGTTGGTCAGGGCCATTGCTGAAACTTAAACATGATCAACCCCTAGACCTGTTCCAGGCTTGGGTGTCTGTATGCCCAAGGGATGGAAGGTAAAGGATTTAAAGACCAGAGCCACTGAGGACTTTGAACCTGGGTGCACAATCCACAGAGAAAAGTGACTGTCATGAGTTTCTAATAGCATTCCTCTGTCTCCACTTTTGGAGCATTTTTAGACATACTGATTCATGGGTTCCACTCAACAGATACAAAGGCAGAGGACCAGGAGGCTGAGGCACTCTTGATCAGCCAGAATTGAGAAGAGTGGAAACTCTGACCAGCTCTGAGGATGGCAAAACCAATACAATATTGTAAAGTTAAAAAATAAAATTTAAAAAAATAAAAATAAATAAATAAAATAAAATACTATATGACAAAAAAAATTTAAATGTTAAAGTCTTCCCTCTATCTGTTTCATGCCTAGAGAACAGAACTCTATTAGATCTGTTGAGTAAATAAAAAAGTAGGTGACTTAATTGAATATCCTTGACAGACTTCCTAAGTTAATATTGCATTTTTCATATCTAAGTTTAAACTTACCCAATGGCTTCCTATAATGACTCTGATCAATTTTCCAGTCACTTCCCAACTTGACTCAGTCTCACACCTCTTAGGCTCACATTCCCCTAATTCCTTCTCTCTAGTTAGTATCTTAGGGACTAATCATTACAAAAAGCACTCACAGCACATTCATTTATCATTAGAATTATTTGTGGCACTTTAAAATGTGGATGCTGTAGGTTCTTACAGTCTCATTTCCCATTTTTAATCCACATATAGGGCCAGTATGCACGCTCAGTCATGTTTGAGTCTTTGTGATCCCATGGCACCTCTGTCCATGAAATTTTCCAGGCAAGAATACTTGAGTGGCTTGCCATTTTCTACTCCAGTTTATCTTCCTGACCCAGGGATTGAACCTAGGTCTCCCACGTTGCAGGTGGATTCTTTACCACTGCACCATCCTGGAAGCCTATAGCCCACATATGCTTTGCTTAGTCCCATCCAACTCTTTATGACCCTGTGGACTATAGCCTTCCAGGCTCCTCTGTCCATGGAGATTCTCCAGGCAAGAATACTGGAGTGGGTTGCGATACCTTCCTCCAGGAGATCTTCTCAACCCAAGGATCAAACTCAGGTCTCCCACATTGCAGGTGGATTCTATACTGTCTGAGCCACCAGAGAAGTCCCAAAATACTGGAGTGGGTAATCTATCCCTTCTACAGGAGGAACTTCCTGACCCAGGAATTGAACCAAGTTCTCCTGCATTGCAGATGGATCCTTTACCAGCTGAGCTACTCAGGAAGCCCTATAATCCATATACTTACAGTCTATTGATAGTAAAATATTCACCCACAAACACACAACCTCACAGCTCTTCAGCCAAAGCTTTTGCTCATGTTGGTTCCTGTTGGCTCCCAGTTGTTAATGAGACTTACTGAGGCTCCTGCCTATCTCCAAGGAAGCAGTATATGAAAGCTCAAAGGATTCATTGCCTTCATCAATCTTAATAATAGTCATTTTTCATTCAGATAGACCACCATGAACTGTGGGATTCAAGGAAATGTTCCCTGCTTCTGGAAGCCTTCACACAATTTATAGAATTCATTGGTGAATTCTATAAATCTCACCAATGAATAGGCAATATTTAACAGAAAATTACTGTATATAGTGGCCTACCTTTTCACCTAGCTAAGCAGTACTATTTTGCAAACTTACCTTAAAATGAAATTTGACTTAAATTTATAATGCTTTTAATAAAAGCATTTATAATGCTTCATCTTTAGTAATACTGTTGGTTTTTGAGATATTAGTTTGTTTCTTCTTCCTTAGTCTTGAATTGCTAAAAAAAGAAAAATGTAGTCAAAGATAGCTACTTACAATGAAAGTACAGCTGAAACATTCTTTATAACAACTTAACAGGAGGGATATCGCACTGGAGATAAAATAGACAGCTAAATTAACTTGGCATAACATGAATCAAGACATTTCCTACAATCCTACATTAATTTGAGGAATAAAAACATTACTATTTAATGATGATTATGACATTAACTACTATAATTTTGGGCTTCTGTACTGGATGCCTTTAACTTAAATCTCAATATAATGATGCACTATATAAATTTATTAGTACTTTATTAATGCAAGGTAAATTATTTAAATATTGTTGCTAAGCTGTTGAACTATGACTTCACAATCTGACTCAAATATGCGGTCCCATCCAAAATGACCAATCATTGTATTTAATGCCTTACTTTCCTGGTCGAACACTTGTAAAAGAATGAAACTAGAACACTTTCTAACACCATACACAAAAATAAACTCAAAATGGATTAAAGAGCTAAATGTAAGACCAGAAACCATAAAACTCCTAGAGGAAAACATAGGCAAAACACTCTCTGACTTGCATCACAGCAGGATCCTCCATGACCCACCTCCCAGAATATTGGAAATAAAATCAAAAATGAACAAATGGGACCTAATCAAACTTAAAAGCTACTGCACAACAAAGGAAACTATAAGCAAGGTGAAAAGACAGCCTTCAGAATGGGAGAAAATAATAGCAAATGAAGCAACAGGCAAACAACTAATCTCAAAAATATACAAGCAACTCCTACAGCTCAATTCCAGAAAAATAAACGACCCAATCAAAAAATGGGCCAAAGAACTAAATAGACATTTCTCCAAAGAAGACATACAGATGGCTAACAAACACATGAAAAGATGCTCAACGTCACTCATTATCAGAGAAATGCAAATCAAAACCACTATGAGGTACCATTTCACGCCAGTCAGAATGGCTGCGATCCAAAAGTCCACAAGCAATAAATGCTGGAGAGGGTGCGGAGAAAAGGGAACCCTCTTACACTGTTGGTGGGAATGCAAACTAGTACAGCCACTATGGAGAACAGTATGGAGATTCCTCAAAAAATTGGGAATAGAACTGCCTTATGACCCAGCAATCCCACTGCTGGGCATACACACTGAGAAAACCAGAATTGAAAGAGACACGTGTACCCCAATGTTCATAGCAGCACTGTTTACAATAGCCAGGACTTGGAAGCAACCTAGATGTCCATCCGCAGATGAATGGATAAGAAAGCTGTGGTAGATATACACAATAGAGTATTACTCAGCCATTAAAAAGAATACATTTGAATCAGTTCTAAGGAGCTGGATGGAACTGGAGCCTATTATACAGAGTGAAGTAAGCCAGAAAGAAAAACACAAATACAGTATACTATCGCATATATATGGAATTTAGAAAGATGGTAACAATGACCCTGTTTACGAGACAGCAAAGGAGACACTGATGTATAGAACAGACTTCTGGACTCTGGGTCTGGGAGAGGGCGGGATGATTTGGGAGAATAGCATTGAAATATGTATAATATATCGGAAATGAGTCGCCAGTCCAGGTACGATGCCCGATAACGGATGCCTGGGGCTGGTGCACTGGAACGACCCAGAGGGATGGTATGGGGAGGGAGGAGGGAGGATTGTTCAGGATGGGGAGCACGTGTATACTGGTGGCGGATCCATCTGGATGTATGGTAAAAGCCACACAATATTGTTAAGTTAAGAAAAATAAAATTTAATTTAAAAAAAAGAAATAATAATGACATTTAATTGGAAATTGTTATGGTTCCTAATGGTAAATAATTGGAAATTTAGTGCTACTTGACAATTACTTTAGTCCAAAATCTAATTAAGTTACTGAGAAAATATTTCAAGCAACTATATCATTTACAAGGAGAAGGCAATGGCACCCCACTCCAGTACTCTTGCCTGGAAAATCCCATGGATGGAGGAGCCTGGTGGGCTGCAGTCCACGGGGTCGCTAGGAGTAAGACATGACTGAGTGACTTCACTTTCACTTTTCACTTTCATGCATTGGAGAAGGAAATGGCGACCCACTCCAGTGTTCTTGCCTGGAGAATCCCAGGGACAGCGGAGCCTGGTGGTCTGCCATCTATGGGGTCGCACAGAGTCGGACACAACTGAAGCGACTTAGCAGCAGCAGCAGCATATCATTTACAACTAAGAAAAATTAAATTAATATCAAGTTCTAAAAATAACAGCTATATGTTGAGGCTTTGTAATCTCTTTGTGATTGTGAGTTTCTTTCTTGCTGCTGCTGCTGCTGCTAAGTCACTTCAGTCGTGTCCGACTCTGTGCGACCCCATAGATGGCAGCCCACCAGGCTCCCCCGTCCCTGGGATTCTCCGGGCAAGAACACTGGAGTGGGTTGCCATTTCCTTCTCCAATGCATGAAAGTGAAGTTGCTCAGTCGGGTCCGACTCTTAGCGACCCCATGGACAGCGGCCCACCAGGGACCTCTGTCCGTGGGATTTTCCAGGCAAGAGTACTGGGGTGGGGTGCCATTGCCTTCCCCGGAGTTTCTTTCTTACTTTGATTTAAATCTTTATTTAGATATGTAACTTAGACAAACTTCCTTCAGCTTCCACAACATAACTGAAGGCAAAATATGAAGCTTAAAAGAGTCTCAAGTTAAACAAGTGCATTTAAGGAAAAAATAGGAATTGATTGCTCTAGTTATCTTAGAAAAAAATTCCTACTAAAATTGTTTCTCATGGTTCTGGACTCACTGAAGGGGAAAAAAAAATTACAACAGAGCAGAATCCTGCCAGTTCATCTTACAAAGTAACAGCATGAACTAAGAAGAAACAACTGAAATGCAAGATTTATAGAGAAGAAAATTTTAAAAATGTTCTCTACTAGGTCTTCAATGTCAAGAGGACTGTCTGCCACATTTTAAACAACATTTGATAACTGAAGGAGTAAAGCAAATAAGTTTAGCAATTGCAACACATAATTAAAAATTGAGTGTACTATTACAGATGAAGCAGAAAATATAAATTAATGAAAAGAAAGTTACCCCAAAAATGCATGTCACTTTGGATTTCTTGTTTCTACTTTTGTGTTGTAAGGTTAGTTATACTTTCGTACAAATCTATACTATTAAACAATTAAGGAAGAAAAAAACAACTGGACTGACATCTTAATCAGAGTAATAAACTCGGAGCTTACGTTGTCAACTTTGACTATTAATGCATTCTGACAAATGAATTGAATAAAATTGTATTATATATTCTTTCTTATTCATCCTTTGTTAAAATCAAGTATTTTTCTCATTTAAACAACTCAATAATCTATTAATTATAGCAGAAATCCTCTGATAATAGATATATATCGACAGGGTTAGTGCAATAGGCAACACTACACAAACTTTATGTAGTATTTATTACTTGAAGCTGGAACTGCTTAGTGTTTGAAAACTACAACCTTCACATTGAGTACATATGGTTTAAATTGGTATTCTCCCACAACAAGAAGAACTTAAAAACAGGAAAACAACTTAAAAACACTAAATCACAATATTCTAATATAGTAATATTAAACATGTGGATAATAAGGCCCTAGGGATTTTTTTGTGAAAACAGAATATATTGCTTATTTGGCACATCTTAAGCACTCCGTAAAAGGTGTTTTATTAAAAGCATCATCATCAACAACATCAGTTCAGCACACTCACTCAGTCGTGTTGGACTCTTTGTGACCTCATGAATCAAGGCACTCCAGGCCTCCCTGTCCATCACTAACCCCCGGTGGTCACACAAACTCATGTCCATCGAGTTGGTGATGCCATCCAGCCATCTCATACTTTGTCGTCCCCTTCTCCTACTGCCCTCAACCCCTCCCATCATCAGAGTCTTTTCCAATGAGTCAACACTTTGCATGAGGTAGCCAAAGTATTGAAGTTTCAGCTTTAGCATCAATCCTTCCAAAGAACACCCAGGACTGAGCTACTTTAGAATGGACTGGTTGGATCTCCTTGCAGTCCAGGGGACTCTCAAGAGTCTTCTCCAACACCACAGTTCAAAAGCATCAATTCTTCAGTGCTCAGCTTTCTTCACAGTCCAACGCTCACATCCATACGTGACCACAGGAAAAACCATAGCCTTCACTAGACAGACCTTTGTTGGCAAAGTAATGTATCTGCTTTTGAATATGCTATCTAGCTTGATCATAACTTTCCTTCCAGAAGCAAGCGTCTTTTAATTTCATGGCTGAAATCACAATCTGCAGTGATTTTGGAGCTCCAAAAAATAAAGTCTGGCACTGTTTCCACTGTTTCCCCATCTATTTGTCATGAAGTGATGGGACCAGATGCCATGATCTTAGTTTTCTAAAAGTTGAGCTTTAAGCCAACTTTTTTACTCTCCTCTTTCACTTTCCTCAAAAGGCTTTTTAGTTCCTCTTAACTTTCTGCTATAAGGGCGGTGTCATATGCATATTTGAGGTTATTGCTATTTCTCCCGGCAATCTTGATTCCAGCTTGTGCTTCTTCCAGCCCAGTGTTTCTCATGATGTACTCTGCATGTAAGTTAAATAAGTAGAGTGACAATATACAGCCCTGATATACTCTTTTTCCTATTTGGAAACAGTCTGTTGTTCCATGTCCAATTCTAACTGTTGCTTCCTGACCTGCATATAGGTTTCTCAAGAGGTGGGTCCAGTGGTCTGGTATTCCCATCTCTTTCAGAATTTTCCACAGTTTATTGAGATCCACACAGTCAAAGGCTTTGGCACAGTCAATAAAGGAGAAATATATGATTTACTACAACTCTCTTGCTTTTTCCATGATCCAGGAGATGTTGGCAATTTGATCTCTGGTTCCTCTGCCTTTTCTAAAACCAGCCTGAACATCTGGAAGTTCACGGATCACGTATTACTGAAGCCTGGCTTGGAGAATTTTGAGCATTATTTTACTAGCATGTAAGATGAGTGTAATTGTGTGGTACTTTGAGCATTCTTTGGCATTGCTTTTCTTTGGGATTGGAATGGAAACTAATCTTTTCTGGTCCTGTGGCCACTGCTGAGTTTTCCAAATTTGCTGGCATATTGAGTGTAGCACTTTCACAGCATCATCTTTCAGGATTTGAAATAGCTCAACTGGAATTCCATCACCTCCACTAGCTTTGTTCATAGTTGTGCTTCCTAAGGGCCACTTGACTTCACATTCCAGGATGTCTGGCTCTAGGGGAGTGATCACACCATCGTGATTATCTTGGTCATGAAGATCTTTTTTGTATAGTTCTTCTGTGTATTCTTGCCACCTCTTCTTAATATCTTCTGCTTCTGTTAGGGCCATATCATTTCTGCCCTTTATCGAGCCCATCTTTGCATGAGATGTTCCCTTGGTATCTCTCATTTTCTTGAAGAGGTCTCTAGTCTTTCCCATTCTGTTGTTTTCCTCTATTTCTTTGCATTGATCGCTGAGGAAGGTTTTCTTATCTGTCCTTGCTATTCTTTGTCACTCTGCATTCAGATGCTTATATCTTTAGTTTTCTCCTTTGTTTTTCACTTCTCTGCTTTTCACAGCTATTTGTAAGGCCTCCCCAGACAACATAGAAGAATATATTCACCTTATGTTTGTTAAGCAGCTATCATAAACTGTTCTAGCTGTTCCTGATATAACTATGAACAAAACAGACTAAAATTTCTACTCTTGTAAAGAATTTGTTTTTCTGTTAGAATATGTATAAATAAAAGTTGACAAGAACTTTTGATAGTGTGGTACATTGAATTCAGTTCAGTTCAGTTCAGTCACTCAGTCGTGTCTGACTCTTTGCGACCCCATGAATTGCAGCATGCCAGGACTCCCTGTCCATCACCAACTCCCGTAGTTCACATAAACTCATGTTCATCGAGTTGCTGATGCCATCCAGCCATCTCATCCTCTGTCATCCACTTCTCCTGCCCACAAACCTTCCCAGAATCAGAGTCTTTTCCAATGAGTCAACTCTTTGCATGAGGTGGCCAAAGTATTGGAGTTTAGCTTTAGCATCATTCCTTCCAAAGAAATCCCAGGGTTGATCTCCTTCAGAACAGACTAGTTGGATCTCCTTGCAGTCCAAGGGACTCTCAAGAGTCTTCTCCAACACCACAGTTCAAAAGCATCAATTCTTCAGCTCTAAGCCTTCTTCACAGTCCAACGCTCACATCCATACATGACCACTGGAAAAATTATAGCCTTGACTAGACAGAGCTTTTTTGGCAAAGTAATGTCTGTGTTTTTGAATATGCTATCTAGGTTGGTCATAACTTTCCTTCCAAGAAATAAGCATCTTTTTATTTCATGGCTGCAGTCACCATCTGCAGTGATTTTGGAGCCCCAAATAATAAAGTCTGACACTGTTTCCACTGTTTCCTCATCTATTTCCCAAGAAGTGATGGGACCAGATGCCATGATCTTAATTTTCTGAATGTTGGGCTTTAAGCCAACTTTTTCACTCTCCTCTTTCACTTTCCTCAAAAGGCTTCTTAATTCCTCTTCACTTTCAGCCATACGGGTGGTGTCATCTGCACTTCTGAGGTTTTTGATATTTCTACTGTCAATTTGATTCCAGTTTGTGCTTCTTCCAGCCCAGCATTTCTCATAATGTACTCTGCATTGAAGTTAAATAAGCAAGGTGACAATATATAGCCTTGATATACTCCTTTTCCTATTTGGAACCAGTCTGTTGTTCCATGTCCAGTTCTAACTATTGCTTCCTGACCTGCATATAAGTTTCTCAAGAGGCAGGTCAGGTGGTCTGGTATTCTCATGTCTTTCAGAATGTTCCACAGTTTATTGTGATCCACACAGTCAAAGGCTTTGGCATAGTCAGTAAAGTAGAAATACATATTTTTCTGGAACTCTCTGGCTTTTTGAGGATCCAGCTCTTTGTATATTATAAAAATCTATGAAACAGAGATATTTTGAAGCTGTTTTATATAAAAGTATTTTTATTAGCTTGATTTACTTAATAAAGTTTATGAACTGTTTTAATTATTAATTGTATAAATTGTACAATTTATTAATTGTAGTCTTTGGCGTAGTCAATAAAGCAGAAATATATGTTTTTCTGGAACTCTCTTGTTTTTTCCATGATCCAGGAGATGTTGGCAATTTGATCTCTGGTTCATTTGCTTTTTCTAAAACCAGCTTGAACATGTGGAAGTTTATGGTTAAAGTATTGCTGAAGCCTGTTTAGGGAATTTTGAGCATTACTTTAACAGCGTATCAGATGAATGCAATTGTGTGATAGTTTGAGCATTCTTTGGCATTGATTTTCTTTGGGATTGGAATGAAAACTAACCTTTTCCAGTCCTGTGGCCACTGCTGAGTTTTCCCAGTTTGCTGGCATATTGAATGCAGCACTTTCACAGTATCATCTTTAAGGATTTGAAATAGCTCTACTGGAATTCCATCACCTCCACTAGCTTTTTCATAGTTGTGCTTTCTAAGGCCCATTTGACTTCACATTCCAGGATGTCTGACTCTAGGTGAGTGATCACATCATTGTGATTATCTTGGTCATGAAGATCTTTTTTTGTACAGTTCTTCTGTGTATTCTTGCCACCTCTTCTTAATATCTTCTGCTTCTGTTAGGTCCATACCATTTCTGTCCTTTATGGAGCCCATCTTTGCATGAGATGGTCCCTTGGTAACTCTAATTTTCTTGAAGAGGTCTCTAGTCTTTCCCATTCTGTTGTTTTCCTCTATTTCTTTGCATTGATCACTGAGAAAGGGTTTCTAATCTCTCCTTGCTATTCTCTGCATTCATATGCTTATATCTTTGCTTTTCTCCTTTGCTTTTTGCTTCTCTTCTTTTCACAGTTATGGTAAAAACAAATAAGAATGGTCAACCAGGCTTTAAAAGAGGAAGGAAATGTCCATACTTAAATGATGTGGATTGGCTTTACTTCATTTTGACTATGATATTTTAAAGTATGTGTGTTCTCAAATGTGTACATATGTGTCAGAAGAACATAATAGACTATTATATTTCAAAGTATATGTTCCCAAATTTGTATATATGTGTCAAAATCATAAAACTTCTATTATAGGAAAGTTTCCACTCTATTTTTTTTTTTTTTTTCTATTTTGGTATGAAAACATATATGTGTAATGTAAACTACAGTTGACCCTTGAACAACAGATTTGAACTTGGTGGATCCAGCTATACATGGATTTTTTTTTTCAACTGTAAATACTGCAGTATTGCACCATCTATAGTTGGCTGAATTCACACATGTGGAACCGTGGATATGGAGGAACCAAACACATGGAGGGTCAACTGCAAATTGTTTAAGCTAATATGAGTACATGTTGTTCAAGGGCCAACTATATTTGCATATATTTTTCTATACCAAATTGGGTATTTTTAATTTACACACACAAAAGCTTGCATTATATATATGTGCTTTAATATATGTTGTATGTTTATATTTATACTTTACTATCCTTGCAAATAATTTCACATATTCATACATATTGGTATGCCCTTATTTTTATACTTACCTAATCTTTTTTGCAACATTTTCACAAATATTATTGAATGTTGCATTAGGAATGGACAATCTGATTTTACATTTTTAGCTTAGTTTTTGCTCGATAAGATTGTTCTGTAAAAGTGAGTGTTAGCTTTTTTCCATTAACACTAAGGAAAGTATAGAAATATAATAGTGCATTCCAGGTAGGTAGAGTGAAGCCTAGGACTATTATTATTTGAAAAGCAAAATTGCACTGCACTTTGTGCATTGCTAAAAATAAAGAGTGGGTATCTATCTGAATGAATTACTGGAGGTCTAAGGCAAAAGTAAGAACAAAGTCATTGGAATTCCAGAGAATCTCTTGAAAAGTAGTATGAAAATGTGAGTATCAAGTCAGTCTAACTCATGATAATGTTCATGGTGTTAGAGAATGAGCAAAAGAAGATATTTTAGGACACTGAGTCCCATCTTAGGTGGACTTCTGTAAGACTTTCACGAAGTTTCTGAAACCAAGAACTGAACAGAAAGCATCCCCGGAGGCTACTGCTCAACACAGTCCAACTAACTCTGTGCCAAACAGGTGGGATGAGGGATAGCAAGGAAGCCTTGAGCTTGTAATTGCTTTTATTTTATGCTCAATGAAAGAAAAATAAATCTGCTCTTCCAAATTAATAAAAATTGAAAAAGAAAATAAAAAGCAGATGGAATATTTTGTCCATCAGATAAAGGTAACCAGCATTTTGCTTAGCAATGCAGGTTTAATTATGTTAGTTAATGTAGGAGGTGAAATTGAGGAGTAAGGTCTTATGTTGAATTAAAATTGATTGACTCTAGAACATGTCCTTAAATTGAAGAAAAGAAATAACTTGACCTTTGAAGCCATCAAAGTTAGAAATCTGCTTTAAAAATATAATTTTCTCTTGGGAAACTTTGATTGATCACTTCTAAGCAGACTCTCAGCAAATGTTATTTTTCAATAATTTGGACAGTCCTCATCTAAAGATGAAGATTTTTATTCAGACAAAAGTGGAGGAAACATCATTTGCAAGCCTAGGTAGAGGAAAGGAATAATTTCCAATTTATATGCAAAACAACAAATATGTATAACCCATTCCTTCTGGCTCAATTAGTTAAAAAATAGAAGAGAGTGAATGAGAAAGACTGACTTAACAACACTGTATTCTAAGCATAACATCAATGTTTCCAAAGGAAGCCAATTAACTGGTTACATCAGTACTCTGCCAGCCACACAAGTCACACATGAGCTGTACCGTGTCTCTGATTAAAAAGCATAAAAGCCAAAGCTCATGGAAGACAATGGGAGCAGACCATTGGAATATATTTCTGAAAATATACTTAAAGACTTAACAATCATAGGGCTCAATCAGATCCTGGGTTGGCAATAAAAGAGAATATTGATTTCTATTTGCCTTTCCATTGTATTTCTAGGAAAAAAAAATATCTCCTTAGTTTTTAATTACTCTCAGTGAAGCTGTCTTTGCCCTAGTTCTTATTTAAGTTGTTCTCTGCCCCTCAATCTTTCTTTCTACATCTCTCTCCCATTCTTTCTCTCTCACACACACAAAATATTTTTTGTGCATGAACTGAATAGAAAATTAAATGGAGGCAACCTGATGCTCTAGAATTTATATGGTTGAAAAATAACACTACAATATAGTTTCATTTACACTTATGCAGATATTCTACAAATTGAATTATTTCAGGAAGAGACATCTTTAGATTTTAATGACAATTCAAGCTTTATGCTTATCTCTACTGCGATCAAATGTAAAATACAAAAGCTGCTATTGGAAAAATGAAAGTAGGCTAAAAAGGAGAAAGTGTCACATACCATTAGTATCTTGAAATATTCAATGACTCCAAAAGACTACCAAAAAGTCCAGTGAATTTTTTATGAAAATGTCTTCAGTCAGTTCCAATACTCTGAAATCTAGTATTTTTTTCTTGATATCTGTCTTTTTCCTTAATACGTGTCTTAACATAGTAGATAGGTCCATACCATACTGTGCCCATTTTAGATCTTTTATTTTCTCTACAAGTGGTAAGTTTATATGTGTGTATGTGGGTGTTTGTGTGGGTTAGGTGGACGGGTGGAATTAATAAAGAAATTTTATTGGAGCAAACCTGGCTAGCACTTGTCATTTCTACCTGGTGGTTGGCATGTCCTAATCTGCAGTTTCAGTTATCTATCTTGCACATTCTCAGTATTTCCTGTACTTTCTTGAACATTTCTGTCATTGTTTATGTTCTCACAAACTCCAGCCAAATTCCTATAAAAGCTTGTATAGTGGAAATGAGAATGAACTTTGAATATAATATCATCTATGAAATAACATAGTTGAAGAAAACAGTATTTATAAACACAAATGCTTGAATTTGGAGTTCTATGACAAATTTGATGAGAGAATAATTTAACCTTTCCTCATCCATAAAATGGAAAATTTTGAATAATTATCAAGGTATTCAATTAAAATGTGTTTAGGGAGATAACTCTGGTTGAGTAGTTATGAATTCACTTTGCAATGCAGAGGACACAGGTTTGATACCTGGTTGGGGAACTAAGATGCCTCTGAGCAACTAAACCAGTGTGCCACACTTAGAGAGCCCAAAGCCTTCAACTACTGAGCAGCACAACACAACTAGAGGGTCCATGCATCACAAGGAAAGATTTCACACGACAGAGTGATGATTCTACATGCCTCAATCAAGTCCTGATGCAGCCAAGTTAATAAATATTTTCAAGTGTGTTTTATGTGGTGACCTAAGGATGAAAGAATAGATGAAGTCAAGGAGGGTCTTGGAATGCAAGAATGGAAAATCCAGACCCTTATCATACTTCCCTCCCCCATGTTGTAACTATTAACGGATTTCAGGTCCTCCTGGGAAAGGTTGTGGGCAGGAGGAGAGGAGGACGACAGAGGATGAGATGGTTGGATGGCATCACCGACTCAATGGACATGAGTTTGGGTAAGCTCCGCAGGAGTTGGTCATGGACAAGGAGGCCTGGTGTGCTGCAGTTCATGGGGTTGCAAAGAGTCAGACACGACTGAGCGACTGAATTGAACTGAACTGAGCAGTATAAACTGGCTCCTCTCCTACCACGTAGGGAGAAGGTATTTGCTTACTCTTCCCCCACCCAGTATATGTGCCTCATCCAATCAGAAAATGACCCTCAAGATCCCTGTACCTCTCTTTGTACACTGGCTATAAAAATGGACTAAGGGCCCCTGTTCAACATTGGTTCTCCCTTGAGCTGGCCTACTGTTCTAACAGTGTATCCCACTCTAATAAACTTTATTTCCCTCTCATTCTGTCTCATGTCTGTAATTCTTTTCCATCCCACACATGAACCACGACATTTTAGAACTGAGTCATTTTAATATAAAATTTTAATATACATTTTAATATAAAATTTTATATTAAATTAATGTACCAGCTGAGTGCCAAAGAATTGATGCTTTTGAACTGTGGTATTGGAGAAGACTCTTGAGAGTCCCTTGGACTGCATGGAGATCCAACCAGTCCATTCTAAAGGAGATCAGTCCTGGGTGTTCTTTGGAAGAAATGATGCTGAAGCTGAAATTCCCATACTTTGGCCACCTCATGCGAAGAGTTGACTCATTGGAAAAGACTCTGATGCTGGGAGGGATTGGGGGGCAGGAGGAGAAGTGGATGACAGAGGATGAGATGACTGGATGACATCACTGACTCGATGGACGTGAGTCTGAGTGAACTCCAGGTGTTGGTGATGGACAGGGAGACCTGGCGTGCTGCAATTCATGGGGTCGCAAAGAGTCCGACATGACTGAGTGACTGAACTGAACTGAACTGAAGTGGAGGAAAGTTACAGAAGTTATGTCCTTTAATTAAACATTTTTTTTTGTACCGCTTAGCAAACTTAGATACATAACACTATCAAGATGCATTTTACTTGTAATTATTAATCTTATCAGTAGTATGTCCACATGACACTCACCAATAATACAACAAAAACTTAGGGCATTATAAAACCTTGTTTATTTTGCTATTCTTCGGCAATGAGGCGAGATCTATCATATTTTTAACTTAATTCCAACCTGTTACCATTATTATTAAATGCAGTTTATGACTGAGATTTTAATATGTTACTCCATATTGCTTCTATTATATCTCCTCGTTGCTTAATCTTTGAAAGAATTATCAGTACTTGGAAGATAACTAAAGTTTTGCAGAGAAGCAACGTGCATTCTGAAATGAAATCTTATTAAATGTATTTGTATTTGTTACAAGCAGCAAGTGCAATTACAAATGTTTGCATACTAGAGGTATATTTCTAGAAGCATTATAATTATTTCTTCATAGGAATATCAAATTAAATGGTTTATCCATAAATAATTATCAGAGTTCTTTCATAAGCATGATATCAATGAACTGAAGTCAGTGAAGGACACTATGACTGGTTCCCATTTAAAACGGAAGAGAATAATGTAGGTTCACTTGTGGAAATAGTTGTTTGTTAAATGCCTATATATAAATGTCTATATGAAGCATTAAAATGGGCACTGGGAAAGGAAAATAGCAGTGAAAACGAAGAAGCCCAAGCTTTCAAGGATTTTATAATCCAAACAGGGGGAAAGCATATATGTGAATAATTTTGTATGTTAATAATGAGTGGATAAAGAACATCTTCCTCTGAGTTACTTCATAAGCATAGTTCAGTGTATCAGCAAGACTTTTTTTTTTTTTTTTTTTTTTTGCCGGGAAATTATCAGTTCATCTCAGTCATCCAGTCATGTCTGACTCTTTGTTCTTTGCAACCCCATGGACTGCAGCATGCCAGGCTTCCTTGTCCATAACCAAATCCCAGAGCTTGTGCAGACTCATGTCCAGTGAGTTAGTAATGCCATCCAACCATCTCATCCTCTCTTGTCCCCTTCTCCTGCCTTCAGTCTTTCCTAGCATCAGGGTCTTTTCCAGTGAATCAGTTCTTCTCATCAGGTGGTCATAGTATTCGAGTTTTAGTCCTTCCAAAGAATATTCAGGACTGATTTCCTTTAGAATTGACTGGTTGGATCTCTTTGCAGTCCAAGGGGCTCTCAAGAGTCTTCTCCAACACCACAGATCATAAGCATCAATTCTTTGGTGCTCAGCTTTCTTTATAGTCCAACTCTCACATCCATACATGACTACTGGAAAAACCGTAGCTTTGACTAGACAGACTTTTGTTGGCAAAGTAATGTCTCTGCTTTTCAATATGCCATCTAGGTTGTTCATAGCTGGAAATTGTCCTCACCTTCTATTTAGGGCTCTTTTTTATTTTATTATTTTCTTTCCTTTTAATTTCTAACATTTCTTTAGCTTACATCCTCTTCTTTCTTTCCTGGATTCCCTCTCTTCCTTTTTGAATAGTGTTATATTTTCTGTGACAACATACTTGATTTAAAATTTGCTTTGTATAATAGTGCAGTCTGGTATGTATCTCCAAGTATTTTACTTTAATGGTAGTTGGCACTCACAGTGTTCAGAGCAGATAATGATATTCAAAAAAAAAAAACAAAAACAAACAAATATAGTAAGCATTCAACATTCTTTATCTACATTTATAAGAGAACTTTTGCTAATTATCATAAATTTTAAAAATTATGTTTGCTGTATGAAATTGTTAAAACAGGCAGGTAGCTAGATATTAGCAGAGAAATAGAGGCAGGAGCCAGGTGGCTGGAAATCAGTCATCTTGTAAACAGCAGGGGTGCATGAGCAGACAAAGAAGAGCAGGAACCTCCAGACTAACAGGAAACCATACATTTTGGGTGGTAAGCCTCCAGGAAGCAGACAAAGAAAGATGAGGAAAGGTGGGAATCTCCTAGGGCCCCTGTAACCTGTTGCTCATTATGCTCTCATTACAATAAAATTAGACTTGCACATAAAAAGTACTCATCATGCAGGGATCCCAGGACACTTCTGATCTGAGCTGTTATTGTTCAGTCTCTCAGTCATGTCTGACACTTTGTGACCCCAAGGACTTCCCTGTCCTTCACCATCTCCCTGAGTATGCTCAAGCTCATGTCCATTGAGTCAGTGGTGCCATCCAACCATCTCATCCTCTGTCCTCCCCTTCTCCTCCCACCTCCAGTCTTTCCCAGCATCAGGGTCTTTTCCAATGAGTCAGCTCTTCATATCAGCTGGCCAAAATATTGGAGCTTCAGCTTCAGCATTAGTCCTTCCAATGAATATTCAGGGATGATTTCATTGACTGGGTTGATCTTGTTGATCTCCAAGGGACTTACAAGAGACTTCTTCAGCACCACAGTTTAAAGACATCAATTATTCAGCATACAGCCTTTTTTTATCATCCAGCTCTCACTTCCATACATTACTATTGAAAAATGTATAGCTTTGACTATATGAACCATTTTTGGCAAACTAATGTCTCCGCTTTTTTAATAGGCTCTCTAGGTTTTTCATAGCTTTTCTTCCAAGGAGAAAGCATCTTTCAAATCCATGGCTGCAGTCACCATCTGCAGTGATTTTGGAGCCCAGAAAATAAAGTCTGTCACTGTTTCCATTGCTTCCCATCTAACCATGAGGTGATGGGACCGGATGCCATGATCTTTGTTTTTTGAATGTTGAGTTTTAAGCCTGTTTTTCTACTCTCTTCTTTCACTTCCATTGTGAGCTTTTTAGTTCCTCTTCACTTTCTCCCATAAGGGTGTTGTCATAAACATATCTGACATTGATATTTCTCCTAGAAATCTTGATTCCATCTTGTAATTCATGCAGCCTAGCATTTCCCATGATGTACTCTGTATATAAGTTAAATGAGTAAGGCGTCAAGATACAGCCTTGATGTACTCTTTTCACAATTTGGAACCAGTCTGTTGTTCCATGTCCAGTTCTAACTGTTGCTTCTTGACCTGCATACTGATTTTGCAGGAGGCAGGTAAAGAGGTCTGGTATTCCCATCCCTTTAAGAATTTTTCAGTTTGTTGTGATCCACACACAGTCAAAAGATTTAGCATAGTAAATGAAGCAAAAGTAGATGTTTTTTGTGGAATTATCTTGCTTTTTCTATGATCCAACAAGTGTTAGCAATTTGATCTCTGATTGCCTTTTCTAAATCCTGCTTGAACATCTGGAAGTTATTGGTTCACATACTATTTAAGCTAAATAAGAACAAAAATCTCTCTTCCCCAATGGATGGAACTGTGATGAAAATCAGGGAATATGACCCGTCTATTTCTTCCTCAGTGAATATTCTGCTGCTTTGTTTGTATGCCCCTCATAACCAACTTACCAAAGTAACCAAGAACAGCAGCTCCTCACATGTTAGTCTGCTCTTCTGAGAGCTTACATCTCTCTTTTTTGTCTCTGATTTCTTCCATGAAGAGACAAGAATCTTAAGTTCACTGGGAACAAAGTGAGGAAGCTAAAAGGAGTGCTTCTATAAAGTTTAGAATCACAGTAAAGACTCCTCAACTTTTCATAAACTAGGCAGAAAATCCTGGAAGCAGTAACTTCTCACAGTGGGGCAGTCAAGCAGATTCTTCTGTCTTTGAGGACTCTTTTCCCTCGGTCCGCCTGCAAAATTTCCTGCTCCCATCATCAGAATATTGCTGTTTTCTTTGGAATGAGGCCTTCAAACTGTGTGCTATTCTGATAATATCTAACAATGTATTCTCTGTGATACTAAAAGGAGACCTACATTTAGTGTGTCCACTTACCTATTTTCTAATGTTTGTTCCAAGAATTGCTTTCATTGGTGTTTACCATTAACAATGATATTATAAAAAGAGAGATCATTAGTCGTCAAGTATCTGCAAACATGCTCTGACATCAATATTTATGAAATTACTTGATATTTCTGTTGACTTAAAAATATTCACAACATTAGAGTTATATTTGTGGCAAAATGAGGACTGCAGCCCAGGAGACAGCACCTTAGATAACTTAGAGAAACTACTCCAAAATCACATATATGATTTTGGTGAAGGGATATTGTTGTTGTTGCATCATTCACTAAATCATGTCTGAGTCTTTGTGACACCATGGACTGTAGCCCACCAGGCTCCTCCATCCATAAATTTTCTAGACATGAGTACTGGAGTGGGTTGTCATTTCCTTCTCCAGGGGATCTTGCCTACCCAGGGGTCAAGCCTGGGTCTCCCACATTGTGGGCAGATGCTGTTACCATCTAAGCCACCAGGGAATCCCAATATGCTCTCTAGATTGGTCATAACTTTCCTTCCAAGGAGTAAACATCTTTTAACTTCATGGCAGCAATCACCATTGCAGTGATTTTGGAGTCCAAAAAGATAAAAGTCAGACACAGTTTCCACTGTTTCCTAACTATTTGCCATGAAATGATGGGACCAGATGTCATAACCTTAGTTTTCTGAATATTGAGCTTTAAGCCAACTTTTGCATTCTCCTCTTTCACTTTCAAGAGGATCTTTAGTTCTTCTTCACTTTCTGCAATAAGGGTGGTGTCATCTGCATATCTGATGTTATTGATATTTCTCCCAGCAATCTTGATTCCAGCTTGTGATTCATTTAGCCCGGCATTTCTCATGATGTACTCTTCATATAAGTTAAATAAGCAGGGTAACAGTATACATCCTTGATGTACTCCTTTTCCTATTTGGAACCAGTGTGTTGTCCCATGTCCAGTCAAAGACCTTGGCATAGTCAATAAAGAAGAGGTAGATGTTTTATTCTGGAAATGTGTTGCTTTTTCCATGATCCAGTGGATGTTGGCAATTTGATCTCTGGTTCATTTGCCTTTTCTAAAACCAGCTTGAACATCAGGAAGTTCACGGTTCACATATTGCTGAAGCCTGGCTTGGAGAATTTTGAACATTACTTTACTAGTGTGTAAGATGAGTGCAATTGTGTGGTAGTTTGATCATTGGTTGGCATCACCTTTCTTAAGGATTGGAATGAAAACTGATCTTTTCCAGTCCTGTGTCCACTGCTGAGTTCTCCAAATTTGCTGGCATGTTGAGTGCAGCACTTTCACAGCATCATCTTCTAGGATTTGGAATGGCTCAACTGGAATTTCATCACTTCCACTAGCTTTGTTTGTAGTGATGCTTCCTAAGGTCCACTTGACTTCACATTCCAGGATGTCTGGCTCTAGGTCAGTGATCACACCATCATGATTATCTTGGTCGTGAAGGTCTTTTTTGTACAGTTCTTCTGTGTAGTCTTCCCACCTCTTCTTAATATCTTCTGCTTCTATTAGGTCCATACCATTTCTGTCCTTTATTGTGCCCATCTTTGCATGAAATATTCCTTTGGTATCTCTAATTTTCTTGAAGATATCCCTAGTATTTCCCATTCTATTGTTTTCCTCTATTTCTTTGCTCTGATCACTGAGGAAGACTTTCTTATCTCTCCTTACTATTCTTTGGAAATCTGCATTCAAATGGGTAGATCTTTCCTTTTCTACTTTGTTTTTCACTTCCCTTCTTTTCACAACTATTTGTAAGACCCCCCAGACAGCCATTTTGCTTTTTTGTATTTATTTTTCTCGGGGATGGTTTTGATCCCTGTCTCCTGTCACTAACCTCTGTCCATACTTCATCAGGCACTCTGTCTATCAGAATTAGTCCTTAAATCAATTTCTCACTTCCACTGTATAATCGTAAGATATTTGATTTAGGTCATACCTGAGTGGTCTAGTGGTTTTCCCCCCTTTCTTCAATTTAAGTCTGAATTTGGCAATAAGGAGTTCATGATCTGGGCCACAGTCATATCTCAGTCTTATTTTTGCTGACTGTATACAGCTTCTCCATCTTTGGGTGCAAAGAATATAATCAATCTGATTTCGGTGTTGGCCATTTTCTGATGTCCATGTGTTGAGTCTTCTTTTGTTTTGTTGGAACAGAGTGTTTTCTATGACCAGTGTGTTCTCTTGGCAAAACTCTATTCGCCTTTGCCCTACTTCATTCTGTACTCCAATTCCAAATCTGCCTGTTACTCCAGATGTTTCTTGACTTCCTACATTTGCATTATAGTCCCCTATAATGAAAAGAACATTTTTGGGGGGTTTTAGTTCTGGAAGGTCTTGTAGGTCTTCATGGAACCTTTCAACTTCACCTCCTTCAGTGTTACTGGTCAGGGCATAGACTTGGATTACTGTGATATTGAATGGTTTGCCTTGGAAATAAACAGAAATCATTCTGTCATTTTTGAGATTGCATCCAAGTACTGCCTTTCAGACTTTTTGTTGTCTATGAGGGCCACTCCATTTTTTCGAAGAGATTGCCCAAAGTAATAGATATGATGGTCATCTGAGTTAAATTCACCCGTTCAGTCCATTTTAGTTTGCTGCTTCGTAAAATGTTGACATTCACTCTTGCTATCTCCTGTTTGACCACTTCCAATTTACCTTGATTCATGGACCTCACATTCCAGGTTCATATGCAATATTGCTCTTGACAGCATCAGACCTTGCTTCTATCATCAGTCACATCCACAACTGGGTGTTGTTTTTATTTTGGCTCTATCTTTTGATTCTTTCTGGAGTTATATCTCTACTGATCTCCAGTAGCATATTGGGCACCTACTGACCTGGGGGAGTTCATCTTTAAGTGTCATATCTTTTTGCCTTTTCATACTGTTCATGGGTTTCTCAAGGCAAGAGTACTGAAGTGGTTTGCCATTCCCTTCTCCCATAGATCATATTTTGTTGGAACTGTCCACCAAGACCCGTTCGTCTTGGTTGACCCTACAAAGCATGACTTAGTTTTATTGAGTTAGACAAGGCTGTGGCCTGTGTAATTAGATTGGTTAGTTTCTGTGATTGTGATTTCAGTCTGTCTGCCTTCTGATGCTATCTCTCAGCACTTATCATTTTACTTTATTTTCTCTTATCTTGGACGTGAGTTATCTCTTCAGGCTGCTCCAGAAAAGTTCAACCACTGCTTATTTTCTTGGACGTGGGATATCTCCTCACAGGCGCCACTACTGACCTTGGATATAGGGTATCTCCTCTCGGCCACTCGCTGCTCCAGTGCCACACAGCTGCAATACAATCAAACACATGTTATTTGCAGAAGAGTTCCGCCTGTTATGAGGAGCAGTCATTATCATGAAGGATTTTAGTACTTTTCTAGATATGTTCAGTTCAGTTCCATAGCTCATTTGTGTCTGACTCTTTGTGACCTGATGAACTGCAGCACACCAGACCTCCCTGTCCATCACCAACTTCTGGAGTCCACCAAAACCCATGTCCATTGAATCGGTGATGCCATCCAACCATCTCATCCTCTGTTGTTCCTTTCTTATCAATCTTTCCCAGCATCAGGGTCTTTTCCAATGAGTCAGCTCTTTGCATGAGGTAGCCAAAGAATTGGAGTTTCTTTCAACATCAGTCTTTCCAATGAACACCCAGGACTGATCTTTAGGATGGACTGGTTGGATCTCCTTGCAGTCCAATGGATTCTCAAGAGTCTTCTCCAACACCACAGTTGAAAACCATCAATTCTTCAGTGCTCAGCTTTCTAGATATGAAGAGATACAAGAATTGGGCTCATAAGATTGGCTCCTGAAAATATCTGCCTGAAGACCTATTTTACTAGTTTTACCAGAGCACAGAGCGTCTCTTTCTGTTCTTTACTCTGAACTCCTTTCATGAGATGTTAGAATCAAGCAGCTGTAGCAGTACATGATTTAATCCTTGTAGAGGTAGATGGCAAGTGCCAATTTGTAGACACTTAGTCAATTAGGAAATTGACATTTCCTAATAACCAACAAGGATCAGTTACAGATGACCCACCAAATTTGACTAGGTATTTCACTGGATGTGGTCCCTCTGTGCTACCTCTTACCTTCTAAAATAAAAGTGATGCACTGACACAGTATTTTGATCTGAACTCATCATTTCAGGACTCCACTTGCCTGATTGGAGAAAATGTTCAATTAGTGCTCCATAGAACTAACTGTACACAAGGTATAATGAGTGAAAATATAAGAAGGATTTATGAGAAGACATAGACAGCTTCACAGATAAGTTTACTTGAAAGTTAAGGTAAAGTAGCTCAGTCGTTTCTGACTCTTTGTGACTCCATGGACTGTAGTCTATCAGGCCCCTCATTTTATGGAATTTTCCAGGCAAGAGTACTGGAGTCGGTTGCCATATCCTTCTCCATGGGATCTTCCCGACCCAGGGATCTAATCCAGGTCTCCCGCATTGTGGGCAGACACTTTACCGTCTGAGCCAACAAGGAAGATGACCCTTAAAAAATGAGTGTGATTGCTGTAAAAGTAACAGGAAAGCTAATTCTGGGCAGAGGGAGTAGCCTGAGGCAAGGCATGTGCGTGCTCAGTCACTTAAGTTGTGTCCAACTCTGTGTGACGTTAAGGACTGTAGCCCCAGACCCTCTGTCCATAGGGATTTTCCAGGCAAGAATACTGGAGTGTGTTGCCATGCTCCTCCAGTTGATCTTCCAGACACTGGGATCGAACCCACATCTCTGATGTCTCCTGTATTGACATGCAGGTTCTTTACCACTACTAGCACCACCTGGGAAGTCAAAGCATGAAAGCCAGAAAATACATTATTATTTAAAAATTGTGATTAAAACACATTTGTATATATTTGAAGATGTGTTTGGAAGCTTGTTACATTGAAAAGATAGTTTCCAACTTATAAACACCGCTAGATAAATATTTTTCCTACCTTTATAAAAGTTACAATAAAATTGGATTAATGCATATTTTAGTTCTATCATAGAGAATTGGTATATAGGATTTTGAAAAAATAAAGATAGTAGAATTAATAGGAAATTTTTTCTTTAATTGTAAGGAAGAAAGGAGAGGTTTCAAGGATTCTACAAGTGATAACATATGTGTAACCTACACATTCAGTGATAGAGAAAAATATGGAAGAAACCTACTGAGATGTGGTTCATTCATACTGTTCTACTGACTACTGAGTCCTTAAATCTTTCCAGTTTCCATTCAAATCTTACTCATCCTTCAAGAACCTTTCAATTCCATGTCTTCTGAATATAATATCCTAACATTATCATTATTGTCTTTCAAATTAATTTAGTACCCTTAACATATGTGTTTGATACATAATACCATGCATATAACAAAGAATTTCAGCGTACAGCACCTTATTTTTGTAACCATACTAAAAGATATTAAGGAAATAAAAAGCAATGGTTGATTTAAATATAACATTGTACCATATTAAAACTTGATAAAATGATTGTTTAGTAATAAAGATTACAGAGAATTTAGAAAGTGATGTTATAGTTCTTAGTCTATTGCATGTTTTATTTTTATTATAAATTTATTTACTTTAATTGGGGCCTAATTACTTTACAATATTGTATTGGTTTTCCATACATCAACATGAATCCACCACAGGTATACATGTGTTCCCATCCTGAAGCCCCCTCCCACCTTCCTCCCCGTACCATCCCTCTGGGTCATCCCAGTGCACAAGCCCCAAGGATCCTGTATCATGCATCAAACCTAGACTGGCGATTCTTTTCATATATGATATTATACATGTTTCAATGCCATTCTCCCAAATCATCCCACCCTCTCCCTCTCCCACAGAGTCCAAAAAACTGTTCTATACATTTGTGTCTCTTTTGCTGTCTCGCATACAGGGTTATCATTACCATCTTTCTGAAGTCCATATATATGCGTTAGTATACTGTATTGGTGTTTTTCTTTCTGGCTTACATCACTCTTTATAATAGGCTCCAGTTCCATCCACCTCATTAGTACTGATTCAAATGTATTCTTTTTAAAGGCTGAGTAATACTCCATTTTGGGCTTCCCTGGTGGCACAGATGGTAAAGCATCTGTCTGCAGTGCAGGAGACCCGGGTTCAATCCCTGGGTTGGGAAGATCCCCTGCAGAAGGAAATGTAGTACTCCAGTACTACAGCTTTCTTATTCATTCATTTACTGATGGACATATAGATTGCTTCCATGTCCTGGCTATTATAAATAGTGCTGTGATGAACATTGGGGTACACGTGTCTCTTTCAATTCTGGTTTCCTCAGTGTGTATGCCCAGCTCTTCAATTCTGGTTTCCTCAGTGTGTATGCCCAGCAGTGGGATTGCTGGGTCATAAGGCAGTTCTATTTCCAGTTTTCTAAGGAATCTCCACACTGTTATCCATAATAGCTGTACTAGTTTGCATCCCCACCAACAGTGTAAGAGGGTTCCCTTTTCTCTACACTCTCTCCAGCATTTATTGCTTGTAGACTTTTGGATCCCAGCCATTCTGACTGGCGTGAAATGGTACCTCATTGTGGATTTGATTTGCATCTGATAATGAGTGATGTTGAGTATCTTTTCATGTGTTTGTTAGCAATCTGTTTGTCTCCTTTGGAGAAATGTCTGTTTTGGTTCTTTGGCCCATTTTTTGATTGGGTCGTTGGTTTTTCTGGAATTGAGCTGCAGAGGTTGCTTGTATATTTTTTTTATATTACTTCTTTGTCAGTTGCTTCATTTGCTATTATTTTCTCCCATTCTGAAGGCTGTCTTTTCACCTTGATTATAGTTTCTTTTGTTGTGCAGAAGCTTTTTAATTTTAATTAGGTGCCATTTGCTTATTTTTGCTTTTATTTCCAATATTCTGGGAGGTGGGTCATAGAAGATCCTGCTGTGATTTATGTCAGAGAGTGTTTTGCCTATGTTTTCCTCTAGGAGTTTTATAGTTTCTGGTCTTATGTTTAGATCTTTAATTCATTTTGAGTTTATTTTTGTGTATGGTGTGAGAAAGTATTCTAGTTTCATTCTTTTACAAGTGGTTGACCAGTTTTACCAGCACCACTTGTTAAAGAGATTGTCTTTTCTCCATTGTATATTCTTGCCTCCTTTGTCAAAAATAAAGTGTCCATAGATGTGTGGATTTATCTCTGGGCTTTCTATTTTGTTCCATTGATCTATATTTCTCTCTTTGTGCTAGTACCATACTGTCTTGATGACTGTGGCTCTGTAGTAGAGCCTGAAATCAGGCAGGTTGATTCCTCCAGTTCCATTCTTCTTTCTCAAGATAGCTTTGGCTATTTGAGGTTTTTTGTGTTTCCATACGGATTGTGAAATTATTTGATCTAGTTCTGTGAAAAATACCCTTGGTAGCTTGATAGGGATTGCATTGAATCTATAGATTGCTTTGGGTAGTATACTCATTTTCACTATATTGATTCTTCCAATCCATGAACATGGTATATTTCTCTATCTATTAGTGTCCTCTTTGATTTCTTTCACCAGTGTTTTATAGTTTTAAGTAAAACTCTCACTGTTTGCAGATGACATGATCCTCTACATAGAAAATCCTAAAGAATCCACCAGAAAATTACTAGAACTAATCAGTGAATATAGTAAAGTTGCAGGATGTAAAATTAACACAGAAATCACTTGCATTCCTATACACTAATAATGACAAAATAGAAAGAGAAATTAAGGAAACAATTCCATTCACCATTGAAAAAAAAAGAATAAAATACTTAGGAATATATCTACCTAAAGAAACTAAAGACCTATTGCATGTTTTAATGCAGATAATTTTAAATATTTAAATAAAAATAAATAAATAAAAAATAGCACACACACACACACAAAACAATGATGCCTACAGCAAATTAATACCAAGTTAAAAAAAAAAAAAAAAAAAACTTAAAGGCATTTAATTTTAGAAAGAAGGATAAAACCTATGAAAATTTCCCAAATAATTTGGGATTTTACTCAAAAAATTAATATAACTCTTACAATGGGATGAAGCCACATAAGTTTCAAGATCACAACCTTCTTTACTGATTAATTTATTTTTTTCCACTATCAGTTAGGATGACTTATCCCCCCACCTTCACCCCACTTTCCAGTGAGTGGAGCTCAATTGTATATGTAATTTTATTTGATGCATAGTTATATGAGAAAAAGTCAGGACAAGTATTATTATTCAGTTCACTTCAGTCACTCAGTCATGTCCAACTCTTTGCAACCCCATGAATCAAGGCACTCCAGGCCTCCCTATCCATCACCAAATCCCAGAGTTTACTCAAACTCATGTTCATAGAGTCAGTGATAGCATCCAAGCATCTCATCCTCTGTTGTCCCCTTTTTCTCCTGTCCCCAATCCCTCCCAACATCAGAGTATTTTCCAATGGGTCAACTCTTCGCATGAGGTGGCCAAAGTACTGGAGTTTCACCTTTAGCGTCAGCCTTCCAATGGACATCCAGGACTGATCTCCTTTAGGATGGACTGGTTGGATCTCCTTGCAGTCCAAGGGACTCTCAAGAGTCTTCTCCAACACCACAGTTCAAAAGCATCAATTCTTTGGCGCTCAGCTTTCTCCACAGTCCAACTCTCACATCCATACATGACCACTGGAAAAACCATAGCCTTAACTAGATGGACCTTTGTTGACAAAGTAATGTCTCTGCTTTGCAATATGTTATCTAGGTTGGTCATAACTTTCCTTTCAAGGAGTAAGCGTCTTTTAATTTCATGGCTGCAATCACCATCTGCAGCGATTTGGGAGCCCCAAAAATGAAGTCTGACACTGTTTCCCCATCTATTTGCCATGAAGTGATGGGACCAGATGCTATGATCTTAGTTTTCTGAATGTTGAGCTTTAGGCCAACTTTTTCACTCTCCTCTTTCACTTTCATCAAGAGGCTTTTTTAGTTCCTCTTCACTTTCTGACACCATAAGATGGTGTCATGGTGTCATCTGCATATGTGAGGTTATTGATATTTCTCCCAGCAATCTTGATTGATTCCAGCTTGTGCTTCTTCCAGGCCAGAGGTTCCCATGATGTACTCTGCATATAAGTTAAATAAGCAGGGTGACAATATACAGCCTTGACATACTCCTTTTCCTATTTGCAACCAGTCTATTGTTCCATGTCCAGTTCTAACTATTGCTTCCTGACCTTCATATAGGTTTCTCAAGAGGCAGGTCAGGTGGTCTGGTATTCCCATCTCTTTCAGAATTTTCCACACTTTATTGTGATCCACACAGGCAAAGGCTTTGGCATAGTCAATAAAGCAGAAATAGATGTTTTTCTGGAACTCTCTTGCTTTTTCCATGATCCAGCCAATGTTGACAACTTGATCCCTGGTTCCTCTGCCTTTTCTAAAACCAGCTTGATCATCTGGAAATTCACGGTTCACATACTGCTGAAGCCTGGCTTGAAGAATTTTGAGCATTACTTTACTAGCATGTGAGATGAATGCAATTGTGCCATAGTTTGAGCATTCTTTGGCATTGCCTTTCTTTGGGATTGGAAAGAAAACTGACCTTTTCCGGTCCTGTGGCCACTGCTGATTTTCCAAATTTGCTGGCATATTGGGTGCAGCTCTTTCACAGCATTATCTTTCTGAATTTCTAATGCTTTGGGGTGTACTCTAAATATATTTCTTTTTATTTTATTTTATTTTTTAACTTTACAATATTGTATTGGTTTTGCCATATATCAAAATGAATCCGCCACAGGTATACATGTGTTCCCCTCCTGAACCCTCCTCCCTCCCCACATCATCCCTCTGGGAGGAAACCAGAATTGAAGGAGACACGTGTACATTTAAATATATTTCTTAAGCAACTGAACACCAACAGATTCCTTAAAAAGAAAGGAAGTTCAGCCTTTACTCTGTGTACATGTATTTTCCTAATGTAATATCAAATAATAGATTATTGTAATATCTTAGCTCTATAGACACAAGCTATAAAGGCATGTGACCCTTCTAATAGCCAGCTGTTGCCTTGCTATGAGGTTTCTATGATGGCAGATGAGAGCCATACAAACTACTACTTTCAGTACAAGATCCAAGTCGGAGATATTTCATCTCATCATTGTTCTTCACATTTGGGGGCTCAACTCAAAAATTCTGCAAGATTTTTTCAACAAAGTAAGCTTAAGAGTCACTTTAATCAATTCTGGCAAATAAAAGGAAATCTATTTTATCCCTCTTGGATAAATAATAATTTTAACATAAAATTACTTATTGTTTCCCTTCTGTTTGATTTTTTTTCTTTCAGAATCTAGCATTTAATTATTAATTTGATAGTAAATCACATGCATTTATTTTTTCCTTGCCAGCATACAGTACAGTAATATATGTCCCATGTTAATATTAAAAAAATCAAATGAACAGGTTTTTGTTGTGCATTAAGTATATGTTGAGGGCTTCCATAGTGGCTCAGCAGTAAGAATCCATATACAATGCAGGCCACTGCTGCCAATGCAGGAGACATGAATTGGATTCCTGAGTCGGGAAGATTCATTGGAGAAGAAAATGGCAACCCACTCCAGTATTTGTGCCTGAATAATCCCATGGATAGAGGAGCCTGTAGGTTTACAGTTTATAGGGTTGAAAGAATTGGACATGACTTAATGATCAACCACCATCACCACAAAGTATGTATTGAATGTTAAGTTCAATTTTTGTCATCAGAGATCAGATTCTGGGGGGAACATATGAATAGACACTATCTGATTAAAAGACTAGAATGAATCTTAGGGTCTAAATTTCATAAAAGTTCAAAGACGGGAAAAATACTTTGATTTTAATATTTTCATAGGCTAATATTTCAAAATTTCAAATTTAAATGTGTCATTTAAAATAAACTTGGAATAGTTGGTAAATTTTTAATTTTCTGGAAAGGTAATAGAGCCGGGTTGATGGTTAAGGGAAGCTAAATTCTATAAAAAACGAGAACAGAAAGAAAACTGGGAAGAAATCAGATCAGATCAGATCAGTCGCTGAGTCATGTCTGACTCTTTGCCACCCCATGAATTGCAGCATGCCAGGCCTCCCTGTCCATCACCAACTCCCTGAGGTCACTGAGACTCACGTCCATGGAGTCAGTGATGCCATCCAGCCATCTCATCCTCTGTCGTCCCCTTCTCCTCCTGCCCCCAATCCCTCCCAGCATCAGAGTCTTCTCCAATAAGTCAACTCTTCACATGAGGTGGCCAAAGTACTGGAGTTTCAGCTTCAGCATCATTCCTTCCAAAGAAATCCCAGGGCTGATCTCCTTCAGAATGGACTGGTTGGATCTCCTTGCAGTCCAAGGGACTGTCAAGAGCCTTTAAGAGAAGTAATTTATTCCACATTGACTTAGGGATTGCTCTCATTATAATCTAGGAGGTAAGATTTACCTTATTTATAAAAATTTTGGGAAACAGAAAAACTGCATCCACTTTTTTGTGATTAAAACAATTCATTCATTTGTTATTCACTTAATCTATATGCACTCTGAAAATATATATTTAGGTGAAATTAGATTAATATGAATTAAATATCCTTGAATAATGGACATAGAAGCAAAACGTTCTGAATGATTACTCTTGGCCAGATACTGTTAAGTACCTTTATGCATTATCTGTATCCTCATAACAGATGGAAAATTTAAGGACTAGAGAGATTAAATGGCATGATCATGATCATATACTTCAGTTCAGTTCAGTATATCAGTCGTGTCCGACTCTTTGTGACCCCAAGAATAACAGTACACCAGGCCTCCCTGTACATCATTAACTTCCGGAGTTCACTTAAATTCAGGTCCATCAAGTCGGTGATGCCATCCAGCCATCTCATCTTCTGTTGTCCCCTTCTCCTCTTTTTCCCAATTCCTCCCAGCATCAGAGTCTTTTCCAATAAGTCAACTCTTCGCATGAGGTGGCCAAAGTACTGGAGTTTCAGCTTCAGCATCATTCCTTCCAATGAACACCTAGGGCTGATCTCCTTTACAATGGACTGGTTGGATCTCCTTGCAGTCCAAGGGACTCTCAAGAGTCTTCTCCAGCACCACAGTTCAAAAGCATCAATTCTTCGGCACTCAGCTTTCTTCACAGTCCAACCCTCATATCCATACCTGACTACTGGAAAAACCAACGAATCTTTGTTGGCAAAGTAATGTCTCTGCTTTTGAATATGCTATCTAGGTTGGTCATAACTTTCCTTCCAAGGAGTAAGTGTCTTTTAATTTCATGGCTGCAAGCACCTTTTTTTTTTAACCTATCTCAAAAATCTCTATGATCCATATTCTTATTTTTCCCCTAGGGAAGAGAATCCATTGAAAATAACTTTTACTAATATTTTGAAAAAATTCTTGATGAAAGTGGTTTATTAATACTGAATAATATTTTTAACTTTAAATATTTTATAATTTCATTTATCATATCTTGAAGTGATAAATTCAACAAGGCTATAACCCTTGTTATGTAAATGTTTTCTTTGTTGAACCTTCAATTTTTGAGAAAATTTAGATAGAGTTATTCAAGATATTTTTTCTTATATGACATGAAAACATGCTTAATTTGGTCAATGTCATATCAGTGGCAAACATGCTAAGAGGCATAACATTTTGAGCTGATATTATTTAAAAAAAAATTTCAGAATTATACTATGTAAAATTAAGTATTATTTAAAAGCTATTTTTTCCCAGATGCTTACCCTTTAAATAGGAGTCTTCACAACATTAAAAGACAAATAATTGAAATTATCTACATTAAATAATTCCTGAATAAACATAAAGAAAAAAGTTGAGATTGATTAAATGAGTAACACCAAATCATAACAAGCTTATGGCAAATCTTAAAATTCAATTATTCTAACAACTCCTATCTCAATTTCACATTTTCCAGGAAAGCCAAACATTTTTAAGTCTGTGCTTAGAAAGCAACATATTTTTGTTCATCACTCAGGTCAATTCAGTTGTTTAATAATATATGTATAATAAATATAACTATAGATCTTCCTGGTGGCTCAGATGGTAAATAATCTGCTTGCTATTCAGGAGACCTGAGTTCAATCCCTGGGTTGGGAAGATCCTCTGGAGAAGGGAATGGCTACCCCATCCAGTATTCTTGCCTGGAGAATTTGATGGACAGAGGAGCATTGTGAGCTAAATCCAATGGGGTCGCAAAGAGTCAGACACGACTGAGAGACTAACACTTTAACTATTTCACTTTTAATATAAATATAGCTATAAATATATAACTATAAACATACAGTCAAATATGTTTATAGGATTATATGCATATAGTTTTCCTGCAGAACACTTTTGAGACCAAGTCATAAGAGCTGAATGACATTCAAGATGTAGAATTTCATTTCATGATGTGTCTCATTCCCAAACATCCTGCATAGCATATATTACATTTTTAACCAAAGATGCATATTTATTTGAAAAAAGCAGGACAATTTTTTTGCTCTATTTTCCTTTGTTCTGTTTGAAGATATAAAGGAAGCAGAATGAAAAATTTTTTGTGAGCAACCTGCTCAGAAAACAGTACAATGTTTTATCTAGAAACACATAAACTGAACTACTTTAAGCTGATAAGAGCCATGATCCTATAAAAAGAAATGTCCTCTTAAAATGCCAAGATTAATTTTATTTGTTCAAATTATAATTAAAAATAATCAATTCATAAGAGTGTCAGCTTTATCACATATTTATTTTATAGCACCAGGCACTACTAATTAAGCATTCCATTTTGCAGTGCCATCAAAAAGTTCCCATTATATATGTACATAATTGCTTTGTATTAAACAATGTTAGCATTTCAAATCTATAATTTGGGGTTAATAATTAATTTAAAAATTCAGTAGTAATTTCCTTAAAATAAAAATTAACAAGGAAACAAACTCAGACATTTTATTTTATGTCTTCTGTGAGTTTCATGATAAAGTAATTATGTAATCAGTAATTAATCACTTCTAGTGAACAGTGAAGTTATTGTAATTCTGGAAAATAATGCATTCTGTTTAAATTGTTGAATAATAACCAATGGGGTTTAGCACAAACATTGAGAAAATAAAGATGAGACAATGAAAATAAGACATGATCCCATGAAAAAGTATCAGATCAGATCAGATCAGTCGCTCAGTCGTGTCCGACTCTTTGCGACCCCATGAACCGCAGCATGCCAGGCCTCCCTGTCCATCACCAGCTCCCGGAGGTCACCCAGACTCACACCCACCAAGTCAGTGATGCCATCCAGCCATCTCATCCTCCGTCGTCCCCTTCTCCTCCTGCCCTCAATCCCTCCCAGCATCAGAGTCTTCTCCAATGAGTCAACTCTTCACATGAGGTGGCCAAAATACTGGAGTTTCAGCTTTAGCATCATTCCTTCTAAAGAAATTCCAGGATTGATCTCCTTCAGAATGGACTGGTTGGATCTTCTTGCAGTCCAAGGGACTCTCAAGAGTCTTCTCCAACACCACAGTTCAAAAGCATCAATTCTTCGGCGCTCAGCCTTCTTCACAGTCCAGCTCTCACATCCATACATGACCACAGGAAAGACCATAGCCTTGACTAGGCGAACCTTTGTTGATAAAGTAATATCTCTGCTTTTGAATATGCTATCTAGGTTGGTCATAACTTTCCTTCCAAGGAGTAAGCGTCTTTTAATTTCATGGCTGCAGTCATCATCTGCAGTGATTTTGGAGCCCAGAAAAACAAAGTCTGACACTGTTTCCACTGAAAAAGTATATTAATATATAAATTATTGTATGTGATTTCTGGATGTACATTAAAATTTAACAAATAATGCTAAAGAAGTTTCAGTTGAGTTTCCTTTTAGGCCCATAGATATACGTGATCAAATAACCGCAATGGTGTAATCACTCATGTAGAGCCATCTTGGAGTGTAGAAAGCATCACTACGAACAAAGCTAGTTGAGGTGATGGAATTCCATCTGAGCTATTTCAAATCTTAAAAGATGATGTTGTGAAAGCGCTGAACTAAATATACCAACAAATTTGGAAAACTCAGCAGTGGCCACAGGACTGGAAAATATCAGTTTTCATTCCAATCTTAGAGAAAAGCAATGCCAAAAATGTTCAAACTACCACAGAATTGCACTAATCTCCCATACTAGCAAAGTAATGCTCAAAATTCTCCATGTTAGGCTTCAACAGTACATGAACTGGGTACTTCTAGTTGTTTAAGCTGAATTTAGAAAAGGCAGAGGAACCAGAGATCAAATTGCCAGCATCTGTTGGATCATCAAAAAAGCAAGAGAATTCCAGAAAAACATCTACTTCTGCTTCACTGACTATGCCAAAGCATTTGACTGTGTGGATCACAACAAACTGTGGAAAATTCTGAAAAAGATGGGAATACCAGGCTAACTTACCTCTTCCTGAGAAACCTGTATCCAGGTCAAGAAGCAACAGTCAGAACTGAACATGGAACCATGCACTAGTTCCAAATTGGGAAAGGAGTACGTCAAGGCTGTATATTGTCACTGTGCTTATTTCACTTATATGCAGAGTACATCATGAGAAACACTGGGCTGGATAAAGCTCAAGCTGGAATGAAGAATGCCTGGAGAAATATCAGCAACCTCAGATATACAGATGACACCACCCTTACAGCAGAAAATGAAGAGGAATTAAAGAACCTCTTGATGAAAGTGAAAGAGGAAAGGGAAAATTGTGGCTTAAAACTCAACATTCAGAAAACTAAGATCATGGCATCTGGTCCCATCACTACATGGCAAATAGATGTGAAAACAATGGAAACAGAGACAGACTATATTTTGGGGGCTCCAAAATCACTTCAGATGTTGACTACAGCTATGAAATTAAAAGATGCTTACTCCTTGGAAGAAAAGCTATGACCAATCTAGATAGCATATTAAAAAGCAGAGACATTACTTTGCCAACAAAGGTCCATCTAGTCAAGGCTATGGTTTTTCCAGTAGTCACATATGGATGTGAGACTTGGACCATAAAGAAAGCTGAGCACCAAAGAATTGATGCTTTTGAACTGTGGTGTTGGAGAAAACTCTTGAGAGTTCCTTGGACAGCAAGGAGATCAACCCAGTCAATCCTAAAGGAAATCAGTCCCGAATATTCATTGGAAGGACTGATGCTGAAGCTGAAGCTCCAATATTTTGGTCATCTGATACGAAGAACTGACTCACTGGAAAAGACCCTGATGTTGCAAAAGATTCAAGGCAGGAGGGGAAGGGGATGACAGAGTTGAAATTGTTGGATGACATTACTAACCCAATATATGAGTTTGGGCAAGCTCTGAGAGAGCAGAGTACATCATGAGAAACGCTGGGCTGGAAGAAGCACAGGCTGGAATCAAGATTGCCGGGAGAAATATCAATCACTTCAGATACGCAGATGACACCACCCTTATGGCAGAAAGTGAAGAGGAATTAAAAAACCTCTTGTGAAAGTGAAGAGTGAAAAAGTTGGGTTAAAGCTCAACATTCAGAAAATGAAGATCATGGCATCTGGTCCCATCACTTCATGGAAAATAGATGGGGAAACAGTGGAAACAGTGTCAGACTTTGTTTTTCTGGGCTCCAAAATCACTGCAGATGGTGACTGCAGCCATGAAATTAAAAGACACTCCTTGGAAGGAAAGTTATGACCAACCTAGATAGCTTATTCGAAAGCAGAGACATTACTTTGCCAACAAAGGTCCGTCTAGTCAAGGCTATGGTTTTTCCTGTGGTCATGTATGGATGTGAGAGTTGGACTGTGAAGAAGGCTGAGGGCTGAAGAATGGATGCTTTTGAACTGTGGTGTTGGAGAAGACTCTTGAGAGTCCCTTGGACTGCAAGGAGATTCAACCAGTCCATTCTGAAGGAGATCAGCCTTGAGCTTTCTTTGGAAGGAATGATGCTAAAGCTGAAACTCCAGTACTTTGGAGTTTGTGAAGAGTTGGCTCATTGGAAAAGACTCTGATGCTGGGAGGGACTGAGGGCAGGAGGAGAAGGGGACGACACAGGATGAGATGGCTGGATGGCGTCACTGACTCGATGGACATGAGTTTGAGTGAACTCCGGGTGTTGGTGATAGATAGGGGAGGCCTGGCATGCTGCGATTCATGGGGTCACAAAGAGTCGGACACAACTGAGAGACTTAACTGAACTGAACTGAACTGGGAGATCATGAAGGATAGAGAAGCCAGGTGTGCTGCATTCCACGAGGTCACAAAGTGTCATACGTGACTGAGTAACTGAACAACAACAATATCTTCATTGATCGACTATAAAAAAAAAAAAGTGCTGTGCTCTGTTTGCCATTTATCTACCAAGACCTTTTAAGGTTCATCCCTCTCTATTCCCCTTATACCTCACATCTGAGCAAGTTCATAAGAAATATCATGTACTTCACAAAATTCAAAGCACATAAGACCTTACTTTCACACAAAAGCCCTCATCTAACCTCACTTTCCTAATTAGCATGAAAGCTTCAAATCTCCAATCTCCTGTCCCTGCTCTGTAGAGATATTTTTTGAATTAAAATTTAGGATGTTTGACCTTCTTTTCTCAGAAAGCTGCATTAGATGAGTAGTGAATGTTTTCAAATCTTCTTCTTGGGCATAACATTTTAAGTCTCAATATCCAAATCAAAATTTAGATGAGGGGTCCATTTCACCTCTTCAATTTCACCTCTTCCAGAATAATTTTTATTTTCCTTGAATAAATCTATGAGATGTTTTGTCAAATTCTGTTAACTTTATTTTTAAAAAAGTCAAAGAAAATGGAAAACAATTTGGCCAGGTGTACCATTATACTATGTCAATTATATTCCTTCCATATTTAATGCTTCCTTTGTGTAAGTTTCCTTTCCATTGATCATTCAGTTTTCACGGCAACCATTGTAGTTTTAGATTGTCTTTTATCTGAGGCTTTTTTAAATAAATATTTTGATTATAAGAGGTTAGGTTTTCTAAAGTTATATTAAATTTTGTTAGTGAATATACGTGTCAACGAGTGTGTGTGTGTGCACATGTGTACATATATGTGTGTGTGTGTTTGTTAATTTTACTTTGCAATCACTGAGCTTACCCAAATGGAAATTTGTTTTTTTCATTTATCCAGACATTCCTCAGCCATTATGTCTACAAATTATACCTCTACCCAATTTATTATATCTTTTTTATATTTATTATATATTTGGGGGCATTTAAATTACATGAACTTCCCTGATATCTCAGTTGATAAAGAATCTGCCTGCAATGTAGGAGACACCAGTTCAATTCCTGGGTCAGGAAGATCCCCTGGAGAAGGGATAAACTACCCACTCCAATATTCTTGGTCTTCCCTGGTAACTCAGCTGGTAAAGAATTCATCTGCACTGTGGGAGACCCGGGTTTGATCCCTGGGTTAGGAAAATCCTCTGGAGAAGAGACAGGCTACCCACTCCAGTAGTCTGGCCTGAAGAATTCCGTGGACTATATAGCCCAAGGGGTCACAAAGAGTCAGACACAACTGAGCGACTTTCACTTTCAGGTCTTTTAAAACTATACTCCATACTCTTAAATGACTGATTTGTTGTTGTTGTTGTTTGGTTTGTTTGTTTTTTAATATGTGTCTCTTTGTGTTGTGTGATTTTTTAATACAAATGTCCAGGTCACTATTATCCTGAATGGTGACAAATCTGAAGTTTCAGCTTACAGTTTTATCTTTTTTCAAACATAAAATTTCTTATTTAGCTTCTTTTCAAGTCTATTAGATAGACTTGTTAGTTTCCTGTGCCTTTATTATAGCTTTTTATCTTTGATTTTTTTAATACATAAAATCCACTTGTATTAAACTCTATAACTCCAATATTCAGTTTAGATTTTTTGTTTGTTGGATCTTTTTCTAATTTGCTCTTGTTCTTTTATTAGTGACATATTTATGGCAGAAGATTCCCTTAGGTACTTAGTTGTTTTTCAAAGTGCTTATTCCTTGATTTTTCAATGTTGAGAATCATTTGGAATTCTGATTGGGTACCTTAATCTAGATACAACTTATATTTGTTTATATCTAGTGCCTCTGGACTCTACCAACTTGAGCTATGTTAAATCTCAAGGTACTTTGGGGAGAGTGGAGAGTAATACAAATGTAAATTCAAACTTGTAGACTTATGGGGAGTGACATAAATTCTCCAAGGATGCATTTTATTCTGACTGAGGACCAAAGCTTATCACTCAGGCATCCTTTCCATTTAAATAAAATTAGATTTTCTTTCAATTTCACCTGAGAAAAATTTTACTTGAATTATTTGACTTTTTATGGGGTCCTTATATCTGAACACTCATCCTGTTGAGCATCTTTGTCTCCCACCAACTAAGTTGTATAACTCATTCATATTCTGGCTCTAGACCAACAGCCCTGAAAAATAAACCCAAGGGAAGCACCAGCTTGATTCCCTGCTTCTGATCAAAACATGTTTTCTGTGACTTCTGGTTTTTTGTGATTCCCTTTATCTGTCATTAGCTAAACCAGGAATTTTTTAAAAGTAATAATTTATATGGAAATTTTATGTGTTGTTTTATTTGGAATGATTTCTTTAAACAATTCCCTCTATGTTCAAAAATAGCACCAACTTCACTATTGCTTAAAACTATATCTGTATCTTCTATCATTGATGGTACAAAAGTATGTTAGGATACATAAGTTAATATTTCTCATACTTTATGCATGTTATTTCATTTAATATGTTGACCCGGACACATACACACACACATCACACACATATATTCAATATCTAGTCAAACTCCTGATTTCACACCTTTCATTTCCTAGATATAGATAATTTACCAATAAAATATGTGTATGACTATACTAACATATTTATAATTTCTACATGTGTTAGTTGCTCAGTTGTGTCCAACTCAGTGACAGCATGGGCTGTAGACTGCCAGGCTCCTCTCTCCATGGGATTCTCCAGGCAAAAATACTGGATCCCTGCCTAATAATATTCACAGCAAGTCACCATCGGAGCCTCTACTTAGGGGTTAGAGATTATCCCTAAAGAAAAGTAAGTATCCTATTTGAAAATGTCATGCTCTAGGGGGAAGCTAACACACTAAGTAACTGATAATTTTCATATTGGAATAAAATAGGAAAGTTTTCTTCCACTTTGTTAGCAAGACATTAAATAATTGAGGATTGTAGGGGAAAAAATGAGTAATAATGTGTAGCAGGGTAGTTTTCTCTAAAGAGCTGTTGCTGGTGTTGCCTAGTTGCTCAGTTGTGTCTGACTCTCTAAGGCTGCATGCACTGTAGTCTGCCAGGATCCTCTGTGCATGGGATTTTCTGGGCAAGAATACTGGAGTGGATTAACTTTCCTACTCCAAGCATGGAACCCACATCTCTTGCGTTTCCTGCACTGGCAGGCAGATTCTTTACTACTAGTGCCACAGAGAGCAAAAGTAAATAAATGCTCCTGGAGAACAGAAGGAAATTGGAATGAATGAGTGCTGGTCAAGGGGTAAGGAAAATCTTATTTGCAATTTGGATTTACTACTGATTGGTTTTATGACCTTCAGTTCAGTTCAGTTCAGTTGCTCAGTTGTGTCCGACCCTTTGCAACCCCATGAATTGCAGCATGCCAGGCCTCCCTGTCCATCACCAACTCCCAGAGTTCACTCAGACTCACATCCATTGAGTCAGTGATGCCATCCAGCCATCTCATCCTCTGTCGTCCCCTTCTCCTCCTGCCCCCAATCCCTCCCAGCATCAGAGTCATTTCCAATGAGTCAACTCTTCGCATGAGGTGGCCAAAGTACTTGGGAATCTATAATTCTAAATGTACATATTTTAGTAGCAATATTGTGAAAATTTAAAAATTCTAAACAGTTAAGAACATTCAGGAACATCCTAGGAAACATTTGAAAGTGAAAGTGAAGTCGCTTAGTCGTGTCAGACTCTTTGTGACCCCATGGACTTTAGCCTACCAGGCTCCTCCCTCCATGGGATTCTCCAGGCAAAAGCAGTGGAGTGGGTTGCCATTTCTTTCTCCAGGGGATCTTCCCAACCCAGGGATTGAACCCGGGTCTCCTGCATTCCTGGCAGATGCTTTAACCTCTGAGCCACCAGGGAAGCCACATTTACTTATATGCCAAAGATCAGATCATAAGGAGATTTAGAGTCAGTTATCTCCCCTAAGATTTACCATTGCACATCTATCGGTTCTAATAGTATATGAATCTTTATTTTGTCTTATTTTCTTTCACATTTATTATTCATTCTGGAAGTAAAATTTATATCAGGTTTATTATTAATATTTTATGTCTTCTATATTAAATAGAACTAAAGTTTATTAAATAGTAATAAAATTTTATTGTCCAGGTAAAAATAAAAATTTCAAAAACAGAAAATTAAATGAAATCTCAGTAAGCATTGTTGCCATGATTACATGCAAATGAGTAAGAAATATAGATTGATGACTTTGAAGAGAAGTATGAGAATTATTGTAGACAAAACACTATTTGAATGGGCAAAAATTGTTGCACCTAAGATGTAGATAATGCTAAATTTATTCTGGTTAATTCTGGTGCATACAGCTACAAAGAAGGTTCTCAGGGAGTATCCTCTATGTGTATCTAGGGAGTAATTGATTAGGTTTACCATAAACTTTCCATCCATTTATATTATGACTTTTACCCCCAAGGTTTAGTATATTGCTTAAAGTTAATGTGCTAGTAGTTAGAGGCAGAATACATGCAGAATCAGCTGGAAAATAATATGTGGAACTGAGAAGGAAATGTGTGTTCTAAAGCAACTTTTTTAAAAGAAACTGAGACTTGCTTCACAGGCTATATTACTTTGTTAGATCACTCCCCTATCCTCTGATGCTCAGTTCAGTTCAGTCACTCAGTCGTGTCCAACTCTTTGCGACCCCATGAATCGCAGCACACCAGGCCTTCCTGTCCATCACCAACTCCCGGAGTTCACCCAGACTCATGCTCAGCCTCATTCTTATATTTCATTGTCTCCTAACTTGTCTTTATGAATTATGTTTACAAAGGAAGGATCAAGTAGTCAAAGGAATCCAAACTTTTTTTATATTTTTTTCACATCACTTATTACATGTTCAACATATCTCCCAAAATACATGATTTTTAATACCCTATACTCTATTTTTTGCTTTTGTTGTTTTTCTTTTTGTTTCCTGAATTACTTTGATAAAATGTGATTATAGGTGCTAGGCCTACAAGACTCCTTTTAGGCAGTGAATTTACTATCACAGCACGTATTTAGCCTCATGGAGAGAATTCCTATTGCATATCCATTCATAGTCTTAGTTTCTGAAGGACTCTTAACTGAATCTTGCACACACCTCAGCCATTTCTGCTACTATGAATACAGATCTCCTGATTAATTCTCACTTCATACTTTATAATCTGATAAATTGTTTTTTAGGGTTTTAAGTCTGTTCAGCAATGATTTCACTTCTGCTCACTCCTATTTCAGCCTATGTTTTAATGAAACTCAACGCCTCTGAGATTTACTCTATTCATCATATTCTGTCCCATCTCTAGGCACTTATTGTTCTCACCAGGAGAGAGAGAATCTATGTATATAAAGCCTCAGCATGTATCTTAAGGAACTACTTTGAATCCATGACAAATGGATTAAATATCAGATCAAATCAGTCGCTCAGTCGTGTCCGACTCTTTGCGACCCCATGAACCGCAGCACGCCAGGCCTCCCTATCCATCACCAGCTCTTGGGGGTCACTCAGACTCACATTCATCGAGTCAGTGATGCCATCCCGCCATCTCATCCTCTGCTGTCCCCTTCTCCTCCTGCCCTCAATCCCTCCCAGCATCAGAGTCTTCTCCAATGAGTCAACTCTTCGCATGAGGTGGCCAAAATACTGGAGTTTCAGCTTGAGCATCATTCCCTCCAAAGAAATCTCAGGTCTGATCTCCTTCAGAATGGACTGGTTGGATCTCCTTGCAGTCCAAGGGACTCCCAAGAGTCTTCTCCAACACCACAGTTCAAAAGCATCAATTCTTCGGCGCTCAGCCTTCTTCACAGTCCAGCTCTCACATCCATACATGACCACAGGAAAGACCATAGCCTTGACTAGGCGAACTTTTGTTGGCAAAGTGATGTCTCTGCTTCTGAATATGCTATCTAGGTTGGTCATAACCTTCCTTCCAAGGAGTAAGCGTCTTTTAATTTCATGGCTGCAGTCGCCATCTGCAGCGATTTTGGAGCCCAGAAAAATAAAGTCTGACACTGTTTCCACTGTTTCCCCATCTATTTCCCATGCAGTGATGGGACCAGATGCCATGATCTTCGTTTTCTGAATGTTGAGCTTTAAGCCAACTTTTTCACTTTCCACTTTCACTTTCATCAAGAGGCTTTTGAGTTCCTCTTCACTTTCTGCCATAAGGGTGGTATCATCTGCATATCTGAGGTTATTGATATTTCTCCCAGCAATCTTGATTCCAGCTTGTGTTTCCTCCAGTCCAGCATTTCTCATGATGTACTCTGCATATAAGTTAAACAAACATGGTGACAATATACAGCCTTGACGTACTCCTTTCCCTATTTGGAACCAGTCTGTTGTTCCATGACCAGTTCTAACTGTTGCTTCCTGACCTGCATACAAATTTCTCAAGAGGCAGATCAGGTGGTCTGGTATTCCCATCTCTTTCAGAATTTTCCAGAGTTTATTGTGATCTACACAGTCAAAGGCTTTGGCATAGTCAATAAAGCAGAAATAGATGTTTTTCTGGAACTCTCTTGCTTTTTCGATGATCCAGCGGATGTTGGCAATTTGATCTCTGGTTCCTCTGCCTTTTCTAAATCCAGCTTGAGCATCAGGAAGTTCATGGTTCACATATTGCTGAAGCCTGGCTTGGAGAATTTTGAGCATTACTTTACTGGATTAAATATATCATGGAACAAATAAATCCACTAGTATACCTTTTATTTATTATATGACTTATTTATTAAATAAAGCAGAAATTATAAATAATATATTCTATATGTCTTACTTTTTAGTTCACAGAGCAGAATTGAGATGTTCATTCAAAATGAGAAGACTAACATACAAAAAGTTTGGATAAACTGGTGAACTTGAAAATAAGATAATTGAATGTGTCCAATTTGGATAAAAGAAAGAAAAATAATTGAAGAAATAAGAAAAGAATCAGAGCCTAAAAGACCTGTGGGATACAATTAAGTTATTCCCAGAAAAGAAGAAATGTTTCAGCAGTATTAATTCATATTTTTGAACATGGAGTCTTTGTCTATTTATCTGTGTGTCTTATTTAGTTTTCTTCAACATTTATATTTTCACTGTTCAAATTTTTAATCTATTTGGATAAGTTTTTTTCCTAAGTATTTATGTTGCTACTTTGAGAGGGATTATTTTATTCATTTTATTTTCAGATAATTCATTGTTTATGTACAGAAATATGAATGATTTCTGTATGTTGACTTTGCACCCTTTACCTTGAGTGTATTCACACTTTAGTTTTAAAGAGTACTTTTAGTTAAGGGTTTTCTACATATATGATCATGTCTTCTGCAGCAATAATTTTATTTCTTCCTTCTTTACTTCTTTCCAAGTCTTTAAGTTCTACTTCTTTTTTTCTATATTTCAACCTTTAAATGATTTTGTCTTCTAGAAATTTTACTCTAAGGCATCAGGAGTAACAGGGCCATTCCAAACAACACTTTGCTCAGCTAAATATTCAATGCTATCACTTGCAATTTCAACCTTCCACAAAACAATGGAAAACAGACACAATTCAGTCCAGACCTTTATCAACAAGGATGATCTTTCCTCCAGTGTCCAATAACGTGTTCATCATTTCTATCTGAGACCTCACCAGAATGGGCTGTACCATCCATGTTGTGTGCACATTCTGTGCCAGATTACTTATGTATTCTCTAAGACGATTGAGACTTCCTGTACAGCTCCATTCTTTTCTTTATAAGACCTCACTAGAATTATCCCTAATGGTTCATTCACAGCAATATGGATTTATTTTCCAGCATACACCTCATTTAACCTCTACCCATTTCCCCATTTTAAAGTTATTTCTCCATTTTTTTTTCTTAAGTTTAAGAAATACACTCCATTTTCATCTATCTGTTACAGTAGCAACTGTATTTCTTGATACAAAATTTATGCCTTAGTCTCTTGCTATAACAAAAAATGCCATAAACTCGGTGATATATAAGCAATAATCATTTAGTTCTTGGTGTCTGATGACAGCCAGCTTCTTGGCTCATAAACTGCTATCATTTTGCCATGACCTCATGTGGCAGAGAGGACAAGAGAGCTCTCTGGTGTTTCTTTTATAAAAACACTAATCTTATTCATGAGAACTCCATTCTCATGACCTAATGCTCCTCAAAGTCTCCACCTGCAGATGCCATCACATTGGGGAATACGTTTCAACATATGAATTTGGGTGGGACACAAATATTCAGTCTACAGCAATTTTTTAAGATGGCTTATTCAGGTGATGATGGGACTGAAGAAGTCTGAACACCCCTAGGTTTCTGTTTTTTTCTTAAGGCTCTTATTTCACAATATCTGACAGTGTTATTATTACTATAATCTGGACAACTTTGATTTGCTATATTACAGAACTATTTTATTCTCATCTATGTACAAATTTGCTTACACAATTTCTTTGCAAATATCTTGCAAGTATAATATGAATTATATAACTTAGTATCATATAAGGTGAGAAAAATTCTATTATTCATGGTAAAAAGGCAATTATCTTTAGAAAGAATAGAAGGACCATGTTTTGAGTAATTTAAATTCTACTCTAAGATGGTAACAGATGAAACAGAAGGAATAGGATATATACTATAACCTTGGAATAAAAACTGAAAATCTAGATTAGATAATTGTATATGAAGCACTGAAATGATCTGCCCAAGATTCCTTAAGGAAGCTCCAGGATTCACATAATGGTTTGAAGTCCTTGACTTTCTGACAGCACAGAGCTACTTCACAAAAGATACTCTTAGGAGCAAAAGTGATTGCCAAAGAGGGACATCTGGAAGAAGGGATGTTAGGCTGAAATGTCTCCCATGTGATATCCCAACAGATGTTTCCAAAAACATAATAATTTCTACAGAACTTTTGTTATTGTTCAGTTGCTAACTCATGTCCAACTAATTGTCACCCCATGGACTGCATCACACCAGGATCCCCTTTCCTCCACCATCTCCCAGAATTTGTTCAAATTTATGTCCACTGAATCGGTGATGCTTTCTAACCATCTCATCCTATGTCACCTTCTTCTCCTCTTGCCCTCAATCTTACCCAGCATCATCAGGGTCTTTTCCAATGAGTCAGCTCTTCACATCAGGTGGCCAAAGTATTGGAGCTTCAACTTCAGTATCAGTCTTTCAATGAATATTCAGGGTTGAATTCCTTTTAGGATCTACTGGTTTGATCTCTTTGCAGTCCAAGGGGCTCTCAAATGTCTACTCTAGCACCACAGTAGGAAAGTATCAATTCTTCGGTGCTCAGCCTCCTTTATAGTCCAAAACTCACATCTGTATATGACTACTGGAAAAAAAAAAAATAGCTTTGACTATATGTATCTTTGTTAGCAAATTGATGTCTATGCTTTTTAATACTCTGTCTAGGTTTGTCATAGCTTTCCTTCCAAAGAGCAAGCTTACAGAACTTTCACAGCTTCCAAAGTCTTATGAGTCATATTTGTTGAATGGGGACTATTTGCAGTTATAATTTTATAGCCTCTATTACACCATTTGTTATAAAGTTCAAGTAACATTTCCTCATGATTAACACAGACCAGTCATGAGAAGAGGGGTAGAAAGTGAAAGAGGAAGAAACAAGGTACAATCTCTTATATCAAAGTGCTTACTGTCTAGAGGGTTTAGAAGATAAATAATCATAATGAAGCAGGATAACTGCTGTAATGGAGGTGACTCCATGGTCAAAGGGAGCATGTACTCTGAGAATCATTCTTTCAGAATCAATTGGCAAAAAAGACAGCTTTTAGATTATGTGATCTAGAGGGTAATGAGAACTCTGGTTCCCCACATCTCAATGATTTGATTAAAAAAAAAAAAAATAAGCTGTTTGAGAGTTATAGGTGGAAAATGTAGAGTCAGAAACAATGAGAGTATCTGATAAAATCTGACCTGTGTGAGGTGCAATGCCAAGAATCTTTGGGCTGATCATATTTGGAAAATCATATTAATTAAGCTATAAAGATCAAAAATTTTATTAAACATGGCAGTACTTACTTTGTTAATTAATTCCATCAATATGTGCATTCATTCTTTCACCAATTGAAGGGAAGATCATTAAGTAATTTATTTGAGTAGACCAAGCTGTCATCAAGGATCTCTACATGTTTAAAACTCATCTCATTTTAAAGCTTCTCACTATATACCTAAATTTAGTTAATTACTTGAAAATGGTAAAAACATTCATAACTAATAATTTCATTAACTGCTAACACCAAATAATTCCCATTAAATATGAAAAGTCAAATTCTTTTGTTCACCACATTATAAAATATCACCAGTTAAGTTCAGCTAAGTTGCACAGTCATGTCCGACTCTGCGACCCATGGAATGCAGCATGCCAGGCCTCCCTGTTCATCACCAACTCCTGAAGTTTACTCAAACATCCAACCATCTCATCCTCTGTTGTTCCCTTCTCCTCCTGTCTTCAATCAGGGTCTTTTCAAATGAGTCAGCTCTTCACATCAGGTAGCCAATGTATTGGAGTACAAGCTTCAAAATCAGTCCATCCACTGAATATTCAGGACTCATTTCCTTTAGGATGAACTGGTTGGATCTCCTTTCTGTCCAAGGGACTCTCAAGAGTCTTCTCCAACACCACAGTTCAAAAGCATCAATTCTTCGGCACTCAGCTTTCTTTATAGTCCATTTATCATATCCATACATGACTACTGGAAAAATCACAGGCTTGACTAGGTGAAACTTTGTTGGCAAAGTAATATCTTTGCTTTCTAATATGCTGTCTAGGTTGCTCATAACTTTATTTCCAAGGAATAAAGATCTTTTAATTTCATGCCTGCAATCACCACCTGCAGTGATTTTGGAGCCCAGAAAAATAAAGTCTTCCACTGTTTCCACTGTTTCTCCATTTATTTGCCATGGAGTGAAGGGACCAGATGTGATGATCATAGTTTTTTGAATGTTGAGTTTTAAATCACCTTTTTTACTCTCCTTTTTCACTTTCACCAAGAGGCTCTTTAGTTCTTGGTTCACTTTCTGCCATAAGTGTGGTGTCATCTGCATATTTCTCCCAGCAATCTTGATTCCAGCTTGTGCTTCAATCAGCCTAGTGATTCTCATGATGTACTCTGCATATAAGTTAAATAAACATGGTGAATGACAATACATTCTTGGCATACTCTTTTTCCTATTTGGAACCAGTCTACTGTTCCATGTCCAGCTCGAACTGCTGCTTCCTGATCTGCATGCAGGTTTCTCAGGTGGCAGGTCAGGTGGTCTGGTATTCCCTTCTCTTTCAGAATTTTCCACAGTTTCTTGTGATCCACACAGTCAAAGGCCTTGGCATAGTCAATAAAGCAGAAATAGATGTTTTTCTGGAACTGTCTTGCTTTTTTGATAATCCAGCAGATGATGGCAATTTGATCTGTTTCCTCTGCCTTTTCTAAAATCAGCTTGAACATCTGGAAGTTCACGGTTCACGTTTTGTTGAAGCCTGACTTAGAGAATTTTAAGCATTACTTTACAAGTGTGTGATCAGATCAGATCAGATCAGTCACTCAGTCGTGTTTGACTCTTTGTGAGCCCATGAATCGCAGCAAGCCAGGCCTCCCTGTCCATCACCAACTCCCAGAGTTCACTGAGACTCATGTCCATTGAGTCAGTGATGCCATCCAGCCATATCATCCTCTGTCATCCCCTTCTCTTGCCCCCAGTTCCTCCCGGTGAGTGCAGTTGTGTGGTAATTTGAGCATTCTTTGACACTGCCTTTCTTTGGAATTGGAATGAAAACTGACCTTTTCCAGTCCTGTGGCCACTGCTGAGTTTTCAAAATTTGCTGGCATATTGAGTGCAGCACTTTTACAGCATCATCTTTCAGGATTTAAAATAGCTCAACTGAAATTCCATTACCTCCACTAGTTTTGTTCTTAGTGATGCTTTCTAAGGCCCACTTGACTTCACATTCCAGGATGTGTGGTTGTAGGTGAATGATCACACCATCGTGGTTATCTGAGTCGTGAAAATCTTTTTTTGTACAGTTTTTCTGTGTATTCTTGCCAGCTCTTCTTAAAATCTTCTGCTTCTGTCAGGACCATATCATTTCTGTCCTTCATTGAGCCCATCTTTTTTTGCATGAAAAGCTTTTGCATTAAATGTTCCCTTGGTATCTCTAACTTCCTTGAAGAGATCTCTAATTTTCCCCGTTCTATTGTTTTCCTCTATTTCTTTGCACTGATCACTGAGGAAGACTTTCTTATCTCTCCTTGATATTCTTTGAAACTCTGCATTCAAATGGATATATCTTTCCTTTTCATTCAGAGTGCTCAAACAAATCTTGTGCACATCAGGACCCAAGGATCCCACAGAGACTGAGACAGAATTGTGTTTGAGTACCTCTTATGGAGGTATTTCTTTTCCATGGGGATGGTCTTGATCCCTGTCTCCTGTACAATGTCACGAACCTCATTCCATAGTTCATCAGGCACTCTATCTATCAGATCTAGGCCCTTAAATCTATTTCTCACTTCCACTGTATAATCATAAGGGATTTGATTTAGGTCATACCTGAATGGTCTACTGGTTTTCCCTACTTTCTTCAATTTCAGTCTGAATTTGGCAATAAGGAGTTCATGGTCTGAGCCACAGTCAGCTCCTGGTCTTGTTTTTGCTGATTGGATAGAGCTTCTCCATCTTTGGCTGCAAAGAATATAATCGATCTGATTTCGATGTTGACCATCTGGTGATGTCCATGTATAGAGTCTTCTCTTGTGTTGTTGGAAGAGGGTATTTGCTATGACCAGTGCATTTTCTTGGCAAAACTCTGTTAGTCTTTGCCCTGCTTCATTCCGTATTCCAAGGCCAAATTTGCCTGTTACTCCAGGTGTTTCTTGACTTCCTACTTTTGCATTCCAGTCCCCTATAATGAAAAGGACATCTTTTTTGGGTGTTAGTTCTAAAAGGTCTTGTAGGTCTTCATAGAACCATTCATCTTCAGCTTCTTCAGCGTTACTGGTTGGGGCATAGACTTGGATTACTGTGACATTGAATGGTTTGCCTTTAAAACAGAGATCATTCTGTCATTTTTGAGATTACATCCAAGTACTGCATTTCAGACTCTTTTGTTGATCATGATGGCCACTCCATTTCTTCTGAGGGATTCCTGCCCGCAGTAGTAGATATAATGGTCCTCTGAGTTAAATTCACCCATTCCAGTCCATTTTAGTTCACTAATTCCTAGAATGTCGACATTCACTCATGCCATCTCTTCTTTGACTACTTCCAATTTGCCTTGATTCATGGACCTAACATTCCAGGTTCTTATGCAATATTGCTCTTTACAGCATCGGACTTTGCTTCTATCACCAGACACATCCACAGCTGGGTATTCTTTTTGCTTTGGCTCCATCCCTTCATTCTTTCTGGAGTTATTTCTCCACTGATCTCCAGTAGCATATTGGGCCCCTACTGACCTGGGGAGTTTCTCTTTCAGTATCCTATCATTTTGCCCTTTTATACTGTTCATGGGGTTCTCAAGGCAAGAATAACGAAGTGGTTTGCCATTCCCTTCTCCAGCGGACCACACCCTGTCAGATCTCTCCACCATGACCCGCCCATCCTGGGTTGCCCCAAGGGCATGGTTTAATTTCATGGAGTTAGACAAGGCTGTGGTCCTGGTGTGATTAGATTGACTAGTTTTCTGTGAGTATGGTTTCAGTGTATTTACCCTCTGATGCCCTCTTGCAAGACCTACCGTCTTTCTTGGGTTTCTCTTACCTTGGGCGTGGGGTATCTCTTCCCGGCTGCTCCAGCAAAGCACAGCCATTGCACCTTACCTTGGAGGAGGGGTCTCTCCTCACCACCACCCTTCCTGACCTTGGAGGAGGGGTGTCTCCTCACCGCAGCCCTTCCTGACCTCGGTCGTGGGGTAGCTCCTCTCGGCCGCGCTTTTAGTGTGCCGTGCAGCCGCCGAGGCGCTCTTAGTGCGTAGGCGAGGAGCTCTTAGTGCGCCAGTCACGGTAGGCGAGCTGTCTGGGGAGACCTTACAAATAGCTGTGAAAAGAAGAGGAACGAAAAGCAAAGGAGAAAAGGAAAGATATAAACATCTGAATGCAGAGTTCCAAAGAATAGCAAGAAGAGATAAGAAAGCCTTCTTCAGCGATCAATGCAAAGAAATAGAAGAAAACAACAGAATGGGAAAGACTAGGGATCTCTTCAAGAAAATCTGAGATACCAAAGGAACATTTCATGCAAAGATGGGCTCGATAAAGGACAGAAGTGGTATGGACCGAACAGAAGCAGAAGATATTAAGAAGAGGTGGCAAGAATATACAGAAGAACTGTACAAAAAAGATCTTCACCACCCAGATAATCATGATGGTGTGATCACTGACCTAGAGCCAGATATCCTGGAATGTGAAGTCAAGTGGGCCTTAGAAAGCATCACTACAAGCAAAGCTAGTGGAGGTGATGGAATTCCAGTGGAGCTATTCCAAATCCTGAAAGATGATGCTGTGAAAGAGCTACACTCAATATGCCAGCAAATTTGGAAAACTCAGCAGTGGCCACAGGATTGGAAAAGGTCAGTTTTCATCCCAATCCCAAAGAAAGGCAATGCCAAAGAATGCTCAAACTACCGCACAATTGCACTCACCTCACACACTAGTAAAGTAATGCTCAAAATTCTCCAAGCCAGGCTTCAGCAATATGTGAACCGTGAACTTCCTGATGTTCAAGCTGGTTTTAGAAAAGGCAGAGGAACCAGAGATCACATTGCCAACATCTGCTGGATCATGGAAAAAGCAAGAAAGTTCCAGAAAAACATCTATTTCTGCTTTATTGACTATGCCAAAGCCTTTGACTGTGTAGATCATAATAAACTCTGGAAAATTCTGAAAGAGATGGGAATACCAGACCACTTGACCTGCCTCTTGAGAAATCTGTATGCAGGTCAGGAAGCAACAGTTAAAACTGGTCATGGAACAACAGATTGGTTCCAAATAGGAAAAGGAGTACGTCAAGGCTGTATATTGTCACCATGTTTATTTAACTTATATGCAGAGTACATCATGAGAAATGCTGGACTGGAAGAAAACAAGTTGGAATCAAGATTGCTGGGAGAAATATCAATAACTTCAGATATGCAGATGACACCACCCTTATGGCAGAAAGTGAAGAGGAACTCAAAAGCTTCTTGATGAAAGTGAAAGTGGAGAGTGAAAAGGTTGGCTTAAAGCTCAACATTCAGAAAACGAAGATCATGGCATCTGGTCCCATCACTACATGCGAAATAGATGGAGAAACAGTGGAAACAGTGTCAGACTTTATTTTTCTGGGCTCCAAAATCACTGCAGATGGTGACTGCAGCCATGAAATTAAAAGATGCTTACTCCTTCGAAGGAAAGTTATGACCAACCTAGATAGCATATTCAAAAGCAGAGACATTACTTTGCCAACAAAGGTTCGTCTAGTCAAGGCTATGGTCTTTCCTGTGGTCATGTATGGATGTGAGAGCTGGACTGTGAAGAAGGCTGAGCGCCGAAGAATTGATGCTTTTGAACTGTGGTGTTGGAGAAGACTCTTGAGAGTCCCTTGGACTGCAAGGAGATCCAATCAGTCCATTCTGAAGGAGATCAGCCCTGGGATTTCCTTGGAAGGAATGATGCTAAAGCTGAAACTCCAGTATTGTGGCCACCTCATGTGAAGAGTTGACTCATTGGAGAAGACTCTGATGCTGGGAGGGATTGAGGGCAAGAGGAGAAGGAGACGACAGAGGATGAGATGGCTGGATGGCATCACTGACTCGATGGATGTGAGTCTGAGTGACCTCCGGGAGTTGGTGATGGACAGGGAGGCCTGGCATGCTGCAGTTCATGGAGTCGCAAGCAGTCGGACATGAATGAGCGCCTGATCTGATCTGATCTGATCTATGGAGGTATGGGCTGGTGGTGCTCTGCCACAGGGACAGAGGCTCTGGGTTTAGCAGACTTGGGTATGACATAAACCCTCTTGGAGGAGGCCACCATTAATCCCACCATAGAGCTGCCAGAACCTACACACGACTGGGAAATAGACTCTTGGAGGGCACAACAGAACCTTGTACACCAGGACCCAGGAGAAAAGAGCATTGATCCCATAGAAGAGTGTCCTAGACTAGACTATGGGTGTCAGGGAGTCTCTGGTGGAGCATGGATCCGTGGTGGCCTGCTGCAGGGTTGGGGCCACTAAGTGTAGTAGTACATGCATGGGATCTTTTGAGGGAAGGTCACCATTATCTTCATTACCTCCACCATAGTTTGGCCCCAGGTAAATAGCACAAAGGGAACACAGCTCCACTCATCAACAGAAAATTGGATTAAAGATTTACTGAGTATGGTACCACCCATCAGAACAAAACCAAGTTTCCCTTCAGTCAGTATCTCCCATCTGGAAGCTTCCATATGTCTCTTATCCTCTGGTTGCAGTGGCAGTTTGGTCGCTAAGTCATGTCCGACTCTTGCAACTCCATGGACTGTAGCCTGCGGGGCTCTTCTGTCTGTGGAATTATCCAGGCAAGAACACTGGAGTGGGTTGCCATTTTCCTATCCTCCATCAGAGGGCAAACAGACTGAAAACCACAATCACAGAAAACTAACGAATCTAATCACATGGACCACAGCCTTGTCTAACTCAGTGAAACTATGAGCCATGCCATATAGGGCCACCCAAGAAGGACAGGTCATGGTAGAGAGTTCTGACAAAGTGTGGTCCACTGGAGAAGGAAATGGCAAAGCACTTCAGTATTCTTGCTTTGAGAACCCCATGAATGATATGAAAAGGCAAAAAGATAGGACACTGAATTCCCTCAGGTTAGTAGGTGCCCAACATGCTACTGGAGATCAGTGGAGAAATAACTTCAGAAAGACTGAAGAGGTGGAGCCAAAGTGAAAACAACACCCAGTTATGGACTGGTAATGGAAGCAAGGTCCGATAAAGACCAATATTGCATAGGAACCTGGAATTTTAGGTCCATGAATCAAGGCAAATTGGAAGTGGTCAAACAAGAGATGGCCAGAGTGAATGTCGACATTTTAGGAATCAGCGAACTAAAATGGACTGGAATGGGTGAATTTAACTCAGATGACCATTATATCTACTACTGTGGGCAAGAATTCCTTAGAAGAAATGGAGTAGCCATCATAGTCAACACAAGAGTCCAAAATGCAGTACTTGGATGCAATCTCAAAAAGATAGAATGATCTCTGTTCATTTCCAAGACAAACCATTCAATATCACAGTAATCCGAGTCTATTCCTTGACCAGTAACAATGAAGAAGCTGAAGTTGAACGGTTCTTGAAGACCTACAAGACCTTTTAGAACTAACACCCCCAAAAGATATCCTTTTCATTATAGGGGACTGGAATGCAAAAATAGGGAGTCAAGAAACACCTGGAGTAACAGGCAAATTTGGCCTTGGAATACAGAATGAAGCAAGGCAAAGGTTAACAGAGCTTTACCAAGAAAATGCACTGGTCAAAACAAACACCCTCTTCCAGCAACACAAGAGAAAATTTTACACACAGGCATCACCAGATGGTCAACACCAAAATCAGATTGATTATATTCTTTGCAGCCAAAGATGGAGAAGCATATACACTCAGCAAAAACAAGTCAGAGATCTGACTGTGGCTCAGATCATGAACTCCTTATTGTCAAATTCAGACTTAAATTGAAGAAAGTAGGGAAAACCACTAGACCGTTCAGGTATGACCTAAATCAAATCCCTAACGATTATACACTGGAAGTGAGAAATAGATTTAAGGGACTAGATCTGATAGACAGAGTGCCTGATGAACTATGGATGGAGGTTTGTGACATTGTACAGGAGACAAGGGTCTAAGAAAAAGAAATGCAAGAAAAAGAAATGCAAAAAACCAAAATGGTTATCTGAGGAGACCTTGCAGGTGGCTGTGTAAAGAATAGAAGCAAAATAGCAAAGGAGAAAAGGAAAGATATGCCCATTTGAAATCAGAGTTCTAAAATATCACCAGGCTACAGCAAAACTCAGAGTCCATAGAGAAGCAGAACTTAGACCGACAGAGCAAGAGTGACTTGGTAAAGGTCACACTGCTAATTGGCAGGTCTGACATTTATAATTTAAGTTTTGCTTCATTGAATTTCTTTTTGAGGAAATAGTTTTGTTTTGCTTTATTGCATAAAACAAACAAATAATCTGACATCATAGAGATTTCGCTCATGGTGAAAAACACTCTGGCAAGAGTGGGAGAGAGAGAGAAGAATGGTTGTGTGTGTCATGTGCCTGTCAGAAGTTGTTTATAAGGAACCTTCACCTCTCCATCAGAAAAGTAGCACAATGCAGTGCTTAGAAGGATAGATGCTGGATCTGTTGGACTTTGAATCCCAGTTCAACCATCTAAGTGACCTTCATCTATATACATAATTTCTTTGTGTTTCAGATGTTCCATCTGTAAAATGAGAAAAACAAACTATTTCATAAATTACAGTTCAGATTCAATATGTTGATACATTTTAGAGGAAGGGCATGGCATATTATAATTTATTCATTGTGGCAAGGGCCTTCAGGAACACTATGTCTGTCTTGACATCTCTGATGATCCAAAAGAGAATTAGATGAGGAAAGCCTGATTGATGAAGAGCCCAGAGATTAATTTCTGAATGTATAAATTTGGAGTTTGAGGTGAGTAATGAGATTGTGGATTACATTTTCCTCTGTGTCACTAGAAAATAAATCACATAGATATGAATGGGTATGGAAATACAATCTGGAGGTACAAGGAGAAACAATTAAAAAGCATTTGTAGCACAAATGGAAAGATGAAGAGCACAGTGTTTATTTTCCATGGTACAATTGTGAAACCCTAAAATATCAGATATATTGTAAATTATTATAAGTATATTAGAGGTTATTTAGTCCAGAAAACCATTCCACAAATACAGAACTTGATATTTAGGAAAATGATTTTTTCAATATTACATCTAAACACATGGGCGAATTGAGAGAACCACAGTTCATGCCTCCCCAACTATCTAGTGAGCTATGACAAGCATAATCCTAACCAAACTGGCATTGGCAGCACTGGTCTATTTTACATCTTAATTTCCTTTGTTCACCCCAACCCAATGGTCTGAAGTTCAGTTTTATAGAGTGCACCAAGACAGAAGGAGTCATGAACTGGTAACTAGACTGTTTTCAGGCACCTGATGATAGCCAGGAGTCCCAGGGGTTGAGCATTCCACTTGCAGCAACAAGTTCATCAGGCAAACAGATTATTGGCACAGCCACTGGGACCCAACCATACTCCAAAGTAATAGTATAGAGAACCAAGAATGAGCACTGTCTCAAAGGAATTGCTATACTGCATTGGGAATAAACAGTGAAAGGGTTATCTCTTCCTAGAAGTGTACCACAGTATAAAGTTTTGTGAACAAGAAAGAGAACAAGAGCCCAGTAACTAGAACCAGTTAGTAGGCTTGCTAGGTTGTGCTAGTGGTAAAGAACCCATTTGCCAATGTGGGAAACATAAGAGATGCTGGTTCTATCCCAGGTCCAGAAGGTCCCCTGGAGGAAGGCATGACAACCCACTCCAATATTCTTGCCTGGAGAATCCCATGGATTTAGGAGCTTGGTGAGCTACAGTCCATGGGGTTGCAAAGAGTCGGACACAACTGAAGTGACTTTGCACAGCACAGTAGGATTATAGTAGGATGAACTAACTGAGTGATCAGAGCCTCAAAGACCCAACCTCGGGTCCTTCATATTTCTGCTGATTTTAAAGACAGGTTGCTAAACTCTGGGCACATAATAACTTGCAGTGTATGAAGTCCTCGGCAATGTCACTTAAAGGTGTAGGGGTAGAGTCATGTTAGTCATCAAAGCTGTTCCAAACCCCTGTTTGTGTCACTTGGAGAGATCCACGGCTGTACCAGTGGTTTACAGTTACAGTAGAACCTGACCTACTTTATTCTGTACCACAATCCATTAGCATATGCTGACACTAACAGAAACTAAGGCAGATGGCAACATAAGACAAAATGCAGAACCAACCAGAGTCAGCATCAGCCAAGGTGGCAACAGTCAGCTGCTCTGAACCAGGTGCTACCTAACCGTGAGGGTAACCAGAGATCCAAAGTGTACAGAAGCTGCCTTTGTTTTATTAACATGCTAAAATCTCTGCCTGAACTGCTACGGACCAGGGTTCTTGGCTGCCTTAATCAATATAAATTGATCAGAGACCAGACAAGAAATTCAGGCAAGGCTTTACTGGGGCCTCTCATGCAGTAGGAAGCAGTGAGAACCTATTGTTTGATAGTGCCCTTACTGTCTAGCTCCCCGAGAGGTGGTGGGGGGTGGGCGAGAGCTTATTTATTATATGGGGTGAGACCAGGGCTATGTCCTGGGGTTGGGCTGGACTGGTGGCTTAGTTAGTTTGTCCACATCTTAGGTGATGTTGTGTGCTGGGAAGGGGGGCTGGTCATGCTCAGTAATCTGGATTTGCCACCAAACCCCTGCTTTTGCTTCAAGGTCTTCAGAAGTGGCAGTGGGGTGTTTTTTGTTTTGTTTCGTTTTTTGGTCTCCTCATATCTTTTGTTCAGAATTTACCCTAACTGTGCATGAATGCATTTTTTTTTTGTAATTTTAATTTTTATTATTTTTAACACCAAAAACATTTTGTACTGAAGTATAGCCAATTTACGATGTTGTGGTAGTTTCAGGTGAACAACGAAGAGACTCAGCCATACATATGCATGTATCCATTCTTCCCCAAGCCCCCTACATGCAGTTATTTTTAGTTCCATATATTTTCTTGTATTTTGTTGCTTAAGAAGAGATGTGTCCAGGTGTAAGCCTTGCAATATTACAGCAAAAAGTCCCAGGTCCCAGACCTGTATCCAACATGAAGACTTGCATTTTGCTAGGCACAAACAGTGCTGTGTGCAAAGGAGTCCAAAAGACTGTACATGATCTGACAGTTTCTAGAAATTGTTGCCACTTTCCCTGAATTCTGAGGAAGTAACCACTTCTTACTTTTTAAAAGTTTCTTGCCTCCCTCCCCTTAACAAGGTTGTCTCTTTAGAGTAGGAGTTCTCCATTTATCATCACTTGATCAACAACTGAAGTTTCTGCTCTGGTTTGCTGGACCTGGTCTCATTCAAAAGACATGAGAGGCATGGGCATGGAAGAATTGGTATTCATCTGATCCAAGAGGGTCAGAAACAGTTGGAGGTCCTATGAGCTTGAGTAAAAGGTAGTTGAAATGTATAGTGAAAATGAGTATACTACCCAAAGCAATCTATAGATTCAATGCAATCCCTATCAAGGTACCAACGGTATTTTTCACAGGGCTAGAACAAATAGTTTCACAATTTGTATGGAAATACAACCTGCCTGACTTCAGGCTCTACTACAAAGCCACAGTAATCAAGACAGTATGGTACTGGCACAAAGACAGAAATATAGATCAATGGAACAAAATAGAAAGCCCAGAGATAAATCCACGCACCTATGGATACCTTACCTTTGACAAAGGAGGCAAGAATATAAAATGGATTAAAGACAACCTCTTTAACAAGTGGTGCTGGGAAAACTGGTCAACCACTTGTAAAAGAATGAAACTAGAACACTTTCTAACACCATACACAAAATGGATTAAAGATCTAAATGTAAAACCAGAAATTATAAAACTCCTAGAGGAGAACATAGGCAAAACACTCTCCGACATAAATCACATGATCCTCTATGACCCACCTCCCAGAATATTGGAAATAAAAGCAAAAATAAACAAATGGGACCTAATTAAACTTAAAAGCTTCTGCACAACAAAGGAAACTATAAGCAAGGTGAAAAGACAGCCTTCAGAATGGGAGAAAATAATAGCAAATGAAGCAACTGACAAACAACTAATCTCAAAAATATACAAGCAACTCCTACAGCTCAATTCCAGAAAAATAAATGACCCAAACAAAAAATGGGCCAAAGAACTAAATAGACATTTCTCCAAAGAAGACATACAGATGGCTAACAAGCACATGAAAAGATGCTCAACATCACTCATTATCAGAGAAATGCAAATCAAAACCACAATGTGGTGCCATTTCATGCCAGTCAGAATGGCTGTGATCCAAAAGTCTATAAGCAATAAGTGCTGGAGAGGGTGTGGAAAAAAGGGAACTCTCTTACACTGTTGGTGGGAATGCAAACTAGTACAGCCACTATGAAGAACAGTGTGGAGATTCCTTAAAAAACTGGAAATAAAACTGCCTTATGACCCAGCAATCCCACTGTTGGGCATACACACCAAGGAAACCAGAATTGAAAGAGACACGTGTACCCCAATGTTCATTGCAGCACTGTTTATAATAGCCAGAGCATGGAAGCAACCTAGATGCCCATCAGCAGACGAATGGATAAAGAGAGCTGTGGTATATATACACAATGGAGTATTACTCAGCTATTAAAAATAATATATTTGAATCAGTTCTAATGAGGTGGATGAAACTGGAGCCTATTATACAGAGTGAAGTAAGCCAGAAAGAAAAACACCAACACACTATACTAACACATATATATGGAATTTAGAAATATGCTAAGGATAACCCTGTATGTGAGACAGCAAAAGAGATACAGATGTATAGAACAGTCTTTTGGACTCTGTAGGAGATGGCAAGGATGGGATTATTTGGGAGAACGGCATTGAAACATGTATAATATCATATAAGAAATGAATTGCCAGTCCAGGTTCGGTACACGATACTGGATGCTTGGGGCTGGTGCACTGAGATGACCCAGAGGGATGGTATAGGGAGGGAGGTGGGAGGGGGATTCAGGATGGGGAACGCGTGTATACCTGTGGCAGATTCATGTTGATATATGACAAAACCAATACAATATTGTAAAGTAATTAGCCTCCAATTAAAAAAAATAAATTTATATTAAAAATAAGAAATGTAGTTCAATATTTGAACTAAATTTGGCAACCCACTCCAGTATTCTTTCCTGGAGAATCCCATGGACAGAAGAGTCTGACAGGCTACGTTCCATAGGGTCGCACAGAGTCAGACATGACTGAAGCAACTTAGAACAGCACACAGAGTTACTTAGAGGTACTCCTGGGTCCTTTGTGTAGGTCATAGCCAGACGTGGACAGTATAACCTCTCTCTTGGCTTGCATGTATCTATGAAGCTTGTCCTGATTTTTCCATAATATATGAATTATCAAATCATGCAATTGTTAAAAATAACCTGTTTAGAGTTATACCAGCCCAAGTATTCCTATAACAACAGATCAAGGAAATACTTATGATCATGGATATTTGTTTTTGCCACTTTATTTTTTTTTAATTGAAGGATAATTGCTTTACAGAATTTTGTGGTTTCTGTCATACATCAACAAGAATCAGCCATAGGTATACCCATGTACCCTCACTCTTAAACTTCCTTTCCATCTCCCTCTCCATCCCACTCTTCTAGATTGTCACAGAGGTCCTGTTTGAGTTCCCTGAATCATATGCAAATTTCCATTGGTGATCTATTTTACATACAGTATTTTAAATTTCCATGTTACTCTCTTCATACTTCGCACCCTATCCCTTCTCCCCTCCCTCCATGTTCATACATCTGTTCTCTATGTCTTTCCCCATTGCTGATCTGAAAATAAATTTATCAGTACTATCTTTCTAGATTCCTGTTGCTCAGTTGTGTTCAACTCTTTGCGACCCTAAGGATGGTAACCTACCAGGGTGTGCAGTCCATGGAATTTTCCAGGAAAGAATACTGAAGTGGGCTGCCGTTTCCTTCTCCAGGGGATCTTCCCAACTCAGGGATTGAACGTGGGTCTCCTGCATTGCAGACAGATGCTTTACCATCTGAGCCATTAGGGAAGCCCATATATAAGCATCAATGTATTATATTTATATTTTTGTTTCTGACTTACTTCAGTCTAAATAATAGACTCTAAGTTCATCCACCTCATTAGAACTGACTCAAATGTGTTCCTTTTTATGGCTGAGTAGCATTCCCTTGTATATATGTATCACAATTTCTTTATCCATTTATCTGTCAATATAAATCTAGGTTGCTTCCATGTTCTAGCTATTGTAAATAGTGCCGCAGTCAACATTGTGGTACATGTGTCTTTTTCAATTTTGGTTCCTCATAGTGAAAGATTGCTGCCACAAGCTGTGTGCTATGCCTATTCGTGACCTCCAGAGGGGATTTCCATCCAGGGCCAGAGACCAAGTTTGACTACTTGGAATTTTTTGTGTAACAGAATTTTACTAAAGTATGAAAGAGATAGAGTAAGTCTCTGACATAGACATCAGAAGGGGAGCAGAGAAAATGCCCCTTTGCCCCTTTAGCAAGGCATTTTATGTCTGTTAGCAAGTTGTTAATCAGATAAGGAAAACATTTCAAGGCGGAGGGAGTTTCACCAGGCCTCTCTCCCACAATATATATTTTTGAGACAGAATGGCATGAGATGTGTCATCCTCGCCATAAAACAATTGATGTGAATACTGGCTTGTTGAGCCATTATTGGCCCAAGGATTGAGAAAAGAAAAAAGTTAGGTGGAACAATTTTTAAGAAAGACAGATTTGAAAGCAGATATATAGTTTTATTACCATAATTTAAGAAAAAAAAATCCATAAGAAAAAAACATTGGTTAGTTCAAGGTTTGAGAAAAGTCAGGCAGAATCAAGTGTCCTCAACACAGAATTAAAAGAAGCTTCTTTCAACTCTGTGTAAAGAGGTAAAAAGCAAAATAACAACAAAAAAAAAGTCTGCCACTTGCAGTTTATTTCTTCCTGCCTGTTGGGGACTTCTGGCCCTCCTACCTGTTACACACTCAAGAGTATATGGCTAGTAGTGGGATTGCTGGGTCATATGGTGGTTACCATACCACCCTGAACATGCCCGATCTCATTTGATTTTGGAAGCTTAAGCAGGGTTGGGCCTGGTTAGTACTTGGATGGGAGATCACAGATAATTTGACATTTATATTATCACATGCATAATTCTGTAGTGTATTATTTACATTATTTTCACAGCAATTTTCTTGGGTTCCAGTCTAGAAAGGACTCATTCAGCAGGCAAATGAGTACTCCATATTATTCATAATTGGAGATTGAGTCATTTATTTTTTTTCAAAAATAACAGAAACATTCATTAAAAACTTGATTTAGGAAGGGATGAATCCATTTATAGGCACAAAGCAAAAGTTGAGGAGGCTTTGAAGTAGAAACTTCCAGAAGAAAAAACAGAACATATTAGAAGAAAAGGGGATTTTAAGAAATGAAATTAGAACAGTATGCTGCTGCTGCTAAGTCACTTCAGTAGTGTCCGACTCTGTGCGACCCCATAGACGGCAGCTCACCAGGCTCCCCCATCCCTGGGATTCTCCAGGCAAGAACACTGGAGTGGGTTGCCATTTCCTTCTCCAATGCAAGAAAGTAAAAAGTGAAAGTGAAGTCACTCAGTGATGTCTGACCCTCAGTGACCCCGTGGACTGCAGCCCTCCAGGCTCCTCCATCCATGGGATTTTCCAGGCAAGAGTACAAAAATAAACTCATACTGGATTAAAGATCTAAGTGTAAGACCAGAGGTTATTAAACTCTTAGAGGAAAACATAGAACACTCTTTGACATAAATTGCAGAGAGATCCTCTTTGACCCACCTCCTAGAGTAATAAAGATAAAAACAAAAAATAAATAAATGGAATCTAATTTAACTTAAACACTTTTGCTAAGTAAAGGAAACTAAAAACAACATGGAAAGATCACCATCAGAATGGGAGAAAATGATTGCCTATGAAGCTACTGACAAAAAGTTAATTTCCAAAATATACAAGCAGCTCAATATCACAAAAACAATCCAAATCAAAAACAATATAAGACCTAAACAAACATTTCTCCAAACAGAACATACAGATAGCCAATAAACACATGAAAAAAAAAAAAATGCCTAACATCACTCATTATCAGAGAAATGCAAATCAAACTAAAATGAGGTATCACTAGTCAGAATGACCATCATCAAAAGTCTACAAACAATAAATGCTGGACAGGATGTGGAGAAAAAGGAGACCTCTTACACTGTTGGTGGGAATGTAAATTGATACAATCACTATGGATAACAATATGGAGATTCCTTAAAAACTAGGAATAAAGCTAACATGTGACCTAGCAGTCCCATTACTGGGCATACACCCTGAGAAAAATCATAATTTAAAAATACACATATACTTCAATGTTCATTGCAGCATTATCTTACAATAGCCAGAGGACATGGAAGCAAGCTAGATGTCCATCAACAGATGAATGGATAACAATATTGTGGTACATATATACAATGGAATATTACTCAACCATAAAAAGGAATGCATTTGAGTCAGTTCTAGTGAGGTAGATGAACCTAAAATCTGTTATACAGACTGAAGTAAGTCAGAAAAACAAAGCCAAATATATATATTGACACATATATATGAAATCAAGAAAAATGGTATTGATAAACCTATTTGCAGGGCAGGAATAGAGACACAGACATAGAAAACAGACTTATGGACATAGTAGGGGAAGGAGAGGTTGAGACGAATTGAGAGAGTAGCACTGAAACACATATACTACCATATGTAAAACAGACAGCTAGTGGGAAGTTGCTGTATATCACAGGGAGCTCAATCTAGTACTCTGCAACAACCTAGAGGAGTGGGATGGGGTGGGGATTGTGAGAGAAGTTCAAGAGGGAGGGGACACATGTATACTTACATCTCATGCTCCAATACATCAGAAACTAACACTACATTGTAAAGCAATTATCCTTCAATTGATTTTTTTTAATTAATAGAACAAAACCAAACAAACAAACAAACAAAAACATTCAGAGCTGTTTTGTGTCTCCAGGATGTCATGTCATGACAAACAAGGTAAGTAATCCAGAATATGTGCTCCTATCCTTTATGCTTCTCCTTCCCACGGGAGCCTACTTAACATTTGTTAGAGAAATCTGGGGGGTTGTCTTCACTATCACAACAACATAGAATCTCCTGTTACTAAGGAGTCCCATGAACAAAGGTCTCTTAGCAGGAAAAGCAAGACAACTCAGCAGTGACAAAAGGCAAGAACAGGAGAAGCACACACCTGTGATCCATGGCAGGGCTTTCCAGGTGGCCCTAGTGGTAAAGAACCCTCCTGCCAATGCAGGCGACATAAGAGATGCAGGTTCAACCCCTTGGGTCAGGAAGATCCCCTGGAGGAGGGCATGACAACCTTCCCCAGTATTCTTGCCTGGAGAATCCCCGGACATAGAACCCTGGTGGGCTACAGTCCATAGGGTCACACACAGTCAGACACATCTGAAGGAACTTGGCATGCGTGCATGTGATCTATGACTCTTCAGCTTCCAGAAAAGATAGTTTTTTGAATGTTGTTTTGTTTTTGTGGGTTTTTTTATTTGTTTGTTTTAATCTACTCTGTAGTCTGAATCACATTCACAGTATTTATAATGCCTTTTGGTTTGTGGCTTAGCTTAGCTCAGATATTTAAAAGTTAGTATAGAGTCCTAATGGGACCAATTTTGGGGGGTCAGGCCCCTGTTACGTGGTTTCTGTTAATTATACTATTCCTCTGGCCCCCAGCCCCCTAAATGTTATTACAAGGCCAGCTAGGGGATGAGTCTAGGTGACAAAAAAATCGAAAAACAGAACAAAAGCATCACATATACCAGAAAACATATGCTAAAATAACATCTTTTTTTCTTTCTTTCTCTCATTCTTTCACAAATAAAAGAGGTTTAGAAAGGACATTGTTGTTTTTGTTTAGTCACTAAGTCACGTTCAACTCTTTGAGAACCCATAGTCTGCAGTCCTCTGGGCTCCTCTGTCCATAGATTTTCCCAGGCAAGAATACTGGAGTGTATTCAAATACTGGAGTGTATTCTGATCCAGGGATCAAACCGGTGTCTCCTGCTTGGCAGATGGATTCTTTACCACTGACTATCTGGAAAGTCTAGAAAGGACCTGTGGCAAAAGCAGTGCAGTAAATATTCGTAACCTACCCTAATGCTGAAAAGAGGCAATAAATAAACACAAATAAGTCTATTCCAACAGCTCTATGAAACAATTCTATGTTAACTATCTCTTGCTTCTCCTTCAGTGAAGTCAATCAAAAATTCAACATTGACCTAGTTACCATAAGAATTTTGATTTTATTCTCAGAAAGTTCAATTAGATCTTAGCGAAACAAACAAATTTGAAACAATGCTTACTATGAAATATACAATATAAACAAGTCACAAAAGTAGATTAGGAAACAAAATAACATCAGACCCCCAACTATCAATACCCCACAATGGGGCATTGCATTCAACATTATGAGAGAAAATTATTTTGAATTTTAAATTTTATATCCAGTTAAATGATCAAATAAGAAAAGAAAGAAAGACATGAGTAAATATGAAAATACTAAAAATTAAAAAAAAAAAACAACAAACTTTTAACTCTTTAGGAAAGTAGGAAGTTAAAATGTGGTCCTTCAAAATCAAGGAAATAAACCAAAACAAAGAATTCCTGGCATCTACAAATCAATAACTAAAAATAGAAGTGAAAGATGCTCAACCCCATTGCCAATTTGTTTCTAGGAGCCTAGAGAACAGTCATTCCAAGACCGTGCCCAAGAACTCAGACTCCATCACCAAAGAAAAGTAATAGAACAGAGATGATCAACTTATTACCAGCTAGGGTTCCTGGTCTATCTTATCAATATAAATTGATAAGATTCAAAACAAGAAATTCTAGCAAGGCTTTATCAGGGTTCTTGCTGCAGCAAGGAGGTGGTGTGTGGGCATGGTGAAAGCAATGGGTTCCAGTGCTTGCTTGCTGGGAGTGGGGAGTGTGAGTAGTGACTGGTTTCTTAAACAGGATGAGGTTAGGCATAAGTCCAGGGGTAGGGCCAGAGGACTGGCTTTACATGGTCTGTCTGTACCCTTCTTAGTGCTATTTGAGATGTTGGTTTTTTTGTATCATGTTGTGTTGTTCATAATTAGCCTCAACTGTGCATGCATGCAGTTATTTTTAGTCTATAACTTGTATTTTTTGCTTTTTCCATTTTGTTGCTCCAGGAGAAGTTAGTCTAGGGGCAAGCAGCACTGCAAAGGGTCCCAGACTTTCACACTCTGTGCTTGCATTTATGAACAATTGATTTAGACTCCAATAAAGAGCTTGTCCAGGAAGAAGTGAGTTTGTGTTCCGTCTCTCAGTCGTGTTTGACTCTTTGAGTCCTCATAGACTGTAACCCATCAGGCTACTCTGTCCATGGAATTTTCCAGGCAAGAATACTGGAGTGGGTTTGCCATTTTTTCCTCCAGGCGACCTTCCCGACTCAAGTATTGATTGAACCTACGTCTCTCGCATCTTCTGTATGGACAGGCAGAGTCTTTACCACTAGTGCCACCAGGGAAGTCCCAACAAAAATAAAAGACAGTTATTAATTACCTGAGAAAGAGTGTCAAAAAAAAGTGTAATGACAATTTATGACTAACTCAGCAGTGAACTATTGCTCACTCTCATAGTAATATAAAGAGAATATTCATTAAAGTTAACATGAAAAACATTCAAGGATGGAAAAAAGGCATGCAGTTACATGTATGCAGTATGTGCATTTGTGTGTGTGTGTGTTATTTTGGGGAGCAGGAACTGAATTTGAGCTTAGAGTAGACTTTGCAAACAAACTGCTTTTCTGTGTTACTAGTCTTATTCTAAGATTTAACTTTTGAATTTTTATACATTCCACTTTAATTAAAGTAGAAAGTAAGACGTTAGACATTTCTCTGCTGCTGCTGCTGCTGCTGCTAAGTCGCTTCAGTCATGTGCTACTCTGTCCCATAGACGGGAGCCCACCAGGCTCCACTGTCCTTGGGATTCTCCAGGCAAGAATGCTGAAATAGGTTGCCATTTCCTCCTCCAGTGCATGAAAGTGAAAAGTGAAAGTGAAGTTGCTCAGTCATGTCCAACTCTTCATGACCCCATGGACTGCAGCCTACCAGGCTCCTCTGTCCATGGGATTTTCCAGGCAAGAGTACTGGAGTGGGGTGCCATTGCCTTCTCCAGACATTTCTCTAGGGACTGTTGATTCACTCAGATTGGACTGTTGTAAAGTTGGGATGTTGAGGGTGTATATGATGTTTCACATATTGCATAATGTTGTCAAAGACACCTGAGAAAACTTGTAGAAACAGCACGGATGGGAAGAAAAATAAATGAAACAAAATGCTGATTGCTAATTCTCTCTTTGTGTTCGGCCTCTGTACCATTCTAGAATGCTACAAATTGCTCAGTTCTGATTCAGAAGAGTATGTACAGGCCAATTAGATATTTTTTATCCTCTCCTTCTCTATCTTTTCCTCGATGCTTCCCAGTGATTTTTCATACTGCACATTCAGTTCAGTTCAGTCGCTCCGTCGTGTTTGACTCTTTGCGACCCCATGAATCGCAGCACGCCAGGCCTCCTGTCCATCACCAACACCCGGAGTTCACTCAGACTCATGCCATTGAATCAGTGATGCCATCCAGCCATCTCATCCTCTGTCGTCCCCTTCTCCTCCTGCCCCCAATCCCTCCCAGTATCAGAGTCTTTTCCAATGAGTCAACTCTTCGCATGAAATGGCCAAAGTACTGGAGTTTCAGCTTTAGCATCATTCCTTCCAAAGAAATCCCAGGGCTGATCTCCTTCAGAATGGACTGGTTGGATCTCCTTGCAGTCCAAGGGACCCTCAAGAGTCTTCTCCAACACCACACTTCAAAAGTATCAGTTCTTTGGTGCTCAAATTGGAAAATTCTTCTGTCCTCTTGTAAAAACTCTAAGGCAGATACTGTTGCACTATAAAATAACTTGTTTATCTTCTATATTGCTTCTGTTTACTTTATTATGATTACATCTGTTGTTTTCTAAAGACATATTCAAAAATTTTTAACAGGATTTTGTAGCTTGGGATTTTAGCTGAATTTGCTTGTGTTTCATAGCAAAGTTTTCCTCTTGGGAAATAAATTGTGCTAGCAAAATTAGGATTATCCTTTTTTGAAGCTATTCTTGCCATTTTTTTTTTCCTCTGAGAAATGATAATATCAAAATGGGATAAAGTTTCTCTCTGAAAATTAAAGACCCAAGCAGACTAATTTTTGATTTAGCAATAGATTACTGTAGACTGATTTCAGAAATTCTTTTTAGGTTTCCAGTTTCACTGATTCACTAGCTTTATTATAGTTAAATATTTCACTACAGTAAGGATTCATTCTATTGGCTAAAGATGTACATGATCTTCACTTTTTTAAAACAATATGAGCTATAGACTCACATGAGAATTTGTGAGTGTTCAATATATTAAGGAAATACTATCTGACACACAACCTATTGTGAGCAAATATGGCAAAGGATACGTTTTGTAAATGAGATTGTATAGGATGCATTCAGCCTACTTAAAACAGCAAAACTATCTATTGGTTTGAATATATTAGCAATCTCTATGCAGATATGTTCTTCTACTAATGTGACTGATAGATTGAAAAGAGTTAGTCCTTGAAACAGCTCCTAAGCTAACTGTTCTGATTACTGTATGATTTTGAAAGTAAAGTTTTCTTTCATATTCAAAGCCTTTCCCCAATTTCTTTATGTATTTAGTCAACATAAATTTATTTGGTGTTGGAGTTGCAAGGATGAGTGAAACACTCTGTTGTCAGAGTTTTTATACCTAGAAAGAATATGTATGAAGGATTACAGCAAAATCTTTCTATTAAGTGCAACAGTTTTAATTAATGAAGATATGATGTGACTCAAAGGGTAAAAGCTAAGACTTCTGTTCTAAATATTCAGATGTTGTAGTGTATTCTAGATGGAGAGAATGGCATCTACAACGTTCATGGGTAAACATTTCTTATGTGGAAAATAAGTTATTTGCATCATGATATAATGTGTAAACAGGCTAGAGATATAATTCTATGCCATATCAGAAAAGGTCTTATGATAAATTTTAAGACCTGAAAGTGTAGAAAAAAACAACATGGCAATGGAGAGTCATTAAAGTTCTCAAATTGATGAGTACTATGAATAGAACTTAAATCAAGCAGCTGTGTAAGAGTGGCTACAAACCTAGAACCAGGGGATTAGGAGACTAAATAAATCACACATGAGAAAATGTAGACCAAGGAGAACAGAAATTTGATAACCAATTATTGTAAAACATTATAATACAAAAAAAAATTGTTGACCTGGAATTTAGATGTATGTTTTTATGTACTTGTCTGAAAATACAAACTATGGGGGAGAGATAACAAAATGGTAAAGTAAAAAATTATTGATTATTGCTATGAAATTATAGATCATCTTATATGTCTCTCTTTTCAAATAAGTAACAAATTCCTTAAAGTCAATGATTCTCATACATTTTTAAAAATTGTGTTGATGTATAAGTAAGAAAATTTGTATTTAACTGGCAGAATGTGAAGAGGAACTAAAAAGCCTCTTGAAGAAAGTGAAAAAGGAAAGTGAAAAAGTTTGCTTAAAGCTCAACATTCAAAAAACTAAGATCATGACATCTGGTCCCATCACTTCATGGGAAATAGATGGAGAAACAGTGGAAACAGTGTCAGATGTTATTTTTTTGGGCTCCAAAATCACTGCAGATGATCATTGTGGCCATAAAATGAAAAGATGCTTACTCCTTGGAAGGAAAGTTATGACTAAATTAGATAGCATATTGAAAAGCAGAGATATTACTTTGTCAACAAAGGTCCATCTAGCCAAGGCTATGGTTTTTCCTGTAGTCATGTATGGATGTGAGAGTTGGACTGTGAAGAAAGCTGAGCACTTAAGAATTGATGCTTTTGAACTGTGGTGTTGGAGAAGACTCTTGAGAGTCCCTTGGATTGCAAGGAGATCCAACCAGTCTATTCTAAAGGAGATCAGTCCTGAGTGTTCTTTGGAAGGAATGATGCTAAAGCTGAAACTCCCATTCTTTGGCCACCTCATGCAAAGAGTTGACTCATTGGAAAAGACTGATGCTGGGAGGGATTTGGGGAAGGATAAGAAGGGGATAATAGAGGCTGAGATGGCTGGATGGCATCACTGACTAGATGGACGTGAGTTTGAGTGAACTCCGGGTTTTGGTGATGGACAGGGAGGCCTGGAGTGCTACAGTTCATTGGGTTGCAAAGAGTCGGACACAACTGAGCGACTGAACTGAGCTGAACTGAACTGAAGTTCATTTCCAAAACTTTTTTATGATCCTAAATAAAAATTCTATAACCATTAAGTAACAACTCCCTATTTCCCTTTAGCCCCTGATAATTAATAATCTAATTTCTATTACCATCATATTTTCTTTTTCTATATATTTCATGTAAGTATAATCTTAAAACATATTCTCTTTTGTATCTGATTTGTTTCACTTAAAAAGTTTTCAAGGTTCACTGATGTCCTAGCATGTCCATTGTATTTATCCAGGCATCTGTAAATGAATGTTTGGGTCGTTTCTACCTTCTGGCTATTTTGAAGAAAGCTACAAAAACATTGCCATACAAATATCAGTTTGAATCCGTTCTTTCTATTCTCTCTGGTATTTACCAACCTAGGAGTAGAATTGTTGAAGGTAATTCATATTTAAATTTATTAAAACAAAAAACACCTAACCATTTACCACAAAGGCTGAACCATTTTACATTCTCACTAGGAATGTACAAGGGTGTTAATTTGTACACATCAACTTGATTTTTCACTCAAATCAGAACAAATTCCTTTAGCCCAGAAATTCTTCCCTTAGGTGAACACACAGTACAAATTTGTATTATTTTTAGTATCCAACAACAAAAAATATTCTGTGGCTGTACAATGATAAATAAACTGTGAATATTCATAAGGAAAGCTATACAACAATAACAATGAATTAACTATTACTACTACTTCAAAAAATAGATAAAATACCATGATATAATGCTGAGAGAAAGATACATACAAAAATCACCTTAAATATTTTACTATTTATACTTCATAAACAGACAAAAATACATCATGTCAGAAATAAGAATAAGTTTTATTTTTAACTTTATGTGGTTAATTCCTGGAAAATAATATAAGGAGTGCTTTTGGAGGGTTATTTACATTCTGTCTCTTTATCTAGGTCCTTGTCCAATTCATTAATATTAATCAAGCTGAACTCTTACAATTTTTGCACTTTTTCTTATAAAGTAGTTATATTCAGCAAAAGAAATAGAGAATAATAATGCAATAGTTTTCTATTTGGTAAAAATCAACTTTCATGGATTTAAAAAAATCAGCATTATAAATTCACATCTTGGCCAGCCTATTTCCAGACTCAGGGTTTAAAATACACTATGTCAAATATTAGTGCCTCAAGTACTACAACTGTAAGATTGAAAGTTATTTTAATGATGAAACATGGAGTATAGGTATTATTTTTGCTATTTATTGTTGTTCAGTTGCTCAGTTGTATTTGACTCTCTGTGACCCCATGGACAGCATGCCAGCCTGCAAGTCTCTAGGCTGCAGGCTTCCAAACCTGATTTCTGCTATTAATACACACTTAATAAATACTGCTTCCTTTTTTCTCCATCTACCACATATTCAGCAAAAATGTAAAACTATAATATCATCTTGCAACCATTTAGAATATTTATTAGCTTATCTATCAAACAGTAAATTTAGATAATTAGTCTTCCCATTTTCTAATTTCAGAATAACTAAAACATGTAAGTATATATTCATTTTTTTATTCATTTTTAATCAACATTTTTGTAATTTTATGAGCTATCATAAACTATAATTTAGAAAAATAAAAGAAATGTTTTAGGACTTGAATTAGCATATATGGATAATATATATATATATATAAATTACATCAAAAAGAAGTTGTACATTGAGTTTCATATAAAAGGTACTAATCAATCCAATACTATTTTCTCCACTACTCTGTGCAAAGCATATTTGGTATATTGCATAAAATGTAAGTTTAAAAAGTCCTAGAAAAATTATGCAGCTAGTAACAAAAATATTACCAGTCTATTAAGGTGACTATTTAATGTTACTTCAAGGAAAAGTATAATGAGCTCATTAGAGTAGAATTGAATTTAATTGAGTTATTGTAGGTAATTAAAATTCTGTAAGTATATTCAGGATTCTAATTTTTGATATCACAAGTTATCTCATTTAACTTCAGTAATATGGTAGTGTTCCTGAAACATGGTAGTGTTCAGATGAAAACTGAGACCTGAAGAATTTGACTAAACTTCAAAATATCCCACCATTGGTTTTTTTGTTATGGCAAAATAACAACAGCAAAAAACAAAGCAAAAATCCTGAGCTTTATATGTATCATCTATTCTTAGCAAGTATATTCAAAGCAAAGCTTTGAGGAATTTAAAATTTTCCTTCAAGAACATTTATTAGTCATGATATACAAAATATAGCTGATTGTAGAATAGTAGGTTTTCTCATTTATAATTGTAATGTACATATTAATTTTAAAATTGTTTAAAATTAATAGTGAAATAACTGAAGAACAAGTGAAATATTCCTTTGTTTGGAGTGAAATCCCATGTACACTGTCACCTATCCAACATCTCCACCCATTTTCCTTATGCAAAATTATCTTTAAGCAATTCTTTTTTAAGCCACTGAAGGGAAAGTTAGTAGCTCACATATAACATTCAACTAATTTTATGTTAGCAACACATATATATTTAAAGATATTTGTCTGGAAATCAGGTATACAGACACCATCTGTTTTTCAACCCATTTACCCATCCTCGCATTTATTCAACTGTATGGTATATCTATTACATAGCCTATACTTGGAAAACAATATGCAGAGGTAGAGAAATACCATTCTATATTCTATAACCAAAATAAATTCTTTCCAATTACAAAAGAGACTCGACTCTAAAAGAGTGTATATACACAGCATAAAAGCATACATATAGTATCAATATAGCTCAGAGGAGATAAAAATTATCTTTGCTTTGGGATATGACCAGGGAATAATTCTTGTAAATAGTGGTGTCTGACACCAAATTTAAAGAATGAATTAGCATGCACCAGATAAGGAGGATATTTATCAGGGATTGATGATGACACATACAAAACCAGTACCCACTTATTAAATTAATTGTAATTTCCCATTCAATATTCGACCAACACTTTTGATAGTTTATTGTATGTATGAAAATGTTGATATTAAGAATTCAAACATGATCTTTCATTCAGATTTCATAGTTCAATATTTTCACTCAATACACAAAGGATAGATACAATTCAGTGATGCCCAAGCGGTAGGAAACAGCTCTGTTCACCATTAATGCTTGGCATGATTTCACAATAAGGCAGCAAACACACTGAAAGCAATTCAGTATCATTGTTTCCCACATTGGCTAACCTAAAATTATCAGAGAAACATGCTTAATATATGAAATTACCAAAACAAGAAAGTAATGTTTTCCTAGTTGAAATCTCCAAATGGTTTATTTTCTCTCCAGAAGCATAAAGATGAATGGGCTTTCTGGTTTTTATCCCAGCACCTGTTCATTCTATTCACCAAGCTGCTTAATCATGTGCTTCTGCCAAAAGAGTGACAGGCCATATTTCCTAATATGTTTTAATAGTCAAAATTACAAAATATTAGATGTAATTTATTTGACATAGAAACTACAAGTTGAGACTTTCCCAAATATTTCTCTGGGTTATTTTAGGGAAAAACTGTCCATATTTTGTATATATCCAATCATATCTTGATAAGATGCATTGCAATCTAGGGAGGAGTAGCTGTGGATAATAAAATAAATTTTTTCTTGTTGTCATATGCATGTTGTTGCAGTGTTTGATAGCATTTTTTAAAATTTTCATTGACTAAGTTGGTTTATGCATTTACTGACCCCAAACTGATTTTTTAAAAATGTATGAGTCAATCATTTTGGCCTGGCAGGAATTCAAGCACATATTTAGTCTTTTGCATTTCGCTGTCTGGTGGAGCTTCCGTTGTCTGTGAAGTTTCTCTGTAAGTACTGAGAGAATCTATTTTAGAGCTGATGCATCTTACAGAGAGATCATCAGAGGTCATGCACAGGATTCTGACTATGGTGTGCATGTACTTTCTCCCTTTGAGAATAGCAGTCCAGCTGTATTTAAAGAGTATGAGACAAACACACCAGTAAGCAAACGTCATTGAGCACATCAACCCAGTCTGGTGGTATCAGATGATTTATGCCCATTCTATTGGTCTCAACACAGTTGAATCAAACTTTTGTCAATTGCATGAACACAATGAATAAAATATCCCCTGGGTTTGTCAATTCATTTCAGTTCAGTCGCTCAATTGTGTCCCATTCTTTGTGACCCCATGAACTGCAGCACTCCAGGCCTCCCTGTCCATCACTAACTCCCAGAGTCCACCCAAACTCATGTCCATTGAGTCAGTGATGCCATCCAACCATCTCATCCTCTGTTGTGTCCTTCTTCTCTCACCTTCAATCTTTCCCAGTATCAGCATCTTTACAAATGAGTCAGCTCTTTGCATCAGGTGACTAAAGTAGTGGAGTTTCAGCTTCAACATCATTCCTTCCAATGAACATTCAGGACTGATTTTCTTTAGGATGGACTGGTTGGATCTTCTTGCAGTCCAAGAGACTCTCAAGAGTCTTCTCCAACACCACAGTTCAAAAGCATCAATTCTTCAGTGCTCAGCTTTCTTTATAGTCCAACTCTCACATCCATACAAGACTACTGGAAAAAACATAGCCTTGACTAGATGGACCTTTGTTGGCAAAGTAATGTCTCTGCTTTTTAATATGCTGTCTATATTGGTCATAACTTTTCTTCCAAGGAATAATTTTAATTTCATGGCTGCAATCACATCTGCAGTGATTTTGGTGTCCAAAATAAAGAAATAAAGTCAGCCCCTGTTTCCAATGTTTCCCCATCTATCTGCCATGAAACGCTGGGACTGGATGCCATGATCTTAGTTTCTTGAATGTTGAGCTTTAAGCCAACTTTTTCACTCTCCTCTTTCACTTTCATCAAGAGGCTCTTTAGTTCCTTTTCACTTTCTGCCATAAGGGTGGTGTCATCTGCAAATCTGAGGTTATTGATATTTCTCCCAGTACTCTTGATTCCAGATTGTGCATCCTCCAGCCCAGCGTTTCTCATGATGTACTCTGCATAGAAGTTAAATAAGCAGGGTGACAATATACAGCCTTGACATACTGTTTTTCCTATTTGGAACCAGTCTGTAGTTCAATGTCCAGTTCTAACTGTTGCTTCCTGACCTGCATATAGGTTTCTCAAGAGGCAGGTTTCTCCAACCCGGGCAGATCCAGGGAATTTGAAGGGGAGACGGCTTTGGTGAACTGGATACAATATCTTTAATTAAATATTAATTAGAGATATAAAGAGTAATAGAATAAGGATAGCTCAGTGGGAAAATTCAGTGGAGAAAAGAGGCTGAATAACTTGGTTTATGTGGAAAGCTAATAAAATTCCAAGGCAAGGAATTTACTTCACCTACGTAGGCCGCAGGCATCCTCCCGTTCTCCTGAAGGAGAGGAGACACTAAGCCCTCCCCGGTCAGATCTTAGAAGCCCAGGCATAATTAGTAGGCTTGATGAGCCTCCACATTCCAGATGGGAATTCAGCCAGAAGGTGAGAGAAAGAACGACATGGGGAGATCAGTCTTTCTAGGAACTGATCTCATTTTTTATTTTTCCAAGGTCTGTTTTTATACACTGAGATGTTATACAAAAGTCACTCGGGGTCAGCAGTCCTGACTTCTGTTAAAGTCAGGTGCTTTATACAAATGTATATGAAGGTCTTAGGGGTGTTACATCATCTTCTGGCCAGGGGGCCTGCTAACAATTTATGACCCTCTCCTTGTGACAGCAGTCAGTCAACCAGAACACTTATTTCTCCAGGAGTGATTATTTTTAAAACAGACGCCACCTTCCGAAGGTACCAGATAAAGTTACATTCCTATAAGGTGAGGGTGTGCTGCTGCTGCTGCTGCTAAGTCGCTTCAGTGTAGTGGGTTTTAATTAAGGAAAGAATTTTCTTAGCTTAAGGTCTAACGTGATTAATATCAAAGGTTAATACTTATTTCTTCTATATATTCATTAATGTGTATAAGGGCAGAGGGTGTGAGGACTTAGCAGCAAACATTGGCTCAACAAATGAAAAAACCCTTCACCAGTACAATTTCTAATCAACCCACTATACTATACTAATAGTTTTCTAACTTCTCTAAAGAACCTATTTTTAGAAGGTTTACAGCATCTCGTGCCTCTCACGAACAATCACACGTGGCTGGACAAACCTTTAAGGCAGGCTAGAGAACCTTCAGAGGAGTTTGTAGGTTGAAACACTCCTGTCACGCCCAGGAATTATTATTAACTGGAGCTCTAAGTTAGCTTTTTCCGAAACAGGTGATGGGGGATAGCCCCCTGTAAAGTCAGAGGTGTAGGTGAGAGCACAAAGAAGTAAAGCAGGCAGGTTCTGGTTTGGGGGGTAGATGCTCGAGAATTTCCAGGGGGACTCTTAAGGCTTGGTCCTGCCTTTGCATATGCCGAGCCTCCTTCCTCATGACCTTTGCCACGGGCAAAGTTCCTCACGCTGGCTCCCGGCAGCAGGTCAGGTGATCTGGTTTTCCCATCTCTTTCAGAATTTTCCACAGTTTATTGTGAGCCACACAGTCAAAGGCTTTGGCATAGTCAATAAAGAAGAAATAGATGTTTTTTCTGGAACTCTCTTGCTTTTTCCATGATCCAGCATATGTTGGCAATTTGATCTCTTGTTCCTCTGCCTTTTCTAAAACCAGCTTGAACATCTGGAAGTTCACGGTTCACATATTGCTGAAGCCTGGCTTGAAGAATTTTAAGCATTACTTTACTAGCGTGTGAGATGAGTGCAATTGTGTGGTAGTTTGAGCATTCTTTGGCATTGCCTTTCTTTGAGACTGGAATAAAAACTGACCTTTTCCAGTCCTGTGGCCACTGCTGAGTTTTCCCAGTTTGCTGGCATATTGAGTGCAGCATTTTCACAGCATCATTTTTCAGGATTTGAAATAGCTCTTTAACATATTCATGTATTTTATAAGCAGTACTGATTCATAGGATGTTAGTATGAATGCTATCAAAGTGTTATGTTTTGTCTTTTCAAGATGACAGAAGGAAGGCTGGCATTGTACTTACTTCTTTTCAAGGCATGTGATTTCGAGGCATATAATTTGTCTTGTTGCTTCAAACAGCACAAACAAATAATTCTCAGTGGTTTCACAGTATGAATAAAACAATGGGTTTCTGGGCAACCACTGCAATAAAGTGCCTAAAGACTTTGAGACTTTGGTCACTTGGCTACCTGAGTAGATCAATTAATTTTTGCTTTCTTTATAGCTTCCCATTTAAAATAATCTTAGCACAGAAATTAATTGCTTATCCATAGTTAATCCAGAAAAAAATTATGGAAAAAACGTTTCTTCTGAAATCTGAGTCTGAGTCCCTGTCTTATGTCTGCTAACCCCATGCCCATTGTTCTTTCTCTTGCTCATGCTCTCTTATGCAGGAGAAGGAATGGAGGATATTTGGGGGGTGGGGAAGGAATGACCATGTTATTTCTCCAGATCCCTAAAAATGCATTATATCTCACATCTAAAAGATGAATTGGCATTGATCCTAGGCTCTAATATGTTGTATTAAATTCACAAAAAATTAGCTTTTTCCTGCTCAACAATGCCTGTTCTTGAAGAACTGACAAATACTGGAACAAAGGCTTAGTGTAGAACTGACTCTTCTTGATCTCTCCCAAATTGATTAAGGTTCTTCATCTTTCTGAGGCTCATTTTCTACATCAGTAAAATCCAGATATTGCTTTAGCTCCCCTCCTCATTCAACTCACTACGGTTATAATATATGAACAAGTTTTAGATGGGCTTTTTATTGAAAAATTATACTTTTGTTATAATGTATTCATTCATAGATAAGGAAGAATGATAAATTGTATGATTCATTGGCCAAAAAAAAAAGAAAAATAGTGTCTCGCCCTTCCTCCCCTCTAAGAATGCTTGTATCCTCTACTATTGAGAATTGGCCATGTGACTTTCTTTAGCCAATAAAATGTGAGCAACAATGACATTATACTTCCTATGTGGAAGTTTTATAACCTTTACATGCTAGCACATCCCTATTTCCACTGCCAACAAGATAGTTGCATTCCATATTGAGCTTATTCTGTCATCCTAGGGCTACAGTGAAGGCCACTTGGAGCAAAGCCATATCTGACCCACAGTGGACATATGATGAAAGCAAAAAATAAGGCTTTGTTACTGTAAGACACCAGGATTTTGTTTTTCATTCCCACAGCATAATGGAACTTAGACTAATCTATAAAGGGGTATCTCCAAACACTGTCCTGCTGTGTTTGCCACTTGTCTCAGACTATCTAGACATATCACTATTTCAATAAATGTATCATTCGTGTGTTGAGGTTAAACATTATTTTTTAATTTATAAATAGCTATAGTACTTGTTAAGGATGTCTTTTATTTTGTTCATACTCTCACATCCACTCCCTCTTGCCCCATGACTGCTTGGATTTGGACAGTCGATGACAGCAGCAGGATCTGGCAGTGATCAGATAGGTGTCTCCTTCCTAGTGCTCTTCATCACCATTCTCACAGAAGCTGGATTCCACAGGACATTCTTCTTCCAAGGCAATGAGCTCTCTCCAGGATCTAGCAACCCAGTTCCTTCTCTGGGTTGATAGATCAGTTCTTCATGTTGCTGTCAGCTCCAGAAGACTTGATACATTTATGCCTATTCCCTACATTATGCCTATTTCCTTAACCCTGATCATAACTCTTGAATAACCTCTTTATTAATTCTATTCAGTTTGACTTTTAAGTCTGGATTCAGTTTCCTATGAGGGAGTCTCAATGCCACAGTGTCCTATATATATATTCTCCTGATAGTTCTTCTAAACAAAAAATACATTATTTTGTCTTATTTTAGAATGAAATTTATTTGAATTGCTATTATAATTCTATTTATAAAATATCTTTGAATGGGTACATTTGAATAAAATCCACATTTAAGTTATTTAATCAAATATTTTTTTTTATTTTAGTCAAATATACATATTGTGTCCCAATAAGAAATTCTGCCTATTTTTCACTAAGATTATATTTCAGATATTTTTGTGTATCTTTACATGCCTTATTCCCATTAGGAATAAGACTTCATTAAATTTTATCATGCAAATTGTGATTTCTGGCATGGGAACACTATATAAACCTATTGTACCCAGTCACTTCCAAACACTTTACTACATCATTTTATATAAAATAATTATAACTTTTTTTCTGTCCTTGTTTTTTACATTATACATACATGGATTGGTACTTCCACAATGACATTTCGTGTAGATGCTTCACAATGTTGGAAAGAAAAGTTAATTCCACCATTCTGGTACTTTCCTAAAAGTTAGAGCTACCACTTTTCTTCACAAAATCAAGGGCCTTCTTTGTGCTTTTCTTTGTATCCCATGGGATCAATAACTTTGCAATTGATGAAACCATAAGATATTCATATTCACTGGACTGTTTTTCCAGAAGACAGAGTCACTGCATTGAGAAGAGATTTTGGGCCCGGCTGTGCTAGAACCTGGAGAAGGCAATGGTACCCCACTCCAGTACTCTTGCCTAGAAAATCCCATGAACGGAGGAGCCTGATGGGCTGCAGTCCATGGGGTCGCTAGGAGTCAGACACGACTGAGTGACTTCACTTTGACTTTTCACTTTCATGCATTGGAGGAGGAAATGGCAACCCACTCCAGTGTTCTTGCCTGGAGAATCCCATGGACAGAGGAGCCTGGTGGGCTTCCATCTATGGGGTCTCACAGAGTCGGACATGACTGAAGCGACTTAGCAGCAGCAGCAGCAGCAGCAGTGCTTGAACTAAAGAATGAGTCTCGTGTGTAGCTCACAGGTAAATATACTTGACTATATTATGACCTGGATTTCCCCATTGGTAAGTGATGGCCTGTACGCAGGTCAGAAAGCAACAGTTAGAACTGGACATGGAATATCAGACTAGTTCCAAATAGGAAAAGGAGTACATCAAGGCTGTATAGTGTCACCCTGCTTATTTAATAACTTCTACGTAGAGTACATCATGAGAAATGCTGGGCTGGAGGAAGCACAAGCTGGAATCAAGATTGCCAGGGGAAATACCAATCACCTCAGATATGCAGATGACACCACCCTTATGGCAGAAAGTGAAGAAGAACTAAAGAGCCTCTTGATGAAAGTGAAAGAGGAGAGTGAAAAAGTTGGCTTAAATCTCAACATTCAGAAAATGAAGATCATGGCATCTGGTCCCATCACTTCATGGCAAATAGGTGGGGAAGCAGAGAACACAGTGGCTGACAATTTTTCTGTGCTCCAAAATCACTGCAGATGGTGATTGCAGCCATGAAATGAAAAGACGCTTACTCCTTGGAAGGAAAGTTATGACCAACCTAGACAGCATATTAAAAAGCAGAGGCATTACTTTGTCAACAAAGGTCCATCTAGTCAAGGCTATGGTTTTTCCAGTGGTCATGTATGGATGTGAGAGTTGGACTATAAAGAAAGCTGAGTGCCAAAGAATTGATGCTTTTGAACTGTGGTGTTGGAAATGACTCTTGAGAGTCCCTTGGACTGTAAGGAGATCTAATCCGTCCATCCGATGGGAGATCAGTTCTGGGTTTTCATAGAAAGGATTGATGTTGAAGCTGAAACTCCAATACTTTGGCCACCTCATGCAAAGAGATAACTCATTTGAAAAGACCCTGATCTTGGGAAAGATTGAGGGCACGAGGAGAAGGGGATGACAGAGGATGAGATGGTTGGATGTCATCATCGACTTGATGGACATGGGTTTGGATGGACTCCAGGAGTTGGTGATGGACAGGGAGCTCTGGCGTCTTGTGATTCATGGGGTCACAAAGAGTCGGACACGACTGAGCAACTGAACTGAAATGAACTGAACTGATGAAATGTTGAACGCAGATGATATAATAAGATATCTTGTCTTGGTCTTTGAGCTGGGCATCCGTTTAGTTTAAATTTGGTAATCTATTCTTTGAGAGTCTTCAAAGAGTTGACACCCAGTGCCCGTTTTATCCATTGTTATCTATTTTTTTTCTTAACACCAATCCAACCAGAGAGAAGTAGTACCTAATTGCTCCAACACACAGCTCTGTCTGATTTTAATAGAAAGGACTTTAGCTTTTCACTGTTCAGCACAAAAATGACTATAACAGCCTGAATTCAAAACCCTTCCATAAATTTCATATAGCAAAAATCACATACACATATCCCTCTACTCAACTTTGCCAAATATATGACCTACCAAATCAAAAATCTCATCATTTTGTATATCTACATTATCTTTCTTCACCTTTCAGTCATCTGCCTGGCATGTCATCCTTGATATTTTTAAATATTTTTCAAATTTTCAAAAAAAATTAAATTTTTGTTAAGCATTTTTAAAGCATTTTTTTTCAAGTTTTATTTTAATTTTGGCCCACCCTGCAGCATGTGGGATCTTAGCTCTCCAACCAGGGATCAAGACCACACTCTCTGCACTTGAAGGTGGAGTCCCAATTACTGAACTACTGAGGAAATCCTAAAATTTTTCTTGTAAAATAACATCCTGATTAATGTTGAAATTTCAATGAAACCTGTTTGGATTAATACCAGTTTTAATAACAAGAAAGAAACCAATCATTATTATTATTATATCTAAAACATTCATATAAGCATTTCATATAAAATGCTTAGCAATAACCAAATACTGGGCTAAGCAATTTCTATGTGTATAGATGCACACATAAACATATACATATATATTCATGTGCAAACATACATACACAGACACATGTTGTATAATCATATTTGATAATCACAGTACACCTGAGGTAGACATTTTTTATTTCTATTTTAAAATAGAAACTTAGATTAAGAAATTTTAATCACTTAACTGTGATTTAATTTCATCTATTGACCAAGAAAAATATAGTGTAAGAGGTTTATCTTTTTGTTTATACTAAAATAAATTAGGTTTTACTTTATATGCAACTGGGGAGGTTTGAAAGCATTTTTAAACTGCACCTCACTCAACCTGGTACATATTTGTCTGAAAGATCTGCAAAGACCTATTTGAGGCATTGGAAATGATTGGTGATATGTACTGGACTGGAGAGACATCAATAACATTGAGAATATTCCTGGGAATAGAAGAACAGGTGTTGATGTAAAATGCATAATGATTTTTTTTTTTTTTTCTCCTCCTTTGTGAAAGGCATGAGAGAGACAGACTGAGTGAAACTTATCAACTAACCTGAAGGGAGAAATGGAAACAGGGAGCATTGACATCTGTCTCTAAGACTAGATAAGCAAACACACCTAACCAGATCTATTTGAAAAAACACTCCAATGAAAGATAAGCAGTTATGTAAAAGTTATTGAAAACAAAGTATTCCCTGATGGAGGCATTTTGTCTTCTGGAATTTTCTGTTCTGGAGTTACTATTTTAACAGAGAAAACTGGCCCAGTGTCCCTGAAATGAAATATTTAAAGTGCTTTTTCCATAGGACTACATGTAAATGTCGTTCTGAATGAATTAATCAGACAAGTGCACAGGGAATTTTAGGGTAATTCTGGCTGGTGGGTCTCTTTACAGCTGTTTGGGCAGGTTCCCAGGTGGCTGTTGCGTGAAACAGCTTTTATTATTCAACAGTGCATAACTTTGCTATTCCTGAAACTCTAAGGGTTCTGGCCAAATGAGAGATGGTTTATTGAGATGATACATTGACTCCAGCACTTACCTATTTCTATGGACATTTGACTGAAATAGTCTCTAAAATCTGTCATTATGTGAATTTTTAAAATCTTCTTGAATATTGCAAAAGAGAAAAACATGAAATAGTCTATTATATTGTCAATCACAAATTGGCACTTGCTGTGGGTGCTTGCCATCTGCCTCTATAAGGATAGAGTCATGTACCACTGCAGCGGTTGACCTCCAAAATCCCTTGAAAGAGTTCAGGGTAGAGGGCAGAAGTGAGGCACTCTGTGCTCTGGGAAACTGTCAAGACAGGTTTCCATATACTTAGATATTCTCAGCAGCTGATTTTATGAGCCCAATTCTGGTATCTACTCATATCTAGAAAAGAACCAAAATTCTTCATGATAATGATTTTTTCTTGTGACTAGCAGAAGCTTCATGAGAACCAGCAAGTTATTATTATCTTTTTTCTCAATTTTAAAAGACAGGATGCATGCATGAACTGAATTCGCTCTAGAGATATCAAGGCTATATTATGCTTTATTTAAGCATCCCTATTTGGAGAAGGCAATGGCACCCAACTCCAGAACTTTTGCCTAGAAAATCCCATGGATGGAGGAGCCTGGTAGGCTGCAGTCCATGGGGTCGCTAGGAGTCGGACGCAACTTCACTTTCACTTTTCACTTTCATGCATTGGAGAAGGAAATGGTAACCCACTCCAGTCTTCTTGCCTGGAGAATCTCAGGGACGGGGAAGCCTGGTGCGCTGCCGTCTCTGGGGTCACACAGATTCGGACGCTACTGAAGTGACAGCAGCAGCAGCAATAGCAAGCATCCCTATTGCAATAGGGAGAAGAAAATGAATTCAATTTCACTGAAATAAAACATTGGAGAGTTTTTAAATGCTAGAATGAGCAAGTGTTTGATTGCAGGTACTCCCCTTTACCAAAATCACATATATACTATCCTTCCACCTTACCTCTTTGGCACTGTTTCTCAGAGCTGTCTGAGATGCTGTCTCCTGGGCTGCCATCCTCATATTGTCCCAAATAAAACTTTAGCCGCAACTCTCATGTGAAACATTTTTTTTTAAGTGGACAATTTAAAATTCTTAAGAGAAATTAAAAAACAACATTTTTATGAAAGATAGAAATACTTCCTTCCTGACATATCAGTGTCAATAATTATAATAAAAAAGGATTCTGGTTCAGCATGCTGAAATATTCAAGTGAGCAGTCAAATTCTTTGTTCTGCCTTTATGAAGTGAAAGGATATACCAGCTCCTAACAGTTTGGTTCAATGAGTGATGTCATCATGTTCAGGAAATTAGATATGGTGATCATTACCCTGGCTGCACGACTTTACCACCTGGAAGATGACTAAGATGAACTTGGTGACTTCCTCATTCTGACTAAATTTTAGACAGATTTCTTCCTAACCAAGAGGTATCCCAGGTGGCTTAAGTGCTAAAGAATCCAACTGCCAAAGCAAGAGATGCAGGAGAGACAATCTCAGTTTCAATCCCTGGGTCGGGAAGATTCCCTGGAGTAGGAAATGGCAACCTGCTCCATTATACTTGCCTGAAAAAGTCCATGTACAAAGGAGCCTGGCAGGCTATATAATCCCTGGTGTCACAAAGGAGACAGACATGACTGAGCAACTGGGAACACTTTCTAAACTTACGTTCTGGTATCTTCTCATATCTAGAAAAGCACTAAAATTCTTCATCGTGATGAGCACATATGTTCAGTTCAGTTCAGTCACTCAGTCGTGTCCGACTCTTTGCAACCCCATGAATCACAGCATTCCAGGCTTCCCTGCCCATCACCTACTCCCAGAGTTCACTCAGACTCACATCCATCAAGTCAGTGATGCCATCCAGCCATCTCATCCTCTGTTGTCCCCTTCTACTCTTGCCCCCAGTCCCTCCCAGCATCAGGTCTTTTCTAATGAGTCAGCTCTTCTCATGAGGTGGCCAAAGTATGGGAGCTTCAGCTTCAGCATCAGTCCTTTCAATGAAAACCCAGGACGGATCTCCTTCAGAATGGACTGGTTGGATCTCCTTGCAGTCCAAGGGACTCTCAAGAGTCTTCTCCAACATCACAGTTCAAAAGCATAAATTCTTCAGCACTCAGCTTTCTTCACAGTCCAATTCTCACATCCATACATGACCACTGGAAAAATCATAGCCTTGACTAGGCAAACCTTTGTTGGCAAAGTAATGTCTCTGCTTTTTAATATGCTATCTATGGCGGTCAGCAACCCACTCCAGTTTTCTTGCCTGGAGAATCCCAGGGGCAGGAGAGCCTGGTGGGCTGACGTCTATGGGGTCACGCTGAGTCGGACACGACTGAAGTGACTTAGCAGCAGCAGCATGGTGGTCGTAACTTTCCTTCCAAGGAGTAAGCGTCTTTTCATTTCATGGCCACAATCACCATCTGCAGTGATTTTGGAGCCCAGAAAAATAAAGTCTGACACGGTTTCCACTATTTCCCCATCTACTTCCCAGGAAGTGATGGGACTGGATGCCATGATCTTAGTTTTCTGAATGTTGAGCTTTGAGTCAACTTGTTCACTCTCCACTTTCACTTTCCTTGAGAGGCTTTTTAATTCCTCTTCACTTTCTGCCATAAGGGTGGTGTCATCTGCATATCTGACGTGATTGATATTTCTTCCGGCAATCTTGATTCCATCTTGTGTTTCTTCCAGTCCAGTGTTTCTCATGATGTACTCTGTATAGGATTTAAATAAGCAGGGTGACAATATACAGCCTTGATGTACTCCTTTTCCTATTTGCAGTCTGTTGGCCCATGTCCAGTTCTAACTGTTGCTTCCTAACCTGAATATAGGTTTCTCAAGAGGCATGTCATGGAACTCTCTTGCTTTTTCCATGATCCAGTATATGTTAGCAATTTGACCTTTGGTTCCTCTGCCCTTTCTAAAACCAGCTTGAACATCTGTAAGTTCACGGTTCACGTATTGCTGAAGCCTGGCTTGGAAAATTTTGAGCATTACTTTACTAGCATGGGAGATGAGTGCAATTGTGCGGTAGTTTGAGCATTCTTTGGCATTGCCTTTCTTTGAGACTGGGATGAAAACTGACCTTTTCCAGTCCTGTGGCCACTGCTAAGTTTTCCAAATTTGCTGGCATGTTGAGTGCAGCACTTTAACAGGATCATCTTTTAGGATTTGAAAGAGTTCAACTGGAATTCCATCACCTCCACTAGCTTTGTTTGTGGTGATGCTTTCTAAGGCCCACTTGACTTCACATTCCAGGATGTCTGGCTCTAGGTGAGTGATCACACTATTGTGATTACTTGGGTGGTGAAGATCTTTTTTGTACAGTTCTTCTGTGTATTTTTGCCACCTCTTCTTAATATTTTCTTCTTCTGTTAGGTCCCTATCATTTCTGTCCTTTATCAAGCCCATCTTTGCATGAAATGTTCCCTTGGTATCTTTGATTTTCTTGAAGAAATCTCTAGTCTTTCCCATTCTGTTGTTTTCCTCTATTTCTTCGCATTGATCTCTGAGGAAGGCTTTTTTATTTCTCCTTGCTATTCTTTGGAACTCTGCATTCAGATGAGAATATCTGAATTTCCCATTCTTAAAGTAAGTAAGCACTTACTTTAGAATATGTTTAATTGCACATGAGGTTCTCTGAAAATCTTAAAATCCTTTTGCCAGTTTTAGGATCCAGAAATGTCTTTCTCAAAGATAGAGGAGCTGTCCTTCTGAAATATAATCAAAAAGAAAGGATGGTTCTCTACCTCCCAAATCCCTGTAGGTTGTGAAAAGTCTAAGGTAGATAAGCAACTATTAATAAGCCATAGATGGCCTAATCACATGGACAGACCTCTCAGCTAAAGCCCTCCAGTACTTTTCCACTTGCTCACTCTAGCATTTAAATCTCTCCTACATTTTGTTTCAGTGAAATTGAGTTCAGTTTCTCCTCCCTATTGTAATAGGGATGCTTAAAGAAAGCATAATATAGCCTTGCTATCTCTAGAGTGAATTCAGTTCATGCATGCATCCTGTCTTCTAAAATTGAGAAAAAAATATAATCATAACTGAACTATTGTTCTGATTCATATGGAAATTATTCTTCAAAGTCTGACATTAAAAAGTCAGGATATATACTTTAGCCTGTGTTTTGAATACGTTTTTTATTGTCTCCATATTGCCAATGAAATAAGGTGGCAGAAAAGAAAATACTTGTGTAAGTGATGATACTTTGGGCTCAACATAAATACAAATAATCTGTTATCCAGTATGATTTCTAAGAAGATTTAGGACTACAAATCTACCACACTCTGATTTTGTACTTTCAGTTTACTGTTAGAGGTAACAATAAAATCTGTGAATTCAAAAAGTCTCAGCTTATAGTTAAGGAAAATCTTCATAGAAACTTTCCATCAGCATGAGAGAGTGGAAACTCGTGGCAGATGAAAGAGAGAAAAGAATAAGAATCCAATGTGGAGAGAAGGGTAAATTAGCTCGCTCTGAACAATGGCAATTCAAAGAATATCTTTGGTTAGTTTCCTCTTTTTGTAAACTATTAAACCTTGAAATATGACAAATGAAAATTGTAAACATAAAGGCTGATAAATTGTTGAAGTCATAGCCCTCAGTTCCAAAATTTATGCCCAAGTTCACTAACAAGGAAGTCTGTATGTCTCTATTTAAAAGAAAAAAAAAAAAGATTCATTTACCATAATAGTTTTTGCTTGGGTTTATTTAGTTAGTGAATAGTTTTCTCACTTTACAGAGAAAACAAATAATAGTTTATTTCCTTTAACCTAGAGGGGCCTTATGCATAGAAAACAGATTCACCATCTAAGAACAAATCTAAAGAAAGCTTCATTTCCAAATCCCCATTGAAAGGGGGAGAAGAAGAAGAAGTCATCTTCTCCCCATCCACTACCCTTTGAAAAGTGTTGTTACTTCTACTACCACATAGAGAGGTCTATTCATTTCAGGGAAGAAAGTGAGTATCCACCCACAGGTTTACCAGATTCTGGGGAGTTCTGGGTCAGTGAACACTAGTTAAGGGGGAATAGCAATCCCACAGTGGTTTTCAGCAAGTGCATGAAAACAAAAATAAACATGTGTCCTGTTATGTTACTTCAGATTACAGTGGGAAGAAGACTAGAGAACTTCATTCATATGATATTGACTGAATGTCATGTCAATGCCTGTCAACAGCAGCTAATTAAAATTCCTGGCTGCTCAAGCAAAGATATCCTTCCAAATCAATGAAACACAGTCACTAAGAACCAATTATACTCCTAGTTTAACTTTCCATTTGCATCTAAATTAAAAACTAAAGACATAATTCTGTGGAATTGTGGAATACTGTGCATATTTTAGGACCAATATGCTTCATGAAATTTAGGAGAGAGGATAACAACTAAAGAGACAAAAATTATCACCAGCCTTTGCTTGTAGGTCCCAGGGACCAGGTGCATCCCTCTCAGGATGGGTGGGGGATGAAGATCTCTTCATCATCAGTGGACAAGCCCGGGTCCTACAGTTTACTGGGTGTTGCTGTAGATTAAATCTATGCCTCATATCCTTTGTCCAAATAAATGAATGACTTTCTAGCCACCAAATGCCAACTACTGAATTTTTTCATTGTGCATAATTACTTCAAACCTTGAAGTCTTAAAGTGTCACTGTTTTTTGTTTGTTTGTTTGTTTATAGGGCTTAGATTCAGAATTCAATATAATTTAATCTACTCCCTACCTTTCTTAGCCAAGAGCTATCAGTTTTCAGCCAAATCTGGACATGTGAAATTAATAGATTGGAGTATAAAATACTTGCCTGAAGTTAGATTGAGGCCAATACATTTCCAACTGTGTTTGCAAATCTCAGCCCAGGTGGCCAGAGAAGACTCTGCCAATTGCAATTGTGCTGCTTTGAAATGGAGCTTTGGGCCTTATAAGAAGTAAGCGCTCAAGCTACAACTCCAAACAGGCTTTTATTTTCCTATTGTATGATCAACAAACAGCTATTTGACAGATTTTTTTCCAAGCATGACAATAAATGTTTTTTCTCTGTTTAAAAACACTTAAAATCTTAAATCTTTTGTTCAGAAGGGTAAGCTGAATCTTTAGAAAAACCCCTGATTTAGGCTATTATTTTTATGAATTGAAGGTCCATGAAAATAAACATGTTGTGATGCCCAAATACATTGCTTCATTTCCTTTGTGATACTTTTAAAATATGAATGAATGAAATATGTAGTGATATTTAGTTGAAATTTTGATTTTTGAATTTTTAATTTAACACATGGGTTCCATGGGAGTGACCAATATCTTCTTTCTGTAGTTTCCAGTGTTCAATCGAGAGTAAAGACTCCCTTAGATGGAAACACAATGATGATAACGCCTTATTATTGGTACTCTTTAAAAATGGCTAAGTACTTTAGATCCATTTACAGTTTAAATCCTATAATTATGATCTGGATAGTAAGTTTAAGCACATAAAATTGTAATATTTTAATATTTTTATTTTTAAAAGCAGCTATTTCATACTATTCAACCTAATAAATATCCCTGACTTCATTTTGCCAAAGAAAGGTTAAGTCATATGCTCCAAAAAGATACAAAGCCTGCAAAGAATTCAGCTAGTGTTCAGCACAGTTTCTTTTGAGTTCAAATTCAGCATTAATTTGAAAATATACTGATTCAACTCTAGGCTTTCCAGGTGGTGCCGGTGGAAAATAACCCTCCTGCAAATGCAGGAGTTGCAGGATACTCAGATTGAACGCCTGGGTTGGGAAGATCCACTGAAAGAAGAAATGGCAACCCACTCTAGTATTCTTGCTGGGAAAATCTCATGATCAGAGGAGCCTGGCAGGCTGAAGTCCATAGGGTTGCAAAGCGTGGGACATGGCTGAAGTGACTTACAACACAAGCATGCTGCTGCTGCTAAGTCGCTTCAGTCGTGTCCGACTCTGCGCGACCCCATAGACGGAAGCTCACCAGGCTCCCCCGTCCCTGGGATTCTCCAGGCAAGAACACTGGAGTGGGTTGCCATTTCCTTCTCCAATGCATGAAAGCGAAAAGTAAAAGTGAAGCAGCTCAGTCGTGTCCGACTCTTAGCGACCCCATGGACTGGAGCCTACCAGGCTCCTCTGTCCATGGGATTTTCCAGGCAAAATACTGGGGTCGGGTGCCATTGCCTTCCCCGACACAAGCATGCATATATGTTTATTTATTTCATGACCCTTAAGTTCTAGTTGTTTATCCAATTATTTTAACTTGACAAATAATGTGGTTGAAGTAAGAGTCTTAAATAAAGTTTGATTTCTTTTTCTCAAATTGAGGTATAATTGACATATAGCATTATATTAGTAACCAGGTAAATGACATGATTCAATATTTGTATATACTGCAAAATTATCACCACAATAAGTCTAGTTAACATCTGTCACTATACATAGTTACATATTTTTGGTATGAAATGACAGCTTTTAAGATCTCTCTAGATAGTTTTCAGACATCCAATACAGGATCATTAATTAAGGTCATCATTCTGTACATTACATCTCCATGACTCACTTAGTTTATAACTGGAAGTTTGTACTTTTGATTCCTTTCACCCAAGTCATATTTCCCCCAGCCCATAACTCTGGCAACCACCCATCTATTCTCTTTCGTATCTAGGAACTTGGAATTCGTTTTTTTAAGATTTTCGATATAAGTGATATTATGCAGTTTTTGTTTTTCTCTGCTTGGCTTAATTGTGTAAAGTAAATTCAAAGTCCATCCATTTTGTCACACACATGCAAAAGATTTAATTCTTCTTTTATTATACTTGAGTAATATCCCATTGTGTTTTTATGTGTGTGTGTATTTTCTTTATTCAATGGACACCTCAGTTGTTTCCAAATCTTAGCTATTGAACATAATGCTGCACTGTATGTGAGGATGCATGGACTTTTTTTTTTGTCATGTTAGAGTTTCATTTTTCCTGGATATATTCCCAAAAAAGGAATTGCTGGGTACTACAGGGATGGGAATACCAGAGCACCTGATCTGCCTCTTGAGAAATCTGTATGCAGGTCAGGAAGCAACAGTTAGAACTGGACATGGAACAACAGACTGGTTCCAAATAGGAAAAGGAGTACATCAAGGCTGTATCAGGGAAGGCAATGGCACCCCACCCCAGTATTTTGCCTGGAAAATCCCATGGATGGAGGAGCCTGGTGGGCTCCAGTCCATGGGGTCGCTAAGAGTCGGACACAACTAAGTGACTTCACTTTCACTTTTCACTTTCATGCATTGGAGAAGGAAATGGCAACCCACTCCAGTGTTTTTGCCTGGACAATCCCAGGGACGAGGGAGCCTGGTGGGCTGCGGTCCATGGAGTCACACAGAGTCGGACATGACTGAAGTGAATTAGCAGCAGCAGCAAGGCTGTATAGTGTCACCCTGTTTATTTAACTTATATGCAGAGTACATCATGAGAAATGCTGGACTGGAAGAAACACAAGTTGGAATCAAGACTGCTGGGGGAAATATCAATAACCTCAGATATACAGATGACACCACCCTTATGGCAGAAAGAGAAGAGGAACTAAAAAGCCTCTTGATGAAAGTGAAAGTGGAGAGTGAAAAGGTTGGCTTAAAGCTCAACATTCAGAAAACGAAGATCATGGCATCTGGTCCCATCACTACATGGGAAGTAGGGAAACAGTGGAAACAGTGTCAGACTTTATTTTTCTGGGCTCCAAAATCACTGCAGATGGTGACTGCAGCCATGAAATTAAAAGACGCTTACTCCTTGGAAGGAAAGTTATGACCAACCTAGATAGCATATTCAAAAGCAGAGACATCACTTTGCCAACAAAGGTTCACCTAGTCAAGGCTATGGTCTTTCCTGTGGTCATGTATGGATGTGAGAGCTGGACTGTGAAGAAGGCTGAGCACCGAAAAATTGATGCTTTTGAACTGTGGTGTTGGAGAAGACTCTTGAGAGTCCCTTGGACTGCAAGGAGATCCAACCAGTCCATTCTGAAGGTGATCAGCCCTGGGATTTCTTTGGAGGGAATGATGCTAAAGCTGAAACTCCAGTATTGTGGCCACCTCATGCAAAGAGTTGACTAATTGGAGAAGACTCTGATACTGGGAGGGATTGGGGGCAGGAGGAGAAGGGGACAACAGAGGATGAGATGGCTGGATGGCATCACTGACTCGTTGGATGTGAGTCTGAGTGACCTCCGGGAGTTGGTGATGGACAGGGAGGCCTGGCGTGCTGTGATTCATGGAGTCGCAAAGAGTCGGACACGACTGAGCGACTGATCTGATCTGATCTGCTCTGATAAAACTTCCACTTTTAGATTTTTAAGAAACCTCTATACTGCTTTTCACAGTAACTATACCAATTTTCATTTCGGCTAACAGTACACAAAGTTTCCTTTTTCTCCACATCCTCATCAACATTTGTTATTTCTGGTCTTTTATATGATAACCACTCTGACAGGCATGGCAATATCTCATTGTAGTTTTGTGCATGTCTCTGATGATTACTGATGTTGAGCATCTTTTCATGTTCATATTGGTCATCTGTGTATCTTTGGGAAAAAGGCTAGGCAAACCTTCTGCTTATTTTTTAATCACATTTTGTGGTTATTTTGCTGTTGAGCTGTATGAGTTTTTAATATATTTTAACTATTGTCTCCTTATCTTTTCTTGTGTTTTAAACTACATACATTTAGGCTTTTTGAGTTGGCTTTAAGTACAGAGCAACACTTCAGGATCAAACAAAGAAACACTCATGCTGCTGCTGCTGCTGCTAAGTCGCTTCAGTCGTGTCCGACTCTGTGCGACCCCACAGACGGAAGCCCACCAGGCTCCCCCGTCCCTGGGATTCTCCAGGCAAGAACACTGGAGTGGGTTGCCATTTCCTTCTCCAATGCATGAAAGTGAAAAGTGAAAGTGAAGTCGCCCAGTCGTGTCCGACTCCCAGCGACCCCATGGACTGGAGCCTACCAGGATCCCCCGTCCATGGGATTTTCCAGGCAAAAGTACTGGGGTGGGGTGCCATTGCCTTCCCCGAGAAATCAGATGGAAAGTTTCTTGGACTTAGTGTCATTTTCAGTTGGGTCTTGAAAGCCAGATACCTGTTTGGAATGTGGGGAGGGGAGTTCATTCTCAGTGCACCTGCATATGCAAGTGTTAGAATGATCTTTTCTAAATAACGTTTAAACTGGCTTCCACTATGCAGATTTTTGATTTTTCATACTCCTCTTTCTCTCTTCTTCCTGACAGTTCTAACTTAAGGTTGCCTCTGAGAGCTCTCTTCAGTACATTCTTACATGGTCACAGTTAAATGTGATCAATCAAATGCAATCCCAAAAACCGAGAGAATGGTCTCTGTTCATTTCCAAGGCAAACCATTCAATATCATGGTAATCGAAGTCTATGCCTCAACCAGTAATGCTGAAGAAGCTGAAGTTGAATGGTTCTATGAAGATCTACAAGACCTTCTAGAACTAACACCCCCCTAAAGATATCCTTTTCACTATAAGGGACTGGAGTGCAAAAGTAGGAAGTCAAGAAACACCTGGAGTAACAGGCAAATTTGGCCTTGGAGTACAGAATGAAGCAGGGCAAAAGCGAATAGAGTTTGCAAAGAGTACGCACTCATCATAGCAAACGACCTTTTCCAACAACACAAGGGAAGACTCCACACTTGGACATCACCATATGGTCAACACCAAAATCAGATTGATTATATTCTTTGCAGCCAAAGATGGAGAAGCTCTATACAGTCAGGAAAAACAAGACCAGGAGCTGAATGTGGCTCAGAACATGAACTGCTTATTACCAAATTTAGACTTAAATTGAAGAAAGTAGGGAAAACCACTAGATCATTCAGGTATGACCTAAATCAAATCCCTTATGATTATAAAGTGGAAGTGAGAAATAGATTTAAGGGACTAGATATGATAGACAGAGTACCTGATAAACTATGAATGGAGATTCATGACATTATACAGGATACAGGGATCAAGATCATCTCCAAGAAAAATAAATGCAAAAAAAAAAAAAAAAAAAAAACCAAAATGGCTGTCTGAGGAAGCCTTACAAATAGCTGTGAAAAGAGGAGAAGCAAAAAGAAAAGGAAAGATATATCCATTTGAATGCAGATTTCTAAAGAATAGCAAGGAGAGATAAGAAATCCTTCCTCAGCTATCAATGCAAAGAAATAGAGGGAAACAATAGAATAAGAAAGACTACAGATATGTTCAAGAAAATTAGAGATACCAAGGGAACATCTCATGCAAAGATGGCACAATAAAGGACAGAAATGGTATGGACCTTACAGAAGCAGAAGATATTAAGAAGAGGTGGCAAGAATACACAGAAGAACTGTACAAAAAAGATCTTCACGACCCAGATAATCATGATGGTGTGATCCCTCACCTAGAGCCAGACATCCTGGAATGTGAAGTCGAGTGGGTCTTAGAAAGCATCACTATGAACAAAGTTAGTGGAGGTGATGGAATTCCAGTTGAGCTATTTCAAATCCTGAAAGATGATCCAGTGAAAATGCTGCACTCAATATATCAGCAAATTTGGAAAACTCAGCAGTGGCCACGGGGCTGGAAAAGGTCAGTTTTCATTCCAATCCCAAAGAAAGGCAATGCCAAAGAAGGCTCAAACTACCACATAATTACACTCATCTCACATGCTAGTCAAGTAATGCTCAAAATTCTCCAAGTTAGGTTTCAGCAATACGTGAATCATGAACTTCCAGATGTTCAAATTTGTTTTAGAAAAGGCAAAGGAACCAGAGATCAAATTGCCAACATATGCTGGATCATGGAAAAAGCAAGAGAGTTCCAGAAAAACATCTATTTCTGCTTTATTGACCATGCCAAAGCCTTTGACTCTATGGATAACCATAAACTGTGGAAAATTATGAAAGAGATGGGAATACCAGACCACCTGACCTGCCTCTTGAGAAACCTGTATGCAGGTCAAGAAGCAATTTTTAGAACTGGACATGGAACAACAGATTGGATCCAAATAGGAAAAAGAGTATGTTAAGGCTGTATATTGTCACCCTGCTTGCTTAACTTATATACAGAATACATCATGAAAAACGCTGAGCTGGAGGAAGCAAAAGCTCGATTCAAGATTGCTAGGAGAAATATCAATAACCATATATATGTAGATGACACTACCCTATGGCCAAAAGTGAAGAGGAACTAAAAAACCTCTTGAGGAAAGTGAAAGAGGAGAGTGAAAAATTTAGCTTAAAGTTCAACATTCAGAAAACTAAAATCTGGCATCTGGCCTCATCACTTCATGGAAAATAGATGGGGAAACAGTGGAAACAGTGTCAGACTTTATTTTGGGGGGCTCCAAATTCACTTCAGATGGTGATTGCAGCCATGAAATTAAAAGACACTTACTCCTTGGAAGGAAAGTTATGACCAACCTAGACATCATATTAAAAAGCAGAGATGTTACTTTGTCAACAAAGATCCGTATAGTCAAGGCTATGGTGTTTCCAGTGGTCATGTTATAGATGTGAGAGTTGGACTGTGAAGAAGGCTGAGTGCAGAAGAATTGATGCTTTTGAAGTGTGGTATTGAAGACTCTTGAGAGTCCGTTGGACTGCAAGGAGAACCAACCAGTCCATCCTAAAGGAGATCAGTCCTGGGTGTTCATTGGAAGGACTGATACTGAAGCTGAAACTCCAATATTTTAGCCATCTGATGTGCAATGATGACTCATTTGAAAAGACCCTGATGTTGGGAAAAATTGAAGGCAGGAGGAGAAGGGGATGACAGAGGATGAGATGATTAAATGACATCACCAACTCAATGGATATGAGTTTGGGTAAACTCCAGGAGTTGGTGATGGACAGGAAGCCCTGGTGTATTGCTGTTCATGGGGTCGCAAAGAGTCTAACACGACTGAATGACTGAACTGAACTGGACTGAACTGAAATGTGATCAAATCTGAAAACTCAAATAAATTATATAACCAAGTATTGGGCATTGCAAAAGGAAGAGGCTTAAATCACCTACTAATCCTCCTTTCCATCTCCTGAGCCATACAGTAAATTCTTGTTGGTTATCTATTTTGCATATGGTAATATGTTTCCATGTTACTCTTTGGATACTTCTCACCCTCTCCTCCCTTCTCCTCATGTCCATAAGTCTATCTCTATGTCTGATTCTCCATTGCTGCCCTGTAAATAAATTTTTCAGTACCATTTTTCTATGTCCCGTATATGTGCGTAAGAATACAATATTTGTGTTTCTCTTTGTGACTCACTTCAGTCTGTATAATAGGTTCTAGGTTCATCAACTTCATCAGTACTGCCTCAAATGGTTTTTATGGATGAGTAATATTCCACTGTATATGTACCACAGCTTCTTTATCCATTCATCTGTTGAAGGACATCTAGCTTGCTTTCATGGAGTTTCAAAAGGGAGGGGATATATGCATACCTATGGCTGATTCATGTTAAGGTTTGACAGAAAACAACCAAATTCTGTAAAGCAATTACCCTTCCATAAAAAAATAAGTTAAAAAACAAAATAAAATCTAAAAAACAAAAAACAAAAAAATCTACTCTATAATAATAGCTACAGACATTTTTAGGTTTCTAAATAAAATTTAAATATAATAACAAGATCAGCTATATCTGTACTTTTTTTTTCAAAACGTCACACTCCCTTTGGATGGTTTTAATATTACAGTGCAAAATAGCTAAACCTTTGAGGTTCATAAATAATTATAAAAACAAAGTATATATCTATTAAAACGAATTATACATTGGCTTAATATAAAAATTAGGAGCTGAAAAATTAGATCTATTGGTTTCATTAGCTGTGATATCTTAGCCATTTCTTAATTGGCTAATTCCTAATTAAACTGAGAACTGTTTTCCCAAACAGGATTTATGGCTTGATACTCTTCATCAAAAGGCTAACAAGCATTCTTTACAGGAGAAATAAGAAAGGCACATATTCTTGAGAAATGTCAGATAACTCAGTCCTCTTTGAAAGATTCATATGGCATGCTAAAATCATTGAAATTATCCAGAGGTAAAATAACTTATGTTATATAAATTATTATATTGTAATAACAAGTTTTAACCCATTGTCAAATGCCCGTTGACCTTGGAATATTTTCCTCCATTGAAAGCATATTAGAATCTGCCCAAGTACAAATTTTTCAAAGTTATTTGGAGTAACACTGAGTCAGAGCAGGAAAATTTGAATCATGTTCAACCAGAATACTTATTAAACAAATGTTATGTGAGAGATATTCTACTACATTCTCTCTGTGAAACACATGTTTAAAAACAAGATTTTACCCTGAGGTTGTTTACTTTGTCATCAGGTTAGTTAGACATTGCTATAGATTGAAATTTACCTCCCCCCTTCCGAAAAAAAAAAAAAAAAAAAAAAAACATAGAAAAAAACAGATATTTAAGTTCTAATACCAAGTATCTCTGAATATTACTTTATTTGAAAGTAGAGACTTTGTATATATGTACCCCACTCCATTACTCTTGCCTGGAAAATCCCATGGACAGAGGAGCCTGGTAGGCTACAGTCCATGGGGTCAGAGCCTGGTAGGCTGCAGTCCATGGGGTCACATAGAGTCGGACAGGACTGAGCGACTTCACTTTCACTTTTCACTTTCATGCATGCATTGGGGGAGGAAATGGCAACTCACTTCAGTGTTCTTGCCTATAGAATCCCAGGGACGGGGGAGCTTGGTGGGCTGCCATCTATGGGATCGCACAGAGTCGGACACGACTGAAGTGACTTAGCAGCAGCAGAAGCAGCAAGTTAGGATGAGGTCATTAGGTTTCAATCTGATTGTATCCTTACTAAAAGGAGAAATTTGGCAAAGGTACATGGGCTTCCCTCATGGCTCAGATAGTAAAGAATCTGCCTGCTATGTGGAAGACCCAGCTTCAATCCCTGGGTCACGAAGATCCCCTGGAGAAGGGAATGGTTACCCACTCCAGTATTCTTGCCTGAAGAATTCTATGGGCAGAGAAGCTTGGCAGGCTACAGGTCACAAAGAGTTGGACTCAACTGAGTGACTAATACTTTAACTTCCATGCACACAGGGAGAACACAAAGTGAAGACTGGAACTATATTGCCACAAGTCAATGAACTATCAGAAGCTATGAGAGAAACCTGGCATAGATCCTTGCATAGCACTTCAGAGAGACCATGGCCTTATGAACACCTTGATTTCAGACTTCTAGCCTCCAGAAATGTGAGACCACAAATTCCTAATATTTAAGCCACCCAGTTTATAGGGCTTTGTTATGTCAGTTCTAAGAAACTAATGGAGACATATTCACAAAACAGTACCTAGCAGTACAGCTCATTGTCTATCTGTGAAATGATATAACAGTTTAGAGGAATGATGACAGTAAAAAGATCATGTGGTGTAAAGAGAAACCTTAGGAAAGAAGAAAAAATATTGTTGATTATAACCTTACCCTGTTATTACTTGCTAACAAAGCCTGTATTCTAAGATAAGTATTGAAAACATCACATTTTTGCTTTTCTACCATCTCCTCTTGAAATTAGAACAATAGTGTATGGCCCAGTACACTATTGTGTTCAATGAGTACTGAGAGGGTCTCCCAGAAAATCTTCCTTCTTAGTACTGGGACACTTGAAGGTGATGCTTCATTTCTTCTGCTGTATATATGGTCATATGAAATGAAGCTGCTGCTACTGCTACTAAGGCGCTTCAGTCGTGTCCGATTCTGTGCGACCCCATAGACGGCAGCCCACCAGGCTCTGCCGTCCCTGGGATTCTCCAGGCAAGAACACTGGAGTTGCCATTTCCTTCTCCAATGCATAAAAAGTGAAAAGTGAAAGTGAAGTCACTCAGTCGTGTCCGACTCTATGCGACCCCATGGACTGCAGCCTACCAGGCTCCTCTGTCCATGGGATTTTCCAGACCAGAGTACTGGTGGGTTGCCATTGCCTTCTCCGTAAATGAAGCTGGACCTTGCTTATTGGATGTGCTCCCCTGAGAGAGAAATTGCTGAAAGACTGAGAATAAACTGTATAAGTACCAGAGCTCTTAGAGATGTCACTGTGCCTGGCCATAACTCTCAGGGCCTTGTATCAGATGTCTTATAAGCTAATAAAACTCCTTAGCAGTTTCAGTTAAATATCACGTTGCTTACAGAAGCAAACATATTCTGAATGCTGGGAAATTAAAAAAAAAAGAACACAGCAAAGCAAGTGAATGGTATAATTGTATTTGTGGACACAGGGGTCTCAAACTGTCTTCAGAATCCACCTGAAAATTGTTAAAAAGAATTTCCTATTCAAGGTTCTAACTTGAATGCTGTATCCTCTACTGAGGTTGTCACTGACTTACACTTTTAATTATCACTCCCTCCTCAGTTGCTGAAATGCTTAATCTCTGTCTCTTTAAAATTTAATTTTCTTTTTTCTGCATGTCATAGTTTCTAATGTACAACTCTTTTATCTAACTGTTTATTACATCACTCAGTACAGTTTCCAGTGTCTTGTAAGAACTGAATAGACACTTTTATCTGAATGAATGAGAATGCTTATTATTGTTTTAATCATACAGACCTTTACAAAATTACTTTAGTATAAATAATAGTTTTTCTTTTGTATTGTTTACTGTGCACATACCTATGTGTTGAAAATACAGTAGTCATTTAAATATTTCATAGGCCCTGAGAGTCAGAGCCAGGCACAATGACATCTCCAAGAGCTCTGGTATTTCCTACACAGTTTGTTCTTAGTCTTTCACCAATTTCCTTCTCAGAGGAGCACATCCAATATAAAAGGCCCAGCTTCATTTAAATATGACCCCTATACACAGGGGAAACCATTGACCTCCTCAAACATGACTAACTTGATCAGATTTTGGCAGAAATATTAAATATAGATTGCCTGAAACTGGTTAAGAGAAAAGAATGAGCAAGTGATTTCATATCAGTGCTGGTCATATGAGATTCCAAAATCCCATGGATGAAGGAGCCTGGTAGGCCGCAGTCCATGGGGTCACTAAGAGTCGGACATGACTGAGCGACTTCACTTTCACTTTTCACTTTCATGCATTGGAGAAGGAAATGGCAACCCACTCCAATATTCTTGCCTGGAGAACCCCAGGGACAGAGTTGGCTGTTGGACTGCCGTCTATGGGGTTGCACAAAGTCAGACATGACTGAAGCGACTCAGCAGCAGCAGCAGCAGCAGTGACTCAGATGGTAAAATATCTGCCTGCAATTGGGGAGACCTGGGTTCAATCCCTGGATTGGGAAGATGCCCTGGAGAAGACAACATGACAACCCACTCCAGTATTCTTGCCTGGAGAAACCCCATGGACAGAAGATCCTGGTGAGCTGTAGCCCCTGGAGTCACAAAGAATCAGACACAACTGAGTGACTAAGCACAGCTGGTCATATATGATGGAGTTCTGTTGAGAATCAGTGAAAAAGGATGCTAAGGATACAAAGAAGTAAATGAGATGGCATGGAGTTAGTGAATAACTGGAGAGAAAAAAGAGTTTGGGATTAAGGATAGATTTTTGATTAAGGTGTTAGGATACTGACTAGGTGAGATAAGAAGTAGAAATTAGAGAGCTGAGATTTTTGTTGTCATTGTTGGTTGTTTGTTTTACAGATAGGGAAAACATCAGCTTCAATTTTGTAAGTGCTTATATATGCCAGGTTGAAGTTAGTCCATTACTTTACTTGTCTTGAGAGGACTCTGGACATTCAGATAAATATGCCATAGTATTATTCTTCATGAAAAAGAAGAGATTTTAATGGTATTTAAAGATAGGCTGTTTGGCATGTGATCATCTTATTTCAATTTTTAAGCAAAAGATACTTTCAGTTCTTTAGGACATGTTAAATGAGACACAGTGGTAAGTTTCATAAAATTGAGACTTTGACTTTACTTCCTCCCTGCAGCTAATGGATGGTGCTTCTATGGAAGCATAGAAATGATACACTTGTTATCAAATCTATGACAAAGTTAGGGCTCTTTCCTAGTAAATACAAAAAACAAGCTCTCCTCAAATGACCTCAACAGAAGAAAATGAGCATAGATATTTTTATAGGATAAATACATTTATGGTATTATAGCCAAAGGCCAGTTGTCATATTTATTGCCTATGATATTTCAAGGGTTTACAGCCTAACAAATAATATCTGGCAGAAATCTGCTGTGAAGATTTTCAGCTTTATTTAAAATTGCTTTCATTTTGTGCACTAAATATTAGAGTGACTTTTGTAAAGAAAATAATTTCCTCATACATTTGGAGGATAACTTCTCTATTAATATAAATCCAGGAGGAGAATGATGAATATTTTATCATTTGTCATTAAAGGCATAGAATTGCTTATTTACAACTAATTTCAAGGAGATCATCTATTAATGATATTAGTGTATAAAGAATGCCCTTGAAAATGTTTTAAAAATTGTTGACATATTGTCAGTTACATTACCTCAAAGAGAAGAGGGTGTTTGAATAACAGTTATTTAAGTGAAATACTGATGAACTGTGAAGCAAATTTTCAATGGGATATTTTTTAAAAATCCCATTTTATCACGTGCTTCATTTTGCAGGTAATGCAAAATACAAGAGAGATAGCATAGTAAACTCAAAGGGCAAGAATAAAAGAGCTGGATAATCAACTGATATAAATTAATGCATAAATCAAGTATAAATTAAGCAACAAGTTTGAAAATATGCAAGAATAGGTGCTTGAAAACTGAAATTCGGTATGTGAATTGAACACATGCAGCACAAAAACTGAGTTGATACAAGCACTACAATATTACAGTATATACCCAGTATATACACAAGGCAAGGTTACAGGGGGAATTTTAAAGCAAATAATCAACAAAATGTTCATGGTCTAGTGGGCCCTAATCTTCCCTCTAAAAGTAGAATGATCTAAGAGAGTCCGTCCCATTCCCAGACTATTTCACAAATTAAGCAGGAAGTTGAAATGCAGCAGGGTTACCCAAACATTATTGTAGAAATTCAAATTAGAATGCCTGGATTCACATGGTTGAGCACATTACCTCGTTGGAAAGATGGACATACTGATTGAATAGATGAGCTGTATTGGATATTTGGCATTTCAGGGTTGAGATCAGCTGGAAACTAGCCAGTTCATTTCTAGGCTTTCTGAAAAGTAAGTGGTCTCCTAGCCAGTAATAACTGGGCCCCCTCTATACAACTAGGATCTGGGAGCGATTTCCTTCAAAAAGAGTCTTATAACTCCCTCATCTTTATATCTTTGTGCCTACCATTATGTCTGACATAAAATAATTCCTAACATACATATGAGTATTGTTGATTAACAATTTTGCATCAGTTTCAGGCATATAGAAAAGTGATTCAGTAATACAAATACATAAATTTATTCATTCTTAAGTTCTTTTCCCATTTAGGTTATTACAAAATATGAGCAGTTTCCTATGCCATACAGTCGATTCTTATTGGTTATCTATTTTAAATAAGTGTGTACATATCAATCCCAAACTCCCAACCTATCCTTCCCCAACCCTCCTCCACTGGTAATCATCTATTTTTAAAAAATCTAAGTCTGTGAGTCTGTTTCTGTTTTGTAAATAAGTTCATTTGTATCATTTTCTTAGATTCCCCATATAAGGAATATCATATGGTACTTGTTTTTCTCTGTCTGACTTACTTCACTTAGTATGATAAACTCCAGGTCCATCCATGTTGCCACAACTGGCATTTTTTTCATTATTTTAAATGGCTAAGTAATAGTCCATTGTGAATATGTACCGCATCTTCCTTATCCATTCATCCTTTGAGGTACATTTAGGTTGCTTCCATGTCTTAGCTATTGTAAACAATGCTCCAATGAACATTAGGGTAAGTGAATCCCTTTGAATCATGGCTTTCTCTTGATATATGTCTAGGAGTGGGATGCAGGATCATATGGTAATTCTATTTTCAGTCTTTCAAGCAAACTTCTACTCTTTTCTTAGTAGCTGAACCAATTCATATCCCTACCAACAGTGCAGGAGAGTTCCTTTTTATCCACACCCTCCACAGTGTTTATTATTTGTGGAGTTTTCAATGATGGACATTCTGACTAGTGTGAGGTGATACCTCATTACAGTTTTGAACTTCTCTGATAATTAGCAATGTCGACCATCTTTTCATATACTTCTTGACCAGCTGTATATCTTCTTTAGAGAAATGTCTGTTTAGATCTTCTGCCCATTTTTTTGACTGGGTTATTTGTTTTTTGTATTTTATTGAGCTGCATTAGTTGTTTAAAAATTTGGGAGATTAATCTCATGTTGGTTACATCACTTTAAATATATTTTCTCTCATTCCGTGGATTGTCTTTTTATTTTGTTTATGGCTTCCTTTGCTGTGCAAAAGCTTTTAAGTTTAATTAGCTCCCATTTGTTCATTTTTGTTTTTATTTCCATTACTCTGGGAGAAGGATCAAAAAAGATATTGCTGCAATTTATGTCAAAGCCTGTTCTGCCTATGTCTTCCTCTAAGAGCTTTATACTGTCTTGTCTTACATTTAGACAATGTAATCCATTTAAATCCATTCAATCTGCTTATTTTTGTATATAATTTTACTTAATGTTCTTTATATTTTTTGTATGAAGCTGTCCAGTTTTCCCAGCAGCATTTATTACAGAGACTGTTTTTCTCCATTATGTAGCCGTGCATCCTTTGTCACAAACTAATTGACCATAGGTGTGTGGATTTATCTCTGGGCTTTTTATCTTGTCCCATTAATATATATTTCTGTTTTTGTTTCAGTGCAATACTTTTCTGATGTTTATAGCTTTGTAGTGGTGGCTAGGTGGTAAAGAATCTGCCTGCAATGCAGTTGACCCAGGTTCAATTTTGGGGTTGAGAAGATCCCTTGGAGAAGGAAATGGCAACCCACTCCAGTATTCTTGCCTGGAAAATTCCATGGACAGAGGAGCCTGGTGGGCTATGGTTCATGGGGTCACAAAGAGTCAGGCATGACTCTGTGTAGAAAGCTTAGTAGTATAGTATAAATTCTGGGAGCCTGATTTCTCCAGTTCCTTTTTTCTTTCTCAAGATTGTTTTGGCTATTCAGAGTCTTTTGTGTAACCACTAATCAATCAAAGTGGCACACCACAACAACAAATTAAAGAATAAAAGTTATATGAACATCTTAACAGAAGCAGGGAAAGCTTTTGACAAAATTCAACACTCATTAAATGAAACTCTCCAGATAGTGAGCATTAAGGCAATATACCTCAACATAAGAAAAACCATATGTCAAAAATATCTAGCTAGCATCAAGCTTAATGGGAAAAGCTGAAAGCCTTTCAGGTCAGGAATAAGACAAGCATGTCCACTCTTGCCACTTTCATTAAATGTAATTTTGGTAGTTATAATAAGAAAAAGAAATAAACAAACTCAAGTTGGAAAAAATGTAAAACTGTCTCTGTGGATGAATGATACTATACATAGAAAATACTAAATATGCTATCGGAAAACTACTAAAGTTCATCAATGAATTTGGTAAAGTTTTAGGATACAAAGCTAATACACAGAAATCTGTTACATTTCTATAAACTAACAAAGAAAGCCCAGAAAGAGAAAATTAAAAAATCTAAAATAATAATAAAATTCTTAAGAATAAAAATACCTAAGGAGTCCATCGATCTGTACTCCATAAAGTATAAAATGTTTATGAAATAAATGGAAGATAAAACAAAAAGATGAAAAGTTATAACATATTCTTGTATTAGAAGAATCAATATTGTCTAAATGACTGTACTACCCAAGGCAAACTATAGACTCAGTGCAAGTGCTATCAAATGACCAATGGCACTTTCTTCTTTAATAGAAAAAATTGCAATAAACTTTAATATATACAAGTTTAGAGGAACAATCATCTGATTATGGGATGGACTTTGGACTAGATTATGGGATGGACTTTAGACTAGGTCCTTTGGAGCAGTGGCTGCGCGGGCGCAGGAGGGCCGAGAGGAGCCACTCCATGTTCAAGATCAGGAGGGGCAGCGGTGAGGAGATACCCCTAGTCCAAGGTAAGGAGCAGTGGCTGCGCTTTGCTGGAGCAGCCATAAAGAGATACATCATGTCCAAGGTAAGAGAAACCCAAGTAAGACGGTAAGTGTTGGAAGAGAGCATCAGAGGGCAAACACACTGAAACCATAATCACCAGAAAACTAGTCAATCTAATCACACAGACCATAGCCTGCTCTAACTCAGTGAAACTAAGCCATGTCCTGTGGGGCCATCCAAGACAGGCGGGTCATGGTGGAGAGGTCTGAGAGAATGTGGTCCACTGGAGAAGGGAATGGCAAACCACTTCAGTAGTCTTGCCTTAAGAACCCCATTAACAGAATGAAAAGACAAAATGATAGGATACTGAAAGAGGAACTCCCCAGGTCGATAGGTGCCCAATATGCTACTGGAGATCAGTGGAGAAATAACTCCAGAAAGAATGAAGGGATGGAGCCAAAACAAAAACAATACCCAGCTGTGGATGTGACTGGTGATAGAAGCAAGGTCCGATGCTGTAAGAGCAATATTGCATAGGAACCTGAAATGTTAGATCCATGAATCAAGGCAAATTGGAAGTGGTCAAATGGGAGATGGCAAGAGTGAACATCGACATTCTGGGAATCAGCAAACTAAAATGGACTGGAAAGGGTGAACTTAACTCAGATGACCATTATACCTACTACTGTGGGCAGGAATCCCTTAGACAAAATTGAGTAGCCATCATGATGAACAAGAGAGTTCGAAATGAAGTACTTGAATGCAATCTCAAAAACGACAGAATGATCTCTGTTCGTTTCCAAGGCAAACCATTCAATATCACAGTAATCCAAGTCTATGCCCAACCAGTAACGCCAAATACAATGAAGTTGAACAGTTCTATGAAGACCTACAAGACCTTTTAGAACTAACACCCAAATGTCCTTTTCATTATAGGGGACTGGAATGCCAAAGTAGAAGGTCAAGAAACACCTAGAGTAACAGGTAAATTTGGCCTTGGAATACAGAATGAAGCAGGGCAAAGGTGAATAGAGTTTTGCCAAGAGAACGCACTGGTCATAGCAAACACTCTCTTCCAACAACACAAGAGAAGACTCTGCACATGGACATCACCAGATGGTCAACACCAAAATCAGATTGATTATATTCTTTGCAGCCAAAGATGGAGAAGCTCTATACAGTCAACAAAAACAAGACCGTGAGCTGACTATGACTCAGATCATGAACTCCTTATTGCCAAATTCAGACTTAAATTGAAGAAAGTAGGGAAAACCACTAGACCGTTCAGGTATGACCTAAATCAAATCCCTTATGATTATAAAGTGTTTAAGTGGGAAATAGATTTAAGGGACTAGATCTGATAGATAGAGTGCCTGATGAACTATGGACAGATATTTGTGACATTGTACTGGAGACAGGGATCAAGACCATCCCCATGTAAAAGAAATGCAAAAAAGCAAAATGGCTGTCTGGGGAGGCCTTACAAATAGCTGTGAAAAGAAGAGAAGCAAAAAGCAAAGGAGAAAAGGAAAGACATAAGCATCTGAATGCAGTGTTCCAAAGACTAGCAAGGAGAGCTAAGAAAGCCTCAATTAGTGATCAATTCAAAGAAATAGAGGAAAACAACAGAATGGGAAAGACTAGAGATCTCTTCAAGAAAATTAGAGATACCAAGGGAATATTTCATGCAAAGATGGGCTCCATAAAGGACAGAAATTGTATGGACCTAACAGAAGCAGAAGATATTAAGAAAAGGTGGCAAGAATGCACAGAAGAACTGAACAAAAAAGATCTTCACAACCAAGATAATCACAATATTGTGATCACTCACCTAGAACCAGACATCCTGGAATGGGGCCTTAGAAAGTGGGCCTTAGGAAGCATCACTACGAACAAAGCTAGTGCAGTTGATGGAATTCCAGTTGAGCTATCAAATCCTGAAAGATGATGCTGTGAAAGTGCTGCACTCAATATGCCAGCAAATTTGGAAACTCAGCAGTGGCCACAGGACTGGAAAAGGGCAGTTTTCATTCCAATCCCAAAGAAAGGCAATGCAAAGAATGCTCAAACTACCGCACAATTACACTCATCTCACACGCTAGTAAAGCAATGCTCAAAATTCTCCAAGCCAGGCTTCAGCAATACATGAACCATGAACTTCCTGATGTTCACCCTGGTTTTAGAAAAGGCAGAAGAACCAGAGAGCAAATTGCCAACATCTGCTGGATCATGGAAAAACAAGAGAGTTCCAGAAAAACATCTATTTATGCTTATTGACTATGCCAAAGCCTTTGACTGTGTGAATCACAATAAACTCTGGAAAATTCTGAAAGAGATGGGAATACCAGACCACCTGACCAGCCTCTTGAGAAATTTGTATGCAGGTCAGGAAGTAACAGTTAGAACTGGACATGGAACAACAGACTGGTTCCAAATAGGAAAAGGAGTACGTCAAGGCTGTATATTGTCACCCTGCTTATTTAACTTCTGTGCAGAGTTCATCATGAGAAACGGTGGGCTGGAAGAAGCACAAGCTGGAATCAAGATTGCCGGGAGAAATATCAATAACCTCAGATATGCAGATGACACCACCCTTTTGGAAGAAAGTGAAGAGGAATGAAAAAGCCTCTTGAGGAAAGTGAAAGTAAAGAGTGAAAAAGTTGGCTTAAAGCTCAACATTCAGAAAATGAAGATCATGGCATCCAGTCTCATCACTTCATGGAAAATAGATGGGGAAACAGTGGAAACAGTGTCAGACTTTATTTTTTGGGCTCCAAAATCACTGCAGATGGTGACTGCAGCCATGAAATGAAAAGACACTTACTCCTTGGAAGGATGGTTATGACCAACCTAGATAGCATATTCAAAAGCAGAGACATTACTTTGGCAACAAAGGTCCATCTAGTAAAGCCTATGGTTTTTCCAGTAGTCATGTGTGGCTATGAGAGTTGGACTGTGAAGAATGCTGAGTGCCGAAGAATTGATGCTTTTGAACTGTGGTGTTGGAGAAGACTCTTGAGAGTCCCTTGGACTGCAAGGAGATCCAATGAGTCCATTCTAAAAGAAATCAGTCCTGGGTTTTCTTTCGAAGGAATGAAACTCCAGTACTTTGGCCACCTCATGGGAAGAATTGACTCATTCTAAAAGACTCTGCTGCTGTGAGGGATTGTGGGCAGGAGGAAAAGAGGACAACAGAGAATGAGATGGCTGGATGGCATCACCGACTCTATGGATGTGAGTTTGAGTGAACTCCGGGAGTTGGTGCTGGACAGGGAGGCCTTGTGTGCTGCATTTCATGGGGTCCCAAAGAGTCAGACACGACTGAGCAACTGAACTGAACTTTGGAGGGTAAAAAGAAGAAATACCTTCCCAATACTTTTTTGTCTCTTCAAGTATAATACATTTACAACAAAATATATTATTATAGATTGATTACATGCTAGAATAAGACCTAGGCATTCAACTGATAAAGATGGGAGGATAAAGAAAGAAAATACTAGGTAATAAGACCAATTTGAGAACTGATTAGTATTCTATACATGCTGTACCTGAGGAACTGTAAATGATCCATGACTAGAATGAATGGATATAACATTGGAAAAACTGAGAACGGACCTGTTGAAAAGATTAAAATTCCTAAGAAATGTTAGGATTCTTTTTTCTGCTGATCTAAGTCTGCTGTTGAAACTTCCTAGTAATTTTTTTTTTTTTTCAATTCTCTTCTTGTATTTTTCAGCTCCAGTATTCTGTTTGGTTCCTTTTTATAATTTCTGTTCCTTTGTTGATATTTTCATTTTGTTCATATATTTTCCCCTGATTTTCCTTTTTTTTAAAAATCTGTCTTAAAATCATTGATTATATTTAAGAGAGTAACTTTAAAGTCTTTGCCAAACAAATCTGAACCTTATATTTTGTTTTAAGGTTGGTTTCTGGAGATCTATTTTATTCCATTAAATAAGTCTCATTTTCCTGTTTTTGTATGCTTTGTAATCCTATAGTGAAAACTGGATATTTAAAAAATAACTACCTTTCCTGTTTCATGGTCTTTCTCCATGCAGGATATATGCTTCTGTAATCAGCCCAGTATAAAAGATCGAAGATTTTTAGGCTTTCCCTGGGGATGCATCTTCCCTGGACTGGTATATGGACTTTCTTCCCAATTCCTTGATATGTACTGTACTTTTCAATGTTTAGCAAAATGTTTTGCTTCTGATTTTTCTCATAACCTGAATGGTCTATCATGTTCCTCTGCCCATAACCTCAGGTCATCAGGAAACTGTGAGTATGGAGTCCTCTTGAACATATTATGATGCCCACCACTCTTTTCAGTTGACTCCAACCTCATTACTATTCCCATCAATAATCTCAGTTAGGCAAGTTACAGTTATTTGAGAAGACAGTACAACCAGTCCAGAACACTGCAAACTTAAGAGACAGACAACACATGATTTTGTTTTGTTTTGTTTTTTTCTTTTTCTTTTTCTTTTCTTCTGAACACAGTGCACTGTGTTGGGGGAGAATGTGGGACAAAGGTATGCAAAGATGTCACAGAATGTCCTACCATTCTGCATATATCTTTTTTTCTTGGTTGGCAGTTTACTTGGTTGTTACAAGTCATTAACTTGTTTCTAGAATTCCCATAAAGCTATGTCCATGAATGTTTCTCTTTAATTGGTATTTCCAATACAGAGTGACAGTGTGGATCTTTCTATTATTGCCCTCTTGATTCACTGAATTCCTAACTACTCATTTTAAAAATGTGGTTTTTTTTTTTGTTGTTGTTGTTTTTACTTCATATGGGGGTAATTTCTATTTCTACTTTTATTCCTGGCTTATTTGTGTACTAAACTTGTTTCATATCAACACTGGTGTCCAGTCTATTTAAATATTTTGTGCAGTTTTTTATTTTATTTTTGTTTTACCAGCTTTTTTCTCATTTTTTTCTTCTGAATATCTCATTTTTTGTTACTCTGTAAACATATTTTTAAGAGCTTCTGTAAACTCCTAATGTGGTAACCCCAAGATTATCTCAGTGTTCCCCACCCCCCATTGGCCATTGTTTTTCTAAAATATGGGTCATATTCCCCCTATTTTAATACTGAACTGTATGGATAATACTTCTGGGGTTATATTCTCTTATCTCCATATTTTGAGTTTTGTTCTATAAGGTAGGTTCTTACCAGCTAGTCACTTTGAGACTGTACTTAGTTTTATTCTTTGTTAGGCTATCTCTTTCTGTTGTGTAGTTAACCATAATGTAAATTTTGTAGTCCAGAAACAGTTTTACTCAATAGACATAACTCCTCTTGGGTTTTCATATATTCCAAGGTGCTAGTAGAGCCGTTTTAGCTTGGGGGAACTTTAACTCTAAACTTCACATCTCCTGAAATGAGTAAGAGTTGAAATCTATGCTCAGCACTTCCAGTCTCCTAGCTGTAGTTCCCACTGTGATCCTTGTAATTTCCCTTGTACATGAGAAATTTAATAATTTTCAATAAAAATTTAAGGTTTATACTAAGATTTTGAGAGTCCTCCTTCTGTGGTTTCCTTCTGCTCAAAACTTACTCCACTGAAACTTCAGATACTATGTTTGAGAGCTCTCAGAACACTCTCTTACATCTCAAGACATTAAGCCTATAAACTTGTATTTCAGTTCTAGCTAGACACTGGATGATATAGAACAGAAGAATGTTTGTGGGAGGGGTGGAGCTGAATAAACATGAATCTCACAGAGGGAAATTTTGTCCTTAAGAGCAGCAAATCAATTCCAATTTCAGAATAGTGTTTGTCACATTCCAATGTTTGTAAATGATATTTTAAAACAAATATCTGTTCAAAGTTTGTAATTGTTACCTGTAAAAGGGTTGCTAGATTCTCTGCAATTAATAAAAATCATGACCTTTTAAAAATATCACTTTACTTTTATATGGAATATCTAAAATAAGAATGGACTTCCCAGGAGGCTCAGTAGTAAAGAATCCACCTGCCAATGCAGGTGACACTGGAGACACAGGTTCAATCCCTGGGTCAGGAAGATTTCCCTGGAGGAGGAAATGGCAACCCACTTCAGTATTCTTACCTAGAAAATCCCACTGACAGAGAAGCCAGGTGGGCTACAGTTCAAAGAGTCACAAAGCACCAGACATAACTGAGTACACACACACAAATAAGAATAGCAAAAAGATATGGGAGTGTAGAAAGTATTCAGACACATGTGAGTATATTATTTCTAAAGTTTGTAATTGTCAATAAGAACAAATTAGTTAAAATGAAGGGGTAATTTAAATTTCCAATATTTTACAATTTGTTTGATTCTAGATAATAGCATATTCTTGATGTGTACATAATCATAACAAAGGAATTTTTAATGACATAATTTAATTTTGAAATCAGTACAATGTAACAGAAATTTAAAATTACTGTAAAACTTCTGCATTCTTCTGAAAATAAGCAATGAACACATTTTTTATATTGGAGTAATGATATTACTAAAATTTTGTCAACAACTTGAAAACACTTTAAGAAAACAATGTCCAAATCAATCTTATGACATCAAAATAAACATTTTCCAAGAAGTGTAATAACAGTGATCAAGATTTGCATTCACTGTTTCCTCACAGAAATGCATTTTCCATATAGTCCTATACTAAAATTTAATTGTCAGAATATTGGTGAACTGGATGCAGTGACCACTTTTGAGTTGTATGGGTAATCAGAAGTTGACATCAAAACTGAAATTCATTGACTATTTCATAAGTACACGACTGATGTATATTATACATCAGTGTAATGCATCATCACACAGCCATTTGACCCGATTTGGATCTCAGTTCTTCTTGTTTATTATGTTTGCATGTGAAACACTTCTTTTATTATTTATTTTAAATAAAGTACTTTTGTGCTACAAATTGCTTCTCTGGTATTACTAAAATTAGTAACCAATTTGTGTGTGAGGGGGAAGTCAGGTAAAACCATTTTCTTCTATTTTGTCTGTCATATAAAAGAGAAAAATGGTTTTCATTTTTTTTTCTCTTTTAAGCAACAATTAGCTTTACCAAATTCATTGCTTTAGGGATAGTTGCCAAAAGGTGCCACTTTTGACACCTGAAAAAAATATGAAATTTAGTTTGTGATTATATCTACATCGGATTATCATATATTGCTCCCAACCTGAGACAGCATAAATAAATACTGAACACTTTCAAGTTACTTGTAAAACAGAATTGGAAGTGATATTAACCAGGGTTATTCACTGATGTGCAGACATTGTAGATGAGAAACCTACTTGTGGAGATTGAAAACCCCAAACAATAATTTTTTAAACCTACTGTCATAAGTGAATCACATAAATATTTATGATATTAATAAGTACATTAAAGAAAAAAACAGAAGCTGAAATAAAAATAATATTCTTCATTCTTTGTTCTACTTTAAATAACATGATAAAGGAAGTCTTCAGATAAGTTTTTAACATGTGTGCTTATTTTAAATTATTGTCATGAAAGAAAACATGATATTTTTAGATGAAAGGGAAAGTTATTTTTCCTTAAAGCAATTCATGCATCATTTTCTCATGCCTCATATTTTTAGCTTCATGGAAATGAGATGAGAGAACATTTCACTCTTCCTGTGGTAAGAGGAACACAGGAAATGTACACAGAAAATAGGACTCTAAAAGCATATATAGATTCAGGTCACTTTCCCCCTCTCTCTGAAAAGAGCAAGAGAAACTTATGTTACCTAATGTTTTACAGTCCTTCAGAGGACAAATGTATGGCTTTGGGTTACTCCCTTTTGGTAAAAGCTCATCTCTGGAGGATGAAAATTTCCCCAAAATCCATCACTATCATATAATTGCACTCTTTTAAGTCATCCTTTGACTTTCAAGGTTTGTCCTTTATCTCAAATTGCTATTAGTTTTTATTCAGAATGTTCTGACTATGAAAAAGTTAGAAGATATTCATATTGTTTCCCATCAAGATGCAATAACATAAACTGAAAGAATTATAAGTGCATAATAGTTGCTGTTGTTATTCAGTCCTGTTCGACTCTTTGTGACCCCATGGACTGCAGCACACCAGGCTTCCCTTTCTTCACTATCTCCCAGAGTTTGTTCAAACTCATGTCCATTGAGTCAGTGATGCCATCTAACCATCTCATCCTCTGTCATACCTTGTTCTCCTGCCTTCAATCTTTCCCAACATCAGGGTCTTTTATAATGAGTCACCATAGCAGCCTCATTAGAACTGAACAGTGGTAAAAGTTCTGACTCTCCACTAGACCTCCTCCCAAACTCTTCAGCAAGGTGTGAAAGGCTGCTTCATTTCCCTCAATGAAGGTAGAAGCCCAAGCTCCCTAACTGGTCTCCACTGACACAATGGAAAGGAACCTTATTTTACTGCCAGTGTGACTGAAAGTCTGAGTTCTCTACTTGGTCATCTCTGACAGTACCCTGGTGAAGGAAATGGGTTGCTTCATTACAGCCTGTCAAATATGGAAGTCTGCACTCTCAGCCATTGTTGGCAAGACTTAGGGTGGGGGTGTCATAAGTTGTTTTTTTTTTTTTTTCCATGAGGTTTGTCTGAAATACAGCAGTTATTTTCTAATAGTATTTTTCTTACTATACTTCCCTTTCTTCTTATTATTTTTATTTATATTTGTTTTTGTCTTTGTTTTGTGTGTGTGTGTTTTTCTAGAAAGAAGTTTATTCAGAAGAAATTCTTACACCACTATTGCTCAGTGCCAGCTTTTTCATAAATTCACTCTCAATTTTTTTGAATTCCATTATATGCTATTATTCTTTTTATTTATCTTAAACATGTCTTACTGTCTCAATTATATAATAAATCTTGATTTCAGGCAGAATATATCTGTATCTCTATAATTTATTTTGTTAATTTTTGTCTTTTTAATTTATCTCAATATTTTAGCTTGGATATCTTATACATTTTTCTTTGATTCTTAGCTCATTCAGTTCTTTATATTCTGTGTCTATTTTACATAATTGAACTTATTGGCGATATGATAAATCATATTTATGGAATGAAAATCAATATTAAAAAGATTTAACTGAGTGGAATTGTATATTCAGTTGAATCACAAGTAAGTTACTGATAGGTTAACTATTCCTTTTTTTTGCTTTTATTTATTTATTTTTTAATATAAATTTATTTCTTTTAATTGGAGGTTAATTGCTTTACAATATTGTATTGGTTTTACCATACATCAACATGAATCCGCCACAAGTATACACGTGTTCCCCATCTTGAATCCCCCTCCCTCCTCCCTCCCTGTACCATCCCTCTGGGTCGTCCCAGTGCACCAGCCCCAAGCATCCAGTATCATGCATTGAACCTGGATGAAACTTGAGCCTATTATACAGAGTGAAGTAAACCAGAAAGAAAAACACCAATACAGTATACTAGGTTAACTATTCTATACCAAGTAGATTTTAACAGAAAGAAGATTGAAAATATATTCACATTTCCCTTAATATTATAAAATATTATTGAAAATGCATTCTATCATATTGCCAATCATACTTAAAACATTGTTGTATTGATTGATATTTTGAGTGGAGTTCAGTTTATTTTATGATATATACTGATGAGGACTGAGATAGCTTCAACTTTCTTCTCAGTTAATTAAGTTGTTATCTGACCCAGATAAGCAAAATTATTGATGCAATAAAGAGAGCTTTATGAAGAGAAGATGGAAGGTTTGAAAGTTGAGGCTCCTTTTGACTACTATTCTACTCCCTGATGGAGATAAGGTTAATCATACTTTTTGACCTTGAGGGTAGCCTGATGTACTGTGAATGCTCCCCGTGATGGATGAGAATTCCTGATTGAGAGTTACTGGAGAGAATAGTGCTTAAGAATCTACACGTATGTGAAGAGTCAAGACAGTACCTCAGAAAAATAATGATCTGTCTTAAATCCAATTTGATGTTCATTCTACAACAAAAGGAGTTTTTAGTAGAAACTGAAGTAAGATATGAAGTTAACTTCTTAGCTTTTCTCTTAGCAATTTATAAACTTCTCAAGGATCAATTTTTTCCCTCAAGATTTACATTTATTCAATGAATAATCCACTATTTAAAATTAGATATATACATAAATAAATTGTTATAAAGTATATTTGATAATATAAATAACACTGGAATTATGGACAATAAGACTTTGCTAACACCATTGTGCAAACTGTTTATGTCAACATACAATATATACAAACCATGTTGAATGGATTTGAGTTAATCATTTATTAAATGGGTATTCCCATAAGGGCACACTTTTCCAAAGCACAATATGAGAATTTGGCAGATATAAACAACAAAGTTCTTTCTGATTGGGACTATTATTCTGTTCACTTCCTTCTAAGCATTTTAAGTATCTTTCCCCCAACTCTTTGCTCTCAGTTTAAAACATACTCTTACAAGGCCAGAAATAAGCAATGAATTTTTTATTCTTTTTACAAATTTTAAAATAAAAAAATAAAATAATTGGAGCATGGTAGTGCTTCCCTGGTGGCTCAGATGGTAAAGCGTCTGTCTACAACGTGAGAGACTTGGGTTCGATCCCTGGGTTGGGAAGATTCCCTGGAGAAGGAAACGGAAACCCACTCCAGTACTCTTGCCTAGAAAATCCCATGGATGGAGGAGCTTGGTGCAGGCTACTGTCCATGGGGTTGCAAAGAGTCATGCACGACTGAGTGACTTCATTTCACTTCATTCAGTGCCATAAATAATGTTGAATCAAGATTATAATTAGACTATTAATTCTCAATGGATAATTGAGAGAAGCTTGTCTCTTATTTCTCATTTTTAGTGTCAGATCTAATCCTCTTAGCTCCTTATATTGCTATGTACACATTTTACTATCTAGATCTTTGCTAATTTTCCATTTGTTGGCCACTCATTTTTACCAAATCACTTGGATGTGGTTTGTTTTGATTCAACTGTTAAATTAATCATTTGTATATTCATGGTCTATTTATGGAATTCCTTACTTTAGTCAAAGAAAATTAAGGTGCAGTTTGTGTGTGTGTGCATGTGTGTAAAAGAAAGAGAATTAACGTGAGAGAAAGGTACAAGTATTGTGAGGCAAAAAAAAAAAAAAAAAGTCCTACTTCTATGAAATTGATCTCATTTATCTTCTTTCCCATTCTATCCTAGCTCCTTCATCTTCCTCCCACTAAAATGCAATACTAGTACAGTTTAATGTTTCCCAGTAGGAAGAAATACAGTTGCACATTCAAATTCCTCAAACCAAAAAGCAATCAATACACTATGGCAGGTATGTAGTTCCTGAAGAAAATTGTTTTTGTGCTTCTAAAAGGAAGAACAATGAGCATCAGTGAGAAGAAAAACCCAGCCTTGGAAGCAACCACATTTATCTTTAGTCAAGAAGAAAATTAAACAAAAAAGTTAACTTTAAAACAATGATTAACTTAAATCTCTTTCATGAGCATTATATATTGTCTTTCTAAAGGAAAAATAATGCCAGTTACCTACAAAGAAAGAAAGAAAAATGTTGTGTAAAATTTAAGAAATATGTATATGTTCAGTGCATTAAAATTATATACACAAATCAGTGTTCAGTTTAAGTATGGATGGCTCAGACAGTAAAGAATCTACCTGCAATTCAGGAGACTCAGGTTCAAACCCTGGATGAGGAAGATCCCCTGGAAAAGAGAATGGCTACCCACTCCAGTATTCTTGCCTGGAAATCCCATGGACAGAAGAGCCTGGAGAGCTACAGTTCATGAGGTCTCAAAGAGTCAGACGTGACTGAGCTAACATTTTCACTTTTAACTATGCATGCCTGTGTTTTCTTTTTTTCTTTCTTTCTTTTCTTTTTTTTAATGTGTGGGCTAAATATTCAATAGACTGAGAAGTAATGGAAGCCTAAAATTAAAATTATAACGCACTAGCTTCCAGTTTGCTAACACTAAATTGAGCATAAAGCATTTAACCTAAGATGAGATGGGACCCAATGCTTCAGGGAAAGAATATCTTCGACTCTCCAACACTCCCTTATATGCTGATATCTGAGAGTTAATTGAATACATTTGCATATGAGTGACTGCATTTTGGGAAAAACAGCATTTTTAGAGAACATGTGATGGGTTGAGATAATTATAATTGAAGCTGATTTGGAATGAAAGTCTCACTACAAAGATAAATTCATCCTGAGGAAATTATGGTTTGGAGGTTCAGAAACCAGGAAAATGGCTCATTTCTGACATTGTTTGCTGGTGGTTATAATTTAGCATGACACGTAGTCACTTGTGTAAATGGGTCATATTAAGAAAATAATACACTGAACAGAAAGCTTTCAGCAATAAATCAAATACATTTGTCTGTAAAAAAAAAAAAAGTACATTGAAACAACTAAACCCTGAAAAATCTTATTTATTTTCCTGTACCTCCTGGGACACATGATATAAACTAACAGCTTTGGAAGAATCTGGAATAGTGGAACAATTTGGGATAAGGTTTAATGGAAGTTTGGAGGCTATTTTAAGAGTTTTCTTCTGATAGAAACATGTGAGGAGACTTTGATAAATTACTCTGGCCTGAAAAGAGAAAGAGTGGCAGAGACAGAGACAGAAGTTGATTATATTTGTCCCTCAAACTAATCAAGAAGATCCTATCACCAACTACACAGGCTTTATTTAAAGTCATCAGTAATATTATATACTAAGTAATCTAGTTCCATTTCATAGATTTTGTGAGCGAAAAACAAAAATCACTCACATATTTACTCATATGGCAGGTAACTTGTATTGAGTAAAGACAAAGATGCTACAGCCATCAAGTCATCACATTACAACTGCCTTAATGGTGAGCTCTGAGGGAACTCAGGATAGAAACACAATGTCTGCCACCAAGCTATCAAACACTGCAGCCACCCCGACTATCGTGCACCTGGAGGAGACTTAGGATGAGAAAAAACAGGACACTGGCCCCATATAGCTGGAGTGCACATCAAAGGAATGATTTCAATGAGCCCAGACTTTTGCATCTTTCCATACATAGAAAAGCACTAAATTCCTTAGCTTGCAATATCTATTTTTCTTTAGTTAATGGCAACCTTTTTATGTTCTAACTAACTTTGTCTTTGTCGCAAAAACTCCTATATATCCTAGCGCCTCCCTAAGAGCCTGATCTGATAAAGTGCACCATTGTGGAGTGAATACAATGACTAAAAATTTGATGGTGGGAATCCTGTTTTTATCCTTAAGATAATTTTAAGGTATTCGGGGGGATTTTTAAAGCATTTTTTATTGGACTGGCTAGACATTTATCTATCTAAAGAAATAATTCTAGGTTTTGCTTTCCAGTTCTTCTTTCTCCTCTCTTCCTTCTTCATCTCCAGGCATAGTTTGGCTCACTTTCCAAATATCTTGTTTGAACAAGCTAAATTACTTTTTTCTAAGCATTCCTGAAAGTCATGCTATGTAATTTTTGATAGGATGATTATGATCTGAGTGGCAATGCAAATCCTACCTTTGCTTCTCCATTTACTGTTTTGTGTTTTGTGATCTTTGTCATGTTACTTACCTGTACCTCAGTTTACTCTTCTGTAAAGTAAGACTGATTAAAAAAAAAAAAAACTAATAGGGAGGTTGTTAGGATCAATGAAGTAAAAACTGTAAATAATGCCTGCCAAGCAATAAAGTCTAGAAAATATTAAATTTTATTGTTAGTATTGTCATTGGCTTATAGATAACTTTCATTCACTCATACACTCATGATGGGAATCTTTTAAGTAACTATCAATGGTTTAGCTTTAAGTGTTTTCTATTTTTGCTATTAATTGCAATGTCAATTGCATTATAATTAGAATTCTTTATCACTATTTATTTTGACTCCATCACAAGCTGGAATCAAGATGGCCAGGAAAAATATAATTAACTTCAGATATGCAGATGACATCTCCGTTATGGTAGAAAGTGAAAAAGAACTAAAGACCTCTTGATGAAAATGAAAGAGTGAAAAAGTTGGCTTAAAGCTCAACAGTCAGAAAACTAAGATCATGGCCTCCAGTCCCATCACTTCATGGCAAATAAATGAGGAAACAATGGAAACAATGTCAGACTTTATTTTGGGGACTCCAAAATCCCTGCAGATGATGACTGCAGCCATGAAATTAAGAGATAATTACTGCTGGGAAGAAAAGTTATGACCAACATAGACAGCATTTTAAAGAGCAGAGACATTATTTTGCCAACAAAGGTCCATCTAGTCAAGGCTATGGTTTTTCCAGTAGTCATGTATGGATGTGAGAGTTTGACTGTGAAGAAAGCTGAGCACCAAAGAATTGATGCTTTTGAACTGTGGTGTTGGACAAGACTCTTGAGTGTCCCTTAGACTGCAAGGAGATCCAATCAGTCTATCCTAAAGAAGATCAGTCCTGGGTGTTCTTTGGAAGGACTGATGTTGAAGCTGAAACTCCAAAACTTTGGGCACCTGATGGCTGATACTTTGGCCATTTGAAAAGACCCTGATGCTGGGAAAGATAGAAGGCAGGAGGAGAAGGGGAAGGCAGAGGGTGAGATTGTTGGATGGCATCACCGACTCAATGGACATGAGTTTGAATAAATGCCAGGTGTAGGCAATGGACAGGGAGGCCTGGAATGCTGCAGTCCATGGGATTGCAAATAGTCAGACAAGACTGAGAAACAGAACTGAACTGATTTTGATTTTTAAACTGGTCATATAAATGATTTGCTTAGTTATCAGTTTCATAGGGATTTCAAAAGAATGTGTATTTTGTATGTCTGTGTAAAATTTTCCTTTTGCATCATTTAAATCTTGTCTATTACTACCTTTTTATAGTAAGATTATATTTACAGATGTCCTGTTTCCTCAGTTTCCAGACACATGTAGTATGGAGTTATGAGTAGAGCTTATACAACTAGTTCTGTTCCACAAGCTGGTAGAAGTAATATGGGTTATGTTAGGTTTTATTGAAAAGCAGCGATATTACTTTGCCAAAAGGTCCATCTAGTCAAGGCTATGGTTTTTCCAGTGGTCATGTATGGTTGTGAGAGTTGGACTGTGAAGAAGGTTGAGCAATGAAGAATTGATGCTTTTGAACTGTGGTGTTGGAGAAGACTCTTGAGAGTCCCTTGGACTGCAAGGAGATCCAACCAGTCCATACTAAAGGAGATCAGTCCTGGATTTTCATTGGAAGGACTGATGCTGAAGCTGAAACTCCAATATTTTGGCCACCTCATGTGAAGAGTTGACACATTGGAAAAGACTCTGCTGCTGGGAGGGATTGGGGTCAGAAGGAGAAGAGGACAACAGAGGATAAGATGGCTTGATGGCATCACTGACTCGATGGACATGTGCTTGAGTGAACTCTGGGAGTTGATGATGTACAGGGAGGCCTGGCATGCTGTGATTCATGGGGTCTCAAAGAGTCGGACATGCCTGAGTGACTGAACTGAACTTAACTGAAGCATTTAATACTCACCCAAATTCTCTAGCCTCCTCTTTTCTTCTACAGCCAAAGTAGATGAGATCAGATCAGTCGCTCAGTCGTGTCCGACTCTTTGCGACCCCATGAACCGCAGCACGCCAGGCCTCCCTGTCCATCACCAGCTCCCGGAGGTCACCCAGACTCATACCCATTCTTCAAAGTAGATGAAGTGTGGTGCTAAAATATTGAGTCAAGATATTGAGTAGCCTGAATTACTGAATCATTATATGGAGTACTATGACTTTCATGAGTCACCAAATCTAAAGGGAAATTTGAATGAATAAAAAAGTTTTTTGTTTTATTTAGTCATAAAGATTTTGGGATTGTTTGGTAGCTAAGGTATTCAGAAGGTCCTCATGAAATAAAGTAAAACTCGACTTGAGTTGAAACTTGAGGATAGAACATATTTGAATTACTAAGAGGATAGGTATGTCAGGCCAGAGGGTAAGTAAAGATGCTGAGAGAAAGGTGTAGAGATCAGCCTGGCAGTGTCTAAAAGACCAGCATTGGTCCTGGTCAAAGCTGGCATGGGATTTGGCCTCCAGACGAGAAACTGATTCAAGGATTTTCACCCGACCAATTCTGCAGGATGGAGAACACAGTGCAAGTCTGTTAAAGAGATGAACACAGGATCAATATATAGCATGGGCAGCTTTCTATTCTTTACTCTGATCCAAGAGCATGATTTAGACTGTGTGATTATAGTGTGCTAAGGGTTTCTGTTCTTCAGAGAAAGGCAAAACTATGCAAGCAGTAGTGACTATTGATTTTAGCACAACAATTACCAAGAGAGTGTATAAGTCAACTATTCATCACAGCCAGAGGGAACTATTAAATACATATCACATTTTAAAAGAAAACAACCCAAAATTGATGTCCTTGATGCAATCTAAAGTCTGGCACAAATGGAACTTTCCTAAGTCCCTTACTGCCTCAGACAGCAACCTTACAAAAGTCGATGTGATCAGGACATTCAGGCAAAAGCCTAGTACCATGGTAGCTTTCTTTTTAATTATCAAAATCAATGGAGTAAAATTGTTATCAGGTCAGATCAGATCAGTCGCTCAGTCGTGTCCGCCTCTTCGTGACCCCATGAACCACAGTACGCCAGGCCTCCCTGTCCATCACCAACTCCCAGAGTTCACTCGGACTCACATCCATCGAGTCAGTGATGCCATCTAGCCATTTCATACTCTGTCATCCCCTTCTCCTCCTGCCCCCAATTCCTCCCAGCATCAGAGTCTTTTCCAATGAATCAACTCTTTGCATGAGGTGGCCAAAATACTAGAGTTTCAGCTTTAGCACCATTCCTTCGAAAGAAATCCCAGGGCTGATCTCCTTCACAATGGACTGGTTGGATCTGCTTGCAGTCCAAGGGACTCTCAAGAGTCTTCTCCAACACCACAGTTCAAAAGCATCAATTCTGCAGGGCTCAGCCTTCTTCACAGTCCAACTCTCACATCCGTACATGACCACAGGAAAAAACACAGCCTTGACTAGACGAACCTTTGTTGGCAAAGTAATGTCTCTGCTTTTGAATATGCTATCTAGGTTGGTCGTAACTTTCCTTCCAAGGAGTAAGCGTCTTTTCATTTCATGGCTGCAGTCACCATCTGCAGTGATTTTGGAGCCCAGAAAAATAAAGTCTGACACTGTTTCCACTGTTTCCCCATCTATTTCCCATGAAGTGATGGGACCGGATGCCATGATCTTCGTTTTCTGAATGTTGAGCTTTAAGCCAACTTTTTCACTCTCCACTTTCACTTTCATCAAGAGGCTTTTTAGCTCCTCTTCACTTTCTGTCATAAGGGTGGTGTCATCTGCATATCTGAAGTTATTGATATTTCTCCTGGCAATCTTAATTCCAGCTTGTGTTTCTTCCAGTCCAGCGTTTCTCATGATGTACTCTGCATAGTAGTTAAATAAACAAAGTGACAATATACAGCCTTGACGTACTCCTTTTCCTATTTGGAACCAGTCTGTTGTTTCATGTCCAGTTCTAACTGTTGCTTCCTGACCTGCATACAAATTTCTCAAGAGGCAGATCAGGTGGTCTAGTATTTCCATCTTTTTCAGAATATTCCACCATATATATATATATACATATTATGTATAATGGGCTTCCCAGATGGTGGTAGTGGTAAAGAATCCACCTGCCAATGTAGGAGACATGAGAGATGCAGGTTTGATCCCTGGATTGGGAAGATTCCCTGGAGAATGAAATGGCAAACCACTCCAGTATTCTTGCCTGGAGAATTCCAAGGACAGAGGAGCCTGGTTGGCTATAATCCATAGATCACAGAGTTGGACACAACTGTAGTGACTGAGCATGCAAACATATTATGTATAATACTATATAAAATTATATATATATATACACATTTATATACACCCCCATATATATCTGGGCTTTCCTCATAGCTCAGTTGGTAAAGAATCTACCTGCAATGCAGGAGACCTGTTTGATTTCTGGTCTGGGAAGATCTGCTGGAGAACTGATAGGCTACCCACTCCAGTATTCCTTGGCTTCCCTTGTAGTTCAGCTGGTAAAGAATCTGTCTGCAATGTGGGAGATCTGGGTTAGATCCTTAGTTTGGGAAGATTCCCTGGAGAAGGGAAAGGCTACCCACTCCAGTATTCTGGCCTGGAGTACAGTCCATGGTGTCGCAAAGAGTTGGATATGACTGAACAACTTTAAGTATATATATATATGTGTGTGTGTGTGTGTGTGTGTGTGTGTGTGTGTGTGTGTGTGTGTATACATATTATATATGTATAATAAGGATTACATAATAGGGCTTCTTTAATATATATATATATATGTAATAAGGATTACATAATAGGGCTTCTTTCTATCTTCCTAAGATAAATGATCATATTCCATGTATGCAGTCTTACTGTGCAGGAAATTTGAGTTCATCAAATGCACAATGAGACTACCAGGAACCCACAAGAAAGATATATATATATATATATATACACACACACATATACATATTTTAAACCACAAGAAGGATATAATTGTCATAGTATAGGAGCAAATGGTATTTAAAAGGACAAAGGAGATATCAGAGTTTATAAATAGGTAAAAGTTCGTCATTCCCAAAAGAGATAGGCAGGAATGACGTGACCTAAAATTTTAAATAAAAACAGGAAAAATAATCATAAGAAAAATACTAATTTGCAAATTATTAAAGTATATTTTCATTTTTGCACTTAAACACATCTTTTGTTCTTTACTGAAAATTATATCATGATAGAAGAAGAAAGTTAAGAATATTCCATGAAAAATTGTGTATTAATCTCTATCAGAACCTTTGAAAATGGCTGTGAATAAGATTGATAGTCTTTGCTGTAAGGGTGACAGAAAAAGGTAACACTTTCACAGTGGCATTCTCTACAACATGGCCATTCTGTTGCACCTCTAAAACATACATAAATATCTACCCAAGGTTGATTATTGAATCTTAAACAGATTCCACTATAAATATGCTTTGAATTTTTTTCAAAAAACAGTATTGAAATATAATTGATTTACAATGTTGTGTTAGTTTCAAGTGTATAGCAAAATAATTCAGTTATACTTACACATACACACATGCATATATATATATATATATATATATATGTATATGTGATATATCACAGTAGTTTTGATTCACATTTATCTAATAATTAATGATGGTTCAGCAGGAAAGAATCTGTTTTCAATGCAGGAGACACAGGATACTTGAGTTCAAGCCCTGGGTCCAGAAGATCCCCTGCAGGAGGAAACGTAAATCCATTCCAGTATTCTTGCCTGGGAAATCCCAGGAACAAAAGAGTCTGGCGGGCTACAGTCCACAGGGTTGTATAGAGTCAGACACAACTGAGTGACTGAGCACACACACACAATAATTAATGATATTTGGCATATTTTCATGTACCTCTTCCTCATCGGTAAGTCTTTAGAGAAATGTCTATTAATGTCATCTATCCACTTTTTGAGTGAGGTGTTTGTTTTTCTGATATTGAGCTGTATGAGCTCCTATATTATTTAATTTACTAAGACCAATTCCTTTTGTTAAAATATTAACTAGAGTGTAAATTCTCTTTTAGCCTCTCCTCCTGCATAAAATATCTTCTTACTTAAGTAAAATCAACCTTTTGAACAAATATCTTCGAGTCTACTTTATGATTTTCAAGTATAATCTTAGCTAACCTAGCTCAGAAGGGATAGCTTATGCTGAATAGACCAAAATTCAGTCCAAGAAAGGAAAAGTAAATTTGCATAAGCTGATTTAAATGAAGATGTTTTCTTTTCTGTGTATTTTCTCAATATCTTATAAAATATCTCATTTCCAGGTTTGCTATTTCTATGCCATTTTGATCTATTCTTGTGTGTGCATGTATGCTAAGTTGCTTCAGTTGTATATGACTCTTTGTGACCCTATGGACTGTAGCTCACCAGTCTGCACTGCCCATGGGATTCTCCAGGCAAGGACACTGGAATGGGTTGCCATGAACTCCAGGAGATCTTTCTGACACAGGGATCAAATCAGCATCTCCTACATCTCCTGCGTTAGCCGGCAGAATTCTTTCCACTAGTACTACCTGGGAAACCCCTATTCTTGTGTTCAGTTCAGTTCAGTTGCTCAGTCATGTCCTATTCTTTGCAACCCCATGGACTGCAGCATGCCAGGCCTCCCTGTCCATCACAAACTCTCAGATTTACTCACACTCATGTTCATTGAGTTGGTGATACCATCCAATCATCTCACTCTCTGTCGTCCCCTTCTCCTCCTGCCTTCCATCTTTCCCAGAATCAGGGTCTTTTCAAATGAGTCAGTTCTTCACATCAGGTGGCCAAAATATTGGAATTTCAGCTTCAATATGAGTCCTTCCAATGAATATTCAGGACTGATTTCCTTTAAGATGGACTGGTTGGATCTCCTTGCAGTCCAAGTGACTCTCAAGAGTCTTTTCCAACACCACAGTTCAAAAGCACCAGTTCTTCACTTCTCAGCTTTCTTTATAGTCCAACTTTCACATCCATACATGACCACTGGAAAAACCATAGCTTTGACTAGGTGGACCTTTGTTGGCAAAGTAATGTCTCTGTATTTTAATATGCTGTCTAGGTTAATCATAACTTTTCTTTCAAGGAGCAAGCGTCTTTTAATTTCATGGCTGTAGTAATCATCTGCAGTGATTTTGGACACCCCAAAAAATAAATTCTGTCACTATTTCTATTGTTTCCCCAATTATTTGCCATGAAGTGATGAAACCAGATGCCATGGTCTTAGTTTTCTGAATGTTGAGCTTTAAGCCAACCTATTCACTCTCCTCCCTCACTTTCATCAAGAGTCTCTTTAGTTCTTCTTCACTTTCTTCCATAAGGGTGGTGTCATCTGTGTAACTGAGGTTATTGATATTTCCCCCAACAATCTTTATTCCAACTTGTGCTTCATCCATCCTAGCATTTCTCATGATGTACACTGCATATAAGTTAAGTAAGCAGGGTGATGATATACAGCCTTGACACGCTCCTTTCCCAATTTGGAACTAGTTTGTTGTTCCATGTCCAGTTCTAACTGTTGTTTCTTGACCTGCATACAGATTTCTCAAGAGGCAGGTCAGATGGTCTGTTATTCCCATCTCTTTAAGAATTTTCCACAGTTTGTTATGATCCACACAGTCAAAGGCATTGGCATAGTCAATAAAGCAGAAGTAGATATTTTTCTGGAACATAAGATGTTTTTCTTGTGTATCTTATGCTATTTATATTGGCTTAACTGTAACCTGGAGAAGGCAATGGCACCCCACTCCAGTACTCTTGCTTGGAAAATCCCATGGACAGAGGAGCCTGTTAGGCTGCAATCCATGGGGTCGCTAAGAGTCGGACACGACTGAGCGACTTCACTTTCACTTTAACTGTAACCAATAATTGCTGTCAGTTTTATTATCAAAGTACAGAAAGTTTTGATTAAAATAAATGAAAGATTTTAAACATCTGGTACAGTAATAACTAATACTGTCATTAATAGTTTTGATTTTAAGAGATGAATCAAAGAAGTAAAATATCTTGAAGTAAAGGAATTCTATTAGTCAAAAAAATTCAGCATTTTTTACACAAAACATGATATTATGGATAAAATATCCAAGAGCAAAGTTCAGCACTGCTTCTTACTGTGTGTATCAAGGTCTTTGGGGTCATCTCATAGTATTTTCTTTTATAGGCTCTAGTTGAGTAGATTATATATATTTGGGTGCACCATGCAGCAAGTGGTGCCTCAGGGTTCTTTTATTTTCATATTGTATACAGAGCTAAGTGAAAAGATTCTTTGGATATACGTTTATGTGTATAAAGTGGTAGAAGCTTTGAGATCATTATTAAGCCAAGAAAGCTTTGAAATAGTAACAGTTTGATAAATGTTTTACATTCTAACTGTGTGCAGAACATGCCCTGGGTGCAAGAGATAATGTGTTAATGTGTAAGCTTCATGTCACCAAGCAACACATCAACAAGTTTCTTCCACTAAAATCTCCAAACAAAGGAGAGGAATACAGAGAACATGAATTATTATTTCCAAATGAATTATTCAGAGGTTCAAAAGAAATAAGTGTTTTTTTTTTTTTTTTTTTTTAGGCAGGGAAGTACAATATTAAAAATTTAGAGCCGTATGTTTGTGCTTGCAATATTTTACTCCTGGTTTAGCTTTTGTCCATTTTTACTCAGGTTTTCCCCTTCTTGCTCTAGATAATTTGCCTTGAGCACCCAAATTTGTCAAATTATTATAAATATCTTACCAGCTGGTCTTTTTCATACTTGCTAATGGAAAATAATAGTTACAATAAATAGAGTTATTCAATTAACTGTCTGCCTTACCAATGATTCTCTGGTGAATCAGATGGTAAAGAATCTTCCTGCAATCCAGGAGACTGGAGTTCAACCCCTGGGTCAGAGAGTTCCTCTGGAAAAGAGAACAGTGATCTACTCCAATGTTCTTGTCTGGAATATTTCATGAGTAGAGAAGCCTCACGAGATACAGTCCATGAGTTCACAAAGAGTCATATAGGACTGAGCAACTAATTCTTTCACTAACCAATGATGCCAGAATTTCCACTACTTTCCTGATCAGTATAAGGATTATTTTCCTAAATTCTTCATTCCATCTGTATAACATACATTAAAGAATTTGTTTTCTATTTGGCACAGTTTCTATTTATCACAATTCTTCCCATTTCCTTCCTTACTCCTCTTATCTTCAGTAATCTACACTCTATCTACTCCATAATACAGGGGCTCAGGAATCTTCCAAAGTCTCTATAATCTTGATAAAATAATTTTTTAGAGAATTTAAAATAATGCTATTTCAAGATTAATATATAATAACTTTGGTCTTGCTGTGCAATGCCAAAGTTAATTTTGCTGTAGACTGTTTATAATAAGACTTATAAAGCTATATTACTTGATTGAAGAGGCACTCTAGACTTCTGGAATAACCATTTATGAAAGTAATCTTAGCTGTGTGATTTTGAAGGAAATTGGTATACAACTTTTGAAGCAGAATCCTAAAAGAGAAACATGTTGTGTGTTATACTTCACTTGTTGATAGTACACATTCTTAGTGCCAGCACTACTTGAATAAGAACACTGTTGATGATAATACTGTCTAATATTATTGCTTCTCTAGTTAAAGCATCATGTGGAAGTCCTGTCACAACATTTTGATTGTCTCAGGGGAGATATGGAACTTAAATCAATGCTTAATTGTTAGATGTCAATACTGCTGTCAAATAAATTACATTATCTTCCTGATTGAAACTGATGGAAAATTTAAATATTAAATCTAGTATAATTTTCAATGTAGTTAGAACAAAAAATACTCTGAAAAGGTGCACTATTGACATGTTCACAGACTTTTTTATAATAGAGAAAAATTTTAGTACTGCAATTATCCCCAAATAGTGTGATATTTGAACTCTAACATGCTCAATGAAATAGTATACAGACATCAGCAAGATAATGACATTACTATTCTGAACAGACACTTATAGTGGAATATGACTAAAGTATGACCACACTAGAGAATGAATGCATACATATTAAAAGATAAATCAAAGGAAAACATACCTTAAAACTTGATTGACCTAATTCTTATCACAGCCTGTTAAACTTTTCAACTGTGACTACCTGTGTTAACATGACTGGGCTATCATTATCATGAATTAAGATGATCTGAGTCAACATGACCTAGTTATTTGGTTCAGGGAAACTTGTCCTGGGAAGCATAAAACTGTAAACTAATAAATAATGTTACTGCTTGCATCAGGAATGTCATGCAGATCAATGATCTAATACATCAATCTCCTTGAAAATGGCCTCCTTAAGGAGCAACTGTTTAATTTCAAAGACTAATTCAACAACCTCACCTTGCTATGACTACCAATCTTAAGCTATTATATCAAGAATTTTATCTAACCCCAGCAGTTCCTCTCCCTGGGAGACCTATATTAAGCCACAAAGTTAGAGCTTAAATGCTATATATATTCATTTTGATTGTCTAATTAGACATTACTGCCTTTTACCTTGTCAAGGGATTCCCATTTACTGCTGGAACTAGCAAATTTAGTTCCATTGTATTATTATAATGTATGATTATGGAGTTCAATTCAATGATGAATTTTTTTTTTTTTTAATTTGTATTGGAGTATAGTTGATTTACAACCTTGTGTTAGTTTCAAGAGTAAACAAAGTGAATCACCAAGACTCCCTTTCTGATGGTCAGTTCAGTTCAGTTGATCAGTTGTGTCTAACTCTTTGCAACCCCATGAATTGCAGCACGCCAATCCTCCCTGTCCATCACCAACTCCCGGAGTTCACTCACGTCCATTGTCAGTGATGCCATCCAGCCATCTCATCCTCTGTCGCACCCTTCTCCTCCTGCCCCCAATTCCTCCCAGCAGCAGAGCCTTTTCCAATGAGTCAACTCTTCGCATGAGGTGGCCAAAGTACTGGAGTTTCAGCTTTAGCATCATTCCGTCAAAATAAATCCCAGGGCTGATCTCCTTCAGAATGGACTGGTTGGATCTCCTTGTAGTCCAAGGGACTCTCAAGAGTCGTCTCCAACACCACAGTTCAAAAACATCAATTCTGCAGTGCTCAGCCTTCTTCATAGTCCAACTCTCACATCCATACATGACCACAGGAAAAAACATAGGCTTGACAAGATGGACCTTTGTTGGCAAAGTAATGTCTCTGCCTTTTAATATGCTGTCTAGGTTGGTCATAACTTTCCTTCCAAGGAGTAAGCGTCTTTTAATTTCATGGCTGCAGTCATCATCTGCAGGGATTTTGGAGCCCCCAAAAATAAAGTCTGACACTGTTTCCACTGTTTTCCCATCTATTTGCCATGAAGTGTTGGGACCGGATGCCATGATCTTTGTTTTCTGAATGTTGAGCTTTACGCCAACTTTTTCACTCTCCACTTTCACTTTCATCATGAGTCTTTTTAGTTCCTCTTCACTTTCTGTCATAAGGGTGGTGTCATCTGCATATTTGAGGTTATTGATATTTCTCCCAGCAATCTTGATTCCAGCTTGTGTTTCTTCCAGTCCAGCATTTCTCATGATGTACTCTGCATATAAGTTAAATTAGCAGAGTGACAATATACAGCCTTGATGTACTCCTTTTCCTATTTGGAACCAGTCTATCATTCCATGTCCAGTTCTAACTGTTGCTTCCTGACCTGCATACAGGTTTCTCAAGAAGCAGATCAGGTGCTCTGGTATTCCCATCTCTTTCAGAATCCTCCACAGTTTGTTGTGATCCACACTGTCAAAGGCTTTGGCATAGTCAATAAAGAAGAAATAGATATTTTTTTGGAACTCTCTTGCTTTTTCGATGATCCAGATGTTGGCAATTTGATCTCTGGTTCCTCTGTCTTTTCTAAAATCCGCTTGAGCTGATGGTCGTCCTTTCCATTTATCTTTTTCTCTTTTCTGCTCTGATCTGGCCACTTAGCCAATTTTACCCACTTATTCTTTACTCTATATTTTGTTTTTAAAACAGAATATAAACAAACATTTTCTTCACTAGGCAACAACATTTTACCCTACAACAAATTCTGTACATCAGGCATTCTTATGTTAACTTAGAGCTTAGCTTTATAACTAAATATATTTTTATGCTCTAAATTACTTTTATGTCTCATCAACTTGCACTCCCTCATTTCTTTATTGAGTTTAGTCTTTCTACTTATCATTGAAACTATTTATTCTTTCAATTTTGCTGCTGTATAAGGTTACTAGAGGAAAATTCCTCACTCTACAACTTTCTTGATGAAAATCAACTAGATTAATTCACTCTACATCATCCACAGGCACATTGAATTTGTTAAGAGGCATATGCCAGAACCATCGCTCCCATTGATGATATTGATCAATTGACTTGATTGATTGTATTCTTTGCAGGAAAAGATGGACAAGCTCTATACAGTCAGCAAAAACAAGAGAGGGAGTTGACTGTGGCTCAGATCATGAACTTCTTATTGCTAAATTCAGACTTAAATTGAAAAAAGCAGGGAAAACCACTATAACATTCAGGTATGAACTTACTCAAATCCTTATTACTATAAAGTGTAAGTGACAAACAGATTCAAGGGATTAGATCTGAAGAACTATGGATGGAGTTTCCTGACACTGCATAGCAGGCAGTGATCAAGACCATACCCAAGAAAAAGGAATGCAAAAAGGCAAAATGGTTGTCTGAGGAGGGCTTACAAATGGCTAACAAAAGAAGAAATGCTAAAGGCAAAGCAGAAAAGAAAAGATATTCCCATTTGAATGTAGAGTTCCAAAGAATAGCAAAGAGAGATAAGAAAGCTTTCCTCAGTGATCAATGAAAATACATAGAGGAAAACAATATAATGGGAAAGACTAGAGACCTCTTCAAGAAAATTAGAGATACCAAGGGAACATGTCCTGGAAAGATGGCCACAATTAAAGACAGAAATGGTATAGACCTTAGAGAATTCCATTGACAGAGGAGTCTGATGGGTTACAGTCCATGGGGCTGCAAAGACTTAGACTGACTGAGTGACTAACACTTTCATTTTCCTATACCAGAAGAGATATTTAGATACTAAACTTCATGAAGTTAATAGATCACTCTATTATCTCAGTGCAAAAAGATCCTCTCCAAGATACACTAAAAGTGTCAAAAATCAAAGGTAAATTAAAAGCCTAAAAGCAACCAGAGAAAATAATTGCAACTTGAAAAAGAACCCTCGTGAGGTTACTATTGATTCCTCAGCAGAAATCTTACCATAGAGAGTAGAATGATATATTCAAAATGTTGAAATTTAAAAATATCTGTATTTAGCAAAGTTATCCTTCAAATATGAAGAAAAAATACTTTCTCAGAGACACAAATGCTGAAGGAGTCCATCACCATTAGAACTGCCTTTTTCTAAAAAAAAAAAAAAAAAGAACTGCCTTGTGAAAAATGCTACAAGGAGTTCTTCAAAGTGAAAGGGAAAAAAAAATGCTAACTAGTGGCATGTAAACATGAATGTGTATAACAGAGTGGTAAAGGTAAATATATTAAAATATTTGGTTGAGGTTGTTCAGTCACTAAGTCATGTCTGACTCTTTGTGAACCCATGAAAGCACACCACACTTTCTTGTCCTTCACTATCTTCTGGAGTTTGTTTAGATTCAAGTCCACTGAGTCAGTGATGCTCTCTAACAATCCCATCCTCTGATACCCCTTCTCTTTTACCTTCAATATTCCCTAGTGTCAGGGTATTTTCCTATGAGCTGGCTCCAATACCACAACTCAAAAGTGTGTCAATTCTTTGGTGCTCAGCCTTCTTTATGGTTGAATTCTCACATATATACATGACTACTGGAAAAACTACAGCTTTAACTAAATGGACATTTGTTGGCACAGTGATGTGTCTGCTTTTTAATACTCAGTCTAGGTTTCTCATAGCTTCCCTTCCAAGAAGCAAGTGTCTTCTAACTTCATGGCTGCAGTCACAGTCTGCAGTGACTTTGGAATCCAAGAAAATAAAATATCTTATCACTTCCACATTTTCCCCTTCTATTTGCCATGAAGTGATGAGACTGGATACCATGATCTTAATTTTTTGAATATATTTAGAAAACCCCTATTCTATAATAGGATAGTATGTCAACCACTTGACCATAGTATAAAGGTTAAATTAAAGGAGTATTAAAAATAACTATAGCTAATATAATTTCTTAATAAATAAATAATATAAAATGAAGCTGTTGTATGTTATTGAAGAAGCAAGAATACTGGAGTGGATAGCCATTGTTTGCTTCAGGAGATCTTTCCTACCCAGGAACTGAATCCAGATCTCCTTGCACTGCAGGCAGATTTTTTTACCATCTGAACCACCAGGGAAGCCAGGTTTGGGAAGTTAAAAACAAAAAAGAAAACATAGCTTTGACTAGAAACATCTTTGTTGGCAAAGTAATGTCTCTACTTTTTAATATGTTGTCTTGGTTGGTCATAGCTTTTCTTCCAAGGAGCAAGTGTCTTTTAATTTCATGGCTGCACTCACCATCTGCATTGATTTTGGAGCCCCCAAAACAAAGTCTCTCACTATTTCCATCGTTTCCCCATCTGTTTGCCTCCTGAGAAATCTGTATGCAGGTCAAGAAACAACAGTTGGAACTGGACATGGAAAAAGAGACTGATTCCAGATCGAAAAAGCAATAAGTCAAGGCTGTAAATTATCACCCTGTTCATTTAACTTATATACAGAGTGCATCATGTGAAATGCTGGGCTGGGTGAAACACAAGCTGGAATCAAGATTCCTGGGAGAAATAACAATAACCTCAGATATACAGATGATGCCACCCTTATAGCATAAAGTGAAGAAGAACTAAAGAGCCTCTTGATAAAAGTGAAGAAGGAGAGTGAAAAAAGTTGGCTTAAAGTTCAACATTCAGAAAACTAAGATCATGGCATCTAGTTCCATCACTTCATGGCAAACAGATGGGTGTCATCTGCATATCTGAGGTTATTGATATTTCTCCCGGCAATCTTGATTCCAGCTTGTGCTTCTTCCAGCCCAGTGTTTCTCATGATGTACTCTACATAAAAGTTAAAAAAGCAGGGTGACAATATATAGCCTTGACATACTCCTTTTCCTATTTGGAACCAGACTGTTGTTCCATGTCCATTTCTAACTGTTGCTTCCTGACCTGCATACAAATTTCTCAAGAGGCAGGTCAGGTGGTCTGAGAAAAACAAATATTAGTATCATATAATACTGCCTCTATATGGAATCTATAAAAATGGTGCAGATGAATTTATTTGCAAAGTAGAAAAAGAAACATAAATGCAGAGAACAAACATATGGATACCAAAGGGGGAAAGAGGGCGAGATGAATTGGGAGACTGGGATTGAAATACATTTACTACTATACATAAAAAGTAGATAGTGAGAATCGATTGTATAGCACAAGGAACTCTACTCAGTGTTCTGTGGTGACTAAAATGGGAAGAAAATCTAAAAAAGAGGAGATTCACTTTCACTTTTCACTTTCATGCCTTGGAGGAGGAAATGGCAACCCACTCCAATGTTCTTGCCTGGAGAATCCCAGGGATGGTGGTGCCTGGTGAGCTGCCGTCTATGGGGTCACACAGAGTCGGACACAACTGAAGTGACTTAGCAGCAGCAGTATGTATATATATATAGCTAATTCACTTTCCTGGAGAAACTAACATAGTATTGTAAGGCAACTGTATTAAAAAAAAAAAAAAAAACTAATTTAAAAAATATTTTAAAATGTAGGCAGAAAAATAAGAAAAAAGAAACAAGAGAAATACAAGTCATCTGAAAAACAATTAATAACTTGGAATTAGTAAGTTTCTATATAACAGTAATTACTCTAAATGTAAATGAATTTAATACACCAATCAAAATCATTGAATGGCTAGATGAATTTAAAAAAAGAAACAACCAATAAACCAAGGCCTACTAGAAGTTACTTACCTTAGATTTAAGGACATAAATAGACTAAAAGGAAAAGGATGGTAAATCATATTCTAAACAATTGGAAACCAAAGGAAAGCAGAGTGGCTATACTTACAAAATATATATATATAATTTTAAGCCCAAAATGGACAAATATACAAAGAATGTCGTTATATAATGATAAAGGAGATGATTCATCAAGAATATATAACAATTAAAAATATAAACGTTTTCAACTTTGAATCATCTAAATATATTAACCAAGTATTAATAGATCTGAGGGGGGAACTGACAACAATATAGTGGTAGTCAGATCAGATCAGTCACTCAGTCGTGTCCAACTCTTTGCGACCCCATGAACTGCAGCACGCCAGGCCTCCCTGTCCATCACCAGCTCTCGGAGGTCACTCAGACTCACATCCATCGAGTCAGTGATGCCATCCAGCCATCTCATCCTCTGTCGTCCCCTTCTCCACTTGCCCTCAATCCCTCCCAGCATCAGAGTCTTCTCCAATGAGTCAACTCTTCGCATGAGGTGGCCAAAATACTGGAATTTCAGCTTTAGCATCATTCCTTCCAAAGAAATCCCAGGGCTGATCTCCTTCAGAATGGACTGGTTGGATCTCCTTGCAGTCCAAGGGACTCTCAAGAGTCTTCTCCAACACCACAGTTCAAAAGCATCAATTCTTCGGTGCTCAGCCTTCTTCACAGTCCAGCTCTCACATCCATACATGACCACAGGAAAGACCATAGCCTTGACTAGGCGAACCTTTGTTGGCAAAGTGACAGTGGTAGTAGGGGGCTTCAATATCCTCTTTCAGCAATGGCTATATAATCCACCCAGAAAATCAATGAGGCAACACTGGACTTGAACCAAAACTGTTAGACAAAATTGACCTAACAGACTTTTATAAAATATTCCATTCAATAGCAGAATGCACATTTGTCTCAAGTTTATAAGGAAACTTCTCTAAAATATATGATAGGCTAAAAAACAAAAAAAAACAAAAAACTTAGCAAACTTAAGAAGATTGAAATCACACGAAGGATTTTTTTCAGATCACTATTTTATGAAGTTAGAAAATAACAGGAGGAAGATATAAAATTTTAGAAGTGGAACAACCAATGAGTCAAGGATGAAATGAAAAAGACATTAAAAATATTTCAAAACAAATGAAAAGGAAAACACCATGTATCAAAACCTATACAATACTGCAAAGCAGTTTTGAAAAGGAACATTATAGTAGCAAATGTATATTTTAGGAATATGGAATTTTAAAATATAAAAGTAAATTTATATCTCAAAGAACTTAACAAACAAACAAAAAAGGCCCAAATTACCAAAATTAGAAGGGAATAATAAAGATCAAAGCAAAAATAAGTGAAATAGTGACCAGAAAAACAGTAGAAATAAATAAATGAAATTAAGACCTGGATTTGCAAAAAGATAAACAAATTTGCCAAACTTTTATCTAGACTAAGGGAAAAAAAGAATACTAAAGTCAAATCAGAAATGAAAGAGGAGATATTAAAAATTATTTTACAAAAATTCATAGTATCGTAAGAGAATACTATGAGAAATTAAATGCCAATGTATTGGGTACTCAGAATGAAAATTAAAATTCCTATACTTAAAATCTACAAAGACTGAATCATTAAGGAATACAAAATCTGAATGGACCTATAATGAATGGAGAGATTGCATCAATCATCAAAAATCTCCCACTATAGAGAAGTCCAGGATCATATGATTACATTGATGAGTTCCATAAAAAATTTAATTCAAAATTAACAGAAATTTTTTGCAAAGTCTTCCAAAAGACAACAGAGGAGGAAGCAATTTCAAACTCATTTTAAGAGGCCAGCACTACCCTGATACCAGGAAGACAGGGACACCACAAGGAAATAATAGACTAATATCCCTCATGAAAGTTCAAGTGAAGTCAATCAGTCGTGTCCGACTCTTTGCCACCCCATGGACTGTAGCCCATCAGGCTCCTCATTCCATGTAACTTTCCAAGAAAGAGTACTGGAGTGGGTTGCCATTTTCTTCTCCAGGTGTTCTTCCTTACCCAGACATCAAACCCAGGTCTCCTGCATTGCAGGCAGTCACTTTACCATCTGAGACACCAGAGTGTATAAATTCTCTCAGTGACTCAGTCACATCCAACTCTTTGCAACCCCATGGCCTTCAGCATGCCAGGCTTCCCTGTCCATCACCAACTCCCAGAGCTTACTCAAATTCATTACCATCCAGTCCATGATGCCCTCCAAACATCACATCCTCTGTTGTCCACTTCTCCTCCTGCCTTCAATCTTTCCCAGCATCAGGGTCTTTTCAAGTGAGTCAGTTCTTTCCACCAGGTGGCCAAAATATTGGAGTTTCAGTTTCAGCATCCATCCATATTCAGAACAAATTTTCTTTATGATTGACTGGTTGGATCTCCTTGCAGTCCAAGGGACTCTCAAGAGTCTTCTCCAGCACCACAGTTCAAAAGCATCAATTTTTCAGTGGTCAGCTTTTTTTATATATATATTACAACTCTCACATCCATACATGACTACCGGAAAAACCATAGCTATGACTAGACAGGCTTTTGTTGGAAAAATTATGTCTCTTCTTTTTAATATACTATCTATGTTGGTCATAGTTTTTCTTCCAAAGAGCAAGTCTTTTAATTTCATGGCTGCAGTCACTATCTGCAATGATTTGGGGGTCCCCAAAAATAAAGTCTCTATTTCCATTGTTTCCTCATTTGTTTGCTATGAAGTGATAGGACCGGATGCCATGATCTTAGTTTTCTGAATGTTGAGTTTTAAGCCAACCTTTTAAAGTCTCCTCTTTCACTTTCAAGAGGCTCTTTAGTTCTTTGCTTTCTGCCATAAGGGTGGTGTCATCTGTGTATCTGAGGTTATTGATATTTCTCCCAACAATCTTGATTCCACCTTCTTCATCCAGCCTGGAATTTCACATGGTGTTCTGCATATAAGTTAAATAAGCAGGTGACAATACACAGCCTTGATATAGACAAGTCAGTTCAGCATATACAAATAAATAAATGTGACACACAACATCAGTACAATGAAAAACAATGTTTATATCATTATTGCATTAGATGCTAACAACACATTTGACAAAATGCAATATCTTTTCATGGTAGGAGTCATCAAAATTTGGGTATAGAAGGAACTTATCTTAACATAGTAAAGTCCATTAATCACAAACTTTCATTAATATGTTAAATAAGAGTGATGAGAGTGATTAGGAACAAGACAAAAGTGACCACTCATCATTCTTATTCAACATAGAAATTAAAGTCTTAGCTAAAATAACCAGATAAGACAAAGAAATCAATGTCATCCTTTCTGCAAAAGAAGAAGTAAAATTGTCATTGTTTGCAGAAAATATAAATTTTTATGGGGAACTTAGACTCAAACCAAAACATATTGGAACTAATTGATGGTTTCAGTTCAGTATTCAGGATGTAAAATTGATGTACAGAAATTATTTGTGCTTCTATACACCAAAGAAGCATACTAAAAAGAAATAAAAGCACTATCAAATTCATAACAGCATCAATAACAACAAAACACCTGGGATACCTTTAACTAAGCAATTGGAAGTTCTGTACACTGAACACTACAAACCTTTGATAAAAGAAATGGAAAAAGACACAAACAAATAAAAAGATATCCCATGTTCCTGGATCAGAAGAATTACTATTGTTTAAATGTCCATACTGCACAAAGCCATCTATAGATTCAGTACAGATCAGATCAGTCGCTCAGTCGTGTCCGACTCTTTGCGACCCCATGAACCGCAGCACGCCAGGCCTCCCTGTCCATCACCAGCCCCCGGAGGTCACTCAGACTCGCATCCATCGAGTCAGTGATGCCATCCAGCCATCTCATCCTCTGTCGTCCCCTTCTCCTCCTGCCTTCAATCCCTCCCAGCATCAGAGTCTTCTCCAATGAGTCAACTCTTCGCATGAGGTGGCCAAAATACTGGAGTTTCAGCTTTAGCATCATTCCTTCTAAAGAAATTCCAGAATTGATCTCCTTCAAAATGGACTGGTTGGATCTTCTTGCAGTCCAAGGGACTCTCAAGAGTCTTCTCCAACACGACAGTTCAAAAGCATCAATTCTTCGGCGCTCAGCCTTCTTCACAGTCCAGCTCTCACATCCATACATGACCACAGGAAAGACCATAGCCTTGACTAGGCGAACCTTTGTTGGTAAAGTAATGTCTCTGCTTTTGAATATGCTATCTAGGTTGGTCATAACTTTCCTTCCAAGGAGTAAGCGTCTTTTAATTTCATGGCTGCAGTCACCATCTGCAGTGATTTTGGAGCCCAGAAAAACAAAGTCTGACACTGTTTCCACTGTTTCCCCATCTATTTCCCATGCAGTGATGGGAACAGATGCCATGATCTTCGTTTTCTGAATGTTGAGCTTTAAGCCAACCTTTTCACTCTCCACTTTCACTTCCATCAAGAGGCTTTTTAGCCCCTCTTCACTTTCTGCCATAAGAGTGGTGTCATCTGCATATCTGAGGTTATTGATATTTCTCCTGGCAATCTTGATTCCAACTTGTGTTTCTTCCAGTCCAGCATTTCTCATGATGTACTCTGCATAGAAGTTAAATAAACATGGTGACAATATGCAGCCTTGACGTATTCCTTTTCCTATTTGGAACCAGTCTGTTGTTCCATGACCAGTTCTAACTGCTGCTTCCTGACCTGCATACAGATTTCTTAAGAGGCAGATCAGGTGGTCTGGTATTCTCATCTCTTTCAGAATTTTCCATAGTTTATTGTGATCCACACAGTCAAAGGCTTTGGCATAGTCAATAAAGCAGAAATAGATGTTTTTCTGGAACTCTCTTGCTTTTTCCATGATCCAGCGGATGTTGGCAATTTGATCTCTGGTTCCTCTGCCTTTTCTAAATCCAGCTTGAACATCAGGAAGTTCACGGTTCACATATTGCCAAAGCCTGGCTTGGAGAATTTTGAGCATTACTTTACTAGCGTGTGAGATGAGTGCAATTGTTCGGTAGTTTGAGCACTCCTTGGCATTGCCTTTCTTTGGGATTGGGATGAAAACTGACCTTTTCCAATCTTGTGGCCACTGCTGAGTTTAAGACTCTATACATGGACATCACCAGATGGTCAACACCGAAATCAAATCGATTATATTCTTTGCAACCAAAGATGGAGAAGCTCTATACAATCAGCAAAAACAAGACCAGGAGCTGACTGTGGCTCGGACCATGAACTCCTTATTGCCAAATTCAGACTGAAATTGAAGAAAGTAGAGAAAACTACTAGACCATTCAGGTATGACCTAAATCAAATCCCTTATGATTATACAGTGGAAGTGAAAAATAGATTTAAGGGCCTAGATCTGATAGATAGAGTGCCTGATGAACTATGGAATGATGTTCGTGACATTGTACAGGAGACAGGGATCAAGACCATCCCCATGGAAAAGAAATGCAAAAAAGCAAAATGGCTGACTGGGGAGGCCTTACAAATAGCTGTGAAAAGAAGAGAAGCGAAAAGCAAAGGAGAAAAGGAAAGATATAAACATCTGAATGCAGAGTTCCAAAGAATAGCAAGAAGAGATAAGAAAGCCTTCTTCAGTGATCAATGCAAAGAAATAGAGGAAAACAACAGACTGGGAAAGACTAGGGATCTCTTCAAGAAAATCAGAGATACCAAAGGAACATTTCATGCAAAGATGGGCACGATAAAGGACATAGATGGTGTGGACCTAACAGAAGCAAAAGATATTAAGAAGAGGTGGCAAGAATACACAGAAAAACTGTACAAAAAAGAGCTTCAAGACCTAGATAATCATGATGATGTAATCACTGACCTAGAGCCAGACATCTTGGAATATGAAGTCAAATGAGCCTTAGAAAGCATCACTACGAACAAAGCTAGTGGAGGTGATGGAATTCCAGTGGAGCTATTCCAAGATTCAGTACAATCCCTAACAAAATTCTAATGAGATTTTCATAGGAATAGACAGAAAAATCCTAATATATATATATATATATATATATATATATATATATATATATATAACCACAAAGGACTCTGTAGAGTCAAAGCAATCCTGAGAAAGAACAAAACCAGAAGTATCTCATTTTCTGATTTTAAACTATACTACAAAGTTATAGTAATTAAAAGCAGTATGGTACTAGCACAAAAATAGACACATAGACCAACGGAACAGAATACAAATGGTATTTGACTTAAAACTGTTTGATTTCAATTTTTTTACTTTATGATAGTGAGAAAGTGATACCCATTCAGCAGAAACCAGGCTTCAAATTTTTTATTTTGGTCTTTTTTGGTCTGGTGGTATACAGTATGATCTATCTCATGATGATGAACACTGCAGTGAATCTCAACTCCCAGCCAGTTAAGTGATCACAAGAGTAAAACACAAATTCAATGGGGAAATGATATTTTCTTCAATACTATTGAAAGACTAGTTATTAACACACAGAAAAATGAAATTGAACCTCTGTCTTATGCCACGCACAGGGACTAACTTTAAATAATTTAAAACTTAAACCTAAGACCCAATACCATAAAACTTGTATAAGAAAACATGGGAAAGAAGCCTCTTGACACTGGTCTTGGCAATGATTTCTTAGATGTGACACCAAAAGCACAGCAAAAAAGCAAATATTGATAATTCAGACTACATCAAAGTAAAAAATCTCTGCACAGCAAAATTAGCAATCAACATAATGAAAAGGCAACCTAAAGAATAGGAGAAAATATTTGCACATCTTATGTTAAATAAGGAATATATATATATCCCAAAATATAAAGAATTCCTATAACTCAACAACAACAACCAACAGAAACAGCAAAACCAAGCTGACTGAAAAATGAGCAGGGGACCTGAACAGACAGTTTTCCAAAGAGAGACCCAAACGTCCAACAGGTAATGTGGAAAGATGCTCAACATCCTCAACATTATGGAAGAGCAAATCATGATCACAGTAAAACATTACCTTGCACTTGTTCAAATGGCTATAATTCAGAAGACGAGGGATAATAAATGTTAATGAGGATGTGGAGAAAGGAAACCTTTTTCACTGATGGTGGGAATGAAAATTGCTGCAGCCATTGTGGAAAACAGTATGGAGTTTCTTCAAAAAATGAAAGATGGAGTTGACATATAATCCAGCAATAACACACACACACACACACACACACACACACACACACACACACACACAGAACTGAATATTGGAAATACATCTGCATGCTAATGTTTGTTACAACATTATTCAAAATAGATAATATATGAAAACATTCAAGATGTTCATCAATGGCTGAATGGATAAAGAGAATATGATATATCTACATCTATATCTACATCTATGTCTATCTTATCTGTCTACCTATATACAACAATGCAATATTATTCAGCCATGAGAAAGAAAGGCTTTATTTTTTTGGCTCCAAAATTACTGCAAATGGTGCCTGTAGCCATGAAAGTAAAAGATGCTTGCTCCTTGGAAGAATATTCATAACAAACCTAGATGGTGTATTGAAAAGCAGAGACATTACTTTGCCAACAAAGGTCCATTTAGCCAAAGCTGGTTTTTTTTTTTTTTTGTTTTTTTTTTCTAGTATTCAGGTATGGATCTGAGAATTGGACCATAAATAAAGTTAAGTGTCAAGGAATTGATGCTCTTGAACTGTGGAATTGGAGAAGACTCTTGAGAGTGTCTTGAACTACAAGGAGATTGAACCAGTCAATCCTAAAGGAAATCAGTCCTGAATATTCATTGGAAGAACTGAGGCTGAAGCTGAAGCTTTGGCGACCTGATGCAAAGATCTGACTCAATAAAAAAGACCTTGGATGCTGGGAAATATTCATTTATGTCTCAATTAAAAGAATAGGAAAAAAGTATGTTTCCAAAATTCGTTAGTAGCAATATTGTGTAAATTTATATTAAGTCAAAGAATCAAGGCATTCAAGAATGTCTACAGTAAGTTTCAACTCATTTAAAGTTCAAAACTAGAAAATTAAGCAATGTATGTAAAGCCACTAAATGATAGAGCAAAGTAAAGGAATTCTTATCACAAATTTCAAAATAATGGGTATATCTGAAGGAAGGGAAATGGGATGGAGTCAGAGAGGGCCACTGTGAAATTTCTCAAATGCTTATGATGTTCTAATTATTAACCTAGTCATTGTTAGAAGATGTTCACTTTATTAGACCATTTATGTAAATATACATTATGTGTACCTATAGCTATATGATTTTTAAATTAGAATATTATTTTTATATAAGATGTAGTTAAGTTTTTATTTTTAAGTTGCTAAGAGAGAAGGGGAAATATTTCAATTAGAAGGATAAATGCCTGAAGGATAGGATGATGTGTTCCAGAAACAAAAAGAATTTCAGTGACCAGAGCCACCAGAGTAAGATAAAGAAAGGGACAAGAAGTAATTTTAGAGAAAGGAAGGTTCTGATAATGTAGACTCATAAGATCAAATTCAGCATCTTCAGCATTGTTGGAGGGTGTTTCACCCACTCTCTTCTCTAGTTCAATCCATATGTTTCTCAGGACCTCCCAAAAGGAAAAAGATAGACATACTACCATGGCCATTACCATTGTCTGGCCAAGCCTTCTCTGGGATCCTCATTCTTATTTAATCACATCCAACACTCCAGTACTCTTGTATGGAAAATCCCATGGATGGAGGAGCCTGGTGGGCTGCAGTCCATGGGGTCCCTAGGAATCCTACAGGACTGAGCAACTTCAGTTTCACTTTCCACTTTGATGCATTGGAGAGAGAAATGGCAATCCACTCCAATGTTCTTGCCTGGAGAATCCCAGGGACAGGGGAGCCTGGTGGGCTGCTATCTATGGGGTCGCATAGAGTTGGACACAACTGAAACGAATTAGCAACAGCACCAGCATCATGAAAAGACTAGTTGGGTGATTTTTTTGGCCAAATATATACTATTGTTGTTGTTGTTGTTGTTTTAATCCAGACTTTTGTGATTCATTTCAGAATCTCAAGGAGAATAAGAAAAAGAAACAAGGAGTAGACTTCACAAATTCAACCCCTAGTCTGATATTTACAAAATACCAGATGTGAGTGAGATCAGTTCGGTTCAGTTCAGTAACTCAGTCCTGTCTGACTCTTCGCGACCCCATGAATCACAGCACTCCAGGCCTTCCTGTCCATCACCAACTCCTGGAGTTCACTAAGACTCATGTCCATCGAGTCAGTGATGCCATCCAGCCATCTCATCCTCTGTCATTCCCTTCTCCTCCTGCCCCCAATCCCACTCAGCATCAGAGTCTTTTCCAATGAGTCAGCTCTTCTCATGAGGTGGCCAAAGTACTGGAGTTTCAGCTTTAGCATCATTCCTTCCAAAGAAACCCCAGGGCTGATCTTCAGAATGGACTGGTTGGATCTCCTTGCACTCCAAAGGACACTCAAGAGTCCTCTCCAATACCCCCATTCAAAAGCTTCAATTCTTCAGTGCTCAGCCTTCTTCACAGTCCAACTCTCACATCCATACATGACCACAGGAAAAACCATAGCCTTGACTAGATGGACATTTGTTGGCAAAGTAATGTCTCTGCTTTTCAATATGCTGTCTAGGTTGGTCATAACTTTCCTTCCAAGGAGTAGGCGTCTTTTAATTTCATGGCTGCAGTCACCATCTGCAGTGATTTTGGAGCCCAAAAATAAAGTCTGACACTGTTTCCACTGTTTCCCCATCTATTTCCCACGAAGTGATGGGACTAGATGCCATGATTTTCATTTTCTGAATGTTGAGCTTTAAGCCAACCTTTTCACTCTCCACTTTCACTTTCATCAAGAGACTTTTTAGTTCCTCTTCACTTTCTGTCATAAGGGTGGTGTCATCTGCATATCTGAGGTAATTGATATTTCTTTCGGCAATCTTGATTCCAGCTTGTGTTTCTTCCAGTCCAGCGTTTATCATGATGTACTATGCATATAAGTTAAATAATCAGGGTGACAATATACAGCCTTGACGTATTCATTTTCCTATTTGGAATCAGTCTATTGTTCCATGTCCAGTTCTAATTGTTGCTTCCTGACCTGCATACAGATTTCTAAAGAGGCAGGTCAGGTGATCTGGTATTCCCATCTCTTTCAGAATTGTCCACAGTTTATTGTGATCCACACTGTCAAAGGCTTTGGCATAGGCAATAAAGCAGAAATAGATGTTTTTTCTGGAACTCTCTTGCTTTTTCCATGATCTAGCGGATGTTGGCAATTCAATCTCTGGTTCCTCTGCCTTTTCTAAAACCAGCTTGAACATCAGGAAGTTCACAGTTCATTTATTACTGAAGCCTGGCTTGGAGAATTTTGAGCATTACTTTACTAGCATGTGAGATGAGTGCAATTGTGCAGTAGTTTGAGCATTCTTTGGCATTGCCTTTCTTTGGGATTGTAATGAAATCTGACCTTTTCCAGTTCTGTGGCCACTGCTGAGTTTTCCAAATTTGCTGGCATATTGAGTGCAGCACTTTCACAGCATCATCTTTCAGGATTTGAAATAGCTCAACTTGAATTCCATCACCTCCACTAGCTTTGTTCATGGTGATGCTTTCTAAAGACCACTTGACTTCACATTCCACAATGTCTGGCTCTAGATGAATGATCACACTATCATGATTTTCTGGGTCGTGAAGATCTTTTTTGTACAGTTTTTCTGTGTATTCTTGCCATCTCTTCTTAATATCTTCTGCTTCTGTTAGGTCCATACCATTTCTGTCCTTTATGGAGCCCATCTTTGCATGAAATATCCCCTTGGTATCTCTAATTTTCTTGAAGAAATCTCTAATCTTTCTCATTATGAGTGAGATAGCGCAACACATTTTGATGCCTCTCTTTGAAAAGCAATCAAAATAATCCTATTTTTCTTAAGTCAATGAATTGTGATGACCATGAAACATGCTGATAATTGTTAATGATTCATAAATAATAAGTTGTGTTAAAAGCATGTCAAACTTAAGCTTCCTTGTCAATGTAGACAATGGCATTATATGGCCAAAGCACCATCAGCCTTTATTTCAATTTTCTCTGTGTTTGTGTGTGCACATCTGGGCCCATACATATATAATAGAAAAACTTGTGACAAAATTAGAATGGTATTTATGATTTATGGGTGATCTATGTGCAATATATGCAAATATATACATATATATATATATATATATATGTGGTTTTGGCATTCCCAAGTTTTATGCTGTTAATATAAGTTATCTTGATAATTAAAACAATTAGAATGCAATAAGACATACTCTATCTACTTCTTTATGAAAAATAGTTTTGGGAATGTGACTTCATATTACTTTTCCATTTTCCTCTGCTCCTCCAACATGCAACATAAAATTTATATGCAAACAAAATTAAATGAACTTGCTGACTTTAGGTTAGGCCATTTAATATTTTTCTCTCCTATTTCTGTTTATTACTCCTGCAAATTTTCTCCTTTAGTTCTGTCTAATCCCATTATATATATATATATATATTGGAGAAGGCAATAGCACCCCACTCCAGTACTCTTGCCTGGAAAATCCCATGGACTGAGGAGCCTGGCGGGCTGCAGTCCATGGGGTCGCTAAGAGTTAGTTAGACACGACTGAGCAAATTCACTTTCACTTTTCACTTTCATGCATTGGAGAAGGAAATGGCAATCCACTCCAGTGTTCTTGCCTGGAGAATTCCAGGGATAGGGCAGCCTGGTGGGCTGCCGTCTATGGGGTTGCATAGAGTTGGACACGACTGAAGTGACTTAACAGCAGTATATATATATAGTTGGTCATATATATGACCAACTAAGTCTTTTCAGATGGAAAAAAAAAAAAAAAAAACAAGCAGAACCATCCCACCATTTACCACATTTTTTTTTTTATTTTTGTAATCACAACGTTATAATCACATGTTGTAATCACAACATTCAAAGGAGATTGTTTCTTAAGAAAATGATCTTAAATCATATAATTGCACTAACTGCCATAGAGCACTTGAGAGAATGATTTATAATAATAGGTACAAGTATAGTCAGGCCCTTAACAGAAAATAGAATGTCAAAACTAATGGATGAGGAAAAAAATCATCAAAAAGAGTGATTTTCAAACTAATTTTTAATAACAGAATTTTAATTGTAATAATGTTACTTTAAACAAACTCTTACCTGAAATCCAGTGCTCTTGACAAGATATTTGAAAACTTTCTGGTCCATGTGTAACAAGATAGGATCCAAAAGTCCTAAAAAATTGACACTTTTCAATCCTTGTATTAATGGCTACAGTTTTACCATAGATTTTAAGAGGTTCACACTATTTGAAAATTGAAAGTGTTAGTGGCTCAGTCATGTCTGACTCTTTGCAGCTCCATGGACTGTAGACCTCCAGGCTCCTCTGTCCATGAGATTCTCCAGGCAAGAATACTGGAGTGGATAGCCATTCCCTTCTCCAGGGTATCTTCCTGACCCAGGGATCAACTTGTGTCTCCTGCATTACAGGCAGATTCTTTATTGTCTGAGCCACAAGGGAAGCCCAATATGTACTAATGCAACTATAGGTATTTGCACTGAGTATTGGATAAATTGAACTCTGATCTTCCTGTTTAAAGGGCAAATATTTCAATACTAGTGCATAATGAAAGAAAATATCAAAAATCTTCAAGACAAGCATGAATTTCCTTGGTAAATTAAATTTACTGTGTGCATCATTATAAAGCATCAAAAAACATATTTAACAACATCTTCAGATAGGTCTTTCCTACTGTAAAACACTGCTTCACATAGCTGTTTCTTACATGTATGTTCAATAAAAATCTAGAAGAATTCTGCTAAAATGAAAAACGAAATTCTGCATAAACTGTTGATGTCCACAAAAATAGGTTTTGGGTAACTAATTTGGTAAGTAATAAGTTAAAGAGTAAAAACAGTCTATATATATTTCTTAAACATAATGCATTTTTTTAAAGTTTCTAAAAACAAAAGCTGGATAGTACTTCATTTTAGGTTAAAATTTTAATGAAATCCTATAGGATAATTTTTATAGTATAAATGAGGAAATTCATATTCTAAATGCCTGATATGCAAATAGTAATTTATGTAACCACTTTGTGAGGACCATAAAAAATATTCCAGGTAAGAAATGTCCAGAAACAAATTACGTGGAAGTAGATAATTTTTAATTGTCCATATTTGGTAAAGTGTTTAACATTTCAATTTAATACTGAAGTTTGGATTTTGTTTTATGTATTTCAGGCAGCCCTATTCCAACTATATGTAAGCTGACCTTCTATGTCAATACAGAAGTAAGTAGGAAAATATTCCTTTCTGGGTAATCCCTGAAAGAAAGTCACAGTACTGCTCCTACTGAAGAATAAACAACCTTTGAAGATATTTGGTCTTTCTGATGACTTTACTAAGAATCTCTTAAAACAGAGTTAGTTTTAAGCTGTCTTCTCAAAGTTCTTGGAAGTCATTTTTTCCCCCACTTTTGACACATCTTATTCTATGAAGTTTATCCATTCTTCTTCCATCTTTTCCTTTCTTCACATCTCCTTCTTTATTTCTGTTCTTGGTCCTTTCAATCTTCTTCATGCAGTTATTTATTCCATCATACATTTAACAAACAATGAAATCACCTAGTATCTGACAGTGTCTATCAGGTAGATGTTTTAAAAATGAAATGTCACAGGCAGCACAGTATGGTTGGAAAAGGATGTAATGTGCAGAAGGTAGTTTCAATGCAGTGCTTGAAGCTTATATATTCATAATTCTTTGTAGCCAAAAGCTTATAAATAGCTTTCTCCTCATATTTGTCAAGAACAAAATTAATATTGGATGGGATAATAGTGAAAAAGGAATAAGTTTATATGCAATAATACAGAGGTTTTGCTTTAGTTTGCAGTATCTTACACAGCCATAGGATGATAGTAAGGGAGATGAAGACAAGATGTGCAATTATGATGGATCCCTTGACTGAAAGAGTGCATGAAAATGGAAACTAGAAGGTCATTTAGGACTCTACTGTGAAAATCCAAGGAAGAGAAGTTGTAGACTCTATTCAAGTCTGAAATGGTAGAAAAAAATCAGTTATAAACTTTACCGAAATGAGAGACTTTGGATTAGTGTGAAAAAATGATTGCGGAGAGAAAAACACAATTTTACAAGATATCTGATTGGTGCTTAAATGGATGGTAAGATCACTTAACAAAAAATATGGAAGAGTTAGAAAAGTAAAGAGAAGATAGATTCAGGGTCATAGATAATGTATTCAGGTTTACAAATCAAATGAACATATGATTTGATTTACTTATTTTATATAGTTTATTCATTATTTTTTTTTAATTTTTATTCAAGTTGTGCCAGTGTGACAAAATAGTGTAGACATAAGAATTCAGATTCTGGAGCTGTATTGATAGGCTTTAAATTCTGGCTTGAAATTTACAGACTATATGAATCGGGGGAAATCTTATATCCATTTTGTGCTTTAACTCATCTGTAAATATAGATCAAAAAATGAAATAATCAATGCCAATTTCTGGGTTGATTTGAGAAATAAATGTATAATTTATACATAAAAGGTTTATATCAGTTCACTTCAATTCAGTCACTCAGTAGTGTCTGACTCTTTGTGACCCCATGAATCAGAGCACACCAGGCCTAACTGTCCATCACCAACTCCTGGAGGTCACTCAGACTCACATCCATCGAGTCAGTGATGCCATCCAGCCATCTCATCCTCTGTTGTCCCCTTCTCCTCATCCCTCCCAGCATCAGAGTCTTTTCCAGTGAGTCAACTCTTCACATTAGGTGGCCAAAGTACTGGAGTTTCAGCTTTAGCATCATTCCTTCCAAAGAAATCCCAGGGCTGATCTCCTTCAGAATGGACTGGTTGGATCTCCTTGCACTCCAAGGGACTCTCAAGAGTCTTCTCCAACACCATTGTTCAAAAGTATCAGTTCTTTGGCACTCACCTTTCTTCACGATCCAACTCTCACATCCATACATGACCACTGGAAAAACCATAGCCTTGACTAGACGGACCTTTGTTGGCAAAGTAATGTCTCTGCTTTTCAATATGCTATCTAGGTTGGTCATAACTTTGCTTCTAAGGAGTAACCATCTTTTAATTTTATGGATGCATCATCATCTGCATTGATTTTGGAGCCCCCAAAAATAAAGTCTGACACTGTTTCCACTGTTTCCCCATCTATTTCCCATGAAGTGATGGGACTAGATGCCATGATCTTCGTTTTCTGAATGTTGAACTTTAGGCCAACTTGTTCACTCTCCTCTTTCACTTTCATCAAGAGGCTCTTTAGTTTTTATTCACTTTCTGTCATAAGGGTGGTGTCATCTGCATATCTGAGGTTATCGATATTTCTCCCAGCAATCTTGATTCCAGCTTGTGCTTCCAGCCCAGCATTTCTCATGATGTACTCTGCATATAAGTTAAATAATCAGGGTGACAATATACAGCCTTGACACACTCCTTTTCCTATTTGTAACCAGTCTGTTGTTCCATGTCCAGTTCTAACTGCTGCTTCCTGAACTGCATATAGGTTTCTCAAGAGACAGATCATGTGGTCTGGTATTCGCATCTCTTTCAGAATTTCCCACAGTTTATTTTGATCCACACAGTCAAAGGCTTTGGCATAGTCAATAAAGCAGAAAGAGGTGTTTTTCTGGAACTCTCTTGCTTTTTCAATGATTCAACACATGTTGGCAATTTGATTTCTTGTTCCTCTGCCTTTTCTAAAATGAGCTTGAACATTTGGAAGTTCACAGTCCACGTATTTCTGAAGCCTGGCTTGGAGAATTTTGAGCATTACTTTACTAGCATGTGAGATGAGTATAATTGTGCAGTAGTTTGAGCATTCTTTGGCATTGCCTTTCTTTGGGATTGTAATGAAATCTGACCTTTTCCAGTCTTGTGGCCACTGCTGATTTTTTCCAAATTTACTGGCATATTGAGTGCAGCACTTTCACAGCATCATCTTTCAGTATTTGAAATAGCGCAACTGGATTTCCATCACCTCCACTAGCTTTGTTTGTAGTGATGCTTCCTAAGGTCCACTTGGCTTTGCATTCCAGGAAGTCTGGCTCTAGGTGAGTGATCACACTATCGTGATTATCTAGATCGTGAAGATCTTTTTTTGTATTGTTATTTTGTGTATTCTTCCCACCTCTTCTTAATATCTTCTGCTTCTGTTAGGTCCCTATCATTTCTGTCCTTTATTGAGCCCATCTTTGCATGAAATGTTCCCTTTGTATTTCTAATTTTCTTGAAGAGATCTGTCGTCTTTCCCATTCTGCTGTTTTCCTCTATTTCTTTGCATTGATCCCCGAGGAAGGCTTTCTTATCTCTCCTTGCTATTCTTTGGAACACTGCATTCAGATGGGAATATCTGTCCTTTTCTCCTTTGCTTTTCGCTTCTCTTCTTTTCACAGCTCTTTGTAAGACCTCCTCAAACAGCCATTTTGCTTTTTTGCATTTCTTTTCCATGGGGATTGTCTTGATCCCTGTCTACTGCACAATGTCCCACACCTCTGTTCATCAGGCACTCTGTTTATCAGATCTAGTCCCTTAAATATAGTTCTCACTTCCACTGCATGCTGCTGCTGCTGCTGCTAAGCCGCTTCAGTCGTGTCCGACTCTGTGTGACCCCATAGACGGAAGCTCACCAGGCTCCCCTGTCCCTGGGATTCTCCAGGCAAGAAAACTGGAGTGGGTTGCCATTTCCTTCTCCAATGTATGAAAGTGAAAGTGAAGTCGCTCAGTCGTGTTCAACTCTCAGCGACCCCATGGACTGGAGCCCACCAGGCTCCTCCGTCCATGGGATTCTCCAGGCAAAAGTACTGGGGTGGGGTGCCATTGCCTTCCCTGGCATATATATGAAGTAACTATTATTATTCATCTGTTCTATATCTTAAATATTCTACTGAAATATTTTCATTTGCATAGCTCACATTGTGTCAAACAAATTGACTAGCTAGGGACAATTTTGTCTATCTTTTTATTTTGTGTCTAGCATTTTAACTGGAATACACATACAATAAACAGAAAGTTTATCTCATGTAATAGCTGTAAAATTGACAGGTTCTTTGGAGGTCAGATAAAACATTTTGTTAACTATTAAGAATAGAATAGTTGAATTCATCACATTTGAAAAGTAGGAACCTGAGATTATCCAAACTTGATTAATTCGGATTCAAGGTCTAGAAAGCACAAAACAACTTTTGATCTCAAGAAGAGTTCAAAAACAAGTACCATATGTGAACTAAGGAATAAGCATTGAGTGTTATAAGAATTTAGACACATGAAAAATACAATTGGAGTTATAAATGTTAGTTCATAGTCAGAATAGAAGTTCTAGATGAAATGAAAGCAAATGGGGACTAAACCAAATGGGGACTCCCATTGCTGGAAAAAGACAAACTGAGTGTTCTGGGAAGGGATCCCTTCTGAGAAATATATAACTTGCAAACAGTCAGGTAAGACTGACGGGACAAAATATGCTAGATAATAATTTTAAAAATCATTATAAATGCATAGCTAAGCAAAAAGAGAAAATAAAATAACTTCCAGAGAGAAAATTTAAAGAATACGTAAAAATAGAAAAATGAAAATCTGAGTGGTAAATCTGAGGGGGTTAGCCAATATCAGAGAGGTACAAACTTAGTTTTAACTACCATTCGAGAAATATAAATAATCCCTTGGGTTCTTCAAAGCACTTTACCTAAAGACACATGTCAGAAAGCTCTTCCTTCTGTGAAGGGGTAAGATAGGAAAATATGCCCTGATAGCAAAAGAAGGCAATCAAGGAACTTCTTTTTGACCTACAGGTCAAGTGGAAAATGTACTAAAATCAGCCCCCAGAATTCAAATTATAGCTATTTCCTCATCTGGATTTGATGCTCCAATATACAACACTTGAATTATCAGAAAGATTCCAAGTTAATAAATTAATTAATTGTGCTGAGATTGGCAGCCTTTGAGCTTTGCACATAAGACAATGTAAACCATCACTTATGCATAAAATAACCCTAAAATAGATTCCTCAAGATACCCACTGGTTAACTTAGTCAAAGTATATATACTTACATGACATATATTTGTATTATGTCATAGTACATTATTATATGTGTATTTTGTATTATCACATGTTATTGTTGTTTAGTTGCTAAGTCATGTCCAATTCTGTGACCCTATGGATAGTAGCATGCCATGCTCCTCTGTCCTCCACTCTCTCCTAGAGTTTGCTTAAATTCATAAATACACACTTACAAACACATGCAAATTTGCTATTATAATGGGGACTTAGGAGTAATAAATAAATAAGCTTCAGACTCAATCCTTAAAACCTTCAAATTTTGAAACGTAAAGAATGACATCATACGTATTTGAAGAGAACAAACATATGGGATTGAAAATATGTTCAAGAAGCAAGGAATCATCAAAAATGGGCAAACATATCGATATATATTTATTACTAGATTGTCTAGAATGAAAAAAAAATCAGTAAATTTAAAAGGACTTTGGGGAAAAATGCAAATAATCAGAGTCAAATAAAGATCAAGTTAAAAAGTAGGTGATAAGTATTACAATACAAATCACACGTTAAGTAGGATGGGGAATTTAAGAATCTGGGTAGGATAAAATGCTGTAAAACAACTGGCATTTAAACTGAAAAAAAATCTCATAGGGAGAGGCAATTTTTAAATAAATATTTATTTTGGATCTACTAGAGAGAAGGCTTCTACTAGGGCTTCCCTAGTAGCTCACCTGGTAGCTAAGCTGGTAAAGAATCCTCCTGCAACTCAGGAAATCCCAGTTCAATTCCTGGGTCAGGAAAATGCAGTGGAGAAGGGATAGGCTACCCACTCTAGTATTCTTGGGCTTCCCTTATGGTGGAAGAGGGCATGGTAATCTACTCCAGTATTCTTGCCTGGAGAATTTCCATGGACAGAGAAACCTGGTGGGCTACAGTCCATGGGATCGCAAAGAGTCAGATATGACTGAGTGACTAAGCACAGCACGGCACAGAAAAAATAAAAGATGCCATATCTCAAATTCAAGAAGTCCAATAAATATCAACAAAGAAAAATCAACAAAAATGCCCATATAAGTGTATCAACATTGAAAATCTAGGAGAAAAAAAAAAAAAAAAAAAACTAGAAGGAGGAAAAAGCAAGTGATTGCAAAATGAACATCAAGACATTATCTTAACAGCACAACCATTCGACAGAACAATGTGAGAAAACTTCAAAGGTCTGAGATATAATTACTATGCACTTTCATTTACATTTAGTAGGAAGATAAATAATCACAAAAGGAAAGTCTGAAATTCAAGAAGAAAGAGCTAATATGGAAATGTGCAAAGGTGCACACATCATTATTTGTTTATCTACAATAGATCAAAACAGAAAAACTAAATGTGAATGAAAGTGGAGAATGATAATAACATGAAATCCAGATTGAGGGTGGGGGATGTGGGATATTAATCATCCTAAAGTCCTTGAAGTGTTTGGAAGTTGAGTGAAAGCAATGGATATATTTAGTTTTTTAAAGTGACATCTTAATTTAAGGGTAAACAATAAAAAGATAAAGCAAGAGAGAGTCAATTATCAACTTAGGAAAGGAACAAAATATAAATGAAAAAATCAAACTAAACCAAAAGAAAAGTATAAAGATGAATAGAGAAAGTAATTAAAATGCACTAATAATTAATAAACAGAAGCTCCAATTAAATAGTCAGGAGACCAGAAAGGGGAGCTCTTACATCCTGTGATAATACCAGAGCCCAACAGGAATAAGAAAGAACCAACATTTTTCTTGTCAAGGACTCAGCCAATAAAAAGCCATGGACTTTTTGTTTACTGTAATCCTCTCAACTTCCTTTCCCCCTCTATAAAAGTGGTTCCTTGCTGTGCAGGAACTTGCTTATACCTCTCTATGGTTGCAGAACCCATAGTGTGATTTTCTGCTGATTGTGAGTGAAGCCTTTACTAGAGAGAGAACTGCATCTCTTTGCTTTTTGTTAACATTTTGCTTATTCATATGGGAATCAGAGAAAAACTTCTGAAGGCTCTGGGGCTTATGAAAAAACAGATGCAATATCCACAACTGAGTCCATAGAGTTCCTTGATTTTCTCTCTGACAGTGAAGTTTGAAGGTATGTGTTTCTTCTGAATCCAAGCTCATGCCCTCTTTCCATTTAAAACTCTCCAGACTTTATTTGAGATCCATTCTATGGTTTCCTCCATTCTGGCTAAGGTACTGCTCTATATATGAGTACTCATTGGAATTTTGATTTAATTTTGAGATCAGGCCATTTCAACCAAAGCTGGCTGAAAAGGCTTTGGCCCATTCTTTTGGGGGAGCAGGGGCCATTTCATTGAAATTTTGCCAGTTCTTCTGTTGGCCCATTTCTTGGGAATAGGGGCTGTTCTACAAGAACTGGCAGAGAAGCCTTCAGTCTGGTTCCCCTAGTACCAAGCTGTTTTCTTAGAATTGGCTGGTATTAGCACTAAAGGCTATTTGAGTTATAAACTCTTGAATTGAGCTGTTAAAACTGCTTTTTAACCTGTTGTTCTTTTACGCTAAAGAAAATCCTCTGAAAAATGGGATCTAGCTCTTTAAGTGTTTTGAGAGCATGTCCCCCATAAGGACTTTGACCAATTTCATGTTTAAAAACCATGATCTTCTTCATGTGCATTTCTAATTAAATGGACCTGTCTGATCAAAGGAAACTTAGATAAGCAATGGCTATTACGGGAAACTTTTGAAATTCTCATACTTAATTTTCTTAAAACTGAATTTTCAGAACTGAACAATATGTCTATTTTGATTGGTATTTTGAGGTTTCCAAACATTGTCAGGAAAATTTTCTCTCTGCAAAATAAGAATTTAAGATTAACTGAGGCAAAAGAAAAATGATTAAAGAAAGTTAAAATGGCTCCTGAAGTCTCATTTTCTTCTTTCTTGTCTCCTTTGTCTCAGGCTCCAGCTCTGGTACCATCTTGTCTCTCATTTTTGGCTCCTTATGGTCAGGCTTCACTTCTAGCACCATCTTCATCCCCCTTTTATACCATTTACACCTGCCCTATACCCTCAGTTGTCCCATGTTAATTATTTCATCAGACTTCCCTTTTTCTATGAAACTCTTCTTACGTATTTTCCTTCTGAACTTACTGGAATCTGCTACTTTAAAATTAAGCCTTCTGAGGATCCAGATACTAAATTCTCAGTTTCTTATATTGCATGGACTAGAGCTGAACTGCAAGCCATAGTCAAAGATTTTCCCAAAGTAAACGAAGATCCTCTAGATTTGTTAAGGCATTTAATATAGTCATTCAAACTAATCAACCTTATTATTCTGATTTATGTCAACTAGTTCACATGCTTTCAGTAAAGCCAGGTCCAGCCTTAGATAAAACTTCTGACTCAAAAATTGTTGAAAGGTTTCTATAGTTGCAACAAGGGGAACATCTCACTTACTTAGTATACAATCAACCTAGAGCCAGGTGACTTCATCAAAAATTCTCAGCGATCTTCCAAACCTGTCTATTGAAACAAAACTCAGACTTGCACAGAAAATTCTGATGAACAATTCATGAATATTATAATCAACTTCAAGTTGTTTTATAATAAAATTCTGGGGCTTTCCTTGTGGCTGAGTGGTAAAGAATTCACCTGCCAATGCAAGAGACATGGGTTCAGCTCCTAGTCTGGGGAATTCCCTCATGCCTTGGAGCAAGCTCATACACCACAACTATTGAACTCTAGAACTCAGGAGCTGAATCTCCTGAGTCCATGTGCCACAATTACTGAAGCCCATGCAACCTAGAACTTACACTCTGCAATAAGAAAAGCCACGACAATGAGAATCCTATGCACCAAAACTAGAGAATAACCCCCACTTGACACAACTGGAGAAAAGCTCACACAGCTATGGAGACCCAGCATGGCCAAAAATAAATAATCAAAATTATTTTAAAATAAATAAAAATAAATTCTGACCTTCCTTCAGATGTTGATTCTATAGGGGTAGCTTTTAACTCTATATTTATTAAAGGGCTGCACTGGGACTTATCTCTTCTAGTGAAAAAGACCAGAGTAGAATGGAAAAGCATGTCCATTTCCTATTTACTTAATATGGAAAACCAGTTTTCTAAAATTCAACATAAGTCACTTAAAAAGAAGACTGTACATACGATTACTCTCAACAAATGAAGGCCTCTAAATGAAACCAAAACTCTCCTAGTTCATTCCAGTTCACCAGCCCCAAGCTTCCTGTATCCTGCATCGAACCTGGACTGGCGATTCATTTCTTATATGATATTATACACGTTTCAATGCCATTCTCCCAAGTCATCTCCCCTGTCCCTCTCCCACAGAGTCCAAAAGACTGTTCTATACGTCTGTGTCTCTTTATTGTAAAGTAAAATAAAATAAAATAAAAAATTCTTCTGGTTTCTACTATTATTGAAAAGAGCCAGGAATTGTTATGAATTCAACAGCTTTAGGCACGTTCAGCCTTCTAAGCAGTCTTTGCAACTTCATCACAATTCTCAGTGACAGGGCTCTGAGGAAAAATAAGGACTCTTATGAAGCTCCCTTTTTAATCAGCTTGGAGAAACATTTCTCAAGACTGGGGATGAGTCTAACTGAAACCAGAAATTTTTGCCAGTATCTTTTTGGCCTCAGGTCAAACAACAGGGAGGGAACACAGCCCCACCCATCAATGGAAAATTGGATTAAAGATTTACTGAGGTCAAGAACTTAAGATGGTGAGGAATAGGACAGAGGGACCACTTTCTCCTCCACAAATTCATCAAAAGATCATTTGAATGCTGAGTAATTTCAGCAAAACAACTTTTGAAAGCTGGCAGAGGACACCAGGCACCCAGAAAGGCAGCCCATTCTCTTTGAAAGGAGGTAGGAAAAAATATAAAAGACAAAAAGTGAGGCAAAAGAGTTAAGGATAGAGACTCATGCTGGGGAGGGAGTTGCAAAGGAAGAGAAGTTTCCAAATTCCAGGAAACCCTCTCATCAGCTGGTTTGTGGGGAGTTTTGGAATCTCAGAGGGCAACATAATCAGGAGGAAAAATAAAAAAACAGAATACATGCCTTAACCACAACTCCAAGCAGAGAAATAGCCCAGATGTTCATGTCTGCCACCAGGCAGCAAGGGAGTCATGGGTTGCATCCTTAGGGTAAGAACCAGGACTGAGTGCCCTGAGGACAATCTGAAGAAGCTAATGTGAGATAGCAACCCAAACTGTGGGATTGCCAGAGAGGGGGGGTGGGGGGGAGAGAGAGAGAGAGAGAGAGAACCTTCCCATGAAAAGCTCTAAACCAGCTAGCTGTAGAACGGCCCATCCCCTTGCTGGAGGCAGAGAGGCAGGTGGGAAACAGCCAGAGCCAGAAGGCAAGAGGCCATCTCGGCCTCAGACACAGCATCCTCTAACAAACTGTGAGCAGGCTCCCAGTTGCTAACCAAATTTTCCTGGGATCCTAGATGGTTGACATCTGCCAGAAGGGTCACAGCCTGAGATCAGGCCCCCAGAGGAGACACATGGCACACCTGAGACAGCACACCCATGAAACTGAGCGATGGGACCAGGGAGGTGATAAGAACCATCACACACCTGGGATAGTGCCCTCACCAAGCACCTGGTTGTCTGAGACCCTCGGACCTGGGAAGGGCTCAAAAAACAGGCCCAACCGAGTCTGTGTTTTTGTGGAGCACCCGAGAACCTAAACCTGAGCAGCTTAGACCTGGGAAGTGCATGCAACCCAGGGTCTGCTTTGGACAGTTCTGCTTCAGAGCAACCTGAGCAGTGTAGACCGGGAAAGCACAGGAGCCATGAGCTGGGACAATGCCAATGTGGCCAAGACACTGTGAGCACTCCCCATACACACCAGTGATATTTGTTTGCAGTGTTCTTCCCTCCCCACAGGACAATTGCCATAAGTGGGCCTAAATAAGTGACCACATTCACTCCCTTGTGTCAGGGAAGAAATTAGACACTGAAAAAACTTGTTAACAGAGGAAGCCAAACTAAACAAAGAAGAGGGAGCCACTCTGGAAGTTACAAGTACAACAGATTAAAACCCTGTAGCTAGCATTGACTACATTGGAAGGGGCCTATAGACCTTAAGACAAAGTATAAGCTGGAACAAGGAACTATTTGAAACTGAAAGGACCCCAAACTGCTCTCAACAGCTTCAGAGAAATTCCTAAATATATTTTTACTATTATCACTTATTGATTATTTTATTTTTAAGTTCTTTATTACTTCATGGGAAATAGATGGGGAAACAGTGGAAACAGTATTAGACTTTATTTTTGGGCTCCAAAATCACTGCAAATGGTGATCGCAGCCATGAAATTAAAAGACACTTACTCCTTGGAAGGAAAATTATGACCAACTTAGGTAGCACATTCAAAAGCAGAGACATTACTTTGCCAACAAAGGTCCATCTGGTCAAGGCTATGGTTTTTCCAATAGTCATGTATGGATGTGAGAGTTGGACTGTGAAGAAAGCTGAGCACCGAAGAATTGATGCTTTTGAACGGGGGTGTTGGAGAAGACTCTTGAGAGTCCCTTGGACTGCAAGGAGATCCAACCAGTCCATTCCGAAGGAGATCAGCTCTGGGATTTCTTTGGAAGGAATGATGCTAAAGCTGAAACTCCAGTACTTTGGCCACTTCATGCGAAGAGTTGACTCATTGGAAAAGACTCTGCTGCTGGGAGGGATTGGGGGCAGGAGGAGAAGAGGACAGAGGATGCGATGGCTGGATGGCAACACCGACTAGATGGACATGAGTTTGAGTGAACTCTGGATGTTGGTGATGGACAGGGAGGCCTGGCATGCTGCAATTTATGGGCTTGCAAAGAGTCAGACACAACTGAGTGACTGAACCGAACTGATTACTCCTTTAATTTTCATTTTTATAACCTACTATTGCCTTGCAAAAAAAGACCCTATTTTAAAGCAAATTTCATATATATATATATATTTTTAAATAATTTTTGATTTATTTTGTTTTGTATTTTTGAGAGTCTAACCTCTAATCTAGATTTGTAATCTTTGCTTTTTGGTGTTTGTTATCAATTTTGTACCTTTAAGAATCTAATCTTCAGTACCCATGTTTACTTAGGGGTGTGATTATTGGCTTGACTGCTCTCTCCCCTTTTGACTCTCCTCTATTTTCCCCAGGTCACCTCTATCACCCTCCCTCCCCCTTCTCTTCTATACTAAACTCTGGGTGAATCTCTCTGGGTGTTCTGGCCTGTGAAGAACACTTAGGGAACTGATTACTGGCTAGACTGGCCTCCCCCTTTGGACTGCCTCTCTTCTCCTCCTGGTCACCTCTATTTCCCTCCTCCCTCTTCTCTTCTCCGTGTAACTCTGTGAATCTCTTTGTGTGCCCCTCACCGTGGAAAGTCTTTTCACCCTTAATCTAGATGTTTTATCATCAGTCCAGTATGGATGGAGAAGTCTTGAGGCTACTGGAAGAATAAGACTGAAAGCCAGAGGCAGGAGACTTAAATCCAAAACTTGAAAACACTAGAGAACTCCTGACTACAAGGAATATTAATTGACAATAACTCATCCAAAAGCCTCCATCAGTTCAGATCAGTTCAGTTCAGTAACTCAGTCGTGTCCGACTTTTTGCAACCCCATGAACCACAGCATGCCAGGCCTCCCTGTCCATCACCAACTCCCAAAGTTCACTCAAACTCATGTCCATCAAGTCAGTGATGCCATCCAGCCACTCATCCTCGGTCCCCTTCTCCTCCATACCTACACTGAAATCAAGCTCCACTCAAGATCCAACAAGTTCCAAAGCAAGACATACCATGCTAATTCTCCAGCAACACAGGAATATATCCCTGAGCATTAAAATACATGCTGCTCAAAGTCAAACCGAACCCATAGGCACCTCAAAACTCACTACTGGACACTTCATTGCACTCCAGAGAGAAGAGATGAAACTCCACCCACCAGAACACAGACACAACCTCCCCTAACCAAGAAACCTTGACAAGCCACTAGTCCAACCCTACCCACAGGGAGGAACTTCCACAATAAATGAACCACAAACTTCCAGCATACAGAAAGGCCACCCCAAACACAACAATCTAAACAAAATGAAAAGGCAGAGAAATATTCAGCAGGTAAAAGAACATGGTAAATACCCTCCAAACCAAACAAAAGAGGAGGAGATGGGGAATCTACTGAAAAAGAACTCAGAATAATGAGAGTAAAGATGGTTCAAAATCTTAAAAACAAAATGGAATTGCAGATATATAGACAACAGACAAGGATTGAGAAGATGCAATAAATGTTTATTAAGGACCTAGAAGAAATAAAAAAGAATCAATAATGATTAATGCAATAACTGAGATAAAAAGCACTCTGGAGGGAGCCAACAGTAGAACCACTGAGGCAGAAGGTAGGATAAGTGAGGTGGAAGATAGAATGGTGGAAATAAATGAAGCAGAGAGGAAAAAAGAATTAAAAGAAGTGAAGACAACCTCAGATACTTCTGGGACAATGTTAAAGGTCCAACCATTAGAATCATAGGAGTCCCAGAAGAAGAAGACAAAAAGAAAGGTCATGAGAAAATACTTGAGGAGATAATAGTCGAAAACTTCCCTAAAATGGGGAAGGAAATAGCTACCCAAGTCAAAAAAAACCCAAAGGGTTCCAAACAGGATAAACAAAAAAGTGAAACACCCCAAAAAACACATTAATCAAATTAAGGAAGGTCAAACACAAAGATCAAATATTAAAAGCAGCAAGGGAAAAGCTACAAATAACACACAGGGGATTCCCATAAGGATAACATCTGATCTTTCAACAGAAACTTCAGGCCAGAAGGGAATGGCAGGACATTCTTAAAGAGATGAATGAGAAAAACCTAAAACCCAGATTACTATACACAGCAAGACTCTCATTCAAATATGAAGGAGAAATCACAAGCTTTACAGACAAGCAAAAGCTGGGAGAATTAAGCACCATCCAACCAGCTCTCCAACAAACACTGAAGGATCTTCTCTAGACAGGAAACACAGAAAGGGTGTAAAAACTCAAACCCAATACAACAAAGTAAATGGCAACGGGATCATACTTATTAATAATTACCTTAAATGTAAATGGGTGGAATGCTCCAACCAAAAGGCAAAGACTGACTGAATAGATACAAAAACAAGACCCCATATATGTTGTCTACAAGAGGCCCACCTCAAAACAAGGAAAAAGATAGTTCGTGCAAAAGGAGACCATAAGAAAGCAAGAGTAGCAATACTCATATCAGATAAAATAGACTTTGAAATAAAGGCCATGAAAAGAGACAAAGAAGGACACTACATAATGATGAAAGGATCAATCCTAGAACATATAACAATTATAAATATATATGCACCCAACATAGGAGCACCCCAATATGTAAGGCAAATGCTAACAAGTTTGAAAGGGGAAATTGACAGTAATATAATAGTAGTGGGAGACTTTAATACCACACTCTAACCTATGGATAGATCAATTAAACAGAAAATTAGCAAGGAAACACAAATTTTAAATAATGCAATGGACCAATTAGACCTAATTGATATCTATAGGACATATCACCCCCAAAACAATGAATTTCACCTTTTTCTCAAGTGCACACTGAACTTTTCTCCAGGATAGATCACATCCTGGGCCATAAACCTAGCCTTGGTAAATTCAAAAAAAACTTGAAATCATTTCAAGCATCTTTTCTGATTATAATGTGGCAAAATTAGATGTCAACTACAGGAAAAAGAAAACTATTAAAAATACAAACATATGGAGGCTAAACAATACTTTTCTGAATAACCAGCAAATCGCAGAAGAAATAAAAAGTGAAATCAAAATATGCATAGAAACAAGTCAAAATGAAAACACAACAACCCAAAAGCTATGTGATTCAGTAAAGGCAATGCTAATGGGAAGGTTCATACCAATACAAGCTTACCTCAAGAAACAGGAGAAAAATCAAATAAATAACCTAACTTTACACCTAAAACAACTAGAAAAAGAATAAATGAAGAACCCCAGGGCTAGTAGAAGGAAATAAATCATAAAAATTAGGGCAAAAATAAATGAAAAAGAAACAGAGGAGACTATAACAAAAGTCAACAAAACTAAAAGCTGGTTATTTGAGAAGATTAAAAAAAAAAAGAAAGAAAGAAAAAAAGAAAAAACTTTAGCCAGACTCATCAAGAATAAAAGGGAGAAGGATCAAATCAACAAAATTAGAAATGAAAATGGAAAAATCATGACAATACAGTAATACAAAGGATCATAAGAGATTACTATCAGCAACTATATGTCAATAAAATCGACAACTTGAAAGAAATGGAAGCATTCTTAGAAAAGTGTAACCTTTCAAAACTGAACCAGGAAGAAATAGAAAATCGTAACAGACCTATCACAAGCACAGAAATCAAAATGGTAATCAAAAATCTTCCAACAAATAAAAGCTCAGGAACAGATGGCTTCGCAGCTAATTTCTACCAAAAATTTAGAGAAGAGCTAACACCTGTCCTACTCAAACTCTTCCAGAAAGTTACAGAGGAAGGTAAACTTCCAAACTAATGCTATGAGGCCACCATCACCCTAATATGAAAACCAGACAAAGATGCCACACACACACACACACACACACACACACACACACACAAAGACGGAGAACTACAGGCCAATATCACTGATGAACATAGGTGCAAAAATCCTTAACAAACTTCTAGCAAACAGAATCCAACAACATATTAAAAAGATCATGTATCATGACCAAGTGGGCTTTATCCTAGGGATGCAAGGATTCTTCAACATTCCCAAATCAAACAATGTGATACACCATTGTAAGACACATATGATTATCTCAAATGGTTGCAGAGAAAGCCTTTGACAAAGTTCAACATTGATTTATGATAAAAAAAAAAAAAACCCTCCAGTAAGCAGGCATAGAAGAAACATACATCAACATAATAAAAGCCATATATGATAAACCCACAGCAATTATTATCCTCATTGGTGAAAAATTGAAAGCATTCCCCCTAAAGTCAGGAACAAGACAAAGGTGTGCACTCTCATCACTACTATTCAACATAGTTTTGGAAGTTTTTAGCCACAGCAATCAGAGAAGAAAAAGAAATAAAAGGAATCCAGATTGGGAAAGAAGTAAAACTCTCACTGTTTGCATATGACATGATCGTCTACATAGAAAACCCTAAAGACACCGCCAGAAAATTACTAGAGCTAATCAATGAGTATAGTAAAGTTGCAGGATATAAAATTTACACAAAGAAATCCCTTGCACTCCTATACACTAACAATGAGAAAACAGAGAAATTAAGGAAACAATTGCATTCACCATTGTGACAAAAAGAATAAAATACTTAGGAATAAATCTATCTAAAGAAACAGAAGACCTATATATAGAAAACTATAAAACACTGGTGAAATAAATCAAAGAGGACAAAAATAGATGGAGAAACATACCATGTTCATGGATCGGAAGAATCAAAATAGTGAAAATTGATATCCTACCCAAAGCAATTTATGGACTCAGTGCTAGCCCTATCAAGCCGCTGCTGCTGCTGCTAAGTCGCTTCAGTCGTGTCTGACTCTATGCGACCCCATAGACGGCAGCCCACTAGGCTCCTCTGTCCCTGGATTTCTCTAGGCAAATATACTGGAGTGGGTTGCCATTTCCTTCTCCAATGCATGAAAGTGAAAACTGAAAAGTGAAAGTGAAGTCACTCAGTCGTGCCCGACTCTTAGCGACCCCATGGACTTGGAGCCTACCAAGCTCCTCCGTCCACGGAATTTTCCAGGCAAGAGTACTGGAGTGGGATGCCATTACCTTCTCCACCCTATCAAGCTACCAATGGTATTTTTCAGAGAATTAGAACAAATAATTTCACAATTTGTATGGAAATACAAAAAACCTTAAAGAGCTAAAGCAATCTTGAGAAAGAAGAATGGAACTGGAGGAAGCAACCTACCTGACCTCAGACTGTACTACAAAGCTACAATCATTAAGACCATATGGTACTGGCACAAAGATAGAAATATAGATCAATGGAACAAAATTAAAAGTCCAGCAATGAATCCACACACATATAGACACCTTATCTTTGACAAAAGAGGCAAGAATATACAATGGAGAAAAGAATCTCTTTAACAAGTAGTGCTGGGAAAACTGGTAAACCACTTATAAAACTAGAATACTTTCTAACACCATGCTGCTGCTGCTGCTGCTAAGTCACTTCAGTCATGTTCAACTCTGTGGGACCCCATGGATGGCAGCCTACCAGGCTCCCACATCTCTGGGATTCTCCAGGCAAGAACACTGAAGTGGGTTGCCATTTCCTTCTCCAATGCATGAAAGTGAAAAGTGAAAGTGAAGTCGCTCAGTCATGCCAACTCTTAGCAACCGCATGGACTGCAGCCCACCAGACTCTTCCATCCATGGGATTTTTCCATGCAAGAGTACTGGAGTGAGGTGCCATTGCCTTCTCCATTCTAACATTATACATAAAAATAAACACAAAATGGATTAAAAATCTAAATGTAAGACCAGAAACTATAAAACCCCTACAGGAAAATATAAGCAAAACACTCTCTGACGTAAATCATAGCAGGATCCTCTATGACCCATTTCCCAGAATAATGTAAATAAAGACAAAAATAAGCAAATGGGACCTAATTAAACTTAAACGGTTTTGCACAATGAAGGAAACTATGAAGGAAAAGACAGCCTTCAGAATGGGAGAAAATAATAGCAAATAAAGCAACTGACAAATAATTAATCTCAAAACTACACAAGTAACACATGAAGCTCAATACCAGAAAAATAAATGGCCCAATTAAAAAAATGGGCCCAAGAACTAAACAGACATTTCTCCAAAGAAGACACACAGATGGCTAACAAACACATGAAAAGATGCTCAACATCACTCATTATCAGAGAAATGCAAGTTAAAACCACAATGAGATACCATCTCAAGCCAGTTAGCATGGCTGTTATCAAAAAGGCTACTAAAAATAAATGCTGGAGAGGGTGTAAAGAAAGGGGGACCCTCTTACACTGTTTCTGGGAATGCAAACTAGTACAGCCACTATGGAGAACAGTGTGGAGATTCCTTAAAAAACCTGGAAATAAAATCCCCATCAGTTCAGTTCAGTTCAGTCACTCAGTCATGTTTGACTCTTTGTGACCCCATGAATTGCAGCATGCCAGGCCTCCCTGTCCATCACCCAGAGTTTACTCAAACTCATGTCCATTGAGTCAGTGATGCCATCCAGCCATATCATCCTCTGTCGTCCCCTTTTCCTCCTGCCCCCAGTCCCTCCCAGCATCAGTCTTTTCCAATGAGTCAACTCTTCTCTCATGAGGTGGTCAAAGCTAAAGTTTCAGCTTTAGCATCATTCTTTCCAAAGAACACCCAACACTGATCTCCTTTAGAATGGACTGGTTGGATCTCCTTGCAGTCCAAGAGACTCCCAAGAGTCTTCTCCAACACCACAGTTCAAAAGCATCAGTTCTTCAGTGCTCAGCTTTCTTCATTCCCATACGACCCAGCAATCCCATTTCTGGGCATACACATGAGGAAACCAGAATTGAAAGAGACACATGTACCCCAATGTTCATCTCAATACTGTTTACAACAGCCAGTACATGGAAACAACCCAGATGTTAATTGGTAGATGAATGGATAAGAAAGCTGTTGTACATATACACCATGGAATATTACTCAGCTATTCAAAATCCATTTGAATCAGTTCTAATGAGGTGGATGAAACTGGAGCCTATTATACAGAGTGAAGTAAGTCAGAAAGAAAACACCAATACAGTATATTAATGCATATATATGGAATTTAGAAAGATAGTAACAATGGCCCTTTATGTGAGACAGCAAAAGAGACACAGATGTAGAGAACAGACTATTGGACTCTGTGGGAGAAGGTGAGGGTGGGATGATTTGAGAGAAGAGCATTGAAATATGTATATTGTCATATGTGAAATAGATTGCCAGTCCAGGTTCAATGCATGAGGCAGGGTGCTCAGGGCTGGTGCACTGGGATGACCCTGAAGGATGTGATGGGAAGGGAGGTGGGAGGGAGGGTCAGTATGGGGAACACATGTACACCCATGATTGATTCATTTGAATGTATGGCAAAAACCACCACAGTATTGTAAAATAATTAATCTCCAATTAAAATAAGAAAAAAACAACAACAATAACAAAATAAAAGTAAGAAGACTGAATTCAGGGAGGTAGGATACTGGGTGTGTGATTGCTTAGTAGGGGCAGACATTGAGTTTTTTCTTTGTGTCTAAGGACAAGAAAGTTATTAGATAGGCTCAGGGGATTTAAAGAGCTTGGAGTAAGCCAGCATAAATGTGCTTTACATAATCACCATATTTAAAATGAATATAATTGATTATAAAAGCTTATTACTGAAAATAACTCTGCTTAGCATAAATCATTCTCAGAAATTAAGACTTATATCTATCACATGCTCTGCCTACCTCGCATTTTCCCTCCCTTGTGATCATTTTCAACCATTGGTATGTTTGATATTCTTAAGAACTTACTTATACTGGATAATCTTCTGTATTTTGGGATGCCTATTGTGTGAAGAAGGCTGAGAGCCGAAGAACTGATGCTTTTGAACTGTGGTGTTGGAGAAGACTCTTGAGAGTCCCTTGGACTGCAAGGAGATCCAACCAGTCCATTCTGAAGGAGATCAGCCCTGGGATTTCTTTGGAAGGAATGATGCTAAAGCTGAAACTCCAGTATTTTGGCCACCTCATGCGAAGAGTTGACTCATTGGAGAAGACTCTGATGCTGTGGGGGATTGGGGGCAGGAGGAGAAGAGGGTGACAGAGGATGAGATGGCTGGATGACATCACTGACTCGATGGATGTGAGTCTGAGTGACCTCTGGGGTGTTGGTGATGGACAGGAAGGCCTGGCGTGCTGCAGTTCATGGGGCCGCAAAGAGTCGGACACAACTGAACGACTGATCTGATCTGATCTGATCTGATTGTGTGATGTGTATCCTTAAGAATTATTTCTGTTCGGGAGACATAATAAAAACTTTGAAAGAAGGTAAAGTTTAGCTGTACTCTGTGATATAAGATTTTATTCAAATGCAGAAATTTCCTCTTGTTCTCACTGATTAATTTCCCTATAGTCTTTCTTCTGGGGCTTTTTATATTATACTACAAATTATTATGCAAACAAAATCAAGATCATGTTAACCTCTATTATTTTTTCCATGTTAAATATGTGTACAATGGACAGTCTTGCTCTGAAAATAGAAAATAATAAAGTCATAAAATATGTTAGCTTTCTCAAATCCAAAGATGACCATCGAATTGTAATATCTGTAGGAAGACTCATTTATATATGGGAAGACTAAGACTGTCACAGCCAGTTATAACAAAAAGTATAGTAATTAGGGACCCTGGTATTTCACCTGGACTCTTCCACTCTCTCAAATTAAATTAAGTTTCAATGCAGCATTTTATTGAACTCAATATTTTTATTTTTCTAGATGTAATTCAAACAAGAAAATCTTAACAAAAAATGTAGTATTTTAAAATCTGGTTGCAAATTAAACCTTAATGAAATATTTGCATGGGAGGTACAAATGAAAGGAATCAGAATACATGATCTTTACTGTTTGTGGGGCCTAATAACATACATGACTGTGACAAAACATTAGAGCTTCCTCCACTGTAAATTGGTGCTTATCCACAGAACCTATTCAGAATGCAGCAGTCATGTAATATGTGTAATTCCCCAGGCCTCTTCTCTATGTTCTCAGCAGTGACTCCATACTCACTGATGAAGGACTTTTAGTCTTTTTGGGTCTCATCAGCTTCTCAGTCTCAAAACTGTTTTGAGATATGAGCTTCTTATGAGATTATCACCTGTAATTGTCACATAATTACTTTCAAGGGAATCTCATTTTAATTGCAAATAAAATTTTAAACTAGAGAAATATCTAATTATAGCATTTCAGCTAAAAAGGAATATTTGAGAGAAAAAATGAAAGTAGTTAATAACAAAACTAATTGATAGAGAAATTTCATGTCCGCTATATATCTTATATCTCACAAAAACATGCATAATCACCATGGCCATAATTAAACTACTTAGATTAGTAATAAATTTAAAAATCAATTTATCAGGCTTTTATAAACTGTCCTGTCCAGGTAGGGCATGAACAGGGGACAAATAGACATGGATTTTAGGGAATAAAGGAGCTATCAGATTTATCTATGATTTAACTACAAAAAATCCTAAGGTGAGAAAGCCCCTCCATATAAGAATGATGGCTGAACAGATTCAGGCATAGCATAGAGGTAACTTAGAATTGATAGAAAAATATAAAATAAGCCTACAGTTTGGACTGACAGAACCTAGATTGGCATTCAAACTCCAACAGTTTCTGTGTGTGATCCTGGACAAATCTTTAACCTTTCTCAGTAAAGTTAATTTAGAAGTTGGAGATTGCGAACCATTGATAATATGACATTGTTAGCCAAGCACGGGTTGTAAGCTAATCTGATCTTTTAATATCTGCATGTCCTTGTGAAATTAATCTCTTTGAACCTCTATATCTTCATCTATGGAATGAAGATAGCATCATTCATCTAAATCATATCTGAGAAGACACCTAGCGTATAAGCTACCCACAAGGTGGATTTTTGAAGGAACAATAGTAGGTGATTATCACTCTCATTGGCAATGTAAAACTTTGTAAATGCAGATTAGCATGGTAGACATGAAATTCTAAACTAGACAATATTTTCCCATTGAAATCCTCAAAATTTGGGAGAAAGTCAAAATACTTATGTCCTCAACTACCTTAAATAGCAAAATTAATGAATAATTTTCAGGGAAAACTATTATTTTCTCCTTTCAAATTTTAGTAGGCCACTGGTTTTAAAACATATTAAGTCTCTGATGCACGAATATAAACGAGTCTATAGTGTATTTTAACTGTGAAAAGAAGGGAAGTGAAAAACAAAGGCAAAATCGAAAGATATATCCATTTGAATGCACAGTTCCAGAGAATAGCAAGAAGAGATAAGAAAGCCTTCCTCAGTGATCAATGCAAAGAAATAGAGGAAAACAACAGAATGGGAAAGACTAGAGATCTCTTCAAGAAAATTAGAGTTACCAAGGGAACATTTCATGCAAAGATGGGCTCAATGAAGGACAGAAATGGTAGGGACCTAACAGAAGCAGAAGATATTAAGAAAAGGTGGCAAGAATACACAGAATAACTATACAGAAAAGATCTTCATGACCCAGATAATCATAAAGGTGTGATCACTCACCTAGAGCCAGACATCCTGGAATGTGAAGTCAAGTGGGGCTTAGGAAACGTCACTATGAACAAAGCTAGTGGAGGCGATGATGGAATTCCAATTGAGCTATTTCAAATCCTGAAAGATAATGCTATGAAAGTGCTGCACTCAATATGCCAGCAAATTTGGAAAACTCAGCAGTGGCCACAGGATTGGAAAAGGTCAGTTTTCATTCCAATCTCAAAGAAAGGCAATGACAAAGAACGCTCAAACTACTGCACAATCGCACTCATCTCACACGCTAGTAAAGTAATGTTCAAAACTCTCCAAGCCAGGCTTTAACAGTGCATGAACTATGAACTTCCAGATGTTCAAGCTGGTTTAGAAAAGGCAGAGGAACCAGAGATCAAATTGCCAACATCTGCTGTATCATTACAAAATCAAGAGAGTTCCAGAAAAACATCTATTTCTGCTTTATTGACTATGCCAAAGCCTTTGACTGTGTGGATCACAATAAACTGTGGAAAATTCTGAAAGAGATGGGAATACCAGACCACCTGATCTGCCTCTTCAGAAACCTATATGCAGGTAAGGAAGCAACAGTAAGAACTGTGCATGGAGCAACAGACTGGTTCCAAATAGGAAAAGGAGTACATCAAGGCTGTATATTGTAACCCTGTTTATTTAACATATATGTAGAGTACATTACAAGAAACGCTGGACTGGAAGAAGCACAAGCTAGAATCAAGATTGCTGGGAGAAATATCAATCACCTTAGATATGCAGATGACATCACCTTTATGACAGAAAGTGAAGAAAAACTAAAGAGCCTCTTGATGAACGTGAAAGAGGAGAGTGAACAAGTTGGCTTAAAGCTCAACATTAAGAAAACTAAGATCATGGCATCTGGCCCTATCACTTCATGGAAAATAGATGAGGAAACAGTGGAAACAGTGTCAGACTTTATTTTGGGGGGCTCCAAAATCACTGGAGATGGTGGTTGCAGCCATGAAATTAAAAGATGCTTATTCCTTGGAAGGAAAGTGATGACAAACCTAGACAGCTTTTTAAAAAGCAGAGATATTTGTTCACAAAGGTCCGTCTAGTCAAGGCTCTGATTTTTTCAGTGGTTATGTATGGATGGGAGAGTTGTACTACAAAGAAAGCTGAGTGCCAAAGAATTGATGCTTTTGAACTATGGTGTTGGAGAAAACTCTTGAGAGTCCCTTGGACTGCAAGGAGATCCAACCAGTCCATCCTAAAGATTAGTCCTGAGTGTTCATTGGAAGGAATGATTTTGCAGCTGCAACATCAATACTTTGGCCACCTGATACGAAGAGCTGACTCATTGGAAAAGACCCTGATGCTGGGAAAGATTGCGGGCAGGAAGAATTGGAGATGACAGAGGATGAGATGGTAGGATGGTATCACCTACTTGATGGACATGGGTGTGGGTGGACTCTGGGAGTTGGTGATGGACCAGGAGGCCTGGTGTGCTGTGGTTCATGGGGTCACAAGGAGTTGGACACGACTGAATGACTGAACTGAACTGATAGTGTATTTTTTTTTTCTTTTTCTTTTCTCAGTTTGAATTGAGAAGAGAAAAGGAAGAGAGTGCATGAAAAGCAAATACCTTCAACATCCTAAAATACTTCTATTATTCACAGTTTGTCATAATTGAAATTTGTCTGTATCTTACCTGATGCGAAGAGCTGACTCATTGGAAAAGACCCTGATGCTGGGAAAGATTGTGGGCAGGAGGAATAGGGGATGACATAGGGTGAGATGGTAGGATGGCATCACCTACTCAATGGACATGGGTGTGGGTGGACTCTGGGAGTTGGCAGGGAGGCCTGGTGTGCTGTGGTTCATGGGGTCGTAAGGAGTTGGACACGATTGAATGACTGAACTGAACTGATAGTGTATTTTTTTTTTCTTTTTCTTTTCTCAGTTTGAATTGAGAAGAGAAAAGGAAGAGAGTGCATGAAAAAGAGAAAGTGTTAGTTGCTCAGTTCTGTTCAACTCTTTTCAATCCCACGGACTTTAGTTCATCAGGTTCCTTTCTCCATGGAAATTGTCCAGGCAAGAATACTGGAGTGGGTTGCCATTACCTTCTCCAGGGGATCTTCCCAACCCAGAAATAGAACAATATATGGCTTATTACAATTGCTGAGGGCCAGGAAGCAGCCCTGATATAGTTGACTGCACTTGGTTGATATTCCTGGTGACAAGACAGAACAACTGCATCCCATCGATGAATTAGTCAACAAACCATTTAAGGGTCCCTTGAGAATGGAATCTGAGTGCTAATTTTTATCCATCACCTTTAGATGTCAGCACCAAAAGTCAGACTAAGATGTTAGCATCTTGAAAGATATGATACAGAGATCAGACTACAGTAAAATTCTTCTGAAAAATTGCCCAGTTTGGTGATTGGAAAATTAGTTAGCTGAGTCATGGGACTCCCTTTTATCTCAATGTTATGAGTTTAGGCGTGGCAAGCTTTCTATTGTTTTTGTTGCTTCTTATTCCCAGATGATGGACAGGTGGCCTTCTCAGACAATATGTGAGATAACATCCAAGTTGACTGTCTAGTCCTGAAGTAGTTTGTTCATGTTCCCACTAGCAAGGCTGCTTGTCACTATTGTTCCATGAAAAATGGAAACAATAAGATGGAGCAGGTTGTCTCCATTAGGTTGCAATCCTGTCCTCCATGTCTAGCAGAAGAACATGCTACTGATTCTCCTCTCAGTAGGACAACAGGAGAATTAAGAGACTTAATTCTTCACATCTTTAGGTAACTATAGCTTTCCAGCTTCTCCAGTGAAACATTTTCCTTTAGATATAGAATATGATAGTGGGAATTATTCACATACCTGGATGACTACAAATGACACTATTTTATAGGGAAGAATAATGTTTCAAAAATAATAACAAAAGCTGTATCTCTAATAGTACTGATGGAACAGATGATGCTATCATGAGCAAGACAAGAACAACAAATGTTCCCAGTCAGGAGATTTGGATTTTGAATGTGAGGAGTTTTTAGAAACACTGAAGTGAATTATTTTGCTGAGAATTTATTTTTATTTATGCACAAGAGTGGTGTATGATGACGATGTCTAAATAACTATAAAATGTTCATTTAATAAATACAAAAATGCTAAAGTATTTTGAAACAGCATTGAATCATGATTTAAGTTGAAGCCTTTATAATTCTTAGTGTTCCAGAAAATTTGATATATTCTTAAATTTTTTGGTGTCATAAACTTAATAATATTCACAAAAACCCAAATAAAAGAGAGTAGCAACTTCAACAACATGATGGCCCCAACATGAAAGTAAATCAACTCAGTTAAATTCAGTGCTGTAGAGAGTGTCAATTTGCACTCCAAGCACTTTTTATCACTGTTAAAACAGAGACATTAAAAGTCGAGGGAAAAAAACAAAGGAGGAAGAGTTTGATGTTAAAATACATGGAATAATTACTATTTTAAAAAAATCAAAATTAGTAGGCATATTAACAGTAATTTGGGGACTTAATACTGACTTATTTACAATGTACATGGGGAGTTTGAGGAAATGAGATTCAGTTATATTTTATACATGTATGTTTGACAGTAGAGCTCTTTAACATGTAGTTTCTACTCTTTCTTGAAATCATTTTTCTCCCTGCTTCTCTAAACTAGTAATATAAATGAGGGAGAAGAAGGAAAATGAAAAACTGACCTATTAAAATTGCAGAACTGTACATTAAATATAGCCCCACGGTAAACATTTTCCTCTAAACAACCATGCCTTTAACTCGTGAACTGAGATTGCACTTTATTACTCAATTTTTTTGTTTCTACAAAGCATTCTATATCAGTGTACATGAATATTGGGAGGAGAAAATTAGAGGTGCTGCAAAAGTGACAACTCCTAGCTGTGGCTATTATTATAGCACCTCAAAATTAAACAACAAAATTTATTTTTTTTATCTTTTATTCTACTCCCCACTCACAATTCCATAGCTTGTTTATGGTTTTCTTATGTGGCCTTAGTGGTTTGCAGATGATTGTTAAATGTACTGCCCTTATTCAGTTCTTTTTTCTCACTGGCATTTAAGTTTTATTTTATTTTATTTTTATTTATTTTTAATCTTCCAGATAATTCAAAGTTCTCCATGCATAATCTATCAGTTTCTAGTGTCCATAATATATATTTCTTAGGGGGCATAATAATGACTATAGCATCTAGTATTTCTCATGAAATATATAATTTCATAGGTAGAGTAGAAAAAGGAAATCATTTTGTGGATCTCATATTTGTATGAGTGCTTTTTCTGTCAAGAGCTCAAATCACAACTCCATTATGAACTCCCAACTCCTTTATGAATTTGCTTGATTCAGGGTAATGCTAAAATCACTTCCCAGACTCTTTGGCCTAATCTGTAAAAAGAGACATCAGGAGACATATATCTCAGATGCTATGGTAAATGATGTGATAATTTTAAAGTACCTAACAAATTTACTTCTTTTGAAGATAGTTTTTATATATTTCTAAATCTCTTACCCATCATAGTAACTTTGAATCCTAAACTATTAGGTGAGTTCCTAATCTTAGAGTAATATTTAATTAGAGTCAGAGGAGTAATTGATCCTGATTTGTACAGGCTTCCCTGGTTGCTCAGCTGGTGAAGAACCCACCTGCCTACGCAGGAGACATGAGAGACATGGTTTAATCCCTGGATCAGGAATATCTGCTGGAGAAGGAAATGGCAACCTACTCTAGTATTCTTGCCTGGGAAATCCCATGCACAGAAGAACCAGGCGGGCTACAGTCATGAAGTCACAAAGAGTCAGACACGAGTGGGCTTGCACACATGTTCACATATATCCTGATTTGTATTAGACAGGTCAAGATCTTTGTATGTGTGTGGGTTTCATTTAATCTAATCCAGCAGTGATTATAGTGATTCTAAGCCAAGTCACTAATATTTTCCAAATGTTGATAAAATGCTAAGTTGTAAGGACTGAGTTTCAAGCATTTCACCAGTATGGATAAGAAAGTCTGCTCCAGATTTCCAGCATTACAAAGCAATTTCGATTTTATAAGACATGTAAAAAATGTGCTGAAATGTGAATAATCTTTAATAATGAGAGCTAATTCTTCAAATAAATAAAACTATGATTTTCCAAGTGATTTTTCATAAAACATGCTTATAACTAAACAAAGGATTATTGAACTATGTGAGTATCAATACCAGGAAATAAAGTAATCTTATAATATGCAACTTAGTACCAGCAGTGTTATTAAACTTGTACAAATATTAAAAAAAAAAAAAACAGGTTTGTAAAATAACATATATAAAGTTATGAAACAAACCTTCAAGTTTTCAAAGCGTTTCAGTTTTGATATAATCATGTATAATCTCTACAAGTCAACATAGGGGATTTAGACATGATTTTGATGTCCTAAATTTAAAAGTGATCCTAAAAATGCTAGTCAGATATAAAGAGTGATAGTCAATTATTATCACATTTATTAAAAAAAAAAAAAGTGTCCTCACAGCAAGTGGAGTTATTGGTACCTACAATTTCTATTGTATCTCTATTGGCTAGAACATTACTATCTGCAAGGGATGGGCCTTGACCTCTGATCTATTTCTTAGTCATCTATACTTTCTGGTGGAATCTTTCTTCTGTTACAACTTGGATTAAAACCTTGCTGAACAACAAAAGAGTTTCAAAATTTGTTTGATGAGAACAATCCACAATGCTCTGATTGTTAGAAATAACTTCATATTTCTCTCCCATTCAATTTTTTTAAAAAATGTGAATAGGGAAGATATTATTAGCTGTGTCCAGTAACTCTCTCATATTTTTAACTTAAAGTTATTAGTCTTTTGCTCCTTTGAATGTCACACTGTGCTCATGCTTAGCCGGGTCTGACTCTTTGCAATACTATGGAATGTAGCCTGCCAGGCTCTTCTGTTCACGGGGTTTCCCAGGCAAGAATATTGGGGTGGGTTGCTATTTTCTTCTCCAGAGGGTTTTCCTGACCAGGAATCAAACCTGTATCTCCCTGTGGCTCTTGCATTGACAACTGGATTCTTTATCATAAGCACACCTGGGAACTGTATATCTGGACCCATACAAAGACTATAAGCTCTTGAATCATTATATGTAGTCAACTGCCTACTTTTTATTGATACACTCATCAATGTTATATTTCTATGTACACATGAAACTTTAAAAATGATTCAGTATAAATTTGTGTATTTATTGGGCATTCCAGGTGGCAATAGTTGTAAAGAAACCTGCCTGCAAATGCAGAAGACTTGAGACTTGGTTTGATCCCTGGGTCAGGAAGGTCCCCTGGAGGAGGAAATGGCAATCCATTCCAGTATTCTTGCCTGGAAATCTCATGGACAGAGGAGTCTGTGTATTTATTAATATTTTCCAAAATAGTGTAGGCTTACATGTTCTTAGAGAAACCAAGTATTACCTTTCATGCATCAGAGAAAAAAAAAAAGGAAAATCAGCTTCAGAAATCTGCATGTGTATGTTTAATTTTGACATTAGAATTTAAATGGTGTACAAATAAAGCAAGTTTTCAAATTCTGTCTTCACATTTGGTACAGCTTGAGGGGATTTAGTAGACTTCTCATTGGCTTATTAGTGGTACTTATGAAACAAGAGCAATTGAAAGAGGAAGGAACAGCTGTTTGGAAAGGCAGAAAAAGAAATTAAAGCAGAAATCCAGGTAAAATATGGGCACTTTGAAAATAATTGCAGTGACATCAAAGAGGTACAATTTAAACATTATTTAAAAATATCTTGCAAACTAGTTTAAAATCCAGGGATCCTGAGTCAATAATGAGTTCATGCATCAGCTCTCCAAATGTAATTGAAATGTGGAGAATGCTGTATAAGTTATTCATTAAAAACTCCATCTCATTTCTGAGTAGGAAAGTAACTCCTTTAAGAGTCAGCACTTTAAAAAAAACACTGGGGGGAGTCAGAAAGGCCATCAGTATTTTGATTCATGACTCAGAATGTCTTGCATGAGGGGATACCTGTCTAATTCAGCAGCTACCTTTAACTGTGGAAGGAAGGCATTTGAAGAAGATAAAAATAAAGATTTCAAAAATACAAAGTAGTGATATTTATTTGCATATTCTTCATATAAAGGAAAGAGATTTAAATACTGTAGCTGCATTCAAATTTTTTAGAAAAATAGATGTTCAACTTTACTCTCTTGCACTATTTCAGCTTCCTTCTTTTTAATCAAAGTCCAACCCAAACTCCACATTTCTTTTATTTATTTATTTATTTTTAAATAAAGTTCTTTTTTTTTTTTTTTTTTTTGCAGGGGAAAATGGACAAAGGAAAGGATCAATGAGGGTGGGAGGGAAATGGGAAGAAAGAAGGGGAGTGATGGTGGGGAGGAGTATATATAATTTCTTAACCAATGGCTTTCTGTTTTTAATCACAAAGAACACTTAAAAAAAAAATAATGTTGAATTCATCCTATATTAGGAGGTTTGTTCTCGAAATGAAAAGTTCAGGAAACAAAAAGTCCAGTTTGGGTGTCCTCATCTTTAGGCACATCTTGGTATTTTGTATTGGTAGGTCTATCTTTACCACAATATATTATTTAGGACAGGATCACATTTGTCACCTCTTCCTCCCTACTACCCAAAGTGATACCAAACCCATAAAATAGTCAATAAACCTTTACAGAGTGAACAAATAAGTCTTTTTTTTTTTTTTTTAAACTCTCCTGAGTGAACTGAATTTTTTGAGGCTCATAAGTAAATATGTTTTGCTCTTTACTTTGTCTATTACAGCCAGATTATATGAGTGGGGTATTAAAGTCTCTCACTATTATTGTATTGCTGCATATTTCTTCTATTATATTAATTAATGTTTGTCTTAGATATATCAATGCTCCAATGTTGGGTGCATTTATATTTATAATTGTTATAACTTCTTTTTGGATTGTTCCTTTAAGTCGTTATGTGTAACCTTCATTGTCTCCTTTTCAAGATCTTTAAAGTCAATTTTATCTGATATGAGTATTGCTACTCCTGTTTTCTTATGGTCCATATTTGCATAGAAAATCTTTTTCCAGGCCTTCATTTTCAGTCAGTATATATCCTGTATTTTAAGGTGGTTCTCTTGTAGACAACATATATAGGGGTCTAGTTTTTGTATCCATTTGACCCATTTTAGTCTTTTGGTTGTCTCTTGTAGACAAGGTATGTAGGGGTCTTGTTTTTGTATCGATTCATCCAGTCTTTGTTGATTAGGGCATTCAGCCCATAAACGTTTAAAGCAATTATTGATAAATAAGATTTACTTTATTGTTTTGGGTTCGAATTTATACACCCTTTTAGTGATTCCTATCTAGAGAATGTCCTTTAGTTTTTGTTGGAGAAATGGTTTAGTGGTGCAAAATTCTCTCAACTTTTGCTTATCTGTGAAGCTTTTGATTTCTCCTTCATATTTGAATGAGATCCTTGCTGGATACAATAATCTAGGCTGTAAGTTATTTTCTTTCATCACTTTAATTACGTCTTGCCATTCCCTCCTGGCTTGGAGAGTTTCTATTGAAAGATCAGCTGTTATCCTTATGGGAATTCCCTTGTGAGTTATTTGATGTTTTTCCCTTGCTGCTTTTAATATTTGTTCTTTATATTGAATCTTTGTTAATTTGATTAATATGTGTCTTGGGGTGTTTGGCCTTGGGTTTATCCTGTTAGGGACTCTCTGGATTTCTTGAACTTGAGTGGTAATTTCCTTCTACATTTTAGGGAAGTTTTCAACTATTATCTCCTCAAGTATTTCCTCATGATCTTTCTTTTTATCTTCTTCTTCTGGAACTCCTATGATTCGAATGTTGTAGCGTTTGATGTTATCCTGGAGGTTTCTGAAATTGTCCTCATTTCTTTTGATGCGTTTTTCTTTTTTCTCGTCTGATTCATTTATTTCTAGGATTCTATCTTCTAATTCACTAATCCTATCTTCTGCCTCTGTTATTCTACTATTTGTTGCCTCCAGGGTGTTTTGGATCTCATTTATTGCATTATTCATTATGTGTTGACTCTTTTTTATTTCTTCTAGGTCCTTGTTAAACCTTTCTTGCATCTTCTCAATCCTTGTCTCCATACTCTTTAACTGTGATTCTATTTTGATTTCGAGATTTTGAATTAATTTCGCTATCATTATTCAGAATTCTTTATCAGGTAGATTCCCTATCTCTTCCTCTTTGGTTTGGTTTGGTGGGCATCTATCCTGTTCCTTTAGCTGCTGGGTATTCTTTTGTCTCTTCATTTTGTTAAAATTGCCAAGTTTAGAGTGTCCTTACTATATTCTGGTAGTTTGTTGAATTCTCTTTATTGAGGTGGTTTACAGGGATGGGCGGGTCATGGTGGAGAGATATGACAGGGTGTGGTCCGCTGGAGAAGGGAATGGTAAACCACTTCAGTATTCTTGCCTTGAGAACCCCATGAACAGTATGAAAAGACAAAATGATAGGATACTGAAAGAGAAACTCCCCAGGTCAGTAAGGGCCCAATATGCTACTGGAGATCAGTGGAGAAATAATTCCAGAAATAATGAAAGGATGGAGCCAAAACAAAAAGAATACCCAGCTGTGGATGTGTCTGGTGATAGAAGCAAAGTCCGATGCTGTAAAGAGCAATATTGCATAGGAACCTGGAATGTCAGGTCCATGAATCAAGGCAAATTAGAAGTGGTCAAACAAGAGATGGCAAGAGTGAATGTTGACATTCTAGGAATTAGCGAACTAAAATGGACTGGAATGGGTGAATTTAACTCAGATGACCATTATATTTACTACTGTGGGCAGGAATCCCTCAGAAGAAATGGAGTGGCCATCATGGTCAACAAAAGAGTCCAAAATGCAGTACTTGGATGCAATCTCAAAAATGACAGAATGATTTCTGTTCGTTTCCAAGGCAAACCATTCAATGTCACAGTAATCCAAATCTATGCCCCAACCAGTAACGCGGAAGAAGCTGAAGTTGAAAGGTTCTATGAAGACCTACAAGACATTTTAGAACTAACACCCAAAAAAGATGTCCTTTTCATTATAGGGGACTGGAATGCAAAAGTAGGAAGTCAAGAAACACCTGGAGTAACAGGCAAATTTGGCCTTGGAACACGGAATGAAGCAGGGCAAAGACTAATAGAGTTTTGCCAAGAAAATGCACTGGTCATAGCAAATACCCTCTTCCAACAACACAAGAGAAGACTCTATACATGGACATCACCAGATGGTCAACACCGAAATCAGATCGATTATATTCTTTGCAGCCAAAGATGGAGAAGCTCTATACAATCAGCAAAAACAAGACCAGGAGCTGACTGTGGCTCAGACCATGAACTCCTTATTGCCAAATTCAGACTGAAATTGAAGAAAGTAGAGAAAACTACTAGACCATTCAGGTATGACCTAAATCAAATCCCTTATGATTATACAGTGGAAGTGAGAAATAGATTTAAGGGCCTAGATATGATAGATAGAGTGCCTGATGAACTATGGAATGAGGTTCGTGACATTGTACAGGAGACAGGGATCAAGACCATCCCCATGGAAAAGAAATGCAAAAAAGCAAAATGGCCGTCTGGGGAGGCCTTACGAATAGCTGTGAAAAGAAGAGAAGCGAAAAGCAAAGGAGAAAAGGAAAGATATAAACATCTGAATGCAGAGTTCCAAAGAATAGCAAGAAGAGATAAGAAAGCCTTCTTCAGTGATCAATGCAAAGAAATAGAGGAAAACAACAGAATGGGAAAGACTAGGGATCTCTTCAAGAAAATCAGAGATACCAAAGGAACATTTCATGCAAAGATGGGCACGATAAAGGACAGAGATGGTGTGGACCTAACAGAAGCAGAAGATATTAAGAAGAGGTGGCAAGAATACACAGAAGAACTGTACAAAAAAGAGCTTCAAGACCTAGATAATCATGATGATGTGATCACTGACCTAGAGCCAGACATCTTGGAATGTGAAGTCAAATGGGCCTTAGAAAGCATCACTACGAACAAAGCTAGTGGAGGTGATGGAATTCCAGTGGAGCTATTCCAAGTCCTGAATGATGATGCTGTGAAAGTGCTACACTCAAAATGCCAGCAAATTTGGAAAACTCAGCAGTGGCCACAAGATTGGAAAAGGTCAGTTTTCATCCCAATTCCAAAGAAAGGCAATGCCAAGGAGTGCTCAAACTACCGCACAATTGCACTCATCTCACACGCTAGTAAAGTAATGCTCAAAATTCTCCAAGCCAGGCTTCAGCAATATGTGAACCGTGAACTTCCTGATGTTCAAGCTGGTTTTAGAAAAGGCAGAGGAACCAGAGATCAAATTGCCAACATCCGCTGGATCATGGAAAAAGCAAGAGAGTTCCAGAAAAACATCTATTTCTGCTTTATTGACTATGCCAAAGCCTTTGACTGTGTGGATCACAATAAACTATGGAAAATTCTGAAAGAGATGGGAATACCAGACCACCTGATCTGCCTCTTAAGAAATCTGTATGCAGGTCAGGAAGCAACAGTTAGAACTGGTCATGGAACAACAGACTGGTTCCAAATAGGAAAAGGAGTACATCAAGGCTGCATATTGTCACCATGTTTATTTAACTTATATGCAGAGTACATCATGAGAAATGCTGGACTGGAAGAAACAGAAGTTGGAATCAAGATTGCCGGGAGAAATATCAATAACCTCAGATATGCAGATGACACCACTCTTATGGCAGAAAGTGAAGCGGGGCTAAAAAGCCTCTTGATGAAAGTGAAAGTGGAGAGTGAAAAGGTTGGCTTAAAGCTCAACATTCAGAAAACGAAGATCATGGCATCTGGTCCCATCACTGCATGGGAAATAGATGGGGAAACAGTGGAAACAGTGTCAGACTTTGTTTTTCTGGGCTCCAAAATCACTGCAGATGGTGACTGCAGCCATGAAATTAAAAGACGCTTACTCCTTGGAAGGAAAGTTATGACCAACCTAGATAGCATATTCAAAAGCAGAGACATTACTTTACCAACAAAGGTTCGCCTAGTCAAGGCTATGGTCTTTCCTGTGGTCATGTATGGATGTGAGAGCTGGACTGTGAAGAAGGCTGAGCGCCGAAGAATTGATGCTTTTGAACTGTGGTGTTGGAGAAGACTCTTGAGACTCCCTTGGACTGCAAGAAGATCCAACCAGTCCATTCTGAAGGAGATCAATCCTGGAATTTCTTTAGAAGGAATGATGCTAAAGCTGAAACTCCAATATTTTGGCCACCTCATGCGAAGAGTTGACTCATTGGAGAAGACTCTGATGCTGGGAGGGATTGAGGGCAGGAGGAGAAGGGGACGACAGAGGATGAGATGGCTGGATGGCATCACTGACTTGATGGATGCGAGTCTGAGTGACCTCCGGGAGCTGGTGATGGACAGGGAGGCCTGGCGTGCTGCGGTTCATGGGGTCGCAAAGAGTCAGACACGACTGAGCGACTGATCTGATCTGATCTGACAGGTCTTTTCAATATCTGATCTCTGCCTTGTTACAGAGGGGGTGGAGATGAACACCCAAATCTAAACCGGCCATGTTCACGCACTCGGATAATCCTCAGAAACACAGACTTGGTTGAGTCTGTGTTTTATGCCCTTCCCAGATTCCGAGTAGCGCAGGTGATGAAATGTTCAGCGAGCGCAGCTGCTGCGACTTATCGCCTCCCCGCTGCTCAGTTTTCTGGGTATACAAACAGCGCACTTTCTCAGGCAGATGTTGACCATCCAGAGCCCCAAGAAGTGTGAGTCAGCACAGAAACCTACTCACAGTTCCGTTAGACAGTGTCTCTCTAGGGCTGTGATTGCCCGCCTCCGGCCCTGGCTGCCTGTCACCGGAGTGGGACAGCCTGCAGCCGGCCAACTCTATGCAGCCCTTTGTTCCGTAGGTAGTCCTGGTGATGTCTTAAGTTAGGGCTGGCTTTTGATGTAGTAGATAACCGACAGTCTGGTTATTTCACTCAGATAGCGCCCGAGATAGCCAGGCCAAATCCTTTCTCAAAGCAATGCAGGCCTCGCCGCTCCTCCTAGCCCAGCCCCCGCTTGCCAATAGCAAATGCTGGTGTCCGCGCCACTTCTCCGCAAAAGGAGTTACCGCAGGGCTCGTTTTCTCGTTTTGAAGACAATGAGTTGTCTTTCTAAGTGCCTGATGTCCTCTGCCAGCATTCAGAAGTTGTTTTATCGAGTTTATTCAGCATTCAAATGTTCTTTTAATGGATTTGTGGAGGAGAAAGTATTCTCCCCATCTTACTCGTCCGCCATCTTAGCTCCTCCCAAAAATAAAGTTCTTAAATTGAGTCCAAACTCCACATTTCTGGGACACAAATTCTGCTATTTAATGACTAAATTCTTTAAGGCTATTACTTCTCTGGACTTAAAACATCCTTACTCTATGCCCAGCAGACTGAAACAACTTTAATTATGTGATATGCCATCAAAAAAGCAATCAAGTTGACTTTCTCTGTGATGTTTGGATCTCCCAAAATATCTTTATTACAATAAAGTATTACAGTACATTTTAACACTGAAGTAAGTAAGGGTAAGATAGGAAGTAAGACTCTTAACATTTGTTTATAAAAATGTCAGTACAAGTGGAATATGGAAAACTTTCTTCAAATAAAATTTACTTTCTACAATATTCTGTTTGAAGATCAGTTTCTGTATATCCTCTTCAGCAAAGCAAGCATTTAAAATTATTTCCACGCAGATGGAGAATCACTCGTTTCTTTGTTCATTGAGTTTCAAAATCTGAAAGATGATGAATAATCTAATTAAGAGGCAACAATAGAAAAAAAAAAATCCTTCTTAATGCTTGTTATCTGTATAGTAAGAAGTCCAAGTTTAGTTTAAGTAGTGCCTATTCTATACTCTTCAAGTGAGAAACTGTTCTGCACAGCTCTCACATTGATAGAAAATTACAGCTTATTGAAAATCAAATAAATGAGAGCAATGTCTGGGAGAAATAGCATTGAATCCTTCTTTTTAAAACCTACAACAGCCAATCTAGCTTCCCAGGATAGGGTTTCCATTTGGGGTTGAATTCAAGCCCAATGTAGTCATATTTTCCCCCTTGCAGGCCATAATTTTCATCTATTTTCCACAGAAACTAAAGAATGAATTTTGGTAGAGAAGAATATTCAATCATTTTGAACTTTCCATGATCAAATATCATGTCAAATTTATTTCATGTAAAGGAAAATTTAGTAGATATAAGACTTAAACCAGCAAAAGATGATGTTCAAGTAGGGTGCCTGAAATCAGAGGGAAGCTGAAAGTGTCTTCTATCTTGGGGTACAAGGAAGGCACAGATTCTGAGAGGACAGAGATTAAAAATGTGTATCATCAGAAATTGTTCAATTTCATTTCTGGATATGATAGACTAAGCATCCTTTATCGATTCTATCCAAGCAAAGAGATCCTGATGCATTAAGAAGCATTTTAGAGCTCTAAACTGGAAGTAGTAGCAGGAAATTAAAGAAGGGTACCAGCAGTAACTTTTTTAAGTTGCCAAAAGTAGCTAAATAATGAGTTTGCCATTTATTTTTATTGAATGCCTCTTAATCAGAATGCAGCATGAAACCTGGAAGTGAGCAACAATGAACAATCATAGAGATAGAATTTCCCTAATTCTAAATCAAGGAGTTAAGCAAGAAATTCTTGACTCTCAGCAACAGTGTGGGATTTTCCTCCCTCCCACCTTTTATTTCACTATATTCTCTCACATTCCAGCTTTCAGTTAAATGTCAAGTAATAGTGACATGTCAGGTAGTGAGGTAGGGCACAAGAACCAAAACTCTGAGAGTGGGGAGCTTTTTTACAATCAGCAAATCCACTCCAATCCATCACTTCAAAAAAAAAAAAAAAAAAAAAACCTTTGTTCTTGTCCTTTTGTATTTATAAAAGGGAGTCACAAGGAGTCATAAAGTACTTAGGAGATCACATTGAGGGATAAGCTTAAGAAATTGAGCCCATGAAGTTGTGTATAAAACACTGGATTCATCCAAACTTTCATATGCATTGATATTATCTTAACAACCATAATAAATACTGTGATAACTGACCAACATTAATGACCCAGGGTGAACACAGATGGTGTGAAACCAGGGCAGATCTGAAAATCAATGCAAAAAATATGAAAAATAAACTTATATTGAAATCACAGCTCATATAAGGGTGGTAAAAACTTTTGACTTGAAGTAACTCAACATCCCATTGCATAATAATCAGTGTCCAGAATATAGTCCAAAATTGCTCAGCAAAATTTCAGCTAAGATGGGAATAGACAATCAGCTGGCTCAGTAATGAAATGGCACCAATATTGTAACTTTAGGACAAAGTGTTTAGCTATTACAGAAATGCTCTAACAGTCACTGACACTTGAAAAAGTGAACACATTCAACATATCAACAAAGAAACAAAGACTATAAGAAAGAACAAAATAGAAATTTTAGAAGAGAGAGTATAATGATAGGTATGAAAACTTTGCTAAGACAAATGGTAAAATAAAAATGGTAGAATAAAGACTGAACTTGAAAATATGACAATAGAAATAATTCCATATAAGCAATAAAGATAAAAATTAAAGAAATGAGCAGAGCTCTAGGAATCTATGAGACAAACACAAAACTTCTGATACTTGTGTTAGCAGAGTTTTCAGAAGAAAAGGAGAAAGAGAGCCATGATTAAAATGTACTTGAAGAAATAATGAGCTTGAAGAAATGTACTTGAATGTACTTAAATGTACTTGAAGAAATAAAACAATGAGTAAATGTAAGCTCTGGGAGTTGGTGATGGACAGGGAAGCCTAGCGTGCTGCAGTCCATGGAATTGTAAAGAGTCAGATATGACTGAAAGACTGAACTGAAGAAATAATAGCTAAAAATGTGCAAAGTTTAGCAAAAGATATAAATCTATATTGTTGTTGTTCAGTTGGTAAGTTGTGTTCAACTCTTTGGGACCCTGAGAACTGTAGCACACCAAGCTACTCTGTCCTCCACTACCTCTCAGTTCAGGTCAGTTCAGTCACTCAGTCGTGTCTGACTCTTTGCAGTCCCATGGACTGCAGCATGCCAGGCCTCCCTATCCATCACCAACTCCCAGAGCTTGTCCAAACTCATGTCCATTGTGTCGTTCGTGCCATCCAACCGTCTTACCCTTTGTTGTCCCCTTCTTCTGAATTCAATATTTCCCAGCAACAGGATCTTTTCCAATGAGTCAGTCTTTCACATCAGGTGGCCAAAGTACTGGAGCTTCAGCTTCGGCATCAGTCCTTCCAATGCATACTCAGGATTGATTTCCTTTAGGATTGACTGGCTTGATCTCCTTGCAGTCCAAGGTACTCTCAAGAGTCTTCTTTAACACCACAGTTCAAAAGCATCAATTCTTCAGTACTCGGCTTTCTTTATGGTCCAACTCTCACATCCATACAAGACTGTTGGAAAAACCGTAGCTTTGACTAGATGGACCTTTGTCAACAAAGTAATGTCTCTGCTTTTTAATATGCTGTCTAGGAAATCAGATTTAGAAAAAAAAAGAAAAAGGGAGGAAAAAGGAGGAAAGGCACAGAAAATTAGTTGCAAGTGCATGATAGGTATCATTCATCATGCTGAGATACTGATGTCCAATAAAAATATAAGAAACATATGCACATTTAAGTTTTTTGTACCTACATTAAATGAGTGACAGAAACAAAGTTCACTTAAATAACATATAATACATATATCCAATTTTATTACTGCTTATTCATATATCTATAACAGATACCTATTCTAATAGAATATTAATTACTCCAATATATTCAAAATATTGTTTCAATGTTTAATAAAGATAAAAGTATTTATGATGCTTTACATTGTTTTCTTAGTACAAAGTTTATTTGTACTATTTGAAATCTTTACATATTTTAAGTTTTATACTAAATTTTCATCAGAATACATTATTTGTTTTCATATTTTATAAAATTGAATATTAAAAATGTAGATTAACATGCTCAAGTTCTTCTGAGCACACTTAGTTTTTAGTAACTTAATTGATTAACAGCTTATACATTTAAATTTAATTTTAAATAAAATTTAGTCCTTAGGTCACACTAATACAAATTGGATATATGTATTATATGTTATATGTTATAAATTAATTGATTAACAGTTTATACATTTAAATTTAAATTTTAAATAAAATTCAGTCCTTAGGACACACTAATGTAATGGTTTTCATCTTGGACACAATAGTTCTAGTACTAAATTTAAATTGGTTAAATAAATATATACATATTTCATTTTCAGTAGGTTACTTTCCCTTTAGAAATGCCTCAGCTTTTGTTTTTAATTTAATTTTATTTTATTTTTTAACTTTATGATATTGTATTGGTTTTGCCATATATCAACATGAGTTTGCCTCAGGTATACACGTGTTCCCCATCCTGAACCCTCCTCCCTCCTCCCTCCCCATACCATCCCTCTGGGTTGTCCCAATGCACCAGCCCCAAGCATCCAGTATTGTGCATCAAACCTCGACTGGAGACTCATTTCGTATATGATATTATACATGTTTCAATGCCATTCTCCCAAATCATCCCACCCTCTCCCTCTCCCACAGAATCCAATACATCAGTGTCTCTTTTGCAGTCTCGTATACAGGGTTATTGTTACAATCTTTCTAAATTTCAAGATGTGCATCAGCAGATGAATGGATAAGAAAGCTGTGGTACATATACACAATGGAGTATTCAGTTCAGTTCTGTTCAGTTCAGTCACTCACTCGTGTCTGACTCTTTGTGACCCCATGAAATCGCAGCACGCCAGGCCTCCCTGTCCATCACCAACTCCCGGAGTTCACTCAGACTCATGTCCATCTAGTCAGTGATGCCATCCAGCCATCTCATCCTCTGTCGTCCCCCTTCTCCTGCCCCCAATCCCTCCCAACATCAGAGGTCTTTTCCAATGAGTCAGCTCTTTGCAAGAGGTGGCCAAAGTACTGGAGTTTCAGCCTCAGCATCATTCCCTCCAAAGAAATCCCAGGGCTGATCTCCTTCAGAATGGACTGGTTGGATCTCCTTGCAGGCCAAGGGAGTATTACTCAGCCATTAAAAAGAATACATTTGAACCAGTTCTAATGAGATGGATGAAACTGGAGTCTATTATACAAAGTGAAGTAAGCCAAAAAGAAAAACACCAATACAGTATGCCTCAGCTTTTTACAAATTTTATATCAAAACCGTTTTTGTCCTACTGAAGTTTACTCCTTTAAATATTTGTGCTTTGAATGTAACAAAAACAGGAAAAGTGACCATTGTTCAAAATTTCATTTTTTGTGGCAATACTTTAAAACTCTCTGTCTGCCATGCTGGTATTTGACAGACTATCACCCAGCATGGTTTATTAACTGTGTTAGCCTTGACTCTATCTTATACAGAGCATTCACCCCTTTGATATATATGCTTTATTGTAACACAAAATAAAATAAGAATTTGTGGTTAGTTATTATTTGAACTGGTTAAAATTCTCTATTCTCAATATATTATGATGGTGTAATTGCATAGTATAAAATCAGCACACTGATTTAATTTTCTACAAAGAGCAGATGCCATGACAAAACTCTCCTCATATTTGAGCAGCCCTAGGCATGAAAAACCTATTCCAATACTTTTGCCTGGAAAATCCCATGGACAGAGGAGCCTGGTAGGCTCCAGTCCATGGGGTCACTAAGAATTGGACATGACTGAGCAACTTCACTTTCATGTTTCACTTTCATGCATTGGAGATGGCAACCCACTCCAGTATTCTTGCCTGGAGAGTCCCAGGGACAGAGGAGCCTAGTGAGCTGTTGTCTATGGGGTCGCACAGAGTTGGATATGACTGAAGCGACTTAGCAGCAGCAGCAGCAGCAGCAGCAGCACCAGGCATGAAGAAAAGAAAATATCATCAGCAAAAGATAGCTTCATGGATAAACAGAAAAGTGGGCAATTTTTTTTGTAATATAAATTATCTACTTTGCATTTTTGTGCTTAACTTCAGTCTTTCAATATCCTAAGGATCTTAATTTCCCATTATGCCCCAAGATCTCAGAAGCAATTTACATAATAATTCATATGAGTATAATTATTGAAATGGAGAGATTAGGAAACAAATTTTATGGGAAATTACTAATGAATAAAATATTTCAAATTTTGACAAATATCCATGTATTTTGTAACACACATAAAAGCACATATCCATCACCTTATGGGGCTTCCCCAATGGCTCAAGCAGTAAAGAATCTGCCTGCCATGCAGAAAACACAGGAGACACAAGTTCAATCCCTGAGACAGGAAGACCCCCTAGAGGAGGGAATTGTAACCCATTCCAGTATTCTTGCCTGGAACATCCCGTGGACAGAGGAGCCTGGCAGGCTACAGTCCATGGGGACCCAAAGAGTATGACGTGACTGAGAACACACATGCATTTGATTATCACCTTATGAGGATACACTTGTTGTCATCCATTAGCAAGCAGATTTGGAGTTGGCCAAATTTATCATTTTAAAAGTGGAAAAGTTTGAATGCATTGTTCATAGAAATACAAAAAAGCTTAATTTTCATTTGTATATAAATCCTTTTTATATCAGCTTATTCAAAATTATGCTATATTGGGGCTGTTTGTTCTAAATGAACCAGACTTTTTTAGTCTTTGCAACTTGAAATTAGGATGATGGTAGGCCAGCACTGCTACATCTAACTGGTGAACATAAGACAAAAACTTTCTGAGAATGGAAAATGTTGTGAAATTTGAAAAGAATGTCAAAATCATAAGACAAGAAGCAAATTCCACAAGAGTGTGTTTGAGCCTCAGAATAAAATGAAGCCTGAATCCAGTCTCTCCTGAATTTTTTAGTTATGTGAACCATGTTTTCCACCATCTAAGTTAGCCTTTGCTGGGTTTTCTGCCATTTACCATGAATAAGTAATGATTCTTACCAGTTCCCCACCACACAAATATGATTTATTTTTCTTTAGTGTCTTCTTTCTATATGTTAGACGTAAGAATGTCCAATATTTGTGAGACTTAATTCACACTATTGATTTTTTAGCTTATTTAGCAAATAGCTTTGAAAGGGAAGTTTGGATCATTAGGAACAAAATTCAAAACTGTTTCTTTAATATTTGAACCTTTCTTCTGGTGATGGTAAGATGCTTTTTTAGAATTCACCAGATTTACCAGCAGTCCAGTTAGCACTGTTTTTTGCACTAGTGTTACATAAAAAGAAATTAGTAAAATAAAAGATGATAATAATGTTTTACATAACATTTTATTAACTCTTTATATGTTAATGTGTTAATAAAGGGAAAACTGGATTCTTTAGATTTTTATGTTTCATCATTATAGAAAAAGAGATATTTCCTTCTCACTAAATACTTACCAACATTTTTTTAAATGATAATGTACTTCAACAGCAGTGCCATGACTTCAGTATATTCAACAAATTTCTCCTATGTTTTTTTCTTAGTAATGGCTACCACCAACTGGATTGGTATATTTAACTCATATTTCTAACTTATGTATGCATAAAATCAGAAAATATATATAGGGACTTCCCTGGTAGTCCAGTGGTTAAGACAACATTTTCACTGCAGAAGGTTCAGGGTCGATCCCTGGTCAGAAACTAAGCTCCCACATGCAGAACAGTGTGGCCAGAAAACCTATTTTTTGTTTTAAGTTAAAACAAACAGAAGGAAAAAAGAAGGCATATAATTTAATGGTGTACATTTTTTTTTCCATTTCTTTAAAGCAAGAAAATGAGATAAATTAGCTAAAGTACTTTTTCTCAACCATGTGTATTTTGCTAAAATTGTCTTTAGTTTTCTTAAGAATGAGAGTAATTAGACTATTTGATGATAGAATGAGAAATATATTCTAGTTGGAAATATCAAAAAATGATACATTATTAATATATAATCTATTGCCAACAAAGTGAAAGTCACTCATCTGTGTCTGACTCTTTGGGATCCTGTGGACTATACAGTCCATGGAATTCTCCAGGCCAGAATACTAGAGTGGGTAGCCTTTCCCTTCTCCAGGGGATCTTCCTAACAACGGGATCAAAGCCAGATCTCCCACACTGCAGGAGGATTCTTTTCCAGCTGAGCCACAAGGGAAGCCCAAGAATACTGGAGTAGGTAGCCTATCCCTTCTACAGAGGATCTTCCCGACCCAGGATCTCCTGTATTGCAGGCGGATTCTTTATCAACTGAGCTATCAGGGAAGCCCTCTATTACGAACAAAGGCCCTATTCATATATTTTTCTACTTTTATGTTAATTAATATGTCAGTTAGTCATATGTATTTTTAAGGAATAATTTTTGTGAACAGTGCTGCCAAATGTTAAATTCAGCTTTATATATACCAACCCCTCCCTATAAACTGAGTGGAGCTATCTACTGGTTAAAAACGATAACAATCAAATGATGTCCTGATACAATTAAATGATGTCTTGATACAGAAAAATAACTGATTAATTATACACAATGAAATCATGCTATGTCAATAATGAGAAAGAGGGGTAATGAAGAAAGATATGGGATTAAAAGAGCTTATTTCTAATTGAATCTACACTTCCATTGTGAATCACCCAATGTGGTCTGATCATAGTCACTAATGTACATCAGCTAATAGAATATTCATTACCTAGATCATGACCAACAGCTAAGCGTGGGGAAAGAGATTACTACAATGTCACATATGTAGTTAAGTCACTTCCATCCAGAACACATTGGCCACACTATTGCTATTCAGCCCTTTGCAACTACTAGGGACTAAAGAATATTTTGCAAGTAGAACAAATGAGCACTTCATAATTTGAAGAAAATTTACAGATCCTGGTAACTTTTAAAGAATCTAACTTTTTAAAACAAAAAAGTTAGATTTTAGGAAGTGTGAATAAATAAGTTGAGCTCAGTTTTCATAGAAATATACGTTTTTCTTATTAAATATTAATTTTGAATATGCAATATTTTGAATATTATATTGTAGTATCATAGCAAAATATTGGTCTCCTCGCAACCCAGTTAATAGAAATTATGTATTCCTGATGTGGCTTCATCAAAGACCATAAAGTGGGAAAAATAAAGAATAATCCATTGCAGTGCAACTCTAAAGAGTCTGTATATGGCAAACAAAGATTGAGTTGTTTAAAAACATATGGGGTCCAAGCCTGGGGATATGGAACTTGGTGCTGGGGAGGCTGCTCTGTATCCTTCAACATTCCTGCTCATGAGCAGCATATTCAGCCCCCAGGAATTCTCCTCCACTTGTGTTCAACCTCCCCTGGCAGTTGAGTGCTGATTGAAGCCAGGATAGGCATGAGCCCATGTGGCTGATGACACTGCTTCTGAATACAAGGAAGATGTGAATGGTGGAAATTCTTTGAAATGAAAAAAGACAAATGATCTTTTCTTTATGTTTGAATTTCTGGTTCCAGAAATACAATTTATTTCAATATTTAAGGCAGTTTCACATAGAATATGAGGAGCATTTTGTAGAGTCAAACAATTCTTGTCAATCTTTAATTTGACTGTGTGTATTTGTTGGCAAACCATACATGAAGCCTAATACTCTTTCTTTTATTACTATATGGACCCATGTATTATTTTTAAGAGAGTGAAAATTGTGATGCAAATGGTAAGTTTTGTGTGATGGAATTAAATTATTGGGTTGGCCATAATATCTTACAGAAAAACACAAATTAACTTTTTGGCCAACCCAATATTTGAGGTATTTACAGACTCATTTCCAATGTTTGCCCAGTCTCTAAGTCTTCTCCAACTTTTTTATGACCCTATGGAACTGTAACCTGCCAGGTTCTTCTGTCCATGGGATTTCCCAGAAAAAAAATACTGGAGTGGGTTGCCATTTCTTTCTCCATCTCAATGTTTGAAGAGAATAAATAACACATTGTTTACAATACTTGCTTATTTTCCTCAGAGAGCAGATTATCCACAGTGATTCATAAAGGTCATTGTGCTGCACTGTGCTTAGCCACTCAGTAGTGTCTGACTCTTGTGACCCCATGGACTGTAGCCCACCAGGTTCCTCTGTCCATGGGGATTCCCAGGCAAGGATACCTGAGTGGGTTGCCAAGCCCTCCTCCAAGGGGATCTTCCCAACCCAGGAATTGAAACCAGGTCTCCCACATTGCAGGTGGGTTGTTTACCACTGAGCCACCAGGGAAGCCCAAGAATACTGGAGTGCATAACCTATCCCTTCTCCAGGGGAATTTCCCAAACCAGGAATCAAACCAAGGTTTCCTGAATAGAAGGTGGATTTTTTTGCCAGCTAAGCTACCCAGGAAGACCAAAGGTCATAGTACTTGCCATTATTTTCAATAAACCATATCTAAAGTATTGGTTATAACATTTGCAATTTTGCTAAAAAGAATGTAAAGAAGCCATTTGATATGACAGCAGAGTGTACTAGTTTTCTTATATTTTTACTTAACTCATAGCTCAGTTGGTAAAGAATCTGCCTGCAATGCAGGAGACTCCAGTTTGATTCCTGGGTCGGGAAGATCCGCTGGAGAAGAGTTGGGCTACCCACTCCAGTGTTCTTGGGCTTCCCTTATGGCTCAGCTGGTAAAAATACACCTGCAATGTGGAAGACCTGGGTTTGATCCCTGGGTTTGGAAGATTCCCCTGGAAAAGGGAAAGGCTACCCACCCCAGTATTCTGGCCTGGAGAATTCCATGGACTGTATAGTCCATGACGTCGCAAAGAGTCAGACACGATTGAGAAACTTTCACTTTATTAGGTTACTAATCCAAACTTTAACAGTATTCAGGATAAACACATACAGATATATTCAAAAAGACTTAAAAATAATTAAATGTTTTGTCTTTGAGACTTTGCTTATTTTACTCATAAAACTAAAGCTTTACACACATTTTTCAATTGTGCCAATATGAAAATAGTTTTGAAACAGGATGCTAGAATATAGTACACTGAATGATTTATGAGCTAAATTTATGTCTTTAAACATTAGATTTATGGTGTAAATTCAGATGTACATCTTCATGTATTCCTTCCTGGACTCCACAATGTTTAATGACAGGCCTAAAGAAAGTGTAATATTCTATTATGTTAATTTTTTAAGAAAGGAGAAATTAATATATATCAAGATGATAGTTGTGCAAAGGAAATGTGATTCAAATGGGATTTAGACAATAGTTTAGAAGACAGAGATAACTTAGGAAAAAGAAATAACAAAATCATGAAATTAGAAGCAACCAGAAATATCCACAGGATTTAAAGAAGTCACCTAGCTTAGGAATTCCTTGTTGATGAACAATGGAACAGAAACGTACAACTTTTCAAAGGAGTTTTTAAAAGACAGGCAGTGGAGTTCAGCATTGAGGTAGTGGTATTACATACAGAAATACAAATATTAACTTGGAATCTTGAAAGCATGGATTTCTATACACATCTTAGCAAGAATACACAGAAGAATGACAAAAAGAGCAAGACCCAGATAAAGATGATGTGATCACTGACCTAGAGCCAGACAGGAGTGAAGTCAAATGGCCAGAAAGCATCACACAAACAAAGTAGTGGAGGGATGGAATCAGTGGAGTATCCAAATCCTGAATGATGATGTGTGAAGTGACCCAAATGCCAGAAAGAAAACCAGCAGTGGACAAGAGGAAAAGGTCAGTTTCATCCAGTCCAGAAAGGAGAGGAGTGCCACCACCGCACATGCACCACTCACCGAGAGTGCAAAATTCAGCCAGGCTCAGATAGTGAACCGTGAACTTCCTGACGTTCAAGTGGAAGGAGAGGAAAGAGAAGCCGGAGGAGGAGAGAGCCTGTAGCCAAGGAGGACACAAAAAGGGAGAGAGGACCTGATCTGCCAGATGGGAAGGGAGGGATGAGGGGCGGGTAGGAGAGAGAGAGGAGGAGAAGGAGAGGCACTCAGAGAGATGACACCACGGAGAAGGAAGAGGGGAAAGGGAGGAGGGAGAGGAAAAGGGAGGGGCAGGGGAGATGGGGAAGGAGATTGGATGAGAGGTGACTGCAGAGCGCCGGGAGGACCAGAGAGGAGACCAGGGGTAAGGAGTGTGGGAGGAGAGTGAGGAAGAAGGGGGAGGATGGAGTGGGAAGAGAGAGTGAGGAGAAGATGGAGAGAGGGGATGGTGAAAGGCGGAAGAGTGAAGGAGAAGAGAGTGGGAGGGAGAGGGAGGAGGAGAGGGGACGAGAGGAGAGGGGGAGGACACTGCGAGGAGGAGGAGGACCGGGAGCGGTGATGGATAGGGAGGTGGCGTGCTGCGATCATGGGGTCGAGAGGGCGGAGCGACTGATGATCTGATCTGATTATGTTTTTGCAAAGACTGGTTTGACTCTTTTTCTTCCCCAAAAAAAACTGGAAAAAAAATAATAATCCACCTTATCTACTATCTTTTAAACTCCTTTGAAATCAAGGATGTTTACCTTACTGACATTTTATCCTCTAGTTTGTCTCTCAGTGCTCTCCATTTGGTAATTACTAAATGAATTGTCATTAAATAATAATCATAGGGACTTCTCAGGTGGTGCTAGTGGTAAATAATCTACCTCCGATGCAGGAAACATAAGACAGGCAGGTTCAGTCCCTTGATTGGGAAGATCCCCTTGAGTAGGAAGTGATAATCACTCCAGTATTTTTGCCTGGAAAATTCTGTGGACAGAGGAGCCTGGTGGGTTACAATCCATGGGGCTGCAAAAGTTGACACAATTGAACATGCACACATACATGATAATCATAGTTGTTGAAAGACAATTTTAATATTTTAATATTAATCCTGCCTGGGATTTCTTATAAGTGAGGAGCAATTCTTTCAGTATGCAGAGCAGATTTATTCAATCTCCAACTGAAGAATATTTGAGTTGTTCCCAATTTTGAATGATTATAAATAGAACTTTCATGTGTTGAATAGTGTCCTCCAAAAATTCATGTTCACTGAGAAACTGTAAATGTGACCTTATTTGAAAAGAGGGCTTTTGTATTATGTAATCAAGATAAATGAGGTCATGCTGGATTATGGTAGAGTTCCACATCTAATGAATGGTTTCTATGTTGGGGTGGGGGATTTATATATGCAGAGACACAAAAGACTGAAGGGACACAAGGTCATGTGACAACAGATACAAAAGTTAGAGTGACACAGCTACAAGCCAAGGAAAGCAAAGGACTGTTGGCAACCAGCAGAAGCTAGGAGACAGGAAGGATTCTTTCCTGGAACCTACAAAGGAGGACTTCTAGTCTATTGAACAATGAGAAAGCACATTTCTGCTGTTTTAATCCACCTAGTTTATAGTAATTTATTACAGGAACCCTATAAATCTGCAACATAGCTTCTGCCTTAGGTCATATAATCATGTATTTAACTTTTGTAGACATTGTCAAATCAGGTCTTATTTAGCATTTGCACACACACACACAAAAAAAGAATTGAAAGTTTTTCTTTATTCTGTGCAACTCTTAGTTTTATCACCTTTTCAATTTTAGTAATTGTTATGGATATGTCTCTTTTTTTGGTGGGGGGGGGGTGTTAGTTCTAAAAGGTCTTGTAGGTCTTCATAGAACCGTTCAACTTTAGCTTCTTCAGCGTTACTGGTTGGGGCATAGACCTGGATTACTGTGACATTGAATGGTTTGCCTTGGAAACGAACAGAGATCATTCTGTCGTTTTTGAGATTGCATCCAAGTACTGCATTTTGGACTCTTTTGTTGACCATGATGGCCACTCCAATTCTTCTGAGGTATTACTGCCCACAGTAATAGATATAATGGTCCTCTGAGTTAAATTCACCCATTCCAGTCCATTTGAGTTTGCTAATTCCTAGAATGTCAACATTCACTCTTGCCATCTCTTGTTTGACCACTTCCAATTTGCCTTGATTCATGGACCTGACATTCCAGGATCCTATGCAATATTGTTCTTTACAGCATCGGACTTTGCTTCTATCACCAGACACATCTACAGCTGGGTATTCTTTCTGCTTTGGTTCCATCCCTTCTTTTTTTCTGGAGTTGTTTCTCCACTGATCTCCAGTAGCATATTGGGCCCCTACTGACCTGGGGAGTTTCTCTTTCAGTATCCTATCATTTTGCCTTTTCATACTGTTCATGGGGTTCTCAAGACAAGCATACTGAAGTGGTTTGCCATTCCCTTCTCCAGCGGACCACACCCTGTCAGATCTCTCCACCAACACCCGCCCATCCTGGGTTGCCCCACGGGCATGGCTTAATTTCATTGAGTTAGACAAGGCTGTGGTCCTGGTGTGATCAGAAACACCTGGAGTAACAGGAAAATTTGGCCTTGGAATATGGAATGAAGCAGGGCAAAGACTAACAGAATTTTGCCAACAAAATGCACTGGTCATAGCAAATACCCTCTTCCAACAACACAAGAGAAGACTCTATACATGGACATCACCAGATGGTCAACACCGAAATCAGATCGATTATATTCTTTGCAGCCAAAGATGGAGAAGCTCTATACAATCAGCAAAAACAAAACCAGAAGCTGACTGTGGCTCGGACCATGAACTCCTTATTGCCAAATTCAGACTGAAATTGAAGAAAGTAGGGAAAACCACTAGACCATTCAGGTATGACCTAAATTAAATCCCTTATGATTATACAGTGGAAGTGAGAAATAGATTTAAGGGCCTAGATCTGATAGAGTGATTGATGAACTGTGGAATGAGGTTCGTGACATTGTACAGGAGACAGGGATCAAGACCATCCCCATGGAAAAGAAATGCAAAAAAGCAAAATGGCTGTCTGGGGAGGCCTTACAAATAGCTGTGAAAAGAAGAGAAGCGAAAAGCAAAGGAGAAAAGGAAAGATATAAACATTTAAATGCAGAGTTCCAAAGAATAGCAAGAAGAGATAAGAAAGCCTTCTTCAGCGATCAATGCAAAGAAATAGAGGAAAACAACAGAATGGGAAAGACTAAGGATCTATTCAAGAAAATCAGAGATACCAAAGGAACATTTCATGCAAAAATGGGCTCGATAAAGGACAGAAATGGTATGGACCTAACAGAAGCAGAAGATATTAAGAAGAGGTGGCAAGAATACACAGAAGAACTGTACAAAAAAAGAGCTTCATGACCCAGATAATCACGATGGTATGATTACTGAACTAGAGCCAGACATCCTGGAATGTGAAGTCAAGTGGGCCTTAGAAAGCATCACTATGAACAAAGCTAGTGAAGGTGATGGAATTCCAGTGGAGCTACTCCAAATCCTGAAAGATGATGCTATGAAAGTGCTACACTCAATATGCCAGCAAATTTGGAAAACTCAGCAGTGGCCACAAGATTGGAAAAGGTCAGTTTTCATCCCAATCCCAAAGAAAGGCAATGCCAAGGAGTGCTCAAACTACTGCACAATTGCACTCATCTCACATGCTAGTAAAGTAATGCTCAAAATTCTCCAAGCCAGGCTTCAGCAATATGTGAACTGTGAACTTCCTGATGTTCAAGCTGGATTTAGAAAAGGCAGAGGAACCAGAGATCAAATTGCCAACATCCGCTGGATCATTGAAAAAGCAAGAGAGTTCCAGAAAAACATCTATTTCTGCTTTATTGACTATGCCAAAGCCTTTGACTGTGTAGATCACAATAAACTATGGAAAATTCTGAAAGAGATGGGAATACCAGACCACCTGATCTGCCTCTTGAGAAATCTGTATGCAGGTCAGGAAGCAACAGTTAGAACTGGTCATGGAACAACAGACTGGATCCAAATAGGAAAACGAGTACATCAAGGCTGTATATTGTCACCCTGTTTATTTAACTTATATGCAGAGTACATCATGAGAAATGCTGGACTGGAAGAAACACAAGTTGGAATCAAGATTGCTGGGAGAAATATCAATAACCTCAGATATGCGGATGATACCACCCTTATGGCAGAAAGTGAAGAGGAACTAAAAAGCCTCTTGATGAAAGTGAAAGTGGAGAGTGAAAAGGTTGGCTTAAAGCTCAACATTCAGAAAACGAAGATCATGGCATCTGGTCCCATCACTACATGGGAAATAGATGGAGAAACAGTGGAAACAGTGTCAGACTTTATTTTTCTGGGCTCCAAAAAATCACTGCAGATGGTGACTGTAGCCATGAAATTAAAAGATGCTTACTCCTTGGAAGGAAAGTTATGACCAACCTAGATAGCATATTCAAAAGCAGAGACATCACTTTGCCAACAAACGTTCGTCTGGTCAAGGCTATGGTCTTTCCTGTGGTCATGTACGGATGTGAGATCTGGACTGTGAAGAAGGCTGAGCGCCGAAGAATTGATGCTTTTGAACTGTGGTGTTGGAGAAGACTCTTGAGAGTCCCTTGGACTGCAAGGAGATCCAACCAGTCCATTGTGAAGGAGATCAGCCCTGGGATTTCTTTGGAAGGAATGATGCTAAGGCTGAAACTCCAATATTTTGGCCACCTCATGCGAAGAGTTGACTCATTGGAGAAGACTCTGATGCTGGGAGGGATTGGGGGCAGGAGGAGAAGGGGACGACAGAGGATGAGATGGCTGGATGGCATCACTGACTCGATGAATATGAGTCTGAGTGACCTCCGAGGGCTGGTGATGGATAGGGAGGCCTGGCGTGCTGCAGTTCATGGGGTCGCAAAGAGTCGGACACGACTGAGTGACTGATCTGATCTGATGGATATGTCAATGCCTACAATTGTGGTCTCGATTTTGCAGTTCCTTAGTGACTAATGAGTGAGGTGGCACTGGTGGTAGAGAACACACATGCCAATGCAGGAGACTTAAGAGACAGGAATTCATTCCCTGGGTGGGGAAGGTCCCCTGGAGAAGGAAATGCAATACGTTTCCAAGGAAAAGGAAATACATTCCATTATTCTTGTCTGAAGAATTCCATGGGCAGAGGAGCCTGGTGGGCCACAGTCCATGAGGTTGCAAAGAGTCAGACACAACTGAAGTGAGTTAGCATGCAATAACTAATGATGTTGAGCATTTTTATGCTAATCATTTTTAATATTGTTATCTAGACCTCTGGGTTATATCTTTTTATTCTTATTTTTCTTTTCCCCATTTCCTAAACTGTATTTTCTTGTCCCCTCCTCTTCACTTAGTGATAATGCTTTTTAATATTGTGATAAAGGAGTTTTGGGAAAGATCAGAGTTTAATGCTTGTATTCAACCCACCATATTTTCCAGCACTTCAGGTCTAGTTTTTGTTTTGTTTTTTTTTTTTCCCCAAATTACTTACATATTAAGATGGAGATTAATGAGAAATTTGCTATAAAATATAAGCATTTAAAAGTGTATTTCCTATTTAAAAATTTATTGTATATTGGAGTACATTTGATTTACCATGTTGTGCTAGTTTCAGGTGTACAGCAACAAGATTCAGTCATACATATACCTATATCTATTTTGTTTAGATTTTTTGCCATTTAAGTTATTACAGAGTATTATGTAGAGTTCCCTGTACTGTACAATAGGTCCTTGATTATCTATTTTATGTATAATAGTGTGTATCTTTTAGTCCCAATCTCCTAATTTATCCCTTACTCACTCACCTTTCTCCTTTGGTTTATTTATTTTTTATGTCTATCAGCCTATTTTGTTCTGTAAATAAGTTCATTTGTATCACAATTTTAGATTCCACATATAAGTCATATTTATATAAAGTTTTTCTTCTCTGTCTGACTTACTTGACTTACAATGATAATCCTTTTATTGCTGCAACAACAACAAAAAAGGAAGATATACAGTATAGTTTCTTCAGTTTATACTTTAGGCGTTTATACTCAAACAGGTTTGAATTAACTATAATTTAATTGAGATGTATTATTTTCATCAGTTTTGTTCTAATTGGCAACTCTGAGTCAGAAAACTATTTTAATTGTGTTTGTAATAAATGGTTTAATATTTATTAAAAAGGTTTAAAAATATAAATGCATTCTCTTTGAAATTAGCTTTCTGTCTTTATAACACTATAGAATATATATATACTGACTGCGTACCCATGACATATCATTAATCATATGACATGTCATATGATATCATGATAGTAAGATACAAACTTACATGTTAAGTATGAATAAAATTTCATTCCCTGAGTCATGATAGATTTCATCATTCTCATTCATTGTTCTTGAAATATTTAACCTCTGTGATGATTTTGAAACACATCTAAATTTTTTTCACACTCCTTTTCTAAGAGATGGGGGTAAACTTTTATTCCCTTGGGTACAGAGTATATTGTTATTAATGAAAATATTGAGCATCCTTTGGCTTCTCTTTCCAGCCAGCAAAAAGATGTTTCGATTCAGCACTCACTACTATACTTACCTCATACAGGGTCTTGTCATATCCAAGGGAAATGCAGAGTAAACCAAGAAAACAAAATAAACTCCATTGTTTAGTTTCCCTACTTAATTTTCCCTTACCCTGTTCAAAATAATCTGGATTTTTAAAAACTTTATCTTGAGATTTTGTCCATTGAATTATAATAATGATAATGATAGAGTCCTCTGGTCTGCCATTTGATATATGAAAGGGAAAAACAGAGAATTCATATAATTTTTTATCTCTCAGAAAAGCCTTGTGCAAACTGAAACCAACATATTTTCCTATCACTGGGCCTAGGCATCCTTTCCTGCCTCTATGCTAAATAGCACAGAGGATTAAAAAAAAAAAAAGTACTACAGTTAAGTAAGTTTAACACTTGCTCCTGAAAGATAAGAATATGAAGTATCTAAATTACTGAGGTGCTAAAATGAACAGCTTAATAATCCACACAGCTTCAAGACATCAGCTGCCCTGGGCTCACAATCCAAAAGTATTGTTTTACAAATTCCCCTCTATCCTGACTTAAACTCTAATAATACCCTCTCCTAATTTTCTCCTTCTAGGAAGAATTCTACTAATTCTCTACTAAGGGATTTTTCTCCTGTACTGCAGTAAGGCTTAACGGCTTAACTTTCTTTAATCAATAGATTCTCTGCTTCTCTTTTGAGGCTCAACATTCGTTATCAAGATTGTTGTCTTTCTAGGAGCAAGTATTTTAAAAATATCAAATGCTTTGACATCTACATCTAAGTTATGATTGATTCTAACTTGTATGTGTGCTTCTATATCTTTAATAAGTTGGGAAATATGAGGAGAAAATAAAGGATTTACAGGATGTAAAAATAAAGCTGAAATAGTCTAAAATTATACTGGAATCATCTCAGTTTATCTCTAAAATCAAATTATTTCTAAAGGGTTCAGGCACTTTATTTTCCTATTAAGTATCTTAAATAAAATGTATATAAGGAGTAACACTTGAAACAACAGTAAGAAGTAATCAGAATTTCTACACAGGTTGGGCATTATTTAGCTCTTTTTTGTTTCTATTTCAGTGCAAATTAATTTCAGATTCTCTATTGAGAGTATAATCTGACAATTCCAGTAGTGCCATGTGGAATAGGGATGGTAGAATGCCAAGGAATTGATGCCTTTGAACTGTCATGCTGGAGTAGACTCCTGAAGTTCCTTGGACAGCAAGGATATCAAACCCATCAATGTTAAGGGAGATCAACCCTGAATATTCACTAGAAGGACTGATGCTGAAGTGAAGTTCCAGTATTTTGGTCATTTGATGTGAACAGATGACGCACTGGAGAAGTCCCTGATATTGGGAACCATTGAGGGCAGAAGGAGGAGAGGGCATTAGAGGATGAGATGGCTGGACAGCATAACCATTCAAAGGCATCAATTCCTTGGCGTTCTGCCACCCCCTATTCCACATAGTACTACTGGAACTGTCAGATTATACTCTCAATAGAGAATCTGAAATTAATTTGCACTGAAATATAAATAAAAAAGAGCTAAAGAATGCCCTTAATATTTTATTTTTTGTTGTTGCTGTTTGTTTGTTTGTTTTAAAGCTGCTTTTGTGGTGCTGAACTCTTTTAGCTTTTGCCTGTCTTAAATTTTCTGATCTTTTCATCAAATCTGAATGAAAGCCTTGTAAGGTAGAGAACTCCTGCTTGTAGGTTATATTTTCTTTCATCATTTTAAATATACCATGTCACTCCCTTCTGGTCTGCAAAGTTTCTGCTGAAAAGTCAGCTAATAGCCTTAAGGAAATCCCCTTGTATGTAATGTGTTTTTCCCTTGCTTCTTTTAATAGTCTATTTTTATCTTTATTTTTTGTCATGTTAACTACAATGTCTCTTGGTGTTTTTTGTTTTTGTTTTTTCTTTAAGATGATACAATTTAGACTCTGTGCTTCTTCCCAGTTTGGGGAGGTTTAAAGCCAAAATCACTGCAGATGGTGACTGCAGCCATGAAATTAAAAGACGCTTGCTCCTTGGAAGGAAAGTTATGACCAACCTAGACAGCATATTCAAAAGCAGAGACATTATTTTACCAACAAAGGTTCGCCTAGTCAAGGCTATGGTCTTTCCTGTGGTCATGTATGGATGTGAGAGCTGGACTGTGAAGAAGGCTGAGCGCCGAAGAATTGATACTTTTGAACTGTGGTGTTGGAGAAGACTCTTGGGAGTCCCTTGGACTGCAAGAAGATCCAACCAGTCCATTCTGAAGGAGATCAATCCTGGAATTTCTTCGGAAGGAATGATGCTAAAGCTGAAACTCCAGTATTTTGGCCACCTCATGCGAAGAGTTGACTCATTGGAGAAGACTCTGATACTGGGAGGGATTGAGGGCAGGAGGAGAAGGGGACGACAGAGGATGAGATGGCTGGATGGCATCACTGACTCGATGGATGCGAGTCTGAGGGACCTCCGGGAGCTGGTGATGGACAGGGAGGCCTGGCGTGCTGCAGTTCATGGGGTCGCAAAGAGTCGGACACGACTGAGCGACTGATCTGATCTGATCTGAAAGCTAATATATCTTCAAATATTTTCTCTCTCTTCTCTTTGTGGGACTCATAAAGTAATGGTTAGTATGTTTGATGTTGTCTTCAGTTCAGTTAAGTTGCTCAGTCATGTCCAACTCTTTGTGACCCCATGAATCGCAGCATGCCAGGCCTCCCTGTCCAACACCAACTCCCGGAGTTCAGGCAAACTCACGTCTATCGAGTTAGTGATGCCATCCAGCAGTCTCATCCTCTGTCGTCCCCTTTTCCTCCTGCCCCCAATCCCTCGCAGCGTCAGAGTCTTCTCCAATGAGTCAACTCTTCGCATGAGGTGGCCAAAGTATGGGAGTTTCAGCTTCAGCATCATTTCTTCCAAAGAACACCCAGGGCTGATCTCCTTCAGAATGGACTGGTTGGATCTCCTTGCAGTCCAGGGGACTCTCAAGAGTCTTCTCCAACACCACAGTTCAAAAACATCAATTCTTTGGCACTCAGCTTTCTCCACAGTCCAACTCTCACACCCATACATCACCACTGGAAAAACGATAGCCTTGACTAGACGGACCTTTGTTGGCAAAGTAATGTCTCTGCTTTTGAATATGCTATCTACGTTGGTCATAACTTTCCTTCCAAGGAGTAAGCGTCTTTTCATTTCATGGCTGCAATCACCATCTGCAGTGATTTTGGAGCCTAAAAAAAATAAAGTCTGACACTGTTTCCACTGTTTCCCCATCTATTTCCCAGGAAGTGATGGGACCAGATGCCATGATCTTCGTTTTCTGAATGTTGAGCTTTAAGCCAAATTTTTCACTCTCCTCTTTTCCTTCAGACAACTTTTTCACTCTCCTCTTTCACTTTCATCAAGAGGCTCTTTAGTTCCTCTTCACTTTCTGCCATAAGGGTGGTGTAATCTGCATATCTGAAGTGATTGATATTTCTCCCAGCAATCTTGATTCCAGCTTGCGCTTCTTCCAGCCCAGCATCTCTCATGATGTACTCTGCAAATAAGTTAAATAAGCAGGATGACAATATACAGCCTTGAGGTACTCCTTTTCCTATTTGGAACCAGTCTGTTGTTCCATGTCCAGTTCTAACTGTTGCTTCCCGACCTGCATATAGGTTTCTCATGAGGCAGGTCAGATGGTCCGGTATTCCCATCTCTTTCAGAATTTTCCACAGTTTATTATGATGTTGTCTTAGAGGTTGTGTCTTAAACTGCCCTCATGGTAATCTTTTTCGTTTTAGTGAACTACTAAAGTAGTAAACTAATTTAGTGAACTACTAAAGTAGTAAACTAATTTAGTGAACTACTAAAGTAGTAAACTAATTTAGTGAACTACTAAAGTAGTAAACTAATTTAGTGAACTACTAAAGTAGTAAACTAATTTAGTGAACTACTAAACTACTACTCTGTCTTCCTGTTCACTGCTCTAGTCCTCTCTATTTGTTAATTTGCTGTGATTTCTTCTAACATATTTTTATTTTTGGTAATTGTATTCTTCAGTTCTATTTGGTTTTTCTTTATATTTTCTGTTTGTTAAAAACTTTCATCTTCTCATTCTGTTTATCCATAATTTTCCTAAATTTTTAAAGCATCTTTAGGATAATTATCTTAAAGGTTGTTTATTGGGTGGATTGCCTATCTCTAATTCACTTAGTTCTTCTTCTGGGGCCTTATTTATTCTTTCTTTTGGAATGTACATTTCTCTGTCACCTTGTTTGGCCTATTTATTGTTTTCATTTGGAAAATTGTTAATTTCCTGACCCTGCAGAAAGACTCTTCTGTAAGAAATGTCCTATGGGGTCCAGTGGCACATTCCTTTTTTGTTATGAGGTTATATGCCTGCTATAGAGACTGCACATTTGTCTTGGTGGGCTGACTACTATGGGCATACTAACAGATGTAGCTGGGCTGGGCTGGTTGATTGCCAGAGATTGTGCAGCAAATGCAAACCACTGATGGGTAAGGCACCTTCTGTAGTTGGCTGCACCTCCAGGGAAGTCCTGATCCTGATGCCAGTCCACAGGTGAACAGTGTCAGGTCACAAGGCAACTGGCTCTGAAGGCTGAAGTTTCCAGAGCTAGTGTCAGCCTGCTGTTGTGTGGGATCCTGTCCTGAGGATCCCAGGCCTTAAACCAACTTTTTGCTGGGTAGAGCCAATTCTTGACACGGTTGGCTATGGTGTCTGGCATCGCCAACAGTTGGTTATGGCCTTCTAGTAGGCAGGGCCAAATTCTGACAAGACTAACAGACCCAAACTGTATTTCTCCTGTTGATAAGCAGACTGGGATCCAGGGTACCTGCTAGGTTGCTTCTGGCCAGTGGTTGACCAGGTCTTGACATGGCTGGTCATAGGACTGAGAATTTGAGTCTGGTGGCAGTCTACTGGCAGGCATGGTCAGAATTCAGAAAGTGACAGGGTAGTGTCCACACAGTAGTAGGTGAAGCTGAATCCTGGGACTAGTGTCAGCTCACTGATAGGGTGTGCTGTGTCTAAGTTCTCTGGCTATGGAGAAGGGTAGGGGGTCTTGAAGCTAATGTCTATCTATTGGTAGGCAGTGCTGAGGCCTAGAGGGACTCAGGGCTAGTGTTGGTACAGAGCCAGGCCCAGGATATTTTACTGTAGGGCCCTGGGGTTCCTGGAGTCAGTGTTGGTCTGCAGGTAGGTGTGGCCAGGGCCCAGAAACTCACAGTCCCTGGTGTATGACACCAGTGATTGGGCTAATGCCAGCCTGCTGGTGGGCTGGATTGTGTCTGATGTCCAGTTTCAGGAAGTCTGGGGGTCTCAGGGCTACTGACTGCCCTCTGGTGTGTGGACATGAATTTCCCAACAGTTGGGAATTCAGGGGTTCCCAGGGGAGCTGGTCTGCTCGTAGGTGGTGCCATTTGCCTAACCAGCTAATTGTCTAGCCTGGGGTATTCCAGGACTGGTGCTGACTGGCTTGTAATTGGGCCAGAACCTGGCACTGATAAGTTGGTAAGAAAATTCTAAAATTGCACTCACCAGCAACAATGTACTCACATGGGATGAGCTCCCCCAAAAGGATGTTGTCAGGATCTGTGTTCTGCAGGGTGAGGCTCAGGTGTCTCTGGCTTATTCCTGAGATTCTCAAAGGTCAGCAGGTGAGGATGGGACTGTTCCAGAGTCCATTCTAGTGACTATTTCTGCCCTGGTTCTTGGAGCAGTGAGATTTTGTGTGTACCTTTAAAACTGAAGTCACTATTTCCCCCAGCCATCTGATTCTCCCAAGATTAAATCCAATTGAATTTCCAAGCTAAACATTCTGGGGGCTCATCTTCCTGATGTAGGATCTATGGTATGGGAAGCCCAATGTGGGGCCTGGAAGCCTTGCTCCTTGGGGAGAACCTCTGCCCTTGAAATTACCCTCTCATTTGTAGATCTTTACTGCATTGCCTCTCTAACCCTCTTACTCATCTAATCATGATTGCTTCTTTATATCTGGCTGCAGAAAATATTTTTGCTACTCTCTAGGTTGTTCTTGTAAATGCTGTCCTGTAAATAGTTTTAATTTTTGTGTGTCCCTGGGAGGAGATGAGCTCAAGGTCTTCCTATTCTACCATCTTGGCCACTCCCTTTGTCTTTTCCCTTTTAAATTGGTCAGGTTTCCTGGTTGTTGTACACTAAGTAAATTTGAATTGTGCACTAGATAACATATTATCTAGCTTTGAAACTATGTTTTGATCTTTAATTTTGTAATAATTAATCTGGAGAGTCTTGTATTCTTTTGTTTATTTCAACAAGGAGTCAGACCTAACTTCAAACAGTCACTTGTGTCTCATCTACTATGGGTGATGGATTACAATGTCAGTTCAGTTTCCAAATCTTTTGCTATGATCTATGCAGCTGTCCCTCTTATGTGTCACTTCTGTGTTCATTCTTACATTTGGATAGGTGTTTAAACTCTATTATCAGAGACTTTAGGAGACTCTTTTGTGTATATAATGCTAATGCAAAGCTTAAAGGAATTGTGTTTTTGCATATACAGTTTTAAGAGATTGATTTATCAAGTGGCTTCCTCTCTGTTTCCATAGTACCTTTTCCTGAGTCATCTAGCTACAGTTATGGGGTTCTTTCAGTTTTAACCATGAACAGACTGTCTACTGAGTAGCTCTCAGGTTAATGGTGCTAAAATAAAGAAAGAAACATAGGCATTTTCCTGACACTCATCATATAACTTTCTTTCTTTCTTTCTTTCTTTTTTTTTTTTACCCCCAATCCACATAGATATGTTTTCTCTTAGAGTTTTAAGTGTCTTTCTCACTATGACAGCAGTGCTTTTATGTTTTGTGTAACTGGGGCAGGAACATGAAAAAACAAACAAACAAACAAAAAAGTACACACAAAAATGATATTTTTCAAACCGTTGGACTTACAGATGTTCAATTTTCATTTGCCAAAAATATAGTTTAATTTTTTGAGATTTTAATACCCTTGCTTGATACACAAATGCTCACTCTACCCATTCATAAGTGAAGGTGGAGGAAGAGAGGAAAGAAAGAAATGAAAAAATCACCACCACTGTATTGGTAGTTTTCAAGCTTTGACTTAACTCATTCACAAATTGTCTGTTACTATTTATTTTTTAGGGTCTTATGGAGATGTGTTTTGTAATATTTCTACAGATTTTAATAATAGTCATTTAGAAAGTAAAATTGAAGTGGAATTGGTCAACTTACAGAATACAGTCCACTGGAGAAGGGATTGGCAAACCACTTTAGTATTCTTGCCTTGTGAACCCCATGAACAGTATGAAAAGGCAAAAAGGTAGGGCACTGAAAGATGAACTCCCCAGGTCGGTAGGTACCCAATATGCTACTGGAGATCAGTGGAGAAATAATTTCAGAAAGAATGAAGAGATGGAACCAAAACAAAAACAAACACCCAGTTGTGAATGGGACTGGTCGTGGAAACAGGGTTCGATGCTGTAAAGAGCAATATTCCATAAGAACCTGGAATGTTAGGTCCATGAAGCAAGGCAAATTGGAAGTGGTCAAACAGGAGATGACAAGAGTGAACATTGACATTCTAGGAATCAGTGAACTAAGATGGACTGGAATGGGTGAATTTAACTCAGATGACCATTATATCTAGTACTGTGGGAAGGAAACCCTTAGAAGAAATAGAGTAGCCATCATGGTCAACAAAAGAGTCAGAAGTGCAGTACTTGGATGCAATCTGAAAAATGACAGAATGGTCTCTGTTCGTTTCCAAGGAAAACCATTCAATATCACAGTAATACAAGTCTATGCTGAAGAAGCTGGTGTTGAAAGTTCTATGAAGATCTACAAGACGTTCTAGACCTAACACCCCAAAAATATGGCCTTTTCATTACTGGGGATTGGAATGAAAAAGTAGGAAGTCAAGAAATACCTGGAGTAACAGGAAATTTTGGCCTTGGAGTAAGGAATGAAGCAGGGCAAAGGCTAATAGAGTTATGCCAAAAGAAGGCACTGGTCATAGCAAACACCCTCTTCCAACAACACAAGAGAAGACTCTACACATGGACATCACCAGATAGTCAATACCGAAATCAGATTGATTATATTCTTTGCAGTCAAAGATTGAGAAGCTCTATACAGTCAGCAAAAACAAGACCAGGAGCTGACTGTGGCTCAGATCACGAAATCCTTATTCCCAAATAGACTGAAATTGAAGAAAGTGGAGAAAACCACTAGACCATTCAGGTACGCCCTAAATCAAATTCCTTATGATTATACAGTGGAAGTGAGAAATCGATTTAAGGGACTAGATCTGATAGACAGAGTGGCTGATGAACTATGGATGGAGGTTCATAACATTGTATAGGAGACAGGAATCAAGACCGTCGCCAAGAAAAAGAAATGCAAAAAAGCAAAACAGCTGTCTGAGGAGGCCTTACAAATAGCTGTGAAAAGAAGAGAAGCAAAAAGCAAAGGAGAAAAGGAAATATATACCCATTAGAATGCAGAGTTCCAAAGAATAGCAAGGAGAGATAAGAAAGCCTTCCTCAGAGATCAATGCAAAGAAATAGAGGAAAACAACAGAATGGGAAAGACTAGAGATCTCTAAGAAAATTAGAGATATCAAGGGAACATTTCATGCAAAGATGGTCTCAATAAAGGACAGAAATGGTAGGGACCTAACAGAAGCAGAAGATATTGAGAAAAGGTGGCAAGAATACACAGAAGAACTGTACAAAAAAGATCTTCATGACCCAGATAATCACGATGGTGTGATCACTCACCTAGAGCCAGACATCCTGGAATGTGAAGTCAAGTGGGCCTTAGGAAGCATCACTAGGAACAAAGCTAGTGGAGGTGATGGAATTCCAGTGAAGCTATTTCAAATCCTGAAAGATGACACTGTGAAAGTGCTGCACTCAATATGACAGCAAACTTGGAAAACTCAGTAGTGGCCACAGGACTGGAAAAGGTCAGTTTTCATTTCAATCCCAAAGAAAGGCAATGCCAAAGAATGCTCAAACTACTGCACAATTGCACTCATCTCATACACTAGTAAAGTAATGCTTAAAATTCTCCAAGCCAGGCTTCAGCAATACATGAACCATGAACTTCCAGATGGTCAAATTGGTTTTTAAAAAGACAGAGGAACCAGAGATCAAATTGCCAACATCCACTGGATCACAGAAAAAGCAAGAGAGTTCCAGAAAAACATCTATTTCTGCTTTATTGACTATGCCAAAGCCTTTGACTGTGTGGATCACAATAAACTGTGGAAAATTCAGAAAGTAATGGGAATACCAAACCACCTGACCTGCCTCTTGGGAAAGCTGTATGCAGGTCAGGAAGCAACAGTTAGAACTGGACATGGAATAACAGACTGGTTGCAAATAGGACAAGGAGTACATCAAGACTGTATATTGTCACCCTGCTTATTTAAATTACATGCAGAGTACATCATGAGAAACGCTGGGCTGGAGGAAGCACAAGCTGGAATCAAGATTGCTGGGAGAAATATCAACAATCTCAGATACGCAGATGACACCACCCTTATGGCAGAAAGTGAAGAGGAACTAAAAAGCCTCTTGATGAAAGTGAAAGTGGAGAGTGAAAAAGTTGGCTTAAAGCTCAACATTCAGAAAATGAAGATCATGGCATCCAGTCCCATCACTTCATGGGAAATAGATGAAGAAACAGTGGACACAGTGGATGACTTTATTTTTCTGGGCTCCAAATTCATTGCATATGGTGATTGCAGTATGAAAATTTAAAAGAAAAAAAAAAAATAAACGCTTACTCTTTGGAAGGAAAGTTATGATCAACCTAGATAGCATATTCAAAAGCAGAGGCATTACTTTGCCAACAAAGGTCCATCTAGTCAAGGCTATGGTTTTTGCAGTGGTCATGTATGGTAGTGAGAGTTGGACTACAAAGAAGGCTGAACACCAAAGAACTGATGCTTTTGAAGTGTGATGTTAGAGAAGACTCTTGAGAGTACCTTGAACTGCAAGGAGATCCACCAGTCCATCCTAAAGGAAATCAGTGCTGGGTGTTCATTGAAGGGACTGAGGTTGAAGCTGAAACTCTAATACTTTGCCCACCTGATGCAAAGAGCTGACTCATTTGAAAAAACCCTTATGGTGGGCAAGATTGAGGGCAGGAGGAGAAGGGGATGACAGAGAATGAGATGGTTGGATGGCATCATCAACTCGATGGACATGGGTTTGGGTGGACTCTGGGAGTTGGTGATGGACAGGGAGTCCTGGCGTGCTGCAGTTAATGGGGTTGCAAAGAGTCAGACATGACTGAGCGACTGAACTGAACTGCTGGTGATTTGTTCTGTAATCTTTCTACAGATTTTAATAATAATCATTTAGAAAGAAAACTTGAAGTGGAATTATTCCATTTTGACTGTATTTGAATCTCCTTTAATTTTATCTAATTTCTCTGTTTAAGGCAAATGACTGACAAATATATATATATATATTTGTATATATATATATGTATATATTTGTGTATATATATATATATATACATGCTACCAAACAGCACATATTCACACACATATACATATATTTTATTTACTTCTAGTTACAGGGATTGGTGCTAATGTTGGAAAACTTCAGTTATATCTATGAGAGGAGAATGAAGAATTTATTATATTAAATAAAATTTTATTATATTTCAAATCATTTTATATATCCTATATTATTTAATACTTGATTTATTGAATCAAATTTGTATTAAGGTGAACTCAGTGGAACTATAATATAAAGATTTTGCAACTATTCTGCCTTTCTCTACTTTCTCTTGTTCACTTTACTAGTGTTCTCTGAGATCCACATTTCTTTAAATTTGTCATTCCCTTAGCTTGGAATTATTAAAACATTCTTTTTTAATAAAACATAGAGATGTATATCTACTCTTTTATTCTCTTTGCTATGACATAGGTATACTATATCTAGAAGGACTTGCTGATAATATTTTATATCAACAAAGCTTGAAAAAGTTTTTCCATTATGGGTATATATTTTTACACTAAGGTGATTGGAGTGGTGGCTAAAAATGTTACATAGTTTGAAGGTATTTAATAATTCCATAATATATATGCTAAGTCACTTCAGTTGTGTCCGACTCTGTGTGACCCCAGAGATGGCAGCCCACCAGGCTCCCCAGTCCCTGGGATTCTCCAGGCAAGAACACTGGAGTGGGTTGCCATTTCGTTCTCCAGTGCATCAAAGTGTAAAGTGAAAGTGAAGTCACTCGGTTGTGTCCGACTCCTAGCGACCCCATGGACTGCAGCCTACCAGGCTCCTCCGCCCATGGGATTTTCCAGGCAAGAGTACTGGAGTGGGGTGCTTCATAAAACAGAATTCTCAAAAAATGTTCTTTTGCTGGATAAGTGAGAAGGTTATTTATCCCAACTTGGGTCATCTCCAACATCATTTATTCTTAAGATTCTAAAGAGAACTCCAAGTAAAGGCTTATTATTTGCCTTTAAAATTCATAGAATTATGTTTGAAAATAGAGTATATAGATAGAATTGGATTCTTTGTATACCTTTCTTTAGAAGGTACATGTTTAATAATTCAGGATCATGTTTTTTCTCTACAGAACCAATTTAACTAATCATTTTGAGTGACTACCATTTTATAGTCATATTATTAATGATATGTATAGCCATTTTATATATTTAAAATAATATGGAAAGCAGAAAATACCAAGAATAAGCCATGCATGTGCTAATATTTCATTGTCTCTCATTCTATATCTCAGAATATCAGTTTTAAGTTCATACATCAAGAAATAGGAATATAAGTGCCACATTTGGTATTATTAGAGAACTACAAATGGAATAAAACTGGAAATATGGTTTCATCATTTCACCATCCTCAGATAACATGACTAAGTTTGAAGAAATAAAAAAGTATTATTAAATTCCATATTCTTTTGTACTTATTTAAAATATCTTGGCTTGCTCATGTATTCCTTTAAATGAACAAGGTAAACATTTGTGTATGTCTCCAAATAGCAAGCACTAATACAGATAAAAACTTGTGTAACAGAAGGATAAAAATATTTTTCTTTTTATTATTTTTCCTGGAGTCTTATAAGCAGTCTTAGCATGACATCTTGTAACAAAAAATCAGTCATTATTAGTCACAATTTGGATAATTAAATACATAGGTTTTTCAAGTTTCATATAAGTTCTTGGGGAAATGATTTATATGAGGCTTTTGTTAGAGAAGTTAACAAATTACAATTGCGATTATTTAAGATTAATTTAATCCAGGTAACATTTATGAAATGCATCTTAGAAGCCAATCATTGTTCCAGCTAATAAAAACACCATGATGAAAGAAACTGCAGTCTTTACTTTTGATAAGTAGTTTAGAAACAAGGGGAGAGAGAGTTGAGGGTTTTTTTTTTTCTTTTTTTTTCTATTTTTTTATTTTATTTTTTAACTTTACAATATTGTATTGGTTTTAAAAGTGATATTCTATGCTAAAAAGAAAAGTGACCTGTGTTATGTTATCCAAAGAGAAACTTATAACTAGACCAAAAATATTAAAATAGCTTAAAAAAGAAGACCTTGAAGGAAAAGCGATACCTCAAAATTAAAAAGACAGTCTAACAGCAAAAGAGACACTGATGTATAGAACAGTCTTTGGGACTCTGGGAGAGGGAGAGGGTGGGACGATTTGGGAGAATGGCATTGAAATATGTATAATATCATATATGAAATGAGTCACCAGTCCAGGTTCAATGCAGGATACTGGATGCTTGGGGCTGGTGCACTGGGAAGACCCAGAGGGATGGTATGGGGAGGGAGGAGGGAGGAGGGTTCAGGATGGGGAACACATGTATACCTGTGGCAGATTCATGTTAATATATGGTAAAACCAATGCAATATTGTAAAGTTAAATAAAATTAAATTAAATTTAAAAAAATAAAGAAGGTTTTGAACAACTTTCAAAAAAATAAAAGACAGTCTAAGACATGGATAACAAAATTCAAGTATTAGGGCCTGTGTGTAACTTTGCATGAGATCCATTAATGGCCAGGAAAAAAAAAAAAAAAAAAGTACAGTGAACAGAGGATGGTTGGCTCATGAAAAACAAACAAACAAAAAGAAACAAACTAAGCCAGAAAAGAGGTTTGGCTTTATCCTATCTCTAAGAATGTATTAATTTATTTTAACAATAGAATACTGAAGATGGATTAAATAGAAGGACACCAGAGCAAAGATGAAATTTAATAAACTATTGCATCATTTTAGGACCTGAAATTTGTTGTTTGTTGGGAAAATGAGTGAGAGTGGATGGAATCTTGGAAAGCTAAGACTTTAAAGGCATAAATTTTGTTTCATCAGTTGACTGCATTGTTTTTGCTTTTATCTTTTGCACCTTTTATAGGGAGGAAAAGAATAATGGTATATATGTTCAAAAGCATAAGCTAGTGTTCAGTCAGTTCAGTCACTCAGTTATGTCCAACTCTTTGTAACCCCATGAACAGCAGCACACCAGGCTTCCCTGTCCATCACCAACTCTTGGAGCTTTCTCAGATTGATGTCCACTGAGTCAGTGATGCCATCCAACCACCTCATCCTCTGTTGTCCCCTTCTCCTCCTGCCTTCAGTCTTTCCCAGCATCAGGGTCTTTTCAACTGTCAGTTCTTTGCATCAGGTGGCCAAAGTATTGCAGTTTCAGCTTCAGTCTTTCCAATGATTTCCTTTAGGATTGACTGGTTTGATCTCCTTGCAGTCCAGGTACTCTCAAGATACTTCTCCATTTGTACAGAAGATGTACAATTTCCATACATAAGATCAGTTGACTCATATCTCCTCTTGACTGATGCAATTATCATCTTATTTTTGATAAAGTTTTTTTTAATCCAAAAAATACCAGTTTCATGCTCACTTGGTACTATCAAATAAATTTATACTTGTGAAACACAAAACACAAAATAAGCAATATGCAGATTTTAATTCTTCATCTACTATATTAATTTTCTACTTCAAATGTCTCTGAAATTAGGAAATATATTGAATATGAAACTGTCTAGGCTTCATTGAAAAACAATTTGAATTGCCATATTTATCATATATCATTCTGAAAGTGAAAGTGTTAGTTACTTGTTGTGTCTGACTCTTTGCGCCACCATGGATTGTAGCCTGCCAGGCTCCTCTGCCCATGGAGTTCTCCAGGCAAGAATACTGGAGTGGGTTGACATTCCCTACTCCAGGGGATCTGCCTGACCCAGGGATTGAACCTGGGTTTCCTACATTGCAGGTGGATTCTTTCCCCTCTGAACCACAAGGGAAGCATCTCTAAGTAGGAAAGTTTCTATCAATTATGACACCATCACATTTGAGTTCACTGGGGTTTTTTTTTCTAAATAAAATGTAACCTTTCATTCTAAGATAATATTATGTTCTTCTGCATTTTCACTCCACTGAGTGTTAACTTATGATTTTAAACTGAATGAGTAAAACACTTTATGTTTTTTTCTAATGAAGTTCATAGTTAGCTTCTTCAACATATTATTAAAAACGAATCTTTCACTACTTTGATGATGTTGTTCAGTTGCCAAGTCATGTCTGACTCTTCTTGACCCCATGGACTGCAGCACACTAAGCTTTCCTATCCTTCACCATCTCCCAGAGTTTGCTCAAACTCATGTCCATTAAATTGGTGATGCCAGCCAACCATCTCATTCTCTGTTGCATTCTTCTCCTTCTGCCTTCAGTCTTCCCCAGTACTAGGGTCTTTTCCAGTGAGCTGTTTGCATCAGATGGCCAAAGTAATGGAGCTTCAGTTTCAGCAACAGTCCTTCCAAAGAGTATTCAGGGTTGATTTTCTTTAAGATTGACTAGTTTGATCCCCTCGCTTTCCAAGGGACTCTCAAGAGTCTTCTCCAGCACCACAGTTGGAAAGCATCAATTAATCAGTGCACTGCCTTCTTTATCATCCAGTTCTCACATCTGTACATGACTACTGTAAAAACCAAAGCCTTAACTATTTGAACCTTTGTAGGAAAAGTGATGTCTTTGTTTTTTAACATACTATCCAGGTTTTTCATAACTTCCTTGCCAAGAAGCAATTCTTTTCTAATTTTATAGCTGCAGTCACCATCCACAGTGATTTTAGAGCCCAAGATGAGGAAATCTGACACTGCTTTCATCTTTTCCCCTTCTGTTTTCCATGCAGTGGATGGGGCCAGATGCCATGATCTTAGTATTTAAAAAAAAAAAAAAAAAATATTGAATTTTAAGCTGGCTTTTTCACTGTCCTCCTTCATGGAAGATCATGAAATCCTTTCTTGATTCCATCTTGTAACACTTCCAGCCCAGTGTTTCACATGATGTGATCTGTGAATAAGTTAAGAAGCAGGATGACAATCAAATGTTGTACTCATATTATGGTGAGAACTTAGGGTTCCTCTGAACAGAGTCTATTGCTAGATTAGTTAACTCAGATGTTCACTGAAGCTAGTGTAAATTTAAGTTTCTGGAAATTAGATAACTTTGTTCTCTTTTACAGTCTCAAATTAGCTATCAACTCCATCTTTAAAAGTAACTGCCACTCTTTTATGGGCTTCCCAGGTTGTGAACTTCCCAGGTGGTACTCACCTGCCAATGCAGCAGACTTATATAGGTATGATCCTTGGGTCAGAAAGATCCCCTTGAGGAGGGCATGGCAATCAACCCCAGTACACTTGCTTGGAAAATCTCATAAACAGAGGAGCCTGGTGGGCTACAGTCCAGAGTGTCATAGAGAGTCAGACAGACTGCAGTGACTTAGCATGCAAAGCGCACATGCCACTTTTTAAAGCACTGTCACTAGAGGTTTTATAGATTTATCTTCATCTTTTTTTTTTTTTTTAACTTTACAATATTGTATTGGTTTTGCCATATATCAACATGAATCCGCCACAGGTATACACATGTTCCTCATCCTGAACCCTCCTCCCTCCTCCCTCCCCATACCATCCCTCTGGGTCATCTCAGTGCACCAGCCCCAAGCATCCAGTATCATGCATTGAACCTGGACTGGCAATCGTATCTTATATGATATAATATATGTTTCAATGCCATTCTGCCAAATCATCCCACCCTCTCCCTCTCCCACAGAGTCCAAAAGACTGTTCTATACATCAGTGTCTCTGTTGCTGTCTCGTATACAGGGTTATCAGAGAGGCAATGGCACCCCACTCCAGTACTCTTGCCTGAAAAATCCTATGGATGGAGGAGCCTGGAAGGCTGCAGTCCATGAGGTCGCTGAGGGTCAGACACGACTGAGCGACTTCAATTTCACCTTTCACTTTAATGCATTGGAGAAGGAAATTGCAAACCACTCCAGTGTTCTTGCCTGGAGATCCCATGGACAGGGGAGCCTGGTGAGCTGCCATCTATAGGGTCGCACAGAGTCAGACACAACTGAAGCGACTTAGCAGCAGCAGCAGCAGCATACACGGTTATTGTTACCATCTTTCTAAATTCCATATATATATGCATTAGTATACTGTATTGGTGTTTTTCTTTCTGGCTTACTTCACTGTGTATAATCAGCTCCAGTTTCATCCACCTCATTAGAACTGATTAAAATGTATTCTTTTTAATGGCTGAGTAATACTCCATTGTGTATATATATCACAGCTTTCTTATCCATTCATCTACTGATGGACATCTAGGTTGCTTCCATGTCCTAGTACATTATGAGAAATGCTGGACTGGAAGAAACACAAGCTGGAATCAAGATTGCTGGGAGAAATATCAATAACCTCAGATATGCAGATGACACCACCCTTATGGCAGAAAGTGAAGAGAAACTAAAAAGCCTCTTGATGAAAGTGAAAGTGGAGAGCGAAAAAGTTGACTTAAAGCTCAACATTCAAAAAATGAAGATTATGGTATCTGGTCCCATCATTTCATGGGAAATAGATGGGGAAACAGTGTCAGACTTTATTTTTATGGGCTCCAAAATCACTGCAGATGGTGACTGCAGCCATGAAATTAAAAGATGCTTACTCCTTGGAAGGAAGGTTATGACCAACCTAGATAGCATATTCAAAAGCAGAGACATCACTTTGCCAACAAAGGTTCGCCTAGTCAAGGCTATGGTCTTTCCTGTGGTCATGTATGGATGTGAGAGTTGGACTGTGAAGAAGGCTGAGCGCTGAAGAATTGATGCTTTTGATCTGTGGTGTTGGAGAAGACTCTTGAGAGTCCCTTGGACTGCAAGGAGATCCGACCAGTCCATTCTGAAGGAGATCAGCCCTGGGATTTCTTTGGAAGGAATGATGCTAAAGCTGAAACTCCCATATTTTGGTCACCTCATGCAAAGAGTTGACTCATTGGAAAAGACTCTGATGCTGGGAGGGATTGGGGGCAAGAGGAGAAGGGGACAACAGAGGATGAGATGGCTGGATGGCATCACTGACTCGATGGACGTGAGTGTGAGTGAACTCTGGGAGCTGGTGATGGACAGGGAGGCCTGGCGTGCTGCGATTCATGGGGTCACAAAGAGTCGGACACAACTGAGCAACTGATCTGATCTGATCTGATCTTCCTCAAGAAGATTTATATGAAACATTCTTGAAGCTTCACATTTGTTTCATTCATATCTCAAATTATGTGTTATTCATAAATATGAATTAAAGGTCAGATCAGATCAGTCGCTCAGTCGTGTTTGACTCTTTGTGACCCCATGAATCGCGGCACGCCAGGCCTCCCTGTCCATCACCAACTTCCGGAGGCCACTTAGACTCACATCCATTGAGTCAGTGATGCCATCCAGCCATCTTATCCTCTGTAGTCCCCTTCTCCTCCTGCCCTCAATCCCCCCAGCCTCAGAGTCTTCTCCAATGAGTCAACTCTTCGCATGAGGTGGCCAAAGTACTGGAGTTTCAGCTTCAGCATCATTCCTTTCAAAGAAATCCCAGGATTGATCTCTTTCAGAATGGACTGGTTGGATCTCCTTTCAGTCCAAGGGACTCTCAAGAGTCTTCTCCAACACCACAGTTCAAAAGCATCAATTCTTTGTCACTCCGCCTTCTTCACAGTCCAGCTCTCACATCCACACATGACCACAGGAAAGACCATAGCCTTGACTAGGCCAACCTTTGTTGGCAAAGCAATGTCTCTGCTTTTGAATATGCTATCTAGGTTGGTTATAACTTTCCTTCCAAGAAGTAAGCGTCTTTTAATTTCATGGCTGCAGTCACCATCTGCAGAGAAATTTGTATGCAGGACAGGAAGCAACAGTTAGAACTGGACATGGAACAACAGACTGGTTCCAAATAGGAAAAGGAGTATCAAGGCTGTGTATTGTCACCCTGTTTATTTAACTTATATGCAGAGTACATCATGAAAAACGCTGGACTGGAAGAAACACAAGTTGGAATCAAGAATACTGGGAGAAATATCAATAACCTCAGATATGCAGATGACACCACCCTTATGGCAGAAAGTGAAGAGGAACTAAAAAGCCTCTTGATGAAAGTGAAAGTGGAGATGAAAAGGTTGGCTTAAATTTCAACATTCAGAAAACGAAGATCATGGCATCTGGTCCCATCACTACATGGGAAATAGATGGGGAAACAGTGGAAACAGTGTCAGACTTTATTTTTCTGGGCTCCAAAATCACTGCAGAATTAAAGGTAAAGCTAGGCAAATAAAAATGAGAGAGAACAATAAATAAAGCTTAGGGTAAAAATTGTGAACTAATATTTGAAAAATGGGATAAAAACAAGACAAAATATCAGAATTCGATCTAAAACAGGTATATTGGCAAAATTTATAATGCGGTTTTCTTTTAGTCTCATTAGCAAGGACAATCTAGAAGTTGTGCTATAACTGAAAATTACATGTTTCAAACAAATCCTATTGAGTATGATTCATTTTATCTTCCTATTGAATGATTTTGTGGTTTGTCATGTTGTCCTTATCACAGGTGATCATTGTTGACTTGAGGTTTCTTAGAGGCATATAAACCTTAAATGAAAGTTATTAAAAATCAAATTTAGAGACAAGAGTTAAATAATTCCCTCTACACTCCAGCCCTTTGAGTTCAGACCTCAATGAGATCCCCAAGGGCTTTGATGCTCAGGCCACTGTCTAAATACTCATGAATAGTTTATCCTTACGTAGAGATGATAGAAATATTCTAATATCATTTGAAGGTATCCAGAATAACTCTAAATCCCAATGCAATCATGAGCATAAGGCTTAAAAGTGTGGGATGATTTCATTGCTTATGTTCAAGTTCCAGTTTAACCACTCAGTAATTTTGCTGCATATGTTACATGATATTCTGTTGGAGCCTCAGTTTTCCATCTATAATTTAACTATGCCTATTACAAAGTAAATTTTGTATACAGCAAATGATAGAAGATGTATGAACTTGACTGTAAGAAGAACCATACTATCATTCATGTTAATATCATCAGTAATAAAAATCAAGATTATTGCTCAAGGATAAGATTTGCTTAACCTAATGTTGTCAGTTTAATATCTCTTGATCTAATTTAACCTAGGATTTCCATCATTTTAATGACTTCAGATAACCTCTGAACACAATCAGTTTAACTCCATTTTTTTTTACCTTGTAGCTTAATCTTGGAACTGATGCTTTTCTATTGTAATTTTCCTCCTGGAAGATTTGCCTCTTCTCCAGACAACTGATAGAACTAGCCTGCATTTTTCTGAGTTACTAAATAATTCTTCTTGTCTCTCACTCTAGATATTTAAAAGCCATTTTTAGTATTTTCTGTGTTCTCAATCACTACAGGGAGCCAGTTAATATTTTACATTTCTAACTCAGTAAGTCCATAGATCTGTGTCTCCTACAAGAGCTTGATTTCTCCATTATGCTCATCCCTGGTTTTATGGACCAATTTTTTTATATTATAATGTTATTACCACCATCTCACCTCTTTACTTCATACTCTTCAATTCCAAAATAGTTTTTTCTAAAATTCAAATGTATTTATACCTTCTGAAAAAAATTATTTCCTAAATATACTCTTAATTCAAATATATTTTAATTGTCTTCAGTTTTGCTATCATTGTTATTATTGTTGCAAATTCAATTCAAGCCCATTTGAACACATAACACACTCAAGTGAAGACAAAACATCCTTCTCACAATTTGCTTTGCTGGTCAAATCCCCTAGAGGTAATCACTTTTGAGAGTTTCCCATGAATCTCTCTTAAGATATTCTAAACTCACACACACACACACACACACACACACACACAGTTTATGCACAGTTGCATAGGTATTTATATATGGATATGAAGAAGCATATGAGATTACAAAAAAAGTTTAGATTGTCAAGTAAAATTCAATTTTAAAACAATCTGACATCTTATCCAATATAAAGCTTTTCAAATAGTGTCAAGAATCCTAGTAATCCTAAGGCACGGATAAAGTGTGAAGTAGCTGGAGCTGCCAGTGTTGTTCCCAGGTTGTGTTTTTAAATCTTATTTTTTGTGTTCTGGCTCAAATATATGTAGGCACATCATTACCCAGAAGGAATCTGTTTTTCCTTTTTTATGAAAGGTCACAACTTTATGCCGTGACATTTCTATAAAGCAAATTCAATTTTTCAATGGTAATGCTATTTCTGAATTTGCATTTTTTGTTAAAAATTACTATGAACAGTTTTATTTGTAGTTACCGTTATTTGTAATGCTTTCCCAATATTTTTAGAATATACTCTAATCTATCTTTCTTTACCCACACAGATGAATAGTTTTATTTTGACACTACAATGTTACTAAATTTGTAGAATTTTTATATCTTTTCCATCATTTGTACAAATATAACTGAATAAATATTCTTAAGAGGGTTATATATTTTAATTTTGACAGAGAAAGTTCACCTCCAAAGCAGATATTTCAGCTTAAACTCACATTAATTAAATGAGTACACAGTTTAGTTTAATAGTTGACATCATTATCATTATTTTTAATTTTTATCAATATTATGAGTAAAAGATGTTTTAATTTCTGTATGGATTTTATTCACCAACAAACATTTTTGGCATGTTTATCAATTGATAGGCACATTTTTGCAGTTATGATGCAGTGGTAAGCAAAAAAGTACAGTTCTCACTGAGCTTCAAGGAGGAGAAAGACCGAACAAATAATGATGAAATGGAATGAGTAATTTAGTGATAAGTTCTATATAAAGCTTTGAAGAAAAAATAAAATAATTTAAAAGGATAGGAGGTTGTGGTTTTCTACTTTCACATGGATTGAGTAGAATCTCTCTGAAAAGGTACAGTGTAAGCAAAAACCTTAGAAAGTGTGATTTTGAGATATATTTAATGACTAGTCAGATTTTGTATTTCTATAATTATGTTTAAAATTTAGTAACTTACAAGGTGTCTGTGTTTGATTTTCTGGGAATGCTTGCTTACCAAACTGATTATTCTTCTCAGGTGCATTTGCTTTATTGTATTATTATTATTATTATTTAATTGAAGTATAGGGTGGTTTGGGCTTTCCTAGTGGATCAGATGGTAAAGAATCTGCCTGTGATGTAGGAGACATGGATTCGATCCCTGGGTCAAGAAGATCCCATAGAGAAGGGGATGGTTACTCACTTCAGAATTCTTGCCTAGAAACTTCCATGGACAGAGGAGCCTGGCAGGCTACAATTCATGGGGTCGCAAAGAAGCAGACCTAACTGAGCAACTAACATTGAATTTAAATTGTTGACATAAAACATTAAGTCAGTTTCAGGTGTGAGTTACATGTTTTATTATACATTTTAAAATTTCTCTTGTAAATAGTTTAAATTACATATTTTTGAATTCCAAGATTTTCTCTCATCCATGTCAAATTCTACCACATGTATTATATACAAGTTACACGAACTTCTAACTCTATTACAATCTAACATCTAACTCATGTGTGAATCTTTGTGACTCCCATGGATTGCAGCATGCCAGACTTCCCTGTCCTTCACTATCTTCTAGAGTTTGCTCAAACTCATGTCCATTGAGTCAGTGATGCCATTCAACCATCTCTGTCATCCCCTTCTCCTGCCTTCTATCTTTCCCAGCATCAAGGACTTTTCCTATGAGTCAGCTCTTTGCATCAGGTGGCCAAAGTATTGGAGCTTCAGCTTCAGCATCAGTCCTTCCAATGAATATTCAGGGTTGATTTCCTTTAGAACTGACTGGTTTGATTTCCTTACAATCCAAGTGACTCTTCTCCAGTACCACAGTTCAAAAGCAACAACTCTTTAGCACTCGGCCTTCTTCATGGCCTAACTCCCATCATACATGACTATGAGAAAAATCATAGCTTTGACTATATGGACCTTTGTCAGCAAAGTGATGCCTCTGATTTTTAATATGCTGTCTAGTTTTGTCATAGCTTTTGTTCCAGTAGTGAGCATCTTTTAACTTCATGACCACAATCACTGTCTGCAGTGACTTTGAAGACTAAGAAAATAAATTCTGCCACTGTTTCATGACCACAATCACTGTCTGCAGTGACTTTGAAGACTAAGAAAATAAATTCTGCCACTGTTTCCATTTTTTGCCCATCTATTTGCAATGAAGTGATAGAACCAGATGCCATGGTCTTTTTTTTTTTTTTTTTTTTTTTAGATTTAAGCCAGCCTCTTCATGCTCCTCTTTCACATTCATCCATAATCTTTTTTTCTTTATTTAAATTTATTTATTTTAATTAGAGGATAATTACTTTACAATATGGTATTGGTTTTGCCTTGCCAGTCCAGGTTTGATGCAGGATGCAGGATACAGGAAGCTTGGGGCTGGTGCACTGGGATGACCTAGAGGGATGGTATGGGAGGGAGGTGGGAGGAGGGTTCAGGATTGGGAACGTGTGTACACCAGTGGCACACTCAGAGTCTCTTTAGTTTCCCTTTGTTTTCTGGCATTAGGGTGATATCATCTGCATATCTGAGGTGTTGATATTTCTCCTGCAAATCTTGATCCCAGCTTGTGATTCATCTTGCCCAGCATTTCACATGATGTACTTTGCATACAAGTTCAATAAGCAAAGTGACAATATACAGCCTTGACAGACTGCTGCTGCTGCTGCTAAGTTGCTTCAGTTGTGTCCGATTCTGTGTGACCCCATAGACGGAAGCCCACCAGGCTCGCCCATCCTTGGGATCCTCCAGGCAAAACACTGGAGTGGGTTGCCGTTTTCTTCTCCAGTGCATGAAAGTGAAAGTGAAGTCATCCAGGCGTGTCCAACTCTTCGCAACCCCATGGACTGCAGCCTACCAGGCTCCTCCGTCCATGGGATTTTCCAGGCCAGGGTACTGGAGTGGGTTGCCATTGCCTTCTCCCTTGACAGACTACTCTTCTAATTTTGAACCAGTCCACAGTTCATGGGGTCGCAAGGAGTCGGACACGACTGAGCGACTGATCTGATCTGATCTGATCTGATTGTTCTGTTGATTCTTGACCTTACATAGAAGTTTCTCAGGAGACAGATAAGGTCGTCTGGTATTCTCATCACTTTAAGAATTTTTCACAGTTTGTTGTGTTCCAACATAGTCAAAGGTTTTAGCATAGTTAATGAAGCAGAAGTAGATTTTTTTTTTCCTGGAATTCTCTTGCTTTTTCTATGATCCAATGAATGTCTGCAATTTCTAACTCTACATATTTATAATTTGTTTTCTCCATATAGAATGCACATATATAGTCATTAAGACACAGCCTATTTATCTCCTCAGCTGCAAAACCATCCTTGACTTGTCAAGAAACATTTAGCTCTTTTCTTCTCCGATTTCCCAATATTTTATCTTTATCTCTATTTTATTTATTTCACTCTATCGTAAACCTGTGCTTATTTCTGATATAAAAACTTGATTGTGACCTCTTAATCATTTGCTTTCCAAGATAAATCACAACGTCTAATGCTTAGTAAATTTTCAAAGAATATGTTCAAGAAAATAAATAAGTAATTGAATGAATGCAACATTCATGTCCAGAAGACAGACAATAGCTAAAATCTCATTTGCAGATTGTAAATTCATCACTTTCTGTCTTCCCATATAAGAAACATACTCTAGCCAGCTGTAGGGAACAACTTTCCATCTTCTTCCATTTGCATTGACCTTTTACCTACTAAGCAAAATGATTCACATTTACCTGATTGTGTTTATTCAAGCCATTTGTTTCTTTGTGAGTTTTATTCCTTACCCCATACTTCCATTCCTTCCTCCAGACTTTTATATTTTTCAAGGGGTCTGGTTGGTATTAGTTAGAAACTCAATTAGAAACATCTCTGCTATGTTTGCACACTGTTTCTGAATTCAATAAGAGGAAAGGAAGTTGGAAGAACTCCCTGAGGTCTTTGACTAGATAATACCTAATGACTAGCTCCCAAAAGTTCCTTAATATTCCATTGCTTGTGCCCTTGAGTTATGTCTAGGTATGATATCTTTGTTATGTTTTTGACCCAAGATGATAAACTTGCAGCATAAGAATAAACAGAGTGCACAATGAGGCTGCTGCTTGTGGCACATTTTCTAAGGCACTGTTTTCTATTGATTTGTGCCCTGGGATTAGAATCTGATTTGTTGTTGTTCAGTCTCTCAGTAGTGTCAGACTTTTTGCAACCCCATGAGCTACAGAATGCCACACTTTCCTGTCCTTCACCAAGGACTGGTTTGATCTCCTTGCAGTCCAAGGAACTCTCAAGAGTCTTCTCCAACACCACAGTTCAAATCATAAATTCTTTGGTGCTGTCTTCTTCATGGTCCAAATCTCACATCCATACTTGACTACTAAAAAATTTATAGTTTTAACTCTATGGACCTTTGTCAGCAAAGTGATGTCTCTTCTTTTTAATAAACCTTCTGTCTAGGTTGGTCACAGCTTGTTTTCTAAGAAACAAGAATCTTTTAACTTTGTGGTTGCAGTCACTGTCCACAGTGATTTTGGATCCCAAGAAAATAAAGTCTGTCCTGTTTCCATATTTTTCCCCATCTATTTGCCATGAAGTGATGGGATAGTATGTCATGATTTAGTTTTTTGAATATTTATTTAAATCTGATTTGTATTGCAACCAAAATCTTGAAGATTTAGATGTGAAAACATAAGATGTCCTCCAGGTGAAACAGGAGGGAAGGGGGCAGGGTACAACATTTATTTAAATTAATGACAAAGATTGAGGACATAATATAAACTGATTAACAACAAATAAGTCCAAGATGGTTGACGATTCTACTTTCACTTGACCCTGAGCCTTGGTATATGCACTTTATGCCATATAAGTAAGCTAAGTGACAGATCCACCAGTGCCATGACAGTTCTGAGGCCAAGCATCAAAGACCAAATTTCCAGCTCCTGGAAATCTTCCCTTAGCCTGAAATAGTTCGAGTAAACCTCTCACTCTTTAGCTTATGAAATTACTCAATCCATAAAAACTGTGCTGTGCTGTGCTTCATTTCTCTGTCATGTCCAACTCTTTGTGATCCCATAGACTGTGGCCTGCCAGGCTCCTCTGTCTGCAGGAATTCTCCAGGCAAGAATACTAGAATAGGTTGTCATGCCTTTCTCTAGGGGACTTTCCCAACCCGGGGATCGAACCCAGGTCTCTTGCATTGCAGGCAGGCTCTTTACCATTTGAGCCACCAAGCAAGCCCAGGAATGCTGGAGAATTGTGGCCTATTCCTTTTCCAGGGGAACTTCTCAACCAAGGAAATGAATCAGGGTCTTGCATCACTGACTCAATGGACATGAGTTTGCATAAACTCCAGTAGTTGGTGATGGACAGGAAGGCCTGGCATGCTGCAGTCTATGGGGTCACAAAGTGTCAGATATGATTGAGTGAGTGAACTGAACTGAACTCTTGCATTGCAGGCAATTTTTTACCAGCTGAGCCATCCAGGAATAGTTTGTTTGTTTGTTTGTTTTAATTTCCACATAAAAATTAACCATGCCATATTTACAGTCTGTTCTTATTCTCTGAAATGGCCCATACTCCGTCTGTGAAGTGTGTTTCTATCTAAATAAATCCACTTCTTACCTGTCACTTTGTCTCTCACTGAATTCTCCCTGCCATGAGACATAAAAAACCCAAGTTTCATTAAGTCCTGAAACTAGGTGTGTGATCTCAGTTAAAAGATCATTGGTTTAATTCCCAATCTGGGTTTTGGCCAGTCTGAGTCCTGACTGCATGGGATCCAGTCCCAGTCTGAGTTACGTGGTTTCACATCTATGCAGCGACAAGGAAATTGGGCGTGTCCATGCCCAGGAAGTGGCTGGTATTCCAGTCACAGATGGAAACCTTGTCAAGCAAATGCTGGTGCCTAGAAATCTAGTTAGAAAAATCACTCTTCACTTTGTGTATCATTTGTAATGATAGACAACAACCCATCACAAACACACCTTTGGTACAGAGTTTTCCAAAGGTATGTGTTGATTAAACAAATAAATGGACACCATGAGCAAGGAGGATAGAACACACTGTGGAATCTAGGAATTGAGGCAATAAGAGGCCCTGAAGTAGACCTCTTCTTCCCTGGTGGCTCAGCAGTAAAGAATCTTCCTGAAATGCAGGAGATGCAGGTTTGATCCCTAGGTTGGGAAGATCCTCTGGAGCAGGGCATGACAACCCACTCCAGTATTCTTGTCTGGAAAATACCATGGACAGGAGCCTGGCAGGCTACAGTCCATGGGGTTGCAAAAAGTCAGGCACAATTGAAGCAGCTTAGCATGCACTCATGAAGTAGGCCCACTCCTGATTATAGCTCAGTCAGTGAAATAGAGATGACAAAGCCAGAACAAGGACTGGGATATTCAAAAGTCCAGACCAAACAGAGATTAAAATCTAATTGCTGTGACACAATCAATCAACTCCAGTTACAACTCAGAGGTCTGACCTTTAGGTGAGGAATCAAACATGTGATTACCAAAACAAAAAATATCAAAAGGCAAAATTTTATTGAAGAAAAGGGAAAACTTCTCTTAGCCTCCAGAATATACTGGTGGAAATAGGCAAATATTTAGGCAAATTCTATGTTTACAAAAAAGGCAGATAAAGAGAGCATATATTTCTTATTTCATTATTTTCATTATATTATATTTTATTTTATTATTGACTGTGTACAGCAGTAAATGTAGTGTAAAGTAGTAGAATTATAGCTAAGAGAAATGTAAGCTCTCCAAGGAACATTCATTTTAATATGTGCTTCTGAAACAGAAAGCACTTTGAAATATTGGATAATTTCAGAAATGTTAAAACTGGGTCAAAAGCATGTTAGTAAATATTTAAATTTCAAATCATTATAAATGGTGTGTTGCAATTCATGTAAATCAGTAACTATCTCAGTCAGATAAAATTTGAAATTTTGTTTTCAGTTTTTCAGAAACATTTTTGTGACAGGGGATCATTCACATGTCAGATCACTTCAACTCTCCCTTTGCTTTTAGAAAAAATAATATATACAGGAAATTTATGTAAATTTACTGAAGTTTTCCATGTGCAAAGAAAACTCATTACAATAATGTTAAGTAAGATGCAGATGGTAGCTGTGGATGTAAGTCAATTTTTTATGTAGAAAGTTATTGCTAATAAAGTAAAAGGTAATTGTTATGTAATTTATTATTTAACAGTGCTTTGGCATAGAAATTAAGGCCAGAAACAAGGAAATAAAAGTTCTTATAAATTTTTAAGAAGGTTTTTGCATTTCTGACTTAAAGGTTAGATCAATTTTTAAATATATTGAATGCCAAATAATTCTGCTTTCAAAAATCTTGTTTTCTGAAAATTCATACTAACAAAAGAAGTTTTAAAAAGGAGATCAAATCTATAGGCAATAATTCATTCCAAAATGATTTATTTTAAAGAAAATTCTAATCCTGTTTCTACAGTTCTTACAGAAAGGGGGACCCTTTACAGGGCTCAAGAGTGGGCTCCTGTCTAGCACTTAGAAATGAATTATTCAAAGAAACAGACTTGCTGATTGAGCAAATGATTTTATTGAGAAGGGGTGCTTAGACAGAGAGCAGCAGGATGAGGGAGCTTAGGATAACTGCTTGCCACATGGCTTGCAGTTTTTGATTTTATGGTGATTAAATTGCTTTCTAGGTTGTCTCTGGCTAGTTAGTGTGAGTCAGAGTGCTTCCTGGTAGTGTTTGCATTGCTCTGCCAAGATGGACTCCAGTGAGGATTCTGGGAGTTTAATCGGACATATGGACTGAAATTTCCTCTCTCCTTTTGACTTTTCTTGAATTCTGATTGATAGAAGCTTGGTTGTTCCACTTTCCTTACCAAGACCTCTACTTAAGATGACTCATACAAGTGGTTACATTGGGACCTGGTGAGGTTGGGCGGTTTTAGTCAGTGGTTTCACTAACACACTCAGTATAAAATCTGAGTAGTGGGAAAGGCTGATCAGTTTCAGTATCTTTCAATACAAGAAAATAAAGAGTGAGATATAAGAAGGAAAGGATGAGGGGCATTACATATAGGAAAATTGAACAAAGTGGAAAATTTAGCAATGTCACAGCATGTATAAGGTCAGGCATTTTGGTTATTATTAGTGTGGGACACAAATTAATCAATGAGGCCTAAACTTCATATTGCCAACAAAGCTCTATCCAGTCAAGGCTATGGCCTTTCCAGTAGTCATGCATGGATGTGAGAGTTGGACTATAAGGAGAGCTGAGTGCCAAAGAATTGATGCTTTTGAACTGTGGTGTTGGAGAAGACTCTTGAGAGTCCCTTGGACTGCAAGGAGATCCAGTCAGTCCATCCTAAAGGAGATCAGTCCTGAGTATTCATTGGAAAGACTGATGTAGAAGCTGAAACTCCAATACTTTGGCCACCTGATGTGAAGAGCTGACTCATTTGAAAAGACCCTAATGCTGGGAAAGATCGAAGGCAGGAGGAGAAGGGGATGACAGAGGATAAGCCTGTTGGATGACATCACTGACTCAGTGGACATAAGCTTGGGTAAACTCCTGGGAGGCCTGGCATGCTGCAGTCCATGGGGTTGCAAAGAGTTGGACACAATTGAGTGACTGAATTGAACTGACTGAAACTTTATATCCCCTGACTTTTTAAGCACCGTTTTTAAATCTAGATTTGTTTTAAGTATTAAGATTTTTAGGGGTAGATTTCTAAGGCTTTAAAGGTCTGGTTTGCTTTCATCTTTTTTTCTATTTGTTTCTCATTTGATTTGTAATGCTTTTACATTAAGAAAGGAGAAGGCAATGGCACCCCGCTCCAGTACTCTTGCCTGGAAAATCCATGGACAGAGGAGCCTGGTGGGCTGCAGTCCATAGGGTCGCTAAGAGTCGGACACGATTAAGCGACTTCACTTTCACTTTTCTCTTTCATGCATTGGAGAAGGAAATGGCAACCCACTCCAATATTCTTGCCTGGAGAATCCCAGGGATGGCAGAGCCTGGTGGGCTGCCGTCTATAGGGTCGCACAGAGTCGGACACGACTGAAGTGACTTAGCATAGCATAGCATAGCATAGCATACATTAAGAAAGTAAATAAATTATCTGAACATTTCAGAGATGAGAATGAGGTCCAGAATTGATGATATAAAACATATGTTCATTATGGTTGAAACCAAATTCTAGGTTTGGAAGAAAGGTAGATAAAGAGTGCACATATTTTTATTTCATTAGATTTTTTCATGGAGGTTAGCAAACAACAACATCAAATCATGGAAGAACCTCATAGAATAAAGACATTACTTTTGACTCTGCTACTGCTGCTACTGTTGTTGCTGCTGCTGCTAAGTCGCTATAGTTGTGTCTGATTCTGCGATTTCACAGACAGCAGCCCAACAATCTCCCCTGTCCCTGGGATTCTCCAGGCAGGAACACTGGAGTTGGATTGGCATTTTCTTCACCAGTGCTTGAAAGTGAAAAGAGGAAGTGAAATTGATCAGTCATGTCTGACTCTTCGCGACCCCATGAACTGCAGCCTACCAGGCTCCTCCATCCATGGGATTTTCCAGGCAAGAGCACTGGAGTGGGGTGGCATTGCCTTCTCCACTTTTGACTCTAAAAATCAAAAATTTTCTGGAGCCAATTATACAGCATGAAGTAAGCCAGAAAGAAAAACACCAATACAGTATACTAACACATATATATGGAATTTAGAAAGATGGTAATGATAACCCTGTATGTGAGACAGCAAAAGAGATACAGATGCATAGAACAGTCTTTTGGACTCTGTGGGAGAGGGAGGGGGGCTGATTTGGGAGAATGGCATTGAAACATGTATAATATCATATAAGAAACGAATCGCCAGTCCAGGTTTGATGCAGGATACAGGATGCTTGAGGCTGGTGCACTGGAATGACCCAGAAGAATGGTATGAGGAGGGATGTGGGAGGGGGTTTCAGGATTGGGAACATGTGTACGCCCCTGGAGGATTCATGTTGATGTATGGCGAAACCAATACAATATTGTAAAGTAATTAGCCTATAATTAAAATACATAAATTTAAATAAAATAAATAAATATTTATTTATTTAAAAACCTTGGAATCCAAATCACTTTTTACTGTGTTTAATTGTTTTACATTTTATTTTAAACATAAGCTTGCTTTATATCAGTGATTGATTACAAGTACAACTGGCATACCTCTGCTCCTTAATATGGAAGAAATCACAAGTTCTTGCCACCAAATTATAATTATCTTGTCAATATAAAATGATATTTGTAAAAGGTATTGGGTGAAAAACAAAATGTACTTCAGTTCAGTTCAGTTCAGTTCAGTCGCTCAGTTGTGTCCAACTCTTTGCGACCCCATGAATCGCAGCTACAATCACATTTATTCCTGTGTGACTCTAAATATCAGTATATAATATTTCATATATGAAGAAACAGCTTTTGAGAATTTTTTTTGTGTAAAAGTTTGTGTGTGTTTTAGCAATTTTCCTCACAGTCAATCAAAATGATGAATTGTTCTTGGCTTTAAAACCCTGACTGTGTGGTGCATGTTTAGTCACTAAGTCATGTCTGACTCTTTGTGACCCTGTGCACTGTAGCCCATTAGGCTCCTCTGTCCACCGGATTTCCCAATCAAGAATACGGGAGTGAGTTACCAATTCTTTTTCCAGGGGATCTTCCCAAACTAGGGATTGAACTGGGGTCTCTTGCATATCCTGCATTGGCAGGCAGGTTCTTTAACACTGAGCCACCTGGGATGCCAAAACCCAGCTCCAAATCTTCTCTGAGACTTACCTGTGATAAAGAATCTGATACTTCTGGTAAATAATGTTTCACAAAACATACTTTTTACTTGGACATGAAGAATCACAAAGTCTAAAATAAAGTTATAAAAAAATACATAAGGTTTAACAACAGCAGCTGTTACATGCCACAGCAATTTTAAACAAGAGAGTCAGATAAGATTTGACAATTGCAGCCAATATAAAAATAGTTTTAGAGGACAAAAATTTTGGTGTTTTTTTTTCCCTGATTGCCAGAGGCAGAGTATTTGAGACACTGCAACAGTGAAATTAATCCTGTTTTCTTTACTGAGTACTTTAGTTGAAATTTCTTCAAATATATTTCAAAATAACATTGAAAACATTGATCAGACATTGTTAATAAAACATTCGTTACTTTATCCTAATTTTGTATCTCACTTTCTTTCTGTTGCAGTATTTACTCTGATAGAAATAAATGAACTTATGATGTAAAAGAATAAAGATTTGTTACAATTAAATCATCAATAAAACACAAAAAGTTGGGGAGTGGTACCAATATGGTAGAGGAATAGGAAGGGGAGACCACTTTCTTCCACCAAAATTAATCAAAAGATCATTTGGATGCTGAGGCTCAGCAACTTCCACAAAACAACTTCTGAATGCTGGCGGAGGACACAAGGCACCAAGAAAGGCAGCCCATTCTCTTCAAAAGGAGGGGTGCAATTATTGGCTTGATTGCTCTCTTGCCTCTTGACTCTCCCTTTTCTCCCCCAGGTCACCTCTATCTCCTCCCTCCCCCTTCTCTTCTCTACTTAAATCTGTGAATCTCTCTGGGTGTTCTGGGCTGTGGAGAACACATAGGGAACTGATTAACAGCTAGATTGTTCTCTCCCTTTTGATTTCTCTTCTCCTCCTGGTCACCTTTATCTCCCTCCTTTCTCTTCTCTTCTCCGTGTAACTCTGTGCACCTCTTTTGGGTGTCCCTCACTGTAGAGAATTTTTTCACCATTAACGAAGATGTTTTATCATCTGTGCTATATGGATAGAGAAGTCTTGAGGCTACTGTAAGAAAAAGACTGAAAGCCAGAAGCAGGAGTCCTAAACCCAAAACTTGAGAACACCAGAGCATTCCTGATTCCAGGGAACATTAATAGACAAGAGCTCATCCCAAAGCCTCCATACCTAAACTGAAACCAAGCTCCACCCAGGAGCCAACAAGTTTCAGAGCAAGATATAACACACTAATTCTCCAGCAATGCAGGAACACAGCACTGAGCCTTAAAATACAGGCTGCCCAAAACCATGTCAAAACCATAGTCCCCCCAAAACTCACTACTGGACACTTCATTGCACTCCAGAGAGAAGGGACCCAGATCCACCCATCAGAATACAAACAGAAGCTTCCTTAGCAAGGAAACCTAGACAAACCACTAGTCCAACCCCACCCACAGGGAGGAACCTCCACAATAAAGAGGGACCACAAACTTCCAGCCTACAGAAAGGCCATCCCAAACACAATATAAACAAAATGAAGAGGCATAGAAATATTCAGCAGGTAAAGGAGCATGATAAATGCCCTCCAAACCAAACAAAAGAGGAGGAGATAGGGAATCTACCTGAAAAAAAAATCAGAATAATGATAGTAAAGATGATCTAAAATCTTGAAAACAAAATGGAGATACAGATAAATAGACTAGAAACAAGGACTGAGCAGATGCAATAAATGTTTAGCAAAGACCTAGAAGAAATAAAAAAAAAGTCAATCAATAATGAGTAATTCAATATCTGAGATCAAAAGGACTCTGGAGGGAACCAACAGTAGAATCACTAATGAAGAAGATAGGATAAGTGAGGTGGAAGATAGAATGGTGGAAATAAATGAAGCAGAGAGGAAAAAGAATTAAAAGAAATGAGGACAACCTCAGAGACCTCTGGAACAATGACAAATGCCCCAACATTTGAATCATAGGAGTCCCAGAAGAATAAGACAAAAAGAAAGGCCATGAGAAAATACTAGAGGGGCTAATAGTTGAAAACTTCCCTAAAATGGGAAAGGAAATAGCCACACTAGTCCAAGAAGCCCAGGGAGTCCCAAACAGGATAAACCCAAGGCAAAAAACCCCAAGACATATATTAATCAAATTAACAAAGATCAGACACAAAGAGCAAGTATTAAAAGCAGCACAGGAAAAGCAACAAATAACACACAAGGGAATACCCATAATGATAACAGCTGATCTATCAATAGAAACTCTTCAGGCTGGAAAGGAATGGCAGGACACACTTAAAGTAATGAAAAAGAAAAACCTACAACCCAGATTACTATACCCAGCAAGGATCTCATTCAAATATGAAAGAGAAATCAAAAGCTTTCCAGACAAGCAAAAGCTGAGAAAATTCAGTACCAGGAAACCAGTTCTTCAACAAATGCTAAAGGATCTTCTATAGACAGGAAACCAGAAAAGGTTTATACACTTGAATCCAAAACAACAAAGTACATGGCAAAGTGATCACACTTATCAATCAGTTCAGTTCACTTCAGTTGCTCAGTTTTGTCTGACTCTTTGCTACCACAAGGACTGCAGCATGTCAGGCATCCCTGTCCATCACGAACTCCCAGAGTTTACTCATATTCTTGTCCATTGAGTCAGTCTTGCCATCCAACCACCTCATTCTCTGTTGTCCCTTTCTCCTCCCTCCATCAATATCTCCTAGCATCGGTCTTTTCTTTTCTTTCTTTTTTTTCTCTCTCTCTCTCTCTTTTTTTTTTTTAGGTATCAAGAATCTCTTTTATTGATTATCAGAAACATTACAAACATCTAATATGAACAAATTGTAACATGACAGTGATTAATTTGAACAATTAATACATTTCAGATATAATATTATACATATTTCAATGCTATTCTCCCCAATCATCCCACCCTCTCCCGGTCCCAGAGTCCAAAAGTCTGTTCTATACATCAGTGTCTCTTTTGCTGTCTCGTAAATAGGGTTATTTTTACCATCTTTCTAAATTCCATATATATGCGTTAGTATACTGTATTTGTGTTTTTGTTTTTGGCTTACTTCACTCTGTATAATAGGCTCCAGTTCCATCCACCTCCTTAGAACTGATTCAAATGTATTCTTTTTAATGGCTGAGTAATACTCCATTGTGTATATGTACCACAGCTTGCTTATCCATTCATCTGTGGATGGACATCTAGGTTGCTTCCACATTCTGGCTATTGCAAACAGTGCTGCTATGAACATTGGGGTACACATGTCTCTTTCAATTCTGGATTTCTCAGTGTATACATGATCCTCTACATAGAAAACCCTAAAGATTCCACCAGAAAATTACTAGAACTGATCAATGAATATAGTAAAGTTGCAGGATATAAAATTAACACACAAAAATCCCTTGCATTCTTTTTTTTTTTTTTAATTTATTTTATTTTATTTTTTACCTTTACAATATTTGCACCAGACGGGCAAAGTATTGGACTTTCAGCTTCAATGTCAGTTCTTCCAATGAATATTCAGGACGGATTTCCTTTAGGATGAACAGGTTGGATCTCCTTGCAGTCCAAGGGACTCTCAAGAGTCTTCTCCAACACCACAGTTCAAAGGCATCAATTCTTTGGTGCTCAGCTTTCTCCACAGTCCAACTCTCCCATCCATACATGACTACCGGAAAAACCGTAGCTTTGACTAGTTTTACATTTGTTGGCAAAGAAATGTCTCTGCTTTTTATTGTGCTGTATAGGATGGTCCTAGCTTTTCTTCCAAGGAGTAAGTGTCTTTTTATTTCATGGTTGTAGTCACCAGCTACAGTGATTTTGGAGCCCCCCAAAATAAAGTCCATCATTGTTTCTATGTTTCCCCACCTATTTGCCATGAAGTGATGAGACCTGATACCATGAACTTAGTTTTCTGAATGTTGAGCTTTAAGCTAACTTTTCACTCTCCTCTTTCACTTTCATCAAGAAGCTTTTTAGTTCTTCTTCACTTTATGTCATAAGGGTGGTGTCATTTGCATATCTGAGGTTACTGATATTTCTCCCGGCAATCTTGATTTCAGCTTGTGCTTCATCCAGCCTAGTGTTTCTTATGATGTACTCCGCGTATAATTTAAATAATCAGGGTGACAACAAACAGCCTGACATACTCCTTTCCCTATTTGGAATCAGTGTTGTTTCATGTCCAATTCTAACTGTTGCTTCCTGACCTGCATACAGGTTTACAGGACATATCAGGTGGTCTTATATCCCCATGTCTAAGAATTTTCCAGTTTGTTGAGATCCATACAGTCAAAGGTTTTGGCAAAGTCAATAAAGCAGATATATATATATATATATTTCTGGATCTCTACTGCTTTTTTGATGATGCAATGGATGTTAGCAATTTGATCTCTGGTTCCTCTGCCTTTTCTAAAACCAGCTTGAACATTTGGAAGTTCATGATGCAGGTCCTCTTGAAGCTTGGCTTGGAGAATTTTGAACATTACTTTACTAACATGTGAGATGAGGGCAATTGTGCGATAGTTTGAGCATTCTTTCGTATTGCCTTTCTTTGGGATTGGAATGAAAACTGACCTTTTCCAGTCCTGTGGTCACTGCTGACTTTTCCAAATTTGCTGCCATATTGAGTGCAGCACTTTCACAGCATCGTCTTTCAGGATTTGAAATAGATCAACTGGAATTCCATCACCTGGACTAGCTTTATTTGTAGTGATGCTTCCTAAGGCCCACTTGACTTCACATTCCAGGATGTCTGGCTCTAAGTAAGTGATCATACCATCGTGATTATCTGGGTTGTGAAGTTTTTTTTTTTTTTTTTTGTACACTTCTTCTGTGTATTCTTGCCGGCTCTTCTTAATATCTTCTGCTTCTGTTAGGTCACTATGATTTCTGTCCTTTATTGAGACCATCTTTGCATGAAATGTTTCCTTGGTATCTCTAATTATCTTGAAGAGATCTCTAGTACTTCGCATTCTACTGTTTTCTTCTATTTCTTTACATTGATCACTGAGGAAGGCTTTCTTATCTCTCCTTGCTATTCTTTGGAACTGTGCATTCAAATTAGTATATCTTTCCTTTTTTCCTTTGCTTTTCACTTCTCTTCTTTCACCGCTATTTACAAGGCTTCCACATATAGTCATTTCACTTTTTTGCATTTCTTTTTCTTGGAGATGGTCTTGATCACTGCAACCTGTACAATGTCATGACCCTCTGTTCATAGTTCTTCAGGCACTCTGTCTATCAGATCTAATCCCTTCAACCTGGTACTCACTTCCACTGTATAATCGTAAGGGTTTTTATTTAGGTCATATTTGAATGGTCCAGTGGTTTTCCCTACTTTCTTCAATTTAAGTCTGAATTCGGCAAAGGGAATTTGTGATCTGAACCACAGTCAGCTCTCTGTCTTGTTTTTGCTGACTGTATAGAGTTTCTCCATGTTTGGCTGCAAAGAATATAATCAATCTGATTTTGGTTTTGATCATCTGGTGATGGCTATGTGTAGAGTCTTCTCTTGTGTTGTTGGAAGAGGGTGTTTGCTATGACCAGTGCATTCTGTTGCCAGAACTCTATGAGCCTTTGCCCTGCTTCATTCTGTACTCCAAGGCCACATTTGCCTATTACTCCAGGTGTTTCTTGACTTCCTACTTTTGCATTCTAGTCCCCTCTAATGAAAAGGTCATCTTTTGGGGTGCTAGTTCTAGAAGGTCTTGTAGGTCTTCATAGAATCATTTAACTTCAGCTTCTTCAGCATTACTGGTTGGGGCATAGACTTGGATTACCCTGATATCAAATGGTTTGTCTTGGAAATGAACAGGGATTATTCTGTTATTTGTGAGATTGCATTCAAGAACTGCATTTTGGTGTTTTGTTGACTGTGATGGCTATTCCATTTCTTCTAAGGTATTCTTGCCCACAGTAGTAGATACAATGGCCATCTGAGTTAAATTCACCCATTCCAGCCCAGTTTGCTGATTCCTAAAATGTCAGCATTCACTATTGCCATCTCCTTTTTGACCACTTCCAGTATGCCTTGATTTATGGACCTAACATTCCAGGTTCCTTAAATATAAATGAATTGAATGCCCCAATCAAAGGACAAAGACTGGATGGATGGATACAAAAACAAACCCCTACATATGCTGTCTACAAGAGACCCACCTCAAGCCAAGGGAAACATACAGACTAAAAAACAAGGGCTGGAAAAATATATTTCATGCAAATGGAGACCAAAATAAAGAAGGAGTAGCAATACTTATATCAGATAAAATGGATTTTGAAATAAAGGCTGTGAAAAGAGACAAAGAAAGACACTACATAAAGATCAAATGATCAACCCAAGAAGAAAATATAACAATTATAAATATATGTGCACCCAACATAGGAGCACCACGATATACAAGGCAAATGCTAACAAGTATGAAAAGGGAAGTTAACAGTAACACGGTAATAGTGGGAAACTTTAATACCCCACTCACACCTGTGGCTAGGTCAACCAAACAAAATCAGCAAGGAACTACAAACTTTAAATGATACAATGTACCAGTTAGACCTAACTGATATCTATAGGACATTTCACCACAAATGAATTTCACCTTTTTCTCAATTGTACATGGAATATTCTCCTGGATAGATCACATCCTGGGCCATAAATATAGCTTTGGTAAATTCAAAAAACATTGAAATCATTCCAATCATCTTTTCTGACCATAATGTGGCAAGATTAGATGTCAACTACAGGGGGAAAAAAAAAAAAAACTATTAAAAATACAAATATATGGAAGCTAAACAACACGCTTGTGAGTAACCAACAAATCACAGAAGAAATTAAAAAAGAAATCAAAATATGCATAGAAATGAATGAAAATGAAAATACAACAACCCAAAACCAATGCGATTCAGTAAAAGCAGTGCTTAGGGGAAGGTTCATAGCAGTACAAGCTTACCTCAAAAAACAAGAGAAAAATCAAATAAAAACCTAACTTTACACCTAAAACAACTTGAAAAAGAAGAAATGAAGAACATCGGGTTTAGTGGAGGGAAAGAAATCCTAAAAATTAGGGCAGAAATAAATGAAAAAGAAATGTCTATAGCAAAATCAACAAAACTAAAAGCTGGTTTTGTGAGAGATAAATAAAATAGATAGACTCATCAAGAAAAAAGGGATCAAATCAACAAAATTAGACATGAAAATGGAGAGATCAAAACAGACAACAGAGAAATACAAAGGATCATAAGAAACTGCTATCAGCAACTACATGCCACTGAAATGGGCAACTTGGAAGAGATGGATGTATTCTTTTTTTTTTTTTTTTAATTTTATTTAACTTTACAATATTATATTGGTTTTGCCATATATCAAAATGAATCTGCCAAAGGCATACATGTGTTCCCAATCCTGAACCCTCCTCCCTCCTTCCTCCCCATACCATCCCTCTGGGTCGTCCCAGTGCACCAGCCCCAAGCATCCAGTATCCTGCATCGAACCTGGACTGGCAACTCGTTTCATATATGATATTATGCATATTTCAATGCCATTCTCCCAAATCAACCCACCCTCTCCCTCTCCCACAGAGTCCAAAAGACTGTTCTATACATCAGTGTCTCCTTTGCTGTCTCGTATACAGGGTTATTGTTACCATCTTTCTAAATTCCATATATATGCGTTAGTATACTGTATTGGTGTTTTTCTTTCTGGCTTACTTCACTCTGTATAACAGGCTAGAGATGTATTCTTAAGAAAGTATTACCTTCCAAAAGTGAACCAAGAAGAAATATAAAATCCTAACACACTCATCACAAGCACGGAAATCAAAACCATAATCAAAAATCTTTGAACAAACAAAAGCCAAGAACCAGATGGCTTCACAGCTGAATTCTACCAAAAATTGAAAGAAGAGTTAACACCTATCCTACTCAAACTCTTCCAGAAAATTGCAGAGGACAGTAAACCTCCAAACTCATTCTATGAGCCCACCATCACACTAATACCAATACCAGACAAAGATGCTATAATAAAAGAAAACTAGAAACCAATATCACTGATGAACATAGATGCAAAAATCCCTAACAAAATTCTAGGAAACAGAATCCAACAGCATATTTAAAAGATCATACATTCATGACCAAGTGGGCTTTATCCCAGGGATGCAAGGATTCTTCCATATTCGCTAACAAATACAGGAAACGATACTCAATATCACTCATTATCAGAGAAATATAAATCAAAACCACAATGAGGTTTTGAAAAAAACACGATCTCTTTAACAGAAAAGACAATCTCTTTAAAAGTGGCGCTGGGAAAACTGGTCAATCACTTGTAAAAGAATGAAACTAGAACACTTTGTAACACCATACACAAAAATGAGCTCAAAATGGATTAAAGATCTACATATAAGACCAGAAACTATAAAACTCCTAGAGGAATACATAATAGAGAAAAACTCATAGAGCAAAACACTCTCTGACATAAATCACAACAGGATCCTCTATGACCCACCTCCCAGAGTATTGAAAATAAAAGCAAAAATAAACAAATAGGACCTAATTAAATTTAAAAGCTTTTGCACAACAAAGGAAACTATAAACAAGGTGAAAAGACAGCCTTCAGAATGGGAGAAAATAATAGCAAACAAAGCAACTGACAAAGAATTCATCTCAAAAATATACAAGCAACTCCTACAGCTCAATTCCAGAAAAATAAATGACCCAATCAAAAAATGGGCCTGAGAACTAAACAGACATTTCTCCAAAGAAGACATACAGATGGCTAACAAACACATGAAAAGATGCTCAACATCATTATCAGAGAAATGCAAATCAAAGCCACAATGAGTTACCATCTCATGCCAGTCAGAATGGCTGCTATCAAAGTCTATAAACAATAATTGCCTGAGAGGGTCCGAGAAAAGGGAACCCTCTTACACTGTTGTTGGGAATGCAAATTAGTAGAGCCACTATGGAGAACAGCGTGGAGATTCCTTAAAAAACTGGAAATAGTACTACCATATGACCCAGCAATCCCACTGCTGGGCATACACACCATGGAAACAAGAATTAAACGAGACATGTGTACCCCAATGTGCATCAAAGCACTGTTTAAAATAGCTAGGAAATGGAAGCATCCTAGATGTCCTCCATCAGATGAATGCATAAGAAAGTTGTGGTACAGATATACAATGGGATATTACTCAGCTATTAAAAAGAGTTCATTTGAATCAGTTCTAATGAGGTGGATGAAACTGGAGCCTATTATACAGAGTGAAGTAAATCAGAAAAAAAAAAAAAACACCCACCAATACAATGTATTAATGCATATATATGGAATTTATAAAGATGATAATGATGATCCTATATGCGAGACAGCAAAAGAGATACAGATATAAAGAACAGACTTTTAGACTCTGTGGGAGAAGGTGAGGGTGGGATGATCTGAGACAATAGCATTGAAACATGTATATTACCATATGTGAAATAGATCACCAGTCCAAGTTCAATGCATGAACAGACCACTCAAAACCAGTTCACTGGGACAACTGTGGGGAATGGGATGAGGAGAGGGGTGGGAGGTGTGCTGAATAGGGGGACACATGTACAGTCATAATTGATTCATGTCAATGTATGGCAAAAAACACTACAATATTGTAAAATAATTAGCCTCCAATTAAAATAAATAAATTAATTTAAAAAAAACGCAAAAAGTTGTATTATAAAGTTGATTTTGAACTCTTTTAAGAAAAGAAGCATTTCTTCATTTGATGATAAAAGTTTTCAGGTCAGAACTTTAAATAATAACCATTTTTGTCCTGTTAGTAGATTAGTAAACATGCATTCATTTTTAGTTAATGAATATTTAATGATCTAATTTAGTTTAAATAATTGGATATTGGGATGAGAGAAATTTTCCTTGTATCCAAATAAAGATTTTTTTATGATCAATGTTAAACTAATTTTTTAAAAGAGAATTTTCTCATATAAAATAAACCCAGAATTTCCATCTCTAATGTAGTATCTAAGTGGATGTTATTACTGATGTTTTGGCAGTATTGAACAATTATTCTATTAAAATGGCTTTTAAAGAGTTAAACTATGGTTTTAAATATAAAAACCACGTGTCAATAATGCTATTCAACACAGTAATTAATGAGGAAATCTGTGATAAAATAAAGCTAGTTAGATAAGAATTTGAAGAAAGAAATTTATGTATACAATCATAAAGTGCTGAAATGACATTGCTAATAGACACAACAAAAGTTTATTATTCTACAGAGCCAAAACTTTATGGTTATCTTTTCTATCATATAGAAACCTACCAATTAATGGGCTTCCCTGGTGGCCCAGAGGGTAAAGAATTTGCAATGCAGGAGATCTGTTTTCGATCCCTGGATTGGGACTACCCCCTGGAGAAGGGAATGGCTACCCACTCCAGTATTCTTGCCTGGAAAATTTCAAGGACACGAGCCTGGCGGACTACAGTCCACAGGGGTCACAAAAAATTGGCCATGACTGAGTGACTAACACTAACGAACTGGAGATAACTAAAATACATACACACAAATTCATAAATTATATTTGTGAGGCAAATAATTTAAAAGTCACAATTAAAATAAATAAATTTATATTTTAAAAAATAAAACTGAAAGATTTAACTATTAAAAAAAAATCACAACAAAATGGCTTTCAGGAAAAGACCTACTCTTGCATTATTCTTAGTCTTGGTTTAAAAAAATAATTTGGCATACACCAGATTTGATATTTTAATTCCTTGATAACTTAAGGATGGCTTGCATGAAATTTTTACTCTACCAATCACAGAGAAGGAAATAATAAATGTAAAAGGGCATTTCACAGATTATAATCATATACACTTCTTAGTTTCTCATTAAAGTTATCCAGAATAACTTGATAAAAATAAAATTATTCAGATATTTTATTTTTTAAAACTACTTTTATTTTAGGTAAAGCATTGAGAGATTTGAGTAAAGCTGGTAATCACACACAGTTCAGCTCAAGTGCGTAAATTGTTCATAGTCTACACAGCAGGAGTATTTTTGTATTCATGACATCTAAAGGGAGAATAGTCTAGTCATTAGGAGTCCTACTTCATAAAGCCTTTTCAAAAATACGGTTTTGATCTGGACACTTAGATTGACTTCTACACACAGCCTGTACAAATGCCTCTTGTTTAAGGTTGCTGTCATTTTTGTAAAACTGCAACCACTTCTGGGATTTTGCTGAAAATCCATTTCACGAGTACAGAATAGAGCTTTACAGACTTTTCTGCCTAAGAAAATAATTATATTTACTTCCTGTGTCATTGTTGTTTTTTTTTTCCCCAAATACAAAATGCTTGTACCTGTTCATTTAACACATGCAAAAAGATAACAATAGGAAGAAAACATATTAACAAGAGTTTATGGGGAATACATAGGGATTAGAATAATAGCTAGTTGCAAGTTAAAGCTTGACAATTACTGAGCTAAAGTCAAATTCTTTCTGGAGATACATTCTATAGCTTAAAGTTACAATTCTTAAAGTTTCAAAGATTATACATCATGATGAAATACTTTAAAAAGTCAGCATAGTGATTAGGGTATTACATATATCTGTAATTATATGTATGAGAAGGATATCAATAAAATTTACTGTGCCATTTGGTTGAATGGCACTCAATAAACTGTATCATATGTGTATAAAATAAATTGTGGTTGGTCAGTTGCTACATCGTGTCCGGCTCTTTGAACCACATGAAATTCAGCATGCCAGTCTTCCCTGTTTTTCACTATTATCCTGAGTTTGCCCAAAGTCATGTCCATTGAGTCAGTGATTCCATCCAATGATCTTATCCTCTACTTCCCTTTTCTTCTCTTGCCCTCAATCCTTCCCAGCATCAAGGTCTTTTCCAATGAGTCAACTCTTTGCATCAGGTGGCCAAAGTATCAGAGCTTCAGCACCAGTTCTTCCAAAGAATATCCAGGGTTGGTTTCCTTTAGGATTGACTAGTTTGATCTCCTTGCAGTCCAAGGGACTCTCAAGCATCTTCGCCAGCACCACAATTTGAAAGCATCTGTTCTTTGGCACTCAGCCTTCTTTATGGTCCAACTCTCAAATCTCATATATGACAACTGGAAAAATCATAACTTTGATCATACAGACTTTTTGGCAAAGTGATGTCACTGCTTTTTAATACACTGTCTAGGTTTCTCATATATTTTCTTCCAAGGAGTAAACATCTTTTAATTTCATGGCTGCCATCATCATCTGCAGTGATTTTAGAGCCCAAGAAAAGAAAATCTCTCAACTGCTTCCACTTCTTTCCCTTCTATTTTCCTTGAAGTGATGGGACTGGATGCCATTGTGGATATCTTTTCTTAAAAAAAAATTACAAGAGATTGTGTGTCAATAGAAGTTTGAAACTTTAATTAGTCTCTACTCTCTGTAACAAGAGACAGTTCCTCTCTAGTTCCCCAGAACTGCACTACTCTCCTGGCATTTTTTATACCACATGTTTTCCGATACTATCCTATACACTAAACAATCAAATGACTCACAATTCCTAGACTAGCTGTGAATTAAGGCTATTACTCTTCTTTGATTATGGTTACTCAATACATAAGCAGCATTCTTTTTTTTTCTACCAAAATCCTCCTCTACTATATTTATTCTAAATACTATGTCTTCTCATCTTCTCATTATAATCAACAATTTTTCCACATTTCAACAGGGTCAGCATGTTATTTTTCCTCCTAATTCATATGCATGTATGTGTTAGTCACTCAATCATGTTTGACTCTTTACAACCCCATGGACTCTAGCCCACTAGGCTCCTCTATCCATGGTATTCTCCAGGCAAGAATACCAGAGTGGGTAGCCATTCCTTTCTCCAGGGGATCTTCGCAACCCAGGGATCAAACCCAGGTCTCTTGCATTGCAGGCAGATTCTTTTTTTTTTTTTTTTTAACCACTTGTTTTCTGGAGTAAATTATTTATTAACTTTATTTTTAATTGAAACTTTTTTACATTTTAATGTCATAAAGTTTTATTTGGGTGCAGATTCCTTACCATCTGAGCCACCAGGGAAGTCCAAATGCTTGCCTATTTTCTCATAATAATTAGAATCTATGTGGCTTGAGATAGATTCATTTTGATATATGGCAAAATCAATACAATATTGTAAGGTTAAAATAAAATAAATTTAAAAAAAAGAATGTTGGGTAAAGCCAACATTTTATAAATTCTTATTGAATAATGACATGAAGAAATGAATGGTATGAAAAATTAATAAAGAAGGTCAGCAATGAATAAACAAATAGTGGATGAACACTTCAGAAATGTAGATAATTCAGAAATGATTGAAGCTCTGACCTAGATGACACACTCCTTCTTGTCCCTTGGAATGTAATGCCTACTCTTCACAGAGCTGATCTGTTTAATGTTTCTTTATGAATGTGAGTCTGGGTGACCTCCGAGAGCTGGTGATGCATAGGGAGGCCTGGCGTGCTGCAGTTCATGGGGTCGCAGAGAGTCAGACACGACTGAGCGACTGATCTGATCTGATCTCTGATCCCTAAACATCTAGATAGAGACAGGTTTTCGTTTTAAGTTTGACTTTTCTCTTGTATGTACATGTTTGTGTGTTAGTTGCTCAGTTTTGTTGAACTCTGTGCAACCCCATGGACTGTAGCCCACCACCAAGTTACTCTGTCCATGGAATTCTCAAGGCAAGAATACTGGAGTACATTGCCATTGTATGCCAACATTGGATGCCATTGCCATCCAGGAGATCTTCCCAACCCAGGGATTGAATCCAGGTCTCTTGCATTGCAGGCAAACTCTTTACCATCTAAGCCACCAGGGTAGGTCATTTAAATATATGTTATTTTCTTAATAATAGAAAAAGCTACTTTGAACCAATAGGTACTGTATTAGTCAGTCTATACCAGATTAATACCTTTCACTTCTAAGTTTTACAAGAACCAAGGTCCATTATTCCTGCCAAACATCAGACTATTCTGTGCTGCCGGAAATGATTATCACACATTATCATCCTCACTTCAGGGACCCTGATTGCCAGAACATTATTATGACTATGGCAAAGGAAAAAAGATATGGAGAAGCACAGACTTGCTCTTGCAGACTACTATCTAAAGGCACAAATATCTCTTCTACTCATCCTTATACTCAGGCCAGAGAAGTCACATAGGTGCCCACTTCAATGGGGTGAGAAAGGGAATCAAATATTCTCAAAAGCTAACATAGGTAAATATTAAAAAAAAAAAAAAAAAAACTGCATGCTTTTTATTTTAAAAAATGTAAACCAAATTAATGATTTCCTCAAGAGGCTGTTTGCACATCAAAAACAAATAAATGTAAATGCCTGTATTAAAAAGACACAACACCTGGACCTCAAATTAAATTTTCTCAGTTCTTTTTCAGTTCAGTCCAATTCAGTCAATCAGTCATGTCCGACTCTTTGCAACCCCATGAACCATAGCACACCAGGCTTCCTTATCCATCACCAATTCCTGGAGTCTAGCCAAACCCATTTCCACTGAGTCGGTGATGCCATCCAACCATCTCATCCTGTGTTGTCCCCTTTTCTTCCTGCCCTCAATCTTTCCCAGCATCAGGGTCTTTTCCAATGAATCAGCACTTCCCAACAGGTGGTCAAAGTATTGGAGTTTCAGCTTCAACATCAGTCCTTCCAATGAACACCCAGGACTGATCTCCTTTAGGATGGACTGGTTGGATCTCCTTGCAGTCCAAGGGACTCTCAAGAGTCTTCTCCAACACCACAGTTCAAAAGCATCAATTCTTTGAAGCTCAGCTTTCTTTATAGTCCAACTCTCACATCCATACATGACCACTGGAAAAACCAGAGCCTTGACTAGATGGACCTTTGTTGGCAAAGTAATGTCTCTGCTTTTTAATATACTATCTAGTTTGGTCATAACTTTCCTTCCAAGGAGTAAGCTTATTTTTTTTTTTTTTTTTAATTTCATGGCTGCAATCACCATCTGCAGTGATTTTGGAGCCCAGAAAAATAAAGTCAGCCACTGTTTCCACTGTTTCTCCATCTATTTGCCGTGAAGTGATGGGACTGGATGCCATGATCTTAGTTTTCTGAGTGTCGAGCTTTAAACCAACTTTTTCACTTTCCTCTTTCACTTTCCTCAAGAGGCTCTTTAGTTATTCTTCAGTTTCTGCCATAAGGAAGGTGTCATCTGCATATCTGAAGAGATATTGATATATCTACCAGCAATCTTGATTCCAGCTTGTGCTTCCTCCAGCCCAGCGTTTCTCATGATGTACTCTACATAGAAGTTAAATAAGGAGGGTAACAATATACAGCCTTTATGTACTCCTTTTCCTATTTGGAACCAGTCTGTTGTTCCATGTCCAGTTCTAACTGTTGCTTCCTGACCTGCATACAGATTTCTCAAGAGGCAGGTCAGGTGGTCTGGTATTCCCATCTCTTTCAGAATTTTCCACAGTTTATTTTGATCTATGCAGTCAAAGGCTTTGGCATAGTCAATAAAGCAGAAATAGCAGATAAATGGAAAAATGTTATTTATTTATTTATTTTTACAAATAGAAAGGTTCTTTGGAAAATCACATTCAAATTATATAATAGATAGTTTCTGATAGAAAGCTCCTGATTGCTATTAGGATGGGGAATGAAATATAGAAAAAGAAAGTTTTGCAGTGTAACCTAGTTTATTTGCCCTGTGTAGTGCAAAACCAATGTACAGAGTGGCATTTTACTTGCTTTTGCATGTGATTGGTCGTAACAGCAAACCTCATCTAAGACACAGAACTGTTTCTGTTTGCCTATAAATTGCAAAACAAATTCACTTTAACCAATGGAAATATTAGTCACCAGACTTCAATGATTTTATGTATTTATTAAAGAGCTTCTTAAATTTGTGACACATGAAAAAAGCCTATTGAAGAAAGTAGGGCACATATTTGAATATCAGAACTGAGGGCAGTCTGAATTGCTACTTTCTTGCCTTATCTCTTGGACTTGTCTTTATTTCCTTCTCTTTACCCTTACATGATACACAAGAAAAGCTACTGTACACAATATTTGTTTTAACAAATTATACTAGTTTTTGCATTCTGCCCAATCACAGAATTTCAATCCTGACTTCACTGATCCCTGCCAACTACATGGTCTCTCTTACCTATTCACAGCCTTCCAATTCAGGTCTCATTAGATCTCAGTACAATTGTCTCTCAGCCAAATAGCATAGTTGGTGACCACTGCAAAACAGTATCAGATTGTTGCTTTTTTTGTCCATGTTACCAGAATCATGTCCCTTGTAAGTCCATCAAGTTTCTTGAAACTTCTATCACCAGTATTCTTTAGATTAAGAAAAGTAGTCCTTATCTACCAAGTTTTTTAATAAAGATATTATGTGCTAACATGTGGACCTCTCAAGACTTACCAGTAATAAAAGAGGGGTTTATATTTATTTTATTTTTTATTAATTTATAAAAGCAAGGTCTTAGATAAAGGAGCCAAGATCCACCCCTGTCAATAAGGTGAGTGATAATAAATGTCTTGAACATAGCATGCTTCCAAAAAGAACTGATCAGATGGTGCCTAAAGTTTCTGGTGAGGAAATGTAAAAGTTGGGACTATGTGTACCCCAACACTGCTTAAGTACAAAAACTGTGCCTTGATTACCTTTATATCCTCAATGCCTGTAACAAAACAAGCATATAATAAATGCTTGCCTAGGTTAACTATTTTATCTTTATAAACCCAACTTTTTCATATGTGAGCTTATTCTATTCTATTCTTACAGACAAAATTTTAATACTTGTTTTATGTTATTGTTATTAGAGGAAATGGGAAAAAATAGTGGAGAGATAAAGGAGTTAATAGCTAATACAATGAAATGGATCAACTCCAATGTATGTGTGTGTGTCTGAGTTGTGTCTGAATCTGCAGCCGCATGGACCCACTAGGCTCCTCTGTCCATGGAATTTTTCAGGCAATAATACTAGAGTGAGTTGCAATTTCCTCCTCCAGGGAATCTTCCTGATGCAGGAATTCAACCCGTGTCTCTTCTGTCTCCTGCATTGGAGGGTGGATTCTTTACCACTGGCACCACTGTTGAAATGGATCAATTTTAACTGGGTGACAAATATTTATGTTAAATAGATGCATAGACTACACAATTAGAGGCATCTCAAAGTCTTGTTTTACAGAAGAAAGATGTCATAGCAAAACAATATTCCAGAAAAATGGTGAAAGTTTTATATAAACATCTCTATTTAGAGACGTCAGAAGTGCATAAGACTAGTAACTAAGCATGCATGCATTGGAAAATTCTCCCCCGCCCCAAATAATTCATTCAAGTGTTAAAAATAGAACACTCTTTGTTTTAAAATGTAGATTTTATTTCTGTTTAGGCATGATGAAGTCAATTGGTCAAGGCAGGATTGCTAAACAAATAACAAACAAAAAATCTTTTATTTATTACTTACAGCTTCCAAGAAGAGAGCTACATATAGGCAAAGCCATGCAAGAGAAATCTTCGGCAAGGGAGCTATAGGAATTAGGAAGAGTCATTATTTTGGTTTTTCATAAACAGGCTAAGCAGGTTTAGAACTGGTTGCTGCTGCTGCTGCTAAGTCGCTTCATTTGTGTCCGACTCTCTGCGACCCCATAGATGGCAGCCCACCAGGCTCCCCCGTCCCTGGGATTCTCCAGGCAAGAACACTGGAGTGGGTTGCCATTTCCTTCTCCAATGCATGAAAGTGAAAAGTGAAAGTGAAGTCGCTCAGTTGTGTCCAACTCCCAGTGACCCCATGGACCGAAGCCTACCAGGCTCCTCCATCCATGGGATTTTCTAGGCAAAAGTACTGGAGTGGGGTGCCACTGCCTTCTCCGTTAGAACTGGTTAATTTGAACAATTTCAGTGAGTTTCAACGTATGAGAGTTGCCTCTAGTTTTCTGATGCAAGGTCCAAGGTGGTTTGGACATGAAATACTTTTCTGAATGGCAGAATATCCCCCTACTCCCCCTCCCCACACCACCCCAACCCCCCAAAAAAGGCAGGTGTGGAAAATGGAGATCTTGGATAGATTAGCTTGCCTATGAAAGTCTCATAATCCTTGGAGAGGCTTTACGTCCCTGGTCAGTAGGACCTCATATTTCAAACATCAGATTCAGAAACTAGAAAATGTGGTCAAAATGCTTCTACAACCATGAATTGAATACATAGCAACATTTTTATTCAGTATATTATTGAATGAGGGAACCAGTAGAATGATAAAGTTGGTTCCAAAAACATTTATGCAATCTTCAAAGAAGGAATAAAAATAAGAATAGGCAAATGAGGGTTCTAAGAAATAAAATTCGTCAGTGTTCTAAAAGCAATAAAGCAAAATTTTTAGAATTATTTATTCTAGGAAGAAATATACAAGTTATATAGATCAACATATCTAAATATATATACATACATATATATACAAATATTATACACACACACATACACAAATACATATGTGTGCTCAGTAGCTTCAGCCGTATCTGACTCTTTGCAACCCTATGGACCATAGCCCACCAGGCTTCTCTGTCCATGGAATTTTCCAGGCAAGAATACTAGAGTGGGTTGCCATTTCCCCTCCCCGCCCCCAATTTATATATGGGCTTCCCAGGAGGCACTAGTGGTAAAGAACCAACCTGCCAATACAGGAGACATAAGAGATGCAGGTTCAATCCCTGGATCAGGAAGATCTAGTGCTTCCTAGGAAGCCCATAAATATCGTAACCCACTCCTGTATTCCTGCCTTCAGAATTCCACGGACATAGGAGTCTGACAGGCCGCAGTCCATGGGGTTGTAAAGAGTCAGACACAACTGAGTGACTAAGCATATATCTAAAACATAGATTTATAATTGTATAAATTATATATAGAACTTGTATTATTTTATAATTAAAGTTTTATATCAGATCAGATCAGATCAGTCGCTCAGTCATGTCCGACTCTTTGCGACCCCATGAACTGCAGCACTCCAGGCCTCCCTATCCATCACCAGCTCTCGGAGGTCACCCAGACTCACATTGATCGAGTCAGTGATGCCATCCAGCCATCTCATCCTCTGTCGTCCCCTTCTCCTCCTGCCCTCAATCCCTCCCAGCATCAGAGTCTTCTCCAATGAGTCAACTCTTCGCATGAGGTGGCCAAAATACTGGAGTCTCAGCTTTAGCATCATTCCTTCCAAAGAAATCCCAGGGCTGATCTCCTTCAGAATGGACTGGTTGGATCTCCTTGCAGTCCAAGGGACTCTCAAGAGTCTTCTCCAACACCACAGTTCAAAAGCATCAATTCTTCGACGCTCAGCCTTCTTCACAGTCCAGCTCTCACATCCATACATGACCACAGGAAAGACCATAGCCTTGACTAGGCGAACCTTTGTTGGCAAAGTGATGTCTCTGCTTTTGAATATGCCATCTAGGTTGGTCATAACTTTCTTCAAAGGAGTAAGCATCTTTTAATTTCATGGCTGCAGTCACCATCTGCAGTGATTTTGGAGCCCAGAAAAATAAAGTCTGACACTGTTTCCACTGTTTCTCCATCTATTTCCCATGTAGTGATGGGACCAGATGCCATGATCTTCGTTTTCTGAATGTTGAGCTTTAAGCCAACCTTTTCACTCTCCACTTTCACTTTCATCAAGAGGCTTTTTAGTTCCTCTTCACTTTCTGCCATAAGGGTGGTATCATCTGCTGCATATCTGAGGTTATTGATATTGTTCCCAGCAATCTTGATTCCAGCTTGTGTTTCCTCCAGTCCAATATATAAAACTTTGTATTGACAAGTCAAAGACTAAATAGTAAAGTTCAACTCAGTTTTGTTCTTCTACATAACTATTCTTAGATGATTCTTAAAAAATGTCAAAGCTTGCCTTTAAAGGACACCACATTTTTCAAATTTTGAATGTTTTCTTAACATTCCATTTCTTTATTATCCTAGCATATTTATATAGGTTTTTGAGCTCCACTGATGGCTCAGTGGTAAAGGATCCGTCTGCAATGCAGAAGACACAGACAATGCAGGTTCGATCCTTGGGTCAAGAAGATCCCCTGGAGGAAGGCATGGCAACCCACTCCAATTTTCTTGTCTGAAAAAACCCCATGAACAGAAGAGCTTGATGGGCCAGAGTACAAAGTGTCGTAAAGAGTCAAATATGACTAAGTGACAAAGCACACATGTGTGTAGGCTTTAGTGTATAAGGATAGAAATTTTAAAGTCTTTATTGATTCATTTACTTTCCTTCAACTTTATTTATTTATTTTACTTTAAAATATTGTATTGGTTTTACCATACGTCAACATGAATCCGCCACGGGTGTACACGTGCTACCCATCCTGAACCTCCCTCCCACCTTCCTCCCGGTGCCATCCCTCTGGGTCATCCCAGTGTACCAGCCTCAAGCATCCTGTATCCTGCATCAAACCGTCAACTTTAAATCTCTCAGTAAATTCTCTTTCTCATGTTCATTATTTTAAGCATGGGCGGCTAATGCTAGCGCGCTAAAGCGCAGGCAGCTGCGGCAGACGCACTAAGCGCAGCCAAGAGGAGCCACCCCACGTCCAAGGTCAGGGGCCGAAGCCAGGAGGACCCTATGCCTGAAGGGTGGCAGCCAAGAGGAGTTACCCCACGTCCGAGGTCAGGGGCTGCGACGAGAGGGGTTACCCCGTGTCTGAGGTAAGGGGCGGCGGCCCGGAGGAGATACCCCATGCCCCAAGCCCAAGGCCAGGGGTGGCAGGCAGGAGGAGCTACCCCACGCCCAAGGCCAAGGGTGGCAGCAGGGAGGAGCAACCCCACGCCGGAGGCCAGGGGAGGTGGCCGGGAGGACTAACCCCACCTCCAAGGAGCCATGGCTGCGCAGGCACAGGAGGGCCTAGAGGAGCTATCCCATGTTGAAGGTCAGGAAGGGCGGCAGTGAGGAGAGACCCCTTGTCCAAGGTAAGGAACAATGGCTCTGCTTTGCTGGAGCAGCCCTGAAGAGATACCCCACACACAAGATAAGAGAAACCCAAGTAAGAGGGTAGGTGTTGCATGAGGGCAAACACACTGAAACCATACTCACAGAAAACTAGTCAATCTAATCACACTAGGACCACAGCCTTGTCTATCTAAATGAAACTAAGCCATGCCTGTGGGGCAATCCAAGATGGGTGGGTCGTGGTGGAGAGATCTGACAGGGTGTGGTCCGCTGGAGAAGGGAATGGCAAACCACTTCAGTATTCTTGCCTCGAGAGCCCATGGAGAGTATGAAAAGGCAAAAATGATAGGATACTGAAAGAGGAACTCCCCAGGTCTGTAGGTGCTCAATATGCTACTGGAGATCAGTAGAGAAATAACTCCAGAAAGAATGAAGGGATGGAGCCAAAGCAAAAAGAATACCCAGCTGTGGATGTGACTGGTAAGAGAAGCAAGGTCCAATGCTGTAAAGAGCAATAATGCATAGGAACCTGGAACATCAGGTCCATGAATCAAGGCAAATTGGAAGTGGTCAAACAAGAGATGGCAAGAGTGAATGTCGACATTCTAGGAATCAGCGAACTAAAATGGACTGAAATGGTTGAATTTAACACAGATGACCATTATATGTACTACTGCAGGCAGGAATCCCTCAGAAGAAATGGAGTGGCCATCATGGTCAACAAGAGAGTCCAAAATGCAGTACTTGGATGCAATCTCAAAAACAACAGAATGATCTCTGTTCGATTCCAGGGAAAACCATTCAATGTCAGAGTGATCCAAGTCTATGCCCCAAACAGTAAGGCTGAAGAAGCTGAAATTGAATGGTTCTATGAAGACCTACAAGACCTTTTAGAACGAACACCCCCAAAAGATGTCCTTTTCATTGTAGGGGACTGAATGCAAAAGTAGGAATTCAAGAAACACTTGGAGTAACAGGCAAATTTGGCCTTGGACTACAGAATGAAGCAGGGCAAAGACTAATAGAATTTTGCCAAGAAAATGCACTAGTCATAACAAACACCCTCTTCCAACAACACAAGAGATGACTCTACACATGGACATCACCAGATAGTCAACACCGAAATCAGACTTATTATATTCTTTGCAGTCAAAGATGGAGAAGCTCTATACACTCAGCAAAAACAAGACCAGAAGCTGACTGTGGCTCAGACCATGAACTCCTAATTGTGAAATTCAGACTGAAATTGAAGAAAGTAGGGAAAACCACTAAACTATTCAGGTATGACCTAAATCAAATCCCTTATGATTATACAGTGGAAGTGAGAAATAGATTCAAGGGCCTAGATCTGATAGATAGAGTGCCTGATGAACTATGGAATGAGGTTCGTGACATTGTACAGGAGACAGGGATCAAGACCATCCCCATGGAAAAGAAATGCAAAAAAGCAAAATGGCTGTCTGGGGAGGCCTTACAAATAGCTGTGAAAAGAAGAGAAGCGAAAAGCAAAGGAGAAAAGGAAAGATATATACATCTGAATGCAGAGTTCCAAAGAATAGCAAGAAGAGATAAGAAAGCCTTCTTCAGCGATCAATGCAAAGAAATAGAGGAAAACAACAGAATGGGAAAGGCTAGGGATCTCTTCAAGAAAATCAGAGATACCAAAGGAACATTTCATGCAAAGATGGGCTCGATAAAGGACAGAAATGATATGGACCTAACAGAAGCAGAAGACATTAAGAAGAGGTGGCAAGAATACACAGAAGAACTGTACAAAAAAGATCTTCATGACCCAGATAATCATGATGGTGTGATCACTGACTAGAGCCAGACATCCTGGAATGTGAAGTCAAGTGGGCCTTAGAAAACATCACTACCAACGAAGCTAGTGGAGGTGATGGAATTCCAGTTGAGCTATTCCAAATCCTGAAAGATGATGCTGTGAAAGTGCTGCACACACTATGCCAGCAAATTTGGAAAACTCAGCAGTGACCAAAAGATTGGAAAAGGTCAGTTTTAATTCCAATCCCAAAGAAAGGCAATGCCAAAGAATGCTCAAACTACCGCACAATTGCGCTCATCTCACACGCTAGTAAAGTAATGCTCAAAATTCTCCAAGCCAGGCTTTAGCAATATGTGAACCGTGAACTTCCTGATGTTCAAGCTGGTTTTAGAAAAGGCAGAGGAACCAGAGATCAAATTGCCAACATCCACTGGATCATGGAAAAAGCAAGAAGAGTTCCAGAAAAACATCTATTTCTGCTTCATTGACTATGCCAAAGCTTTTGACTGTGTGGATCACAATAAACTGTGGAAAATTCTGAAAGAGATGGGAATACCAGACCACCTGATCTGCCTCTTGAGAAATTTGTATGTAGGTCAGGAAGCAACAGTTAGAACTGGACATGAAACAATAAACTGGTTCCAAATAGGAAAAGGAGTACATCAAGGCTGTATATTGTCACCATGTTTATTTAACTTATATGCAGAGTACATCATGAGAAATGCTGGACTGGAAGAAACACAAATTGGAATCAAGATTGCCGGGAGAAATATCAATAACTTCAGATATGCAGATGACACCACCCTTATGGCAGAAAGAGAAGAGGAACTCAAAAGCCTCTTGATGAAAGTGAAAGTGGAGAGTGAAAAAGTTGGCTTAAAGCTCAACATTCAGAAAACGAAGATCATGGCATCTGGTCCCATCACTTCCTGGGACATAGATGGAGAAACAGTGGAAACAGTGTCAGACTTTATTTTTCTGGGCTCCAAAATCACTGCAGATGGTGACTGCAGCCTTGAAATGAAAAGACGCTTGCTCCTTGGAAAGAAGGTTATGACCAACCTAGATGCCATATTCAAAAGCAGAGGTATTACTTTGCCAACAAAGGTTCGTCTAGTCAAGGCTATGGTCTTTCCTGTGGTCATGTATGGATGTAAGAGCTGGACTGTGAAGAAGGCTGAGCCCCTAAGAACTGATTGCTTAAACTGTGGTGTTGGAGAAGACTCTTGAGTGTCCCTTGGACTGCAAGAAGATCCAACCAGTCCATTCTGAAGGAGATCAGCCCTGGGATTTCTTTGGAAGGAATGATGCTAAAGCTGAAACTCCAGTACTTTGGCCACCTCATGCGAAGTGTTGACTCACTGGAGAAGACTCTGATGCTGGGAGGGATTGGGGGCAAGAGGAGAAGGGGACGACAGTGGATGAGATGGCTGGATGGCATCCCTGACTCGATGGATGTGAGTCTGAGTGACCTCCGGGAGTTGGTGATGGACAGGGAAGCCTGGTGTGCTGCGATTCATGGGGTCGCAAATAGTAGGATACGACTCATATATATATATGAAATATATATATATATATTCCATATATATCTATGTTAATATATGATATTTGATTTTCTATTTCTGAATTAGTTTACTCTGTATGCCAGATTCTAGGATCATCTGTATGTGGATGACCAGTCACTCATTCATGACTGACTCTTTGCAACCCGCTGGACTGTAGCCCTCCAGGCTTCCTGTCCATGGGATTCCCCAAGAAAGAATTCTGGAGTGGGTTGCTATTCCCTTCTCCAGTAGGTTCATCCAACTCACAGAAATGACCCACTTTTGTTCCTTTTTATGGCTTAGTACCATTCCATTGTATATTTGTAGTACATGTTCTGTATCCATTCATCTGTCAATGGACATTTACTTCCATGCCCTGGCTATTGTAAATAGTGCTACAGTGCACATTGGGGTACACTTATTTTGTTAAATTACAGTTTTCTCAGAGTGCATGCCAAGTAGTAAGACCGCTGGATCATATGCACTGATAAGCACAAGCTATTGAGAATCCAAGTGCATTTGCTCAAGCAGACAATGTCATGAGCCTAAACTATGTGTCATTCCAACTCAGGTATCAGGCATATAAGTGGAGAAGCATCCAACTGATTCAAAATATTAGCCATTTTAGAAGCATTGTAGCCAGATGAGGTCTTGAACATTGAAGTACATAGTCCTTTCTGAATTCATGAACATAAATTATGACATTTTTTTCACCAGAAATTTTAGAGTGATTTGTTTTACACAACAGATCAATAGAAGTTCTGTTCTTAGATGTTCAGTCGTGTCTGATTCTTTGTAATGTCATGGACTGCAGCTCTACAGGCTCCTATGTTCATGGATTCTCCAGGCAAGAATATTGGAGTAGGTTGTCATGACCTCTTCCAGGGGCTCTTCCCAACCCAAGAATCAAACCCAGGCCTCTTACACTGCAAGTGGATTCTTAGAAGTAAGTCATACTTATTGTGTGGCTGAGGCAGAACTACATCATATGAAAAAGGAGAAAGAAAAACAAAATTGGTAATTTGAGGGCATTAGGAAACTGGAAGGAAAAAAGAGCCAAAAATACTGGATAATGAAGAAAGAAAGTGCAAAGTAAATGGATCCTCCACAGGTGAAGGACATAGCTAGAGAATTTGGGAAGATAAGTCATTTTGAGGATGGTTCATATAGCTCTGTGCTTTAGAGCAAACATTGCAAAGCCAATTTTAGACTATTTACAAAATATTTTCTTTTTTTCTGACAGAATGGGTCTTGGGAGTAGGAGAATGATTTGAGACAAATAGGCTTAAATGCTGGTCTCGAATAATGGTATCTCCTACTTCCTATAAAGGGTTTCCCAGTTGGCGTTAGTGGTAAAGAAACTGCTTGCCAATGCAGGAGACCAGGAGACATAAGAGATGCAGATTCAATCCCTGGATTGGGAAGATACCCTACAGAAGGGAAGGACAACCCACTCCAGTATTCTTGCCTGGAGAATCCCATGAACAGAGGAGCCTGGCTCCTCTGCAGACCAAAGGATTGCAAAGAGTCTGACAGGTCTGAGTGACTGAGCAAGCACATACTTCTGTCAAGACTTAAGGTTCCTAAGTAATTTTTACATAACAAAGAGCGGCAATCTTTGGACCTAAGCTCTTTGTTAGTGTCTGATAAAATTGTGATAAAACTGAAACATTAAGCCATCCTTTTCCAGGAACTGGAAACCACTGACTCATCTTTGAGTTGTCCTGCACTTCCTATTTCTGTTTTTCCTCCCCTGTGTCATGGAAACTGTAAGAACCTTGGAGAAGGAAATGGCAACCCACTCCAGTGTTCTTGCCTGGAGAATCCAAGGGATGGGGGAGCCTGGTGGGCTGCCATCTATGGGGTTGCACAGAGTCGGACACAACTGAAGCGACTTAGCAGTAACATTAGCAGCAGCACTTTCTATTACTGTTTTTCCTCCCCTGTGTCCTGGACACCTTAAGAACCTAAGCCTCTGCTAACTACCCCAAAGCAGGACCAGTCTCATTTTCAGACTGAACTTTCTGCCAGCAGTCAGTCAGTTCAGTTCAGTCACTCAGTCATGGCTGACTCATTGGGACCCCATGAATCACAGCACGCCAGGCCTCCCTGTCCATCACCAACTCCCAGAGTTCACTCAGACTCACATCCGTCGAGTCAGTGATACCATCCAGCCATCTCATCCTCTCTCGTTCCCTTCTACTCTTGCCCCCAGTCCCTCCCAGCAACAGAGTCTTTTCCAATAAGTCAACTCTTCGCATGAGGTGGCCAAAGTACTGGAGTTTCAGCTTTAGCATCATTCCTTCCAAAGAAATCCCAGGGCTGATCTCCTTCAGAGTGGACTGGTTGGATCTCCTTGCAGTCTAAGGGACTCTCAAGAGTCTTCTCCAACACCACACTTCAAAAGCACCAATTCTTCAGCACTCAGCCTTCTTCACAGACCAACTCTCACATCCATACATGACCACAGGAAAAACCATAGCCTTGACTAGACGGACCTTTGTTGGAAAAGTAATGTCTCTGCTTTTGAATATGCTGTCTAGGTTGGTCATAACTTTCCTTCCAAGGAGTAAGAGTCTTTTCAAGGCTGCAGTCACTATCTGCAGTGATTTTGGAGCCCCCAAAAATAAAGTCTGACACTTTTTCCACTCTTTCCCCATCTATTTCCCATGAAGTGATGGGACCGAATGCCATCATCTTCGTTTTCTGAATGTTTAGCTTTAAGTCAACTTTTTCACTCTCCACTTTCACTTTCATCAAGAGGCTTTTTAGTTCCTCTTCACTTTCTACCAGCAGTAGATAAAGTTGTTTCCCCCACCACTCATCAGGATTTTCTTGAGATCCTACTTTAGAATCAATGATATCTAACTATGAATCCACTTATCTCTCTGTCAATCATGATACTCATATTTTTCAAATGCTACAGAGTTCTAAATTCCCTGAATGTCATTTAGTTGACTTTATAGGAAATATATGGAAATTTTTTTTTGCTTAAGTTTGTTACCTACCATCACAGTGGATAGACAAAGAATATAATTCTTGCTTACCAAGGTATCTAAAACTATAGAAATTGATAGTCATGTTTTATCACAGATAAAACTCTCAGAAATCTAGGAAAGAAGTAATATTCCAGTCTTGGTGTTTATCATCTCTGGCTTTTGTAGATAGTATGCCATCTGTCTCTTATTCCCTCTTTAGTCTTCTGTGACCTTTGCTATTTTAAGAAAACAGGTATTTCCCCTCCTATGACTTGCTGAATTGCATTTGCTCATAGTCATGTCGTGTTTCTTTGCCACTTTGGCAACTTCCCTCATGAAAAACCTAGAGGGGAATGGGTGGATTTGTAATTGGTATATATTTCAATTAAGTCTTAGGAATTCCCATTGAATAACTTTATCAACTAAATAGAGAAAGAACAAAAGACAAAATAGTATTTAACAAGCTCATTTGAGCTTTATTTCCCAAGTTATGATGCTGTTGCTAAAACAGTCAAGAAACCCTCTAAGGATTTTAGTAAATACATGTGAGAAAACTTCTACTTCCCCATAAGGAAATGAGACATTTTGCTTGTAAAATCAAAATTATAATACCTTGTAATGAACTGTTACAGATGCAATTCCTTACTACAACAAAATTATAATTATAGAGAAACAGCTGGGTGCATTTTTACTTAGTTAATTGTTTTCATCTAAGAAAAGTTTTAAGGAATAAAGGGGGAAACAACAGGGAGTTCTTTTTCCTTTAGCATCATGCTAAGGCTTTTTTTTTTCTTTTAATCTCTTTATTGTATTTTATTTATTCTCACATTCTTGTCTTTGTTTAGTTGCTAAGTCCTGTCTGTCTCTTTTGAGCCCCATGAACTATAGCCTACCAGGCTCCTCTGTCCATGGGATTTCCCAGCAAGAGTAGGTTGCCATTTCCTTCTCCAGGTAATCTTCTCAAAGGAGAGATGGAACCCACATCTCCTGCATTGACAGGTGTGTTTTTTACCACTGAGCCACTAGGTAAACTATCTCTATATACTTTCTATATACTATATACTTTCAATTCTAAAATATTTGAAGTAAATACCACAATGGACAGTTTTGCTAAAAATAATTAATAATAATAATTGAGCTACAAAAACTACAAGCTTGACCAAATCAATTAGCAAAGAAAAAAACATAACTCATCACCTTGTTTAAAGCCAAATTGTTAAACTTTTCAAATACAGAAAGAAATATGAAGCTATAGTTTATCAAATTATTTTTGAGGCAAAATAAATAATTTAATTTGATTATCTAACATGGTTTTATGACTAAATGAAAATTCTGATTTTTATGAGTAATTTTGTTGGTCCCATTGATGGAATTTTGCCACTCCTGCCCCTTCCACCCCCCGGGGGGAGGGGGTGGAATCCATGTGATTTTGTAGCCCCTATCCTTCATGTGAACTTATCAGGTGGTGCTAGTGGTAAAGAACCTGCCTGCCAATGCAGAAGACATAAAAGATGTGGGGTTGATCCCTGGGTCAGGCAGATCTCCTGGGAAAGGTAATGGCAACCCATTCTAGTATTCTTGCCTGGAGAATCCCGTGGACAGAGGAATCTGCTGGGCTATAGTCCATAGGGTTGCAAAAAGTCTGACAGGGCTGAAGCAACTTAGCATACACCCTCCATGCCAGAGAATTGGCAGCCTTATAACAGAAGAAAGAGATTTTTTTTTTTTTTTTTTTTTTTTCCTCCCTAATGTGCATGCAACTGGGCTTCCCAGGTGGCTCAGTGGGTAAACAAACTGCCTTTATTACATCAGATGCAGGAGATGCATGTTTGATCCCTTGGTAGGGAAAAATTCCCTGGAGGAGGGCATGGAAACCTACTCCAGTATCCTTGCCTCTGTCCATAGTGGACAAAGGGCTACAGGTTATGGGGTCACAAAGAGCCGGACAGAACTGAAGCAACTGAGCATGCACACACGTGCATGTGACTAGGAAAGACCACATGAGGACATAGAAAATACCTGTCTGAAAGCCAGAAAACAAGCTCTCACCAGAATCCAACTATGCTGTCACTCTGAGTGTGCACTTCTAGCCTCCAGGACTGTAAAAAAAGTGGTATTTATTTTTTAAACTATCCAGTAAGCAGTATTTTGTAATGGCAGCTTGAGCTGACTGGTACAATCAGATTAATCAAAGTTTATGGGATTATTGGAATACTTGACCTGTTTACATTTCATGTATGGTTAATGGATATGATCTCATTTCTTATCATTTCAGAGATTATGTCTCAGGACATATTCTTTTTTCCAGGATAAAATTGTCTAAAAAGAAATTTTAACAATAGCCCTTTTCCTACATTACAAAAATATGTCATACTGTTTGTTCTTCCCTGAAAAATTTCACCATGATAATTTGCCTGAGAATTTAAAAACAAAACAAAACAAAAAAACACACAAGGCTACAAAACACAGGAAAGCTTTTTATTTATTTATTTTTTTACATTTAATGAGTTCATGACAATCAGGATTTATATCCTGGGTTTCCCTACTTTATACATATTCTGTTGGTGTTAAAGTAATCTGTGAATTTTTCAATCTAATCAGTTACAGACACGGGAGGTGGGGGGCAAGAAACAGCTAAGGGTACCCTTCTTATAGGTAGGCTTCCTAAAGAATTTATTCAAATTTGAATGTGAATACAAACTACCTAGGGATCTTGTTAAAATAGAAATTCTGATTTAATAGATCTGACCTGAAATTCCATATTTTTATCAAGTTCCCAAAGGAAATATATATACCTAGTCTATGGAGCAAACTTTGGGCAAAATGAAATTAGAACGCTTTGTTTATCACAAAGAGCTAAACATAAGGCATATTTCCCTCTGGGAAACCAGAGAAAGTTGTTTTTGTTAAAAGTTACGTGCTCCAAATCACCCAAAGTGGAAGTGTAGCCAACTAGCTTGCTCAGATAATTAATAGTACTCTTTTGTTCTCTAACTTGGGTAATAAAGATTTGTTAAATTCTTAAAACTGCTTAGGAATCCTGAGTCATTAAATTAAGGTAAAACTAGAAAAGGGAATTGGCTTCTCTGGATCACTGGATAGCTAGGTAGATTAATCCCCATGATAGGTTTAGAAAGAGCCAGTCATGACCTAGGAGTCATAGGAAAAACCTAGTTTCTACCTTCCCCTAGAAGGTCTCTGCTAATATCCAACTAGATTGGCTGGGTGCTATTCTAAGGGATAACCAGAATGTTTAAGCCTCTAGGTCAGATCAGCAATGCCAGGATGTAGCTTGTGCAATGCTCTGTGAGAATGTGGGCAAACAATGAATGTAGCTTGATTTGCAACATTTAACTTTTGAGACAAATACTATGTGAGCCTCCACTTGAATTTTTGTTCTAACACACTCAGATTTTAGCATCAGGTCTATTGGGAGTTTTCAGCTAGATACTTCCTAAAAGTATTAGAAAATCAAACCTAAGTTTGTTCGAATTACAACAGCATGGGAGAACCAAATTCAGGAGAGGACATTTATATGAAATTAGGGTGTAGTTGGGATGGGCTTCTCTGGTGGCTCAGAGGTTAAAGCATCTCCCTGCAATGCGGGAGACCTGGGTTCAATCCCTGGGTTGGGAAGATCCCCTGGAGAAGGAAATGGTAACCCACTCCAGTATTCTTGCCTGGAGAAACCCATGGAGAGAGGAGTCTGGTAGGCTACAGTCCACGGGGTTGCAAAAAGTCGGACACGACTGAGCTACTTCACTTTCACTTGGGGTGATTTTAAGGTAGATACTGGGACTTCCCTGGTGGTCTAATGGTTAAGAATCTGTCTTCCAGTGCAGGCGATATAACTTCAATGTTTGGTCAGGGAACTAAGATCACACATGCCAAAGAGCAAGTACACCCTGGCACTGCAGTTATTGAGTGCACCTGCTTTGGAACCAAAGTACCACAACTAGAGAGAATCCCATGCACCACAACAAACAGTCCACATGCCACAACAAAGATTCTGTGCCCCAAATAAGACATGATACAGACAAAAATAAATAAACATAAATACATAAATGAATATTTTAGAAAAATAAAGAAGCTCCTGAGAGCCAGGAAACTGGCTAGATTTGGTGAAGTTTATGACAATATATTGTCATCCTTCTCATTTAATTTATATGCAGAGTACATCAGGCAAAATGCCAGGCTGAATGAATTGGAAGCTGAAATCAAGATTGCTGAGAGAAATGTCAACAACTTTAGGTATGCCGATGATAACACTGTAAAGGCAACTAGTGAAGAGGAACTAAAGAGCCTCTTGATGAGGGTGAAGTGGGAGAGTTAAAAAGCTGGCCTAAAACTTAGTACTAAAAAAAAATTAAGATCATGGCAATGGGTCCCATAACTTCATGGCAAATAAAAGGGGAATAAGTGGAAGCAGTGACATATTTTATTTTCCTGGGTTCCAAAATCACTACAGACGGTGACTGCAGTCAGGAAACTAGAAGAGGATTGCTCCTTGGAAGGAAAACTATGACAAACCTAGGCTGCATATTAAAAAACAGAGACATCACTTTGCCAAGGTTTGTATAGTCAAAGCTATGCTTTTTCCAGTAGTTATGTACAGATTAGAGAGCTGGACCATAAAGAAGGCTGAGTGCCAAAGAATTGATACTTTCAAATCATGGTGCTAGAAAAACTCTTGAGAGTCCTAAGTACTGCAAGAAAATCAAACATATCAATCCTAAAGAAATTCATCCCTGAATATTTATTGGAAGGACAGATGCTGAAGCTGAAGTTCCAAAACTTTGGCTATCTGATGGGAAGAGCTAACTCATCGGAAAAGACCCTGATTCTGGGAAAGACTGAAGGCAGGAGGAGAAGGGGCAACAGAAGATGAGATGTTTGGATTTTGGATGGCATCATTGACTCAATAGACATGAGTTTGAGCAAACTCAAAGGTCAATAGTGCTAAAGCAGAAAAAACATGTCCTATACTCTTGCCTGATTATTATACTTACTCTCAGAATTGTTCACCATGGAGACAGCATTTCAGTATTATTTAGGACAGAGAGTAGAAAATATATTAGTTTCAGTTCTCAGGTCCAGATTATTAGAACATCATGTCAATGTTTTAATTTTGTTTTTGTTTTTTTGCTATCATGATGTGTTAAGTCATACTACAGATGGTGACTGCAGCCACGAAATGAAAAGATTCTTACTCCTTGGAAGGAGAATTATGACCAACCTAGATAGCATATTCAAAAGCAGAGACATTACTTTGCCAACAAAGGTCAGTCTAGTCAAGGCTATGGTTTTTCCTGTGGTCATGTATAGATGTGAGAGCTGGACTGTGAAGAAGGCTGAGTGCCGAAGAATTGATGCTTTTGAACTGTGGTGTTGGAGAAGACTCTTGAGAGTCCCTTGGACTGCAAGGAGATCCAATCAGTCCACTCTGAAGGAGATCAGCCCTGGGATTTCTTTGGAAGGAATGATGTTAAAGCTGAAACTCCATTACTTTGGCCACCTCATGCGAAGAGTTGACTCACTGGAAAAGACTCTGATGTTGGAAGGGATTGGGGGCTGGAGGAGAAGGGGATGACAGAGGATGAGATGGCTGGATGGCATCACTGACTCGATGGATGTGAGTCTGAGTGAACTCTGGGAGTTGGTGATGGACAGAGAGGCCTGGCGTGCTGCGATTCATGGGGTCGCAGAGAGTCAGACACGACTGAGCGACTGAACTGAACTGATGACAAAACAGCAATTTCACAACAGAATTTAAGACTCTGCATATTACATGTATGAGCTGTGCACCCCAGAGAAAAGCTAAGAAAGAAATTATAATCTTAGCTTACAGTTTGGAACTTAAAATCCTGGAGTCCCCAAATTAGACCAACAGAACTGTTAATGTCTTCATTCTGAAAGCACGTATAGAACCGGACATGAGGGTTTTAGTCAGAATCATCCTAATTTCCCTAGCTGTTTCTGTTGAGTCTTGCCCCAGGCAAAAGGTACAAGGCTTTGCATCATGGTGACAGAAGCAGAGCCCAGAACAAAGGTTCTGAAGCTGACGGAGTCCCTTTTTAACCTTGCCAAAAGTTCCTGATCATCACTAACAAGCGTCCTGACTCCCAAGTAGGCAAAAATGCCCACTCTAGTAAATATCCTATAGTGTCCCAATCAATCATCTAATGACAAACTTCCAGCAGGAATATTCTTTGTTGTGAGACTATAAAAATTTGCTACTAACACAAAAACTGTTGACTCTCCCTCGTCTGTCAGGATTTGTTGGCCCGCTACACTCATAGGGCCCACTTTTTCTCTGCTCTTGGTTCTTAATAAACTCTCTCTCTTCTGAAATTCTCTGAGTCTGTAAATTATTTTCCATTCTGCACTCAGACTGCCTCAACCATTTCCTCTTTATTTCTACATTCATTTTTATAATAGAAAAGTTACCAGAGAGCTTTGTGGCTGCATTTTTCTTCTAAGACAGCAAAAATCCCTTATTGAGAGTCCAGCATTGTATCTAAACAAGTCTACTTTTATTTTAATTAAGAGTACTTTATATTGTCATGGAATTCAGGCAAGAAGTTCTAAGACCTTAGTTGCATGGTTCAGTGTCCCTGCTCAACTAGACAATGAAACAAGTAGGGAGTCACCCAACTTGAGTGTCTCATAATAGAGAGTGAAAGGGTTTGGGGTATGCTGTGTTCATGGATCTTGCATGCTCAGTCACTTCAATTGTGTCTGACTCGTTGTGACCCCATGGACTATAGCTGCCAGGCTCCTCTATTCATGGGATTCCCCAGGCAAGAGTGGGTTGCCATGCCCTCCTCCAGGGGATCTTCCCACCCCAGGGATTGAACCTGTGTCTTCTGTGTCTCCTGAATAACAAACAGATTCACTTGGGAAGCCTTTAGGGTAGCAGAAAACTTGAAAAATTCTACTTAAGTTGCTAAAGATTTTGAATACAAGTTGAGACATGATTTTTTTCTTTTTAGAATTCACTTATCCAATGATCCAATAATCTTTTTCTCTGAGACAGGAAACTGATAAACAAGATAGATCTTATAAATAATAGAGTCTACAATGAATAGAGCCATAAGTTTACTGAAAGAACACATCCCCACACAATTTGCTTGCAGTAGTAAATATAGACTATTGTACCTTAAAAACATAATAATAGATTTTAGAAGTCACTCAGTGATCTTTTTTTCAGCTTTACTGAGATATAACTGACACACAACATTTTGTATATTTAAGATGTTTAATATAATGATTTGATTCACATAAATATTGCAAACTGTTTACCACAATAAGGTTACTTAAAACATCCTTTATCTCATATAATCATCATTTTGATCTTGTTATGGTGAGGACATTAAAATTCTATCACAGAAGTTTTAAATTATGCAATACAGCACTGTAATCTATACTCTGCTTCTGCTGCTGCTAAGTTGCTTCAGTCGTGTCTGACTCTGCATGACCCATAGACAGCAGCCCACCAGGCTCCCCTGTCCCTGGGATTCTCCAGGCAAGAACACTGTAGTGGGTTGCCATTTTCTTCTCCAATGCATGAATGTGAAAAGTGAAAGTTAAGTCGCTCAGTCATGTCCAACTCAGTGACCCCATGGATTGCAGCATACCAGGCCCCTCTGTCCATGGGATTTTCCAGTCAAGAGTGCTGGAGTGGGGTGCCATTGCCTTGTGTATTATATTCCTAGAACTTATTCTTTTTGTAAGCGGAAGTTTGAACCCTTTGACCACATCCCATCATTTCGCCTAACCTTCAGCTCCTAGTGACCACCATTCCACTCTTTCTCTATGAGTTATATGAGTTCAATGATTTTACATTCCACATATAAGAGAGGTCATGAAATATTTATCTTCCTATGTCTCACTTATTTCAAGTGTCATAGTATCCCAAAGGTTCACTTATGCTGTTATAAATGGCAAGATTTCTTTTTATGGATAAATAATATTCCATTACATATGTAAAACATTTTCTTTATCTAGTCATTAATAGACAGACATGTAAATGGTTTCTACATCTTGGTTATTGTGAATAATACTGAAGTAAACTATTTCTTTGAAAGAGTGATTTCATCTTCTTTAGATATATATCCTAAGGCGGGTTTGCTGGATAATATGATAGTTCTATTTTTAACATTTCAAGAAACTGCCATAATGTTTTACAGTAACTCTACCAGTTTAAATTTCCATCAACAGTGCACCAGGGACCCCTTTGCTCCACATTCTTGCCAGTATTTGTCTTTTCTTTTTGTTATCATCAATCTTGTCTTTTAGATAATGGCAATGCTAAGAGATGTGAGATGATGTTGTGGTTTTGATTTCTATTTCTCAGATTAGTTATGTTAAGCATCTTTGCAGGAACTTGTAGGTTATGCAAGTAAGTATCTACTCAAATCCTTCCCTCTTTCAGAATTGTCTACAGTATATTGTGATCCACACAGTCAAAGGCTTTGGCATAGCCAATAAAGCAGAAACAGATGTCTTGCTGGAACTCTCTTGCTTTTTTGATGATCCAGGGGATGTTGGCAATTTGATCTCTGGTTCCTCTGTCTTTTCTAAAACCAGCTTGAACGTCTGGAAGTTCACAGTTCACGTACTGCTGAAGCCTGGCTTAGAGAATTTTAAGCATTATTTTACTAGCGTGTGAGATGAGTGCAATTGTGCAGTAGTTTGAGCATTCTTTGGCATTGCCTTTCTTTGGAATTGGAATGAAAACTGACCTTTTCCAGTCCTATGGCCACTACTGAGTTTTCCAAATTTGCTGGCATATTGAGTGTAGCACTTTCACAGCATCATCTTTCAGGATTTGATATAGCCCAACTGGAATGCCATCACCTTCACTAGCTTTGTTCATAATGATGCTTTCTAAGGCCCACTTGACTTCACATTCCAGGATGTCTGGTTCTAGGTAAATGATCACAGCATTGTGATTATCTTGGTCATGAAGATCTTTTTTGTACAGTTCTTCTGTGTATTCTTGCCACTTCTTCTTAATATCTTATGCTTCGGTTAGGTCCTTAACATTTCTGTATTTATTGAGCCCATTTTTCCACAAAACATTTCCTTGGCATCTCTAATTTTCTTGAAAAGATCTCTAGTCTTTCCCATTCTATTGTTTTCCTCTATTTCATTGCATTGATCATGGAGGAGGGCTTTCTTATCTCTCCTTGCTATTTTTTGGAATTCTGCATTCAAATGGGTATATCTTTCCATTTCTCCATGCTTTTTGCTTCCCATCTTTCCACAGCTATTTGTAAGACCTCTTCAGACAGACATTTTGCTTTGTTGCATTTCTTTTCCATGGGGATGGTCTTGATCCCTGTCTTCTGTACAATGTCTCAAATCTCCATCCATAGTTCATCAGACACTCTGTTTATCAGATCTAGTCCCTTAAATCTATTTCTCACACCCACTCTATAGTCATAAAGCATTTGATTTAGATCATATCTGAATGTTCTAGTGGTTGTTTCCATTTTCTTCAATTTCAGTCTGAATTTGGCAATAAGGAGTTCATGTTCTGAGCCACAGTCAGCTGCCGGTCTTGTTTTTATTGACTGTTTAGAGCTTCTCCATCTTTGGCTGCAAAGAATATAATCAATCTGATTTCAGTGTTGACCATCTGATGATGTCCATTTGTAGAGTCTTCTCTTGTGTTGTTGGAAGAGGGTGTTTGCTATGACCAGTGCATTCTCTTGGCAGAACTCTTAGCATTTGCCATGCTTCATTTTGTACTCCAAGGCCAAATTGGCCTGTAACTCCAGGTGTTTCTTGATTTCCTACTTTTGCATTCTAGGCTCCTATAACGAAAAAGACATCTTTTTTGGGTGTTAGTTCTAAAAGGTCTTGTAGGTCTTCAGAGAACTGTTCAACTTCAGCTTCTTCAGCATTACTGATTGAGGCATAGACCTGGCTTACCATGATATTGAATGGTTTGCCTTGGAAATGAACAGAGATCATTCTGTATTTTTTGAGATTGTTTCCAAATACTGCATTTTGGACTCTTTTGTTGATCATGATGACAACTCCATTTCTTCTAAGAGATTCTTGCCCACAGTAGTAGATATTATGGCCATCTGAGTTAAATTCACAAATTCCAGTCCATCTTAGTTCACTGATTCCTAGAATGTTGATGTTCACTCTTGTCATCTCCTGTTTGACCATTTCCAATTTGCCTTGATACATGGACCTAGCATTCCAAGTTCCTATGCAATAATGCTCTTTACAGCATTGAACCCTGCTTCCATCACCACTCCCATCCACAACTGGGTGTTTTTTTCACTTTGACTCCATCCCTTCATTCTTTCTGGAGTTATATCTCCACTAATTTCCAATATGCTACTGATCTCCAGTAGCATATTGGGCACCTACAACCCTGGGGAGTTCATCTTTCAGTGTCTTATCTTTTTGCCTTTTTATACTGTTCATGGGGTTCTCAAGGCAAGAATACTGAAGTGGTTTGCCATTCCCTTCTCTAGTGGGCCATGTTTTGTCAGACCTCTCCACTATGACCTGGCCGTCTTGGGTGGCCCCACATGGCATGGCTTCATTTCATTGACTTAGACAAGGCTGTGGTCCGTGTGATCAGATAGGCTAGTTATCTGTAATTGTAGTTTCAGTCTGTCTGCCCTCTAATTCCCTCTCTCAGTGCCTACAGTCTTACTTGGGTTTCTCTTACTTTGAGGTGAGGTCTCTCCTCAAGGCTTCTAGAGCAAAGCTCAGCTGCTGCTCCTTAGCTCCTATGTGGGCTAGTTCCTCTCAGCCACCTCCCTTGCCCTCGGACTTGGGGTAGCTCCTCGTGGCTGCTGCCCCTGACCTGCCTCTTGAGAAGGCTGTATGCATGTCAGGAAGGAACAGTTAGAACTGGACATGGAAAAACAAACTGGTTGCAAACAGGAAAAGGAGTATGCCAAGGCTGTATATTGCCACCCTGCTTATTTAACTTATATACAGAATACATCATGAGAAACGCTGGGCTGGAGGAAGCACAAGCTAGAATCAAGACTGTCAGGAGAAATATAAATAACCTCAGACATGCAGATGACACCACCCTTGTGGCAGAAAGTGAGGAAGAACTACAGAGCCTCTTAGGAAAGTGAAAGAAGAGAGTGAAAAAGTTGGCTTAAAGCTCGGCATTCAGAAAACAATGATCATGGCATCTGGTCCCATCACTTCATGGCAGATACATGGGGAAACAGTGGAAATAGTGTCAGATTTTAATTTTCTGGGTTCCAAAATCACTGTAGATGGTGATTGCAGCCATAAAATTAAAAGACGCTTACTCCTTGGAAAGAAAGTTATGACCAACCTAGATAGCATATTCAAATGCAGAGACATTACTTTGTCAACAAAGGTCCATCTAGTCAAGGCTCTGGTTTTTCCAGTGGTCATGTATGGATGTAAGAGTTGGACTGTAAAGAAAACTGAGCTTCGACGAACTGATGCTTTTGAACTGTGGTATTAAAGAAGACTCTTGAGAGTCCCTTGGACCTCAAGGAGATCCAACCAGTCCATCCTAAAGAACATCAGTCCTGGGTGTTCATTGGAAGGACTGATGTTGAACCTGAAACTCCAATACTTGACCACCTCATGTGAAGAGCTGAATTTCTTGAAAAGACCCTGATGCTGGGAACAATTGAGGGCAGGAGGAGAAGGGGACACAGAAGATGAGATGGTTGGATGGCATCACTGACTCCAGGAGTTGGTGATGGACATAGAGGCCTGGCGTGCTGCAGTTCGTGGGGCCACAAGAGTAGGACACAACTGAATGACTGAACTGAACAGAACTGAAATCCTTTCCTCATTTAACATCAGGTTGTTTGCTTTTTTTTTTTTTTTTGGCTATTGAGTGTTGCGGTCCTTTAATATACCAGAAGCTGGTAGTCCAGAATTGATGACAAGAAAGTGAAGGAGATAAAGAAGCTAGTATTCTCTGGTTTACAAAGAGAACCAATAAAACCCTAGAACAGGGCTTGCACCACTCACCAAGACACAGGGCATCCTCTCTAGGAGATCTTCAAAGCCCTGGCAGGAGAGTGAGCTTGGTGGGTTTCTAAGTTCCAGAGAATTAGCCAGAGGGAGAGAGAGAGAGAGAAAGAGAGAGAGAGAAAGACCCAGGGACCCAAGTCTCTGGTGGAACAAGGGTGCTTTAATGATCTTTCTGTGAGGATATATAGGCTGTTATACAGGGATTTATTTTTACAATGATAAAGATCAGAACACCAGACGCACAGCAACCGTTAATCAAGGAAACAAGGAATGAGCAATGGTCATAAGGTCAGAAGACAATGCATATCTCAAGAAAGAGGGTCGTCACTAAGCAATTTTGTCATAAGGAGAATGTTTACTGAAGGAAATCCCTGCATGCATTTTTATCTCATGACCTCAGTCCTGGGAGCAGCATGCTGCTCCACTTATTACCAGTAACTGATAATGAACAGAGGATTTATGAGAGACAAAAAACAGCACATAGGAATCCTCCTGTTAAATGTTCCCTGACAATTGAGTTGTATGAATTCTTTACGTGTTTTGAATATTATCCAAATATATGGTTATATAGGACATATCAATAATACATCAATTCAGTTCAGTTCAGTCGCTCAGTCATGTCCGACTCTTTGCGACCCCATGAATCACAGCATGCCAGGCCTCCCTGTCCATCACCAACTTCCAGAGTTCACCCAGACTCACATCCATCAAGTCAGTGATGCCATCCAGCCATCTCATCCTCTGTCGCCCCCTTCTCCTCTTGCCCCCAGTCCCTCCCAGCATCAAAGTATTTTCCAATGAGTCAACTCTTCACATGAAGTGGCCAAAATACTGGAGTTTCAGCTTTAGCATCATTCCTTCCAAAGAAATCCCAGGGCTGATATCCTTCACAGTGGACTGGTTGGATCTCCTTGCAGTCCAAAGGACTCTCAAGAGTCTTCTCCAACACCACAGTTCAAAAGCATCAATTCTTCGGCACTCAGCCTTCTTCACAGTCCAACTCTCACATCTATACATGACCACAGGAAAAACCATAACCTTGACTAGCTGGACCTTCGTTGGCAAAGTAATGTCTCTGCTTTTGAATATGTTATCTAGGTTGGACACAACTTTCCTTCCAAGGAGTAAGCGTCTTTTAATTTCATCAATAATACATATCCATTATCAAATATATGGTTTGCAAATATTTTCTCCTGTTCCATAGATTCCCATTTAATTTTGTTCATTGTTTCCTTTTTGGTAGAATCCACAAGTAAATCCATCAGGTCCAGGGTTTCTTTTGGTTGGGTGGGATTTCATTAATGATTCAATCTTCTTACTTTGTATTTGTCTGTTCTGAGTTTCTTTCTTATGTCTCGTACTTGTAAGGTTCTATATTCCTAAGAATTTATCCATTTCTTCTAGGTTGTACAACTTCATTTTGTTTAATTCTTTATAATAAGGTGTTATGACCCTTTGTATTTCTATGGTGTCAGTTCTAATGCTTTACTTTCATTTGTAATTGTGTTTCAGGAATTTTTTTTTTTTTTTTTCTTGGCAAGTCTGGCTAAAGCTTTGTCAATTTTGTTTCTTCTACAATTATACATTTATGTATATTCTTGACATATTTTCACTGGTTTCTGAGACTCTACTTGTCTTTCTTGTTTTTCCTCTCAATTCTTGCAATTAATTAGTTTTTTTATTGACCTCTTTTAAGAGTTTCTCTTAAGCTAGGTGCTTCCCTTGTAGCTGTAGAATTTCTTTGTAGCTCAGCTGATAAAGAATCCACCTGCAATGTTGGAGACCTGAGTTCCCTGGGTTGGGAATATCCCCTGAAAAAGGAAAAGGCTACCCACTCCAGTATTTGGCTTGGAGAATTCATCTTGCAAAGAGCTAGACACGACTGAGTGACTTTCACCTTCACTTTTTCTCTTAAGAGTCATTGCTTCTTCATCAAATATTCTATGTAAATATTCACTTAGTGAATATTTTATTCAGTCATTGTATGTGCTACCTCAAAAATCTGTTTTTGTAGTTTCTATTTATGGAATAGAATCCCTTATTTGTTAAATAATTGCTATTACATATCAATAACCTCAGATATGCAGATGATACCACCCTTATGGCAGAAAGTGAAGAGAAACTAAAAAGCCTCTTGATGAAGGTGAAAGTGGAGAGTGAAAGGTTGGCTTAAAGCTCAACATTCAGAAAACGAAGATCATGGCATCTGGTCCCATCACTACATGGGAAATAGATGGAGAAACAGTGGAAACAGTGTCAGAATTTATTTTTCTGGGCTCCAAAATCACTGCAGATGGTGACTGCAGCCCTGAAATTAGAAGATGCTTACTCCTTGGAAGGAAAGTTATGACCAACCTAGATAGCATATTCAAAAGCAGAGACATCACTTTGCCAATAAAGGTTCGCCTAGTCAAGGCTATGGTTTTTCCTGTGGTCATGTATGGATGTGAGAGCTGGACTGTGAAGAAGGCTGAGCGCCGAAGAATTGATGCTTTTGAACTGTGGTGTTGGAGAAGACTCTTGAGAGTCCCTTGGACTGCATGGACATCCAACCAGTCCATTCCAAAGGAGATCAGCCCTGGAATTTCTTTGGAAGGAATGATGCTCAAGCTGAAACTCCAGTATTTTGGCCACCTCATGCGAAGAGTTGACTCATTGGAGAAGACTCTGATGCTGGGAGGGATTGGGGGCAGGAGGAGAAGGGGACGACAGAGGATGAGATGGCTTGATGGCATCACTGACTCGATGGATATGAGTCTGGGTGACCTCCGGGAGCTGGTGATGTATAGGGAGGCCTGGCGTGCTGCAGTTCATGGGGTCGCTAAGAGTCAGACATGACTGAGCAACTGATCTGATCTGATCTGATCTGATTATATATTTGGACATCAAACGTGGTAAGATTTTACTCTCTCTTGAAAGATCTGTGTGTTTGGTCTTGGGGGCACTTTCAAATCTCAGTCTACAAGTCTTCCTTGAGTTTCAGTTTCCATGGGAATGACTTGTCTCCCCACTTATAGCTAAACATATACTTTTCTTTTTCTGTCCCTAAAGTTCTTTCTCTTCACAGTATCTGTATTCCCTTTACCAAAAGATAGTTTCTCTGCTGTTTTAATAAATCAAAGTATCTAACCGTTTTGGTGGTGGTGGTTTAGTCAATAAGTCCTGTGCAAGTTTTGCAACCCCATGGACTGTAGCTTGCCAGTCTCCTCTGTCAATGGGATTCTTCAGGCAAGAATACTGGAGTGGGTTGACATTTCCTTCTCCAGGGGATCTTCCTGACCCAGGAATCAAACCCATGTCTCCCGTATTTCAAGCAGATTCTTTACCAACTGTAAAAGCCCATATTACTATAAATTCATTAGTTTGGTAAATCTTATTCTTATTTGTTCTAAATCCTATTTAAAATGTTCAACAGTGAATTGACTATCTGTTGCAATGGGCTGAATCATACTTTGATTGAATATCCCCCCCAAAAAAATATATTCTATTCCTAACTTTCTGTACCTGTGATTGTAATTGAATTTGAGAATAGATTCTTTACAGATATAGTTAAACTATATTTAAGATAAGAATAAGAAAGGGCGTGGAAAGACATGCACTCCAGGAGAAGACGACCATGTAAAACTGGGGTAAAATATTGGAGTGATGCATCTATAAGCCAAGGAATGCCAATGATTGATAGGAGCCACCAAAATCTAGGAAGAAGCAAAAGTCAGTCCTCTACCAGAACCTTCAGAGAGAACAAGGCTCTGCCAACATCTTGATTTAGGACTTCTTGCTTCCAGAACTGTGAGAGAATAAATTTCTGTCTTAAATCACTCAGTTTGTTGTACTTTGCTTTGACAGTCCTTGTAAACTAATCCCCTGGACAGAGGAGCCTGGGAGGCTGCAGTCCATGGGGTCACTGGGAGTTGGAAACAACTGAGTGACTTCACTTTCACTTTTCACTTTGATGCATTGGAGAAGGAAATGGCAACCCACTCCAGTGTTCTTGCTTGGAGAATCCCAGGGACGGGGGAGCCTGATGGGCTGCCATCTATGGGGTCGCACAGAGTCGGACACGACTGAAGTGACTTAGCAGCAGCAGCAGTAAACTAATATATCTGTCAAGGAGAGAGTCGAATTTCAGATTGTGCATTAAACTCAACTTTTCTGGTTCAAGAAGATATGAGAGAGGAAAAAAAAAAAGAAAGTGAGAGCTATGATCAGATGGGGCTTCCCTGGTGGTTCAAATGGTAAAGAATCTGTCTGAAATATAAAAGACCTGGATTTGATCCCTTGATCAGGAAGATCCCCTGGAGAAGGGAATGGCAGCTCACTCCAGTATTCTTGGCTGGAGAATTCGATGAACAGAGGATGGGCTACAGTCCATGGGGTCACAAAGAGTTGGGCAAAACTTAGCAACTAATAATGCATAATCAGATTTGATTTGCAATCTCCTTTAGAATATTGTAGAAATGTTGTAACTGGACTACTCTGAAGTCTCAAATATATCTAATTTTTCTTTGATGTCCACTAAATTAATTTCTAAGTTAATTTGATGTCTGCCATCTTCACAGAAAATCCTTTGAAAATAGCAAGTCTTAAAAATATTTTGTACACCATTTAGCAGAGTGTTGCTATTATCTAAACATAAATTTTTTTGTTTAGATAATAAACATAAAGGGTCTCTTAGGATTTTTTTCAGATACATTCTAATTTCTCTTTATCATTCATTTTTTTTATATTATGCTTTTAAAAAAGCACATGAATTAGATTATAGTCATTACATGTAAGAAACTAGTTTGTCCTGAAAGATCATGGATACAGACTGAAACGAAAACATGAATTGAATATCTAACAATGGTTCATCATTTGTGATCCTGACCACCTAGTGTGTTAGATCAATAACTTAATAATTGTTGTGGCTGTTCAGTCACTAAGTCATGCCCAAATCTTGTGACCCCGTGAACTGCAGCAACCAGGCTTCCCTGTCCTTCCTTGTCTCCCTGAGTTTACTCAAACTCATGTCCATTGAATCAGTGATGCCACTGAACCACCTCATCCTCTGTCATCCCCTTCTACTCTTTCCCTCAATCTTTCCCAATATCAGGGTATTTTCCCATGAGTCATCTCTTTGCATCAGGTGCCCAAGTATTGGAGTTTCAGCACCAGTCCTTCCAATGAAAATTCAGGACTGATTTCCTTTAGGATGGACTGGTTTGATCTCTTTGCAGTCCAAGGGACTCTCAAGAGTCTTCTACAACACCATAGTTCAAAAGCATCAATTCTTCAGCACTCAATTTTTTTTATACTCCAATTCTTACATCCATACATGACTACTGGAAAAACCATAGCTTTACATGACTACTGGACTTAATAATTAGCCATCTTCTATTTGAATCCAACAAGCTGAAATTCACAGAGACAAAAATTTGAGGAAATCTCCCTGATTTGTGTTCTCATGGGCAGATACAAAAATTGCCTGTGAAAAATCTTAATTATCTTGCTTACATGCTCAGTCACTTCAGTCATGTCCAACTGTTTTTTACCCCATGGACTGTAGCATGCCAAGCTCCTCTTTTCATGGGATTCTCCAGGCAAGAATACTGGAATGGGTTCCAATGCCCTCCTCCAAGGAATCTTCCCAACCCAGGGATCAAACTGGTGTGTTTTACTTCTCCTGCTTCAGCAAGCAGATTCTTTACCACTAGTACCACCTGGAAGCCCCTTAATTATCTTAAGTGATACCAATAAAATATACTGTTCTGAGGAAACCTTTGAAGTCATCAGCCACAAAGTCATCTTGAGAGCTGGACATTTTTGACTTATTACCATCTTTTACCCAAAATCTTCTTCATTTGAAATTGCAACAAACAATGAGAGAAACGGATGTATAAAGATGTGTAAAATAAATTGCACTTTTTAAAGTAGCAGATAGGTTTCTATCTAACCAGATAATGAAAAATGATCCACAGAGGACTCATTATCCCTAAAAACCAAAATGAATGCAAAATTTAGAACTCAATGAGAAGTATTTGGAGAACAGATGTGATACAAAACAAAAGGGAGCTCCAAAGGCCTCAAGGAACAAAGCAATACAATATTGTAAAGTTAAGCAAAAAAAAAAAAAAAAACACCATAGAATGTACAACACAAAGAATGAACCTTAATGAAATGGACTTAGTTAATAATAATATGTCAGTACTGGTCCATCAGTTGTTACCAGTGTTCCCCACTTAATGCAAGATGTTAATAATAGGGGAAGCTGTGAGGGAATGTGGGGGAGAGATTAGGAGGAGTAGGTATGTGGAGACTATCTGTATTTTCTATTCAATTTCCATGTAAACCTAAAATTGCTCTAAAAAATAAAGTCTATTTTTAAAGCTTGAAAAAAAAATAAAATAAAATATAAGTTAAAAATTAAAAAAAAAAGGAACAATGGAACACACAGTTGAAATTTAAGAATCTCAAGCTATGGCAGAGAGGGATCTTGACACAATCTTAAGCTTGCTAGTCATTTTTCAATGTAAGCGGATTAAACTCTCCAGCCAAAAGGTAGAGATTGGCAGATTGGGTAAAAACAAACAAACAAAAAAAAGTCCTCACTTTAGATACAAAGAAAGTAATAAATTCATGCAGATAGTTACTACAAGTGTCAGATAAAGTAGGCTTTAAATAGAAACAATGAAGAACATTATATGTTAATAAAAGGTTCAGTATCACAAGATGATATATCAATTATAAACATTTACTAGCTAATAACAGAAAGCCAAAATATATAGAATAAAAATTGATGGAACTGAAAAAAGACAGAACTACAATAGTAGTCAGAGACCTTTATATCAGACTGTTAATAATGGATAGAACAAAGAAAGTTAAATTTAAAAAAACATAAAAGAAAAAAAGAAAATAGAGGACAAATGACACGATAAGCTAACTATATCTAATAGATTTGCATTCATGAAAATTTAAAAATATTGTATATCAAAAAACACTTAAGCTTCATCCCAGCTAAGGATCTCACAGATGCTCAGGGTTTTAGAACTCTAAATATAAAAAGGGACAGGATTTTCCTTGATCATATTGGTGCTACACATCTGTTTTCCTGTGCAAATTGAGATATAATCCTGATTAACCCCTCAAAACTCATCTCCCCTCAGTTCACAGGCCCCACTTGCAAAGCATTAAAAAAAAAAAAAAGTAAAGTCCTCAGTGGAGTCAAAAGGCAACCTGTGCTTTGGAAGAAAAAGGTTTCCAAATCATATATTTGATGAGGGATTAATATTGGGAATATACAGGAGACTCCTAAAACTTCACAATAAACATCAAACAAATTGAATTTAAAATAGGCAAAGGTTTGAATAGATACTTCTCCAAGAAAGATATGCCCCAGAAAGCAATAAGCACACAAAAGGTGTTCAACATCACTAATCAATAAGGAAACTCAAATCAAAACTACAATGAGGTACCACTTCATACCAATTATCATGGCTACTATCAGAAAAAATAAATAAATAAAATAGCAAGTGTTGGCCAGGATGTATAGAAATTGGAACTCTTGTGTACTATTGAGAGTGTAAAATGGGACAGATGTTATGGAAAATAGTATGATTATTCCACAAAAATTAAAAATGGAGTTACCACATGTTCCAGCAATTCCAATTCTTGGTATATACCCACCAAAATTGAAAGCAAAATTTTGAAGAAATATTTGTACAGTCATGTTCTTAGACACATTATTGAAAATAATATTATCTTCTTCTAGATGGTCTTCCCAGGTGGCAGAGTGGTAAAGAGTCCACCTGGCAATGCAGGAGACATCAATTCAATCGCTAGTATGGGAAGATCCCCTGGATAAAGAAATGGCAACCCACTTCAGTATTTTTGCCAGGATAATCCCAAGTACAGAGATTGGTATACTGATTTAGGAAGAGAAAGCCCTCCACTGTTAGAGTTTCCTCCCATGCTTTTCTGGCCAACCACTACCACCCCTATGACACATTTTGCTTTTCCAGCACAGGAATTTCCAGCTTATTGATTTCAAGGATATTTATTACAAACATTTACCCTTTATCATTAAAAGTACAATACACATGTTTAAAACACACGAACAAATCAGCTTGTGATATTCAACAAAGTGATATTTTGCCTAAATATTAACAGGTTGCAAATTGACAGTGAGAGATGAAGAAATAAATAGAGAATGAATTCCAGCCTTCAGATGTCTGTAATTCAGAGTAAAAGTTATTTCTGTTCCTCTCGCCATAAAGAGTCTTTTGCTCCTTGGCTTAATGACTAGGGTCAGATGACGTTCAGGATTCCTAGGTTAAAATTTGAGAAGATCTAAAATGATTATAAACCCTATAGCAAATAAATCACTCAACAGTTTCCATGCCAGCATTGTCTATTCTATACGACCACAGAATTAGTTTTCTCAGACATAACATTTGGAATCTACAGTTATAATCTTGAAAAGATTTAATCTCATAAGAAATTAAATCTTTAGATGATAACCTGAACCCAGACTGAAAGATAGGCCTTCCCAGGTGAAGCAGTGGTGAAGAGTCTGCCTGCCAATGCAGAAGACACAAGAGTTGTGGGTTTGATCCCTATGTAGGGAAAGTTCTCTGGAATAGGAAATAGCTACCCATTCCAATATTCTTGCCTGTAAAACTCCATGGACTGAGGAGCCAGGCAAGCTACAGTCCATAGAATGGTAAAGAGTCTGATACAAGTGAGCACACACAGACCTGTGAGCTCAATGTGCCAGTGACAGTGCCATGCTCAAAAGAGAAATCCAATAAAAACTATTTGTTTAACTTTCCAGTTGCATTTATATTATATCATACAAGGATACTGTTAGAAGGATACTCAGCAAGTATCCACTTGGACCAACTATCCTTTCTTCCATCAGACAGGTTACAAATAAAGAAAGTAAGATTTATAGAAATGAACAATTGCAAACTTAGTTATCCTTTAAATCCATTGCTTTTTTCTCCCTTACCCTCAAACATAATATCTAGATTAACAACTAGGATTTATGATAGTCTTCTGAATGACTAACACTCTACAAGGTTTTCTGTGCAGAAGCTGCTGTTGCTGCTAAGTTGCTTCAGTTGTGTCCATCTCTGTGCGACCCCATAGACGGCAGCCCACCAGGCTCCCCCATCCCTGGGATTCTCCAGGCAAGAATACTGGGGTGGGTTGCCATTTCCTTCTCCAATGCATCAAAGTGAAAAGTGAAAGTGAAGTCACTCAGTCATGTCTGACTCTTAGTGACCCCATGGACTGCAGCATACCAGGTTCTTCCATTCGTGGGATTTTCCAGGCAAGAGTACTGGAGTGGGGTGCCATTGTCTTCTCCGCTGCAGAAGCTACTCCCCCACAAAAAGCCATGTTACTTTCTCTCTAATAATTTTAAATAAAATAAAGAAGAACAAGCTTTACTATTGATATGGACAAAATGTTACAGAAAAACTCAAACAAAATTTTTCCAACCCATAGTATGCAAGATGACAGATTTTAAGAATGGGTAGTGCACTGCATGGAACTTTGTTCAAAGTTATGGGGCAGCCTGGATGGAAAAGGAGTTCGGAGAGAATGGATACATGCATATGTATGGCTAAGTCCCTTCACCATTCACCTGAAACTATCACAACATTGTTTTTGTTAATTGACTATACCCCAATATAGAATAAAATTTAGAAAACAAAAACACAAAGTAGTATTCTTTTTTTATTAAAAAAAAAAAAAAAGAGAAATTATAGTGCACTCTTATTACTATTAAAGAAGATAGTAAAAAAGAAAACAAACAAAAAAACCAGGACAGTAAGTCAGAAGATATGTTCTAGTAGAGTAAATGCTCATCCATGGCAGCCATGTAACCCTTCATGCGTTTAAGTAGGCCTTTAAGTAAAACTCAACCACAATCAGATTGAACTATTAGTGAACCACCTGTAAACCTCTATACAAAATGGCAAGATAAGCAATTTTATGAGGAGGTTCTCAAAGCTTTTTCATTTGACTGCATATCTAATGGGGAGCTCCCATGAAGGATTTTATCATTCATCTCCCAGGATCTATTAAGACCTGGATCTGTCCATCTCTTCCCATACAGATACAGTTGTAGACTGTAAAACTGTCCATAGTTCAGGGTTGTCTCCTCTGTCTGCCTTCACTCCCCCACCATATAGCTTATAGTCTTCTATCTTATTCCTTCGGTTCATTATCATCCTATATGACTATTGTCACAAGATGGTAACACCATACTGATTTTTCTTGTCTGTGTATGTGTGTAAGTAATAAACTGCCTGCATCTATTTGGGGTCATTGTCTTCTTACTACTTGAGTCTATGGGAATGTTGCAAGCCAAACTAATGTGTCAGTGGTCATCTGCTTAGGAGATGCTTGACCATTTGACAGTATATATGCCCTAACTATTAACTACTTGGGGAAAAAAATGAAAGAGTAGTACAAGAAAATAATCAACCAATTACACAGTAAATGATAGAATTATGGGCACTCTTTTGAGAGAGATTTTTTTTTAAAGAACTTACCTAGAAAAAAAACAAACAAAAAATTAAAAAAATGGTTAGGGAAAGCTGAAAACTGAACAGGAATGGAAACAGAAAGAGTTTTAACATTATGGACTTTGGAGAATGAAAATTCTCTGGCATTATCTAAATTAGATACATACAAAGCATATCTTTCATTAAAGGGAATGAACACTGTAAAGGAGAGTGGGAAGTACAGGATGGGTGTTTGAAGAGTCAGGCGTGGCTTGAATGTAAGTAGAGCTGACAAACATACTGTGGACAATATGTCAGGGCCAGAACATCAACCCAAGAACTTTAGGTAAACCACCTGATCTTCAAATACAAATGTAGTTTTTCATGGTAAACTTTTCCCAGGAGTTCTATTCAAATATGTTGGTAAAGAAGTATTGAAGAAATTGATATTATTACAAATAATGGAGGTATCAAAATAAGAAATAAACCTGTCATTCTTTCCCCTGATTTGTATATGCATTTTTATTCTGATTCTAGTAATAGTTTTAAAGTGTTTAAAATGGAAATTTGCATGCAGGATTTTTTTTTATTGTTTTACATTTAGTTACTTTGAAGTATTTTACTAAAAAACACCTTGCTGCTAAGTCGCTTCAGTCGTGTCCAACTCTGTGCTACCCCACAGACGGAAGCTCACCAGACTCCCCTGTCCCTGGGATTCTCCAGGCAAGAACACTGGAGTGGGTTGCCATTTCCTTCTCCAATGCATGAAAGCGAAAAGTGAAAGTGAAGCTACTCAGTCGTGTCTGACTTTTAGCGACCCCATGGACTGGAGCCTACCAGGCTCCTCCGTCCATGGGATTTTCCAGGCATGGGATTTAACCTAGAAAAACTGGATTTCCAGTCCATGGGATTTAACCTAGAAAAACACCTTATATCTAGGTTAAATGTGGTCTTTATGTGTGACAATTAATTGTATAGATCTCCTACAATGTGGGAGACCGAGGTTCGATCCCTGGGTCGGGAAGATCCCCTGGAGAAGGAAGTGGCAACCCACTCCAGTATTCTTGCCTGTAAAATCTCATGGATGGAGGAGCCTGGTAGGCTATATCCATACGGTTGCAAAAAGAGTTGGACATGACTGAGCGACTTCACTTCACCTGGGTAAAAAGAAAATGGTTTTTATGAAAACAGATTGTTAATTAAAATTTTCTGAAGTCTACTTTATTAAAACTGGTGACAATTTTTTGATATTTCATAACTTTACAGACAAGACAAAATTGACTTCATCAACTTAAGACTGTTTTATTTTAGTGTTGGAAATACAGGAAGGGAGAAACTGTGACCAAAGTAAAGCTTAAAATAAGTAGTCTCAGGACAGAAAATGAAGATTACAAGTAATTATGAAAATTTGAAAGCAATATACAAATACTAAAGGTCATTTTATAGGACTCTTTTAGGCTTTACTTAATTATTTAAATCAGTATTATGTTATCACTGCAAATAAAAAATACAGTAATACAGTAGCAGTGAATTCAAAAAATTAAATCATCCAAATCACACAATCATAAATTCATTATCAGAGTTGAATATTCATGTACCTCTAACATTATCTCCTGTTTCCTAATTTATATGAACAAAACATTTTTTTATTAAGACACATTTCTAGTGGTTATTTAAATTATTTTTTAAATTATTGCTATTTCAAACTGTTGTACAAATAAAATTACATCTATCCAAATTTTACATGATTTCAAATCTTTCAAATATTTGCTGTTTCTATTTGTTATCCCTGTTCCCTAAGAACCACCTGTGTTAGTCAAGATTCTCTAGAGAAACACAATTAAAAGGGGTATAAGTGTAAGTGTGTGTTTTTTTTGTGTGTGTGTGTGTGTGTATGCATACATAGATTCATGTGATTACAGAAACTGGTAAATTCTAAATCTGCAGAATAACCAGCATACTGGAGACCTAGGAAGAGACAATACTTCAACAAAAGTCCCAAAACTGCTGATAGAATCCTCTCTTGCTTAAGGGAAATCAGCCTTTTGTTCTGCTCAAGACTTCATTTAATTGGATGAAGCTCACTCACATTATGGATGTGATGGTGAAGGACAGAAGAGCCTGGCATGCTGCAGTCCATGGGGTCACAAAGAGTCAGACACAAGTGAGCAACTGAACAACAACACATTATGGAAGGCAACCTACAATAGTTTGCTCAAGGCCCATTAATTCAAAAGTCAACCTTGTCCAAAAACACTGTCACAAAAAGATTCAGAATGTCTGACAACACATTTGGGGACCATGTCCCAGCCAACTTGATACATTAAATTAATCTTGAGACAAGTCCACACTTTGTCAGCTTAGGACTCGTTTATATATCATAAACTATATAAGGCAAAATCACATAGTTTGTACCCATTAAGATTATAGAAAATATAGTTATGGGGTAACAAGTTAACTAAAAATATCACATTATGTACATTACATCTAGATATTCTGCCCACATGAGTCAGATACCTTTATGCTTCTTGTATTTAAGCCTATAGTCTCTAAAATAACTATTGATAACACCAGTTTCTTTTAGAAAGTTTGCCTGTGAATTTTGTTGCTGTTGTTGTTTGTTTGTTTTTTAAAGAATGATTATGCTTACAGCTAAGGGCCTGAAGATCTCCACTGCATTTTCAGTCTCAAGGAGAAAAATGATGAAATGAAACTTTAGCATATGACATGTTTTTCATAAGATAAGATTGGGACACTTAATACTGCCAGTGCCAACCCAGATATCCTGCAGGGCAGAAGCTATTTAAGCCCTTTGAAGGATGTTGGCTTTGATTGTCTTCACTGTCAATAATGGACATTTGTAGGAAGCCATTGTAGAGTTTGTCAATTTTATTAACAGAGCCAATTGCATCCATTAAAGAGTTACAAAGGTTTTAATCACACCATAGAAAACTGCAACTGATCTATCCAGCTTGCTAAAAATTAATTTTAGTCTTGTTGAACTGTTAAAACCCATGTAAAACATAACTCTTATTTTCTTTAGATATGATTAAAACCAAATGTGATATCAGTAATTCTCTTTTAAAATTTAGGATTATGGTTTAGATTGAGTATCCTGTACTTATTTCTTGCATCCTTAAGAGTCAAGACACATTTTATAGTCTGGATAACATACTACATGTTGATTCTTAAGAAATAAGATCACAAAATCAGGTCGGCTGATGGAGTATGAATGAGTTTTGTTTTAAGACTCCTGGGTGAGAATGGGTTCTAAGATTACATACAAATTCCTCACCTGATTGCAGAATATCTGAAACCTTTCTAGCCAGTTCAGTTTCTAGTTTCTCACTCAAGTATAGGTAATGCTTGGGTGTGACATATGTGGACATAATGACCATAAAAACGTAATCTTTATGTTAAGTATGTATCTTTCACTGAATGTCTGAATTATTTTACAGTCTGCTGCTGCTGCTAAGTCGTTTCAGTCTTATCCGACTCTGTGCGACCCCATAGACGGCAGCCCATCAGGCTCCCCCGTCCCTGGGATTCTCCAGGCAAGAACACTGGAGTGGGTTGCCATTTCCTTCTCCAATGCATGAAAATGAAAAGTGAAAGTGAAGTTTTGTCCGACTCTTAGCGACCCGATGGACGGCAGCCCACTAGGCTCCTCCATCCATGGGATTTTCCAGGCAAGAGTACTGGAGTGGGGTGCCATTGCCTTCTCCGATTTTACAGTCTAAATGATGTCAATATTTTTGTAATGAAGAACATTACACTTCACTTATTTTAACTTTCATTTGTCATTCAGAAAGATCCCATAACGTGGATAGATGTCTTGTTCAACCTGCAGGCATTTTCCAAAATGATTAATGAAAGAAAAGTTTAACAAAGATAAACTTTTTTTGGGGGGAGAGTAAATATAAATTGAAAAAAGTAGGGAAAACCACTAGACCATTCAGGTATGACCTAAATCAAATCCCTTATGATTATACAGTGGAGGTGAGAAATAGATTTAAGGGCCTAGATCTCATAGATACAGTGCCTGATGAAATATGGAACAAGGATCGTGAAATTGTACAGGAGACAGGGATCAAGACCATCCCCATGGAAAAGAAATGCAAAAAAGCAAAATGTCTGTCTGGGGAGGCCTTACAAATAGCTGTGAAAAGAAGAGAAGCGAAAAGCAAAGGAGAAAGGGAAAGACATAAATATCTGAATGCAGAGTACCAAAGAATAGCAAGAAGAGATAAGAAAGCCTTCCTCTGTGATAAATGCAAAGAAATAGGGGAAAACAATAGAATGGGAAAGACTAGAGATCTCTTCAAGAAGATTAGAGATACCAAGGGAACATTTCATGCAAAGATGGGCTCAATAAAGGACAGAAATTGTATGGACCTAACAGAAGCAGCAGATATTAAGGAGAGGTGGCAAGAATACACAGAAGAACTGTACAAAAAAGATCTTCATGACCCAGATAATCACAATGCTGTGATCATTTACCTAGAACCAGACATCCTGGAATGTGAAGTCAAGTGGGCCTTAGAAAGCATCACTATGAACAAAGCTAGTGGAGGTGATGGAATTCCAGTTGAACTATTTCAAATCCTGAAAGACGATGCTGTGAAAGTGCTACACTCAATATGCCAGCAAATTTGGAAAACTCAGCAGTGACCACAGGACTGGAAATGGTCAGTTTTCATTCCAATCTCAAACAAAGGCAATGTCAAAGAATGCTCAAACTACCGCACAATTGCACTCATCTCGCACACTAGTAAAATAATGCTCAAAATTCTCCAAGCCAGGCTTCAGCAATATGTGAACCGTGAACTTCCTGATGTTCAAGCTGGTTTTAGAAAAGGCAGAGAAAACAGGGATCAAATTGCCAACATCCGCTGGATCATGGAAAAAGCAAGAGAGTTCCAGAAAAACATCTATTTCTGCTTTATTAACTATGCCAAAGCTTTTGACTGTGTGGATCACAATAAACTGTGGAAAATTCTGAAAGAGATGGGAATACCAGACAACCTGATCTGCCTCTTGAGAATTTGTATGCAGGTCAAGAAGCAACAATTAGAACTGGTCATGGAACAACAGACTGGTTCCAAATAGGATAAGGAGTACGTCAAGGCTGTATATTGTCACCCTGCTTATTTCACATATATGCAGAGTATATCATGAGAAACGCTGGACTGGAAGAAACACAAGCTGGAATCAAGATTGCTGGGAGAAATATCAATAACCTCAGATATGCAGATGACACCACCCTTATGGCAGAAAGTGAAGAGGAACTACAAAGCCTCTTGATGAAAGTGAAATTGGAGAGTGAAAAAGTTGGCTTAAAGCTCAACATTCAGAAAAAGAAGATCATAGCATCTGGTCCCATCACTTCATGGAAATAGATGGGGAAACAGTGCAAACGGTGTCAGACTTTATTTTTTGGGCTCCAAAATCACTACAGATGGTGACTGCAGCCATGAAATTAAAAGATGCTTACTCCTTGGAAAGAAAGTTATGACCAACCTAGATCACATATTCAAAAGCAGAGACATTACTTTGCCAACAAAGGTTCATCTAGTCAAGGCTATGGTTTTTCCTGTGATCATGTATGGATGTGAGAGTTGGACTGTGAAGAAGGCTGAGTGCCAAAAAATTGATGCTTTTGAACTGTTATGATGGAGAAGACTCTTGAGAGTCCCTTGGACTGCAAGGAGATTCAACCAATCCATTCTGAAAGGAGATCAGCCCTGGGATTTCTCTGGAAGGAATGATGCTAAAGCTGAAACTCCAGTACTTTGGCCACCTCATGCAAAGAGCTGACTCATTGGAAAAGACTCTGATGCTGGGAGGGATTGGGGGCTGGAGGAGAAGGGGACAGCAGAGGATGAGATGGCTGGATGGCATCACTGACTCGATGGATGTGAGTCTGAGTGAACTACGGGAGTTGGTGATGGACAGGGAGGCCAGGAGTGCTGTGATTCATGGGGGTCGCAAAGAGTCGGACACGACTGAGTGACTGAACTGAACTGAACTGAACTGAAATATAAAAGACATTTTTGTTCACTGGTAGAATTTAATTAACTATTTAATTTCAAAAAAGAATAACAATTTATTATGGATTTATAAGAAATGTAGAACTTAAATCTATAATTACAATAGCACTAAAGACAGAATAGAAGTACACTTTTGTAAAGCCGTCATGTTAAAAATTTAGCAGTATACTATTTCCTTAAGATAGCCTGTGAGGGGCTAAATATTGATAGTATTAACTCTAAAGCAACCACTAGGAAGACAGTAGTGGAGATGAAATGGAATGCTAAAAATAATCATAAAGAAATCAGGAAAAGAATAAAAAGGAAACAACAAATAAATGAGAAATGCATAAAACAAAAGCAATATGGTCAATTTAAATCCATAATTACAGCAAATACTAATGATCTAAACATTCTATTAGAAGGATAGAAACTGTCAGACTACATTAAAAAGCAAGGCCTGGTGTAATAAAGAGTGTGACTCATTTTTGATATCTGACTAAGGCAGAGGAAATATGGCAAATCTTATTCAAACTGTTGGTTAAGTATAATTTTAAAATTCTGCAAAATACCATTATATCCTATCTACCTCAGCCTCATGTCCATCCTATTCTGAACATTCTCACTGGTTCCACTGGATTAATGTAGCAGTAGATAAATTTTATGCTCATGACCCAGTTCTGAGTGTTCCAGTGCTTTATGAATTCCTCATATTAGACATCACTTTATTGACTTGCAAAGTCTACCAAACTTCCAAACCTCTCTCGTATGGTTCATAATGAAATTTTTCATAATTAATCTCCAAGGATTTCAGCAAATTGGCCTAACAACTCTTTGGATTAGTTGAATCTAAAGGCCTCATAGTTTCTTCCAAAGGCCAATTCAGCTTTTATTCTCTTGTCCCATACTATTCAGTCAGAAAACTGAGCTACTTAAAACTCAGGCTTTTGATCCTGCTTTGCAACTTAGACTCAGGTACATGGAGATAATAAATACTCCAAATTTATTATGTGTTATCCAATAAGTCAATTTGGGTAACACATAATCTGTCCTCTAATGCAAATCCTGCCTATCTTCCCTACAGTGATAATTGAGGGACTCTGCTGTAGCTTCAATTCTGTCTCTTCCCCTCTGGTATCTCCTTTTCTCTAACTACATTTTGGCACTATTTACTAATGTAGAGTGACTGAGCTATTGTAGATCCATGTGTTGGGTTCCCATCTCTATTTTATCAGAATCCTTGAATCTCTAACAAAACCAGAATCTTTTGTTAATTTTCTTCACATGTCCTCTTGTCTTACAAACTTTAAAACTGTGGGGTTAGAAAAACTTTTAAGAGTTCCTTGGACAGCAAGGAGATCAAACCAGTCAATCCTAAAGGAGGTCAACCTGGAATATTCATTCGAAGTACTGATGCTGAAGCTAAAGCTCCAATATTTTGGCCACCTGGGGTGAAGAGCGAACTCATCGGAAAAGAAAAGACCCTGATGCTGGGAAAGATTGAAAACAAGAGGAGAAAGGGACAACAGGGGATGAAATGGTTGGATGGCATCACTGACCTAATGGACATTCATTTGAGAAAATTCTGGGAGATGGTTTAAGACAGGGAAGCCTGGTGTGCTGCAGTTCATGAGTAGCAAAAAGTTGGACACAATGTAGTGACTGAACAACAACAATAGAGACTGAAGGTTAATTTCACATGCATATTAACTTGCCTAAGCTAGAATTTTCAATTCCTAATATAGATTATATGTCCTACTATGGAAACTTAACTTGAAACTTTTCAATACCTAGCTGTTTAGTCTTGCTGTCCTTGGACTGTTCCAACCCTCATTGTTTTCTCAAATCCACCTCACATAAATGCATGTTTCTTATACAGTCTTAATAAATCTCTCAATGTTGTTTTTAAGGAGCTCAGTCAGTACATTTAGAACAATTAGCAAGGTCGCAATCATAAAAGTAATTTCCATTTTCCACTATTAGAAAATTGTGACAGTGCAACTTCATTAATTCCGAAAACTCAAGATGTATTATAGATTCAAATCACTAGATTTAAAGTCCTTAATTAACTCATGCCCTTATCAAACCTCTTTGAATTCTCACATCACTTAATAATTAAACCACTTTTTTGAAGTAGTATATACAATTTTGCATGCTTATTCATTGCTACTTATGTCATAGCTAGAAGTTGCTAACTTGTTCCATACTTATGTTATGGTGCCCATACTTATATATGACCCCTTGCATCTTGCTAGATTCATAGAATCTGCTCAGTAGATGTATATTTAATGAGCACTAGTTCTTTTACCTACTAAATAGTGTAAAGGAACTGGAAAAACCAGATAGCTTCTTACTTATATCAGACTGAGTTTCAGGAGTTATTTTAGATTATTAAAATAGGTCTTAGAATATTTAAATTATTTTAATCTATGAGGATAGATACATGTAGCAATTCAAATATTAAGGTTAATCTCTTAAATGAACTCAATCACTAACAAACTCTATAACTTTATAAACACTTTAAATAACAATATGAAGAACATATGACATTTAATTATAGTCCAAACTTTACCCTTGTTTTAAAACTCATGACCTAGTATTTGCTATGTAAGTTCCGCTCTTGAGTTTCTACATAAATATTTCAACTTTGGGGGAATAAACATGTTAAAATATTGAAGAGATACTAGAGGGGTGGGATGGGGAGGGAGAAGGGAGGGAGTTTCAAAAGGGAGGGGATATATGTATACTTATGGCTAAATCATGTTGAGGTTTGACAGAAAACAGCAAAATCCTGTAAAGAAATTATCCTTCAATAAAAATTAATTAATTAAAAACATGCAAATAAAAAAATTGGAGATAAAATATATTTATTGCTTTAAAGCATTACATAATTGTTTATTTAGGCTAAAATACATTTTAATGACATTTATTCAGTGTAATTCTAAGAAAAGTCAAAATAAAATATTTTAATTTTTAGTGAATTTTCTGTTCATCATTATATTGTACAATGTCAGATTTAAACCACATATGAAAAATATTGTACAATGTCAGATTTAAACCACATATGAAAATAAAATGAAATATTAGTTACTCAGGTGTGTCTGACTCTGTGACCCCATAGACTGTAGACTGCCAGGCTCCTCTGTCCATGGCATTCTCCATGCCACAATACTGGAGTAGGTTGCCATGCCCTCGTCCACATCATCCTCCTGACCCAGGGATCAAACCTGAGCCTCCCACATTGCAGGCAGATTCTTTACCATCTTAGCCACCAGGAAACCGAATACAAGGGCATTGAACTCACATGAGGATTCATCAAAATTATACAATTTATATTTCATAGAAGCAACATTTAGAACCAGACATGGAACAAGGGACTGGCTCCATATTGGGAAAGGACTGTATATGGTCACCTTGCTTATTTAACTTATATATAGAGTATATCTTGCAAAATACTAGGTTGGATGAAGCACAAGCTGGAATCAAGATTGCAGGGAGAAATATCAATAAATTCATACATGACACCACCCTTATGGTAGAAAGTGAAGAGGAACTAAAGAGCCTATTGATGAAGCTTAAAGAGGAGAGTTAAAAAACTGACTTAAAACTCAACATTCAAAAAACTAAGATCATGGCATCTGGTCCCATCAGTTCAGTTCAATTCAGTTCAGTTGCTCAGTCGTGTCCGACTCTTTGCGACCCCCATGAATCGCAGCACGCCAGGCTTCCCTGTCCATCACCAACTCCCGGAGTTCACTCAGACTCATGTCCATCGAGTCAGTGATGCCATCCAGCCATCTCATCCTCTGCTGTCCCCTTCTCCTCCAGCCCCCAATCCCTACCAGCATCAGAGTCTTTTCCAATGAGTCAGCTCTTTGCAAGAGGTGGCCAAAGTACTGGAGTTTCAGCTTTAGCATCATTCCTTCCAAAGAAATCCCAGGGCTGATCTCCTTTAGAATGGACATGTTGGGTCTCCTTTCAGTCCAAGGGACTCTCAAGAGTCTTCTCCAACACCACAGTTCAAAAGCATCAATTCTTTGGCACTCAGCCTTCTTCACAGTCCAACTCTCACATCCTTACATGACAACTGGAAAAACCATAGCCTTGACTAGATGAACCTTTGTTGGCAAAGTAATGTCTCTGCTTTTGAATATGCTATCTAGGTTGGTCATAGCTCTCCTTCCAAGGAGAAAGCGTCTTTTAATTTCATGGCTGCAATCACCATCCGCCGTGATCTTGGAGCCCCAAAAAATAAAGTCTGGCACTGTTTCTACTGTTTCCCCTAACTTTACAACAAATAGATGGGGAAACAATTGAAACAGTGACAGATTATTTTCTTGGGCTCTAAAAATCACTGAAGATGGTGACTGCAGACATGAAATTAAAAGACACTTGCTCTTTGGCAGAAAAGCTATGACCAAGATAGACAGCATATTAAAAAGCAGAGACATTACTTTGCTGACAAAGGTCCAACTAGTCAAAGATATGGATTTTCCAGTAGTCATGTAAGGGTGTGAGAGTTGTATTATAAAGAAAGCTGCACGCCAAAGAATTGATGCTTTTGAAGTGTGGTGTTCGAGAAGACTCTTAAGAGTCCCTTGGACTGCAAGATCCAACCAGTCAGTCCTAAAGGAAATCAATCCATGGACTGATGCTGAAGCTGAAACTTCAGTACTTTGGCCACCTATGGATAGAACTGACTCATTGGTAAAGACCCTGATGATGGGAAAGATTGAAGGGAGGAAGAGAAGGAGCTTATAGAGGATGAGATGGTTGGATGGCATGAATTTGAGTAAGCTCCAGAAGTTGGTAATGGACAGGGAAGCCTGGAATGCTGCAGTCCATGGGGCCACAAAGATTCAGATACGACTGAGCAACTGAACTGAACTAAGGATCTTGAAACTGTCAGTAACTTTACTCTAGAATTTGTGTTTTTTGAGTGAAGTCCAATGGCACAACGGAGCATGTGCATAGAACAGAGATGTGCAATGTACCTTTAGCTTATCGGTGGTTGTGTCTTAGGCGCTAAGTCGTATCTGACTCTTGTGACACCTCATGGTTACAGTCAAGAGTCGGACATGACTTAATAACTAAGCCAGTTATAAAGAACTTGCCTGACAATGCAGGAGATATAAGAGATATGAGTTTGATACCTGAGTGGGAAAGATTCCCTGGAGAAGGAAATGACTACTGATTCTAGTATTCTTGCCTAGAGAATACCATGGGCAGAGGAGCTTGGCCAAATTTGAACACAACTCCAAAGGGTTTCAGTGTCAGACCTGACTGAAGCAACTTAGCACGTGCAATATACATGCCCATTAGTCTTTGCCATCCAATCCTATTGCGGGGCAGCTTTATTTGTTTAAAATACAGTTTGCTGCTGCTGCTAAGTTGCTTCAGTCATGTCTGACTCTGTATGACCCCATAGACAGCAGCCCACCAGGCTCCCCCGTCCCTGGGATTCTCCAGGCAAGAACATTGGAGTGGGTTGCCATTTCCTTCTCCAATGCATGAAAGTGAAAAGTGAAAGTGAAGTCACTTAGTCGCATCCGATTCCTAGCTAGACTCCTCCATTCATGGGATTTGCCAGGCAAGAGTCCTGAAGTGCCATTGCCTTATCTGAAAATACAGTTTAAAGGTGGCTAAAGAAAGTAGTTTTAAAAATTATAGTAATTAAATTCATTAGTATACAAAATAGTCATTAAATTAATTCAAACACTAACTGGCCACAGAGAACCTGGATGGGGGAGGTCTCATGTCCTTTGAAAAGTGACAGCCAAAGAACAAAAAAGATTTTGATGTGGAAATGATTGCCTGCAGCAATGTTTTGTGAGGGACACTCTCACACTAGTACCACCAGATTCACTAAGGAAAGATGTTAAATGACAAACATGTTGAAAATTCTCATTTATAAAACATGTTTATGTATTGAAGTAGAACTTACTAATACCAAGGGACACCTTATGAAATGAAACGTTTCCATGTTATAAAATTATTAAGACTCTTTGGACATGTTATCTGCTCAAGTGTATTAATGAGCAGGGATATAATCCAGACTTCATGCAATGGAGATATACTGTTTTTGTGGAATGATTTTAGTGTCAGGAACTTGAGTTTTCACAGAAAAAATAACTGAGTTTTTACTTCATTTTAAATTATTCATATAATACATGGATTTTCAGTATGAGAAAATCACATATGCATTGTCTACAAAATTCTGGGGAAATCAAAATACGAAGAAAACATATAAATTCTTAAGTATCATTTAAGTATAAGTGCAACAATTATAAATCATCCTTTCTTGAACAAAAATTAAAATAAAACTAATCAATGATATGACTGAATGACTTCACTTTCACTTTCACTTTCATGCCTTGGAAAAGGAAATGGCAACTCACTCCATTGTTCTTGCATGGACAATCCCAGGGACAGGGGAGCCTGGTGGGCTGCTGTCTATGGGGTCACACAGAGTCAGACATGAGACTGAAGTGACTTAGCAACAGCAGCAGCAACAGTAATAAAATCCAGGAAACCAATAGATTAATTACATTATTATTACTTTTTTAAATGCAGGAATGAAGAAATTATCATAAAATCATTATTAATGAACAAAGATGTCAAATGACTATAACAAAATGATTCAATAATTTAAATAATTATGGTTGGAAAAAATATAAAAATTTGTAATTTAACACAGATGATCGTTATATCTACTACTGTGGGCAGGAATCCCCTAGAAGAAATGGAGTTGCCATCATGATCAATGAAAGAGTCCGAAATTCAGTACTTGGATGTAATCTCAAAAGTGACAGAATGATCTCTGTTTGTTTCCAAGGCAAATCATTCAATATCACAGTAATCCAAGTCTATGCCCCAACCAGTAACACTGAAGAAGCTGAAGTTGAACGGTCCTATGAAGACCTACAAGACCTTTTAGAACTAACACCCAAAAAAGATGTCCTTTTCATTGTAGGGGACTGGAACACAAAAGTAGGAAGTCAAGAAACACCTGGAGTAATAGGCAAATTTGGCCTTGGAATACAGAATGAAGCAGGGCAAAGGCTAATAGAGTTTTGCCAAGAGAACGCACTGGTCATAGCAAACGCCCTCTTCCAACAACACAAGAGAAGACTCTACACATGGACATCACCAGATGGTTTACACCAAAATCAGATTGATTATATTCTTTGCAGCCAAATGTGGAGAAGCTCTATACAGTCAGCAAAAACAAGACCAGGAGCTGACTGTGGCTCGGACCATGAACTCCTTATTGCCAAATTCAGACTTAAATTGTAGAAAGTAGGAAAACCACTAGACCATTCAGGTATGACCTAAATCAAATCCCTTATGATTATACAGTGTAAGTGAGAAATAGATTTAAGGGACTAGATTTGATGGATAGAGGCGTGATGAACTATGGAATGAGGTTCATGACAGTCTACAGGAGACAGGGATCAAGACCATCCCCATGGAAAAGAAATGCAAAAAAGCAAAATGGCTGTCTGGGGAGGCCTTACAAATAGCTGTGAAAAGAAGAGAAGTGAAAAGCAAAGGAGAAAAGGAAAGATATAAGCATCTGAATGTAGAGTTCCAAAGAATAGCAAGAAGAGAAAGAAAGCCTTCCTAGATGACTAATGCAAAGAAATAGAGGAAAACAACAGAATGGGAAAGACTAGAGATCTCTTCAAGAAAATTAGAGTACCAAGGGAACATTTCATGCAAAGATGGGCTCAATAAAGGACAGAAATTGTATGGACCTAACAGAAGCAGAAGATATTAAGAAGAGGTGGCAAGAATACACAGCAGAACTGCACAAAAAAAGATCTTCATGACCCAGATAATCATGATGGTGTGATCACTGACATAGAGCCAGACATCCTGGAATGTGAAGTCAAGTGGGCCTTAGAAAGCATCACTACGAACAAAGCTAGTGGAGGTGATGAAATTCCAGTTGAGCTCTTTCAAATCCTGAAAGATGATGCTGTGAAAGTGCTGCACTCAATATGGCAGCAAATTTGGAAAACTCAGCAGCGGCCACAGGACTGGAAATGGTCAGTTTTCATTCCAATCCCAAAGAAAGGTAAAGCCAAAGAATGTGCAAACTATCGCACAATTGCACTCATCTCACAAGCTAGTAAAGTAATGCTCAAAATTCTCCAAGCCAGGCTTAAGCAACTGTGAACTTCCTGATGTTTAAGCTAGTTTTAAAAAAGACAGAGGAGCCAGAGATCAAATTGCCAACATCTGCTGGATCATCAAAAAAGCAAGAGAGTTATGGGAAAACATCTATTTGTGCTTTATTGACTATGCCAAAGCCTTTGACTGTGTGGATCACAATAAACTATGGAAACTTCTTCAAGAGATGGGAATACCAGACCACCTGACCTGCCTCTTGAGAAACCTATATGCAGGTCAGGAAGTAACAGTTACAACTGGACATGGAACAACAGACTGGTTCCAAATAGGAAAAGGAGTACATCAAGGCTGTATATTGTCACCCTGCTTATTAAACTTCTATGCAGAGTGCATCATGAGAAACATTGGGCTGGAAGAAGCACAAGTTGGAGTCAAGATTGCCGGGAGAAATATCAATAACCTCAGATATGCGGATGACACCACCCTTATGGCAGAAAGTGAAGAGAAACTAAAAAGCCTCTTGATGAAAGTGAAGGAGGAGAGTTAAAATGTTGGCTTAAATCTCAACATTGAGAAAACTAAGATCATGGCATCTAGTCCCATCAATTCATGGCAGATAGATGGGGAAATAGTGAAAACTGTCAGACTTTATTTTTGGGGCTCCAAAATCACTACATATGGTGACTGCAGCCATGAAATTAAAAGACTTTTTCACCTTGGACAGAAAGTTATGACCAACCTAGACAGCATATTGAAAAGCAGAGACATTACTTTGCCAACAAAGGTCCATCTAGTCAAGGCTATGGTTTCTCCAGTGGTCATGTATGGATGTGAGAGTTGGACTGTGAAGAAGGCTGAGCTCTGAAGAATTGATGCTTTTGAACTGTGGTGTTGGAGAAGACTCTTGAGAGTCCCTTGGACTGCAAGGAGACCCAACATGTCCATTCTAAAAGAGATTATTCCTGGGGTTCTTTGGAAGGACCGATGCTAATGCTGAAACTCCAATACTTTGGCCACCTCATGCAAAGAGTTGACTCATTGGAAAATACTCTGATGCTGGGAGGAATTGGGGGAGGAAGGAGAAGGGCACAACAGAGGATAAGATGGCTGGAATGCATCACTGACTCAATGGACATGAGTTTGAGTGAACTCCGAGAGTTGGTGATGGACAGTGGGGCCTGGCGTGCTGCAATTCATGGGGTCACAAAGAGTCAGACATGACTGAGTGATTGAACTGAAGTGAACTGAAAGAACTGTAAAAATTCTAAAAACTTTGTTCATTTGAGAAAAACAGTCCCTTTTGCTTAATAATATGAACATTTTTAAATGATGACACCAAAAGCTTAACCATTTTCATAATGTTTCTTTTTAATTTTACTTTGTAATTTTAGGCATCATTGCTCTCATGGTTAATAAATAGTAATCTGAGTTTTACTAATTATTCCATGTCTGCCTTTTTAAAAAACATGATGCCCTTTCTTAAAAAATTATTTTTAAATTTTATTTATTAACATAGCATGAGGCACTGTGTGATTTCTGAAAGGGTGTTCAACAATATGCTTTCATACACAGTGGTGTACTGGAGCTGGATTATACAAACTGAAATAAATTAATTGCTAAATTTTGAGAAATTTTGTAAGCTGGTTGTTAAACTATTGAGTTTTTAAAATTTGCCATGCTGGGAATATTTCCATCACAGTTATGGAAAAACATCACCAAGTAAAGCATTTTTTATTTTTTCCTTCCAGACAACCAATTTGCTAAGACACCGTTAAACAGGATGATACTTCTTTGAACATGTTTCTTCTGACTGCCTATTTAGTCAACAAACATATATCAGGATAATCAGGCTTGAAAGGTATTTTTTAAAGAGCAAATAAAAACTAAATTTCTAAAATTTGTGAAAAAATTTTCCTCATAGGTCCCATCTACAGCAATTGACTATCTTTAAGAGGAGAAGGGGACGACAGAGGATGAGATGGCTGGATGGTGTCACTGAGTCTATGGACGTGAGTTTGAGTGAACTCTGGGAGTTGGTGATGGACAGGGAGGCCTGGCGTGCTGCGATTCATGGGTCGCAAAGAGTTGGACACGACTGAGTGACTGAACTGAGCTGAACTGAACTGAAAGATTGCACAAAGCAAGATTCTTCCCTCACACAAATGATAGTAATTTCATAGTTTTGAAGAATGTCATCCACTTACTTAAACAATTTTTCAAAAGTTTTATTTATTTATTTTAATTGGAAGATAATTGCTTTACAATATTGTGATGGCTTTGATCCCCATACTGTCTGGGAAAAAAAGAAAACAATCTCAAAAATTTAGAAAATCCAAGTAAAATGCAAATTTCAATAAGTTCTTCATCTCTAGGTTGCACTTGAAAAAAAGAAAAGAAAAAGACCTTTAATGTATTAGAGGAAATACATATGTTGGTTGTGGGGAGGAATTTACCTTAACTCTTGGGATGCCTGATTTATTTAAAGATGTGTATGTGTGTGTATGTGTATGCTTTAGAGGCCATGCCCAAATCTTTTTAGGATTTCATGGGCTGTAGCCCCCCTGGCTTCTCTGTCCATGGGATTTTTCAGGCAAGAATACTGGAGTGGGTTGCCATTTCCTTCTGCAGGGTATCTTCTCCACCCAGTGATCAAATGCACATCTCCTACATATCCTACACTGCAGGCAGATTCTTTACTGCTGAGGCATCAGAGAAGCATTAAAAAAAAAAAAAATAGTAACACTAGTGCATATGTTATGCATTCTTCTGCCTTATCTAGACCATTCTGTCATATTTTAACTTATCTTCATTAATTGCAGCAAAATTCTCTAGCATTGTTTCTCTTTATCTGTTTCCCTATTTTCCAATTCTAATTCCTCCCTGACATTTTAAAATAAATCTATTGGTTCTAGTATTCATGAAGTGTGAACTTATAAGTTTTGTGCATTGAGCTGTCTAAAGTCATTTGCTCTTCTTTTGTTATCAGTTCTTTATAAATTGTTTTATTCACCAAAAAGAGCAGCTTGTTTTGTTCTAGTCAATACATATTTTCTCTGAATGACTTTCAAGTTAAATTAAATCCCATATTGATTTAATAATGTATTCAATATTTGTGGCCAAAGAAACAAAATTTAGGATTAACTGACTCATTGATTTATACCGTACTAAACTCACAAACTCCAGTACTTTGAAACTCCAGTACTTTGTCCACCTCATGTGAAGAGTTGACTTATTGGAGAAGACTCTGATGCTGGGAGGGATTGAGGGCAAGAGGAGAAGGAGACGACAGAGGATGAGATGGCTGGATGGCATCACTGACTCGATGGATGTGAGTCTCAGTGACCTCCGGGAGTTGGTGATGGACAGGAAGGCCTGGCGTGCTGCGATTCATGGGGTCACAAAGAGTTGGACACAACTGAGCGACTGATCTGATCTAAAACTCACAAAATATATTGGATGGCTTATGAGCAGAGTTTCGCATGTTACTCCATTCTGGACTTTTAGCTGACAAACTTAAACTTGGAGGTATCATTGATAAGTGTTTGCAGGGAAAATATTAATATATCATGCTAATCCTGCACAAACAACAGGTCAGAGCAGCATCAAACCATATTTACTTTATGATCACAGTTTATGACCTGTCCTATCCTCTCCCAAATGCCCAATCTCTCTCCTGAAGAAAATGCCATTCAGCTAAGATTGGGCTATTCTCTCTAGTCAATGGGAAGATACTATAGAAAGGAGTTTCTTCTGAGCAATGACTTGTTACACCTCTAGGCATTGCTAACCTTGAAAAATATACTCCTTAGTAGATTTCACCTTCCACCAGAAATAGCCATCATGAGTAAACATTGTATCCTCCCTTAATCTTCTGGCTTTCTTGTTCTCGGTCTTTGGAATTTCTTGGCTCTACTTCACCATTGCTATTGTGGTGAAGACCCAGGTAAAATGGCAGGGTTACTGTTTGAACATGAGTGTTTAAAGTCATCCTTGAAAACATGTACAGGTAGGTGTCTATATTTCAATGCATCATACTTTGTTACTTGGGAAGGTAAGCAGTGCCACTTGTATACTTGGCTCTCAGGGTCATTCACAAATAGAGACCTTTTGTCTTCTATCTGAAGTTCCTCTTACTGTGAAATTCAAATACCACCCATAATAACAGGTTAAACATGTACTACTCTTCCCACTCTCTTTCCCATCCCTGCATATTCCTCTCTGTCTTCAATAATCTCAAATCATCTATTCATACAAACAAGCCTACAGGATATGAATGCCTGATGTTGCCTGCATGGCCCCTCACTAAATATCCTAGTCAGACATGTACTAACTATAGTCTTAATTTAGACCACTATTTGGCATCGATTTGGCACTTTAGTAGGTCATAATGACTAAGGTACTTATTCACCATTCTGCTGTAATCTTTTCCTTTTGTACTCGGGATTTGCATCAGACTTACCACCTCTCTTGTTATCAGATTCTCTTGTGGGGGGAGTATCACTGTTCTCTTAACCATCAGTTTGTCCTGGGCTTCACTAGTAGGCCATATCTTCATGCTCAAATGTACAACTTAACTTCCCATGCACCCACCTACCCTACTAACCCTTAATTAACATCTAGACTATTGCACTGCTGGACAGTTTTGAGGACTTTCTTTTCTGTTGTTGATATTGTTGCTGTTTAGTTGATAAGTCTTGTCCATCTCTTTTTGTGACCCCATGGACTTGAGCCTGCCAAACTCCTCTGTCCATGGATTTCCCAGGCAAGAATACTGGAATGAGTTGGGATATCCTTTTCCAGGGCATCGATCTTCCTGACCCAGGGATTGAACCCATAATACTTGCACCAAAAAAGTAAGTTCTTTAGCACTGAGCCACCAGAGAAGCCCAGCTTTCTTTTGTACCTATCTGCAAGTTTGTAGAGCTATCACATTCTCAGACTGGGGCATAAAGTCACAGGAAAAACTGCTCAGAAAACAGGAGACAAATCTTAAAGAGAAATAAGACTACTGAATTTGGAATTGGAATTTTCAAGGGGATTTTTCAAGAGCTTGGAGGCTGGACTTAGAACAAAAACAGCTTGAGAGTGTGTTCCAGGCCCACAGATTGCTCTCTGGGCCTCAGCAGCAAACAGCTGAAGTATATTCTGAAGCTTTTAGAGATAAACATTTTAACAACTTGGAAATACCAAATCCAGTTCTATTACTGACAGAAAGCAAGAATGCAAATCAAAGCTATGGTAAGGACTATTTTTCTGCACTCACAGGAGAAACAACTATGAATAGGAAATATTTTCTGAATCTGATTCTCTGTTTACTTGGAAAGTAAAATACTAGTCTATGGCAAAGAATATTCCACATTGGACTCAAAAGTTTTATAAATGGGAATCAACCATACATGAGAAATTGATTTTTTTTTTTTTATGCAGTTGCTGGGGGAGACATACTTTATGAAAGTAAATGAAATTCTGTCTCAAGATAATGAGACTACAGTTGCCAAGAGAAGTTGTGAAATGTTCCCTATAGATCTTTTTTTCCCACTTGATACTACATTATGTAATTATTTTGGGAACACTTTCAAAGTGGTGTTGATTTCAATGTCATAAAATGAATAGAGGTAAGGGCAACCATTCCCAATTAAGATTGGAAAAGCAATAAGAGTACAAAGAATATGAGGACCCCTGCCAGCTCTGTATTATATTTTGAAAGGCAAATACTGAGACTTTTTTTTTCTTTCAAATGCCAGTAATTATCTACAGCTCCCACATGTTGTTGCCTTTTAAAATCTTAAAACAGAAATTTATTTAATACATGTGCAATGGACAAAGATAAAGTAGGCTATCCTTCACATGGCTGCCCATATCTCTTTTTTTCAAAAGTATGCCCCAAGATATTTTTATAGTCTGAATGTCTTTTCTCTGAATGCATACATCTAATACATATTATGAGAGTGATTTGCTTTTGAAGACTGAAGCATGGATGTTATTGGCTCTGGTTTTCTTGGGTTTTGCTGTGTGTGTGTGTATGTTACACTTAATATTTTTTAGAGTAGCTTTAGATTCTAAGCAAAACTGAGGGAAAGGTATACAGATTTATCATATATTCTCCTTTTGCTGCTTTTCAGTTTTTAATAATTTTTTTCTTTTTCATTTTTTATCTGCTTGGTTTAGAACTTTCTATATATGTAATATAAGGTACTTTTTTTTTTTTTTTTAACTTTTCTCTCCTTCTCTCTTCCTTATTACTACAGTATGCACCTTCACATTTACCTTTCCCACCACATCTCACGTGTTTTACTAACTCCTATTTTGTATCTCACTTCTTAGATATGAAAATGTTCAAAAGTTTAGTCTTTAATTCTCTACTGCCTTATTTCATGGTCATTATCTTCTCTCAATACATCATAAATTCTCTGTGCCTTTGGATCCTGAAACTTCTTAAATAACTTATTTGAATTTCTCTTTGATTTCATTAAAAGACGCTTATTCCTTGGAAGGAAAGTTATGACCAACCTAGATAGCATATTCAAAAGCAGAGACATTACTTTACCAACAAAGGTTCGCCTAGTCAAGGCTATGGTCTTTCCTGTGGTCATGTGTGGATGTGAGAGCTGGACTGTGAAGAAGGCTGAGCGCCGAAGAATTGATGCTTTTGAACTGTGGTGTTGGAGAAGACTCTTGAGAGTCCCTTGGACTGCAAGAAGATCCAACCAGTCCATTCTAAAGGAGATCAATCCTGGAATTTCTTTAGAAGGAATGATGCTAAAGCTGAAACTCCAGTATTTTGGCCACCTCATGCGAAGAGTTGACTCATTGGAGAAGACTCTGATGCTGGGAGGGATTGAGGGCAGGAGGAGAAGGGGATGACAGCGGATGAGATGGCTGGATGGCATCACTGACTTGATGGGTGTGAGTCTGGGTGACCTCTGGGAGCTGGTGATGGACAGGGAGGCCTGGCGTGCTGCGGTTCATGGGGTCGCAAAGAGTCGGACACGACTGAGCGACTGATCTGATCTGATCTGATCTTGATTTCATTACTTCCTTCGGGTTTATTGCTAGTCAAAATATTTCTTTCTAAAAGAGCTTTCCTGACTCCTCTTGATGTAAAGGAATGATTTTAAGCAGCATTTTATAGCATAGTCACAATATATTATAAGCATTTATTGCAAATTCTTGAATATGAAAAAGGGGCATAAATGGGAAGTGGTTTGTCATCTCAGATCTGCTAACTGACCACTCACATATGTACAAAAAGGGGAAAACTCACCTTTAGGTGGTCATCATGTTCCAAGTTCAGAAAGAGTATATGTTTAGATAATCTAATTTTGGTACAATGTGAGTAAGTTGCCCCCTATATTGTGATTCAAGCTTACAAAATAGATAAAAAACGGAAATGCAAAGACCTCAAAATTTAATTGCAATAGCTAAATATGACTTCAGGAAATGAAAATTTTTTCTTCATTAACTAATCAAGCCTTCTTTTTTGTTATAGAATAATGCAGTTGGGAGGTCAAATACTAATCATAATCCTAATTAGTTAGTATATAATTTCTACACTAAAATACATATGAATGGCTCTGTACATTAAGATCTCCTCCAATATCCAGGTCTTTGATTTACTTGTTTATATTTTCCTATCTGAATAGCATATTTTTTTTCTATATTTACTGATGCCTTAAATAAGATTAATGTCAAATATTATCCTGGGATGTATCTTGCCTTTAAAAGAGTTTTGAATATGGATGGTATGCCCTTTCTAACAGCCATTTTATAGGTTAAAATTTGGAGGAACATATTATTGTTATTTTGAGATGCAGCCAGAAGAGATTGCAGGAAGGGAGAAAATGGATTTTGTCTTATACGCTAGATTTTCTTGATCATTTGGTATAATATCCCAGAAGAAAGAGTGGAAAATCAGAAAATACAATTGGAGAAAAATAATAAAGAAAATGAAGACTTGAATGAATTGCTTTTTTTTCTGTTAAACATAAAACCCTGAGGAATTGCAATTATGGAAAATTACTAGAAAATTTTCTAATGACCTATATTATAGTTCTACTTCTTCCTCTTTATAGAGATAAACATGTTAACATTATGTATTTGAAAATTGGGAATTGTTTTCTTATGATTTTTATATTTATGTTTGGTTGTTCTGGGCCTTAATTGCTTCTCACAGGCTTTCTCTAGTCTTGGTGCATGAGCTGTTCCCTGCAGCAGCTTCTCTTGTTGTGCAGTATGGGCTTTAGGGTGCTCAAGCTTCAGAAGTTGCAGCTTGTCGACTGTTGTGCTGCAGCATGTGGAATCCTCCATGACCAAGAATCAAACCCGTGTCCCCTGCATGGATTCTTAACCGCTGGACCACCAGGCTTGAAATCCTGTTAGGATTATTTTTTATGCTCACATGAGAAGTGAAACAGAGGACCTGTAACTTAGGGATGAGTTTATTTGAAAAGAAATTTTTGTATGGGGTAGGACGAGGGGGAATGAGAGAAATATTCTAAATATTTCATTTTTAATCCAGAATTTCAATAAATAGAACTTATTTGAGCAGGGGGAAAGTCCTATAATTTTGTCTACTTTGTGTGTTGCATTCTTTTCTCTTTTTTTTAAAATATTTATGTATTTGGCTGTGCTGGGTAGTAGTTGTGGCATAGGTGATCTTTAGTTGTGGTATTTGAACTCTTAATTTCAGCAAGCAAATTCTTATTTGTGGCATGTGGGATCTAGTTTCCTGACCAGAGATCAAACCCAGGCCTCTACATTGGGAGTACGGACACTTAGTCACTGAACCACCAGGGAAGTGCCTCTGTATTGTACTCTTAAGCTTCATTTAAGGGGAAACAATAATGAAAGTATGGAGTAGGAGACTTGATTTTATATTGTTCTTTCCTGAGCCCATAAGTGTTGATAGGATTTCAGAGAGTGAACAAATCCTAGTGGAACTCAGAAACATTGCCAAGACTGTAATATAGTGTTGCCTGTGAAAGCAGTTTGTTTAGGTCTTATTTCAGTATCATAGGTCATTCAGGCATTCGCATAACTGAATGACTTATTTTGTGCATCTCTTTTGTTCAGGAACTATTTAGTAGTAGTTTCTAAATTTAAGCATCTCTGTGATATCATTGGATTACCCTGGTGGCTAAGTCAGTAAATAATCCACCTGAAATGCATGAGGCCACCTGCAATGCAGGAGACCGGGATTTGATCCCTGGGTCAGGAAGATCCCTTGGAGAAAGAAATGGCAACCCTTTAGCCTTGCCTGGGAAATCCCATGGACAGAGGAGCCAGTCAGGCTACAGGCTACAGAACATAAACTTATGTTCACATCACAAAACACATATATTGTCATAACTGGGACTCATTCAGAGGTATGCCATTGATGGTAAACATACATTATTTTAGCTGGTAATGTTCTCACTTCTTTGCATTGACCTAAACAAAGGCACGGAGAAGGCAATGGCACCCCACTCCAGTACTCTTGCCTGGAAAATCTCATGGACAGAGGAGCCTGGTAGGCTGCAGTCCATGGGGTGGCTAAGAGTCAGACACGACTGAGCGACTTCACTTTCTCTTTTCACTTTCATACACTGGAGAAGGAAATGGCAACCCACTCCAGTGTTCTCGCCTGGAGAATCCCAGGGACGGGGGAGCCTGGTGGGCTGCCGTCTATGGGGTCGCACAGAGTCGGACACGACTGAAGTGACAGCATAGCAAACAAAGGCACAATACATGGTATAACTTCTGTATGTCCATGAGAGATTTGACCTTTTGATTATTTTGTGCAATTCATTCTTGAATCCACCTGATCTCCCACCATATTAAAAAAACGAGGTAGATTCATGTTGATGTATGGCAAAACCAATACAATATCGTAAAGTAATTAACCTCTAATTAAAATAAATAGATTCAAAAAAAAAGTTTGCTAGAAACCATTTATTTAATGTCCTATACCAGTTGGTATTAACATCTTGTCCTTAGATCAGCAATATCAGTATTACCTCTTGATTTTACAAGGCAAATTCTCAGGACCCATTTCAGACCTGCTGATTAGAAGTTTGGGTAGGATCCAGCTATCTGTGTTTAAACAAGAGGTTCAAATGATTATAATCCATGAAAAAGTTTGAGAATCACTGCTATATTGTTACATGAAGTTGAACAACCCTCTAACAATGTATAAACACTAGATGACATAGTACTATTGTATATATGTTATCAATTGGCAATTTCTAGCTATTAGTAAATCTAAAACCTTAGATCTGCAGAGAGGAGAAAGTCCAGTATTTGAGTAAATTCAAGTAATTGCCAAACAATAAAAAGCTGAAATAAGTTCATACTAGACTTCATTTTTTAGCCAGGATGACATTCAATACTATGAAAAAAAAAAAAAAAAAAAACACAATAAAAGTTGGATCTAATTTTTAGATGTTGGGAATCTACCTAACATAAGCTTCAAAAGCAAAATAAAATCAGACATGACATGCATTTAAAAGACAGTGATGGGGAATTTGAAATTCAGTTCCTACATTCAGAACTGCTTCAGTTGCTTAAGAATTGGGTGCCCTTTCGACAAGCTAAAGGATTTACAAAGTTGTGTTGAAGTGGCACCATATAACCTCTGGAAGTTTCTAACAGAGATCCTGGAACAGAAGTATTCGATGTGTACTTCCAAAGCCTATGTATTCCAAATAAGTACCCTATATGTACTCTGAAAACTAGATTCTGGAAGCTTTCTTCCCTGTGCATGCATGAACCTAGATTAATGTTTGAAACCTCATTATCCCAGCTCTCTACTTCAATCTGCTTGGAATCCACACTCATTTTATCAAAGCAGCAAAACAATCCTCTCTTGAATATTTACACTTATATTCTCAAGAGATTTATGCAAATGCACAAGATGCCCTTGAGGATTTTGCATTTGGATCTGTGACTGAGATAAAATAAAACAACCACATTTTGCTTGGCAGTACTTTTGTGGCAAAACATCTAAAGGAATTCAAGAGTTGTCATTATTATTTTTCTGGACACTGGCACTGCATTTCTTTTACTAAAGAGCCTTAAAAATTATTTGCTGCAGATAAAAGTATGTAGATAAATTCTCATTCACTTGTACAACTGTATTAATGAGATTTCTAGAAGAATAAGGTGAAGGAGGTCTGAAGTTCAGAAAGGACACAGTCTTAGTATTCCACTATTGTGTACAGTGAAAGTGTTAATTGTTCAGTCACGTCTGACTGTGACCCTACCAGGCTCCTCTGTCCATGAAATTCTCCAAGCAAGAATACTGGAAAGGGTAGCCATTCCCTTCTCCAGGGGATCTTCCCGATCCAGGGATCAAACTTGGACCTCTCACATTGCAGGCAGATTTCTTTACTGTCTGAGACACTTGGGAAGCCTAAATAGCTTAGGCTAAATAGCTAAATACACTCAATTATTTTGACATTTACTGGGTAAGTGTTCTTTGTTATCTCTTCAAAAACAGCAACAAGATCTTTGCTTTTCTGCTTATTTTATAATAGCCTGAACAAATTTTTTTTTTTTTTTTTTAGCTCTATGTAAGTTTGCATGTCTTAGAAGTGACACTGAGGTCTTGTCATGGCAAATCTATCCAGCTAAGAAAAAGAGATAAAGGAATTCTTACAGAGATATGAAACGCCGAATGTCACAGCAGTGATATACACCAGAGAGAATGAACCTCTGAAATGTTTTGTCCAGTAAGAGTTTTAAAGAGCATCAATAAAATGCTAATGAAAAGCCATCAGTTACACTGTGTTTCATGTAAAAGGTTTGGCACACATAACATGCTTTTTATGAGACTACTCCTTAAAAACTCATCAAAGGTAGTATATTTCCTTTCAGGTTCAAAGTGTGGGGAGAAGGAGATCATTGTAACTGAAGGTCTCTTGGCAGGTAGACTGCATATCTCCCTAGGAAGCTGCCTTGTTCTATTGCATTCCCATCCCTGCATTGTCTTCAGCCTCTCCACCTCAGGGCGGTAGCCATACAACTCCATCATTTTCAATAGTGCTGACTATGGCCACATTATTGGGCAGGCATCTAACCATTCATTGCAGAGGAAAGAAACAGGAAAAAGCAAAAGTCAATTGGCCACACAGATTGCCTTCAAAGATCTTACACTTTGAGAGGCAAGATAAGATCGGTATGTCAGTCTTTGGGAACAGACAAATTAAAAGAAGAGATGATATCTTTGTGGGAAGAGACTAGAAAAATCCAGTATATCTAGGCAGAATTTTTAAACATAAATATAATTTAGATTTCAAGATAGCGATTTTGATAGGTCAGCAGGTTTAATGAATCCTTCCCTATCTTTGACTCCATGGAAATCCTAAAAATAATAGCTTTAACTGAGCTCTGAAGGGTTTATCTAGGCATTTCTTCTTTAGCATTGCTTACTTTCTTCTCATTTTCCTTTTCTAATAAATAAATCCATCTGCCTGTTAATTAGAATTCCAGTCTATACTGAGCTCATTTGGGTAACTAGTTGAATGGTCTGCTTTGTCTAATTTATTATTTAATTCAATTAATATTAATTACATGCAATAGGAAGAATTTCACTGTAATAGGGACTAAGACAAGAGACAAAAGAAGGAGTCCCTTTTCTCATGGAGATTGTATTCTCTGACATCCAATGATGTTGAAGATCATCTTTTGTTTTCATGTCTATTCATATTATTACCTCTAAAATTCTTAAATTATCTCCATACTCAACACAACCTATGTGAAATTTTGTCAGTTTGCTACATGCAGCCTAGATAGGTAATATGTTGAACTATAGCTTGCATGGGAAAAGGATTTATAAATGCAGAAGTGCAGCCATGATAGAACAGAATACTGAGCAGGCAGGAAAGCACAGAGTGGATGCCACCCACTCAGAGATGAATTATCTGGAGTACTTGAACTTGAATAGTAAAAAAATATTTAGGACCTAGATCATTGATTACTATAACACAATACCAGATTAAGTGATTAAGGAAAAGCCTCAAATTCTTCAGGCTGTTAGAAAAGAACAAATGGACAAGATTTCAAGCAAAGTAAGAAATACTTCATGAGACTATTTTCAAGAAGACTTGGACTGTCAAGGGCAAAGAATACATGTTTTTCAAGTGAATCATGCTAAGGGGATTCTCAGCATAGTGATACTATTAGGCCAAGATGCTCTTAAAAGCCAAGTGACTCTGCAGTCAAGGCCTCTCAATAGTTCTAGAATCATAAATAAATCATTGACCTTTATGTCCTATCCAATTAGCTGAAATTTCATCAAATAACTGAGCTATGAATTCACTTTGGTACATGAAGCCAGATGTCAATGTATGACAATTTAAAAGAATAAGAGAGATTTCTAAAGAGAATTAGGGAGTAGAGATCTGCAGGTATCAGGCAGGAAACTGTGTTCTTTGTGTATATATATATATATATATATATGTGTGTGTGTGTGTGTGTGTGTGTATACAGAATTCTTTTATAATATATGTAAAATTATTTTAAGTCTTTATTGAATTTGTTACAATGTTGCTTCTGTTTTATGTTTTTGATTTTTTGGCCAGGAGGCATGCAGTATCTTGGTGCCCAACCAGGGGTCGAAGCTGTGCCCTCTGCATTGGAAGGTGGAGTCTTAACCACTGCACAGCTAGGGAAGTCCTAAAACAATGTGTTCTTAAAATAAGATGACTTGAGTTTGGAGAAAGAGACCTTTAGCATCATGGAAGTTTCAGAACTCGTTCTATCTTCATATGTGTTCAAATTAATAAATTTCCATCTTAAATGTTGCTTTCTTTCACTATGACTTTAATAACTAAATTAAACTAGTTTTTCATTTATATTGCATCATTTTGCACTTCATTTTTCTACATAAATATCTACATCTTTCTCTCAAATATCCCATTGCATACGTGGGGACAATTTGATCCATAATCCTCTCAGCATTTAGAACAAAGCAAAGCTCCATATATGAAATAGGTTCAGATTTAATGTTTCATAGATCTGTGATCAGTGACGTAGCTAACTCTCAGAAAGTCTCTATTGTGCCAGGACCCACAGATGAGTGGAACCCACAGCAAGAGCAGAACTGGAGCCAGTGGCCCACAGAGCTGAGAGGCCAGCAATGGTGGGCTATGGCAGCTGCCACAAGATTACAAACTACGATGCTGGCCTGGAGTCAACTAGAAAAAGATGTTAGTCAAGGAGAAATGTACTTTCTCCATTCTTTTTTCAACACCTGCACCTCCTAATTTAACATGATTTATTCAACAGAGTGGGCCACTTAGCAGGCCACAAAACCATGGCCAGCATCCAATATCCATGACCCCATTAAGCCCTAATCAAGTGGGAGGAAGTGGGAAGAAAGGGGGATGGTGTCATCTTTTTCTTTTTTTCTTTCCAGACTCTTAGAGGCCAAAGAAAGTACATATTTGGAAACAACACAGATACAGGTCAAATTATGTGTGTACAAATTAAACACATAATTTTATGTTTAATAGACAAAATTAACACATGACAACCTATCTAATTTTATGTCAAAATTCTGGCAACCTCAAAGCTCTGGAAGAGGACCAACTATATGAAAGGGTAAAAGATACAAACCTGACATATTTGCAGTTTATGTAGCTTATGAAAAACTCACATACACTGTCTTCCTTGAGAGTCACAATAGTGAAATAAAGCTTTTAGATTATCAACACATGCATTTTCCTCAAAAGGAGGCTAAGGTAAATACAGTCATAGGAATAATAATAGTAACTCTCATTTAGCAAATTCTACAGAAATTTCATCAAACCTCACAAATGATGAGGTTATAACTCAAATCATCGAAGTTCATTCTGTGCATGTAAGCCTTCTCAGCCGTGTCTGACTCTGCTATCCCAAGGACTATAGCTTGCCAGGCTTTTCTGTCTGTGGGATTTCCCAAAAAGAATACTGGAGTAGGTTGCCTTTTCCTCCTCCAGGAAATCTTCCTTACCCAGGGATCAAACCCGCATCCCCTACACCTCCTGCATTGACAGACAGGTTCTTTACCACCACACTGCCTGAGAAGCAGGCTGGGCTTCACTCAGGGCTCAGGTTGTCTTCTAAGGATTTAATCTCTTATAGTGCTCAAGATTATAATGCTCAAATGTATGCTTCTGAGAAAACTAATTCTGTGGTCATATAGAACAGAAGAGGATAGCATGGACATTGTTGAGTGGTTTATTTACTATTGGATTTATAAACATTTTACTTCTCAAATCTTAAAATAATTAAAAGACAAGATAAGAGGGTTTGGTGCAAACAAGGCATTAGTAGCAATAAAAAGTCACAGTTAAGAATGAAGAAGGTGAAATTAAGAAATCACACACTTTTGTATACATACACACATAAATATAAGTACTACAAAGAGAAAATCATGTGTCTTTTTAGTTGTAAACAGGCTGCTTCACATAGCATAATAATATATACACCTTGTCTTTCCTCACATTGAAATAACTCATTCAAAATGATGACCTCAAGGCACTGATAAACATAGAAACTGAGTTTGGAGTATTACAGCTAAATAATTAAGTAATCGTGTTATAGAATTGAGATTTTCACTAAAAGAGTTCAGTTCAGTTCAGCTCAGTTCAGAAGCTCAGTTGTGTCCAACTCTTTGCGATCCCATGAACCGCAGCACACCAGGCCTCCCGGTCCATCTGTAATAACAGCAACAACAAAATAAGTATGCTTTTGATGGGCTGAGCTCTGGGTCTTTGGTAAAAGCACTAACATAACATGTAAATTCTTACATGTTATTCTTTTCAAACATGCAATTCTTTTCAAACTAAGATTTTAAGAGCCAGTAAAATTAATTACAAAAATAAGAGTATATTAAAACAATTGAAACGCAAGTTTATTAACACCTCTTAAAAATAATGAAGATTAAGAACACAACAAAGATGTCAAGACTGATGATGGAGTGGAAGGAACATTTTATGAACTTTCCATTGACAGCTACAGTTTGACAGCTCCTTAGGCAGTCCAGCTGGAAGAGGAAACCACTCCCATGCCAGTTTGTAACCATCCAGTGAACCTTTCTGTTGTGGTCTTTTTCAAGAATAAAGGCACCCATTTCTTTGTATGTGATTGATTTTTTATATCACTCCTGAATTGGTGGGTCCAAAGTATGTGTTGTTCATTTATTCAGATACACATTTCAAGTGACTCATGTATCCTGGGGAATATGACAGTTCAGTGGGATAAAAAGATAAGTAAGATTTTAATCTAGCTTTCTAGGTATGTCTTCTTCATACAATGAAAATATATTCTTTCAAATCTACTGAAACCACCCACATTATTAACAGGCTTGAAATATTTGCAAAGGGATGGCATTATTTTATGTTATGAAGTTTCTTAAATAAAATAAAAATATTAATAATAACATAAGCAAAGCATCTGTATATAGAATCTTCAGTGTGTGTGTTTTTTTTTTAATAGTTCTATAACAGGATGTGAAAGGGCAGGGGCAACAGGGTTTTCTGGGTAACCAGAATGGGAAGGGTGAGAAGAGCAAGAAATGGAAATGCCGGCCTATGAGGGATACAGTTAGCAAACAAAGAAGAGCAGAGGGCACCAAAGATGCACTTAATTGGCTCATTTTTTTTAAAGACTCTGGAATAATGTGCAACTGAGATTTAATTGCTTTTCATTTGAAATGCCAAGAAACTCTGAAAATGGGGGCACTGCCTTTCCATGTATATACCAACTTAAAAACTTAACGGAATATTAAAAAGAACTCAAGAGATAAACCTGAAATTCAACCTTAGTTGCTGTACTTTCTAAACTGGTAAACTTGGGCAAAATACATAATGTTTTTTTCGAATTTCAAAAATTAGTTACCCCATGCTAATAACACTCTACTATTCATGTCTTATGACACTGTTCTGAGCATTGTAACTATATCAATTTATTCTTTCTTGCAATATCCCTTAAAAGTATTACTATTATTAACGCTATTTTACAGAAAAAAAAGAAACTGAGTCACAATGTTCTTAAAGAAATCACCTAAGGTCACAAAACTAGGAATTATCACAGACAAAATGAAATATCAAGACCTCTGGCTTCATTTTGCTCTAGATAAAAAATGATAACTTTGCAATTAATTTAATAACAACTAGTAATCATCAAATTAACAATATTTTCAAAATTATTATACTGGCTGAGCTGTCATTTCTCATGATTGATCAGATAACTCGAGTCACAGATATTTTCCACATAAGATGCATGATATAAATCAGACTTGGTTTATCATCAGCATTTATAAAACTAGATTTAGATGAGAACTAGGTCTACAGACATGTGTATGGTCTTCATATAGAAAATGTTTACTACTACTACTAATACTAAGTCACTTCAGTCGTGTCTGACTCCGTGTGACTCCATGGATGGCAGCCCACCAGGCTTCTCCATCCATGGGATTCTCCAGGCAAGAACACTGGAGTGGGTTGCCATTTCCTTCTCCAATGCATGAAAGTAGAAAGTGAAAGTGAAGTCGCTCAGTTGTGTCCGACTCTTAGCGACCCCATGGACTTCAGCCTACCAGGCTCTTCCATCCATGGGATTTTCTGGACAACAGTACTGGAGTAGGATGCCATTGCCTTCTCCCAGAAAAGGTTTAGCCTTCCCTAATTATTAAAGTATCAGGACAGTGAGAATATCCAAAGGCTGGCTGTTTTAAAAGTCTTGTTCTAACCATTTCAGTGGTTGAAAATGATACTCCAGCAACTATGAGATACTATTGTTCATATATCAGAATGACTAAAACCCAAAATACTAACAAAACCAAGTGGTGACAAAGATGTTGAGCAACAGGGACTCTCATTGATTACTAGTTCAGTTCAGTTCAGTTCAGTTCAATTGCTCAGGGTGTCCAACTCTTTGTGACCCCATGAATCGCAGCACGCCAGGCCACCCTGTCCATCACCAACTCCCAGAGTTCACCCAGACTCACATCCATTGAGTCAGTGATGCCATCCAGCCATCTCATCCTCTGTTGTCCCCTTCTCCTTCTGCCCCCAATCCCTTCCAGCATCAGGGTCTTTTCCAATGAGTCAACTCTTCGCATGAGGTGGCCAAAATACTGGAGTTTCAGCTTTAGCATCATTGCTTTCAAAGAAATCCGAGGGCTGATCTCCTTCAGAATGGACTGGTTGGATCTCCTTGCAGTCAAAGGGACTCTCAAGAGTCTTCTCCAACACCACAGTTCAAAAGCATCAATTCTTTGGCACTCAGCCTTCTTCACAGTCCAACTTTCACGTCCATACATGATCACAGGAAAAACCATAGCCTTGACTAGATGAAACTTTGTTGGCAAAATAATGTCTCTGCTTCTGAATATGCTATTGAGGTTTGTCATAATTTTCCTCCCAAGGAGTAAGTGTCTTTTAATTTCATGGCTGCAGTCACCATCTGCAGTGATTGTGGGGCCCAGAAAAATAAAGTCTGATACTGTTTGCACTGTTTCTCCATCTATTTCCCAGGAAGTGATGGGACTAGATGCCATGATCTTCATTTTCTGAATGTTGAGCTTTAAGCCAACTTTTTCACTCTCCAATTTCACTTTCATCAAGAAACTTTTTAGTTCCTCTTCACTTTCTGCCATAAGGGTGGTGTCATCTACATATCTGAGGTTATTGATATTTTTCCCGGCAATCTTGATGCCAGCTTGTGTTTCTTCCAGTCCAGCGTTTCTCATGATGTACTGTGCATATAAGTTAAATAAACAGGGTGACAATGTACAGCGTTGACATACTCCTTTTCCTATTTGGAACCAGTCTGTTGTTCCATGTCCAGTTCTAACTGTTGCTTCCTGACCTGCATATAGGTTTCTCAAGAGGCAGGTCAGGTGGTCTGGTATTCCCATCTCTTTCAGAATTTCCCACAGTTAATTGTGATTCACAATGTCAAAGGCTTTGGCACAGTCAATAAGCAGAAATAGATGTTTTTTTCTGCAACTCTCTTGCTTTTTCTAAAAGGCATTCCTAAAAGCCATTTTGCTTTTTTGCATTTCTTTTCCATGGGGATGGTCTTGATCTCTGTCTCCTGTACAATGTCATGAACCTCATTCCATAGCTCATGACGCACTCTATCCATCAGATATAGTCCCTTAAATCTATTTCTCACTTCCACTGTATAATCATAAGGGATTTGATTTAGGTCATACCTGAATGGTCTAGTGGTTTTCCCTACTTTCTTCAATTTAAGTCTGAATTTGGCAATAAGGAGTTCATGATCTCAGCCACAGTCAGCTCCTGGTCTTGTTTTTGCTGAGTGTATAGAGCCTCCTGGTCTTGTTTTTGCTGATTGTATAGAGCTTCTCCACATTTGGCTGCAAAGAATATAATCAATCTGATTTCAGTGTTGACCATCTGGTGATGTCCATTTGTAGAGTCTTCTCTTGTGTTGTTGGAAGAGGGTGTTTGCTATGACCAGCACATTTTCTTGGCAAAACTCTTTGTCTTTGCCCTGCTGCTGCTGCTATGTCGCTTCAGTCGGCCGACCTGTGCGACCCCATAGACGAAGCTCACCAGGCCCCCCGTCCCTGGGATCTCCAGGCAAGAACACTGGAGTGGGTTGCCATTCCTTCTCCAATGAATGAAAGTGAAAAGTGAAAGTGAAGTCGCCAGTCGTGTCCGACTCTTAGCGACCCCAGGACTGGAGCCACCAGGCTCCTCCATCCATGGGATTTCCAGGCAAAAGTACTGGGGTGGGGTACCAGTGCCTTCCCCGACTTCATTTCTATTCCAAGGCCTAATTTGCCTGTTACTCCAGGTGTTTCTTGACTTCCTACTTTTGCATTCCAGTCCCCTATAATGCACAGGACATCTTTTTTGGGGTGTTAGTTCTAAAAGGTCTTGTAAGTCTTAATAGAACTGTTCAACTTCAGCTTCTTCAGCATTACTGGTTGGGGCATAGCCTTGGATTACTGTGATATTGAATCGTTTGCCTTGGAAATGAACAGAGATCATTCTGTTGTTTACTAGGGCAAAGGTAAAATGATACAGCCACTATGCAAGATGGCTGGCTACCTTCTTATGGCAGAAAGTGAAGAGGAACTAAAGAGCCTCTTGATGAAAGTGAAAGAGGAGAGTGAAAAAGTTGGCTTAAATATCAACATTCAGAAAACTAAGATCACAGCATCCAGTTCCATCACTTCCTGGGAAATAGATGTGGAAGCAGTGGCTGACTTTATTTTGGGGGGCTCCAAAATCACTGCAGATTGTGATTGCAGCCGTGAAGTTAAAAGATACTTACTTCTTTGAAGGAATGTTTCGTCCAACCTAGATAGCATATTAAAAATCAGAGACATTACTTTATCAACAAAGGTCCATCTAGTCAAGGCTATGGTCTTTCCAGTGGCAGTGTATGGATGGATGTGAGAGTTGGACTATAAAGAAAACTGAGCACTGAAGAACTGATGCTTTTTAAGTGTGGTGTTGATGACTCTTGAGAGTCCCTTGAACTGCAAGGAGATCCAACCAGTCCATCCCAAAGGAGATCAGTCCTGGGTGTTCATTGATAGGACTGATGTTGAAGCTGAAACTCCAATACTTTGGCAACCTAATGTGAAGAGCTGACTCATTTGAAAACACCATGAGACCCTGATGCTGGGAAAGATTGAGGGCAGGAGGAGAAGGGAACAACAGAGGAGAAATGGTTGTGTGGCATCACCAACTCAATGGACATGGGTTTGGGTGAACTCCAGGAGTTGGTGATGAACAGGGAGGCCTGGTGTGCTGCAGTTCATGGGCTTACAAAGACTTAGACACGAATGAGCAACTGAACTGAATGCAAATTGTTAATAATAGGTGGAAATTTAGGGATAAGGTAGAAATGAAACCTATGGGAACTCTGCACTTATTGTGCAATTTTTCTATAAAGCTAAGACTGCTGAACTATAAAATTAATTTTATATTTAATGTATTTATTAATATTTAATTATAGAAAGTCTACATTTTAGTGTTTTGAGGAGTAAATGAAATAAAGTTGTGTAAGATACTGAATCCAATTCCTTGTAAAAACTTCAAGGAAGGAGGTCTACAGAGATTACTATACATTTTTATAATTACAATCAAAGATAATCTCAAACTTTGAAAATATTTCCAAAACACACAGCTTCCCAGTGCCTGATACTTCCTGAAGCTGTGTTTCTTCTACCCCTAAAAGAAAATTAAAGGAATCCCCTCAAGGCATTCTCATCATTAACTGGTAAAGCACACTTCAGATAATGAAACCTGAAACTGTTTTCTCTTCTCGCCAAATTTATCTTCATGATTCACTTTTACTAATTACTTCTTTAACAGTCCAACTGTGTTTACCTGAAATCTCTGGATGGTGAACTTTTCTAGAGCTAACCGTACTTTATGTAAAATAAAAGTTTATTTTCCACTTAACATGATCTTAGTCCCAACAATAGTGCAATTCTTTAGAGAAAAGCTTTCAAGAGAGTCATCAAATGAATTTCCCTCTTTTCAAATATGAAGTGAAGTGAAGTTGCTCAGTCGTGTCCGACTCTTTGCAACCCCATAGACTGTAGCCTACCAGGCTCCTCTGTCCATGGGATTTTCCAGGCAGTAGTACTGGAGTGGACTGCCATTTACTTCTCCAGGGGATCTTCCCAACCCAGGGATCGAACCTGGGTCTCCCGCATTGTAGACAGACGCTTTACCGTCTGAGCCAATGATTGTATGTAAATTGAATACAAACATTGTCAATCAAATATTTTTAGTATTATGATGGTCACTGAAAGAGTCCATTTGCAGGACTTTGTGGGACTGGCAAGATGTGTTCAAAGGATAATGAAATTAGACTCTTTAGTAAACAAACATGTAATTCAATTCTATATATACTCAATGCTGCTGCTGCTGCTAAGTGGCTTCAGTCGTGTCCAACTCTGTGCGACGCCATAGACGGATGCCCACCAGGCTCCCCTGTCCCTGGGATTCTCCGGGCAAGAACACTGGAGTGGGTTGCCATTGCCTTCTCCAATGCATGAAAGTGAAAAAGTGAAAGTGAAGCCGCTCAGTCGACCCCATGGACTACAGCCTACCAGGTTCCTCCATCCATGGGATTTTCCAGGCAAGAGTACTGGAGAGGGGTGCCATTGCCTTCTCCAATATACTTAATAAAACCATTTAAAAATATAGGACTATGATAATTTCTCACCAAGATTTTAAAACTATGTATTTCATGTTTAGGATTAGCATTTTTTTTAAGCAAGGAAGAGAAAGAAAGACAAACTGTTTGCTAAATGCTGAACTCTTTCTAAAGAGTTTAGTGAAGAAAACTGGAAGATTTAACATTATGCTTGATTTTTGTCTCCTCTATGAAAAGCTTGCTGTTTAATAAATATCTTTTTCTCCTCACCAGACTTGGGATGCTAAGTACAGGAAGAATCCAGTGTTTCAGGTTAAATTAGCTAATGTAGGAGCCTTAGCAGAGAAGGCGATGGCACCCCACTCCAGTACTCTTACCTGGAAAATCCCATGGATGCAGGAGGCTGGTAGGCTGTTGCGAAGAGTCGGACACAACTGAGTGACTTCACTTTCACTTTTCACTTTCATGTATTGGAGAAAGAAATGGAAACCCACTCCAGTGTTCTTGCCTGGAAAATCCCAGGGACGGGGGAGCCTGGTGGGCTGCCGTCTATGGGGTCGCACAGAGTAGGACACAACTGAAGTGACTTAGCAGCAGCAGCAGCAGGAGGAGTCTTAGAACCAAATATATCATTAGCAGGGAGTTTCAGCGCACACAGTCATGAGTAGAAGGAACTTCAAATATGATTACTAAACACCTCACCATCATCAGTCTTTCTCATCTGTCAACTCTGATCTTATACTCCAACTTTGTAACTGATGATGAGCTCTGTTCTTTGTAGGGAGTCCTCTCTGCATTCACAGGAGAAGCAAGACAGCACAATTCTTAACGTTCAGAAAAAGAAAACGTTTCCACAAGGATTCCAATGTGAAAATCATTGTTGACGAATAAGACAAAAAAAAAAAAAAAATAGAGCTGCTTCTTTATGGCATTAGGCCAAGAAACATTCAATTTAAGCAGTTATACATGGAACCAGAATTACATGACCCTGGTGCAATTTTCTCATCAGATCAGATCAGATCAGTCGCTCAGTCGTGTCCGACTCTTTGCGACCCCATGAACCGCAGCACGCCAGGCCTCCCTGTCCATCACCAGCTCCCGGAGGTCACTCAGACTCACATCCATCGAGTCAGTGATGCCATCCAGCCATCTCATCTTCTGTCGTCCCCTTCTCCTCCTGCCCCCAATCCCTCCCAGCATCACAGTCTTCTCCAATGAGTCAACTCTTTGCATGAGGTGGCCAAAATACTGGAGTTTCAGCTTTAGCATCATTCCTTCCAAAGAAATCCCAGGGCTGATCTCCTTCAGAATGGACTGGTTGGATCTCCTTGCAGTCCAAGGGACTCTCAAGAGTCTTCTCCAACACCACAGTTCAAAAGCATCAATTCTTCGGTGCTCAGCCTTCTTCACAGTCCAGCTCTCACATCCATACATGACCACAGGAAAGACCATAGCCTTGACTAGGCAAACCTTTGTTGGCAAAGTGATGTCTCTGCTTTTGAATATGCTATCTAGGTTGGTCATAACTTTCCTTCCAAGGAGTAAGCGTCTTTTAATTTCATGGCTGCAGTCACCATCTGCAGTGATTTTGGAGCCCAGAAAAACAAAGTCTGACACTGTTTCCACTGTTTCTCCATTTCCCATGTAGTGATGGGACCAGATGCCATGATCTTCGTTTTCTGAATGTTGAGCTTTAAGCCAATCTTTTCACTCTCCACTTTCACTTTCATCCAGAGGCTTTTTAGTTCCTCTTTGCTTTCTGCCATAAGAGTGGTGTCATCTGCATATCTGAGGTTATTAATATTTCTCCCAGCAATCCATACTTTATAATTAAGAGTATCTCAAATGGCAATCTCCTTTTTTCTTTTTTTATTGTTTTTTGGGGTTTTTATTTTGGGGATGGGGATATGTGTTTGTGAGGGAGATGGACAACATGGGTAATGGGAGATTTGGGACATTTTAGAATTTAACAGAAAGTTTGGATCCTATGCTTTTTAACATGCTGTCTAGGTTTGTCATAGCTTTTCTTCCAAGGAGCAAGCATCTTTAATTTCATGGCTGCAGTTATCATCAGCAGCCCAAGAAAACAGTCCGTCACTGTTTCCTCTTTTCACCACCTATTTGCAATGAAAAAAAAAAAGAAAAAGAAACTCTTCCAAAAACTTAGTGATAGATTTCCATCCTGCACATGGTTGAAGTAATGTCAAAGTTGTCAGTCTGCATGCATGCTGGGACAGACTATTATTTCTCTTCAGTCTCGTTAGGCTGTAGTCTAAGGATAAATTTTTCTGTGTGATAATTTGGAAACTAGTCAAGGAGATTCTAAAAAAACCCATCAAGTTAAAATTACCTGAAAAGCTTTTAAAAATGGGTCCTGTTTCCAGAGGGTCTAATATGATTAGTCTGGATGAGGTTGTAGGCATAAGGTTTAGTAGAATTTTTGAGGGGCTTAACTATCATGAGCAGTCACCTCTGTTCTCTCAAATACATATTCATTCAAGGGGGCATGGAAAATCTCAAGGCCAGACTCATCAATATCAACCGTATCAGCTTTGTTAACAGTTAGAAGAAATTTTTAGTCTAAAATGTGGTTTCTGTAGTTGGCACAAGATTTATAATGCATTTCCAGAGCCAAGATACTAGAGTTAAAGAAAAAAATTTGTGGTATGCAAACATATTTGAGAGAATAAAAGATTTCTATATCCTAAGGTTTATCATCAAAGCAAGAGCATTTGCTTAATTTTTAGAATCAACATAGGAAAGAGTACAAAAAGAGCTGCTATTTACTAATTTGCATATGTTAGCAAGCATTTTTTCTTGTATTGAGCATAGTGATCCAATGTTATTCGTAAGAATTGCTTTCGTTTAACACTTGTGGGATATTTTCAGGCTTCCGTCAAGGCTCAGTGGTAAAGAATCCACCTGCCAATGCAGGAGACAGGTTTGATCCATGGTGGGGAAAAAATCGCACATACTTCAGAGCAACTAAGCTCCTGTGCCACAACTATTGAGCCTGCGCTCTAGAGCCTGGGAGTTGCAACTACTGAATTCCACGTGCCCTAGAGCCTGTGCGGTAAGAAGCCCATGCACCACATCTAGAGAATAGACGCTGCTCTCTGCAACTAGAGAAGTCTACACAGCAACAAAGACCCGGAGCAGCCAAAACTAAATAAATAAGTAAAATTATAAAATTATCAGGATATTTGCAATAACTATATTAACATATTACTGAGTAAAATGTCTTACTCAACATGAAGCTGATTTTCAGCATCTGAGTTTCCTAGTTCTTTTTTGCTTCTACACACGGGTCAGCAAGCTGACCCAGTAACCAGTAAATAACCCAGTTACTATCCCAGTAACCTATGTGACACATCAGGCCTACCCTCTATTTTGGTATGGGCCACATGTTATGATTTTTACATTTTTCAAATAGTTGAAAACAACTCAAAGGAAGAATAATATTTCATGACATATGAAAATTATGTGAAATTGAGATCCCAGTACTCATAGATAAAGCTTTATCAGGACTCAGTCATGCTTATATAATGTCTATGCTACTTTCACACTACATGATACTTATAATACAGAACATATAGCCTTCAAAGTCTAAATATTTATTATCTAGGATTCTACACACACACACAGTTTGCAGATCTTTATTCTATACCTGGGGCTTTCCAGGTGGCGCTAGTATTAAAAAACCCACTTGCTAATACAGGACACTTAAGAGACTTGAGTTCAATTATTGATTGGGTCAGTAGGATCCCCTACAGGACGAAACAGAGCCTCACTCTAATATTCTTCTCTGGAGGAGTTTATGGACAGAGGAGCTTGACAGGCTGTAGTCCATGGGGACACATGAGTTGAACATGACTGAAAGTCTCAGAACATACACACATGCTATGTATTAAATATTATAAAATCATATTGAAGCATTGAAGGTAATGTATCTAACCAAGTGCCAGAGATTATCATACTAAGTGAATGGAGTCAGATAGAGAAACATAAATATCACTTTTATGTGGAATTTAGAAAAATTTATACAAATGAATTATTTCCAAAACAGAAAGAAATTCACAAGTATAGGAAATAAACTTGCGGTTACTAAAGGAGGATAAGAAGAGAGGTAAAATAGGAGGTTGAAATTAACATATACACACTATAATATATAAAATAGGTAACCAAAGAAAGATCTATTGTATAGCCCAGGGAACTGTATTTAATATTTTACAATAGCATCTCCCAAGTGGCTCAGTGGTAAAAAATCTTCCTGAAATGCTGAAAATGCAGGTTCAATCCCTGGATAGTGAAAATCCCCTGGAGGAAGGCATGGCAATCCCCTCAAGAATTCTTGCTGGGAGACTCCCATGAACAGAGGAGCCTGGCAGGTTACAGTCCACAGGGCTGTAAAGACTCTATCTGTGGTAGTCCATTTACCTTTGCCTGAAATTGTTTTCTTTGGCCACGCTCCCCAAATCTATTCTATTCTAGAATTATTTCTATATTTTCCCTCATCTTCTTTTCTCATTCCTTTTTTCTTCTTCTCTCTTCTGGTTTCCTTGGGGGCAGAGATGAATATCTCAGAGGTTGAAGGATCTGATAATCGAATTATTCAATAGATAATCATGCTAAAGTGCTTGATATGTATCCTTTGTTTGTGTTCTTGCAAAATCTATATTGTTTTGACTGTATTTTTATATTTATATAAGTGATAATGTATGATAATGTTTTCACATGGTAGTTTGCTTTTACTGCTAACATCTAGAAGATCCTTGCCCTTAATTTCTTTACATTTTTCTCATATTAGGCTTTTTTATATATTCCTTTTTTTTGTGCACTTTCACACTGATGGACACTAACCTGGACTGCTTCCAGCTCCCAGACACAAATAGCACTGCAAGTAACATCCTTCTATGTGCTCTTTATGAATTCAAGTGAAAATTTATTTGACTTACATCCTCAAAACAAAAATTCTATTATAATAGAACATACTTATACTAAATTTGTTCAAATACCATCAAGTCTGTCTCAACAATAACTACATTGATATGCATTCCCAACAGCGGAGTATAAATATCTCAAGAACTCAAGGATTTACTTTCTAGAGTAAACATGAAGCACCAGTTACATGGTTTTGTGCTGAGGTATAACTGTAGTGCTTGATAATCTCTCAATTTCTAATTTTCATGAATTACAACTTGTATTTTAATATTACTACATGTTTAGTGTGTGGCACATATTATATTTATTAAAGCAATGGATTATCTAAATCAACCTTTTTTAATGTATAAAATGAAATTATATTTCACTACTTACCAAAGAGTTTTAACTTTAATAAACAATGTGGTACGCAGAATAATGCCCCAAGATATCTGTATACTAATCCTAGGACCTTATAAATATGTTGTAATATATGTTATGTAAAAATTGAGAATTAAGTTTTCAGAAGGAATTAAGGTTGTTAGTTAGCGCCTCTTAAATATGGATAGCATTGTAGAATATCTGAGTGGGTCCAAAGTAATCATAATGGTCCTTAAATGTGGAAGATAAAAGCAGAAAAATCAGTTAGATTCAAATATAATGAAGGCTTTAGTGTCAGCATGATACACTGTAGGAAGGATTTCACTGATTATTGCTGATTTTGAAAATTAATCAAGGCAGCCATGAGCCAAGGAATAAAGTTAGCCTCTAGAAGCCTAGAAGGACAAGAAAACTACACTCCCTATCATAGGATGGATAGTGATTTCCTCAAATTTATTGTTCTTGTTCAGTCACTAAGCTGTTATCTGACTCTTGTGTGATTCTGTAAAAGAGTCAGACACAATTTAACCTACCAGGCTTCTCTGTCCATGAGATTTCTGTAGCCCACCAGACTCCTCTCCATGGGATTTCTCAGACAAGAATACTGGAGTGGGTTGCCATTTCCTTCTCCAGGGCATCTTCCTGATCCAGGGGTCAAACCCGAGTCTCATGAATTGCAAGCAAATTCTTTACAACTGAGCCACCAGGGAAGCCATTTTCCTCAGATGTTCACGTCTTAATTATGAAACCTGTGAATATGTTAACTTCCATGATAAAAAGGGACTCTGTAGATGTTATTAGAGTAAGAATGTTGACTTTAGTTAATCCGTGATTATCTCTTTGGGCCCAATGTAATCACGACTTCAGTTCACTCGCTCAATGTGTCTGACTCTTTGTGACTCCATGGACTGCAGCACTCCAGGATTCCCTGCAGTCCATCACTAACTCCTGTAGCTTAATCAAACACATGCCCATCGAGTTGGTGATGGAATCTGTCCATCTCATCCTCTGTCATCCACTTGTTTTTCCTTCAGTCTTTCCCAGTATCAGAGCCTTTACCAAAGAGTCAGTTCTTTGCATGAGGTGGCCAAAGTATTGGAGTTTCAGCTTCAGCATCCGTCCTTCCAAAGAATACTCAGGACTGATTTTCCTTAGGATTGACTGGATTGGTCTCCTTGCAGTCCAAGGAATTCATAACAGTTTTTCCAACACCACAGTACAAAAGCATCAGTTCTTCGGCACTCAGCTTTATTTACTGTCCAAATCTCACATCCATATATGACTACCAGAAAAACAATAGCTTTGACTAGATGGACCTTTGTCAGAAAAATAATGTCTCTGCTTTTGAATATGTTGTCTAGGTTTGTCAAAGCTTTCCTTCCAAGGAGAAAGCGTCTTTTAATTTCATGGCTGTGGTCACTATCTGCAGTAATTTTGCAGCCCAAGAAAATAAAGTCTGTCACTGTTTCTATTGTTTCCCCATCTATTTGCCATAAAGACATGGGACTGGATGTCATGATCTTTGTTTTTTGATTGTTGGGTTTTAAGCCAGCTTTTTCACTCTCCTCTTTCACTTTCATTCTGAGGCTCTTCAGTTCCTCTTCCTTTTCTGCCATAAGAATGATATCATCTGTGTATGTGAAGTTATTGATATTTCTCCCTGCAATCTTGATTTCAGCTTGTGTTTTGTCCAAACCAGCATTTCACATGATATACTCTGCATATACATTAAATAAGCAGGGTAACAATATACAGCCTTGATGTACTCCTTTCCCAATTTGGAACCAGTCTATTGTTGCATGTACAGTTCTAACTATTGCTTCTTGACCTGCATACAGATTTCTCATGTGGTGTGGTATTCCCATCTCTTGAAGAATTTTCCACAATTTGTTGTGATCCACACAGTTAAAGGTTTTAGCATAATCAATGAAGTAGATGTTTTTCTAGAACTCTCTTGCTTTTTCTATGATCCAATGGATGCTGTCAATTTAATCTCTGATTCCTCTGTCTTCTCTAAATTCAGCTTGAATATCTGGATGCTCTTGATTCCCATACTGTTGAAGCCTCAGTTGGAGAGTTTTGAGCATTACTTTGCTAATATTTGAGATTTGTGCAATTGCGCTGTAGTTTGAACATTCTTTGACATTGCCTTTCTTTGGGATTGGGATGAAAATTGACCTTTTCCAGTCCTGTGGCCACTGCTGAGTTTTCCAAATTTTCTGGCATGTTGAGTGCAACACTTTCATAGTATCATCTTTTAGGAATTGAAATAGTCAGCTGGAATCTCATCACCTCCACTAGCTTTGTTCATAGTGATGCTTCTTAAGGCCCATTTGACTTCGAATTCCACAATGTCTGGTTCTAAGTGAGGGATCACACATTGCAGTTATCTGGGTCATTAAGAGCTTTTTTGTATAGTTCTGTATATTCTTACCACCTTTTCTTATTATCTTCTGCTTCTGTTAGGTCCATACCATTTCTGAAACACAATGGAGTTTACCCTGTTGAATTTTAAAAACTGCTTAGAACTAATGCTTTCCTTTTCCTCTCATTTTCTCCCTTTTGAATAGGAATGTCTAAAATTCATATCCAGTGTCAATTACATTTTAATTTTTAGTATTGATAATTTATTTTCTAGTTTAGTAGGTTCAAAAACACATAGGAATTTTTCCCCAGGATGAGTTTCCTCTATACTCTTGTGATGAGATGTGGGTCTTTTAAGCTGATGACATTAAAATGAGATTTCTGATTTGGAAGCATTGCTACAGTGGGATAAGACTTTGGGGTGTGACAAGTGTATTTTTTTCATGTGTGATAACCATGGATTTTTGTGAGGCAGATGATAGGCTGCAGTAGGTTGAATAATGGTGACCCAAAATTTCCTTATTCTCATCCCAGAAATGGAATATATAACCTTACTTAGTGAACATTAAAGATATGCTTAAAAGTCTTGAAATTAGGCTTACCCTGGATTAACTGGGTGAGCTCAATATAAATGAAAGAGTCTTTACAAGAGGGTGATAGGAGTATCAGAGCAGTAATAAATGTGATGATTGAAGCAAGATGTTGGAGTAATATTAGGATGGGATGATGATCCAAGGAATGCAAATGACCTTTAGAAACTGAAAAAAAGTGAAGCAAATGGATTCTCCTCTAAGTGAAAGTGAAAGTCTCTCAGTCATGTCTGACTCTTTATGACCCCATGGACTATAAAGTCCATGGGATTCTCCAGGCCAGAATATTGGAGTGAGTAGACTTTCCCTTCTCCAGGGGATCTTCCCAACTCAGAGATCGACCCAACTCTCCCACATTACAGGCAGATTCTTTACCAGCTGAGCCATGAGGGAAGCCCATTCTTCTCTAAAGTCCTCCAGAAAGGATTACAACCCTGCTGACATATTGATTTAAGTCCAGTGAGCCCTATTTTGGACTTATAACTTACAGAAGTATGATACATTTGTGATATTTTAGTTCACTAACTTGATGGTAATTTGTTACAGCAGCAATAGAAAACTAACATAAACAATGACAGTTTTGATGTTGGAAAGACCTTTGGATTTCCCAGGATCTTTGAATGAACAGCTTAAAATGGGTGATTATTTTGGGATATTTTTATTTATATCTTGAGTTTCAGAGCAGGATCATATCCAAGTTCAGCTATTATGAAGCTTGTCTGAGTTGATATATGTTTGCAACAGAGTGCTTTGAAAGTAAGTGAAAGCTGGCAGAGATACCTTAGCATCTGGGAAATGCTACAAATTGTGATAATCTGATAAAATAGATAGATGGTAAATTTCTTAAGAAATGCAAGCATAATCTTATAATAGTAAGATTCCAGCATCTGAAACAGTTCCTGGCATCTGGTGGTCAAAAAATATTTATCAAATAAATGTCATCAAATCACCTGCTCTTCCCAGAGATACTGTGTTGTTTCTTATCTTCAAGTGCTTCTCTTTCTGTTATCCTCTGTCAGAGATGGCCTCCATTCCCTTCGCAACTCCTGAGTCTCCACCGTTCAGATATCTTTTGTATCATATCAGATGTATTTTCCTTGCAATTTTTTGCTATTGCTCTTTGGACTTCCCTGGTGGCTCAGAGGTTAAAGCGTCTGCCTCCAATGCGGGAGACCTGGGTTCGATGCCTGGGTTGGGAAGATCCCCTTGGAGAAGGAAATGGCAACCCACTCCAGTATTCTTGCTTGGAGAATCCCATGGATGGAGAAGTCTGATAGGCTACAGTCCACGGGGTCCAAAGAGTCGGACACGACTGAGCGACTTCACTTTCACTTTCACTTTGTATAATCATAGTAGTTTGTGTGTATTTTTGTAATAACATTAAAAATTGTTTTATTAATAGTACAGATTCCTGTGTTTGTCTCCTACAACACAAGGTGATTTTTTTTTTGGTGAGCAATCTTTTGTATTTATTTCTATATTCCATGCATTTCTTCACAATGGGAAGAACTCAGAGCTTATGAATGCATATAAGAAATTAACAAATTATTATGTAAATGAAAGTGCAAAAGGATAAGCCCAAATACTTGTATATATGAGGGAAGATAATTTCCAGGTCCTTCCCCTATTTTTTCCCCATTTATTGTCATAGCTACTTAAAAGATTCCAATGACCTATTTCTTTTTCTTCAATTGAGATATAATGGCATATAACATTGCATAAGTTTAAGGTGTACAATATGTTGACTTGGTACATTTGCACACTGCAATACAATTGCCACTGTAGCATTGGCTAACATCCCCAATTTTCATCATGTCACATAATTGTCACATAACTATCACTTCTTTTTTTTTTTTTTTTGAGGTTGGAATATTAAAGATCTAGTTTCTTAATGACTCTGAGGTATATAATAGAGTTTCTCAGAAGTAAATACAGTTTCCCCTTTATAGCTGTTGTTATTAAAAAATAATTAGAAGATTTTAAAAATATGCATGCACTGTCTAAACACATGAGATTCTTTAGGTGAGTAGTTGGTGATGCCATGCTCTTCAGACTAACAGGAGTTGATTCCAGAAGCAAACCTTGGACTCAAAAGTCATCTATGGAAGCTATGCATTGATCAGTGCTTCAAAGTTGAGATTTCCCAAGCTATTCATAAAATAGCCCTGCCTTAGTTTTTTTGGTCTGTTGTAACAGAATCACATAAACAGGGTGATTCAGAAGCAACAGGAGTTTATTTTTAACATTCTGGAGATTGGGAAGTCCAAGACCAGGTCACCAGCAGATTCAGTGTCTGATGAAGACCCACTTCTTCCTTCAGAGTTGGCCGTCTTCTCATTGTAATGTTAGAGGAAAGTATTCTTCTATTTTATAATAGAAGGTCTATTTTACAAGGACACGCTCCAATACTTTGGCCACCTGATACAAAGAGCTGACTTATTGGAAAAAGACCCTAATGCTGGGAAGGATTGAGGGCAGGAGGAGAAGGGGGTTACAGAGGATGAGATGATTGGATGGCATCATCTAGTCAATGGACATCAACTTGGGCGGACTCTGGGAGATGGTGAGGGACAGGAAGGCCTGGTGTGCTGCAGTTCATGTGGCCGCATAGATTAAGATATGACTTGGCAACTGAACAATAACAACATTCTCATTCATTTCAACCCTCCCTCATAACATAATCACCTTCTAAATTCTTCACTTTCCAATTTCATCACATTAAAGATTAAATTGTAATATAAAATTTGGTGGAGAGGGGAGTGATACATAAAATTTCAGTCTGCATCAAGCCCCTTTATTGTGTTCTGATTTTATTCTCTGAACTCTTAAGTTGATAGAATCAGGATTTAGAAGTAAAAGTTTGTGCATAAAGTTGGAAAGATCAGAATAATCAATAATGGCTGGAGAGAAAAGAATTCCTGAAATTAAAAAGGACAATAGAAATCAGAATCATGAATCTGGAGCCATTAATACAAACAAATAATCTTATTTTCATAGATTTCCCCCAATAGTATATCAATTAAGAAAGTTACAATAACTATTATAAATAAGATAGCAACATACAGTTAAACTGCCTGTTTATAAAAGTTTTAAGTAAAAATCTTACCAATAAAAATTAAACAGTTAAGCAGCACATACTTTTAATTTCATAAGAAATATTGTTTAATAGCACCACTAAAGCATTATTTAACTCAATAAATAGACAATGATTAATATGACATATTTACTTACAGATTTTTTTCCAGAGGTATAAATTTTCTCTACCCTGTTAAATACAATATAATGACCCTAAATAGCATTATTGTTTTCCCCGTGAGACATTGACAAGTTTTGAATATACATTAGCAAACTTTCTAACATTATTTACACAATTGCTAACATTTCAAATGCCCTTTGAATCAGCTTTCCCATCTTACCATCCCCCTCAAATAATGAATGTGATAAAATATTTAATACATATTTATTTTATGGGTCATTTTTAATCTTTAAAAAAAAGCATACTTTACCAAAAATTGTTATAGTGTGTCCTACATTAATATATTTATGTATTTATTTATTTTTTACCAGAACAATTCGGTAGTTGATTTGAATTTATCATGGCTCCAAAACCTTGAAAAGATATTTTACTTCTGTGGTTCTAGTCTTTCATTTTATAGAAGGAAGTGGCTGCTCTGGATTAGTGGGTGTCACCTGTAGTTTTAACATCCCATGATTCAGTTTGGCTTTTAACCAGAGAATATTCCATCTTATGAAAGAAAACCCAAGATAAATAAAAATCTCTCAATTCAGACCAATGAGGGTCTGAGGAAAGAGCATCCAATCTCCTGCCTCATCCTTAACACTCAAGGTTGTGTAATTATAAACATAGATGGTCAAGCTTATCAGTGCTTGCTAGTTACTGGTGCTACCCTTTCTACATTAAACACTGACACTCTCACTCAGGTACTTTTGCTAAACCTCTTCCTCTGACTAAATATACCACAGAGTTTATCCCTATCTCCCATCTTTTAAATGTAATTTTTCTGCCCTTGCTGGAAAAACATAAAAATAAAGAACACAGCCCTTTCTGCCTGTGATACCATCTCTGAGAATTTAATAAGGAGAGATTTGCTTACAAATGGAATAATAATATTAGATGGACTATTTATTGAGGTTCCAGAGGATGTCTCTATTTCTAATCAAGTTGTATCTTCTCTGGATGTACCTTTGCCTTATTTACTATATTTGATGAAAACCTGATAAAGCTTTTGACACCAGAGCTGATATTCTATAGTCCAGAAATTCTTCTGACATGGTAATGATAGTTGAACCAAAAAATGTCAAGTATACTTTCAAAAACCATCCACATAAAAGGACAAGATTCTCCAATCAGAGCATACTTTCCCTTATTTTTTATTATAAAATTTTAACATTCCCCTGCCTGCCTCCAAATCTGTCAAATGCAAATGATGTCGACTAACTCCTTTGCTATAGCAAACTGTGAATAAATATTTTCTATTTGTTCTCATGGGGCTTCCCAGGTGGCACAGTGGTAAAGAATCAGCTTGCCAATCCAGGACACATATGAGATGTGGGTTCAGTCTCTGAGTCAGGAAAATCCCCTTGAGTAGGAAATGGCGCCTATCCCAGTGTTCTTGCCTGGAAAATCCCATGGACAGTGGAGCCTGGTGGGCTACATTCCTTGGAGTTGCAAAAAGTCAGACACGACTGAGTGACTGAGCATGCACACAATGCATGCACACATTTTTTCTCATTTGGATCACTTTTATTTATTTCAATACAACTAAAGGGACTTATATGGAAAGGCATCTTCAATCAGAAGCTATAAGTAGAAAATTTATTTCAAAGCTTTTGAAAGGAGAGATAGGAGAAAGAAACTCTCTGTCTGCTGGACTGGGTGTTTGAACAGAAGAAGTATTGTGTAAACAATTAATTTTTTGTTACTAAAGATGGTGGAGCAATATTGTAAAGTTAAAAAAAAAAAAAAAAAAGAATGATGTACACTCATCTTCTGCAAGAACACCAAAATTCCAACTAACTGCTGAACAACCATCAACAGGAGAATGTTGGATCCCACAAAGAAAAGAAAACCCACATCCAAGGGCAAAGGAGGAGCCCCAGGAAGACAGTAGGAAGGGTGAAATCAAATTTAGAATCAAAGCCCATATCATAGAGACACTCAGAGGGCTCAAGCAAAACCTTATGACCACCTGAACCCAGGGATCCCACAAGAGACTGAGCCAGACCTGCTTTTGAGTTTTGAGTGTCTCCTGTGGAGGCACAGGTCAGCAGTGGCCTGCTATGGGGACAAGGGCTCTGGCTGAAGCAGACCTGGGAGGAGCCAAGTGTGAGCCCCACCACAGAGCCACCAAGCAGATGACATACAAACTGGATAACAATTATACCAAAGAAGCTTTCACACTGTGCAAAAGATCTAGGGCCCACAGTAGATTTCCCAACCCGAAGATCCTGAAAAGGAACTGAGAACCCCCAGGGAAAATGACTTTGAAGGCCAGTGGAATTTGATTACAGAACTTCCACAGGACTGGGGAAACAGACTCTTGGAGGGCAAAAACAAAACCTTGTGCACACCAGGACCCAAGATAAAGAAGCAGTGACCCCACAAGAGACTAAACCAGACTTGCCTGTGAGGGCCCAGAAGTCTCCATTGGTGGAGTGGGTTGATAGTGGCCTGCTGTATGGTCAGGGCCTCTGAATACAACAGTCCTGGGAGCTGTGATGTGCTGGCATAAGTACTTTTGAAGGAGGTGGCCATTACTGGCATTAACCTTACCATAGTTTGGCCTCAGGCCAAACTACAGGGAGAGTACACATCCACACCCACCAACAGAAAATCGGATTAAAGATTTACTGAGCATGGCCATCAGAGCAAGATCCAGATTCCCCCACAGCCAGTCCTTCTCATTGGGAAACTTCCAAGAGCCTCTTAATCCTTATCCATCAGAAGGCAGACAAATAAAAACCACAGAAGCAGAAAACTAACCAAACTGGTCACATGGATCACAGACTTGTCTAATTCAATGAAATTATGAGCCATGCCATGCAGGGCCACCCAAGATGGACAGGTCATGGTGGAGAATTCTGACAAAATGTAAACCACTTCAATATTCTTGTCTTGAGGACCCCATGACCAGTATGAAGAGGAAAAAATAGATATGACGTGGAAAGATAAATTCCTGAGGTCAGAAGGTGCCCAATATGCTACTAGAGAAGAGTTGAGGAATATAGCAGAAAGAATGAAGAGGCTGAGCCAAAGCAAAATAAATGCCCAGTTTTGTATATGACTGGTGATGTAAGTGAAGTCCGATACTATAAAAAAGCAATATTGATTAGGAACATGGAATGTTAGTTTCATGAATCAAGGTATATTGGAAGTGGTCAAACAGGAGATGGCAAGAGTGAACATCAACGTTTTAGGAATCAGTGAACTAAAATGGACTGGAATGGGCAAATTTAATTCAGATGATCATTCTATCTACTACTGGGGGCAAGAATCCCTTAGAAAAAAATGGAGTAGCCTGCATAGTCAATGAAAGAGTTCAAAATGCAGTACTTGGATACAATCTCAAAAATGACAGAATGATCTCAGCTCATTTCTGAGGCAAACAATTCAATATCACAGTAATCCAAGTCTATGCCCCAATCCCTAATGCCAAAGAAGCTGAATTTGACCCGTTCTATGAATCTCTAGTGGAACTATTCCAAGTCCTGAATGATGATGCTGTGAAAGTGCTGCACTCAATATGCCAGCAAATTTGGAAAACTCAGCAGTGGCCACAGGACTGGAAAAGGTCAGTTTTCATCCCAATCCCAAAGAAAGGCAATGCCAAGGAGTGCTCAAACTACCGAACAATTGCACTCATCTCACACGCTAGTAAAGTAATGCTCAAAATTCTCCAAGCCAGGCTTCAGCAATATGTGAACCGTGAACTTCCTGATGTTCAAGCTGGATTTAGAAAAGGCAGAGGAACCAGAGATCAAATTGCCAACATCCGCTGGATCATGGAAAAAGCAAGAGAGTTCCAGAAAAACATCTATTTCTGCTTTATTGACTATGCCAAAGCCTTTGACTGTGTGGATCACAATAAACTATGGAAAATTCTGAAAGAGATGGGAATACCAGACCACCTGATCTGCCTCTTAAGAAATCTGTATGCAGGTCAGGAAGCAACAGTTAGAACTGGTCATGGAACAACAGACTGGTTCCAAATAGGAAAAGGAGTACGTCAAGGCTGCATATTGTCACCATGTTTATTTAACTTATATGCAGAGTCCATCATGAGAAATGCTGGACTCGAAGAAACACAGGTTGGAATCAAGATTGCCAGGAGAAATATCAATAACCTCAGATATGCAGATGACACCACTCTTATGGCAGAAAGTGAAGAGGGGCTAAAAAGCCTCTTGATGAAAGTGAAAGTGGAGAGTGAAAAGATTGGCTTAAAGCTCAACATTCAGAAAACGAAGATCATGGCATCTGGTCCCATCACTGCATGGGAAATAGATGGGGAAACAGTGGAAACAGTGTCAGACTTTGTTTTTCTGGGTTCCAAAATCACTGCAGATGGTGACTGCAGCCATGAAATTAAAAGACGCTTACTCCTTGGAAGGAAAGTTATGACCAACCTAGATAACATATTCAAAAGCAGAGACATTACTTTACCAACAAAGGTTCGCCTAGTCAAGGCTACGGTCTTTCCTGTGGTCATGTATGGATGTGAGAGCTGGACTGTTAGGAAGGCTGAACGCCGAAGAATTGATGCTTTTGAACTGTGGTGTTGGAGAAGACTCTTGAGAGTCCCTTGGACTGCAAGAAGATCCAACCAGTCCATTCTGAAGATCAATCCTGGAATTTCTTTAGAAGGAATGATGCTAAAGCTGAAACTCCAGTATTTTGGCCACCTCATGCGAAGAGTTGGCTCATTGGAGAAGACTCTGATGCTTGGAAGGATTGGGGGCAGGAGGAGAAGGGGACGACAGAGGATGAGATGGCTGGATGGCATCACTGACTCGATGGATGTGAGTCTGAGTGACCTCCGGGAGCTGGTGATGGACAGGGAGGCCTGGCGTGCTGCAGTTCATGGGGTCGCAAAGAGTCGGACACGACTGAGCGACTGATCTGATCTGATCTGATGAATCTCTATAGACCATCTAGAACTAACATCAATAAAAAGATGCCCTTTTCATCATAGGGGGCTGGAATGCAAAAGTAGGAAGTCAAAAGCTACCTGGAGTTACAGGCAAGTTTGAGCTTGGAGTACAAAATGAAACAAGGTGAAAGCTAACAGAGATTTACTAAGAAAACACAATGGTCATAGCAAACACTCTCTTCCAACAATACAAAACATGACTCTGCACATCGACATCATCAGATGGTCAATACTGAAATATTATTGATTATATTCTTTGTAGCCAAAGATGGAGAAGATCTATACAGTCAGGAAAAAAATAAAAAGACCAGAGGCTGTCTGTGGCTCAGATCATGAACCCCCTATTGCCAAATTCAGACTGAAATTGAAGAAAGTAGTGAAAACCATTAGAACATTCAGATATGACCTAAATTAAATCCCTTAGGATTATACAGTGGAAGAAACAAATAAATTCAAGGGATTAGATCTGAAAGACAGAGAGCTTGAAGAACTATGGACAGAGGTTTTTAACGTTGTACAGGAGGTGGTGATCAAAGCCATCCCCAAGAAAAAGAAATGCAGAAAAGCAAAATGGTTGTCTGAAGAGGGATTACAAATTGCTAAGAAAAGAAAACAAGCAAAAGTCAAAGGAGAAAAGGAAATATATATCCATCTGAATGCAGAGTTCCAAAAAATAGCAAGGAGAAATAAGAAAGCCTTCCTAAGTGATCAACACAAAGAAATAGGGGGAAAAACAGAATGAGAAATATTAGAGATCTCTTCAACAAAATTTGAAATACCAAGGGAACATCTCATGCAAAGATGGGCACAATAAAGGGCAGAAATGGTATGGATCTAACAGAAGCAGAAGATATTAAGAGAAAGTGGCAAGAATACACAGAAAAACTATGAAAAAAAGATCTTAATGACTCAGATAAGCACAGTAGTCTGATCACTCACCTAGAGCCAGATATCCTGCAGTATGAATTCAAGTGTGCCTTAAGAAGCATTACTACAAACATAGCTAGTGGAAGTGATGGAATTCCAGATAAGCTATTTCAAATCCTAAAAGATGATGCTGTGAAAGTGCATCACAGCATTCAATATGCCAGCAAATTTGGAAAGTCAGCAGTAACCACAAAACAGGAAAAGGTAAGTTTTCATTCCAATCCCAAAGAAAGGCAATGCCAAAGAAAGTTCAAACTACAGCACAATTGCACTAATCTCACATGTTAACAAAATAATTCTCAAAATTCTCTAAGCTAGGCTTCAGTAGTACGTGAACTGAGAACTTTCAGATGTTCAAGCTGGATAAAGAAAAGTTAGAAGAACCAGAGATCAATTTGTCAACATCTGTTGGTTTGTAGAAAAAGTAAGAGAATTCCAGAAAAACATCTACTTCTGCTTAATTAACTATGCTAAAGCCTTTGACTGTGTGGATCACAACAAACTGTGGAAAATTCTTCAAGAGGTGAGAGTAACAAGACCACCTTACCTGCCTCCTGAGAAATCTATATGCAGGTCAAGAAGCAATAGTTAGAACCAGACATTGAACAATGGACTGCTTCCAAATCGGTAAAAGAATGAATCAAGGCTGTATAGTGTCACCTTGCTTATTTAACTTACATGCATAGTACATAATGCAAAATGTTGCACTGGATGAAGCACACCTGGAATCAAGATTTCAGGGAGAAATATCAGTAATCTCTGATATGCAGATGACATCACCCTTATGGCAGAAAGTGAAGAAGAACTAAAGAGCCTCTTGATGGAAGTGAAAGAGGAGAGTGAAAAATCTGGCTTAAAACTCAACATTCAAGAACCAAAGATCATGGCCTCTGGGTCCATCACTTCATGGCAAATGGATGGGGAAATAATAGAAACAGTAACAGTCTTTATTTAATGAGCTCCAAAATTACTTCAGATGGTGACTGAAAACATGATATTAAAAGGCACTTGATCCTTGGAAGAAAAGCTATGACAAACGTAGACAGCATACTCAAAAACAGAGACATTTCTTTGATGACTAATGTCCATCTAGTCAAAGCTATGGCTTTTCTAGTAGTCATGTATGGATGTGAAAGTTGGACTATAAAGAAAGCTAAGTCTAAAGAATTGATGCTTTTGAACTGTGGTGTTGGAGAAGACTTATCAGAGTCCTTTGGACTGCAAGGAAATCAAACTAGTTAATCCTAAAGGAAATCAGTCTTGAATATTCATTGGAAGGGCAGGTGCTAAAGCTGAAGCTCCAATACTTTGGCTACCTGATGTGAAGAACTGACTCACTGAAAAAATGCTGTCCTGGAAAAGATTGAAGTCAGGAGGAGAAGGGGATGAGAGAGGATGAGATGTTTGGATAGCTTCACCAACTAGATAGACATGAGTTTGAGCAAGCTCTGGGAGGTTTTTTTTGTTTTTGTTTTTTTCCTTTTGACAAAGAAGTGTGGTATGCTGCAGTCCATGGGATTGCAAATAGTTGGAGAGGACTGAGTGACTGAACGGAACTGACTGAAACAACCCATGAAAGTGAAAGTGTTAGTCACTCAGTAGTATCTGACTCTTTGCACCCCCATGGAAGATAGCCCACAGACTCCTCTGTTTATGGAATTCTCCAAGCAAGAATACTGTAGTGGGTTACCATTTCCTTCACCACAGGATCTTTCCAATCCAAGGATTGAACCTGGGTCTCCTGCATTACAGGCAGATTCTTTACCTTCTGAGCTACCAGGGAAGCTCCAAATAACCCATACTATGGGAATTGAGAGTATTTTCTGTAGAACTTGCAGCTGGTGTAAAGAATGCTCAGGAGAAAATGAAAAGAAAGCTATTTTCAAATTCATGACAATCAATTTAGTAAACGTCTAAAATGATGCAGTTTTATTTAAACAGCTTATGCAACTTTAAGAATGCCAGAATTATACAGACAAAAAGGAGGTTGCTCCCTATCCTGAAGGTAGATATCAGAAGCATACTACATACAACATAGGGAATAAGTTCTAGAATTTGCAGAATAAGTTTCATTTCTCATAATTTCTATGGTTTTAAACAGTCACATCTTTTTTCTGGACTCAGATTTCTGATTTGTAAAATGAGGAGGTTTAATTCATTTTCTATGAATACTTTCTCCATATGTAAATATACTAGTAAGAGCCCTTAGTGTCGCCATCAACATGATATGTGATGAGGTATAAGAATTTCTGTAGACATTGTTCTTTCAAAAATATTTTTATGACCTTTGGACAAATCAGTTTGAGACAACCCTATTTTTGCTTCACATTAATTCACGTAGCAGATATAAAAAAGGGAAGATTTTACATTGTTCCTGTTCTAACTCAGAAAGAAAAGTAATTGGCAGTCCAATTATTTTAATATTGAAAGTTTGAGTTGGCATGCCAAACTCTCACTAGAATTCTAAATTTGTTGGAGCTCAACTTCATTTTCCAATCCCCATTCCCTAGCTTAGAGATGGGTTTTCATTTTTTCCTCTCTAAATTCTCTATTCAAATGTTAAGTACAGCAATCAAAAGAGATAAAGCACTGAGAATACCATCTTACAGAATTCGGAATTCCCTAAATACAAAGCTATGTACTGATAATGCTGCCTGAAGTATAATATAGGAAGCATAAATTCGCTAGATACATTTACTATTTTCAAACATATATCATATTGAGAGCTCTTTAGTGTAGGATTTTGTGTCTTTGAATCCTTCCTTTGCAAGATCATTTTGAATAAAATGCCAATTTCTTCAGTTCCATATGGAAATATTACACAATAGATTAAGAATGGTGTGGCTTGTTTATTTTTTATTAGCAACATGTCACAAAACTGATGATCTTTAATTTGGAATGTAGGATTCGTTTCTATCCAAATTCAGGACAATAGGACATGAACTGTTTTTCTAGCTGCAAAGAAAACATTTAATCTCTGTGAAAGTTAATGTGCAGCCCTAGACTTCCTAATTTGATTTTATTTCTTAGCTCTTCTCTTTTACTTCCCTCAGGCTCAGTTTTAAAATTGTTTACCAACTGCTGCTTACAATTACAACCACTCTATATTTTGATAATATAATGAAGAAACAAAATAGACATTTTCCAAGGTCTGGATTTATGTCAGAATGTGTCAGAAGGGTCACATTTCACTGAGATTCAGTGAAAGAATTCGGTTGAAGAATTCAGTTCCTTAAAGTGTTTTCTGTTCTCTTTCCTCTTCTCTATGTTAGCCATGAGTTTGAGCAAACTCCTGAAAATGGTGAAGGACAGGGAAGCCTGGTTTGCTGCAGTCCGTGGATTGGCAGTCTGTCACAACTGAGCAACTGAACAACAACAAACAGACCCTGAATCAGACTATGAGCATGCTCCATAGCTTCAGTCAAGCAGACTCTGTGAGATCCCATGGACTGTAGTCTGCCAGGCACCTCTGTCCATGGAATTCTCCAGGAAAGAATACTAGAGTGAGTTGCCATGCTCTCCTCTAGGGAATTTTCCTGACCCAGGTATCGAACACACATCTCCTGCATTGCAGATGGATTCTTTAAAACTGAACCATCAGGGAAGCCCCCTGAATCAGACTAATGAATGTCAAATGCAAAAATGTGCCTAGACACTTGGGTGGAGTTTCAGGGCATGAGGAAATTATACCTCAAGGCACCCCACTCCAGTACTCTTGCCTGGAAAATCCCATGGATGGAGGAGCTACGGTAGTCTGCAGTCCATGGGGTCGCTGAGAGTCGGACACGACTGAGGAACTTCACTTTCACTTTTCCTTTCATGCATTGGAGAAGGAAATGGCAACCCACTCCTGTGTTCTTGCCTGGAGAATCTCAGGGACGGGGGAGCCTGGTGGGCTGCCGTCTATGGGGTCACACAGAGTCGGACACGACTGAAGTGACTTAGCAGCAGCAGCAGCAGGCTACAGGAACGAAGAAGGCAATGGCAAGCCACTCCAGTACTCTTGCCTGGAAAATCGCATGGACAGAGGAGCCTGGTGGGCTGCGGTCCATGGGGTCACTAAGAGTCGGACATGACTGAAGCGACTTAGCAGCAGCAGCAGCAGGCTACAGGAAACCAAAGGAATAAAGTGACTTGGTCAAAATCAAATCCAGCTCAATTTTCTTTTGTTAAATAAATTGTTGTAATTGTTTAGTCACTGAGTTGTGTCCAACTCTTTGAGATCCCATAGACTATAGTCTGCCAGGATCCTCTGTCCATGGGATTTTCCAGACAAGAACCCTGGAGTGGATTGCCATCTCTCTCTCCAGGGAATCTTCCCACCCCAGGGAATGAATCCATGTCTCCTGCATTGGCAGAAGAATTCTTTACCTAGGAGCCACCTAGGTGTCGTTATGTAAATATTCATTGCCAAATACACATGTCCAAGTGGTAAGCAACACTAACTTCTATCATCTATTAGATCTCTGTCTTTAGGAAATTTAGAGTGTAGTAGGGGAAACAGACCTCTTCATTCTAGTCAATCACCGTTGTATTAAATCTGTTCCAGTTCAGAGCAAAATTGTGTGGAACTATATATTACCAGTACTCTTGCCTGGAGAATCGCATGGATGGAGGACCCTGGTGGGCTGCAGTCCATGGAGTCGCTACAAGTCGGACACGACTGAGCAACTTCACTTTTACTTTTCACTTTTATGCATTGGAGAAGGAAATGGCAGCCCATTCCAGTGTTCTTGCCTGGAGAATCCGAGGGACAGCGGAACCTGGTGGGCTGCCGTCTATGGGGCCGCACAGAGTCGGACGCGACTGAAGCGATTTAACATATATTACCAAATGCAAAGTTTTTTTTCTTTAATTTTACCTTACTCAATTTATTAGCAGAATTTGACCAACTTTTAAATTCCTCTTACTTTCAATAAAGTTACTCACAACATAAGCATTGTGTTGTGACAAAAAGAGTATCGTCACCAACAAATACTCTTTATTCTACCTTTTCTGAAGGAATTTCTAAGAAACATGGTACCAGGTAACTTTAACTTAATACGTATTCATTAAAATTGATTGTCCTTTGTTCTAGGCCTCTGTTTAAGATGCATCCTGTTGATGTGAGCTTGGGACAAAATAAATTTTAAGGACTTCCTATTAGTTCTTTTCTTTGAAGTCTAGAGACAACAGTGCTTAAGTTCTCATTCCTTGTCTTATTTCACACCTTTAACTCTCTAGAAGGCAAAACAACCTGCCCCCCCCCCAAAAAAAAAAAACTACGCAAATAAGATTCATCCAACTTTATGACTTTAGACCACAAAGAGAGAAGGTAAGAGAATAAAGAGAAAGGAAAATTTTCTATTTTTCCACCCCTCTCAAAATTAGATTCTGTGTTGACTCTTGTAGGAGTTTCCCAGGTGGTGCTAGAAAAGAATCCTCCTACCAATGCAGGAAACTCAGAAGACATGGTTTTAATCCTTGGGTCGGTAAGATACCCTATAGGAAGTGACAACCACTCCAGTATTCTTGCCTAGAAAATTCCATGGACAGGGGAGCCTGGCATGCTACAGTCCATGAGATGTGACTGAGCATACATGACTCTTGTATGCTATTGATGGTTAGAATAATCCAACCTTGAATATTGGCATGAGAGACAAAGTGAGCTGCATATGCATCAGAGAAATTGTCTGATTATTTCTCAAGTCTTTTTGATACAAAAGCAAAAGATGTTGGAAATAGAATTTCTCATAGAAGAATTTGTTTAGTTTCCCTAAGCTAAACTTGTGTACAGTTAATGGATCTTTTGTGCTGAAAACAAGTGCATCATATTTGAAAACATTGTATGCTCATTGCCAATACTTTCCAACTTCATAGGAAAGCATTCTATGCATTTATAATTCTAACTATAAATGTGGTTATAACTACAACTATAACTCATGATTGGACAAATTGAATCTGTTTGTTTAAATTGAAAAATACATGTTTAAAAAGCAAGTGGATTGTTAATCTGCACTTAGTCTTAATAAAATTATCCTGTATGTACTTCTGTTTTGTGGTTTTCATTGTAGACTATGAGAAGATTTCCCAGAATCTAACAAATCATTAAGCTTTAAAGTTGGAAAAATCTTAACAACCATCCAATCCAACTACCAAAATTCTGGTGTTGAAGATTTTATACTATTTTCCTAAGTACATTTTTTCACAATGTGATTAATCTGTGGATTGTATGCCTGAAAGTTACATTAAGAAAGAAGCACAAAGAGACACCACACAATTCACTATCTAATGATTACTTTCAAAATTAGTGATTGCATAATTTTTATCTTCTGTTTTGTATTTAAATATTTGAAGATATGGAAAATATTATTTATGCCAAACAATTTCAGAGCTCCCAATCTGATAGATTTTGATGTTTATCCTTAAATTTTTAAAGTTGTGATAGATGAGGAAAGAAAAGAATTGAAATTAATAAAACTGATTGAATCTATACTTCACAATAAATTCACATAAAGAAGATTTTAAAAAATGCAGGAACTGCCAATCCCAGTAGAAAGTTGTTGACATTTATTTACTGCCTTTACTTCAGGAAAGGTTCTATTTCTTTCTTTATTTTTTCCTTTAATAGAAAGAACATATTCCCCAGTCTGTTCCTTTTGGCATAATAATTTTGCTTACTTTTCAACCTCCTATTTAAATATTAAAGCTATTCTTCTAGTAAGCAGGAACATCTAATTAAGGCCTACAAATGTTTTACAGTTTTATGATTCAAGAAATCAACTGGGGCATGAATAATAAGCTATATGCAACTTGGGATTTTAGTTTAATGGAAACATATGTAAGACAGTGGCATGGGAAATGCAGATCATTCAGTTAGACTCAACAGCAGTTAGCATGAACATATGTCTAAAGCTGAGTTGTCTCCTAATTTTACTGTCACTTAAACATTAAATTATTTAAACACTTACTACAAAAAATTTATTTGGGCCAAATATGGTTTCAAAGATCTAAATGTAATAACTTTTGGCAGTTTCCTTAAATGTTTTCAAGCAGTCTAAGATGAAGCTATAGAAGTACTTCAATCAATAGGGCCAGTTAAATTTGATGTTTAAAACGAGTTCTCAGAGTCCTTGTCAAGAGTAGAAATGTTTGGTAAGTGTGCACTATTATGGAAAGAGCTTCCCAGGTTGCTCAGTGATAAAGAATCTGCCTGCCAATGCAGGAGATGCAGGAAATGTGGGTTCAATCCCTGGGAAAGGAAGATCCCTTAGAGAAGGAAATGGCAACCCACTCCAGTATTCTTGCCTGGAAAATCCCATGGACAGTGGGGCCTGGTGGGCTGCAGTTCATAGGTCTCAAAGAGTGGGACAAGACTGAGCATGCACACACATGTACATAATGGAAGATTCAAGTACACTTTATTCTAAGGTTTATTGCTGAAGAATGTAGTTTTTTTTTTTTTTTTTTTTCTACTGAGGAGTTATAAATATCCTCTTCTTTGGAAAAGACCCTTTAAGATATCCTTAAAGAAGAGTATCCTCTTCTTTAATGTTGATATTCTGGATACTCTGGATAGTGAACTTGATAAATATAACACTAACTAATAGCAAAACTAACTAATTTCTGGTAATAATGTAAGACTTTATTTTTTACAAACATAAAATATGTTTTAGAATCTACCATATATTGTAAAAAGATCTTTTTTGCTGTTCAGTTGCCCAGTAATGTTCCATTCTTTGCAACCCAATGAACAGCAGCACACCAGACTTCCCTGTCCTTCACCATCTCCCGAAGTTTGCTCAAACTCATGGCCATTGAGTCAGTGATGCCATCCAACTTCTCATCCTCTGTTGCCCCTTTATCCTCCAGCCCTCAATCTTTCCCAGCATCAGGGTCTTTTCCAATGAATCAACTCTTCACGTCAGGTGGCCAAAGCATTGGAGCTGCAGTTTCAGGATCAGTCCTTCCAGTGTATATTCTGTGTTAATTTCCTCTAAGATTGACTGGCTTGATCTCATTGCTGTCTCTGGAAGGACTCTCAAGAGTGTTTTCCAGCACCATAGTTTGAGAAAATTCTTCCAGATCATGAGGATTGCATTGAAATAGGATATAGTAAATATTAATTTCTATATGAGCCAAAATATGTGTTCAGATCAGATCAGATCAGATCAGTCGCTCAGTCGTGTACAACTCTTTGTGACCCCATGAATCGCAGCACACCAGGTCTCCCTGTCCATCACCAACTCCAGGAGTTCACTCAGACTCACATCCATCAAATCAGTGATGCCATCCAGCCATCTCATCCTCTGTCGTCCCCTTCTCCTTTAACCCCCAATCCCTCCCAGCATTAAATTCTTCTCCAATGAGTTAACTCTTCGCATGAGGTGGCCAAAGTACTGGAGTTTCAGCTTTAGCATCATTCCTTCCAAAGAAATCCCAGGGCTGATCTCCTTCAGAATGCGCTGGTTGGATCTCCTTGCAGTCCAAGGGACTCTCAAGAGTCTTCTCCAACACCACACTTCAAAAGCATCAATTCTTCGATGCTCAGCCTTCTTCACAGTCCAGCTCTCACATCCATACATGACCACAGGAAAAACCATAGCCTTGACTAGACTAACCTTTGTTGGCAAAGTAATGTCTCTGCTTTTAAATATGTGTTATCTAGTCCAAAACATGGAGAATATCATGAAAATATGCCAGCATGTCCTACACTTTCGTAAATAGTCCACCTTACATTTTCAGAATTGGGTAGAATACAAATTGGCCTTGGGAAGAAAGGCTCTGAATCTAAATAAATTTATAAAATGCAGAGAATAAAGATATTCTGTTGATCATAGAATTAAAATAAAAATAGCAAAACGGGCTATATGTAAATATAACAATTATACTTTATTCTACATTATGGTTGACCATTGTCTCCTAAATAGAAAATAAGTGTCTCTTGGACAAGTTTCAATTTTCTTTCTTTATGTTTGGAACATTTCTCTTCTTTACTGACAATTTTTCAAATGTTCAGGTTAGAAATATTGACTTTCATTGGTGGAGTGTTAATCATTATCCATTTCTGGAGTAAATCCAAAGCTATATATTAGAGCAGGATATCAGCTATGGTTGGCTTGTAATGCTGAGCTGGGAGTTTAAAAACCCATATGTAAAAATAACCTTGAATATATTGGATAGGAAGTAAACCTGGAAATCAAATAAAGTGGTCTCAAAGTATAAAGCCTGATTAAGAAAGTGATAAAGAGATGGATAATGAAAAGGAAGCAAAGAGTTGCTTTAAAAAATTCTTAAAAGCAATTACATGATATTGTTACTTTAGCATTTATTGTTTAAATATTTATTATGTGCTTTGGGAAATATATGCATATATATGTTGTTGCTTAGTTGTTAAGTTGTGTCTGATTCTTTTGTGACTATAGCCACAAAAGAACTGTAGCCCACCAGGCTCTGTCCATGGGATTTTCCAGACAAGAATACTGGAGCGGGTTGCCATTTCATTTTCCAGGGGATCATCTCCATGTAGGGATCAAATCTGTGTCTTCTGCATTAGCAGGCGGATTCTTTACCACTGAGCTACCTGGGAAACACCATACACTTACATCAGATCAGATCAGATCAGATCAGTCGCTCAGTCGTGTCCGACTCTTGCGACCCCATGAACCGCAGCACGCCAGGCCTCCCTGTCCATCACCAGCTCCCGGAGGCACTCGACCGCATCCACGAGTCAGTGATGCCATCCAGCCATCCATCCTCTGCGTCCCCTCTCCCCGCCCCCAACCCTCCCAGCACAGAGTCTCCAATGAGTCAACTCCGATGAGGTGGCAACTGAGTTCAGCTTAGCATCATCCCCAGAAATTCAGGATTGATCTCCCAGAATGGACTGGTTGGATCTTCTGCAGTCCAAGGGACTCTCAAGAGTCTTCTCCATACATAAACATTAAAATATTGCTTTTTCCTTAAAAAATGGAAATTTGGAGGGAAACACATACACAAGAAAAGCTTACAATGAAATGGACTAATTGCTATATATTAGATAAGAGCAAGCTGATACTGAAAGTAATAGGACATGATTAAATCAGCTATGGTTTTACAGAGGATGAGGAACCAGAAAGAGATATTAAAAGAGTGTATCACATAGAAAGCAGAGATGAAATCACTTCAGAATGTGGTAAGAGCATATGAAAATGTTTCGAGTATGCCAGTTAGCAGTTCTTCTATTACCAGGATAAAAGGTGCTTGCAGAAAGTGGAAGTCTTGGCAGGTCAAGTGGTTTGGAGCGTGATTTGGAACAATGTTAGGGGTAAGGAAAAGTAAAATACATCAGGATGTTTAGGGACATTTATAAAGGACAGAATAGTAGACTGCCTTGGTTAAAATCCTATCTAGTTTTTTCAAGATGTAGTTATGTTTCTTTAAAATACATAAATCTACTGATAAATAAATTAAAAAGCCTAGCAAAGCATGGAGAAAAAGAATAGATATTAATAGCTTCAAGTGTCAAAAAATAGAAAAGTAATCCACAACTTAAAAATGAGACTTCTGTAATCATGATGCTATGCTATGCTAAGTCACTTCAGTCGTGTCCGACTCTGTGTGACCCCATAGACAGCAGCCCACCAGGCTTCCCCGTCCCTGGGATTCTCCAGGCAAGAACACTGGAGTGGGTTGCCATTTCCTTCTCCAATGCATGAAAGTGAAAAGGGAAAGTGAAGTCGCTCAGTCATGTCCTACTCTTAGCGGCCCCATGGACTGCATCCTACCAGGCTCCTCTGTCCATGGGATTTTCCAGGCAAGAGTACTGGAATGGGGTGCCATAATCATGATAGCAAAACAGAAAGAAGATAGTAAAATAAAAGTTAAATAAAGACATTTCACTAATATAAAGTCACACATGCACAAATTCTATGAAAATATTATTAATTCTATCTAGAAATACAGTAAAAAACATGCCAAAGTAAGTTAGACTTAATATTAGAAATATATTAGGAAATAGGAATTACTCATATTTACAAATAAATATAATTACCATATTTTAAAATGTAAAAGCAGATGGAATTTTACGGAAAAGACAACTAGAAATATGGAACATGACACTGAACTCAGAAACATTCACACATATTTGGAAACGGCTTTGTAGAGAACTTTGCCCAAATACATAAAGCTGTGTGTGCATTTATTCCACCACATTTCAATTATATATCAGGATAAATAGTAATTTGTGTAAATCTCTATCACATACCAAGTTTCTTCTTTACACTATTGCTTGTTGTTTAGTTGCTAAATCATATCTGACTGTGTAGCCTGCCAGGCTCCTCTGTCCATGGATTTTCCAGGCAAGAATACTGGAGTGGATGGCCATCTCTTCCTCCAGGGGATCCTCTCACCCCAGGGATCAAACCCACTTCTATTACATTTTCTGCATTGGAAGTAACAATAAAGAATAATAGAAAGTTCTGTCCATATAGTAAAATAAAAGTACAGTGTGATATTTCACATTGTGGAGGATCTTAGAGCAATTAAAAATAGAGAATTTGAAATACATTAATTCATTTCAAAAATGCAATTGCCAAGTAAAAATTAAAGTTGTAAATGTATGTATATAGTATATTACCTTCTAAAACTTTTAAATTCCCAAGACCATAATATATTTACAGTGGTGTCATACATGCATTAAATATGTCATCATATAGATTAGAACTATAGGAAAAATATTCACACATGTCCTTTTTGTAAGGCAAATGGAAAAAGCATTGGAAAAATTTATAAAAAGGAATTCAATATTAATCACAATTATTTATTTACAAAAAATGCCAATACAGTAAGACAATCTAATTTGTATGATGAGTGCATAACTTTTCACTCTATTTTTCTCTATGTATTTTGTGACTTAATTTTCCTAAAGTTAAAACGTAAAAAAAAAGTTCATTGTGAAGTATAGTTAGTAATGGATGGAAGGAAGTCTATGTTGTAGGTTGTAAGGATGTTTTAGGTGAAGACTTGAACTAACCAAGTAGTCTGGGATTTGTAAGTAGGGGAATGACTTGAAAACACTTTTCAGTACAAATAAAAGAGTGCAGTGATGGATGAGATGTAGAATTTTGGGGGAATAAGGCAATTGGATAGATAATTGGTGAGAAAATTGAAGAAGTGAAAGTCCTACTATTAACATGAAGGTCAAATGTTATCTTTAGATATTACAGTATGCCAAAGTCTTAGAACAGAGAGGAACCTCAAAAGAGACCTACCTCAAGTCCTGTGGAGTAATAGACAAATAAATTAACATAATTAGCATAAACAGCAAAAAGGAGACGGGGACAGCAAAGAAATGAGATGATTAGATAGCATCACTGATTCAATGGCCATGAGTTTGAGCAAACTCCAGGAGGTAGTGAAGGACAAGGAAGCCTGGTGTGCTGCTGTCCATGGGGTCACAAAGAGTCAGATATGATTTAGCAACTGAAAAACAATAAATTAACATAGTGAGCAGAAAGAGGAACCACAGATACATGGATGAAAACCATGCATCTAATGTATTAAAATTCAAATGTGTGTGCATGTGCAAAGTGCATATGTATCTAGTATTCTTTTATTCTAGTGAAATTCACATATCATAGAACTAAACAAATTAAAGTGTAAAAACCATTTACTACGTTCACAATGCTATACAGCCAACACCTCTATCAAGTTCCAAAAATAGTTTCATTACCCCTAAAGAAATCTGAATGCTCATTAAACAATATCTCTTTCTTCTGTACTCCCCATCCTTACAAATTGCCAGTCTGCTGTTTGTATGGATACATCTAATCTAGATACTTCATATAAATGGAATTATATGATATGTGACCTTACATGTCTGGCTTCTTTCACTTAGCACAAAGCTTTCAAATTTCACCCAATTTGATGCATGCCTCAGTATTTCATGGACTTCCCAGGTGGTACAGTGATCAAGAATCCATCAGCCAATGCAAGAGACCTAGGAGACACGGGTTTGATTCCTGGCTCAGAAGCACCTCCTGTAGAAAGAAGTGGCAACCTGTTCCAGTATTCTTGCTGGGAAATCCCATGGACAATGGAGCCTGGTGGTCCATGGGATCACAAAAGAGTCGGACATGACTGACAACAACTGAGCCCACATGCACATCAGTACTTCATCATTTTATATGGCTGAATAGCATTCAATTATATTCTTATGCTAAATTTTGTTTATCTAATCTTCAGCTGATCAACATATGGATTGTTTCCATTTTTTTGGCTAGTGTAAGCAGTGCTGCTACAAACTTTTGTATACAAGGTTTGAACACCTGTTTTTCATTTTTCTGAGTGTATATCTAGAAAAAAGGCAGGTGGCCTGTTCTTACCTCCTTACTTCTTGGGAAATCAGTCAATGCTCTCTGTTAAGAGAAAAACAGCTTATCTACTGGATTTCTTTATCACCATGTCTCTATGGAAAGTATTACTAAGAGTAAATTAACCCAGAATATATAAATGCTTCTTGAAACAAGAGCTAGAATCTGAAGCTTTTTCTTCACGCTAGCCTTTGAAATACTATGCAATCTGCATAGAGATTTTTCAAGACTGTACTTAACAAAATCTAGACCTCTGTTTGCCTTAGTTCTCCACCATAGTCCCTTTCACACACACTCACATACACAGACATACACATTCACACACACCGTTATACAATTTAGCCTAAAGTAATAGGGTTTCTTCCTCTAGTAACATAACAAAAACTCCATTCCCAAGATAATGAATCTCATTAAACATGAAATTTCTTTGCCTTGCCTAAAATAATAGGCAAATTATGTCAGTAAATTATTTATTTTCTCAATCCAAGTACTAACCAGGTCCAAGCCTGCTTAGATTTCAAGATAAGATGAGATCAAGTGCATTCATGGTGGTATGGCCATAGACAAAATTATATAATTTCTGTCTAGGTACACTTTATTATATTTTAAATAGCAGTAAAATAATCATTTAATATAAGTACCAATGAAGGTAATGTGAATACTTATTGTTCTTTCATTACTATAAGTTGTCAAAAATACTATTTAAATCCAATGTTATGAATAATGATTTATGAAATGAATAATACCTTTCTAAACAGAAATGCAATGTAATGATCTCCTCACATGTTACTAAAGTAATGCTCAAAATTCCCTAAGCCAGGCTTCAAGAGTGCATGAAACATGAACTTCTAGATGTTCAAGCTGGATTTAGAAAGGGCAGAGGAACCAGAGATCAAATTGTTAACTTCTGCTGCTGCTGCTGCTAAGTCACTTCAGTCGTGTCTGACCGTGTGTGACCCCACAGATGGCAGCCCACCAGGCTCCCCCGTCCCTGGGATTCTCCAGGCAAGAAAACTGGAGTGGATTGCAATTTCCTTCTCCAATGGATGAATGTGAAAAGTGAAAGGTAAGTCGTTCAGTTGTGTCTGACTCTCAGCGACCCCATGGACTGCAGCCTACCGGGCTCCTCAGTCCACGGGATTTTCCAGGCAAGAGTACTGGAGTGGGGTGCCATCGCCTTCTCCTAGACCAACAAAAAAGAGAGTTCCAGAAAAAAAAAAAAAAACATCTATTTCTGCTTTATTGATCATGCCAAAGCCTCTGACTGTGTGGATCACAATAAACTGTGGAAAATTCTGGAAGAGATGGGAATAACAGACCACCTGACCTGTCTCTTGAGAAATCTGTATGCAGGTCAGGAGGCAACAGTTAGAACTGGACATGGAACAACAGACTGGTTTCAAATAGGAAAAGGAGTACCTCAAAGCTGTATATTGTCACCCTGTTTATTTAACTTATAAGAAGAACACCATGAGAAATGCTGGGCTGGAGGAAGCACAAGCTGGAATCAAGATTGCCGGGAGAAATATCAATAACCTCAGATATGCAAATGACACAACCTTTATGGCAGAAAGTGAAGAAGAACTAAAGAGCCTCTTGGTGAAAGTGAAAGAGGAGTGTGAAAAAGTTGGCTTAAAGCTCAATATTCAGAAAACGAAGATCATGGCATCTGGTCCCGTTACTTCACAGCAAAAAGACAGACAAACAGTGGAAAGGGTGTCACACTTTATTTTTCTGGGCTCCAAAATCACTGCAGATGGTGACTGCAGCCAAGAAATTAAAAGACACTATTCCTTGGAAGAAATGTTATGTCCAACTTAGACAGCATATTAACAAGCAGAGACATTACTTTGCCAACAAAGGTCCATCTAGTCAAGGTTATGGTTTTTCCAGTAGTCACGTATGGATGTGATAGTTGGACTATAAAGAAAGCTAAGCACTGAAGAATTGATGTTTTTGAACTGTGGTGTTGGAGAAGACTCTTGAGAGTCCTTTGGACTGCAAGGAGATCCAACCAGTCCTTACTAAAAGAGATCAGTCCTGAATATTCATTGGAAGGACTCATATTGAAGCTGAAACTCCAATACGTTGGCCACCTAATGCAAAGAACTGACTCATTGGAAAAGACCCTGATGTTGGGAAAGATTGAAGGCAGGAGGAGAAGAAGATGACAGAGGATGAGATGGTTAGATGGCATCACCGACTTAATGGACATGAGTTTGAGTAGGCTCTGGGAGTTGGTGATGGACAGGGAGGCCTGGAATGCTAAAATCCATGGGATTGCAAAGAGTTGGACATGACTGAGACTGAACTGAACTGAACTGAACTGAGAAAAGGCAGAAGAACCAGAGATCAAATTGAAAACATCTCTTGGATCATCAAAAAAGCAAGAGAGTTCCAGAAAAACATCTACTTCTGCTTCACTGACTATGCCACAGCTTTGACTGTGTGAATGACAATAAACTCTGGAAAATTCTTAAATAGATGGGAACACCAGACCACCTGAGAAATCTGTATGCAGGTCAAGAAGCAGCAGTTAGAACTGTACGTGGAACAGACTGGTTCCAAATCAAAAGGAGTACGTCAAGGCTGTATATTGTCACCATACTTATTTAACTTAGATGTAGAGTACATCATGTGAAATGCTGAGCCGGAGGAAGAACAAACTGGAATGAAGATTCAGCTCAGTTCAGTTCATTCCATTTACTCTTTCATGTCCTACTCTTTGCAAGCCCATGAACTGCAGTATGCCAGTCTTCCCTATCCATCACCACTTCCTAGAGCACACTCAAACTCATGTCCATTGAATCGATGATCCCATCCAATCATCTCAACTTCTGTCATCCCCTTCTCCTCCTGCCTTCAATCATTCCCAGCATCAGAGTCTTCTCAATGAGTCAGTTCTTTGCATCCTGTGGCCAAAGTATTGGAGTTTAAGCATCAGTTCTTCCAATGAATACTCAGGACTGATTTCCTTTAGGAAAGAGTTGTTGAATCTCCTTGCTATCCAAGGGACTCTCAAGAGTCTTCTCCAACACCACAGTTCAAAAGCATTAATTCTTCAGTGCTCAGCTTTTTTTATAGTCCAACACTCACATCCATAAATGACTCCTGGAAAAACCAAAGCTTTGACTAGATGGACCTTTATTGGCAAAGTAATGTCTCTGTTTTTTTAATACACTGTCAAGGTTGAGTTTTAAGCCAAAGTTTTTACTCTATTTACAGTCTCTCCAATGCCACAATCACTTTCTTATAACTCCATCTATATTCTATTTAAATTTAACTTCCAGTTATTCCTTTCTGTTTTTTGCTGACTTTCATTTTTGATGGCCACTTCTCTTCTTTAATAATTTAATTTTTGTAGACTGTCATGAGAGTTTGTAACCAAGACAAATACATAACAAAAATATAGTATTTATTGTTAGTACATGAATTGAATGACAGATGAGCAGTGATTAGTTACCAACAGAGTTTGAAACAAGTGATGTGATTGGTCACTGTCTATGACATGCTTCTGTATTTTACATAGGGGTCTGTGCACTGAAGAGGAAGCAAAAAAATTGGTACTTTATGCAATTATTCATAATTAATGTACCATGGGATTTAACTCAGATGATATTATATCTACTAGTGTGGGCAAGAATCCCTTAGAAGAAATGGAGTAGCCAACATAGTCAAAAAAAAGAGTTCAAAATGCAGAACTTGGATGCAATCTCAAAAACAACAGAATGATTTCTGTTTGTTTCCAAGGGAAACCATTCAATATCAGGGTAATCCAAGTCTATGCCCCGACCAGTAATGCTGAAGAAGCTGAAGTTAAACAGTTCTGTGAAGATGTACAATATCTTCTAGAACTAACATCCAAAAAAATCTGTCCTCTTCATTATAGGGGACTGGAATGCAAAAGTAGGAAGTTAAGAGATATATAGAGTAACAGGAAAATATGGCCTTGGAGTACAAAATAAAGCAGGTTAAAATCTGTAACAGAGTTTTTCCAAGAGAATGCACTGATCATAGCAAGCATACCCTTCCAACAACACAAGACTCTACACATGGATATCACAAGATGGTTAATACCAAAATTAGATTGATTATATTCTTTGCAGCCAAAGATGGAGAAGCTCTATACAGTCAGCAAACCAAGACCAGGAACTGACTGTGGCTCAGATCATGAACTCCTTATTGTCAAATTCAGACTTAAATTGAAGAAAGTATTAGACCATTCAGGTATGAATTAAATCAAATCCCTTACAATTATACAGTGGAAGTGACAAGTAGATTCAAGGGATTAGATCTGATAGACTGCCTGAAGAACTATGGATGGAGATTTGTGACATAGTACAGGATGCAGTGATCAAGACCATTCCCAAGAAAAAGGACTACAAAAAGGCAAAATGATTGTCTGAGGAGGCCTTGCAAAGAGCTGAGAGAAGAAGAGAAGCTAAAGGCAAAGGAGAAAAAGAAAGATATACCCATTTCAATACAGAGTTCCAAAGAATAGCAAGGAGAGACAAGAAAGGCTTCTTCAGCAATCAATGTAAAAAATAGAGGAAAGTAATAGAATGAGAAAGGCTAGTGCTATCTTCAAGAAATTAGAGATACCAAGGGAACATTCCATGCAAATATGATCACAATAAAGGACAGAAATGGTATGGGCCTAACAGAAGCAGAGATATTAAGAAGACGTGGCAAGAATACACAGAAGAACCCAGATAACCACAATAGTGTGATCACTCACTTGGAGCCAGACATCCTGGAATGTGAAGTGGGCCTTAAGAATCATCACTATGAACAAATCTAGGAGACGTAATGGAATTCCAGTTGAGCTATTTCAAAAGATTATGCTGTGAAAGTGTTGCACTCAATATGCCAGCAAGGTTGGAAAACTCAGCAGTGGCCACAGGACTGGAAAAGGTCAGCTTTCATTCCAATCCCAAAGAATGACCATAACAAGGAATGTTCAAACTACTGCACAATTGCATTCATCTCACACGCCAGCAAAGTAATGCTTAAAAGTCTCCAAGCCAGGCTTCAACATTATGTGAACCATGAAATTCCAGATGTTCAAGCTGGATTTAGAAAAGGCAGAGGAACCAGAGATCAAATTGCCAACATTTGCTGGATCATTGAAAAAACTAGAGAGTTACAGAAAAACATCTATATCTGCTTTATTGACTATACCAAAGCTGTGTGGATCACAATAAACTCTGGAAAATTCTGAAAGAAATGGAAATACCCAACCACCTGGCCTGCCACCTGAGAAATCTGTATGCAGGTAAAGAAGCAACAGTTAGAACCAGTCATGGAAGAGACTGGTTCCAAATCAGGAAAGGGGTTTGTCAAGGCTGTATATTGTCACCCTGCTTTTTTAACTTATATGCAGAGTATATCATGCTAAATGCCGGGCTGAATATAGCACAAGCTGGAATCAAGACTGCTGAGAGAAACATCAATAACCTCAGATACACAGATGACACCACCCAGAGTTGCAAAGAGTTGGACATGACTGAGCTACTGAACTGAACTGAACTGATACAATGGAAGCTGGAATTTGAACCATGATTTTAAGGGACTGCTGTTTTTTACTAAATCTTGGTAACTGAAATTTGTGCATTTCTGAATCAACCCCACAAAGAACAGCCCTTATCTATTTCTTTCTTGTAACAACTAACAATGAGGGTGAAAATATGATGATTAACTTAATCCAATTAGGATGTACCTTCAGAGCTCGTTTCTAGGATCCACACTACATTACTGCTAAACATCCTTAGAATAGTTACAGAAGATAACACCCCTGTAACCCATCTCCCCATCATGCTTTCATGTTTGTGGGGTCATTGGAAAGCCAAAAGATTTCAATAATAAGAGATGTCAAAAGCCAGCAACAGCTTATGAAAGACTTGAGGCATGTGCTGTCTATTGGATACATCACTAATGTATAAGAAACAAAAAATCAAATATTATCAGGAGTGAAAAAAAATGATCTATGTCCTCAATTCCATAAAACCCCTGCCTAAATTTTCCTGTGCTTTAAGTGACATCTTTCTCTACATTTTCTAAGAATTTCGTGGTATCTATTATTTGTGACTGTCTACAGATTTCTGACACATTTTGAAAATGCCCACCATTGTCAATCTCCTTTCCCATAAGGAAGGAAATACACACGCATGCATGCCCTTGCCACTAGGGTACTGATCTGTGACATGACAGCCATTTGCCTGGTTTAGGTGGAGCAGAGACTGCATGGAGGTTTGGGGGATGATGACAGGTGGTCTGAGTTCCTCAGCAGCAGCTTTTTGATCATGGCAGATTTGCTATGGTTTGGAGTTCAGCAGAATCAGCAGTTTCTTTGTCTGGCTATTTTGTAAGAGTTCTCTGGTAATTGTTCATATAAGCTCAGATATGACTAAGTTCTCCATCACTCCAAATGAATGTTTAGATGAGCTGGTATTCTTTAATATAAATTTCTTTTCTGTGAACTGGCTAGTGCCACCTCAGTCTTTTGTAATTTAATACCCAAATCTATTTTACGGTGTTTTACCCTTCTTGGATATTTAGTTTCTCCTCTTTTGCTAATTCTTGGATATATATAATAAATTATTAAGTCATCTTGAATACAAGTATTTCCATTTATAAACTGTCCTTTTCATTAAAATATTCCTCAATTTCACCCTTTATTTCCACTATACAATTTTCCCCTTAGAGTCTTCACCTCTGACACTGCTCTGAAAGGAACACCAATGTTACACTAATGATAAGCTTAAAGGAACACATTATAGTCCTAGCTGTAACTGACTTTATTGCAGGAATTATGGACTATTCTTTCCTTCTCCAAAATGTCTTAGCTTATCAACCAGCTTGGCTTCCCTCCTTCTGCTGTAACTTCCTGTATCTCTCACACGCTCTATTTTTTCTTTCTGTACAAGTATCATTTTCAAAACCTCTTCCTACTGTTAAATGGTTGATCTTGTGTTAAGTGTTTTCTCATTTTAATCCTCATGTTAATAATGTCATGTAGTAATACTCACATTAAAGGGCTACAAGACAGATTGGGATGTTGAAGATCATTTACCAGGCACATGCCTGACACTTGATTCATACTTACTAACTAACAAATCTTTCACATTTCTAGTTCTTTTTCTCCTTTCCTCTTCTTTATTGTTTTCCCTGGTGTTCTAATATCAAATAGTATATTTAGCTTTATTATTTGGCGTCAAATAGCTTGCTACTGATTTAAAGTAACAAAAAGTTAGCTTAAATGTGCTTAACACTATTTAAGGTTTTGGGGTTTTTTCAACCCACATAACTGGAAACACAGTATGACATGAGGTTTGAAATCATGGGCTCCATATCACTGCCTTTCTTTATGCATTGGCGCCATGCATACTTTCTCTCATGGTCATAAGATCATTGCCAGGTGACATAATGTCAGTGCTCCTTTTGTTGTGCCTTGGATGAATTTCGTTCAGAGAGAGAAAAATAAGTCATTTCTGTCCTTTACCTAAGAACAAAACATTTGTATTCCTAGATGCTACCCATAGAAGTCTTTTCCTGTCTCAGCGGCTCACATCAGTTTTACTTTTACAATGAAGCAACAGTTAGAATTGGACATGGAACAACAGACTGGTTCCAAATAGGAAAATTAGTACGTCAAGGCTGTATAATATCACCCTGCTTATTTAACTTATATGCAGAATACATTCTCCTGGGCTGGAGAAAGCAGAAGCTAGAATCAAGATTGCCAGGAGAAATATCAATAACCTCAGATATGCAGATGACACCACCCTTATGGTACAAAGTGAAGAGGAACTAAAGAGCCTCTTGATGAAAGTGAAAGAGGAGAGTGAAAATGTTGGCTTAAAGCTCAACATTCAGAAAACTAAGATCATGGCATCTGGTCCCATCACTTCATGGCAAATAGATGGGCAACAGTGGAAACAATAGCTGACTTTATTTTTCTGGGGGTCCAAAATCACTGCAGATTGTGATTACAGCCATGAAATTAAAAGACACTTACTCCTTGGAAGGAAAGTTATGACCAACCTAGATAGCATATTAACAAGCAGAGACATTACTTTTCCAACAGATGTTCGTCTAGTCAAGGCTATGGTTTTTCCTGTGATCATGTATGGATGTGAGAGTTGGACTATAAAGAAAGCTGAGCACCGAAGAATTGATGCTTTGAAGTGTGGTCTTAGAGAAGACTCCTGAGAGTCCCTTAGACTGCAAGGAGATCAAACCAGTCCATGCTAAAGCACATCAGTCCTGGGTGTTCATTGGAAGGACTCATGTTGAAGCTGAAACTCCAATACTTTGGCCACCTCATGCAAAGAGATGACTCATTTGAAAAGACCCTGATGCTGGGAAAGATTGAGGGTAGGAGGAAAAGGGGATGACAGAGGATCAGATGGTTTGATGGCATCACCCACCTGATGAACTTGGGTTTGGATAGACTCTGGGAGTTGGTGATGGACAGGGAGGCCTGGCGTGCTGCAGTTCATGGGGTCAAAAAGAATCTGACATGACTGAAGGACTGAACTGAACTGAACAGAATAATGGAAAAGAAAAAACAATGAGTAGCCACATCTAATTAAGACTTACCTCGAGTAATTTTCAGATAAGTGAAGCTGCTGATTCTGCTAATCCCCTAAACACAATAATCTGTCATCATCTGATAGATGCTGCTGCATATGTCAGAACCATCCATAGCCATCCTTGTAGTTCTCCAATCTTGTTCCACCATCCCCTTAACCACATTGCAGCACACATAGGGCAGAGGTGCACTGACTCTTGGATAGTCATCCATGGTGTCCATTCTCTACTACATTTGAAATGTGAATCCATATTCCAATATGTTACCATAGAGGTAAAAAGAAGTTCTTAAACTGTTCAGAATGAAGTCTGCCCACATACCCATATACACAGTAATCTCTTTTCTCCTCAGTAAAATAATAATAATAAGGAATGAAGTGCTTCAACTTTGTCCTGACATCTTCATCTGACATCATTCACCCTTCCTAGTACACACACACACACACACACACGCACCTGCAGATGTGTCTTAATCTTGGCAACATGATACAATATCCTACTATCATTAACTTAAAGATATTGTATTTTCTGAACCTTTCAGAGCAATGAAATCACTAAACAATTATGAAAAATATCTTTTCTATTGTGATACAGGCTAAATTTTATAAAATATTATAATCATCAAGTAGGGGAAAGACACTTTAGAGCTACCTTTCATTTCCTGTTTATCTTTCTCTTGTTTAACCATAAGTTTTGGCTTTTGTTATTTGTGATAATGAAATCAACTTGGCTCAACAATAAGTCAAAGAAACTTTAAGTATTTTGAAAAAGGTTAGTCTAAAATGATACAGAGAAAACAATTCCTTGCCTACTGTAATTTCCTGCTTGGCTGCACAACCATTTTCTGCCAGCAACTGAATGGATAGGAAAGCTAAAATATTTCTGGAGTGGGTCTTAAAAATAAATTCAGCTTTAAAAAAAATATTTTTACTTTGTCAATAGAATTGTTATTTTCTTTTCTTGGTAGATGAACATTTTATTTTCTGTATGTAGCAAATTAAACACACATACACACACAGCAGAAAGAAGCCTGCATTTTTTTTTTTTTGTTTTAAAAATATTTAATCTCTATTTTAGACAATGAAATTAATAATACTCCTTGCTGCTGCTGCTAAGTCACTTCAGTCATGTCCGACTCTGCGACCCCATAGACGGCAGCCCACCAGGCTTCCCCGTCCCTGGGATTCTCCAGGCAAGAACACTGAAGTGGGTTGCCATTGCCTTCTCCAATGCATGAAAGTGAAAAGTAAAGTGAAGTCGCTCAGTCATGTCCAACTCTTAGCAACCCCATGGACTGCAGCCCACCAGGCTCCTCCGTCCATGGGATTTTCCAGGCAAAGAGTACTGGAGTGGGATGCCATTTCCTTCTTCAATAATACTCCTTAGTTCATAATATATTACCATGACCTGTAGTGCAAGATTTCTTTTTTGGTCTATTTAGCGTTTTTTTTTTTTTTAATTCTCTGCCCTAATACATCTACTTCCCACTCATAGGCACCTATTCTAATACTTCTGATCATTGTTTCTTTACTTCTTTCACACTGTATTATGTATTTTATGATTTGAAAGTACATTTTTACTATTTGAAAAACTAGTTCCTATTTTCTATATGCTGTAGAATATCCCACTGAACATATATCACTGTCCTCTTTGATTAGAAACACAGGTTGCCTTCATCTCCCACTTCCATAACAAAAGGCAAGCCAAATTGTTTTCTTTCCAGAATTCCTGCACCAGTGTGCTCTAACAGTGCTAATATACTTCATGTCAATGTTTGTTATTATATTCTTCCCTTCTTTTGCCTTTTTGGTGAGTGCAAAGCTCAGAAACATGCACTAAGTGCTGTGTGAAACATTCATAATAACTCCATCATCTTATGAATTCCTTATTGACTTTCAATAGCCTGTGTCAATGCTTTCTACCATCCAAAACTGAAGTGATTTCTGAAAGAAAAACTGAGACTAACGCTAAGATTTCTAAAGGGCAGGGGAGAAAGATTCAGGGGAAAGAGAAAAAAACTGTAGATATCCTTATTTATCCTTTTGCTTTTCTCAATTATTGTATATGGAAATTGTCATTTTTATGTCATTAATTCATATGCCTAGAGTCAGGCATTGGTGTTCACCACTGAAGATGATGAAGGGCCTGTGCTTGTACTGTCATCCATATCATTCCTGCCAATGCCTCTGGCAGAAACATGACTTCTGATTACCAACCAGTGCTGTGACCTGCACAGCCAGCACTAGCGCCATATGTGACTGTCATAGCACTGTAACAGGAGTACTTGCCTCCAGCTCTCCTGCTGTCAGCAGCATTGCTACCAGCCTCAATAGCATTGCCAGTGCCAGTTAGTGCAAGTGTGATGCCTGTCTCTACCACCCTGGAACCAATGCTCTAACCACCTGTGACCTAATCAAAATCCAACCTAATGCTCACCAAAATTCATAGAAATCATTTTAAAATAATTTTTAAATTTTGTTTTATTTGTATTTCCTGTATGGATGTGATATTTGGACTGTGAAGAAGGCTGAGTGTCGAAGAATTGATGCTTTTGAACTGTGGTGTTGGAGAAGACTCTTGAGAGTCCCTTGGACTGCAAGGAGATCCAACCAGTCCATTCTGAAGGAGATCAGCCCTGGGATTTCTTTGGAAGGAATGATGCTAAAGCTGAAACTCCAGTATTTTGGCTACCTCATGCGAAGAGTTGACTCATTGGAGAAGACTCTGATGCTGGGAGGGATTGGGGGCAAGAGGAGAAGGGGACAACAGAGGATGAGATGGCTGGATGGCATCACTGACTCAATGGAATGAGTCTGAGTGAACTCCAGGAGTTGGTGATGGACAGGGAGGCCTGGCGTGCTGCGATTCATGAGGTTGTAAAGAGTCAGACATGACTGAGCGACTGATCTCATCTGATCTGATCTGAAGCTAAGATATTGAGTGTACATTTATAATATATTCAGCAGTAATTTACTCTTAAACTTACTTTCTAAGTTTCTTGATCCTATAGGATAACTCTCATCAGGTTCCTTATTTTATCATAAAATTATTCTGAAATTAATAAATGCCAAAGTAGATTTGGTTTGCAGAGCAAACAAAACTGTTTCTCAGAGTGCGGACCTTGTGACAGAAGGTGGAAAAAATTTAGAAGTACTATAGGAGAGATACAGATAGAATTACCTTTCATCAGAAGCAAAGTGTTTTTTTTTTTTTTTTTTTTTTTTTTTTTTTTTTTTTAGAAAGCAGCAAACATTTTAGTGTCTCTTAGTTATCATGAAAAACTGATAGTGACTGATATGAAATATGAATAATAATATACCAAATAGCTCATAAAAATTTACTGCAATGTGATCACACTTAAATTTTCATTTGGAATATTAGCTGAAAGATAAAATAGAAATAAAAAAGGTGGCAGTGACATAATTGAATAAAACATACTGACAGAAACTTCCGGCTACACTGTTCCCAACAGTATATAGCAGGAGACACACAAGGTCTTTCAGAGCTTAGACCTTTAATGTTATTGAAAAATTTGACTTTAGAAAGAAAGATGTTGGTCTAGGATACTGTTTCTCCAAGTTTATTTAATGTATAAATCTATATTAAAAGGGAAATATGAGTCTTCCAATGTTAAGCTAAATTATTTTGATTATGTTACTTAAATATGTATAAACATAAACCCTTAATGTTATAGCCTTTATACAACCATAAAACTAAAACAAATGTATACATTACATAAAATAAAAAAAAAACAACAAAGTCAATAAAATTCAAATTAACAACATTTATTTAAAGTGTCAGTTGAGGGTTTTCTGAACTAAATTGCTACTCACTAAAGGAATATCCTATTGACTACCATGGTACAGATTCTTTTGAGTCAGCATTCTTCTACTTCCTTGAGCCTTTGAAGGACTCAATTTCCAACACATTTCCCTATTCCAGGGAGTGTGGAAAATTCTTTTGTAAAGCATGCTGTGACTCAATTGACTTTCAGTTGGCATAAAGTCCTCTTTTACTTATTAAGTTTACTTCTTTTCTAATTATACTAAGACAATTAAAATCTTACTTTTGGCACCAGCATAATTTTAAGCACAAATAAAAATGTTTATTCTGAAAGAGTATGGATTTACTTGGTTTTATGTTGGCCATCCAAACAATCTGAATATGCTTAGATTTGCTTACGTCATTGAAATAAACACACTCACATACATGCACACATACTCTTAGTTAAATCTCAGGATTACTTCATTTCGATGTAGCTGAAAGATAGAAGAAAAAATTATAATATGCAGAAAGCTAAAGCACTAGAAATAAATGAACATGAGGAAAGGAAATATTCTAACATGGAAAGCTAAGAAAGTTTTATTAATGGGATCCTATTGCTTTCATAACAACAAAAAAAATATTGAGCATTAATCTTTGATATAGTACCGTCCTGGAGGAACTGGCCTACAAAGATAAATGATTCATTTGTGTACACTCAAGAAAATTAAACCCAGAGTAAGACATCTTCACAAAAGGCTAAGTATATATAAGGTGGTGATGGTTTTAATAGTCACATGTATAAGTTATATTAAGCAATTAAAATAAGAGCATTGATAAATATTGTCACTATGTTTATTTAACTTGTATGCAGAGTACATCATGAGAAATGCTGGACTGGAAGAAACACAAGTTGGAATCAAGATTGCTGGGAGAAATATCAATAACCTCAGATATGCAGATGACACCATCTTTATGGCAGAAAGTGAAGAGGGGCTAAAAAGCCTCTTGATGAAAGTGAAAGTGGAGAGTGAAAAGGTTGGCTTAAAGCTCAACATTCAGAAAACGAAGATCATGGTATCTGGTCCCATCACTACATGGGAAATAGATGGAGAAACAGTGGAAACAGTGTCAAACTTTGTTTTTCTGGGCTCCAAAATCACTGCAGATGGTGACTGCAGCCATGAAATTAAGAGACACTTACTCCTTGAAAGGAAAGTTATGACCAACCTAGATGGCATATTCAAAAGCAGAGACGTTACTTTGCCAACAAAGGTTTGCCTAGTCAAGGCTATGGTCTTTCCTGTGGTCATGTGTGGATGTGAGAGCTGGACTGTGAAGAAGGCTGAGCATCGAAGAATTGATGCTTTTGATCTGTGGTGTTGGAGAAGACTCTTGAGAGTCCCTTGGACTGCAAGGAGATCCAACCGGTCCATTCTGAAGGAGATCAGCCCTGGGATTTCTTTGGAAGGAATGATGCTAAAGCTGAAACTCCAGTACTTTGGCCACCTCATGCGAAGAGTTGACTCATTGGAGAAGACTCTGATGCTGGGAGGGATTGAGGGCAGGAGGAGAAGGGGACGACAGAGGATGAGATGGCTGGATGGCATCACTGACTCAATGAATGTGAGTCTGGGTGACCTCTGGGAGTTGGTGATGGACAGGGAGGCCTGGCGTGCTGCGGTTCATGGAGTCGCAAGAGTCAGACATGACTGAGTGACCGATCTGATCTGATCTGATCTGATTGATAAATAAACCTTAATGTGTCAGTTTGCTATAACATATCTCTTGCTCATTGAGTGGTTCTTTGAAGAAGATGTTAAGCTTCAATTTAATCTTACATTTGAAACAACAAGGGGAAATTTAAAAGCATCTCAGTCTCCAATATTCCATTAGTTTATTGCCCTCAGAAATGTTTTCAACATTGTGTTAATTTTTGTACTTTGGATTCAAGCAACAGAAATCAACTGTAGTTAATGCTAGTAAAAAGAAGTTGATAGAAAGGATATTGTATGGAATTATATGGAATCATGTGTGAAACCTTTGAAAACACTATAGAATTTTAAAAAATCTTTCATGTAATAAAAAAGTTGAAAAAAAAAAAGAGTGCAGTACAATTCACAACATCAAAGCAACCAGAGAATAGTTCAGTCATCACAAAAATCAAAGGATCTCTAACTATAAAGAGAGAACTAGTAGTCATGGTGGTGGTAGTATTGAGTAGTCCAAGTGTGTCTGACTCTTTGTGACCCCATGGACTGTAGTTCACCAGGCTCCTGTGTCCATGGAATTTTCGAGGCAAGGATACTGAAATGGGTAGCCATTCCTTTCTCCAGGAGATCTTCCTTATCCAGAAATCGAACCTAGGTCTCCTGCAATGCAAGCAGATTCTTTACCATCTGAGCCTCGAGGGAAGCCCATAGAAAAAACTAAAGAATCCCTAACACCAGCCAGTTCCACCTATTTTCTGTCCTTGCCTTTCCTTACTCTATATTCACTTTTTGGTAAAGTTAGTCCAAATTTCCTATCTTGAATATTAAGTTCTCTTCTCCACATGTAGATCTCTTAATGATTATTTATCTGCTTTATATCAGAATCTCCAATTTAAATGTACATATAATAAGGAAGGAATCTTTTCTGTTTGGTTTATTACTGTATCTTCAGTGCATCTCTCATTGTCTTGGATATAGTTTCAACTTAATAAGAATTGGTTATAAACTAATGAATAAATTCTCCATCCTCTTGACCAGGGGAAGAATGCCTTGATCAGCAGGCTTACAAATGCTGAGCACAGTAGGGGGATATTTCTCCATGATAAAAGCAGATAGGTAATCTGATACCAGAGATAGGGAAAATCGATGCTGGAAAAGTAGTAAAAGGGGAGGAAACAAATGTTTATTGAAAACAATCAGATTGATGTAGGTGTAAAAGGTATATTTGAGAATATTTACTGCTATCTTCTAAGTAGTTATTAAGAGTATTTTTACTTTCCTTCAGCATTAAATCTTATATTAAAAAGATGAAATAAATGATGCAAAATTCCACCACAAGAAAATAATAAAAAGAACAGTTTCAATTCCAGGAAAAAAAGACCCAACAAAAAATGGGCAAAGACTAATAGACATTCCCAAAGAAGACATACAGATGGCAACAAACACATGAAAAGATGCTCAACATCGCCATCAGAGAAATGCAAATCAAAACCACATGAGATACCATACACGCCAGTAGAATGGCTGCGACAAAATCCACAGAAAATGTGGAGAGGGGGGAGAGAAACCCCACACTGTTGGTGGGAATGCCAGACGAATGGAGAAAGATGGAGACCCAAAAAACGGAAGAACTGCGACCCAGCAATCCCACGCTGGGAGAAGAATGAAGAGGACGGTACCCAATGAGCAGCACTGAATAGCCAGGACGTGGAAGACAGATGCAAAGATGAAGGAAGAGGGACACAAATGGAGAACCAGCAAAAAGAATGAAGAGAGGTGGATGGAAGGAGCCAAAGAGGAGAGAAAAAGAGGGAAAGAGCACCGGAGAAGAGAGAATGAGAGAAAGACTGGACCGGGAGGGAGAGGGGGGACGATGGGGAGAAAGAGAGAAAGAAGAGTCAGTCAGGACGATGCCCGAAACAGATGCCTGGGACGGAGCACTGGGATGACCTGGAGGGATGGGTGGGAGGGGGGAGGGAGGAGGGTCAGGATGGGGAGCACGGGATGGTGGGGATCCATCTCGATGTAGTAAAGAAAATATTGTAAAAAAAAAAATAAATAAATAAAAAAAATAAAAAAATAAAATAAAATAAAACTTATGTAAGATAAATAACAGCAGCACAAATAAATAAAAATAGAAAAAAATCAAGGCAGACAAAATTGGTTTTATAGGAAAATCAACCACCATTTGGTGATTAGATCAAAGGAACCAAGTAGAGTACCCCAAAATAGACCCATGAGAATACAGTTAACAGATCACTGACAAAAGAGAAAAGTCAACTCAATAAAGTATAATCTTTCAATGAGTGGTGCTATGACAATTGGACATACACAAGTCAAAAAATAAATTTTGACACAGACATTATACCTAAAAAAAAAAAAAAAAAAAGTTAAAATGGACCTAAATGTAAAATGTCAAATCAGAAAACTTCCAAAAGACAGCATAGGAGAAAATGTAGGTGACCATTGGTTTGGTAATGAAGTTTTCAAAACAGCATCAAAAGCACAATTAAAAGAAAAGTTGATAAATTGAACTTTAATAAAAAATAAAATTTTTCCCTGTGAAAAGCACTATTAAGAGAAGATAAGATCCAGACAGGGAGAAAATATTTGCATAATATATAGCACTCTTAAAACTCATAATAAGAAAAGAAATAACAAACAGTTCTTCATCAGATAAGATATTCAAGTGACAAATAAATACAAAAAAACTGTCCAACATTATATAACATCAAAAAATTGCAAATTAAAACACTAATGGAATACCACTGCACAACTATTAGAACCAAGTTCTAGTGAAAATATGGAGCAACTGGTACCCTTATTTACTGCTGGTAGAAACTTTAAAAAAGATAGTCAGCAGCCATTTTGGAAGACAGTTTGGCAGTCTGCTAGAAAGTTAAACTCAGTCAAAGCATATGGTCCAGCAATCGTATCCTAGACATTTAACAAATTAGTTGAAAATTATGTCTACACAAAAACCTGCACATAAGTGTTTGTAGCAGCTTTATATATTATTCCCAAAACTTTAAAAAATCAAAATGTCCTTCAATAGATGAACGGAAAAACAAAACAAAAACAAACTGTGGAACGGTGGCCCATCCCTACAATGAAATACTTAGTAATATGGAAAAATGAATTATCAAGTCACAAAAAGACATAAAGAAACCTTAAAAGAATATTGCTTAAACCCATATATAAATGCAGTCTGAAAAGGCTACATACTGTATGATTACAACTATATTACACTGGAAAAGGTAAAACTGTAGAGACAGTGAAATGTTGAGTAGTAGCTTGAGGTTTGGAGAAGGCACTGGCACCCCACTCCAGTACTCTTGGCCTGGAATATCCCATGGATGGAGGAGCCTGGTAGGCTGCAGCCCATGGGGTTGCAAAGAGTTGGACACGACTGAGCGACTTCACTTTCACTTTTCACTTTCATGTATTGGAGAAGGAAATGGCAACCCACTCTAGTGTTCTTGCCTGGAGAATCCCAGGGATGGGGAAACCTGGCGGGCTGCCGTTTATCGGGTTGCACAGAGTCGGACACGACTGAAGAGACTCAGCAGCAACAGCTTGAGTTTTCTGTGGTAGGATGGGAACAAGCAGGTAGAACAGAATATATTTAGGATTGTGAAACTATACTGCATGATACTGTACTGGTGGATAATTGACATTACATATTTGTCAAAACTCATGAAACTGTACAACACAGAGTGAGCACTACTGTAAACTGTTGCTGTTTAGTTGTTAAGTCATATCCAATTCTTTAGCAACACATAGCCTGTCAGGCTCCTGTGTCCACGGATTTCCTAGGCAAGAATACTGGAGTGGATTCCATTTTAAACTGCAGATTCTAAATAATAATGTATCAATATTGGTACATCTATTACAGCAAAACTACCACACTAATGCAAGAAAATAATAGCAGTGCATGTGTGTTCAGTCACTAAGTCATGTCTGACACTGTGACCCCATGGACTGTGACCCACCAGACGCCTCTGTCCATGGGATTTTCCAGGCAAGAATACCAGAGAGTACTGTCATTTCCTCCCCTAGAGGATCTTCACTACCCAAAATGGAACTTGTGTCTCCTGCATTAGCAGGAGGATTCTTTACCATTTGAGCCACCTAGGAGACATATGTCCAAGGAGCGGCAGCTGCGCGGGCAAAGGAGGGTCGAGAGGAGCTACTCCACATTCAAGGTCAGGAGGGGCAGTGGTGAGGAGATACCCCTTATCCAAGGTAAGGCGCAGCGGCTGCACTTTGCTGGAGCAGCCGTGAAGAGATACCCCATGTCCAAGGTAAGAGAAACCCAAGTAAGACGGTAGGTGTTGTGAGAGGGCATCAGAGGGCAGACGCACTGAAACCATAATCACAGAAAACTAGCCAATGTGATCACATGGACGAAAGCCTTGTCTAACTCATTGAAACTAAGCCATGCCATGTGGGGCCACTCAAGATGGGAGGGTCATGGTGAAGAGGTCTGACACAATGTGTTTCACTGGAGAAGGGAATGGCAAACCACTTCAGTTTTCTTGCCTTGAGAACCCCATGAACAGTGAAGTGAAGTTGCTCAGTCATGCCCAACTCTTTGCGACCCCACGGACAGTAGCCTGCACCAAGCTCCTCAGTCCATGGGATTTTCTAAGCAAGAGTACTGGAGTGGGTTGCTGTTGCCTTCTCTAGGGAATCTTTCCGACCCAGGGATTGACCCAGGTCTCCTGTATTGTAGACAGATGCTTTACCGTCTGAGCCACCAGACAACAAGCAGTATGAAAAGGCAAAGTGATAGGATACTGCAAAAGGAACTCCCTTAGTCAGTAGGTGCCCAATATGCTACTGGAGATCAGTGGAGAAATGACTCCAGAAAGAATGAAAGGATGGAGTCAAAACAAAAACAATACCCAGTTGTGGATGGGACTGGTGATAGAAGCAAGGTCCAATTCTGTAAAGAGCAATATTGCATAGGAACCAGGAATGTCAGGTCCATGAATCAAGGCAAATTGAAGTGGGCAAACAGGAGATGGCAAGAGTGAACGTCGACAATCTAGGAATCAGTGAACTAAAATGGACTGGAATGGGTGAATTTAACTCAGATGACCATTGTATCTACTACAGTGGGCAGGAATTCCTTAGAAGAAGTGGAGTAGCCATCATGGTCAACAAAGAAGTATGAAATGCAGTACTTGGATGCAATCTCAAAACCTACAGAATGATCTCTGTTCATTTCCAAGACAAACCATTCATTATCACTGTAATCCAAGCCTATGCCCCAACCAGTAACGCTGAAGAAGCTGAAGTTGAACAGTTCTATAAGATCTACAAGACTTTTTAGAACTAACACCCAAAAAGATATCTTTTTCATTATAGGGGACTGGAATGCAGAAGTAGGAAGTCAAGAAACACCTGGAGTAACAGGCAAATTTGGCCTTGGAGTACAGAATGAAGCAGGGCAATGGCTAATACAGTTCTGCCAAAAGAATGCACTGGTCATAGCAAACACCCTCTTCCAACAACACAAGAGAAGACACTACACATGGACATCACCAGATGGTCAACACCAAAATCAGATTGATTATATTCTTTGCAGCCAAAGATGGAGAAGCTGTATACAGTCATCAAAAACAAGACCAGGAGCTGACTATGGCTCAGATCGTGAACTTCTTATTGACAAATTTAGACTTAAATTGAACAAAGTGGGGAAAACCACTAGACCATTCAGGTATGACCTAAATCAAATCCCTTATGATTATACAGTAGAAATGAGAAATAGATTTAAGGGCCTAGATCTGATACACAGAGTGCCTGATGAACTATGGACGGAGGTTCATGACATTATACAGGAAACAAGGATCAAGACCATCCCCATGGAAAAGAAATGCAAAAAAGCAAAATGGCTGTCTGGGGAGGCCTTACAAATAGCTGTGAAAAGAAGAGTAGTAAAAGACAAAGGAGAAAAGGAAAGATGTAAGCATCTGAATGCAGAGTTTCAAAGAATAGCAAGGAGAGACAAGAAAGTGTTCCTCAGTGATCAAAGCAAAGAATTAGAGGAAAACAACAGAATGGGAAAGACTAGGGATCTCTTCAAGAAAATTAGAGATACCAAGGGAACATTTCATGCAAAGATGGGCTCCATAAAGGACAGAAATGGTATGGACCAGAGAATCAGAAGATATTAAGAAAAGATGGCAAGAATACACAGAAGAACTGTACAAAAAAGAACTTCTCAACCCAGATTATCACAATGGTGTGATCACTCACCTAGAGCCAGACATCCTGGAATGTGAAGTCAAGTGGGCATTAGAAAGCATCACTACAAACGAAGCTAGTGGAGGTGATGGAATTCCAGTTGAGCTATTCCAAATCTTGAACAATGATGCTGTGAAAGTGCTGCACTCAATATACCAGCACATTTGGAAAACTCAGCAGTGGCCACAGGACTGGAAAAGGTCAATTTTCATTCCAATCCCAAAGAAAGGCAATGGCAAAGAATGCTCAAACTACCGCACAATTGCACTCATTTCACACGCTAGTAAAGTAATGCTCAAAATTCTCCAAGCCAGGCTTCAGCAATGTGTGAACTGTGAACTTCCTGATGTGCAAGCTGGTTTTAGAAAAAGCAGTGGAACTAGAGATCAAATTGCCAACATCTGCTGGATCATGGAAAAAGCAAGAGAGTTCCAGAAAAATATCTATTTCTGCTTTATTGACTATGCCAAATCCTTTGACTGTGTAGATCACAATAAACTATGGAAAATTCTGAAAGAGATGGGAATACCAGACCGCCTGATCTGCTTCTTGAGAATTTGTATGCAGGTCAGGAAGCAACCATTAGAACTGGACATGGAACAACAGACTGGTTCCAAATAGGAAAAGGAGTATGTCAAGGCTGTATATTGTCACCCTGTTTATTTAACTTATATGCAGAGTACATCATGAGAAATACTGGACTGGAAGAAACACAAGTTGGAATCAAGATTGCTGGGAGAAATATCAATAACCTCAGATATGCAGATGACACCACCCTTATGGCAGAAAGTGAAGAGGGGCTAAAAAGCCTCTTGATGAAAGTGAAAGTGGAGAGTGAAAACGTTGGCTTGAAGCTCAACATTCAGAAAATGAAGCTCATCGCATCTGGTCCCATTGCTTCGTGGGAAATAGATGGGGAAACAGTGGAAATTGTGTCAGACTTTATTTTTCTGGGCTCCAAAATCACTGCAGATGGTGACTGCAGCCATGAAATTAAAAGACGCTTACTCCTTGGGAGGAAAGTTATGACCAACCTAGACAGCGTATTCAAAAGCAGAGACATTACTTTGCCAACAAAGGTCCATCTAGTCCAGGCTATTGTTTTTCCTGTGGTCATGTATGGATGTGAGACTTGGACTATGAAGAAGGCTGAGCGCCGAAGAATTGATGCTTTTGAATTGTGGTGTTGGAGAAGACTCTTGAGAGTCCCTTGGACTGCAAGGAGATCCAACCAGTCTATTCTTAAGGAGATCAGCCCTGGGATTTCTTTGGAAGGAATGATGTTAAAGCTGAAACTCCAGTACTTTGGCCACCTCATGGGAAGAGTTGACTGATTAGAGAAGACTCTGATGCTGGGAGGAATTGGGGGCAAGAGGAGAAGGGGACGACAGAGGATGAGATGGCTGGATGGCATCACTGACTCGATGGACATGAGTCTGAGTGACCTCTGGGAGTTGGTGATGGACAGGGAGGCCTAGCATCCTGTAATTCATGGGGTCACAAAGGGTCGAACACGACTGAGTGACTGATCTGATCTGATCTGATCTGATTAATTTAGAATATTTAACATATATCATGAGTATGTGTGGTCACTCAGTTGTGTCCAACTCTATGATGCCCATGGGATTCTCCTGGCAAATATACTGGAGTAAGGTGCCATTTCCTTCCAGCCTCAAGGATCAGATATATATTTCTCATATCTCCTGCATTGACAAGCTTGTTCTTTACCATTAGCACCAGCTAGGAAGCCCACTATTTACAATAGTTCTAAGGATTATAGAGTATTGGATGAAAATTCACCCATTCTATTTATTATAAAATACTTAAGGATAATTTTGTTCTCTTCAGTTATTATATTCTACATAAAAAATGATAGAAGATTTTAGAATATCAACCTTTGTCCAGTTCCTTATTCTCCTTCATTTTCACCTTCATTTAGTAGATATACTAGACTGTGTCAAAAATCCCTTTCAAGAAAATGTACTTTATCACCTATCTTTAAAAATGTATTAATGTAGTTGAGTTTGTTTTATTGATAGAGCCTTATTGAAACTTGAAAGTTCATGATTCATTATTTTAAGGCCCCTAATTACAGGGGCTTCTCTTGTTAATTAACTATATTGGTAAATGTAATTACTTCAAGGAAAGACAATCCCATGTTCTATCCCTTAGAGTCCCATTAATGATATGCTACAACAGAATCAGGTATGTATTAAAAGTCCCAGTAGGTAAAGAAGTGATTCCCTGCAATTTTCCAACAATAAAACTGGTGGCAAGCATCCCTCTGCCAAAAGTAATTTCTCACATAAATTTCCTAGTTAGTTTCAGTGCACCTAGAGAAAAGGTTCATAATTCTCAAAACTCTGCCTCACTGACTTTTCCCCAACACTTACTTTAATATGAGTACCTAAATTCTCAGAAAGTAGTAAGTATCACAGGCTATCAGAGTATAAGTACTGATATCACACTGGGGTTTCTATCCTTTGGTCTCATACTGAAGTTTCTTTAACCTCTGCTGTGGGTCAGAGCAATTGTCAAACTGAAGATAATGCTTCTGTTTCTTTTTTTTCCCTTTTAGTTCTCTGTCTCTGTTTTAATGACTTGTTTACACACTTTTTTTCAGCCACCTTCTTAAGTTTTCAGTTCAGTTCAATTCAGTCGCTCAGTTGTGTCCGACTCCTTGCGACCCCATGAATCGCAGCACGCCAGGCCTCCCTGTCCATCACCAACTCCCAGAGTTCACCCAGACTCACGTCCATCGAGTCAGTGATGCCATCTAGCCATCTCATCCTCTGTCATCCCCTTCTCCTCCTGCCCCCAATCCTTCCCAGCATCAGAGTCTTTTCCAAGGAGTCAACTCTTCACATGAGGTGGCCAAAGTACTGAAGTTTCAGCTTTAGCATCATTCTTTCCAGCATACAAATCTCCTTGAAAAGATCTGATTTGATTAGTCACTGAAAATTAGTCAGGTGATCATATTTCTTGATTACCCAACTATGTTTTAGGATGATGAAGGATATCTAAGAAAACAAAATTAAATTCATCTGCAGCCAACTTGAATTTTATGAAACATAATGCAGAAAAAAAGGCTCAATATAAAGTTAATCCAAACTCTAGGCTTTGTATCTCTTTCAATCTTTGCATATCATTGTCAATATTATCATCAATAGTATGAATGCCATTATATTAAAAAACCGAGATTCAAAAAACTTAATGGATTTTCTCTGTGTCTTCATTGTTTTGAAAAGAAAAGAGCATGGGTCTGGAGGAAAAAAGAGAAGTCATTTCAGGAGTAATAAGATAATGCTTCTACACTGTAATCATCCTCAGAATAGTTTCTTTTCCCATAGTGTCACAAAAATCAATGAAATCTCTCTAAGTTTGGAACCTATTAGATATTGCTGTTCTTGGTTGCAGAGACTAAGCTCCTATTCAGTGGGCATTGCAAGTGTTCCAAGACAATTTGAGCAGAGGAACATTTTCCCTATATTCTGTATTTCATGTGATTGATCAAAAGCAAGAGAAAGATAAATTAAGAAAATAGCAAGCAAGAAAATAGACACATCTTTGGAATTCATAGCTTATTAGAAAACTCCCCTACTTTACGACTATATGGATTATGCACACAGGCCCACATATACACATATATTCATATGAACACGCATATACCTATGTACATGTGTGTGTCCCATGCATGAAATATACAGTGCTGGTTCCCAGAAGATACAGAGCCAAAGATGACATAAACCTTGGGTTCAAGGAGGTGAATATTTACTAAGGAGCATGCTCAAACCAAACTTACCACAAAATGCCCAATAGAAAGCATCATGACTAGGTTTAAAAGTAGCACAAAGTGATGATTTCCACCTGAGGTCTAGGAAGGATCAGTAAAAGGAGACATATACATTGGGTTGAAAATGAAGAAGTAATTAAACCAGCCACAGAGTATGCCAGGGGTGTTGTAATAAAAGAGTTATGTGGTGGTGCTAGTGGTAAAAAGCCTGCCTGTCGATGCCAGAGATATGAAACACAGGTTTGATCCCTGGGTTGGGATGATTCCCTGGAGAAGGTAATGGCAACCCACTCCAGTATCCTTGCCTGAAGAATCCCATGGACAGAGGACCCTGGTAGACTACAGTCCATAGGATCAGAAGGAGTCAGACATGACTGAAGCAACCTGGCATGCATGCACATGAGTCCTTTTAGTGAATTAAACCTGAGAAAGTTCATGGAAACCCCAGATCAGAGACCAGTTGATCAGAAGTATAGGTAGTGCATTGAAGAACTGATATCTTTGAACTGTGGTGCTGGAGAAGACTCCTGAGAGTCCCTTGGACACCAAGGAGGTCAAACCAGTCAATCTTAAGGGAAATCAAGTCTGAATACTCATTCGAAGGACTGATGTTGATGCTAAAACTCCAGTGTTTTGGTCATTTGATGTGAATACCTGACTTGCTGGAAAAGTCCCTGAAACTGGGAAAGACTGAGGGCAGAAGGAGAAGTGGGCATCAGAGGTTGAGATGGCTGGATGGCATCACTTATGCAAAGGACATGAACTGGGCAAATTTTGGGTGATGGTGAGGGACAGAGAGGCCTGGCATGCTGCAGTCCATGGGAGTCACAAAGAGTCAGACATGACATGGGAGTCACAAAGAGTCAGACATGACCTAATGACTGAACAACAACAAACAAGTAGCCCAGGGATCCAACATGCAATTAGCATCTAAAGTAAGGGTGAGCTTTTTGGGGTTCATATTCTTAAACCTGCAGATTCTGTTAATAATACTAGCGCCAGGTGGTTAGCATCAGAATTGAATTATATTTCTGTACAATTGGTGTCAGAATATAGAATCTCTTTTATTCATTGTTGTATTATAAGGATATGAGAATAAATCAGATTTGACTGAAGATGTGAGGAATATTGATGCTTCTATTTTTGTTAGAGTAAAAATACTTTAATTGTCTTTGAATTGGACATGTATGCCTTTACTTACAATTAACATTTTCTTTCAAAGAATAGATTACTAATTGATATGGTCTTGAAATTCAAGGAAAAGTAGAAACGTGAAACATAACAAGTAGCTGAATCTAGATTATAAAAATAAACTACAGTAAGTGGGACTATTTGTCAAATAAAAATAACCATTAAAATATAAGCTTAAATAGAGTACAATGCAAATTATTAAAACACAAGAAATAAATGCAAATCAAAACCACAGTGAAATATCATCTCATACTTGTTAGAATGGCTATTATCAAAAAGAAAGTATATAACAATTTTTGTGAAAATTTACAGAAGAGGAAAACCGTGTGCACAATTAGTGTGGATGTAATTTGATGTAGTCACTGTGGAAACAATATGAAGTTTCTCAAAAAATTAAAAAAAATAAAACTACCATAAGACTCACCGATTCTACTTCTGGGAATTTATCTGAAGAAAATGAAAAAATCAACTTAAAAAGATATAGGTACCCCATGTTCACTGTAGCATTATTTACAATAGCCAAAATATGGAAACAACTTAAGGGTCCACTGGCATTTGAATGTATAAAGAAATTATTCAGACATAATATAAATATAAATATATATATAGCCACTTGCAACAACAAGGAGAGACTTCCAGTGTTCTTTTACAGGTATAATGTCAGACAAAGGAAGACAAATCCTGTATCACTTTTTGTATGTGGAATCTAATAAACAAACAAGCTACAACAACAAAAGCAAGTTCATTGATACAAAAACTAGATTGGTGGTTACCAGAGGTGGGGAAAGGAGGAATAGAAAAAATGAATGAACTATTTTTTTTTTCATTAAATAAATAAACATTTTTAAAAAAAATTCAAAGTATAAATTGAGTAACTGCTAAAATCCAACACCAGTTTATTTAACGCATTTGAAAAGCTGTTACTTCCAGGCTTTTTCAGTCTGTAAGATTTGCTTACTTTGATCATATGATGGAGAATTTCATGGCTGATATTTGAAATATTACAGCTTTTGAAGTGGAGATCCTAATGTATTCAATTTGTTAGTAAATTCTGAAAATGAATTTCAAAATCAAATACTTCTTTTAGAAATTACTTGAAATTAGGAAGCTAACTCAATTAGATAAATTTAAATGAAAACCGCCACTATTCATCTCAGCTTGATGTTTGCCTTTAAGTCCTTTTCAATTTTTTTTTTCTCATTTCAAGTGCTTTTTCTTGTCTTCATTTGATTATCAGATCAGATCAGATCAGTCGCTCAGTCGTGTCCGACTCTTTGCGACCCCATGAACCGCAGCACGCCAGGCCTCCCTGTCCATCACCAGCTCCCGGAGGTCACCCAGACTCGCATCCATCGAGTCAGTGATGCCATCCAGCCATCTCATCCTCTGTCGTCCCCTTCTCCTCCTGCCCTCAATCCCTCCCAGCATCAGAGTCTTCTCCAATGAGTCAACACTTCGCATGAGGTGGCCAAAATACTGGAGTTTCAGCTTTAGCATCATTCCTTCTAAAGAAATTCCAGGATTGATCTCCTTCAGAATGGACTGGTTGGATCTCCTTGCAGTCCAAGGGACTCTCAAGAGTCTTCTCCAACACCACAGTTCAAAAGCATCAATTCTTCGGCGCTCAGCCTTCTTCACAGTCCAGCTCTCACATCCATACATGACCACAGGAAAGACCATAGCCTTGACTAGGCAAACCTTTGTTGGTAAAGTAATGTCTTTGCTTTTGAATATGCTATCTAGGTTGGTCATAACTTTCCTTCCAAGGAGCAAGCATCTTTTAATTTCATGGCTGCAGTCACCATCTGCAGTGATTTTGGAGCCCAGAAAAACAAAGTCTGACACTGTTTCCACTGTTTCCCCATCTATTTCCCATGCAGTGATGGGACCAGATGCCATGATCTTCGTTTTCTGAATGTTGAGCTTTAAGCCAACCTTTTCACTCTCCACTTTCACTTTCATCAAGAGGCTTTTTAGCCCCTCTTCACTTTCTGCCATAAGAGTGGTGTCATCTGCATATCGGAGGTTATTGATATTTCTCCCAGCAATCTTGATTCCAACTTGTGTTTCTTCCAGTCCAGCATTTCTCATGATGTACTCTGCATATAAGTTAAATAAACATGGTGACAATATGCAGCCTTGACGTACTCCTTTTCCTATTTGGAACCAGTCTGTTGTTCCATGACCAGTTCTAACTGTTGCTTCATTTGATTATACCTCTTATTTTCAGTTGACTTTTAGTCATTTGAGCCCATCTTCTGGGAAATATTTTGTTGGAAGTGGTTATTTTCAGTTTAATGTATTCCCACATAATTGAAAAGTTGAAGAAACCCAGGGAGTGGTAAGTTAATTTTTTAAACTGATACTAGCAAATACTCTATTGAGTTTCCTCCTGGAGAAAATAAATTATAACACCCATAGAAGCAGGTAACAGAGGATGAGATGGTTGAATAGCATCACTGGCTCAATGGACATGAGTTTGAGCAAGCTCCAGGAGATAATGAAGGAAGACGGAAGCCTGGTGTGCTACGGTCCGTTGGGTCACTAAGAATCAAACAAAACTTAACGACTGAACAACAACAAAAATCCAACAGGGAGTTCTTGGTTCACATATTCTGCTCCCATACTATATATCTTAAAAAAAAAAAAAATCAAAAATCTGAGTATGTTATACAGACTGTTTAGCTATTCTTTCGTCTCCTGAACCTCCAGAAAACTGTAGTCTATGGCACATAGTCGATACTCAGCATTGACACTTTTTTGGTATTCACTATTTTTTGTAAGTGTACAATCTTTTTAGTTGATTGAGACCATTCAAAAATAAACTTTACTGCCACTATTGCCTGGTGGACATTTTTGTATAGATTTTATGTTTAAGAAAGACCTAGATGTGATGGTAATTAAAAAGCCTTTTAGTGCCTACCTGGGGCCATACTCAGGAGGCACACAACAGTAGCTTTGTAACTTCCAAATTTTCATCAGCCCAAGATGGAAATAAAATCACAATCACCACTGACAGTCATAAGAATGTAGTTGAGCTGCAGAAAAAGTGTGGTTGGATAGATAATACTTAATAGCTATTTTTTTCTTAATTCTGTATTTACTTTTCAAATAATTTTTATTGTATTCAGGTTCAATAGCTACAGTTTTCCAAATGTGGTAAAGAAAATAGTGTTGGATTTTAGCTTCTATTCAGTCTATACTTACATATTTAAATAATATATTTTAATGATTAATTTTTTAGTTGGCAACATCCTTAGTTCCTTTGGCTTATTTCATAATCTAAACTAGACGGCTCATTTTTAGCCTTATATTAGGTCCAGAGAAATTCATCAGCATTCTTGAATGCCTCATGATTTCTCTATTCACTTTTGAAAATGTGTTTTTACCCTAGATGCTTACATTATTAGGTGTATATGGTGAGGAAGAAGCACTCAGAGGCTCTAATTTAGTCTTCCTGTTGTCTACTTTTCTTTGTTATTCTGGAGAACATGGGAAGGAAAGCATTTTTATTTTACATGTTTAGCATAAACAACAAACATAATATTATAAAAAATGGAAAAAAGTTTCACAAAGGAAAGAATCCCAAAGGTTCAAATGTCTCTCAAAATATTATTTTTCAAAGTGCTCATTTAGAGAAGATGGAAGGAGGTCAACAGTCACAAATGACATTTCTAAGATACTCAGTTCAGTTCAGTTCAGTTCAGTCACTCAGTCGTGTCCGACTCTTTGTGACCCCATGAATCGCAGCACACCAAGCCTCTCTGTCCATCACCAACTCCCAGAGTTCACTCAGACTCACGTCCATCGAGTCAGTAATGCCATCCAGCCATCTCATCCTCTGCCGTCCCCTTCTCCTCCTGCCCCCAATCCCTCCCAGCATCAGAGTCTTCTCCAATGAGTCAACTCTTCTCATGAGGTGGCCAAAGTATTGGAGTTTCAGCTTTAGCATCATCCCTTCCAAAGAAATCCCATGGCTGATCTCCTTCAGAATGGACTGGTTGGATCTCCTTGAAGTCCAAGGGACTCTCAAGAGTCTTCTCCAACACCACAGTTCAAAAGCATCAATTCTTCAGCGCTCAGCTTTCTTCACAGTCCAATTCTCACATCCATACATGACCACTGGAAAAACCATAGCCTTGACTAGACAAACCTTTGTTGGCAAAGTAATGTCTCTGCTTTTTTTTTTTTAAATTTTATTTTATTTAACTTTACAATATTGTATTGGTTTTGCCATATATCAAAATGAATCTGCTTTTAAATATGGTATCTAGGTTGGTCATAACTTTTCTTCCAAGGAGTAAGTGTCTTTTATTTTCATGGCTGCAGTCACCATCTGCAGTGATTTTGGAGCCCCCCAAAAAAATAAAGTCTGGCACTGTTTCCACTGTTTCCCCATCTATTTCCCATAAAGTGATGGGACCAGATGCCATGATCTTCGTTTTCTGAATGTTGAGTTTTAAGCCAACTCCAGTATCTAAGATACTGGAGATGCTTATATATTGTTTGAGGGAAGAATTTAAGTAGTTAATTTCAGAATCATGTTGATGGTGCAAAATTAATTTTTTAAAAATTAAAGCATACTTATCAATGAAAATAAGTTAAAAAATGAGGAAGTAAAACTAAAAATGTATCCCTCAAAGAAAGTTTGACTGTGCTTGCTTAAACTGTGTGGCTTCCCTGGTGACTCAGAGGGTACAGCGTCTGCTGGCAATGTGAGAGACCCGCATTCGATCCCCGGATTGGAAAGATACCCTGGAGAAGGAAATGGCAACCCAATCCAGTGATCTTGCCAGGAGAATCCCATGGACAGAGGAGCCTGGTAGGTTATAGTTCACTGTTCCCCTACACACACATGCATACCCTCACATACACAACCTGTTTTTTACCTTTGTTAATAATCTTTTTGTGGCTCAGACTGTAAAGAATCTGCCTGCAATCCAGGAGACCCAGGTTCAGTCCCTGGGTCAGAAAGATCCCCTGGAGAAGGAAATGGTTATCCACTTCCTTATTCTTGCCATGGACAGAGGAGCCTGGTGGGCTGCAGTCCATAGCATCGCAAAGAGTCAGACGTGACTGCCACACACACGATAATCATAAAATAAAATGGAATCAAAAATGATGCCCAGTTGTGACCTATTCATCATGAATCTTATGGGTTATAAGGGTTGTATCTACTTCCTTTATAATTAAATACAGACAAGTCATTCAATAATTAGTCCCATGGTCTCTTCTCTGGAAAATGAGAGATGAGCATAAACTAAGTAGAGCTCTTTACATTTTTACCACCAGTAGGGATGATTAAATTGACATAGCAACACACATTTACACCTAGCTTCTTAATGTCCCTAATAGTATGATTCCTTTAGCAAAGTGTGTGAACATACATTTCTGAAAGATACAACACAAGGAAAGTACCAAAGACATTTTTTAATTGGTATGAGATCCCTTTTCTTGCTATTTTCCGTGCTGAATTAGACACAAATAAAATGATAAAGTTCACCTTTCTTTTATCCTTATAGTCAGAGCCAATAGTAAAATAGAGCTCTTGACTCCTCTGCCCTGGAACCCAATGCATGTTTTTCTCAATTAGCACACTATTCTATTTTGTGTTATATAAAATCCCTCATTGTGCAGGAGGTTTACTTAAACTAGTAGCTTCAGCCAGGAAATATCAGGAGCCATACCACCATATCACACTTTTCTATTAATAAATGACCTTTGGAAAGGAACAACATCATTCCTGGTTTAAAACAATTATATCTCAAACAGGCTTGAGATTTATAAGATGTCTCCTGTGCACCAGATTTTTGGAATGTCAGACCAGGCCATGCCTTAAGCACCTTCATCTTCACCTTGTAGTCATCTGAATTTATGTCTTATTCACTTTAAAATTTTATAGTGTCTGTGATCCCGCAAAGGGACCACAAAGAGAAAGACATTTGCCCTGTCTCTTTCTCTGTGTGTAAGGCTATCCCACAATCTTCAGGCTTTTCTCATCTGTATTGATACTGTATAGTATTTCTATTGTGGATTTATTTTTCTTTTAATACTTCCATGTAGTATTCTTCGTGTCTAACAGGAATCTTTCTTGTGGGCATTGTGGTCAGATGCTTAATAGAGAGGAGTAGTCATATTTTACTTAAAAAAAGATTATAAGCATTCCTCGACCTTAATAAAATAAATATGAAAGAAAAATCAAGAAAACACATTAGAAAATATCTATCTAAAAGGAGATTTTTATTGTATTTTATTAGTAAAGTTATTTTATTATAATAAAATAGGGTGATGAAAATTAAAATTCTATGCTCCTCTCTTCTCATAAAGAACATAAATAAATATGTACATGCATAAATCTGATTGAAGCCTTATAATAGAGAATTTTTCTGTTGGAAGCATGTATTCACAAACCTCTGATCAGAAATATGTATCACTTCTGGCACTGGATTTTAAGAGTGAAGCTGCAAAGCCATTAGTTACAGCCTCCCCTAACTTCTCCAATATTGGGGCTTATTTCTCATACAAATATTGGCCTGCACCCTGCAAGTCTATAAAACCTATACTTGTCCAGCTTCAAGACCAAAGAAAGAGCCCACAGTCAGTGATAGAAACATTAAGCAATGGTTTAATGGATAACAGGAGCTTATATCAAAACAAGGTCCTGGAGCAGTACTCCACCCTTGTGTGAATGATGGGGGACCAGGACATGACTGCAGTCTTCACTCCCAGAGGGAGGGCAGGTTACCAATTATAGGGAGACTTGAAGTCAGGTTGACTCATTAGTTACCAGGGAAACCTGGTAAACTCTTCAGCACACCTTGGATAAGCTATCATATGGAGAGATTCTGATCTAAAGTTAGAGCAATCACTAGCTGGGGCCAAAGCAATTATGTCAGAAGATCAGTCATGTGAGTAGGGTGAAGCCGAGGCAGGCACTGGTGGAGTAGGAAGTACACAGAGAGCAAGAGAACAGCCATCTTGATTGGTCTGACCATACAGCTTGCTTATCCATAGTCACCACTGTTCATGATGAAAATTAGAGGTTTCTAACCAACTGGCTTTATATATTTAGAGTGTTTATCCCAGCTGCCTTTATGTGTTAAGAGCTTTTTTTTTTTTTTTATTTAAATTCTAATATTTTTACTGTATGTATATGACACTGAGCCATATCAGTTCAGTTCAGTTGCTCAGTTGTGTCTGACTCTTTGTGACCCCATAGACTACAGCACACCAGGCTTCCCTGTCCATCACCAACTCCCAGAGCTTGCTCAAACACTTGTCCATTGAGTCGATGATGGCATCCAACCATCTCATCTTCTGTGGTCCCCTTCTCCTCCTGTCTCAAACTTTCCCAGCATCAGGGCATTTTCTAAGGAGTCAGTTCTTCGCATCAGGTGGCCAAAGTACTGTAGTAACAGCTGCAGCATCAGTCTTGTCAATGGATATTCAGGACTGATTTCTGATATTCAATATATATACTGAGCTATATAGCCAAGGGTGAAAAATTGCAATATTCCTTGTGTTTAAGTATCTTATCTTTTAATACAGATAGAATTGGCTCTCATACTTCTGTTATAGGTGAGATGATATGTATACATGTGCTTGCTAAGTTGCTTCTGTCATATACAACTCTTTGAGACCCTATGGACTGTAGCCCACCAGGCTCCGCTGTTCATCAGATTCTCCAGGCAAGAATACTGGAGTGAGTTGCCGTTTCTTCCTCCAGGTGATCTTCCCAACCCAGGGAGGGAGGCCAAGTGTCTTAGGTCCCCAGTGTTGGAACATAGGTTCTTTACCACTAGTGCCACCTGGGAAGCTCCATGTATATATAAGGGTTTCTCTGGTGGCTCAGACAGTAAAGAATCTGCCTGCAATTAGGGAGACCTGGGATCCATCCCTGAGTTGGGAAGATAACCCCTGGAGAAGGGCATGGAAACCCACTCCAGTGTTCTTGCCTGGAGAATCCTCATGGAGTGATGAGCTTGATTGGCTACAGCCTATGGGATCATAAATAGTCAGGTATGTAGATAGATAGATAGATTTAATGTATGTATATATATAACAAATTATATAAATAATATATATCGTATGAAAGTGGAGAGTGAAAGGTTGGCTTAAAGCTCAACATTCAGAAAATGAAGATAATGGCATCTGGTCCCATCACTGCATGGGAAATAGATGGGGAAACAGTGGAAACAGTGTCAGACTTTATTTTTCTGGGCTCCAAAATCACTACAGATGGTGACTGCAGCCATGAAATTAAAAGACACTTGCTCCTTGGAAGGAAAGTTATGACCAACCTAGATAGCATATTCAAAAGCAGAGACATTACTTTGCCAACAAAGGTTCGCCTAGTCAAGATTATGGTTTTTCCTGTGGTCATGTATGGATGTGAGAGCTGGACTGTGAAGAAGGCTGAGCGCCGAAGAATTGATGCTTTTGAATGTGGTGTTGGAGAAGACTCTTGAGAGTCCCTTGGACTGCAAGGAGATCCAACCAGTCCATTCTGAAGGAGATCAGCCCTGGGATTTCTTTGGAAGGCATGATGCTAAAGCTGAAACTCCAGTATTTTGGCCACCTCATGAGAAGAGTTGACTCATTGGAGAAGACTCTGATGCTGGGAGGGATTGGGGGCAGGAGGAGAAGGGGACGAGAGAGGATGAGATGGCTGGATGGCATCACTGACTCGATGGATGTGAGTCTGAATGACTTCTGGGAGTTGGTGATGGACAGGGAGGCCTGGCGTCCTGCGATTCATGGGGTTGCAAAGAGTTGGACATGACTGAGTGACTGATCTGGTCTTATCAGATCTATATATATATATATATATATATATATATATATATGTGTGTGTGTATGTATATATAATATTATAGTTCTTCTGTGTATTCTTGCTACCTCTTCTTAATATATTTTGCTTCTGTCAGGTCCATACAATTTCTGTCCTTTTTTGTGCCCGTCTTTGCATGGAATGTTCCCTTGGTATCTTTAATTTTTTTGAAGACATCTCTAGTCTTTCACATTATATTGTTTTCCTCTATTTCTTTGCATTCATAACTGGGGAAGGCTTTCTGATCTCTCCTTGCTATTCTTTGGAACTCTTCATTCAAATGGGTATATCTTTCCTTTTCTCCTTTGCCTTTCACTTCTCTTCTTTTCACAGCTATTTGTAAGGCCTCCTCAGACAAACATTTTGCCTTTTTGCATTTCTTTTTCTTGGGGATGGTCTTGATCACTGGCTCCTGTACAATGTCATGAACCTCCAGCCATAGTTCTTCAGGCACTCTGTCTATCAGATCTAATCCCTTAAATCTATTCCTCACTTCCACTGTATAAGGGAGTTGATTTAGTTTATACCTGACATAGGGAAAGGAGTATGCCAAGGCTGTATATTATCATCCTACTTATTTAGCTTATATGCAGAGTACATCATGAGAAACGCTGGACTGGAAGAAACACAAGCTGGAATCAAGATTGCCAGGAGAAATATCAATAACCTCAGGTATGCAGATGACACCACCCTTATGGCAGAAAGTGAAGAGGAATTAAAAAGCTTCTTAATGAAAGTGAAAATGGAGAGCGAAAAAGTTGGCTTAAACTCAACATTCAGAAAACGAAGATCATGGCACCTGGTCCCATCACTTCATGGGAAATAGATGGAGAAACAGTGTCAGACTTTATTTTTCGGGGCTCCAAAATCACTGCAGATGGTGACTGCAGCCATGAAATTAAAAGACGCTTGCTCCTTGGAAGGAAAGTTATGTCCAACCTAGATAGCATATTCAAAAGCAGTGACATTACTTTGCCAACAAAGGTCCATCTAGTCAAGGCTATGGTTTATCCTGTGGTCATGTATGGATGTGAGAGCTGGACTGTGAAGAAGGTTGAGTGCCGAAGAATTGATGCTTTTGAACTGTGGTGTTGGAGAAGACTTTTGAGAGTCCCTTGGACTGCAAGGAGATCCAACCAGTCCATTCTGAAGGAGATCAGCCCTGGGATTTCTTTGGAAGGAATGATGCCAGTACTTTGTCCACCTCATGCGAAGAGTTGACTCATTGGAAAAGACTCTGATGCTGGCAGGGATTGGAGGCAGGAGGAGAAGGGGATGACAGAGGATGAGATGGCTGGATGGCATCACGGAATCGATGGAAGTGAGTCTGAGCAAACTCAGGGAGTTGGTGATGGACCGGGAGGCCTGGCATGCTGCGATTCATGGGGTTGCAAAGAGTCAGACACGACTGAGCAACTGAACTGAACTGAATGGTCTAGTGGTTTCCCCTACTTTCTTCAATTCATATCTGAACATGGCAATACGGAGTTCATGATCTGAGCCACAGTCAGCTCCCAGTCTTGTTTTTGCTGACTGTATACAGATTCTCCATCTTTGGCTGCAAAGAATATATTCAATCTGATTTTGGTGTTGACCATCTGTAGTCTTTCCTTGTGTTGTTGGAAAAGGGTGTTTGCTATGACCAATGTGTTCTCTTGGCAAAATTCTATTAGCCTTTGCTCTGCCTCATTCTGAACTCCAAGGACAAATTTGCCTGTTACTCCAGGTATTTTTTTACTTCCTACTTTAGGATTCCAGTCCCCTATAATGAAAAGGACATCTTTTGGGGGTGTTACTTCTAGAAGGTCTTGTAGGTCTTCATAGAGCTGTTCAGCTTCAGCTTATTCAGCAGTACTGATCAGGGCATAGGCTTGGATAACTGTGATATTGAATGGTTTGCCTGGGAAATGAACAGAGATCATTCTGTCATTATTGAGATTGCATTCAAGGAGATGGTAAAGCTTCTGCCTGCAGTGTTGGGGACCTGGGTTTGATCCCTGGGTCAGGAAGATCCCCTGGAAAAGGAAATGGCAACCCACTCCAGTACTCTTACCTGGAAGATTCCATGGACAGAGGAGCCTGGTAGGCTACAGTCCATGGGGTTGCAAAGAGTCGGACACGACTGAGCAACTTCACTTTCTTTCTTTCTTTAGTGCCTTTCAAACTCTTTCGTTGAGTCTAATGGCTATTCCATTTCTTCTAAGGGATTCTTGCCTAGAGTAGTAGATATAATGGTCCGGTTAAATTCACCCATTCCAGTCCATTTTAGCTCACTGATTTCTAAAATTTCGATGTTCACACTTGCCATATCCTTTTTTTTTGGTATATTTTTTGCCTTTTCATACGGTTCATGGGTTTCTCAAGCCAAGAATACTGATGTGGTTTGCCATTCCCTTCTCCAGTGGATCATGTTTTGTCAGAACTCTCCACCATGACCCGTCCTTCTTGGGTGGCCCTACATGGCATAACTCATAGCTTCACTGAGTTATACAAGGCTGTGGTCCATGTGATCAGATTGATTAGTTTTCTGTGATTGTGGTTTTCAGTCTGTCTTCTCTCAGATTGAAAAGGGTAAGAGGCTTATGGAAGCTTCCTGATGGGAGAGACTGACTAAGGGGGAAACTGGGTCTTGTTCCATGCTCAGTAAATCTTTAATCCAATTTTCTGTTGATGAGCATGGCGGTGTTCCCTCCCTGTTATTTGACCTGAGACCAAACTATGGTAGAGGTAATGAAGATAATGATGATCTCCTTCAAAAGGTCCCATGCTACACTCAGTGCCCCCTACCTTGTAGCAGGCCACCACTGACCCATGCCTCCACTGGAGACTCCTGGACACTCATCGGCAAGTCTGGGTCAGTCTCTTGTGGGGTCACTGCTCCTTTCTGCTGGGTCCTAGGTGTACAAAAGGTTTTGTTTGTGCCCTCCAAGAGTCTGTTTCCCTACAGACTGGCAGCTCTATGGTGAGGTTAATGGTGACCTCCTCCAAGAGGGCTTATGCCATACCCATGTCTACTGCACCCAGAGCCCCTCCCCCTACAGCTGTCCACTGCTGACCCATAACTCCTCAGGAGATACTCAAACACAGTTTTGTCTCAGTCTCTGTGGGGTCTCTGGATCCTGGTGTGCACAAGGTATGTCTGAGATCTCTGGGTGTCTCTGGTGGGTATGGGATTTGATTCTAAATGCAATTTTGCCCCTCCTACCACCTTGCTGGAGTTTGTCCTTTTCCCTTGGATATGGGGAATCTCCTCAAAGTTGCTCCAGCACCATGCAGCCACCACTCCAATGCTGTGTAGGTATATATATATATATATATATATATATATATATATATATATATATATATATATATATATATCCAAAATCACTGCAGATGGTGACTGTAGCCATGAAATTAAAAGACGCTTACTCCTTGGAAGGAAAGTTATGACCAACCTAGACAGCATATTCAAAAGCAGAGACATTACTTTACCAACAAAGGTTCGCCTAGTCAAGGCTATGGTCTTTCCTGTGATCATGTATGGATGTGAGAGCTGGACTGTGAAGAAGGCTGAGCGCCGAAGAATTGATGCTTTTGAACTGTGGTGTTGGAGAAGACTCTTGAGAGTCCTTTGGACTGCAAGAAGATCCAACCAGTCCATTCTGAAGGAGATCAATCCTGGAATTTCTTTGGAAGGAATGTTGCTAAAGCTGAAACTCCAGTATTTTGGCCACCTCATGCGAAGAGTTGACTCATTGGAGAAGACTCTGATGCTGGGAGGGATTGAGGGCAGGAGGAGAAGGGGACGACAGAGGATGAGATGGCTGGATGGCATCACTGACTTGATGGGTGTGAGTCTGAGTGACCTCCGGGAGCTGGTGATGGACAGGGAGGCCTGGCGTGCTGCGGTTCATGGGGTCGCAAAGAATCGGACACAACTGAGCGACTGATCTGATCTGATACTTATATGGAAATATATAATTATATTTTTTATATAATATATACTTTTTCCACTAAGGGGGATTCAACTAGTAACATGTGTGTGCCTATACAAGCAAGGCCTGGGAAAGGAGACTAAAGTCAGAGCATAGTAGGAACAGAGAGTGGACCATCAGAGAACTCTTGCAGCAAGTAATGAGCACAGATCTACCTAAGCAACCAGAATACTATCCAAGCACTAGGGAAGAGTTGAGTGTCTAAATGAAAACTCAGAAAAGAGATTGGAACTGTACATTATCCTTTTTTGGCTCCTTTTTTTCCCACTTATCTTTGTCTTTGTCCTTTGATCTTGCCTCTCTATCAGAAAGCATTGACCAAACTGGATACCTTAATAAGTTCTGAATATGGAAGCTTTATTAAACAATATACAAACTTTATAATTAACAAAAGAAAAACTCAGTGAAATTAATTACATCAAAATTAAAATTTAAGTTTACCAAAAGGCAAAACATATCATGAAGTATTTGTTTGTAAGACTGGAGAAAGAAAAGGAGAAAATTTTTTCACATAGAGATGAAAGAGGATTTGTGTCCAGAATATATAAGAAATCTTTATGACCTATTAGAAAAGTAGAAACATGGCAAAAGTCATGAGTAATATTTCAAGCAAGAGAAAAGATGAATAGCCAATAAAAAATAGCAATGAAAAACTACATCACTTTAGAAAGACCCATCAAACAGCTTTAAGATTTTTCTGCAAACTGTCTCTAAAAGGTCTCTGTCACTAGTACAAAGATACATAGTTTGTAGGAAACCAGAATTTCTCATGGTAAGAGAACAATAAAATTGTCAAATCTTTGAAAACTAGGGGCAAAAAAACGGAAGCTAAAAAAAAAAAAAAAAAAGCTTTTTTTTTCTTTATTTCTTTAAAAGATTGAAATTGCCTACAACATTAATTTTTAAAAATGTAAGCATTAGTTTTTCTCTTTTCATGTTTTGGTAAAGTCTCAGGTAACATTAACTTATTAAAACATTTTCCTTATCCTTTTACATTCTATGAGGATCTTTGCTTCACACTATTGTTCCTTTAATTTTTAATTTAATTTAATTTAATTTAAATTAATCCTTTAATTTTAAGTTTTTCTAATGTGACTAACATGAACTGTAATCCTCTCAGTTAGTTTTCTACTTGCCTGAGGATAAACTCCTAGGTTGGAATCAACTCTTGGAATCTAAATTTCACAACATTCTGGTAAAACTCAAACTATCAAATCTACTTTTCCTTAACAGCCAAAGCTAATTCTCTTGATTCACTCAACTTCTCATCATTCCTGAAGCCTGGCAGACTCTCTGACTTTACTTGGTGCATCTTATTCTTTTATCATCCTAAAGAAGTACACATTTTCCTTTGTCTGACAAGGTCTTAGTTCTTGTACATTTAGATTTATTTGTCACCTTTCCCATTACAAACAGGTGAAATACACACATAGTAAAAATCCATAGCAATACTTACTACCTAATAAACCATTGGTTATAGTTTTCTTCTCTAGTAAGTTGTCCTGCAAGTATTTATTTTATTCATAAGAACATTGACCCTGATAGTTTCTGCTATTTTTTCTAATGCTAACATTGACCAAAATTAAAGAATAACTTGTGCAGGAAAAAAAGTATTTTATATATTTTTGCTAAGAAAATCAATGAACTTAAGAATATTTAAAATAAAATAATGTGACTAAATAAAATAAAATGATGTGACTTTTATAATACTGACCAATATTTAACATAAACAGAGTATTTTAAATTGTCTTCTTTTTAGGGATTTTTATTTCTCTGAAATTGTAGATCAAAAGTTCCTTGATTACCTTTTGATCATCATCTCTAACTTTTGACTTTCAAATTAATAGGCATCTGTGTGCTTGTCTATAAATCTGCTTCCTGATCTTGTAATTAAATAATTAAATTAGCTGAGGAGTTAGATGGGATCTTTGGGAATTTCACAGTGATTTTTATTGTACACCTAAGCTTGTATTATTAATTTCATTTTCAAATTGAGAATATAATTATTTAAGGTTCATAGTTACCAGAGGTTAATTGTAAGATGATTTGGAATGAACATAGTCTTCTGCCCTGGAGGAAAAGCTTATAAAGACAGTGGGGAAAGATTAAAGTATTCCATAATATCTAGTATGAAAATAAATGGAGATCACAGGCATTCATATATAAATAAAAGATGTTGCCATATATTTTCAAAATATAAGCCTGTCTAGCATGAAGAATTCTCACTTTCCACACAACCATAAAAACTTCTTCATAAAGCACATCTTCATATAATGCACATGCTGCTGCTGCTGCTGCTGCTAGGTCGCTTCAGTCATGTCCGACTCTGTGCGACCCCATAGACGGCAGCCCACCAGGCTCCCCCGTCCCTGGGATTCTCCAGGCAAGAACACTGGAATGGGTTGCCATTTCCTTCTTCAATGCATGAAAGTGAAAAGTGAAAGTAAAGTCGTTCAGTCATGTCCAACTCCTAGCAACCCCATGGACTGCAGCCTTCCAGGCTCCTCCATCCATGGAATTTTCCAGACAAGAGTACTGGAGTGGGATGCCATTACCTTCTCCGTATAATGCACATACCAATTTTATATTTTTTTTATTTGTTATTGCATTGTGCTGTCAAACTTACGTAGAACATTCAGATCCTCAACTGGTCATCTAAGAATTCCATAAACTCTGGTATCTTAAAGTTTTATCATTGTCCGTGTGTGTGTGTGTGTGTGTGTGTGTGTATGTGTGTATGTGTGTATGCTCAGTGTGTGTCTGACTCTTTTCAACCCCATGGAAGAGCCTGACAGGCTCTTCTGTCCATGGAATGTTTCAAGCAGAATACTGGAGTGGGTTGCCACTTCCTACTCCAGGCAATTCTCCCCACCCATAGATCTAGATCTAATCCACTTTTCTTGTATCTCCTGAATTGACAGGTGGATTCTTTACCACTGTGCCATCTGGGAAGTCACATCTTGTCTTTAGATAGCTCAGTAGATTCTCTTTCTAGTATAAGTGATTTTTGTAGCTTAAAATTATAAAAAATCCATAGCCTATTTTCCTAATTTGATAATGAAGTGAAGTCACTCAGTCGTGTCCGACTCTATGCGACCCCATGGACTGTAGCCTACCAGGCTCCTCCTTCCATGGGATTCTCCAGGCAAGAGTACTGGAGTGGGTTGCCATTTTCCTTCTCCAGAATTTGATAATAGTTTTTGTTAAAACAATGTAAATTATAAAATTATGTATGTAGTCATATAATATACTTTAAGAAAGTTGTATTAAATCAAGATATAAATCAGAAGTAATAAATACCAACATTTGAAAACCTGTTTATATGGATTGTTACAAACCTCTTCTGTATCTGCTAAGTTGAGATAGAAAATTCTGCTGTTTTCAGTTGGTAACTCTAACTGAAAATCCCTAGTGGAAAAATCACACAGCCCAGCCCCTCATTTATTTATTTATTTTTTTTATTTTAATTGGAGGACAATTACTTTACAATATTGTGATGATTTTTGTCATACATCAATATGAATTTGTTAAAGGTATACATGTGTCCCCTTCATCCGGAACCCCCCACCTTCCTCCCTATCTTATTCCTTTAGTTTGTCACAGAGCACCAGCTCTGTATGCCCTGCTTCATGCATCAAACACACACTGGTTACCTATTTTACACAAGGCAATGTATACGATTCAATGTTATTCTCTCAAACCATCCCACCCTCTTTTTCATCCACTGAATCCAAAAATTTGCTCTTTACCACAAATATCACATCATGATTTAACAGTGATCAGATATCCTGCTATTTTTTCCAGTTAGTTTGTTCCCCATTCTGATAAGCCCCATGTTCTCACTTTGTGCCAAGACCAAGTTCATGGCCTTGCTTCACTGAGAAAATGGGATCAGACAGGAAATCTTTCTTTTCAATGCAGTCACCAACCGACCTCACCCCCAGCCATATTTTTTTCATCTTTTTTTGCAACAGTGACAGCATCTATATCAGTCAAGATGTTATCATAGAAGCAAAAGAACTACAAAGAGATAAAGATATAAGAAACTTACCGAAGAGATTAGGCCTCAAGAAACTAGTAGACCTGGTGGAGAAGACTGTGCAAGGCTATTTTTTGTGGGTCAGATGATCAGACTAAAGTCACTGCAGTTAAGCTAGATGAGTAGTCGAGAAGGAAAGCTTTGTGTGGACAAGAACAAGGACAAGGAGAGTAAACAAGGATGAATGGAACTCATGAAGGCAAATCTTAACTCACAAGTGACTCCCACAGCTCCGATGTCATTGCTATGGGAGACTTTCAGGAGACACTGATGCTGTTTGGGGCTAGACAACCAAAATTCAATGAAGCTGAAGGAGGAAATCTATCCAAAACCGTATCAATAAATGGTACAAACTTCCACCTAATTTCTTAGGAAAAAGAAAAGTTTTTATCCTTGATTCCTGTCTTGTTTCAACAGTATCTAATGGCACATCAAGGCATGTCATCATTATCCTAAAATATATTTTGAATTTGTTTCTCCTTAGCACTGTAGCTAGCACCTGATTCCAAATGATAATTCTATTTCAAATATGGACATGTATTTCTGTCTAAATCCCAACTCAACGATATGGACTCCACACCACAGCCTTGCCACGTGACACTTAAGATCAAATCCGAAGTCTTTCCCTGAGCTCCAAATTGCTGCCTCCAGCCCCTTGATCTAAGAACTTATTGAATACTACTTTCTTCCACATTTTTTTTTACTCTCTTTACTTCACCTCTGCCAAATTGATCATTCTGTTTTTGAAATATTCTATCACATTTCCATAGTTTTACCCTTAGCCAGGATTATTCTTCCTTTAGTTCTTTTATGCATGGCTCATTATCTTTCAAGTTCCATTTCAAATATCTTTGAGAATGAATTTTTAAATTAACACATCTACAGTAAGTACTCCTCACCTTTCAACCCTCTATAAATACACACACACACACACACACACACACACACACACAGTATTACTCTCTAATATATTTTCTTAACTTCTTCTTGGTCCTCATAATGATGGAAAATACATTTACATAAATAAGTCTTAAATCAGAAAAGCAAAATCTAGTGCTTTTTCTTTTCTTCTTTTTCTTTTTTGTTGCTCAATCATGTCCGACTCTTTGCAACCCCATGGACTGTAGCCTGCCAGGCTTCTCTGTCCATGGGATTTTCCAGGCAAGGATACTGGAGTGGGTTGCCATTTCCTTCTCCAAGGAATCTTCCTGGCCTAAGGATTTAACCCAGGTCTCCCGCACTGCAGGCAGACTCTTTTACCGTCTGAGCCATGAGGGAAACTCAAATCTAGTGCATTCAGTTAAAAAATACTTGTAAAAAGAGAAAATTATTATTTTTGTATGTATTTTATTAATTGAAATACTGAAAGTCATTTAAAATAGTCATTTGCAATTGACAAAAGTGTATGTGGACAATTAAATTATATTATTTGTTTATTTCTCTTGCCTTTCATCTTATTCACAGCATCTTATTTATTGGTAAAGGCTAATTACTTACATAGTAATAATATCTAGTTTTCATCTCTCATATGTATAGTATTTTTCACTTGATTTTTTAAAATTTAAGTTTGCTCTAATTATTTTACATTTTCAGTATCTAAGCTAACTTTTAACTTTCCTGACTTAATTATGCCAATGAAATTGCTTTTCACCACAGAGAAAAAAATCAACTAAACACTTTAAATAAAATTATAACAAAAATTGAATAAAATTTTTATCTATAATGCATTCTACACTTTTAAGCTCATTATTGAACCATCTGTGATCTATTTTGTTTAATGTACTATAGGGCATCTTGCATTTATTTATTTATTTATTTATCCATTAATTATATGTATTCTAAGTGATACTGTCAAAAACTTTTGTTTTGCTGATCTTCAGTGAAGATGTTAGGATTTTAATAAATATATCTTCAATATAATTCTCACATAGTGCATTTCTTTTTTAAGACTTTCAGATTAGTGTCATATATGTTCTGCCAGATGAAATTAAAATAATTTGAAATTACTTTATAAATGTATAATCACACCTATAAGTGTTAGTGAATGAAAATACATGATTTTACCTTATGTTTGTTTTTGCTACAAATTTGAGGAAAACATGTATTTTGTTAGCTTCTGAAGCATGTGAGTTTTATTATCACCCATCAGAAACTGTGTAAATAACTCTAAATTTTCCTTTGAATGACAATATGGGAAAGGTTTGTGAACAAAACTTTTTTTTTAGATCAGATCAGATCAGTCACTCAGTCATGTCTGACTCTTTGCAACCCCATGAATCGCAGCACGCCAGGCCTCCCTGTCCATCACCAACTCCCGGAGGTCACTGAGACTCACATCCATCGAGTCAGTGATGCCATCCAGTCATCTCATCCTCTGTCGTCCCCTTCTCCTCTTGCCCCCAATCCCTCCAGCATCAGAGTCTTCTCCAATGAGTCAACTCTTCGCATGAGGTGGCCAAAGTACTGGAGTTTCAGCTTTAGCATCGTTCCTTCCAAAGAAATCCCAGGGCTGATCTCCTTCAGAATGGATTGGTTGGATCTCCTTGCAGTCCAAGGGACTCTCAAGAGTCTTCTCCAACACCACAGTTCAAAAGCATCAATTCTTCGGCGCTCAGCCTTCTTCACAGTACAACTCTCATATCTACACATGACCACAGGAAAAACCATAGCCTTGACTAGACGGACCTTTGTTGGCAAAGTAATGTCTCTGCTTTTGAATATGCTCTCTAGGTTGGTCATAACTTTCCTTCCAAGGAGTAAGCATCTTTTAATATCATGGCTGCAGTCACCATCTCTAGTGATCTTGGAGCCCAGAAAAATAAAGTCTGACACTGTTTCCACTGTTTCTCCATCTATTTCCCATGAAGTGATGAGACCAGATGCCATGATCTTCATTTTCTGAATGTTGAGCTTTAAGCCAACTTTTTTGCTCTCCACTTTCACTTTCATCAAGAGGCTTTTTAGTTCCTCTTCACTTTCTGCCATAAGGGTGGTGTCATCTGCATATCTGAGGTTATTGATATTTCTCCTGGCAATTTTGATGCCACTTGTGTTTCTTCCAGTCCAGCGTTTCTCATGATGTACTCTGCATATAAGTTAAGTAAACAGGGTGACAATATGCAGCCTTGACGTACTCCTTTTACTATTTGGTACCAGTCTGTTGTTCCACGCCCAGTTTTAACTGTTGCTTCCTGACCTGCATATAGGTTTCTCAAGAGGCAGGTCAGGTGGTCTGGTATTCCCATCACTTTCAGAATTTTCCACAGTTTATTGTGATCCACACAGTCAAAGGCTTTGGCATAGTCAATAAAGCAGAAAGAGATGCTTTTCTGGAACTTTCTTCCTTTGTCCATGATCCAGCGGATGTCAGCAATTTGATGTCTGGTTACTCTGCCTTTTCTAAAACCAACTTGAACATCAGGAAGTTCACAGTTCACATATTGCTGAAGCCTGGCTTGGAGAATTTTGAGCATTACTTGACTAGCGTGCGAGATGAGTGCAATTGTGCTGTAGTTTGAGCATTCTTTGGCATTGCCTTTCTTTGGGATTGTAATAAAAACTGACATTTTCCAATCTTGTGGCCGCTGCTGAGTTTTCCAAATTTGCTGGCATATTGAGTGCAGCACTTTCACAGCATCATCTTTCAGGATTTGGAATAGTTCAACTGGAATTCCATCACCTCCACTAGCTTCGTTTGTAGTGATGCTTTCTAATGCCCACTTGACTTCACATTCCAGGAAGTCTGGCTCTAGGTCAGTGATCACACCATCATGATTATCTGGGTCGTGAAGATCTTTTTTGTACAGTTCAAATCACATTCATATTTGTATTTCCTAGATAAGATTCTCATCATAAACTCAGACCAAAATTCAAACAAATTTAAAATAAAAACCAAGATATAGGTTAGCATTAATATCTTTAAATGATTTTAAAATAAATAAAGTGTATATACAATCCCATGTGGGGCCACCCAAGATGGAAGGTCATGGTAGAGAGATCTGACAGAATGTGGTCCACTGTAGAAGGGAATGGCAAACCACTTCAGTATTCTTGCCTTGAGAACCCCATGAACAGTATGAAAAGGCAGAAAGGTATGACACTGAAAGACGAAATCCACAGGTCGGTAGGTGCCCAGTATGCTACTGGAGATCAGTGGAGAAATAACTCCAGAAAGAATGAAGGGATGGAGCCAAAGCAAAAACAACACTCAGTGGTAGATGGTACTGGTGATAGGAGCAAGGTCAATGCTGTAAAGAGCAATATTGCATAAGAACCTAAAATGTTAGGTCCATGAATCAAGGCATATTGGAAGTGGTCAAACAGGACATGAAAAAAGTGAGCAACGACATTCTAGGAACCAGCGAAATATAAGATGGACTTGAATGGATGAATTTAACTCAGATGACGATTATAACTACTGTTGTGGGCAGGAATCCCTTAGAAGAAAAGCAGGAACCATCATAGCCAACAAAAGAGTCTAAAATGCAGTACTTGGATGCAATCTCAAAACCTACAGAATAATTTCTGTTCGTTTCCAAGACAAACCACTCAGTATCACAGTAATCCAAGTCTATGCCCCAATCAGTAACACTGAAGAAGCTGAGGTTGAACGGTTCTGTGAAGACTTTTAAGACTTTTGGGTGTTATTCTAGAAATAATACCCATAAAAAGATGTATTTTCATTATAGGGGACTGGAATGCAAAAGTAGGAAGTCAAGAAACACCTGGAGTAACAGGCAAATTTGGCCTTGGAGTACAGAATGAAGCAGGGCAAAGGCTAATAGTTCTGCCAAGAGAATGCACTAGTCATAGCAAACACTCTCTTCCAACAATACAAAAGAAGACTCTACACATGGACATCACCAGATGGTTGACTACAAAATCAGATTGATTACATTCTTTTCAGCCAAAGATGAGAAGCTCTATACAATCAGCAAAAACAAGACCAGGAGCTGACTGTGGCTCAGATCATGAATTCCTTAATGCCAAATTCAGACTTAAATTGAAGAAAGTAGGGAAAACCACTAGACCATTCAGGTATGACCTAAATCAAATCCCTTATGACTATACAGTGGAAGTGAGAAATAGATTTCAGGGACTAGATCTGATAGACAGAGTGCCTGATGAACTATGGACAGAGGTTCAAGAATTTGTACAGGAGACAGGAATCAAGACCATTCCCAAGAAAAGAAATGCAAGAAAGCAAAATGGCTGTCTGAGGAGGCCTTACAAGTAGCTGTGAAAAGAAGAGAAGTGAAAAACAAAGGAGAAAAGGAAAGATATACCATTTGAATGCAGAGTTCCAAAGAATATAAAGGAGACATAAGAAAGTCTTCCTCAGTGATCAATGCAAAGAAATAGAGGAAAACAATAGAATGGGAAAGACTAGAGATATCTTCAAGAAAATTAGAGATACCAAGGGAACATTTTATGCAAAGGTGGGCTCAATAAAGGACAGGAATGGTAGGGAAATAACAGAAGCAGAAGATATTAAGAAGATGTGGCAAGAATATACAGAAGAACTGTACAAAAGTTCTTCATGACCCAGATAATCATGATGTTGTGATCACTCACACTCACCTTGAGCCAGACATCCTGGGATGTGAAGTCAACTGGGCCTTAGGAAGTTCCATACAAACAAAGCTAGCAAAAGTGATGGAATTCCAGTTGAGCTATTTCAAATCTTCAAAGATGATGCTGTGAAAGTGCTGCACTCAGTATGCCAGTAAATTTGGAAAACTCAGCAGTAGCCACAGGACTACAAAAGGTCAGTTTTCACTCCAATCCAAAAGAAAAGCAATGCCAAAGAATGCTCAAACTACCACACAATTGCACTCATCTCACACGCTAGTAAAGAAATGCTCAAAATTCTCAAAGCCAGGCTTTAGCAATACGTGAATCATGAACTTCCAGATGTTCAAGCTGGATTTAGAAAAGGCAGAGGAACCAGAAAAAAATTGCCAACATCTGCTGGATCATTGAAAAAGCAAGAGATTTCCAGAAAAATATCTATTTCTGCTATATTGACTATGCCAAAGCCTTTGACCGTGTGGATCACAATAAACTGTGGAAAATTCTGAAAGAGATGGTAATACCAGACCTGACCTGCCTCTTGAGAAACCTATATGCAGGTCATGAAGCAACAGTTAGAATTGGACATGGAACAACAGACTTGTTCCAAATAGGAAAAGGAGTACATCAAGGTTGTATACTGTTACCCTGCTTATTTAACTTCTATGCAGAGTACATCGTGAGAAATGCTGGGCTTCAAGAAGCACAAGCTGGAATCAAGATTGCTCGGAGAAATATCAATAACCTCAGATATACAGATAACACCACCCTTATGGCAGAAAGTGACAAATATCTAAAGAGCCTCTTGATAAAAGTGAAAGAAGAGAGTGAAAAAGATGGCTTAAAGCTCAACATTCAGAAATCTTAGATCATGGAATCCAGTCCCATCACTTCATGGCAGATAGGTGGGAAACATTGGATACAGTGGCTGACTTTATTTTGGGGGGCTCCAAAATCACTGCAGATGGTGATTGCACCCATGAAATTAAAGGACTCTTACTCCTTGGAAGGAAAGTTATGGCCAACCTAGACAGCATATTAAAAAGCAGAAACATCACTTTGTTAACAAAGATCCATCTAGCCAAGTCTATGGTTTTTCCAGTGGTCATGTATGAATGTGAAAGCTGGACTATAGAGAAAGCTGAGCACTGAAGAATTGATGCTTTTGAACTGTGATGTTGAAGAAGACTCTTGAGAGTCCCTTGAACTGCAAGGAGATCCAACCAGTCCATCCTAAAGTACATCAGTTCTAAGTGTTTATTTGTAGGACTGATGTTAAAGCTGAAACTCCAGGACTTGGGCCACCTCATGAGCAGAGCTGACCCATTTGAAAAGACCCTGATGATGGGAAAGATTGAAGGCAGGAGGAGAAGGGTATGACAGAGGTTGAGATGTTTGGATGGCATCCCTGACTCAATGCACATGGGTTTGGGTGATAGGTCCAGGAGTTGGTGATGGACAGGGAGGCCTGGCGTGCTGCACTTCATGGGGTTGCAAAGAGTCGGATATGACTAACAACTGAACTCTGAGCTGCTACTTTCTCTTCATAAATACCACTAAAGCCACCTTTTTTATTTTCATTATACCTGTTTCCTCAATTTTTATAACAGTATCAGCATAGTCAAATAACTTATTCTATATTTAATGTCTGGATCTTCTACTATCCTAGTCATTATCAGAGAGTAGAAACCTAGCAGGTCTCTGTATTATTGAACTCTGCATCCAAAGCACTGCTCCTGACACATAGTAACTCCTCTGTAAGTATCTGTTGAACATGTGAATTCATGCTTGAGTTAAATTTTTCTGAATGAAAATTAGAAAATCTATAGGGAGCTTCCTTAAAAACTGAAAAATAGATTTATCATGTTACCCAGCAATCCCATTCATAGGCATCAGTTCAGTTCAGATTGGTCACTCAGTCGTGTTCTTCTCTTTGCAACCCCATGGATTGCAGCATGCCAGGACTCCCTGTCCATCACCAACTCCTGGTATTTACTCAAACTTATGACCACTGAGTCAGTGATGCCACCCAATCATCTTATCCTCTGTCGTCCCCTTCTTCTCCTGCCCCAATCTTTCCCAACATCAGGGTATTTTCAAATGTTTCAGTTATTTGCATCAGGTGGCCAAATATTGAAGTTTCAGCATCAGTCCTTCCAATGAATATTCGGGACTGATATCCTTTAGGATGGGCTGATTGGATCTCCTTGTTTTCCAAGGGACTCTCAAGAGTCTTCTCCAACACCACATTAAATGCATCAATTCTTTGATGCTCAGCTTTCTTCACAGTCCAACTCTCACATCCATACATGATTACTGGAAAAACCATAGCTTTGACTAGATGGACATTTGTTGGCAAAGTTATGTCTCTGCTTTTTAATATGCTATCTAGTTTTGTCATACCTTTTCTTCCAAGGAGTAAGTGTCCTTTAATTTCATGGCTGCAGTCACCATCTGCAGTGACTTTGAAGCCCAGAAGAATAAAGTCAGTCTCTGTTTTCATTGTTTCCCCATCTGTTTGTCATGAAGTGATGGCACCAGATGCCATGATCTTAGTTTTCTGAATGTTGAGCTTTAAGCCAACCTTTTCACTCTCCTCTTTCACTTTCAATAATATGCTCTTTAGTTCTTCTCACTTTCTGCCATAAGGGTGGGTGTCATCTGCATATCTGAGGCTATTGATATTTCTCCTTGCAATCTTGATTCCAGGTTGTGCTTCATCCAGTCCAGCATTTCTCATGATGTACTCTGTATATATGTTAAATAAGGAGGGTAAAAATATACAGCCTTTATATACTCCTTTCCTGATTTGAAACCAAATGAGTCTGGACAGTTGTTCCATGTCCATTTCTAGCGTTCTTCCTTGACCTGCATACAGATTTCTCAGGAGGCAGGTCAGGTGATCTGGGATCCCATCTCCTTAAGAATTTTCCACAGTTTGTTGTGAGCCACACAGTCAAAGGCTTTGACATAGTCAATAAAGCAGAAGTAGGTGTTTTTCTGGAACTCTCTTGCTTTCTCGATGATCCAACGGATGTTGGCATTTGATCATTGGTTCCTCTGCCTTTTCTAAATCCAGCTTGAACATCTGAACTCATAGGCATAAAGACAGAGAAAACCATTATTCCAAAAGATACATCACCCTATGTTCATTGCAGCACTATTTATAGTAGCCAGGAAATGGAAGCAACCTAAATGTCCAACAAAGAAATGGATAATAAAGATGTGGCTAATATATATAATGGAATGTTCCTCAGCCATAAAAAGAGTGAAATTGTGTCTTTTGTAGGGATGTGGATGGACCTAGAGACTGTCATACAGACTAAAATAAGTCAGGAAGAAAAACAAAACAAAACAAAACAAATATCATATATCAATATATATGTGTGGAATCTAGTAAAATGGTACAGATGAATCTATTTACAACGCATAAATGGAGACATAGACATAGAGAATAAATGTATGTCCACCAAGTGACATGAGGTGATATAAACTTGGAGATTGGGATTGACATATATACACTTATATTTGTAAGATAAATAACTAATAAGAACCTATTGTATAGCACAGGGGGGAAAAAAGGAAGGTACAATCTGTAGGTCATGTATTAAGTTAACCTTAAAAACACATTCCAATATACAATAGGTGCAGGCAATAAAAATAAATAAAATGTAAATAAGTTGTTCTATATTTAATATTTGGATCTTCTACTATACTAATCATTATCAGAGAGTAGGAACCTAGTAGGCCTCTCTGTATTGTAGTGCTGCATCCAAATACTAATCCTGAAACATAGTAAGTCTTCAATAAATATCTGCTGGATGTGCTTGGATCAAGCTTTTCTGAATGAAAACTAAAAATTTTTTTTCATGTGAATGAAAAATACACAGGCATCTGAAATTATCTCTGAAATACAGTCTCAAGTATGAGTTGGTGGGAAAAGAGAAAAAATAAAAAATCAGTTATTATATCTTTTTAATGTATTTCCTCAGTCACTGAAATTTTGGATTTTGAAAGAGACTGCATACAAACCAATTCATGAATATTCAAAATACTTTGACTTTTATTAAAGTTGACCTTACAGTATCTGTACTTTATAAAACGCTGTGAACATGGGTATTATTGAAATGCCCTAGGAGGGGAATGTATGAAAGCATCAAAGCAATGTGCTAATTTGATAATTATCCTGGAGACAGTTCAGGTATATGATGGGAGAGCCATTATCCAAAATAACTTAATATGTTTCTAAGTTCCTCTTCCTCCTACAAAGACACACTTAATTATTTCAATATTCAATGATCAAATATTTTTTCCCAACCACTTATCAAACATTTATCTAGAATATTTTATAAATTTGACCATTATGAGACTGGCACTAACAGGATGAAATAATAGCCTGTGTCACATGAGCTCCTGAAATGATCAAATGAAACAAAATCAATAAATAAAGATTTTTAAGAGCCACTTTGTCTAGTCTTTTCTCTTCAACAACAGCATAGACCATTATAATTCAATTTACCTTAATTATCCTTGACCTTGATTTTCTTTTCTATTTAATAAATATTCAGCTGAATCATCACTGTGGCCACAAATTTAACTTTTGGATCAGTTTATCAATACAAAGTTTAATGAAGGTTAAAATGTAGGGATGCCTTATTTTTTAGAGATTTTGTTTTATTCAGAGTTATTACTGTATTTCAATAGCAAATTATTTTAAACAGTAGACTTTTATAAGTTCACTGGTAGTTAGTCAAGTGGAATTTTTTTCTTAACCTATCCAGCAGAAAATAGTATTATGAGGTTTAAAAAAAATAATCTCTGTCCCAAAGTGAATTTAGACTTCCCATTCCTATTAATTTCTTTTTTTAAAAATTTTAGTTTACAATACTGTATTGGTTTTGCTATACATTGTCTTGAATCTGCAATGGGTGTACATATGTTCCCCATCCTGAATTCCCTGTCCCACCTGCCTCCCCATCCAATCCCTCTAGGTCATCCCAGTGCACCAGCCCCAAGCACCCTGTATTATGCATAGAACCTGGACTGGCCATTCGTTGCACATATGATAGTTTACATGTTTCAATGCCATTCTCCCATATTAATTTTTTTTTTTTTGATCTGTGGTGTTGGACAAGATTCTTGAGACTCCCTTGGATTGCAAGGAGATCCAACCAGTCCATCCTAAAGGAGATCAGTCCCTGGTGTTCATTGGAAGGACTGATGTTGAAGCTGAAACTCCAATATTTTGGCCACCTGATGCGAAGAGCTGACTCATTTGAAAAGACCCTGATGCTGGGAAAGATTGAGGGCAGGAGGAGAAGGGGATGACAGAGGATAAGATGGTTGGATGGCATCACTGACTTAATGGGCATGGGTTTGGGTGGACTCCGGGATTTGGTGATGGACAGGGAGTCCTGACATGCTGCAGTTCATGGGGTTGCAGAGTCAGACACGACTGAGAGACTGAAATGAACTGAACTAAATTGAGCTAGCTAATAAAATACTTTTTCCCTGGCCCCTCATATCCTCTGGCTGGTGTTCATCATCCTCCGTTCTCTCCTACTGCTTTGTCTCTTGGAAAGTTTTCTTTCTGCTTCTTCCTTTGAAGGACCACTTCAAAGTTTTCATCATATCTCTTTCTACAGGAAAACATCATCCTGGTACAATTATTTGGTAAACAAACAAACAAACAAAACAGATGTTATAACAGACAAGTCCTACCACTAGAGATCTACAGGTGAATATACCATTTAAACAACCATGTTGCTTCTGTCAAGGAAATATTCTCAGATTTGTTTTGCTTGTATCCAATGAGAACACATGTTATTGTTCTGCCACCTGCTCATGATCCTTAGGGATAAGGGTACCCCCCAAATGGAATTTTAAATCAGAAAATCCAAGTTTCAAATCCTTGTATTACAATATAAAACTCAAGTCTGTTTTAAAAAAGATTATTTTCTGAAAAGCTAAAATTGTAACTGCCATGCAGATATAAAAATAAGCACATTGTAAAGATTTTATTCTTCTCATTAATGAGGAAACTAGGTTGGTGCTATATACATTCTGGTGTGTTATACTGAAATGATTATGTAATTTTAGAAGCAAAATTGGTTTCTCCACATGGAAGAAAGTAAGAAAAATGCTTTTCTATAGGATCAGAAGGTTTTGCACATCTACCAGGTAACTACAGCTTACAAAATATTGTACATTATCTTAAAGATAATGAAAGTTTAACATCAGATAACCTGTAAGGATGTCCTCTAGACAATGCATACCTTTCCACTCAAGTTCAATTTCTTCTAGAGGTGGCTGAAAATGAATTACTTTACCTATTTTTACCTCAACTTCCTCATCTGCAAATTGTGAATTTCTTCTGAGAACTACTTATGAGGTCATGGTCATTGAGTGCCCACTACATATTAAAAGCTCACTAAACAGCAATTTCCTCTTTCCTAATATGTGTATTATATACCTTAAATTGCATGTTATTAGTCCAATCAAAAATTTTAAATCAATTAACAGCATACTAAAAAGTAAAAACATTACTTTGACAACAGAGGTCTGTCTAGTCAAAGATATGTTTTTTCTAGTAATCACATATGGATGTGAGAGTTGGACTATAAAGAAAGCTGAGCACCAAAGAACTGAAGCTTTTGAACTGTGCTATTGGAGAAGACTCTTGAGAGTCCCTTGGACTACAAAGAGATCCAACCAGTCTATCCTAAAGGAAATTGGTCCTGAAAATTCATTGGAAGGACTGATGCTGAAGTTGAAACTCTAATATTTTGGCCACCTGATGCAAAGAACTGACCCATTGGAAAAGACCCTGATGCTGGGAAAGGTTGAAGGCAGGAGGAGAAGGGGATGACAGATGATGAGATGGTTGGATGGCATCACCAAAATGATGGACATGAGTTTGAACAAACTTTGGGAGTTGGTGATGGACAGGGAGGCCTGGCTTGCTGCGGTCCATGGAGTTGCCAAGAGTTGGACACGACTGAATGACTGAACTCAATTAACCTGAAGCTATTCCCAGGAAAAAATACTGCACAATTATTGTGTGGAGTCTAAAGTTAAACTTTTCCCTCTCACTTTTAGAAGACAATTTGAGACTGGTGAGATGTGATATGACAAATTTTTTGTCTATCTTATAGTTAAACTACATGTTGTGGCCCATGTAGCTGATATGCATTGTATTTAGCATGGTAAAGCCCTAGCCATTATTTATATCCAGGGACAATTTGTATTGCTGATTACTTTTTATGATTTATTTTGTACTTTCAATTTTTCACAATTATTAAAAGATTAATTTTCTTAATGACATAGGTGATGCTAGTAGGTGTTTCTGCAAGACCAATTGTGATCTGCTGTTGCTGAAATTAATTTTGTTATTTTTGAGAATATATTTGGACACATGTAAATGAATTTCATTCTTAATAACTGAATTTGAATTTGGGAAGTAAACTTTGAACTAAAATCTTACAATATCTATTTTCACTTGTCCTATAAGGGTTTCATCAATTTGTAATATTGCTTTTGCTGCTCTTACATCAATTTATCATTTTCTTTGGATTATTTTCTCAGAAGATGCTTTGAAAATTCCCAATACCATCTACCTACATCTGTCCTTGGAAATGTGCCTAGTTTCATATTTTAGCATATACTTTAGAATCTACTATATCACCAAGATGATATTTAGTAGGAAAATTCTTGCACAAATTTAGACAGTAGATATTGGCTTTATTATACCAAGTTGACACTATTCTCCTGAAGGCTACCTTTACTTGTTTCAAAAATAAAATTATCTGATATGTAGATGAAAAAATGGATGAATAGAATATAAAAAATGCATCAAACTAGTAAAGTTAACAAAAAAAGCAAGCTCACAGATATAGGGAACAAACTAGTGTTTACCATTGGGGAGAGGAAAGTAAGGAGTGGTAATATAGAGATGGGAGATTAAGAGGTACTAACTTTTATAAAATAAGCTATAAGAATATATTGTACAAAAGAGAGAATATAGATAATATTTTATAATAACATTAAATGGACTACAACCATTAAAATTATGAATCTATATTGTATACACATAACATATAATATTATATATGAACTACACTATATACACATAACATATAATAAAGGACAGAGATGGTGTGGACCTAACAGAAGCAGAAGATATTAAGAAGAAGTGGCAGGAATACACAGAAGAACTATACAAAAAAGAGCTTCAAGACCCAGATAATCATGATGATGTGATCACTGACCTAGAGCCAGACATCTTGGAATGTGAAGTCAAATGGGCCTTAGAAAGCATCACTACGAACAAAGCTAGTGGAGGTGATGGAATTCCAGTGGAGCTATTTCAAGTCCTGAATGATGATGCTGTGAAAGTGCTACACTCAATATGCCAGCAAATTTGGAAAACTCAGCAGTGGCCACAAGATTGGAAAAGGTCAGTTTTCATCCCAATCCCAAAGAAAGGCAATGCCAAGGAGTGCTCAAACTACCGAACAATTGCACTCATCTCACACGCTAGTAAAGTAATGCTCAAAATTCTCCAAGCCAGGCTTCAGCAATATGTGAACCGTGAACTTCCTGATGTTCAAGCTGGTTTTAGAAAAGGCAGAGGAACCAGATATCAAATTGCCAACATCCGCTGGATCATGGAAAAAGCAAGAGAGTTCCAGAAAAACATCTATTTCTGATTTATTGACTATGCCAAAGCCTTTGACTGTGTGGATCACAATAAACTATGGAAAATTCTGAATGAGATGGGAATACCAGACCACCTGATCTGCCTCTTAAGAAATCTGTATGCAGGTCAGGAAGCAACAGTTAGAACTGGTCATGGAACAACAGACTGGTTCCAAATAGAAAAAGGAGTACATCAAGGCTGCATATTGTCACCATGTTTATTTAACTTATATGCAGAGTACATCATGAGAAATGCTGGACTGGAAGAAACACAAGTTGGAATCAAGATTTCCGGGAGAAATATCAATAACCTCAGATATGCAGATGACACCACTCTTATGGCAGAAAGTGAAGAGGGGCTAAAAAGCCTCTTGATGAAAGTGAAAGTGGAGAGTGAAAAGGTTGGCTTAAAGCTCAACATTCAGAAAACGAAGATCATGGCATCTGGTCCCATCACTGCATGGGAAATAGATGGGGAAACAGTGGAAACAGTGTCAGACTTTGTTTTTCTGGGCTCCAAAATCACTGCAGATGGTGACTGCAGCCATGAAATTAAAAGACGCTTGCTCCTTGGAGGAAAGTTATGACCAACCTAGATAGCATATTCAAAAGCAGAGACATTACTTTACCAACAAAGGTTCACCTAGTCAAGGCTATGGTCTTTCCTGTGGTCATGTATGGATGTGAGAGCTGGACTGTGAAGAAGGCTGAGCTCCGAAGAATTGATGCTTTTGAACTGTGGTGTTGGAGAAGACTCTTGAGAGTCCCTTGGACTGCAAGAAGATCCAACCAGTCCATTCTGAAGGAGATCAATCCTGGAATTTCTTTGGAAGGAATGATGCTAAAGCTGAAACTCCAGTATTTTGGCCACCTCATGCGAAGAGTTGACTCATTGGAGAAGACTCTGATGCTGGGAGGGATTGAGGGCAGGAGGAGAAGGGGACGACAGAGGATGAGATGGCTGGATGGCATCACTGACTCGATGGATGTGATTCTGAGTGACCTCCGGGAGCTGGTGATGGACAGGGAGGCCTGGCGTGCTGCGGTTCATGGGGTCGCAAAGAGTCGGACACGACTGAGCGACTCATCTGATCTCATGTGATACTGTATACATGTAACATAATATTATATATGAACTATATTGTATACATATTGTATACATGTAACATATAATATTGTATACATGTAATATATTATATATGAACTGTATTGCAATTGAAATTTTTAAATAAAATAAAATGCAAGGTTAACATCAAAAAAATATGCATCTGACAATGTTAAACTTTGCCAGAGCCATAGAATCATAGAAAAGAGTAAAAATTAAGAAATTTACTCTCCACCATTCTCTTTTTTCAAAAAATGGCTTACTTCTAAGAAACATTTTTCTTAGAAGTGAAAATTCCTTTCTATCTAGTACTTGAGATGCTTGCAGATTATTTTTCTTTTTGCTCCTCTTACTTTTCTTATAATAATGCTTTTTTAAAATATACATTTATTTATTTTAATGGAGGTTAATTACAATATCGTATTGGTTTTGCCATACATCAACATGAACCCTATATCAGATCAGATCAGTCACTCACTCGCGTCCGACTCTTTGCGACCCCATGAACCGCAGCACGCCAGGCCTCCCTGTCCATCACCAGCTCCCGGAGGTGACTCAGACTCACATCCATCAAGTCAGTGATGCCATCCAGCCATCTCATCCTCTGTCGTCCCCTTCTCCTCCTGCCCTCAATCCCTCCCAGCATCAGAGTCTTCTCCAATGAGTCAACTCTTCGCATGAGGTGGCCAAAATACTAGAGTTTCAGCTTTAGCATCATTCCTTCTAAAGAAATTCCAGGATTGATCTCCTTCAGAATGGACTGGTTGGATCTTCTTGCAGTCCAAGGGACTCTCAAGAGTCTTCTCCAACACCACAGTTCAAAAACATCAATTCTTCAGCACTCAGCCTTCTTCACAGTCCAGCTCTCACATCCATACATGACCACAGGAAAGACCATAGCCTTGACTAGGCGAACCTTTGTTGGTAAAGTAATGTCTCTGCTTTTGAATATGCTATCTAGGTTGGTCATAACTTTCCTTCCAAGGAGCAAGCGTCTTTTAATTTCATGGCTGCAGTCACCATCTGCAGTGATTTTGGAGCCCAGAAAAATAAAGTCTTACACTGTTTCCAATGACACCACTCTTATGGCAGAAAGTGAAGAGGGGCTAAAAAGCCTCTTGATGAAAGTGAAAGTGGAGAGTGAAAAGGTTGGCTTAAAGCTCAACATTCAGAAAACGAAGATCATGGCATCTGGGCCCATCACTGCATGGGAACCCTATATGCGACACAGCAAAAGAGACATCAGATCAGATCAGATCAGTCGCTCAGTCGTGTCCGACTCTTTGCGACCCCATGAACCGCAGCAAGCCAGGCCTCCCTGTCCATCACCAGCTCCCGGAAGTCACCCAGACTCATACCCATCGAGTCAGTGATGCCATCCAGCCATCTCATCCTCTGTCGTCCCCTTCTCCTCCTGCCCTCAATCCCTCCCTCCAGTCACCATCTGCAATGATTTTGGAGCCCAGAAAAACAAAGTCTGACACTGTTTCCACTGTTTCCCCATCTATTTCCCATGTAGTTATGGGACCAGATGCCATGATCTTCATTTTCTGAATGTTGAGCTTTAAGCCAACCTTTTCACTCTCCACTTTCACTTTCATCAAGAGGCTTTTTAGCCCCTCTTCACTTTCTGCCATAAGACTCGTGTCATCTGCATATCTGAGGTTACTGATATTTCTCCCAGCAATCTTGATTCCAACTTGTGTTTCTTCCAGTCCAGCATTTCTCATGATGTACTCTGCATATAAGTTAAATACACAGGGTGACAATATGCAGCCTTGATGTACTCCTTTTTCTATTTGGAACCAGTCTGTTGTTCCATGACCAGTTCTAACTGTTGCTTCCTGACCTGCATACAGATTTCTCAAGAGGCAGATCAGGTGGTCTGGTATTCCCATCTCTTTCAGAATTCTCCATAGTTTATTGTGATCCACACAGTCAAATGCTTTGGCATAGTCAATAAAGCAGAAATAGATGTTTTTCTGGAACTCTCTTGCTTTTTCCATGATCCAGCGGATGTTGGCAATTTGATTTCTGGTTCCTCTGCCTTTTCTAAAACCAGCTTGAACATCAGGAAGTTCACGGTTCACATATTGCTGAAGCCTGGCTTGGAGAATTTTGAGCATTACTTTACTAGCGTGTGAGATGAGTGCAATTGTTCGGTAGTTTGAGCATTCTTTGGCATTGCCTTTCTTTGGGATTGGGATGAAAACTGACCTTTTCCAATCTTGTGGCCACTGCTGAGTTTTCCAAATTTCCTGGCATATTGAGTGCAGCACTTTCACAACATCATCTTTCAGGACTTGAAATAGCTCCACTGGAATTCCATCACCTCCACTAGCTTTGTTCGTAGTGATGCTTTCTAAGGCCCATTTGACTTCGCATTCCAAGATGTCTGGCTCTAGGTCAGTGATCACATCATCATGATTATCTGGGTCTTGAATCTCTTTTTTGTACAGTTCTTCTGTGTATTCCTGCCACTTCTTCTTAATATCTTCTGCTTCTGTTAGGTCCACACCATCTCTGTCCTTTATCATGCCCATCTTTGCATGAAATGTTCCTTTGGTATCTCTGATTTTCTTGAATAGATCCGTAGTCTTTCCCATTCTGTTGTTTTCCTCTATTTCTTTGCATTGATCACTGAAGAAGGCTTTCTTATCTCTTCTTGCTATTCTTTGGAACTCTGCATTTAGATGTTTATATCTTTCCTTTTCTCCTTTGTTTTTCGCTTCTCTTCTGTTCACAGCTATTTGTAAGGCCTCCCCAGACAGCCATTTTGCTTTTTTGCATTTCTTTTCCATGGGGATGGTCTTGATCCCTGTCTCCTGTACAATGTCACGAACCTCATTCCATAGTTCATCAGGCACTCTATCTATCAGATCTAGGCCCTTAAATCTATTTCTCACTTCCACTGTATAATCATAAGGATTTGATTTAGGTCATACCTGAATGGTCTAGTAGTTTTCCCTACTTTCTTCAATTTCACTCTGAATTTGGCAACAAGGAGTTCATGGTCCGAGCCACAGTCAGCTCCTGGTCTTGTTTTTGCTGATTGTATAGAGCTTCTCCATCTTTGGCTGCAAAGAATATAATCGATCTGCTTTCGGTGTTGACCATCTGGTGATGTCCATGTATAGAGTCTTCTCTTGTGTTGTTGGAAGAAGGTATTTGCTATGGCCAGTGCATTTTCTTGGCAAAACTCTGTTAGTCTTTGCCCTGCTTCATTCCGTGTTCCAAGGCCAAATTTGCCTGTTACTCCAGGTGATGTATACTAATGCTTTTTAACTAGAATCTCCTTAGTAAGTCCTGATTTGTTTTTGTTTGATATATCACAGACTATTAACATAGCTGGGAAATAAATCTGGGTTGGTTTCCCATCTCATCAGTAACCCAGGTGTTCTCCTTACTCCCAGAACATCTGGACACCCATCTCAGGTAATATGGTTTCTGAATATTTGTTAGAAATATCTCAGTTCCTGATATCTGGGCTCAATTCTTTGTCCAATAGGTTATTTTTTAGCTTCCGACTACAGCTAAGAACCAAAGAATATCAATTTTAAAAGCTTTATCTGTTTAGTTATTAATATGCTTAATCTAAATTGATAAGTCCATTTTATATGAAATTCAAGCAGTCCAGGAACGTGATCCATATTAAAAACTTTCCCCTGCTGCCTAACTTAGTATTTGAAGTAAAATGAGCTTGAGTGTCTTACAATCTGAGTTTCAAACCTCTTACTTTAATTTGTGTCACCTTGGGGTATGTATGTTAGTTTTTTGATCCTTAATCATCTGTACATGATGATGGGCTTCCCAGGTGGTTCAGTTGTAAACAACCTGCCTGCCAATGCAGAAGACACAAGAGAAGTGGATTAGATATCTGGGTCGGGAAGATCTCCTGGAGTAGGAAATGGCAACCCACTCCAGTGTTCTTGCCCAGATAATCCCATAGACAGAGGAGCCTGGTGAGCTACCCTCCATAGATTCACAGAGTCGGACACGACTAAAGCAATTTAGCATACACAAACTGTTAAAAGAATGATGCTGGGAAAGACAGAGGACAAGAGAAGTGGGCGACAGAGTATTAGATGGATAAATGGCATCACCAACTCAATGGATATGAACTTGAGCAAACACTGGGAGATAGTGAAAGACAGGGAATGCTATAGTCCATGGGGTCACAAAGAGTCAGATATGACTTAGCGACCAAACAACTACTCGTTTAAATACTCCTCCTCAATAATTTCATAACTGAAATGATTTCATTTAAGAAGTGTTTAAAATGTTAAAAAATTCTCAGTATTACATATCTTTTTCTAGAAAGTTGAAGTGCAGTGAACACTTCTCAGTTAATTTAATGAGTGTGCATGCATAAACATCTACATGAAAATGTTAATACTTACTCTGTGTTCCTTAGATGATCTGATAAGTATTTAACACGGTGGTATATACAAATGTTCTATAATTTATAAATCACTATAGTGATGAAATGAGTTATTAATTACTTTACTCCCAGTGACTTACTAAGATAGCTGCTTCTGGTTAGGGCATTTTTCTCTCAGTGGTTTCTTTTGCAAGTGTATTATAGTGTTTTGCTTTATTTATTCACATTTATTTCTATCTTATTATGAAGTTTTAGCTAGCTAGTATTACAGGCTTATTTATGGAGGAGTCTTTCATTTGGAAGTGGCAGATCAAAGATTCTCTGGTAAGGGCTTATTCCTCTTGGGCCTTGGCAAAATAAACCTATCATTAAAAAAAAAAGAAAGAAAGAAAGAAACATTAAATCAATAAAACCTGAGAGAGGCTGTGAATGAGTAAAAACCAGGTGATTGGGAACAAGAATGGTCCAGAAGCCATTAGCTTTCTCTAAATATAACATGGGCAGTGATATTGGTGCCAAACTACTATTCTGGCTCATGTGTTTGTGTGAAAGCTGTGTTTCTGTTGCCTCAAAGCAAAAGAATTTAGATCTGTTGTGATTCCTCTATCTGTATTTTCCCCTTGCACTGTAATCTTGAATATCATAGATGCCAGATAAAATATCCCTCTACTGATGAAAATCTTTGAGAGATATTTAATTCTAAGTTGTTAAGCCATTGAGTATTAGGGTATATTTTGATGCCACAGTATAGGCTACTCAATGCCATTCAATACACTGGACACAGTAGTCCAAGTCTATTCCTTGACCAGTAATACTGAAGAAGCTGAAGTTGAACAGTTCTATGAAGACCTACAAGACCTTTTAGAACTAACACCCAAAAAAGCTGTGCTTTTCATTATAGGGGACTGGAATGCAAAAGTACAAAGCCAAGAAATACCTGGAGTAACAGGAAAATTAGATCTTAGTGTACAGAATGAAGCAGGGTAAAGGCTAATAGAGTTTTGCCAAGAGAACACACTAGTCATAGAAAACACGCTCTTCCAACAACATAAGAGACAACTATACACATGGACATCAACAGATGGTCAATACCTAAAACAGATTGATTACATTCTTTACAGCCAAAGATGGAGAAGCTCTATACAGTAGGCAAAAAAAAAAAAAAAAAGACCAGGAGCTGATTGTGGCACATATCATGAACTCCTTATTGGCAAATGCAGACTTAAATTGAAGAATGTGGGGAAAACCAGTAGACCATTCTAGTATGACTGAAATCAAATCTCTTATGATTATACAGTGGAAGTGAGGAATATATTCAAGGGATTAGATCTGATAGAGTCTCTGAAGAACTATGGATGCAGGTTCATGACATTGTACAGGAAGCAGGGAGCAAGCTATCCTCAAGAAAAAGAAATGCAAAATGGCAAAATAGTTGTCTGAGGAGGCCATACAAATAGGTAAGAAAAGAAGAGAAGCAAAAGGAAAAGGAGAAAAGGAAAGATATACCCATTTGAAAGCAAAGTTTCAAAGAATAGCACGGAGAGATAAGAAGGCCTTCCTCAGTGATCAATGCAAAGAAATAGAGGACAACAATAGAATGAGAAAGACTAGAGATCACTTCAAGAAAATTAGAGATATCAAGGGAACTTTAAATGCAAAGATGGGCACAATAAAGGACAGAAATGGTATGGACCTGACAGAAGCAGAAGATATTAAGAAAAGGTGGCAAGAATACACAGAAGAAATATACAAAAAATATCTTCACAGCCCAGGTAACCATGATGGTGTGATCACTCACCTAGAGCCAGACATTCTGGAATGAGAAATCAAGTGGGCCTTAGGAAGCATCACAAACAACAAAGCTAGTGGAGGTGATGGAATTCTAGTTAAGCTATTTCAAATCCTAAAAGATGATGCTGTGAAACTGCTGTACTCAATATGTCAGCAAATTTGGAAAATTCAGCAGTGGACATGGGACTATAAAAGGTTGGTTTTCATTCCAATCCCAAAGAAAGGCAATGCCAAAGAATGCTCAAACTACCACACAATTACACTCATCTCACATACTAGTAAAGTAGTGCCTAAATTCTCCAAGCCAGGTTTGTATGTGAACCACAAACTTTCAGATGTTCAAACTAGATTTAGAAAAGGCAGAGGAACCAGAGATCAAATTGCCAGCACCCACTAGACCATCAAAAAAGCAAAAGAGTTCCAGAAAAACATCTACTTTTGCTTTATTTACTATGTCAAAGCCTTGGAATGTGTGGTTTACAACAAATTGTGGAAAATTTTTGAAGAGATGGGAATAGCAGACCACCTGACCTGCCTCTTGAGAAATCTGCATGCTGGTCAAGAAGAAACAGTTAAAAGTGGATATGAAACAACAGACTGATTCCAAATCGGGAGAGGAGTATGTCAAGGCTGGATATTGTAACCATGCTTATATAACTTATATGTAGAGTACATCATGAGAAACACTGGGCTGGAGGAAGCACAAGCTGGAATCAGTATTGCAGGGAGAAATATCAATAGCCTCAGATATGCACATGACACCACATTTACAGCAGAAAGTAAAGAAGAACTAAAGAGCCTCTTGATGATAGTGAAAGAGGAGAGTGAAAATGTTGGCTTAAAACTCAACATTCAGAAAAATAAGATCATGGCATCTGGACCCATCACTTCTTGATAAATAGATGGGGAAACAATGACAGACTTTATCTTTTGGGGCTCCGAAATCACTGTGGATGGTGACTGAAGTTATGAAATTAAAAGAGGCTTGTTCCTTCGAAGAAAAGTTATGACCAACATCAGATCAGATCAGATCAGTCGCTCAGTCGTGTCCGACTCTTTGCGACCCCATGAACCGCAGCACGCCAGGCCTCCCTGTCCATCACCAGCTCCCGGAGGTCACTCAGACCGCATCCATCGAGTCAGTGATGCCATCCAGCCATCTCATCCTCTGTCGTCCCCTTCTCCTCCTGCCCTCAATCCCTCCCAGCATCAGAGTCTTCTCCAATGAGTCACTCTTCGCATGAGGTGGCAATACTGAGTTTCAGCTTTAGCATCATTCCCTAAGAAATCCAGGATTGATCTCCTTAGAATGGACTGGTTGGATCTTCTTGCAGTCCAAGGGACTCTCAAGAGTCTTCTCCAACACCACAGTTCAAAAGCATCAATCTCCGCTCAGCCTCTTCACAGTCCAACTCTCACTCCAAAGACCACAGGAAAGACCATAGCCTTGACTAGGCGAACTTTGTAAGTATGTCCGCTTTTGAATATGCTATCTAGGTTGGTCATAACTTTCCTTCCAAGGAGTAAGCGTCTAATTTCATGGCTGCAGTCACCACTGCAGTGATCTTGGAGCCAGAAAAACAAAGTCTGACACTGTTTCCACTGTTTTCCCATCTATTTCCCATGCAGTGATGGGACCAGATGCCATGATCTCGTCTGAATTTGAGCTTAAGCCAACCTTTCACTCTCCACTTTCACTTTCATCAAGAGGCTTTTAGCCCCTCTTCACTTTCTGCCATAGGTGGTGTCATCTCATATCTGAGGTTATTGATATTTCTCCCGCATCTTGATTCCAACTTTTTTCTTCCAGTCCAGCATTTCTCATGATGTACTCTGCATATAAGTTAAATAAACATGGTGACAATATACAGCCTTGACTACTCCTTTCTATTGGAACATCTTTTTCCATGACCAGTTCTAACTTTGCTCCTGACCTGCATACATTTTAAGAGGCAGATCAGGTGGTCTGTATTCCTCTCTTTCAGGATTTTCCATAGTTTATTGTGATCCACACAGTCAAAGGTTTGGCATAGTCAATAAAGCAGAAATAGATTTTTCTGAACTCTCTTGCTTTTTCCATGATCCAGCGGATGTTGGCAATTTGATCTCTGGTTCCTCTGCCTTTTCTAAAACCAGCTTGAACGTCAGGAAGTTCACGGTTCACATATTGCTGAAGCCTGGCTTGGAGAATGAGCATTACTTTACTAGCGTGTGAGATGAGTGCAATTGTTCGGTAGTTTGAGCACTCCTTGGCATTGCCTTTCTTTGGGATTGGGATGAAAACTGACCTTTTCCAATCTTGTGGCCACTGCTGAGTTTTCCAAATTTGCTGGCATATTGAGTGTAGCACTTTCACAGCATCATCATCAGGTTGGATAGCTCCACTGAATTCCATCACCTCCACTAGCTTTGTTTGTAGTGATGCTTTCTAAGGCCCATTTGACTTCACATTCCAAGATGTCTGGCTCTAGGTCAGTGATCACATCATCATGATTATCTGGGTCTTGAAGCTCTTTTTTGTACAGTTCTTCTGTGTATTCTTGCCACCTCTTCTTGATATCTTCTGCTTCTGTTAGATCCACACCATCTCTGTCCTTTATTGTGCCCATCTTTGCATGAAATGTTCCTTTGGTATCTCTATTTTCTTGAAGAGATCCTAGTCTTTCCCATTCTGTTGTTTTCCTCTATTTCTTTGCATTGATCACTGAAGAAGGCTTTCTTATCTCTTCTTGCTATTCTTTGGAACTCTGCATTCAGATGTCTATATTTTTCCTTTTCTCCTTTGCTTTTCCTTCTCTTCTTTTCACAGCTATTTGTAAGGCCTCCCCAGACAGCCATTTTGCTTTTTGCATTTCTTTTCCATGGGGATGGTCTTGATCCCTGTCTCCTGTACAATGTCACAAACCTCATTCCATAGTTCATCAGGCACTCTATCTATCAGATCTAGGCCCTAAATCTATTTCTCACTTCCACTTATAATCATAAGGGATTTGATTTAGTCATACCTGAATGGTCTAGTAGTTTTCTCTACTTTCTTCAATTTCAGTTGAATTGGCAATAGAGTTCATGGTCTGAGCCACAGTCAGCTCCTGGTCTTGTTTTTGCTGATGTATAGAGTCTCCATTTTGGCTGCAAAGAATATAATCGATCTGATTTGGTGTTGACCATCTGGTGATGTCCATGTATAGAGTCTTCTTTGTGTTGTTGGAAGAGGGTTGACAGTGATTTTCTTGGCAAAACTCTATTAGTCTTTGCCCTGCTTCATTCCGTATTCCAAGGCCAATTTGCCTGTTACTCAGGTGTTTTGACTTCCTACTTTGCATTCCAGTCCCCTATAATGAAAAGGACATCTTTTTGGGGTGTTAGTTCTAAAAGGTCTTGTAGGTCTCATAGAACCTTCAACTTCAGCTTCTGGCGTTACCCCAACCAGTAACGCGAAGAAGCTGAAGTTGAAAGGTTCTATGACCAACATAGACAGCATATTAAAAAGCAGAGACATGACAGCCAACAAACGACCATCTAGTCAAAGCTATGCTCTTTCCAGTAGACATGTATGGATGTGAGAGTTGAACTAGACAGAAAGCTGAGCACTCAGAATTGATGCTTTTGAACTGTGTTGGAGAATACACTTGAGAGTCCCTTGGACGACAAGGAGATTCCAACCAGTCAATCCTAAAGGAAATCAGCCCTGAATATTCATCGGAAGAACTGATGCTGAAGCTGAAACTCCAATACTTTGGCCACCTGATGCAAAGAGCTGACTCATTTGAAAAGACCCTGATGCTGGGAATGATTGAAGGCAGGAAGAGAAGGGGACAACAAAGGATGAGATGGTTGGATGGCATCACTGACCCAGTGGACATGGGTTTGACTAAGCTTTGGGAGTTTTGATAGACAGGGAGTCATGGCATGCTGCAGTCTATGTGGTTGCAAAGAGTTGGACATGACTGGTGACTGCTGAACTAAACAGCCTATTTTTTTAAAAAAGGATGCATTAGTATGTGGATGGAGAAGGCAATGGCACCCCACTCCAGTACTCTGCCTGGAAAATCCCATGGACGGAGGAGCCTGGTAGGCTGCAGTCCATGGGATGGCTGAGAGTCAGGCACAACTAAGCGACTTCACTTTCACTTTTCACTTTCATGCATTGGAGAAGGAAATTGCAACCCACTCCAGTATTCTTGCCTGGAGAATCCCAGGGACGGGGGAACCTGGTGGGCTGCCGTCTATGGGGTCGCACAGAGTCGGACACGACTGAAGCGACTTAGCATAGCATAGTATGTGGATATTTTAGATTGAAATATCATATAATAATAATGGTTTTATTATTATAATTATTAAAGCTTAATATGAAAATGGCCTTGAAGAAGTCCTGGAATCATGTAGACACCTATCGAATTGTAGCTTGGATAATGAAGATATTGCTATCGATATTGATGATGATGAAGTCTTTCACTTAGATATCTAAATCTGGCCAAAAAGCGATGCAGAGGCAGATGTAAGAAAACTGAGAGTCCAGCATAAGGGCATGCATACAGTCAACTCATATTTGATAACTAAGCCAAGAATACTCAATGGAGAAAGGATAGTCTTTTTATAAACTGTGTTGGGAAAAAATGGATATCCACATGTAAAAGAATGAAACTGGATTTCTATCTTATATCACTCATAAAAATAAACTCAGATTGGATTAAACACTCAAATGCAACACCGGAAATAATAAAACTCTAGACGACCCATGGGGGAAAAGTTCCTTGACATTGGTTTTGCAACATATTGTTGCATTTAATACCAAAAATACAATCAACAAAAGCAAAACTAAACAAGTGGGACTACATCAGACTAAAGATCTTATGTATAGAAAAAAATTATGATAACTAAACCATATGCAAAATGGGAGTAAAAAAATGCAATTTATATATCTGATAGACGTAGCAGTCAAAATATGTTAAAAAAAAAAAAACAGTCAAAATATGTAAATAAAAACAAGCAAACATACAACTCAATTCAAGGAAAGTCAACCCAGTTTTAAAAAGAATCTAAATAGCTATTTTTCCAAAATAGATATACAAATGGCCAGTGGGTAAATGAAAATGTGCAACATTACTCATCATTAGGGAAATGCAAGTGAAAACCACAATCAGGTACCATGTCACATCTGCTAGAATGACTATTATTCAAATAACAAGAGAAACAAATGTTAATGAGGATGTGGAGAAAAGGGAAGCCTTGTGAATCTTGGATGGAATGTAAATTGATGCAGCCACTATGGAAAAAAATATGGAAGCTTTCTGAAAAAATTAAAAGTAGAACTCTCATATGATCCAACAATCCCACTTCTGTGTATTTATCCAAATAAAATAAAATCACTTTCTGGAAGAGATTTCTGCATTACAGCATTATCTCCTATAAACCAAGACACTTAAGAAACAATCTAAGTGTCTGTCAAGGGATGACTATGTAAAATGTGATATTACCTATAATAAAATATTATTCAACCATTAAATAAAACAAGAATATCTTTCCATTTATGAAACAGGGTTGAACTTGGAGGACATTATGCTAAGTGAAATAAATCAGATAGAGTAAGACAAATGCTCTATGACAGCACTTATATATAGAATATAAATAAAACCGAACAGAACACAATACTTAGAAAGACAGAGAATAGATTGGAGGTTGTCAAGAGTGAGGGAACAGAAGAGTGGGGGAAATAGATGAAAGAGATTAAAGAGTACAAACTTCCAGTTATCACATGAATGAGTTCTGGGAACCATTCGTTAGATTAGATTAGATTCACTGGTCATCTTTCATTGGAACTTGGTGATTATAGTCAGTAATACTGTACTGTATACTTGATAATTGCTAAGAGAGATAATCTTAAAAATGTTCTCACACATACACAAGTAAAAATAAACAAAAACCCAAGGTAACCACATGAGAAGATGGATGTGTTGATTTTCCTTATTGCGGTAATCACTTCACAACATAGCATATATCAAATCGTCTTGTTATACATCTTAAACTTATACAATCTTATATGTAAATTATAACTCAATAAACCTGGGGGGGGGTAAAAAAATCCTGCCATAAAATCTATGGTCATAATAAAATTATTTCTCTATTGAGTTTGGAGGTGATTATTCAGTAACAATAACCAGAACATCTTGATACTGTGCAAGGTGAGTGAACAACCTTTCTCCTTTTTCACCATATAAGTACATACAAGTGTTAGCTGCTCAGTCATGTCTGACTCTATGCAACCACATGGACTCTAACCCGCCAGGCTCCTCTGTCTATGGAATTCTCCAGGCAAGAATACTAGAGTGGGTAGCCATTCCCTTCCCCAGGGTATCTTCCTAACCCAGGGATCAAATCCATGTCTGCTGCCTTGCAGGAGGATTCTTTACCATCTGAGCAATTAGGTGAGTGAGTCACTCAGTCATGTATGACTCTTCACGACCCCATGGACCATAGCCCACCAGGCTCCTCTGCCCATGGGATTCTCCAGGCAAGAATACTAAAGTGGGTTGCCATTCCCTTTTACAGGAGATCTTCCCAACCCTGGGATCAAACCGAGGTCTCCTGCATTGTATGCATATTCTTTACCGTCTGACTTACAGGGAAGCCCTCATCACAGTTAGCGTCTTTCAGTAAAAGTTAGAATGGGCTTATACAAGACTAAATGGCAACCCATCCCAGTACTCTTGCCTGGAAAATCCCATGGACGGAGGAGCCTGGTGAGCTACAGTCCAAGGGGTAGCAAAGAGTCAGAAACGATTGAGCTGCTTCACTTTCACTTTCTCTTTCCCTTATTTTTTCTATAGGTTCTCTGGAGGATATTTTGAGATGTGAATTTGGGGGATTTGAATATGCAGACACATAAGCTAAAAAAAAAAAAAAAAATACTAAGAGATTTTCCTATTAACAGTAAAAATAAGTCCCATAACTCAAGTCTATGCTTTGCTAAGTCACTTCAGTAGTGTCCAACTCTGTGCAACCCCATAGACAGCAGCCCACCAGGCTTCCCCATCCCTGGGATTCTCCAAGCAAGAACACTGGAGTGGGTTGCCAGTTCCTTCTCCAATGCAGGAAAATGAAAAGTGAAAGTGAAGTCGCTCAGTCACGTCCGACTCTGAGCGACCCCATGGACTGCAGCCTACCAGGCTCCTCCGTCCGTGGGATTTTCCAGGCAAGAGTACTGGAGTGGGGTGCCATTGCCTTCTCTGAACTCAAGTCTAAGATAGCTCATTTATCTTAGAATCACAACTTCCCACTTGCTTTCCTTTGTCTTTTGAAAATCCTTGCACTGCAGTTCCTTTGGTCATGTTTTGAGAGGCATATATGCCACATACTTTTGAAGTAGATATTAATAACACATTCCATGTACTCACCCTCTACCCTAATCATTGCTGGTGCACTAGTTCTGTGTAACCAAAATGCTGAATTGATTGTGTCTGTAAATCCAAGGCCAGATTTTAATTTTTTCCTTGGCAATAGGAAATAGCTAGAGCAGGTTGTTCCTTGGTTAGAAGGGAACTTCTATGAGGTTTGAAAATTGACCCTTTCACTGAGGGTCATTTTCTTTACATCCTCCCAATGGCACCCCACCCCAGTACTTTTGCCTGGAAAATCCCATGGACAGAGGATCCTGGTAGGCTCCAGTCCATGGGGTCGCTAAGAGTCTGACACGACTGAGCGACTTCACTTTCACTTTTCACTTTCATGCATTGGAGAAGGAAATGGCAACCCACTCCAGTATTCTTGCCTGGAGAATCCCAGGGACGGGGGAGCCTGGTGAGCTTCCGTCTATGGGGTCGCACAGAGTCGGACACGACTGAAGCGACTTAGCACTTAGCATAGCATAGCATAGCATTGACAAATAGCTCCCATAGACAAATACCATCTTTGATTAGTTTTTTATTTCAACACACACATGGCACCAGGATGTTTACTTCAGACTTGGGAGATTAGAATTCTACAAGAAATTATGACTTTGGAGAAAAAAATTATCTTCACCTTTGAGTCATTTTTGCTAAATGAGAATTTGATTTAGATTAGTGTTAGTTGCTCAGTCGTGTCCGATTCTTTGCAACCCCATAGACTGTAGCCTGCCAGGCTACTCTGTCCATGGGATTCTCTCAGCCAAAATACTGGAGTGGATCCCACTTCCTTCTTCAGGGTATCTTCCTGACCCAGAGATCCAATCCATGTCTCTTGCATCTCCTGCAATGGTGGGCAGATAGATTCTTTACCACTGATCCACCTGGGAAGCCCCTGATTGGTTAGCAGTAGAAATCTTTTTCTACATATATTTTTATAAAGTGAAACTGTTCTTCTTGGCACTCTCTGATTCTCTTCCCTTCACATGTGAAGTACCAGGGTAAAAACACTGTATTCATTGGCATTTCAAACCCTATATTTTTAAACAGCAATCTTAACAAGAACTGATTTGTGATCATCTTTAATATATTTATTTTTATGACGCACAAACACTCATACACCCCCTTCTTTAGAGGTTTTATTTATTTATTTTAGAATTCAATGCAGTATTTGTTTTTTGTTGAGGTAAAATTCACATAAAATAAATATTTCTAAGTGAACAATTTGGCAGTATTTAGTACATTCACAATTTTGTATAAATGCCAGCTGAAGTTAGTTCCAAAACATTTTCATCCTATTTATTATTTTTAAATAACTGGTTTCCTGTTCAAGAAATAATACATTTTTAGAAAGTAAAAAGATGAGTCAAGAAGAAAATGAATATAAAATCAGCATTAGTAGTATATAGAATTCTAGGATTAAATTTTTGGAGCAGACATGTATGCAAACACACACACACACTCATTTAATTTCATGTATTATCTTTTTTGCAGTGTAATATAGCCAGAAGCAAAACTGACAACATAGCAGTTTTATATGTTGAAATAAAAATAATATTTTAGAGACAGGAATATTTATAATCTATAGAAATATATACTATTTCCAAGAAGCAGGGAAAGCATCTGTGTACTTTTATTGGTGTCAATAAAATATAACATCACTCAAATATTATAGTTTTATATACAGGCTTAATATGAATTTCCAAATATTTCTTTTTTTCTGTAGAATTTTTCTTTTTTTAAATTTTATTTTATTTAACTTTACAATATTGTATTGGTTTTGCCATATATCAAAATGAATATTAATGTGTTACCTTGAAAAAATGCTCTGCTTGGACTCTACCTAAGGACAAGTACTTCCCATATTTAACAATATGATGACACAAACATGAATTCGTACAGCAGAAATTTTCACAGGAAAATATACAGAACTCTAAAGGAGTCCTGTCGGAGAAGGCAATGGCACCCCACTACAGTACTCTTGCCTGGATAATCCCATGGACGGAGGAGCCTGGTAGGCTGTAGTCCATGGGGTCGCAAAGAGTCAGACACACCTGGGCGACTTCACTTTCACTTTTCACTTTCCACTTTCATGCATTGGAGAAGGAAATGGCAACCCACTCCAGTGTTCTTGCCTGGAGAATCCCAGGGACGGGGGAGCCTGGTGGGCTGCAGTCTATGGGGTTGCACAGAGTCGGACACGACTGAAGCGACTTAGCAGCAGCAGCAAAGGAGTCCTGGATGTGAACAAAGTTGTAGTCAAAGAGAGAATGAAGGAAAGTTATTTGCTTTATTTTATTCTTGTTTGTTTGTCTTTATAAATATGACGATCCAAGACAACATGTTTAAGAATTTCTGGATCATTCCATACTTTTGCATCTTCTGCCTTCTCTGGTCATAGTATTAATTCAGAAGTTGTGTCTTATGAGGTTGCATGTCTATTCTGATTCTCCTATTTCTCTGTTCAACAGGGTTGCCCACAGGAAATCATGTCAGCAAAAGATTCTTCTAGTGCTGTGTCTGGGTGAGGAACAGTCAATCAATCTCCTGTCAAAATGATTCTCCCATGGCAAATGGACATTAGACGTTTCCCTTTCATGAAAGGGGCTTCCCTTGTGGCTCAGCGGGTAAAGAATCTGCCTGCAATGTGGAGACCTGGGTTCAATCCCTGGGTTGGGAAGATCCCCTGGAGAAGGAAAAGGCTACCCACTCCAGTATTCTGGCCTGAAGAATTCCATGGACTGTATAGTCCATGGGGTCGCAAAGAGTCGGACATGACTGAGCAACTTTCACCAAAGAGGGAGTTTCAGACTGAGCATGATTACAATTATGTATTATAACCTTTTCCCACTTATTAATATTCTGTAACTGTTTCCTCATGACATCAAATATCCTTCTATGTAATAATTTTAGTGATGAAATCCTTTTCTACTGTATGTTTGTTACCATAATTTATTTAATGTTACTGAGAAATTCGAACTACCATTTCATGGGAAATAAAAGTGCCACCTTCATAGACAGTATGGGATGGCAGGAAAAATACTTTGAATTTGTATAAATTTAAGACAGTATAAGGGCTTGGTTTTATTGCTTGAGCATCCCAGTTTTTCTTTAATATTATGTTCTACATGAAAATTTTCAGCTGAAGAGGATTTCCCCCCACAGGACTTCGGGTGATGTCTGCAGACAGTTTTAGTCATCATGTTCAGGGAAAGTGGAGGAGAGGACTACTGGTACCTAGTGTATAGAAGCCAGGGATGTGGCTAAACATCTCACAATACACAGTACAGTGCTCCCTCCCCGCACACCCTCAGCAAAATATTATCTGGCCCTGAGTGTGAATAATGCTGAAACTGGGAAAACCAGCTCTACAAGGACTGCAAAGAGGGAGGCTACTATTTCAGACAGCTCATTGACCATGTCTGGCTTCCCTCATAGCTGTCAGTAAAGAATCAGCTTCCCTCCTGGCTCAACTGCTAAAGAATTCAACTGCAATGATGGAGACCTGAGTTTGATCCCTAGGTTGGGAAGATACCCTGGCAAAGGGAAAGGCTATCGCACTCCAGTGTTCTGACCAGGAGAATTCCACGTACTATATGGGGTCTCAAAGAGTCTGACACCAACTCAACAACTTTTACTTTCACTGACCATGTCATCTTCCTGATAAACACTTATTGGACTTGTGTTAAACAATTCGAATCACTAAAGATGATTGCATGGAGGCAGGTTTGATCATATATATAAAATAAACCTTTTGGCTGTCTCCTGTTCCTACTTTTCTGAATGAACTTCCAAATGTATGAAGCTACATCTTCTCTTTCTTTAAACTAGAAGCCCAACTTTCCTCACTTCATGCCTGCCATTCCGAGTTTTGAGGATAGTTCGGCACATAAGGGAAGAAAACTTAGGCTCAATGATTATTTTGTTATCTAATTTTCTCCTGCTGAATATCACTGGGCATGCTCTGCTTGTTTTATTATTTAGATATTTTTCTTATCTCCAATGTTAAATGGACTTTTCCCTACAGCCAAGATTTTACACTGATGCTTTCAATTTGCTCCATTTCTTTTACAGATCTGGATCCTATACTTACTTCCTTCTCCTCCCTCAGTGGAAACCCTTGGAATGATTTAACTCATCCCCAAACTTCACTTCTAGATCTATGACTGAGCACAAATCTCTGACATAAGACCTTTGATCACCTGTTTAGTACCATGAGCAACTTCTTTGCTCTCCTGAACAAAGAGACTTATATGTTGCTCTGACTTACATTAAATTCTTGCAGAGGTGTTCTTAATCCAAATTTTAACAGTTTACCATGTCATGCTTTATCCCAGCCTCATCATAAGATATGCCAATAAGTTGTCAATTTAGAGAAAAATCATACTACACTGTTTTAACAAGAAATTCTCAAATAGATTTTGCAGTCATTGTTAAGTCATTTGCTCTGATGGCTTTCAATACAAAACATTAAAATAGCAGTTAATACCTGACCTACAAGGATCAGTTAGAATCCCTTTTTAGGGAATTTCAAATTATAGGTAATAGATTCCAGTCAGATCAGATCAGATCAGTCGTTCAGTCATATCCGACTCTTTGTGACCCCATGAATTACAGCACGCCAGGCCTCCCTGTCCATCACCAACTCCCAGAAGTCATTCAGACTCACATCCATCGAGTCAGTGATGCCATCCAGCCATCTCATCCTCTGTCGTCCCCTTCTCCTCCTGCCCCCAATCCCTCCCAGCATCAGAGTCTTCTCCAATGAGTCAACTCTTCGCATGAGGTGGCCAAAATACTGGAGTTTCAGCTTTAGCATCATTCCTTCCAAAGAAATCCCAGGGCTGATCTCCTTCAGAATGGACTGGTTGGATCTCCTTGCAGTCCAACGGACTCTCAAGAGTCTTCTCTAACACCACAGATCAAAAGCATCAATTCTTCGGCGCTCAGCCTTCTTCACAGTCCAGCTCTCACATACATACATGACCACAGGAAAGACCATAGCCTTGACTAGATGGACCTTTGTTGGCAAAGTAATGTCTCTGCTTTTGAATATGCTATCTAGGTTGGTCATAACTTTCCTTCCAAGGAGTAAGCGTCTTTTAATTTCATGGCTGCAGTCACCATCTGCAGTGATTTTGGAGCCTAGAAAAATAAAGTCTGACACTGTTTCCACTGTTTCCCCATCTATTTCCCATGAAGTGATGGGACCTGATCCCATGATCTTTGTTTTCTGCATGTTGAGCTTTAAGCCAACTTTTTCACTCTCCACTTTCACTTTCATCAAGAGGCTTTTGAGTTCCTCTTCACTTTCTGCCATAAGGGTGGTGTCATCTGCATATCTGAGGTGATTGATATTTCTCCCAGCAATCTTGATTCCAACTTGTGTTTCTTCCAGTCCAGCATTTCTCATGATGTACTCTGCATATAAGTTAAATAAACAGGGTGACAATATACAGCCTTGACGTACTCCTTTTCCTGTTTGGAACCAGTCTGTTGTTCCATGTCCAGTTCTAACTGTTGCTTCCTAACCTGTATACAAATTTCTCAAGAGGCAGATCAGGCAGTCTGGTATTCCCATCTCTTTCAGAATTTTCCACAGTTTATTGTGATCCACAGTCAAAGGCTTTGGCATAGTCAATAAAGCAGAAATAGATGTTTTTCTGGAACTCTCTTGCTTTTTCCATGATCCAGCGGATATTGGCAATTTGATCTCTGGTTCCTCTGCCTTTTCTAAAACCAGCTTGAACATCAGGAAGTTCACAGTTCACACATTGCTGAAGCCTGGCTTGGAGAATTTTGAGCATTACTTTACTAGTGTGTGAGATGTACAAATGTGAGAGTCAGACCATAAACAAGGCTGAGCACCAAAGAACTGATGCTTTCAAACTGTGGTACTGGAGAAGATTCTTGAGAGTCCCTTGGACTGCAAGGAGATCAAATCAGTCAATCTTAAAGGAAATCAACCTTGAATATTCACTGGAAGGACAAATGCTGATGCTGAAGTTCTAATACTTTGGCCACTTGATGTGAAGAGACGACTCATTAGAAAAGACCCTGATGCTGGGAAAAGTTGAAGGCAGGAGAATAAGGGGGCAACAGAGAATGAGATGGTTGGATGGCATCATTGACACAATGGATATGAATTTGAGCAAACTCCAAGAAATAGAGAAGAATGGGGAAACCTGGCACACTGCAATCCATGGGATCTCAAAGAGCCAAACATGATTTAGTGACTGAACAACAACAGCAGTCCAAAATTAGATAACTTACTTTCATGGAAAAGCAAGAAGTGACATTGAGAATAGTAGTAAGTTAGAGAGGATACACACGTCAAGCGACAATGGCAGTTGAACTTTTATGAACTTCTATGACTGGCTGCTCTCTGAAAACATACCAAATCTTTCCACAATTTCTAGTCTAATTATTAAAATAAGCTACATGTCCTCTTTTTAATGAAATTCTCTTAATATAATTATTGGCTCAAATACTTTTGTAATATACTATAAATCAAGGGAAAAAAATAACATCAGTTATTGCTTCTCTGGACACTAGCTTCTAGTTTGTAACCTTAGTTCTAGTTAGTGAGTGTTGCTTTATGCCACACATGAAAATTTTATAGTATATTTTTGCAAATTGATTGACAAAATAGCCATACTCAGTGAATATTAGTAGGCCAAATGTCTCAATGTTCGATTAACTGGAATAACTTTTGTATTATGGCTTCCAAGCAGTATGGTTATATTTTAAAGCAAACCTTTTGGTACCTTTAGCCCAAGGTAATAAATGATGAAGAACCAAGTGCTGTAAGAGGATGATAGGTAGTAAATCCTCAGTGTATGAGAGATGAAGATTTTTCAGCTTCTTTAAGTAAAAATTAGCCACCTGCATAATGATTTATAGTTTAAATTCCATGCAACAATGCTAATGAATTTGATGCACAGAATAATCTATGTAAGGCCACTCCTATTATGTTCATTTAACAAATTTTAAAAATTCAGTCAAAGACTTGGTAGATACAGATTTCAAGTAAAAACACGAGACCAAAATATTGATGATCTGACTTCAAGTTTCAGATTTCTCCCATCGCATAAGGCTGGTTGTTTTGAAACACAGAGTCTGTACACTCATCTTCATAAGCCTGTCCCAGGGTATAAGTTAAACAATGAACTCACACAGTGACTTTGAAACATAGACTTACACTACACTTGATTTTCATGCCTCTACTATCACCTACAGATGAAGGAATCCTGAGGATTGTCATCTCCTAACACTTCTGTACTCAGGGGGAGGGATCTTTTAGAAAGGGAACCATGTTGTGGCCTGACAATTGCCCCTAGTTTACAGTTCAAAACAATATTAAATTTTAAAAAATACACACTGTGCTTACAACTGTGTGCTATCCTGACACGTCAAAATAATGAGGACCAAAGGCAATTTCTTTATTGTGTAGCATGTGAGTGTAATTATATGACTTCTTCGGGAGAAAATGCTAATATAATATTTTACTTTTAAACAGAGTTTTTAGGCTACATTAAAAGATGCCCAAAGCAAATTCAAAATTAGTTTTGTCCCTGAATTGATCATGAGCTGATTTTTCTTTAACATACTTTTCAAATTAATGGTCTGAAGGAAATATTGGGTTTCCAAATTTCCCCAGTCTTTATTCATGGATTTCAAGTTGTGAGGAAAATTGGATAATTCTCTAGGTCAGTTGGCCCGAGGTGATTGCTGTGGGCTTTCGGGAAAATCGTGAACGTTTGCTTTTTTTCTTTCAGACTCTTGCAGGAAGAAATCGTAACAATGTACTCCATCATAAAGGAGTAACTTTGCAAAGGGCTAAAAGTTATTTCATTTCCACCGTACACTGGTGTATAACTACTTATAGAATCTCTAACACTGAGGATTTATTTTTCCCAGTGACTGTTTAAAGATTTGCTCTGGGCCTCCTGCTTTTGGGGATGGGCCTGAATCCTGAGAGAGATAGGCAGAAACTTAGGTGAGCTCAACAGACTGGTTCCAAATAGGAAAAGGAGTACGTCAAGGCTGTATATTGTCACCATGTTTATTTAACTTATATGCAGAGTACATCATGAGAAATGCTGGACTGGAGGAAACACAAGCTGGAATCAAGATTGCCAGGAGAAATATCAATAACCTCAGATATGCAGATGATACCACCCTTATGGCAGAAAGTGAAGAGGAACTCAAAAGCCTCTTGATGAAAGTGAAAGTGGAGAGTGAAAAGGTTGGCTTAAAGCTCAACATTCAGAAAACGAAGATCATGGCATCTGGTCCCATCACTACATGGGAAATAGATGGAGAAATAGTGGAAACAGTGTCAGACTTTATTTTTCTAGGCTCCAAAATCACTGCAGATGGTGACTGCAGCCATGAAATTAAAAGACGCTTACTCCTTGGAAGGAAAGTTATGACCAACCTAGATAGCATATTCAAAAGCAGAGACATCACTTTGCCAACAAAGATTCGCCTAGTCAAGGCTATGGTCTTTCCTGTGGTCATGTATGGATGTGAGAGCTGGACTGTGAAGAAGGCTGAGCACCGAAGAATTGATGCTTTTGATCTGTGGTGTTGGAGAAGACTCTTGAGAGTCCGTTGGACTGCAAGGAGATCCAACCAGTCCATTCTGAAAGAGATCAGACCTGGGATTTCTTTGTAAGGAATGATGCTCAAGCTGAAACTCCAGTATTTTGGCCACCTCATGCGAAGAGTTGACTCATTGGAGAAGACTCTGATGCTGGGAGGGATTGAGGGCAGGAGGAGAAGGGGACGACAGAGGATGAGATGGCTGGATGGCATCACTGACTCGATGAATGTGAGTCTGAGTGACCTCCGAGAGCTGGTGATGGATAGGGAGGCCTGGCGTGCTACAGTTCATGGGGTCGCAAAGAGTCGGACACGACTTAGCGACTGATCTGATCTGATCTAGGTGAGCTGAAAACGAAAGTAAGCATGGAGAAAATGGCTTAGCCTCTACTTTGTATATAAGGATTTTTTATTAGGATTGTTAAATGGAGCACAGTGGGCAATATGGTGAGCTGTAGCTCAAAAAAAGATCACCAGAGAAACTAGAATAAAGAAGTATGTCACTCACAAGTCCTGAAAGTAGTGTGAAGCACACTTGATGAGTCCACACAAGTGGAGCTAAAGGCAAGGGCAGGCAGTGAATGAGGCAGGTCCTGGGGCATGCCCCTTTATATGGGTCCATGGGTGGGATGTTTTGGAATTTGGGGGCTAAGCCCAGACTGATCAATTCAAACCCGTAAGAGTATAATTTGAGTAAATGCCCTATGGGTCTTATCGAAGGGTGCACAAGGAGAAGGTTCTGGGAGTTGGGGAAATTGTTGACCTATCGGGGAAGACATATCAGGACCTTATACTTAGGGCTTCCCAAGTGACTCAGTGGTAAAGAAACCTCGTGCCACTGCAAGAGTCTCAGGAGACACAGGTTCAATCCCTGGATCAGGAAGATTCCCTGGATGAAGAAAAGGCAGCCCATTTCAATATTCTTGCCTGGAAAATCCCATGGACAGAGGAGTTGGGCTGGCTACAAGTCCAAAGGGTTGCAAAGATTCCAGCAAGACTGAGTGACTAAGCACACACGCTTTCTTGTGATTCTGCAAGCCGTTATCTAGAACATGCACTTGCATGATGGGCTAGTGTCAGTTTAAGGCTCCCTCAGCTTCCTGGACAAATAAAATAGATGCTGAAGCAGTAAGATCATGCAATATCTTAGCTAAATTCTTGACAGGAGAAAATATATTTTACTGTTTTCTACTCTTTTTTTCAGCATTCTCTTTGTCTTTTTTCAATATAATAGTAGCAAGTTCTAAAGGGCCATATAAATACAGTGTGGACCTAGATAAGAATTAAAAAAAAAACCAAAACATTAAATTCTCTATCTGATTGAGAGGGTCTGCATACATTTGGACATCAAACAGGTGTTAGAATTTGCAGATAGCAGACTGGAATAAAATATAGCAATGCATATGGTAACTTCACTGTACTCTTTCTCTGTGCATATACCCTCCAACTTGTATCATTCCAGAGTTATATTTGCGGAGAAGGCAATGGCAACCCACTCCAGTACTCTTGCCTAGAAAATCCCATGGATGGAGGAGCTTTGTAAGCTGCAGTCCATGGGGTTGTGAAGAGTCGGACATGACTGAGTGACTTCACTTTCACTTTTCACTTTCATACATTGGAGAAGGAAATGGCAACCCACTCCAGTGTTCTTGCCTGGAGAATCCCAGGGACGGCACAGCCTGGTGGGCTGCCATCTATGGGGTGGCACAGAGTTGGACACAACTGAAGTGACTTAGCAGCAGCAGCAGAGTTATATTTGCCAATTTTTTCAATATTAATCACAAAAAGGTATGAATTAGAAGACAAAAAATATATATGGATTAGAAAACTACAGTCAGACAGGTACAAAGGCCTGCGTTTTATAAGGAACATTTTGGGAAAAATTATTCTCTATTGTCCTATTGAAAAAAAAAATCTAATGAAACTTTTATTCTGACTGTGATTGAAGATTTTCTGGCAAGTATCTTTTCAGATTCCTTGGAATGTATATATCTGGGTATATACAGATATATACTCTCCCAAATGTTGTTATAGTTGAATTTACTATGAACAAAATCTGACACAAAATTATTTTAAAATACAGTAATGTATAAAACATCTAAGTTTTCATAGGTGCCATCCCTCTTTGGCTAATTCATGATGATATATGGCAGAAATGTCAAAGAGAAACTGCTGGTCACTCAGTCATGTCCCAAAGTTGTAAAGCAATTAGCCTCCAATTAAAAAGAAATAGATTTTTTTTAAAAAAAGAAGAAACAACATTTAAATTTTAATAGAATAAATGTATGAGTTTAAAGCTAATTCTGGTTTGTATGAAACATATTTCAAAGACAGTCACATTTTTCATGAGCAAGTTCATGCATTGAGAAAGAGTATTGAATTTTGCATCGAAGGTAACTAGTTTTTGCTAGAAATGGGGGTCCTTTTCTAGAGATGCATTTGCTGTGCCAATGAATAGAATTTATATGGTGCTCAGTCATGTCTGATTCATGCCACTCCAATGGAATGTAGCCCACCAGGCGCCTCTGTTCATGAGATTTCCTAGGCAAGAATACTGAAGCAGATTTGCCATTTCCTTCTTCAGGAGATCTGAGCCAGGGATCAAATCTGCATCTTCTGTGTTTCCTGCATTGACAGATGGGTTCTTTACCACTGGAGCCACCTGGGAAGCCCAGAATTTATACGGAATATGGGATTATATCAATGTATGTAAAACTATTTTAATGTTTATATTTGGTGATAGAATTAGAGAGGAAGTGACTTGCTTTCTAAAATGTAGATGTTTGAATTTGATATTATCATATTTATGTTTATCATGAGTGAGTGAGTGAAGTCACTCAGTTGTGTCCAATACTTTGTGACCCCATGGACTGTAGCCCACCAGGCTCCTCCGTCCATGGGATTCTCCAGGCAAGAATACTGGAGTGGGTTGCCATGTCCTTCTCCAAGGGATCTACCCAACCCAGGGATCAAACCTAGGTCTCCCGCATTGTGGGCAGATTCTTTGACCTCTGAGCCACCAAGGAAGCTACATATTTATCATATATCATATTTATTATTGGGTCTCAGGTAGTTGGAAATAGTGAACTTCCCTGATAGCTCAGATGGTAAAGAATCTGCCTGCAGTGCAGGAAGCCAAAGTTCAGAGTCATTTCACCTTCAAAGTATTTATCCAGATATATATATTTCAAGGAATCTGAAAAGATACTTGTCATAATATCTCCAATCACAGTCAGGATATTAGTTTCATTAGATTTTTTTTTTTCTAATAGAACAATAGAGAATCATTTTTCCTAAAATGTTCCTTCCTTACTTCTTCCTCAAAATTCAGCTTCATCAGTAGATATGAAGTCAAGAATTCAGAGATTCAAGATGCAACCATATCTTTACTTTTTTCAACATCAAATATATGCATAACTTTACCCAGACACTATGCTGCTATTTTTAGTTCCCTTAATCACTTGATATTCTTAACCCTCCATGTTGAGGAATCTTCAATTCTATCTCAGCTCTGCTACTTATACAGAAATGTCAGCATAAATCAGAAAGAATCTGTGTTCCCTGTGGAGCCAGATTCCTGAGATACATTGATCAAGGTCAGAGATGACATTTAAGATGTGAAATTTAAGGATAAGAATATTGCAAAACCTGGGTTGAAATAGTTTAATACAAAGTCAGACCAAAACTTTTAAGGGATGTCAGAAAGAAAATGTATCATAAAGAGTTACACAGATATCAATGAAGTTTTCAAACAAGAAAATTGAAAAAAGTGCAGTTAAAGGTACAGAGTCTGTGTTCCCTGATAGGCAGTTAGATCTATTCATCACTGCCTTACAGTGTGACTGAGATGAGGATGCTGACTTCAGAAAATTTGAGAGTAGTTTATTTGCATGTAACTATGGGCCATTTGGAAAGAAGAGTTGTAAATATGTTGTTTATGAATTTTTTCAGTCTTACATTTCTATTGATTTTGATCCTACTATTGCTCCTACATAATTTGTTGTCTTGGGATAAAAGAAAGAACAACAGCAAAAGTGTGTAATAAACAAACAAGCATCAGTAGAGTTTCTACACCTAAAAGAGACAGGAAAGTTACGGATATCATTAATATTTCTTCACCTAATCAACAGGATTACAAAGTTATTGTTCAATTCTTTTTCTTTTTAATGCCTTGATATTTGGTTATTTGACAAGAAAAATTATTTAATTCTTTTACAATTTAACAAATGTATATTTAATGACTGCAATTTTATCTCATTAAACTTTGAAAAGTGGGTGTTATTAATTTTATTGATTATTAAATCTTAGCTTTAAAACCTACAGAAATTTGTCGAAAGCTAGATGGGTCTTATTTAACAGATCATGTTCTTTCCATGAGACCATCTTTGCTCTCTTCAAGCCTCTTTCACCTGCAGAGTTTCTTTCACTCCAAGTGATTAACAACTTTGAAAATTTGACTAAGATTATTTTAGAGAATGATATAATTTTGAAGTTCAGTGGCAACTTAGAAATTTTTAGACCAAAACTCCACCCCATGTAACAATAGTGTCTTAAATATATCTAAAAAAATGTTCTTTCATCCTTGATCTAAACATGCCACTTAATAGGAAAGAAGGTATTTCAAAAGACAATATTTTGCTAGGCAGAAATTGCATTATTTCATTACCACACTCTTTTCCTGATCCTTTTTGTAGCACTATTTAGAAAAGAAATCAACTGTTCTTATATATAACCTAGAAAACAATAAGCAATGGTTAAGCCATTTGTTTTCTGGGCTAAACATTTTTAGATTCTCCTGTGCCAGTAGAGGATGAGGAAAGCTTCCACTCAGACTAGAGGACATATTAGTCATTTGCCAAGTAACAATCCTTTCTTTGCCTGGGAAATAGTTTTATAAAAGGTCATGTAAAAGTGGGAAGGAGATAGAAGCATATCATGTTTTGCCAATCTCTAACTTTGTGATTTCTATCTAGGTAAATTATGCATCCTTGCCTTTTTCTTGATCTTAGTGTGAAAACTTCGTTTCTCACTATTAAGTATGACATTTGCTGTAAGTTATTTGTAGACATTATTTATAGAAGTTGAAGAAGTTTCCTTCTATTTCAAATTTACTGAGAAATTTTAATCACAAACAAATGTTGGATTTTGCAAGATTCTTTTTCTGTGTTTATTGATATAATCATGTGATTTTTCTCTGTCTTTTGAAATTATAAACTACATTAATGAATTATTGAATATTGAACCAATCCTGCATAACTAGTATAAGTTGCACTAAGCCAAGGTGTGATATTCTTTTTATGCATTGTTAGATTTGTTTTACTAATATTTTGTTGTGGATTTTTACAGTTATATACATGAAATATATTGATCTCTAGGCAACCCACTCCAGTGTTCTTGCCTGGAGAATCCCAGGGACGGGGAAGCCTGGTGGGCTGCCCTCTATGGGGTCGCACAGAGTCGGACACGACTGAAGCGACTTAGCAGCAGCAGCAGCAGTTTTTTGTCCATTTGTTTTAGTCTAGAGATGTCTTATCTGGTTTTGGTATTAAGGTTATGCTGGCATCATAGAATGACTTAGACAGTATTCTATCAGCTTCTATCTTCTGAAAGATATTGTAAAGCATTGATACAATATCTTTCTTAAATTTTTAGTAAAATTAACCAGTGAGACTATCTGGGCATGATGCTTTCTGTTTTGAATGTTATTAATCATTGATTCATTTTTTTTTTACTAGATATAGACCTATTAAGATAATTTACTGTCTTTTGTGTGTGTGTTGTAAATTGTGAATTTGGAGATAATTGGTTCATTTCATCTAGATTATCACCTTTGTGGGCATTAAGTTATTATTATCATTCTCTTATTATCCCTTTAATGTTCAGAGGATCTATAGTAATGCACCTCTTTCATTTCTGATATTATTCATTTGTGTACTCTGTCCTTTTTTAACTTATCATGGTTAGAGACTTATCACAATCTTTGCAAAGAATCAGATTTTAATTTCATTAATTATCTCTACTGATTCCCTGCTTTCAATTTCCCTGATTTCTACTTCAATTCTTTTTTTTTTAATTTTTTTTTATTTTTTAACTTTACAATATTGTATTGGTTTTGCCATATATCAACATGAATCTGCCACAGGTATACACATGTTCCCCATCCTGAACCCTCCTCCCTCCTTCCTCCCCATAACATCCCTCTGGGTCGTCCCAGTGCACCACCCCCAAGCATCCAGAATCAAACCTGGACTGGTGACTCCTTTCATATATGATATTATACATATTTCAATGCCATTCTCCCAAATCATCCCACCCTCTCCCAAATCATCCCACCCTCTCCCACTCCCACAGAGTCCAAAAGACTGTTCTATGCATCAGTGTCTCTTTTGCTGTCTTATATACAGGGTTATTGTTACCATCTTTCTAAATTCCATATATATGTGTTAGTATACTGTATTGGTGTTTTTCTTTCTGGCTTACATCACTATGTATAATAGGCTCCAGTTTCATCCACCTCATTAGAACTGATTCAAATCGTCACAGCACTGTTTATAAAAGCCAGGACATGGAAGCAACCTAGATGTCCATCAGCAGATGAGTGGATAAGAAAGCTGTGGTACATATACAAAATGGAGTATTACTCAGCCATTAAAAAGAATACATTTGAATAAATTCTTATTATTTCCTTCAGTTATCTTCCTTTGCATTTAATTTGCTCTTCTTTTTCTGTTTCTTATGTAGAAGCTTAAGTTATTGATTTTAGATCATTCTCCTTTTCTAAGAGACACATTCAATGCTCTACATTTTCCTCTGAACTCAGCTTTTACTGCATCCCACAATTTTCATTAGGTCAATCTACATCTCAGCTCTGATTCATCCAGAGTCAAGATATAAGGACAAGATCTGCTTTCCCAAGACTTAGCTGACTTGGCTCAGATAAATAAGAATGACAGATAGCTACATGTTTTCTAATTTTGGACCCTGATAAAAGTATGTTTTTGTTTTTGTTTTTTTTTCCAAATTTAAGACTGGAATAATTACCTTAACGAGCTTGCATGATTTGTTATTGTTGATGTTATTCAGTTGCAAAGTCCCGTCAAACTCTTTGCAAACTCGTGGACTGAAGCACACCAAACCCCTTTTTCCTCCACTATCTCCCAAAGTTTGCTCAAATTCAGATCCATTGAGTTGATGGTGCTATCTAACCATCTAATCGTCTGCCATCCCCTTCTCCTTTTGCCTTCAATCCTCCTAGAATCAGGATTTTCAAATGAGCCGGCTGGCTCTTCACATCAGGTAGCCAAAATATTGAAGCTTCAGCTTCAGCATAAGATTTTCCAATGAATAATCAGGATGGATTTCCTTTGAATCTGACTGATTTGATCTCCTTGCAGTCTATGGGACTACTGGAAAAAGGCAAAGATGTCTCCTTTTACCTTTCTTTTTCAACATCATGCCAAAAGTTCTAGCTAATACAATAAGAAAAGAAAAAGAAACTGCAGATATAGACTGAGAAGGAAAGAATAAAAAAAAAAAAAAGAATAAGACTACCTGTTTGCAGTTGGTATAATTATCAATGTAGAAAATTTGAATTTTCTGAAAAAAAGGCTTATGAAATCTATAAGTGACCATAGAAAGGTTACAGCAATGAATAGGTGGATGTTGAAATGAAAAACACAATACCACTTACATTATCACAAAAAAATCTTTGAGTATAAATCTGCTAAGTATGTGCAAGATCTTTTTAAGGAAAACTAAAAATAAAAACTGATGAATGAAATGAAAGAACTAACTAAAATGGAAAGGTATTAATGTTCACAAATTGGAAGACTCAATATTGTCAAGATGTCAGTTCTTTCTAACTTGATCTATACATTCACTGTGAGTAACCCAATAAAAACTAAATCAACAAAAACAAGAATAATTATAGCATTGTCTTCCCTGATAGTATTAGTTCCTTAACTAATTAGTTTCCTAACTAAAAATAAGGTTTTCATAACAAAGGATCACAAACCGGGTGGCTTAAAACAACAGAAATGTATTGCCTAAAGAGTTCTGGAGGCCAAAAGTTCAAAATCAAGGCAGTAGCAAATCTATGCTCCCTCTGAAACCTGTTGGAGAGAATCCTTCCTTGCAAGTTTCTAGATGCTTTTCTTTTTTTCTCAATCCTTTTTGTTCCTTAGCTTGCATTTGCAATAATTCAATTTCTGTTTCTGACACTACACAACATTCTCCTATGTGTCTCTATGCAAATTTTCCTATTCTTATGACAGCAGTCATATTGAATAAGAGGTCTATCCTGCTCCAGACTTACATAAATTAATTACAATGATTCTATGTCCAAGTAAGGTCAAATCCTGAGGCATGGGGGTTAGGTTTTCAATACATCTTTTCAGAGGTCACATATCACCCCATAAAAGTGATACTTTTATCAATCAGACTAGTGTATACTATAGTAATAAAGCCCAAGTAACACATGGCTTACAATAACAAAGAATAATATCTTAGTCATGCTAGATGATAATATTCTGCTTATCAAGTCACTCAGGAAATCAGGCTAATGGAGTAGTATAATTATCCTAAAAATCTTACTAGAAGACAGAGGGTGTCAAAGCACCACTAATATCAGATGCTTTCAGCCACATGGAACAGAAATCATATAATAATTGTTTTACCATATGTTATATCATATACCTTAGTCATTTTCTGTTAGTTAGTAAACTTTTTTTTTAAATTTTATTTATTTATTTTTTCTCCACTGTTTCTTTCTTTCTTTCTTTTTTTTTGCTTAACTTTACAATATTGTATTGCTTTTACAATACATCAAGATGGATCCGCTGCCAGTATACACATGTTCCCCATCCTGAACCCTCCTCAAAGGGCTGGTTTGTTGCCTTGATGATATGCTATCAAGAACCCAGGAGTTTACTTTTATCTCTCTCTTTCTCCAGACAACCATCAGAGTTATGTGCAGTAGTTAATCAGTCAACACCACAGGTGTATGGTTGCCATTATTAGCTTGGACCTATTCTGATACATCCTTTTAAGGACAAAGATGTGCCATTCCAATTAAATTAGTACTGTGTGCAAGGAGAGAGTATGAATTAGTGAAGTGCTGTAGATTAAGGAAAAATGTATGCCACAAATGTACACTATAAACAATGATGAAATCAGATCAGATCAGATCAGTCGCTCAGTCGTGTCCGACTCTTTGCGACCCCATGAATCGCAGCACACCAGGCCTCCCTGTCCATCACCAACTCCCAGAGTTCACTGAGACTCACATCCATCGAGTCAGTGATGCCATCCAGCCATCTCATCCTCTGTCGTCCCCTTCTCCTCCTGCCCCCAGTCCTTCCCAGCATCAGAGTCTTTTCCAATGAGTCAACTCTTTGCATGAGTGGCCAAAGTACTGGAGTTTCAGCTTTAGCATCATTCCTTCCAAAGAAATCCCAGGGCTGATCTCCTTCAGAATGAACTGGTTAAATCTGAACTTCATGATGAAATAATGAAGTTCAAATTTAAGGATTATTTTACAACATATGCAATGAATAAATATCTAGGTAAAAATAATTTTTTAATTTGAATATTTTAGGTTATTGAGAAATAAATAAAATTTGAGTGTGGGCTTTAGCTGGCTGATACGCCAGTTTTTGTGTTTAAAAATTGCTCATCAAATAATAATAACTTATTCCATGGGTATAATATTTGTTATGTATGTTATAACATACAGTTTCATTGGTTTTCAGAAAATATAAAGGTCATAATTAAGTCACAGAGAGGAAATTATCATTTAATATTACTAAAAATAAGAAAACAGGTTGAAGAGAATGCTATGAGTAAGACTTCCTAACCCTAATCAGTGCATTTTTGGCTACTCCCTGGCATGTCCTCCTCTTCTTAACCTTTTTCCATTTCTATAGTAATTTATTCTCAAGAATAAAACCCATAGGACCAATTATATTGCCCATATGTTTAATCTTTAGATTTCCCTAGAGCCAGAGCACAACTAAAACTACAGACTAGTATTTTGGAAATAATTGAAATTTCAAGGAAATAAACTCTATTAAATACTTTTCCTGCTTCAAATGAGAAGGTAAGATTAGATACCAAATAGTAATATATAGAGACTAAAATATGTTTGATTTCAAAAGATCTTTATATTGAAAGTCTGCTTCTTAAAATGCATTCCATATATACAGCCACACATATATATGGAATTGGTGATGTATCTAGTCCTAAGCCATCATTTATAAAAAGCTTCAACATTTTCTTTAGAAATGCCATGATTATCATGGTCACTCAAGGGTGACTTCATGCATTTGATTGCCCTGAATTGCAACAAAGGCAACTCAAACTCCAATAGGATTTTTATCATGCAGAGGGATCTCAAGGCATTTTGAAATCATATTAAAAATAAAATGTAAGTCAAACTTGAAATGTTTGTAATTCATGAAATGTTGATGAGCGAGTCTGAGTGCCAAGCATCCTATCAATGTGAAGTGCTTGCCCTTGGGGATTGTGGCTTCATTGCTAGAAACCCAGAACAGTCATGTCATACAAAACAGAGACAGCATGTGTCCCCGCCTGACAGATGCTGATAAAATGGTGACAAGAATAACAAGTGACTCAAGAGATTGTTATGCCAAAATCCTCTCTCTGGTACTACAGTGTAGTATAAACATCAGCTGTAGTGGTATATGATGCCCTTCCTCCCCTTGAAAATCAATAAGCTCTGTCATGCCCTGCAGACACAGACTTGCAGTATTGAAAGGCAGGGATTCTAGAACCTACCGATGAAGAAGACATGTCACCTGCAGAGATGTTAATGGCATCAGCATTAATATAGAGTAACAGCATCAAAAGCTTGAGTGTTGAAGCTTGGTAACATGTTTAGAGTTAAGAATAAAAATCCTGTCAGTTGTCAGCCAAGAGATGACAGGAATAAGATACAAGTAAATAAATTCAATGTATGCCAAGAATACTGCACTCCTGCTTACGATATATCTTCCTGAATGACAGTTCAGTGTCTTACTCACAATACACTCTAAATAATCATGTAATGAGTGAAATAAAGTTCATCTTTAAAGAAAACCCAGTTATATTAAATTATACACGCTGCGGTAGAACTTATCAATATCTTTCTTTATTTTCTTTGTTCTTTGGTTTACTGCCCTTCTTGTCACTGGGATATGTAGAACAAAAGAGCTTGTGTTATTAGTACAAAGATTAGTGCCTTTTAGGCAGAGCAAAGCCAGAGGGCACCAGTAGACATAACTTCTGAGTAATCAATAACCAATATTTACTACAGGAAGGAAAGAACCGTTCTAGATGACCAGAATAAAGATGGCAAGCATAGACTCTGCCACCTGCATTTTCAAATTGAGATGGACAGACAAGTACTGATTTACATTCTCCACAGCTCTGGGCTGTGTCACAATGGGACAGGGACAGTCTCTGCCTGTTGACAACAGTTGTTCCTCCTCATGCCATCTCCCCACACATCCTTTCCAATCTGAGTCCTATAGGTCTCTGTCCCTCTTTTATTATTTCTTGTTTCCTATTTCACCTCTTACTGGGAAAATCTTTTACTATCCAGGGTGAGAGGATTGTTCTTGTTTATCAAGATATTCATTACTTAGCAGCCTTCGATTTTGAAACTAAAATTTATTCTCTATATGTCTGTTTTATAATTTTTTCTCCATGGCATCAGGTATCTCAGAATCTACTTCCTCTAAGGAGGAAGAAGAATCAGGGTAAAAAGAAATGAAACATTTGTCTTGCTTTTTCTCACAGCTTCTTTCTCATCCATCATACTCCAGCCACACTGACATGTGCTCGCTTTCTTGAATATTCCATTCCCTTGGAACTCAGCGCCTTCAAACATTATGTTCTCATTTTTTAGACTTCTCCTTCCCTTTAAAAGCTGTTCTTCTCCTTCAAGTCCCAACTTCAATGCCATCCCTTTAAATATGTCTTTATGATCACAGAACCCAAAGTGGATCATAATGTCCCTAGTGCTCAAATACTATTTTAAATAGTATTTTAGTCTTCTTATAGAACATGTACTACAATTTGCCATTGTAAATATGTGTATACACTTACTAGCTCACTGTTTTGTTTGTCCTCATTCTTCTATACTCCATGAGGATAGAGACTAGGGACTATGTTGGTTTTGTTTAACTCTAGAATCTGAGCCAATGATAAAATGATGTTAAATAAATATCTGTTGAAGAAGCATGCAGAAAGCATGTATATCCAGTATAAAATCTCTCTTTCTTTCTTAATAGCAGAACCACAGTATTTAGGCAATACTAAGCCCACTCCAGTGTTCTTGCCTGGAGAATCCCAGGGACAGGGGAGCCTGGTGAGCTTCCGTCTATGGGGTCGCACAGAGTCAGACACGACTGAAGCGACTTAGCAGCAGCAGCAGCAGCAAGCACTGAATAGAGTACTTACTTCTCACTACTCCATTGTACAAGGATCATAACACACAATTTTGTCCAACTTAATGGAAGGATCAGACTCAGAAACGGTCAGCCTCAGTCTTTTGTATTTCTCTTCTACTTACTATATGTCCTCTGGAATGTGGATATATTATCTCAAAGAAAATAAGTTAGTATAAGAGCACAAGTAAAAAAAAAATCACTGAGGATAACGGATGAGAAACCTAGCTGAGCTCTAAGCCCCTAATGGCTTCTTTGAGTACTTGCTCCAGGCTTAGATTGTGCCTCTGGATTTCTTCCCACATGAGAAGTCAACTTTAATTTGCTCAAGCCAGTATAGGAAGGTGTCTGTTATCAGTTCAGTTCAGTTCAGTCACTCAGTTGTGTCCGACTCTTTGCGACCCCGTGAATCACAGCACACCAGGCCTCCCTGTCCATCACCAACTCCCTGAGGTCACTCAGACTCACATCCATCAAGTCAGTGATGCCATCCAGCCATCTCATCCTCTGTTGTCCCCTTCTCCTCTTGCCCCCAATCCCTCCCAGTATCAGGGTCTTTTCCAATGAGTCAACTCTTCCCATGAGGTGGCCAAAGTACTGGAGTTTCAGCTTTAACATCATCCTTTCAAGATATTCCAGGGCTGATCTCCTTCAGAATGGACTGGTTGGATCTCCTACAGAGTCTGTTATATGCAAACCCAATTCAAAACATGGTTTGGGAAAGTCACTCCATAGGACAGGTCCTAATTTATCATTTTGTCAATTGACTGGACAATTTAAAGATCACCAGTTCTAACATGAGTTTTCCTTTAGAATAAAAACATATTTTATCCAAATATCAGCATATCTTTGAATTTAAATTAGCCCTTTCATTTTTGAAAACCAATGTTATATGTGAATTTTTGAATAACGACTATGTTTAAGACAATATGCCAGATGGCTTAATTAGCAGTATTTCCTTTTGAAATGCACATGCTGTACATGTTCCCCATTTCCCATATTTTCCTTGCTGTTTTTAAAGTATCAACATATCATTAATTTAAATGATTATAATTAAGTATTCATGAGGAGACTAAAAGGGACCGTTACCAAATTTACTTTTATGCCATCAAACATTATTTTCTTTAGGAAATTGTACTGAAGATCAGATTGTGATAGAGCAGGGAATATGTGTAGTTTGAGTCAGTGTTCCAAAAATGCTTGTTTACAAACCAATGCTGAACAAGCTACATCCAAATAACTTGGGAAACTTTATAGTCCCTTCCCCAATCTCCATGTGAAATAAAAACTTAATTTTGCACAGAGAGCCTAGTATTTGTTCTTGGCTTCTGGGAGCTAATGCCCAAGCACTTGGAATGTCATACTAATGTTTGTGTGTTCCACTGTGTCCAACTCTTTGGACCCCATGGACTATAGCTCACCATGGGGTTTGGGAAAGTCACTCCATAGGACAGGTCCTAGTGTGCTCTGTCCATTGTATTTTCCAGGCAAGAATATTGGAGTGGGTTGCCATTTCCTTCTCCAATGCATGAAAGTGAAAAGTGAAAGTGAAGTTGCTCAGTTGTGTCCAACTCTTAGCGACCTCATGGACTGCAGCCTACCAGGCTCCTCAGTCCATGGGATTTTCCAGGCAAGAGTACTGGAGTTGGGTGCCGTTGCCTTCTCCCAAAGTACTTTAGTACAAAGCTAACTTTGCCTGGGAAACTCTGAGGATCTCTGCAAAATATACACTTTATCTTTATCTCAGCAAAGAGACAAGTGAGCTGGGATGTTTATGAGCCAACTTTTTTTTTCTTAATTTTTGTTGAAGTGTAGTTGATTTAGGGCTTACCAGGTGGTGCTAGTAGTATAGAACCCACCTGCCAATTCAGCAGACATAAGAGATGTGGGCCCAATCCCTGGGTAGAGAAGATCCTTTGAAGGATGACACAGCAACAACTCGCGTATTCTTGCCTGGAGAATCTTATTGACAGAGGAGCCTGTCAGGCTACATAGTCCATGGGGTTGCAGATAACTGGGCACAACTGAAGCAACTGCACATAGTTGATTTATAATGTTGTTAGTTTCAGGTGTACAACAAAGTGAATCAGTTATACATATACCCCCTCTCTTTTTAGATTTCCTTCCCATTTGGGTCATCACAGAACACTGAGTAGAGTTTCATGTGCTTTACAGTAGGTCCTCATCAGTTATGTATTTCATGTCAATTAGTAGTATGTATATGTCAATCTCAATCTTCCAATTCATCCCATCTCTCTTCCTCTGTTGGTACCCATGTTTATTAGGAGCCAACTCTTGTCTGTCATTGGATGATGATTATTACTAGGAAATAATATTTTTCAAGGTTCTCTGGCCAGCATTGCTGATACCATAGAGAGATTTATGGCCTCTTGAGAAAGTTCTCATGCAACTGGAAGTCAAACCCACTGCAATGGAAGATCTGAAAGCTATGGACAAGGTATAAATAGCTTTTATTGTATGGCTGATACATACTTCATACCAGGAGTGGTTGAAGGAAACAGACATAAAAAGAGTTATGTGATTATTTAGCTATAATTTTTGATCTTGAATGCAGTAGGAAATTGTGCTTTATAACAAACAGCCCATGCTATGCAAAGGCATCGTGACTAATTGCAAAAACACCTGTGGTCAATTGATATCAAGTGTCTATTAAAAAGGAAGTACTTTAGGCAGACCAAGCAGTTTGTGTAGTTTAATCCATGGCAGTAATGAACACTGCATAGACTCGGGAGTGGGGTTATTGTTTCTCAATGCATTCAATAGATTCAAGAAGGTAACAAATACTAAGCTCAGGACTTTGAGTTCTCAGTTCAAATCATGGTCCTAATATTTTAGTTCTTTTGTAGTAGTAGTTGTTGTTGTTTAGTTGCTAAGTTGTGTCTGACTCTTTGTCACCCCATGGACTGCAGCATGCCAGGTTTCTCTGTCCTTCACTATCTCCTGGAGTTTGTTCAAACTGATGTCCATTGATTTGGTGATATCATGTAACCACTGCATCCTCTGTCACCCTCTTCTGCTGGCATCAATCTCCCCTAGCATCTGGGTCTTCCTTTCATTTTTTGTAGTGGACCCAACCTATATGAAAATAAAGCCCAAAGATAATGTTACTGCCGGTAAAATCATTGGAAAAGACCCTGATGCTGGGAAAGACTGAAGGCAGGAGGAGAAGGGGACAACAAAGGATTAAATGGTTGGATGGTATCACCAACTCAATGGACGTGAATTTGAGTAAGCTTGGGAGATGGTGAAGAATAGGGAAGCCTGGTGTACTGCAGTCCACGACATTGCAAAGAGTCAGATACAACTGAGCAACTGAACAATGTCATAATGGAAGTTGAATTCACAATATTGCTATGCTTCTTATATGAAAATAAGGGCACATTTTAACAATAAATGAGATTCAGAACCTTGGAACACAGGCATCTGTGTGTATTGAGACAAAGTTGAAAATCTTCAATGCATGAGTTTCCCTGAGGTGTCACTGTCAGTAAAGCAACTTGCACCCTTATATCTGAGGTCATCCTAAATTGTCAACCATGCAACATTATCACTTAAGTTAGTCATTTACTAAGGGATGTCTATTCTTCTAAGGACATACTCTAGCAAGTCTTTATTTCTCTTAGTCTTGTAACTATGATGAGACCTTAACCTGCCCCAGAGGGACAGGTGCCAAGCCTGACTGGGCATGAAATAGCTTCTACTCCAAAAAGTTGCAAGATGCTACTAACTCATTTCACTAGATACCTGTGGAATATGTGTGGGAAAGAATGACAAGGGAATCAATCCAAAGAGGATAGAACACATTTCAGAATTTATCAATGTGGCTATGTTTACCCAAGATTCCAGAATTATTATGTTATCTCATACAAAACAAATCAATGAGTTGCTTTGGTTGACTGAAAATCAGGCTCAGTAATAGACCACTTACAGTGACTGTAGCCATGAAATTAAAAAATGCTTGCTCCTTGGAAGAAAAGCTATGACAAACTTGAAAGTGAAAGTGAAAGTCACTCAGTCGTGTTGGACTCTTTGCGATCCAATAGACTATACAGTCCATGGAATTCTCCAGGCCAGAATACTGGATTCGGTAACCTTTCCCTTCTCCAGGGGATCTTCCCAACCTAGGGAATTGAACCCAGGACCCCATCATTGCAGATGGATTCTTTACCAGTTGAGCCACAAAGGAAGCCAAACTTAACATATTAAAAAGCAGAGACATTACTAACAAAGTTGTGTCTAGTCAAAGCTATGTTGTTTTTCAGTAGTCATGTACAGATGTGAGAATTGGACCATAAAGAAGGCTGAGAGCTGAAGAATTGATGTTTTCAAACTATGGTGCTGGAGAGGACTCTTTAGACTCCCATGAACTGCAAGATCAAACCAGTCAATCTTAGAGGAGATCAGTCCTGAATGCTCATTGGAAGGACTGACGCTGAAGCTGAAGTTGCAATAATTTGGTCACCTGGTGTGAAGACCTGACTCATTGGAAAAGACTCTAATGCTGGGAAAGATTGAAGGAAGAAAGAGAAGGGAGTGACAGAGGATGAGATGGTTGGATGACATCACAGATTCAATGGACATGAGTTTGGGCAAGATCTGGGAGATAGTGAAGGACAGGGAAGCCTGGTGAGCTACAGCCCATGGGGTCATAAAAAGACATGAATTAGAGACTGAACAACAACAAATGGACTACTTTCAACAAGACTGGGATGCCACAAGTTCTCATTTCTAATATGTAGTAGGGAATCCAAAAGCTTAGAGAACTAGAAATGATGGGGTAGAGCTTTCATTTGTGAACTACAAACAGCTTCCCTTAAACACACACACACACACACACAAATACTATATCCCCAGAGAAACTCAATGAACATTCTACTAAGACATGAAGAAGCATTAAGGGAAGCAACACATCCCCATAAACATTCCCAGCCTCTGTCCTTTGTAGGTTGAAGATGATGGTGGAGATGTCATCATTGAGGTTAATTTTCTTAACTTGATGGAATAAATGCTGGCTAGTAAGCTCCAGAGATAAGATGAATTTGGTCATTGTAATAGGCAGCAAGAGTAGGGATATTTTTACCAACAGGAGTCTTAGTTGATAATGATGCTACTAAAAATAAAGTAGATGAGAAACCCACTGGGCAAGAAAAGACTAACTCAACAGGACCTTGTTGCTCAAATTCTGCACATTCCAAAGAAAGCTTGTTTTCAGGACTGATCCTTAATTGACTACTGGGAAATAACTTCTGAGGTCTTAGAATATTTTTCCTGGCAAGAATGCTTTTGTATACCTGAAGCCTTGTACATTGGCATACCAGTTTGACCACCAGTTTTAGTTAACCCTCAGAGAAGGCAATGGCACCCACTCCAGTACCTTTGCCTAGAAAATCCCATGGATGGAGGAGCCTGGTAGGCTGCAGTCTGTGGGGTCACTAGAGTCAGACATGACTGAGTGACTTCACTTTCACTTTTCACTTTCCTACATTGGAGAAGGAAATGGCAACCCACTCCAGTGTTCTTGCCTGGAGAATTCCAGGGACGGGCAAGCCTGATGGGCTGCTGTCTATAGGGTCGTACAGAGTCAGACACGACTGAAGTGACTTAGCAGCAGCAGCAACAGTGTAACATAAATTGAATGCCTAATTTTTTAACTCTGAGAGTAAATGTGGAGTAGGGAAACTGAGGTCAATCAAGTGGTTGCTGTATGCTTATGAGATAGACCCCCTGGGATTAGATGAGCTCCCCTGTTTGCAACACTTCACGTCTGTTATTGCAAGGTGCAAATGTGAGAATAAATTGTCTAATCATTTCAGGTACCATTAAAAAGGACAACTAGAAATTTTCCTTAGTTTCTCCTGGACTTGACTCATGCTTCTTTTCCCTTTGCTGATTTTGATCACTTTATTTTTTTCTATAATAAATCACAACCATGAATATAATAGCTTTTATGAATTCTATTGGCCCTTCTAAAAATCAGAGAGCCTGAGGGTGGTCTTGGGGGCCACTGACCCATTTACTAAAATGTTATTTCATCTACACAATAGGAGGAAATATAGATCTGATCTCTAGAAGCTCGACTTGAGTGGCGGTAAAGAGACATGGCTCCTCTCCCAGGTTTCCAACTTCACTCAATATATTAACCAGAGTTCTGAATAAAATGAACACACCCTGGGGAAATCACATGGCAAAAAGTATACATAATATCTCTTCTTCCAAGATTTCCCCAGAGTCATATGATTGTTCATGATGGAAAGGCAAATATGAAGACTGTTTAGGCATTACTAGATCCCAGGTCTGAAATTATGTAAATTCCTAGGTACCCATAATGTCATTGTGGTTCACCAAAGTAGGAGTTTAAGATTAAAGTCGGGGGGGGGGGGGTGGGGTTGGACAACACAAAACAAAGCTCCTATACAATTAAGATAGATTATTCTATAGTTGATGAATATACACACATCTCCATGTTTGATTCATTTATTAGTATACTCTTTGTGTGGAATGGCAAATTATTAATTTTAATCATAAAGAATTGATAATATGTCCAGTAACTACAAATTTTGCCTTTCAGAATTCCCTACTGTATAGTTGACAATAGTTATAAGGTGTAGTTATAAATCACTGAAACTATATTAATTTAACAAGCACACCAGAGTGTCTAATGAAAATCAAAAGTCCCTGTCAACCTCAAGTGATCATCTGAATAGGTAGCACATGGATTCAAAGAATCAGATTCACTAAATTTTTTAGAGAATCTAAAGAATTGCTTTTGTTTATTTTCTCAGAAGGGCTGCATTTGTTCACTGTTGCTAGTTTTATCCTTTGAAAGACAAATTCCTTTTTCAGAAAGGTTAAGTAAGCATTTATAGGCAGATATAGTATATAAATAACAGGAAGAACAGTCTGCTGCTGCTAAGTCACTTCAGTCGTGTCCGACTCTGTGCGACCCCAGAGACGGCAGCCCATCAGGCTTCCCTGTCCCTGGGATTCTCCAGGCAAGAACACTGGAGTGGGTTGCCATTTCCTTCTCCAATGCATGAAAGTGAAAAGTGAAAGTGAACTCGCTCAGTCGTGTCCGACTCTAGTGACCCCATGGACTGCAGCCCACCAGGCTCCTCCGTCCACAGGATTTTCCAGGCAAAAGTACTGGGGTGGGGTGCCACTGCCTTCTTCAAGAACAGTCTGACTAACCAAAAGTAGAAAAGTTCCACTATAGTTAAAAAAATTAAAAATAAAAAGACAGGAGAGCATTGGCATGCAAAACAAACCACTACCACCCAACCATAAATATTGTCTTCAAAATGTCTATATTACAAGTTGTTGTGTTTTTTTTTGTTATGGTTTTTTCTGATCTGCCTTGTGGGTTGGGATTCTTCAGGAACTATGTCACAAATGTTAGAGGAATATCATTATTAACATCACCTGTGTTATTTTTACACACATATTTTCTCAGATCTCTAAGGACCTGTGTAGTTTTCCCCAGAAAATTGATTTTTTTTTTTTTTTTTTTTGTCTCTGGGTTTGATCCCTGAGTTGGGAAGATTCCCTGGAGAAGAGCATGGCAACCCACTACAGTAGTATTGCCTGGAGAATCCCCATGAACAGAGGAGTCTGGCTGGCTACAATCCATGGGGGTAGCAAAGAATCAGACATGACTGAGTGACTAAGCACAGTACATAAGTTATCTACTTGAATGAACTAAATCTCAGAACTTTTTATTATTTTATCAAAATTATGAGACATTGTCTGCCTATGTCACATGCCATAATTTATGTATTTCCTTTTTTTTTTTATAATGTATTTAGAGTCAAGTCAGACCCATAGTCCTATGGTATTTATGGATTAATTCCTAAATTTATGTGCAGAGTTGCTTAACATTACACAAAAATTTACATTTGGTTTTTGTTCTATCATATCAATACTCATTTTTATACAATACAAAACACTGCCCATGTCTACTACCAACATTTGTTCAGAAGGGAAAAAATCAAACTCATCATTTGATCTCAAAATTTTGTTATTATTGTTGAATCTAATTGTGATACTTCTTTGCTAAAAACAAGAAACCAAAAAAGAAAACAAAAAATCTTTTATTCTAATTTTTAAAATCCAAAACCCCCAAAAGGAAGTCTTTATTTATTCTGTAATCAATTAACTGCCTTTTCCTCAGATGCAAAATTAAGTGCATTTTCTTTGAGATGAAGGAAAGCTTTGCTTCAACTAATATGACCTTCTGAAATACCCAGTGTTGACAGTAAAGTGCCATTTTATATGAATCAGAGAAAATGTAATCTCAGTTTAAAAGCAAATTAAGTGTGGTATTTAGCTAAGGTTTAAATCAATGCATCTCTAATTTTTATATCATATAGATTATCTCTACTCTTTCTTTTAGTCTAAATTTCCAAAGAACATGCAACTCCTTTTTGTTATCTACTGGAGATATCTTGTGAATACATTCTTCAACTAACAGAAAAATTAAAAAAGACAATACCAAATTTCCCATCATTGTTACCTATCCCCAATTGTTACCTATCTTCCTATTTTGTAGACCAAGGACAAAATAAACTCCTGACTCCTCTTCCTCACAAGTTATCCTGCTTAACTTCATTCCAAGTGATAGTCAAACTGAGGTATGGTCCTTCAGTAAACAATCAACTCTAGAGTGTTCAGGATGGGGAACACATGTATACCTGTGGCAGATTCATTTTTATATATGGCAAAACCAACAAAATATTGTAAAGTTAAGTAAAATAAAATTAAAAAAAAACAATCAACTCTAAATTCAACTTGCTTTCAGCTCTGTTCTTGCTCAATTCTGCAGTTTCTCTGGTCATGTATTAGTCATAGCTGTTAGCTTTAATACATAATAACAGGAAAAATAAAAATAATCCGATCAGAATTACCATAAATTTCCACTCCCAAATGTGTAAAACTACCACATTCAAAACCCATCCATCTTTCCTCCCTATTACTGTAATACATGAATTCCCTTTGTTCTATCTTAAATCAGTTATCCATACCTGGTCTAGATCTCACCCTCCCCACACCTTCTCAAGGATTAGACCACCCATCACCACTTCTCCAAGAATATCCCCTTGTTCCAGTCCATTGTTTACTCATTCAGCACTTTAGAACCATTCTCTCTGATTGTCTATTCCTAACTGCAAAAGTTGGCTTAAAGTTCAACATTCAGAAAATAAAGATCATGGAATCTGGTCCCATCACTTCATGGGAAACAGATGGGGAAACAGTGGAAACAGTGTCAGACTTTATTTTTCTGGGCTCCAAAATCACTACAGATGGTTACTGCAGCCATGAAATTAAAAGACGCTTACTCCTTGGAAGCAATGTTATAACCAACCTAGATAGCATATTCAAAAGCAGAGACATTACTTGGCCAACAAAGGTCCACCTAGTCAAGGCTATAGTTTTTCCAGTCGTCATGTATGGATGTGAGAGTTGGACTGTGAAGAAGGCTGAGCCCTGAAGAATTGATGCTTTTGAACTGTGGTGTTGGAGAAGACTCTTGAGAGTCCCTTGGACTGCAAGGAGATCCAACCAGTCCATTCTGAAGGAGATCAGCCCTGGGATTTCTTTGGAGGGAATGATGCTAAGGCTGAAACTCCAGTACTTTGGCCACCTCATGCAAAGAGTTGACTCATTGGAAAAGACTCTGCTGCTGGGAGGGATTGGGGGCAGAAGAAGAAGGGGACGACAGAGGATGAGATGTCTGATGGCATCACCGACTCGATGGACATGAGTTTGGGTGAACTCTGGGAGTTGGTGATGGACAGGGAGGCCTGGTGTGCTGTGATTCATGGGGTTGCAAAGAGTCGGGCATGCCTGACCGACTGAACTGAACTGAACTGCCAACACCCCTCCTCACTCAGTACTTCTCTCCCCAACTCTTCCTCAATAGTACTAATTTTCAAATGTAGTGAATTCTCACTTTCTTAAAAAAAAATAAAAATGAAAGGAAAAAGAAGGAACCAGTTTCCCTTTTATAAAATAATAAAAGTTCCTAGGATAGATACCCTAAAAATGCTGCTGTTTAGTCACTTCAATGGTGTCCAACTCAGTGCGACCCTATACACGTTTAGCTCACCAGACTCCTCTGCCCATGGGATTCTCCAGGCAAGAGTACTGGAGTGGGTTACCATGCCCTCCTCCAGGGCACTCTATAAGTAAACATATGTTTCTGGAATACAAAGCAATTGTAAGTCATTCAATCAAAGAAATACTTCCCTAATGACAAAATGTACAAGTATTATAAACTTCAAATTGCAAAGATTTTTTAGATTGATGATACCTTGAAAAATACCAAAATCATACTAGGTATATTTTAATGTACTTTAAACAAAATTCCTCTGAATATTTACATGCACATGGACAGACATGCACACAAACATACATATGCACAGATTTCCAAGTGGTTTTTGCTAAGTTAAATAAGTATTCTTGTTCAACCTGTATTGGAGAGGAGGTAGGCCATAGTTAACGCACAACCTGGTGAGGGATGGATAGGCTTTTGCTTCTGTCTCTTTTTTCTATCCCTTCTGAAGTTCTACTACTTCACATTGTTTATCATGATTACACTCAATTTATGGTAGGAGTTTTACCTCTTACACAACATGGTTCCATCCTTCTTTGTTTAATGATGCCTATCACATCGGTTGAAAAATGTTCAGTTCAGTCTGGTCACTCAGCTATGTCTGACTCTTTGCAATCCCAAGGACTACAGCATGCCAAGCTTCCCTGTCCATTACCAACTCCCAGAGCTTGCTCAAACTGATTTCCACTGAGTCAGTGATGCCATCCAATCATCTCATCATCTGTTGTCCCTTTCTCCTCCTGCCTTCAGTCTTTCCTAGTATCAGGGTCTTTTCTAATGAATCATTTCTTCACATCAGGTGGCCTAAGTATTGGAGCTTAAGCTTCAGCATCAGTCCTTCCAATGAACATACAGGACTGATTTCCTTTAGGATTGACTTGTTTGATCACCTTGCAGTCCAAGAGACTCTCAAGAGTTTCCTCCAACACCACTGTTCAAAAGCATCAATTCTTTGGTGCTCAGTTTTCCTTAAAAAAAAAAAAAAAAAATGTTACCTGCCAGTAAACAAAGGATGCTGCATCCATCAGTCACTGCAGTCTTCTGCAATGGTACATCCTGAGGAGACTCAAGATGGGAAAGTAAAGGATACTGGCTCCAGATAACTGAGCTGCAAATCAAAGGAATGATTTAAACAAACCCAGATTTTGCATCTTCCCATACATGAAAAAACCCTACAGTCCTTGAGATACCTGGTTTTCTTTCATCAGCAGCAGTCTTTTGAAGAAGCTGGCTTAAAACTCAACATTCTAAAAGACAAAGATCATGGCATCTGACCCCATCACTTCATTGCAAATAGATGGGGAAGAAGTGGAACAGTGATAGATTTTTTTCTTGGGCTCCAAAATCTCTGTGGACTGTGACTATAGCCATGAAATTAAAACACACCTGCTCCTTGGAAGAAAAGTTATGACAAACTTAGCATATTAAAAAGCAGAGACATCACTTTGCTGACAAAGTGATGGTCCATATAGTCTGTATACAGACTATAGGTCCATATAGTCCAAGCTATGGTTTTTCCAGTAATCATGTATGGATATGAGAGTTGGATGTAAAGAAGGATGAGTGCTGGAGAATTGATGCTTTCAAACTGTGGTGTTGGAAAAGACTCTTGAGAGTCCCTTGGACAGCAAGGAGATCAAATCAGTCAATCCTAAAGGAAATCAACATTGAATATTCATTGGAAGGACTGATGCTGAAGCCCCAATACTTTGGCCACCTGATGTGAAGAGCCAACTCATTAGAAAATACTGATGCTGGGAAAGATTGAGAGCAAGAAAAAGAGAATGGCATAGGATGAGATGGTTGGAAGGCATCTATGACTCACTGGACATAAGTTGAGCAAACTCCAGAAGATAGTGAAGCACAGGGAAGCCTGGTATGCTGCAGTACATGGGATCTCAAGGAGTAAGACACAACCTAGCAACTGAACAGCAACAACAATTTTTTTGAAGTTCCCACTACCCAGTCTTTGTTGCAAGAATTTCTATATATACTGGTTCCTTCCTTCCCTCTGCAGAATAGTCTCTCAGAGCTACCTGAGAGGCTGTGTCCTGAGCTTAAGTCCTCAGCTTTGTCTGCCAAGTAAAGCATAATTCTCACCTTTTAGAGTGTGCATTTTTTTTTCAGTTGACAATCATATACTCTACAGGTCAACAAAAGAATTTAGAAAATGTAGAATTTGTTGTTGTAGCTTGTTGGTTGGCTTTAACCTCAGACTCTCAATCTTCTAACAAAATCAGCCTGAACTATAATCCCCTCCAAATTCAGATTTTGAAGTCCCTGCCCCCCAGTTTTAGGATGTACCTCAGAATGTAGACATATTCAGGGGTAAGTTTTGCAAATAGTTGAGTTAAGGTAAAGACAGATATGACACTTCCTTTAAAATCTGAGGTGGATTAGGGTGTAGCCATACTCCAATCTGACTGGTTTCCTTAGAAGAAACGCGGAAGGTGGGGGTGAACTGGGAGATTGGGATAAACTGTGGAAAATTCTGAAAGAGATGGGAATACCAGACCACCTGATCTGCCTCTTGAGAAATTTGTATGCAGGTCAGGAAGCAACAGTTAGAACTGGACATTGAAAAACAGACTGGGAAATAGGAACAGGAAACAATAGGAAAAGGAGTTTGTCAAGGCTGTATATTGTTACCCTGTTTATTTAACTTATATGCAGACTACATCATGAGAAACGCTGGACTGGAAGAAACACAAGTTGGAATCAAGATTGCTGGGAGAAATATCAATAACCTCAGATATGCAGATTACACCACCCTTATGGCTGAAAGTGAAGAGGAACTAAAAAGCCTCTTGATGAAAGTGAAAGTGGAGAGTGAAAAGGTTGGCTTAAAGCTCAACATTCAGAAAACGAAGATCATGGCATCTGGTCCCATCACTACATGGGAAATAGATGGGAAAACAGTGGAAACAGTGTCAGACTTTATTTTCTGGGCTCCAAAATCGCTGCAGATGGTGACTGCAGCCATGAAATTAAAAGACGCTTACTCCTTGGAAGGAAAGTTATGACCAACCTACATAGCATATTCAAAAGTAGAGACATTACTTTGCCAACAAAGGTTCGCCTAGTCAAGGCTATGGTCTTTCCTGTGGTCATGTATGGATGTGAGAGCTGGACTGTGAAGAAGGCTGAGCACCGAAGAATTGAAGCTTTTGAACTGTGGTGTTGGAGAAGGCTCTTGAGAGTCCCTTGGACTGCAAGGAGATCCAACCAGTCCATTCTGAAGGAGATCAGCCCTGGGATTTCTTTGGAACGAATGATGCTAAAGCTGAAACTCCAGTATTTTGGCCACCTCATTCGAAGAGTTGACTCATTGGAGAAGACTCTGATGCTAGGAGGGATTGGGGGCAGGAGGAGAAGGGGACGACAGAGGATGAGATGGCTGGATGGCATCACTGACTCGATGAATGTGAGTCTGAGTGGCCTCCGGGAGTTTGTGATGGACAGGGAGGCCTGGCGTGCTGCAATTCACGGGGTGGCAAAGAGTCGGACATGACTGAGCGACTGATCTGATCTGACACTATGTATAAAATAGATAACTAGTGAGAACCTACTGTATAGCGCAAGGAACTCTACTTAGTGCTCTGTGGTGACCTAAATGGAAAGGCAATCCAAAAAAGAGGGGATATATGTGTAAATATAGCTGATTGAATTTGCTGTACACTAGCATTGTAAAGCAACTATACTACAATAAAAATTAATTTTAAAAATAGTAAATAAAATAAAAACAACACAGAACGTCAAAAAAACAAAAAGAAGAAGAGAGAAGAAAGGGATACCAGGAGTTTGTGCACAGACAGGAGACCATGTGAAGAGGTGGCAAAAAAGTGGCCATTTGCAAGCCAAGAAGAAAAGTCTCAGAAGAAAACAAACTCCCTGGCACATCAATCTTAGACTTTCAGACACTAGAGCTATGAGAAAATACAGTTCTGTTTGTTTAAGCTCCCTAGTCTGAGGTATTATGTATGGCACCTCTAGCAAACTAAGACATCAGAATTCTGTGATTAAAAAATGAGGCAACACACAGTAGATTTGAAAACAAGGGTTTTTCTTAGAGAAGAATGCATCAGACTGCCCTCTCCCCATCATCATTTCTGCATCTGGTTACATCATTTACTCATCATCTCTAGGCAAGTTTCTAAAGTCTTGTGGCTTATAACCAGAGAGAGGTTCTTGTTAAGGGTCCTTACCTATATGGAGATTTATCACCTATATGAAGATATTAACAGCACTTATCAATAGGATAGGTTAGATGATGAAATAAAATAAGGTTTATAAGTTTACTAACATGGGTCTGCTTTAGTAATGCTTACATCAAAGTTATATACTTAATTTGTGATAATTTTCAACACGTCAGTTCTTTTATAATTTTTTTTTCTTTTCCTTGAACATAATGATCAAACATTCTGAAATCTCCTATTTAAAAACACAAATATATCATCTTACTCTCTTAGAACTCTTTAATCTGCCTATCATGTTATCTTACTACACAAAAATGATGGGACTTATTTTAAAATAAATATTCATTTGATTAAGGGCATTTTACAGACACATTCAATAAGATAAACACCCCTTCATGTTGGCTTCAATTAATTATTCCTTTAACAATTTTCTCACAACAAGAAGGAAATAATAAGTTTTTAAACATTTAAAAGACAGAAGGAATTACATGCCATTTTCCAGAAAAATAACTACCCATGACAGATTTGCAAGCTGAACTTGAAGTTAGTGCTTGACAGTGGTTGCTGTCAGTGGAACAGTGGAAATACTGGTTGCTTCCATTTCTGCAATCAATTGAAAGAGCAGATACAAAGGATAGTATCAAATGGAGTTGGGGGCATTGAAGTGACAATCAAGCACTGCAGGAACAAGTGGGAGAAAAGTGAGACTCTGGGCTTTGGGAGGGTACAGTCCATCTATCACATAACCAGCCCAAATCACTTGAGAAAAGATGGATCTCATGTCTCAGTCTTCATATGGGGAAGTAACTCAAGAGATTTAACCACTTCACAAAAAGATAACCCACATGGTTCAATATAAACTGACATCAGCATGCTCAGTCGCAGAATCGTGTCCAATTCTTTGGCTCCATGGACTGAGTCTACCAGGCTCCTCTGTCCATGGAATTTTCCAGGCAAAATATTGGAGTGGGCTGTAATTTCCTATTCCAGGGGATCTTCCTGATCCAGGGATCTAACCCACATCTCTTGTATTAGCAGAAAGATTATTTACTACTATCACCACCTGGGAGGCCCAACCTTGCATCATTTAAAAAACATTAGGAAATTGATTAAAACTAGAAATCAAATAAAAGTAACATTGAAATATGTATAATATCATATCTGAAACGAGTCGCCAGTCCAGGTACGATGCCTGATAACGGATGCCTGGGGCTGACGCACTGGGAGGACCCAGAGGGATGGTATGGGAAGGGAGGAGGGAGGAGGGTTCAGGATGGGGAACACATGTATACTTGTGGTGGATTCATTTTGATGTATGACAAAGGCAATACAATATTGTAAAGTTAAGCAAAATAAAATTTAATTAAAAAAATAAAAGTAACTGATGAATCAATTAAATATTTTTGAAGATTTTTATACCTAGTTTCTGCCCCACACTTCACACATCCTGACTCCCATGGCCTGACTGTTCTGCTAATGCTTAAGCAAGCTCTATAGCAGAACTCAGAAAGATTAATATGTCTCTATATGGTTCATGAGCCATACAGAAACTGGCATCGTTTAGTTCAATAGTTTGTACTGGCATCGTTTAGTTCAATAGTTTCTAAAACTTTGTTATAAACCATTGACAAATGTTTTTCTTTTTTTTTTTTTTTCTGTGTATTACAGCTGAGTGCAAAGTTTAAAAAAAAAATGCAGCCACTCTGAAAGGATAGAAGAATAAGAATACTTCAGATTATGTTCCTACAGAAGACTAGAACTAAATATCCAGGCTGATATTCAGCTGGTAAATTATTACATCAAAATGGCTGATATCCACTGTAATCAATTGGCCTTTCTGAGTTACCACTGCTAAATGTTTTGAATATCACTCCTCATATATTTTAAACAGCTGTATTGAGACATAATTCACATACATATACACATCAATTTTAAATGACTTATTTCAATGATTTTTGATAAATTGCATTGTTCTTTTTTAAGTTATGATAAAATATATATAACAAAATTTGCTATTTTAGCCATTTTTAAGTGCACATTTCAGTGGTGCTAACCACTTTCATAACGTTGTGTAATGATCATGTCTATTTCTGAAACTTTTTCATCAACTTAAATAGACATGCTATAACCATTTAGCAGTAACTCCTAGCATCCGGTAGTTTCTAAACTACTATCTGTCTCTGAACTTCTCTATTCTATGTATATCACATAACAGGAGTCATACAATATTCATCTTTTCACATCAGGCTTTTTTTATTTAGTATAATGTTTTCAAGGTCCATTCACATTGTAGATTGTGACAGAACTTTAGTATTTTTATGGCTGAATGATACTGAAGCTCCAGTATTTTGATAACCTGATATAAACAACCTCATTGAAAATGTCCTTGATGGCAAAGATTGAGGGCAGAAGAAGAAGAGGATGTCAGAGGATGAGATGACTGGATGGCATCACTGATGCAATGGACATGAACTTGGACAAACCCTGGGAGATGGTCAGGGACAAAGAGGCCTGACATGCTTCATTCCATAGGGTTGCAAAGAGCTGGACACAACTGGGTGACTGAATAGCAGCAATATTCCTCTATAAATCTAGACAATATATTTTTTTTCTTATCCATTGATTGATGCCTTGGTTGTTTCTACAATTTGACTACTGTGAATAATGCTCCAATGAACATCGGTATATAAGAATCTGTTTGTCTCCGCTTTTTATCATTATTATTATTAGGCTTCCGAGATGGCTCAGTGGTAAAGAACCCACCAGTCAAGGCAGGAGACACAGAGGATGTGGGTTCAGTCCCTGAGCCAGGAAGATCCTCTGGACTAGGAAATGGCAACCCATTCCAGTATTCTTGACTGGAAAATTTCAAGGAGAGAGGAGTCTGGAGGGCTACAGTCCATGTGGTCACAAAGAGCTGGACATGATCAGTCTTGAGTGTTCATGGGAAGGACTGATGTTGAAGCTGAAACTCCAATATTTTGGCCACCTGATGTGAGGAGCCGACTCATTTGAAAAGACCCTAATGCTGGGAAAGATTGAAGGTGGGAGGAGAAAAGGATGACAGAGGATGAGATGGTTGGATGGCATCACTGACTCAATGAACATGAGTTTGGGATTTGGTGATGGACAGGGAGGCCTGGCGTGCTGCAGTCCATGGGGTCGCAAAAAGTCAGACACGACTGAGCGACTGAACTAAACTGAACTGAACACACAGGTGTGATGACAAGCATAGATGAATGCAAATGTTTTTGTCTTTCAGAAAGAAGGACAAAGTAAAACACAGATATCAGAGCTAGCATGCAAAGAAAAAAGGCGAAGTCTCAGAAATGATGTGTGAATCAAGATACTAGACCAAGAACCGAGCATCTCATTTAGGCTTGGATAAAGTGCCGTGCTGCCCTGTCCTTAAATATGAGGTTACATCTACTTTAAGAGCTTCTGCTAAAGGCCCCCCATTTCTGTAACTGAGATGGGACTTAGCTTACAAATCTGGATAAAATAAAGCCATAGGGAGTGAAACATGGGGGAAAGATAGCTTTAAAGTTATTTAAAAGCACATGATGTACATTGAAAATATTAGTTGCCTAGAATTAATGTTAGCAGAGATCAAGTGTACAAAGGTGGCTTTTGGTTAAACTTATATGATAAAATTGTTTACCCTGGTAACCCCATTATAATGCTTTTCTGAGTTTACTATTTAGCTCAAACAATGAGGGAGAAAAAGAAGGTTTAGTATTGATATGTCTTAAGGACTATCTTTTTTTCACATTCCATCATTTTTGTTATCTTTTTCTTTCCCCTTCCCCACCCAATGACAAGAAAGATAAGTGATATTAAACATTTTCCACTGGTAAAGAGTTCTAAGAATCATAATGTTGCAGAAAGCAGTAATTGAGAAACCAAGCACCACACTCAGAGAGTTGGAGAACTCAGGTTTATTATGCTGGCAGGCCCAGAGGAGTTAACACTCCAAGCTCTAAGCCCCAAACAACAAGGTTACAGAGTTTTATAGACAGACTATAGTGGGCAACACTAGCTGCTAATAAGCTGGTTAAAAATAAGGGGTTTTGAGAGCACAGGAACAGCAGTCTAGACAGGAGGAAGATGCCTAACCTTGACAGGGACAGGCATGATTAAGCAGGTTTGCAGCTGCCGGGCAATTGCAAAGAGCAGGACAAGGATGAGTGAGATAAGCTCCAGTTCCTAGTATTTTAAGTCCCCACTTTCTGAGCCTTATATGACCTATGTAATCCAGACTTTGCAAGGAGCAAGCTGAGTTAACACAGGCAGAATGAGCAGGAGGTTATATAAAATTTAACTTTTTTAAAAATTTTATTTAACTTTACAATATTGTATTGATTTTGCCATATATCAGAATGAATCTGCCACAGGTACACGTGAAATTTAACTTTTCCTCTTCAGTAATATTTGAGATGCACAACCTTGGGGAATTCTATCAGTTGTCACTAACGTATGGATAGTTACTTGAAGTGGTGCATTTTCATTTTTTTGAGTAACAGAACTAAGAGTCTGGCTCTAAGAGAAACCCCCAGCTCCCATTTTCTCCTGTAACTTTAAAAACTGTGAGTTTCCTCCTCAGTATTATTGTGAAAGTAGCAAGCTGAAGCACTGTGACTAATGAAGGAAATAATCTCTACTTACTGCTACTTTTAAGTCGCTTCAGTCGTGTTGGACTCTGTGCGACCCCATAGACGGCAGCCCACCAGGCTCCCCCGACCCTGGGATTCTCCAGGCAAGAACACTGGAGTGGGTTGCCATTTCCTTCTCCAATGCATGAAAGTGAAAAGTGAAAGTGCAATCGCTCAGTCATGTCCGACTCTTAGCGACCCCATGGACTGCAGCCTTCCAGGCTCCTCTGTCCATGTGATTTTCCAGGCAAGTGTACTGGAGTGGGGTGCCATTGCCTTCTCCGAATCTCTACTTGCTATTGGTACTTTATTTTACTTTTCAAAGATCAAGTCACTCACTGATTGATCACAGCTTTTCCATTTAACCTTGGATAAGTCATTGAATCTGTGGTCTCTGGATTCTGTCATGCTCTATAGAGCACTGATTTTTTTTTTTTTTCATTTGAAGCAGGGAGTTAACTGAGTTAAATTAAAACTCTAAACTCTTTCTCCCTTGCAGTAGGCAGGAACTAAAATGTTTGTTTAATTCTGATAAAGTTAAATTTTCCTTAAAATATTTATGCTTTTATTTTGTGCTGTGCTGGGTCCTAGTTGCAGCTCACAGGATCTTTGTGGCATGCATGAGTGATCTAGTTCCCCTACTAGGGATAGATCCTGGGATGCTTGCACTGGGAGCAGAGAATCTTACCCACTGGACCACCAGATCAGATCAGATCAGTCGCTCAGTCGTGTCCGACTCTTTGTGACTCCATGAATCGCAGCACGCCAGGCCTCCCTGTCCATCAACAACTCCCAGAGGTCACTCAAACTCATGTCCATCGAGTCAGTGATGCCATCCAGCCATCTCATCTCTGTCGCCCCCTTCTCCTCCTGCCCCCAATCCCTCCCAGCATCAGAGTCTTCTCTAAGGAGTCAACTCTTCCCATGAGGTGGCCAAAGTACTGGAGTTTCAGCTTTAGCATCATTCCTTACAAAGAAATCCCAGGGCTGATCTCCTTCAGAATGGACTGGTTGGATCTCCTTGCAGTCCAAGGGACTCTCAAGAGTCTTCTCCAACACCACAGTTCAAAAGCATCAATTCTTCAGTGCTCAGCCTTCTTCACAGTCCAGCTCTCACATCCATACATGACTACTGAAAAAACCACAGCCTTGACTAGACGAACCTTTGCTGGCAAAGTAATGTCTCTACTTTTGAATATGCTATGTAGGTTGGTCATAACTTTCCTTCCAAGGAGTAAGCGTCTTTTAATTTCATGGCTGCAGTCACCATCTGCAGTGATTTTGGAGCCCAGAAAAATAAAGTCTGACACTGTTTCCACTGTTTCCCCATCTGTTTCCCATGAAGTGATGGGACCAGATGCCATGATCTTCATTTTCTGAATGTTGAGCTTTAAGCCAACTTTTTCACTCTCCACTTTCACTTTCATCAAGAGGCTTTTTAGTTCCTCTTCACTTTCTGCCATAAGGGTGGTGTCATCTGCATATCTGAGATTATTGATATTTCTTCCAGCAATCTTGATTCCAACTTGTGTTTCTTCCAGTCCAGCATTTCTCATGATGTACTCTGCATATAAGTTAAATAAACAGGGTGACAATATACAGCCTTGACGTACTCCTTTTCCTATTTGGAACCAGTCTGTTGTTCCATGTCCAGTTCTAACTGTTGCTTCCTGACCTGCATACAAATTTCTCAAGAGGCAGATCAGGTGATCTGGTATTCTCATCTCTTTCAGAATTTTCCACAGTTGTCCTCAAACTTAGCTAAGTCCCCAAATAGGGTTTCCTGAAGTCTGACCTACATATGGGCAGTTCATAGATCACTGGATTGCTATTACACTTTGCAGCATCTATGCTCAAGGTGAAAACTGTAGTCTCAGTCCTCAAGCAGTAAGAATGTAGCATTTTTTTTTCCTTAGCTTTACCTACCCTGAGATTTGCATCTAGATGAAAAGTCATAAAATAGGAACACTTTTCCTACACCCCCAGACAAAAAGCCATAAAACAACATAAAAAAAGCCATAAAACAACAACCCCAGGTGTTGCCTCCCTCCTAGAATATGCCTTCATGTATTTAAAAAAAAAGGGGGGGGTGGGGGAGGGTGTTTAGTTATTTTGGACAAGAGGGCTACCCTGATAATGAGATACTCTGTCATTATTGGAAGTCAGATTCAAGATTTATTTCTAATGCAAAATTTCTAAAGCTTTTATTAAAATAGTTATTTTGTTGGCATATAATCAATACATACAATCACTCTAAAGTATGTAGTATGTGTGTGCTCAGTTGCTTCAGTTGTGTCTGACTCTTTATGACCCCATGGACCTTGACCAGCCAGGCTCCTCTGTCCATGGGGTTTTCTCAACAAGAATACTAAAGTGGGTTGCCATGCCCTTCTCCAGGGGATCTTCCTAACCCAGGGATCAAAACTGCATCTCCTGCATTGTAGGCAGATTCTTTACAGCTGAGCCACTGAGGAAGCCCTAAAGTATGTAAAGATAGTAATAGAGAAAGAAAATATTCACCTTTCTCTGTGATTTCAGCAAAATAGATCAATAATAAAAATGTATGTGCTGAACACACATTCTGACAGCAAATGTATGACAGCAAGCATCTAGCAAGTTTAGAACTCAACACTGACCTTCATTACCTATCCTGTCTCATCAGAATTCTTCTGTGTGGGAATGAGGTATATGATTAAAAGATCTGACTGATCACATCCATGAAAAGAAGTGAGATAAAACATGTTTTCAAAGGCACTATGACTAATTGAAAATATTTTCATATCTAATGGGAAAATTGATTACATTTACAGCAGAAATGGGGTAGGATTATTTATCTTACCAGCAGAATATTTTTCTTTTATCTTGAAGGAGGCCTTATTATAAGATTATTTCTTGAAGATCATGCAAATAATGTCTCCATGGTAATTACTTTAAAAGGTTTGGTGGTGGTGGTTTAATCGCTAAGTTGTGACTGGCTCTTATGACGCCATGGACGGTAACCCACCAGGTTCCTCTATCCATGAGACTTACCAGGCAAGAATACTGGAGTGGGTTGCCATTTCCTCTTCCAGGGGATCTTCCCAACCCAGGGATGGAATCTTTGTCTCCAGCATTGCAGGTGGATTCTTTACCACTGAGCCACCAAACAAAAAACTCTCTGAACAAAGATATTGGAGATTGAAAATTAAGGTCTCAAAGGGTTACCAGTATCTGAAAGTATTGATGAAGTTTTTATTTGGGTGAGTCATGCAATATTTGACTGGACTTTGGGGTTACACTTCTTCTGCTTTGTTTTCTCGTTGGATCCTGCTCTAACTTTGCATATTATCTTTTGGTTTATTTTTTATTAATTTATTTATTTTAATTGGAGGTTAATTACTTCACAATATTGTAGTGGTTTTTGCCATACATTTACATGAATCAGCCATGGGTGTACATGTGACCTCCATCCTGAACCCCCTCCCTCCTCCTTCCCCATCCCATCCTTCAGGGTCGTCCCAGTGCACCAGCCCTGAGCGCCCTGTCCCATGTATTGAACCTGGACTGGTGATCTGTTTCACATATGGTAATATACATGTTTCAGTGCAATTCCCTCAAATGATCCCACCCTCACCTTCTCCCACAGAGTCCAAAAGTCTGTTCTTTACATCTGTGTCTCTTTTGCTATCTTGCATATAGGGGCACCATTACCATCTTTCTAAATTTCATATATATGCATTAATATACTGTATTGGTGTTTTTCTTTCTGACTTACTTCACTCTGTATAATAGTCTCCAGCTTTATCCACCTCATTAGAACTGATTCAAATGCATTATATTAAATAGTTGATTAATATTCCATTGTGTATATGTTCCACAGCTTTCTTATCACTTGCTTGTTGCCTACTCTTCTGGCTATCTGGCAATCTGTGTTGACCCCAGTCAGAGCTATATCAGATCAGATCAGATCAGATCAGTCGCTCAGTCGTGTCTGACTCTTTATGACCCCATGAACTGCAGCACGCCAGGCCTCCCTGTCCATCACCAACTCCCGGAGGTCACTCAGACTCACATCCATCGAGTCAGTGATGCCATCCAACCATCTCATCCTCTATCGTCCCCTTCTCCTCCTGCCCCCCAATCCCTCCCAGCATCAGAGTCTTCTCCAATGAGTCAACTCTTCGCATGAGGTGGCCAAAATACTGGAGTTTCAGCTTTAGCATCATTCCTTCCAAAGAAATCCCAGGGCTGATCTCCTTCAGAATGGACTGGTTGGATCTCCTTGCAGTCCAAGGGACTCTCAAGAGTCTTCTCCAACACCACAGTTCAAAAGCATCAATTCTTCAACTTTCATTATAGTCCAACTCTCACATTCATACATTACTACTGGAAAAAGCATAGCTTTGACTAGAGGGACCTTTGTTGGCAAAGTAATGTCTATTCTTTTTAATATGCTCTCTAGTTGGTCATAATTCCTCTTCCAAGGAGCAAGTGTCTTTTAATTTCATGGCTGCATTCACCATCTGCAGTGATTTTGGAGCCCCCTAAAATAGTTTCTTACTGTTTCCATTGTTTCCCCATCTAACTGCCATGAAGTGATGGGACCGGACGCCATGATCTTAGTTTTCTGAATATTGAGCTTTAAGCCAACTTTTCCGGGGAAGGCAATGGCACCCCACCCCAGTACTCTTGCCTGGAAAATCCCATGGACGGAGGAGCCTGATGGGCTGCAGTCCATGGGGTCGCTAAGAGTCCACACAACTGAGCGACTTCACTTTCACTTTTCACTTTCATGCATTGGAGAAGGAAAAGGCAACCCACTCCAGTATTCTTGCCTGGAGAATCCCAGGGACGGGGGAGCCTGGTGGGCTGCCGTCTATGGGGTCGCACAGAGTCGGACACGACTGAAGCGACTTAGCAGCAGCAGCAGCAAGCCAACTTTTCACTCTCCTTTTTCATTTTCATCAAGAAACTCTTAAGTTCTTCTTCCCTTTCTACCATAAGGGTCGTGTCATCTGCATATCTGAGGTTATTGATATTTCTCCTGGCAATCTTGATTCCAGTTTGTGCTTCATCCAGCCCAGCATTTCTCATGATGTACTCTTCATATAAGTTAAATAAGCAGGGTGACAATATACAACCTTGATGAACTCCTTTCCCAATTTGGAACCAGTCTGTTGTTCCATGTCCAGTTCTGTTACTTCTTGACCTGCATACAGATTTCTCAGAAGGCAGGACAGGTGGTCTGATATTCCCATCTCTTGAAGAATTTTCCACTGTTTGTTGTAATCCACACAGTCAAAGGCTTTGTCATAGTCAATAAGACAATAGTCAATATTTTTTTGGAACTCCTTTGTTTTTTTCAGTGATCCAAAGGATGCTGGCAATTTGATCTCTGGTTTCTCTGCTTTTTTCTAAATCCAGCTTGCACATCTGGAAGTTCATTGTTCACATTCTATTGAAGCCTGACTTGGAGACTTTTGAGCATTACTTTGCTACCCTGTGAGATGAGTGCAATTGTGTAGTAGTTTGAAAATTCTTTGGCATTGCCTTTCTTTGGGATTGGAAACAAAACCAACCTTTTTCAGCCCTGTGGCCACTACTGAGTTTTCCAAATTTGCTGGCATATTGAGTGCAGCACTTTCACAGCATCATCTTTTAGGATTTGAAATAGCTCAACTGGAATTCCATCACCTCCACTAACTTTGTTCATAGTGATGCTTCCTAATGCCCACTTGACTTTGCATTCCAGGATGTCTGGTTGTAAGTGGATGATCACACCATTGTTATTATCTGGATCATGAAGATATTTTTTGTATAGTTCTGTGTATTCTTGCCACCTCTTCTTAATATCTTCTGCTTCTGTTAGGTCCATAGCATTCCTGTCTTTTATTGCACTCATTTTTCCATGAAATATTATCTTGGTGTCTCTAATTTTCTTGACAGGATTTCTAGTCTTTCCCATTCTGTTGTTTTCCTCTATTTCTTTGCACTGATCACTGAGGAAGGTTTTCTTATCTCTCCGTGCTATTCTTTGAAACTGCATTCAAGTGGATATATCTTTCCTTTTCTCCTTTGCTTTTCACTTCTATTCACAGCTATTTTCAAGGCCTCCTCAGACAATCATTTTGCCTTTTTGCATTTCTTTTTCTGGGAATGGTCTTGATCGCTGTCTCCTGTACAGTATCATGAACCTCTGTCCATAGCTCTTCAGGCACTCTATCTTTCAGATCTAATCCCTTGAATTATTTGTCACTTCCACTGTATAATTGTAGGGGATTTGATTTAGGCCATACCTGAATGTTCTAGTGGTTTTCCTTACTTTCTTTAATTTAAGTCTGAACATGGCAATAAGCAGTTCATGATCTGAGCTACAGTTAGCTCCCTGTCTTATTTTTGCTGACTGTGTACAGGGTTTCCTTCTTTGGTCACAAAGAATATAATAATCTGATTTCAGTATGGACCATCTAGTGATGTCCATGTTTAGAGTCATCTCTTGTGTTGTTGGAAGAGTGTGCTTGCTCTGACCAGTGCATTATCTTGGAAAAACTCTATTAGCCTTTGCTCTTTTTTATTCTGTACTCCAAGGCCAAATTTGCCTGTTATTCCAGGTATTTCTTGACTTCCTACTTTTGAATTCCAGTCCCCTAAAAAAAAAAAAACAAAAAACGTTATTTTGGGGTGTTAGTTCTAGAAGATCTTGTAGGTCTTCAACTTCAGCTTCTTCAGCATTACTGGTCAGGGCATAGGCTTGGATTACTGCAATATTGAATAGTTTGCTTTGGAAATCAACAGAGATCATTCTGTCATTTTTGAGATGGCATCCAAGTACTGCATTGGATTCTTTTGTTGACTATAATGGCTACTCCATTTTCTCTGAGGGATTCTTGCCCATAGTACTAGATATAATAGTCATCTGAATTAAATTCACCCATTCCAGTCCATTTTAGTTCACTGCTTCTTGAAAGGTCAATATTCACTCTTGCCATCTCCTGTTTGACCACTTCCAATTTGCCTTGTTTCCTGGGCCTAACATTCCAGGTTTCTATGCAATATTTCTCTTTTACACCATCAGACTTTACTTCTATCACCAATCACATCCACTACTGCATGCTGTTTTTGCTTTGGCTCCATCTCTTCATTCTTCCTGGAGTTATTTCTCCACTGGTCTCCAGTAGCATACTGAGCACCTACCGAACTTGGGAGTTCATCCTTCAGTCTCCTATCCTTTTACCTTTTCATACTGACCTTATAAATGCACTATTTTTAGAGACCAAGTGTTAAAGTGGTTTAATTTGAAAGGAAAGTAGAAAATGCCATCTGTACTGAGGGCTAATTTTTCTCTGCTTGTGCACAGACAAAGCTGGGGCCTTTGTACACTACCACATGCTTAAGCCACATCAGATAGTGCACATCTTATCATTAGCTGGCTTTCCTTTTCCATTCTGTAAGTCCAAAGAATGAGCAGATATTGTGGAGAGACATTGGAAGAATCAGTTTATTAGATGCCTCACTGATGTCATAGAAAAAAAAAGTCTCCTTGAAACTTTTTCAGCAAGCAATCAGGGAGGAAAAGAAAAGAAATGATAGCAATATTAGGGCTCTACAAGGGGTAAACTTTCTGAAGATGAAAAGATCCAAAATGCTGATAGTGGTAGAAAGTAGTAAAGGATAATTGGAGAAAAATTCAATATGAATCTTCCCTTTTGGATACATCATCCACTTAAACGCTGAAGACAATGAGGACAATGGCCAACTGTGTGATGGACAACAAACCTGGACTAAATGGAAAATTCTTCACTGGCTGAAAATCAGGGAGAAGAATGAACAAGGAGTAAGCACTGTGGATGTGAGAAAATGGTGCCTACATGTCACATTCATGTTGTCCTTATTTTTTGTCTTTACTTATACCAGGTCCTCTATTCATAATGTCCTCTCTATAATTTATTCTTCAAATGTCTTCTTCTGATACTCATAACATCCAGATAGCCAGTCCTTTTGTGTTTCTAAAAGACTTTGTGCATTTCTTTAATACAGTCTATCTCAAAATGTTTTATTCAGTTTTAAGTATTATTTACTTACAAACAAAATAGATATCAGTTGGAAGGTTTACTATTTCAATTTTGTATGTACTCATGAAAATTTTATTTTTAATATTTTAGTTACCATGTGCTATTTTCAGTCAGGTAGACAAAAAAAAATAAACAAAGTGAAAAAATGATTACACAAAATTAACAAAACTAAATCCTTAAGGTCTTGAAAAATGAAACTTTCAGATTGTTTTTACAAGTGTGTATCATTTATCTTCTGAAATTATTCATATTTAAAACTGCTTCAAGACTCTTTAAACACTCTCTACTAAACATTACAGACTGTAATTTATCATGTTTATTTACTTATGTGACTATTTCAGCCTCTTCCCTGGTGGCTCAGAGGTTAAAGCATCTGCCTGGACCCACAGAATAAATGTGTTTTTAAAGGTGACTAGGTCTTGTATCATATTTATCTTCATGATTCCCTAGGTTACAATGGGGCCGAGATACACTGAAGCTTGATAAATAATTTTATTAGTTGATAAAATAAATACATGAATGTGGGCCAATTGCTTGTTTACTCAAACAATTTTCTTTTCTTTTCTTTTCTTTTTTTTTTTTTTTTGACATTTTCATATTAGAAGAATCTGGAATCTTAAATGGTTTTAGGTCAATGTCTAGTGCCAGGCTAACAAGAAAAAAGAATGCTACTATTCAGGGCACTTACAACATACTTCACATTATTAAATCTTTTCTTTTCCAAAATAAAAGTAATTCCTTATAGTAAGGAAGCCAAACAAAACTATCTTCTTTCTCAATCCCTTTTTTCTTTATGACAGATATATGTGGCTGTACAAACAAAGCCTGGATATTATACTGAAAGTATTTTCTGATAGCTCTAGTTCCTGGTTCATAAATTAATATTTTACCTTTACAACACTAATAACTGAGTATTTCTGAGCCTATACAAACAATAGAGCATGGCTCATCACATCCCTGATGTTATTGGAACCAACACACTTGCATCCATAAGGAGTCTATCCACTTATAAAGGAGATTCACAGCAGATAGTAAGTGCACTTTTCCCATTCTGTCTGGGCATAGATGATACCACTGAAAACCGAAGATGAATGTAACTAATAGTTATTTTTATTGGGAATAGATTAAATCGGTCTAAGAGGTAGGCAATCAGAGAAGTAGAATGGAACTGCAAATATATATACGCTTTAGAATATTTGTGCAACTGTGGCTTTGAAAAATGTCCATGTCCCTTAAAATGTATGAGATTTAGATAAAAGTTACTCAGATTATATAAATATCACATTTCATATGACAATATTAGTTTTAAAAGTTATTGAGCAAGATAACATGAGGTAAGAATTAAATATATTTACTGGCATATACATACTCTATAAATATAATAATCCTAATATTAGTCTTACTACCTAAGAAACTGTTCCAAATAAATATTTAAATTACAGAGCCTCCCTGTCCATTCACTAATAACTTAATCAATAGGAACCTAGTTTTGATGTCTAATTTCTTAATATAACCTTAATAGAATCACAACAATATTTGATAATCCCCTCACTTGTATATACATTTCTATGCTGGCCAATTAGAGAGAAACCTATAAGTGAAAGAGGTAGCTAGAAATTAACATGAGATTAAAAGATGACTTAGAATTGAATAGTTTTGACTATATTCTTTTGGAAATCTTTCTTTATACTGAGAAAAAAGTGAAACTGTTTTATTCAATCTAGGCTGAATTTGGATATGTTTAGTATTGGGGGTTTAATTTAGTGGGTTTTCATAAAAATATTTCTGAGCTGAGATAGATTTGATTGTATGAATCCTATTATCTGAAACTGAAGATGCACAGTTGGGAAGTTATTTCAACTGAAACATGATCAGATCTGAGACAATGTTCCTTTCCTAGATTCCTAGAAAACTATAAATTATATGAAAGTTTTTAGGGCCAAAGCAAGAAAACCTAGTCAAACTTTGTTGAAATAATCTTATTAATTTTTAAACATGTTCACAAACATATGACAGTGATTATAACCAAGACAAACATTCAAATTTAAAATGAGTATCTATCTTAACTTCTAAATCTACCTGAATAAGAAATAATTCTGTAAATCCATATGGAGACATACCATTGAATTTGCAACAAGTATCCCTAAATTACCAATATGATGCTACTGAAATGCATAATAGTAGCACTGTTAGCAATTTAAAAAAACTTAATACTTAAATATCATATCCTGAAAAGATTTTGGAACATGAGATTGATTTTATTTAATCTGAATTGATTTTTTTAATTTATTTTTAGTTCATTGGCCCATTTTTTAAATTTAAATTTATTTATTTTAATTAGAGGCTAATTACTTTACAATATTGTATTTAAATTTAATATAATTTAACTTTAAACTTGAACTTAAAATTTAAATTGTTAAATGTAATCTTATAAAAAGAACATAATAAAATGTTGAAATTGACAAAATCTTGATTATATTATGAAAAAGTTTGTATGAGAATATGAAATCAGTCATGTAAAGCAAAGTAATTTTAGTAACAGTTATTGCTGTCTTCATTTTATAATGAAAATGCTTCAGAGAATATTAGAGTTTGAAATGATATTAATGAAACTGAATCTCACAGTCTCATTTTACCAATGAGAGTAATTTGTATAAAAGAGAATGTATTTTTCTAATGTCACTTAACTGTTAGGGGTTGATTTGACTCAAGAAAAACAGACACTTGATTCCTGTTATAAAATATATGGATTAGCAGAAAAAAATTCATTCTTTTTTTTAAATTTTTTATTATTTTTTTTTAACTGTACAATATTGTATTGGTTTTGCCATACACCAACATGCATCCACCACTGGTATACACATGTTCCCCATCTTGAACCTCCCTCCCACCTTCCTCCCCATACCATCCCTCTGGGTCATCCCAGTGCACCAGCCCAAAGCTTTGCATTCTTTTTTTTTTTTTTTTTTTTTTTTTCATGAGATGGCTATAGTAGTGCTTGCTGCTAATGCTGCTGCTAAGTTGCTTCAGTCATGTCCAACCCTGTGAGACCCCATAGATGGCAGTTGTCTTTAATTTCTTTTGAAACAATTTTATTAGATTGTATTGCCATAGCTGTCATATCAGTGTGTATTAAAAAAATCTTGTCAAATTTGGTAAATTTCTTTGAAGTATTTTATTGTTTAAGAATAAAAGCAACACTTTCAGCATATCATGATTTATTTCTTTCTAGGTATTTCTAAATACCTTTCTTTATTTCAAGAAAGGTTAAAAAAAAAAAAAAAGGACAAATCCTTTAAACACAAAAAAAAGATTTGTGCAGTGTATGGAGAAGGTACTGTAACACATCAAACATGCCAAACATGGTTTGTGAAGTTTCACACTGGAGATTTCTGGTTGGATGATGTTCCCCTGTCAAGTAGATCAGTTGAAGATGATAGTGATCAAGTCTAGATATTAATTGAACAACCAGCATTATACCACAAAGGAGATAGCTGATGTACTCAAATTAGTCAAATCAGGCATCGAAAATAATTTGCACCAGCTTAGTTATGTCAATCAGAGAAGGCAATGGCACTCCACTCCAGTACTCTTGCCTGGAAAATCCCATGGACAGGGGAGCCTGGTGGGCTGCAGTCCACGGGGTCGCTAAGAGTCGGACACAACTGAGTGACTTCACTTTCACTTTTCACTTTCATGCACTGGAGAAGGAAATGGCAGCCCACCCCATTGTTCTTGCTTGGAGAATCCCAGGGACAGGGGAGTCTGGTGGGCTGCCATCTATGAGGTCACACAGAGTCGGACATGACTGAAGTGACGTAGCAGCAGCAGCAGTCATGTCAATCACTTTGATGTTTGGGTTCCACAAAAGCTAAGTGAAAAAAAAAAACAAAACTTCTTGACCATATTTTCATATGTGATCTCTACTGAAACATAACAAAACTGTTCTGTTTTTAAAACAAGGTGATGGGTATAATGAGAAGTGGATACCATACAGGAATGTGGAATGGAAGAAATTGTGAGGCAAACAAAATGAACCGCCAACCACACCAAAGGCCAATCTTCGTCCAAAGAAGGTGATGTTTTGTGTATTGTGGGATTGGAAGGGAGTTCTCTATTATGAGCTCTTTCTGGAAAACCAATCATTTCCAACAAGTACTGCCCCCAGTAAGACCAATTGAAAGCAACATTTGACAAAAATGTCCAGAATCACTCAATAGAAAATGCATAATGTTCCATCAGGATAATTCTAGACTGCATGTTTCTTTGATGACCAGGCAAAACTCTTACTTTTTGTCCAGGAAGTTCTGATTCACCCACTATATTCACCAGACATTACACCTTCAAATTTTCATTTACTTCAGTCTTTACAAAATTTTCTTAATGGAAAAAATAAAATAAAATAAATTCCCTGGAAGACTATTAAAGGCACCTGGGACAGTTCTTTGCTGAAAAAGATAAAAAGTCTTGAGAAGATGAAATTACGGGGCTGCCTGATAAATGGCAGAAGATAGTGCAACAAAATGGTGAAAGCTATTTAATAAAGTTTTTAGTAAAAATGAAAAATATGTCTTTTATTTTCACCTAAAAATTGAAGGAACTTCTTGGCCAATCCAATAGTTAGGACTTATAATGTCAAGTCATTCTGAATTTGCATATGTCTTTTAAGGAATCATAAGTCAAAAGCAGGTAAAAATGTAATGGACACAGGTTTGATTAGAGAATACACTGAATTAAACATTAGTGTAACAAACATTTTATAATTTAAAAGTGTAAGTATAATAATATGTAATAATTTTCTGTACATTTTGATAAAGAATATTGGTAATAATGTCTTAGCCTAAAGTACTAATATTAAATGACTGAAATACAAAAACATTGTCTTTATCTTACATTGAAATGTTTCCCAAACATGTGAGTATTGTTGGGAGGCAAGATTGTTCCATTATAAAGATGAAAAGGTCATATATTAATTTTCCCAGAACTTTTGCAGCTAAAATATAGGTATGTGGCTTTGATTTAAAATGAGAACTCCCCACACAACAAAAGTTCCATCCACAAATCTATTTTGGTGATGATGAGAGCATGGGCATAGAATCCAAGTTGTAACAATGGTAAATCTTCAGCATGCAGTATCTAGCAATGAAATGACCTTGGCCTTATCAGATTGCTCTGAGGCACACTTGTGGCCATAGATTCTACATTTTCCCTTCCATTTCTACTAGCCATCAAGCACGGACGAGAGGACCTACCCCACGACCGATGTCAGGAAGGGTGGCAGTGAGGAGATACCCCTCCCCAAGGTCAGGAAGGGCGGCGGTGAGGAGAGACCCCTCATCTAAGGTAAGGTGCGATGGCTGTGCTTTGCTGGAGCAGCCGGGAACAGATACCCCACCCCCAAGGTAAGAGAAACCCAAGTAAGACGGTAGGTCTTGCAAGAGGGCATCAGAGGGCAAATACACTGAAATCATACTCACAGACTACTAGTCAATCTAATCACACCAGGACCACAGCCTTGTCTAACTCAATGAAATTAAGCCATGCCCCTGGGGCAACCCAGGATGGGCGGGTCATGGTGGAGAGATCTGACAGGGTGTGGTCCGCTGGAGAAGGGAATGGCAAACCACTTCAGTATTCTTGCCTTGAGAACCCCATGAACAGTATGAAAAGGCAAAATGCTAGGATACTGAAAGAGAAACTCCCCAGGCCAATAGGGGCCTAATATGCTACTGGAGATCAGTGGAGAAATAACTCCAGAAAGAGTGAAAGGATGGAACCAAAGCAGAAAGAATACCGAACTGTAGATGTGTCTGGTGATAGAAGCAAAGTCCGATGCTGTAAAGAACAATATTGCATAGGAACCTGGAATGTCAGGTCCATGAATCAAGGCAAATTGGAAGTGGTCAAACAAGAGATGGCAAGAGTGAATGTTGACATTCTAGGAATTAGCGAACTAAAATGGACTGCAATGGGTGAATTTAGCTCAGAGGACCATTATAACTACTACTGTGGGCAGGAATCCCTCAGAAGAAATGGAGTGGCCATCATGGTCAACAAAAGAGTCCGAAATGCAGTACTTGGATGCAATCTCAAAAATGACAGAATGATTTCTGTTCGTTTCCAAGGCAAACCATTCAATGTCACAGTAATCCAAGTCTGTGCCCCAACCAGTAATGCTGAAGAAGCTGAAGTTGAACAGTTCTATGAAGAACTACAAGACCTTTTAGAACTAACACCCAAAAAAGATGTCCTTTTCATTATAGGGGACTGGAATGCAAAAGTAGGAAGTCAAGAAACACCTGGAGTAATAGGCAAATTAGGCCTTGGAACACGGAATGAAGCAGGGCAAAGGCTAACAGAGTTTTGCCAAGAAAATGCACTGGTCATAGCAAATACCCTCTTCCAACAACACAAGAGAAGACTCTATACATGGACATCATCAGATGGTCAACACCAAAATCAGATCAATTATATTCTTCCCAGCCAGAGATGGAGAAGCTCTATACAATCAGCAAAAACAAGACCAGGAGCTGACTGTGGCTCAGACCATGAACTCCTTATTGCCAAATTCAGACTGAAATTGAAGAAAGTAGGGAAAACCACTAGACCATTCAGGTGTGACCTAAATCAAATCCCTTATGATTATACAGTGGAAGTGAGAAATAGATTTAAGGGCCTAGATCTGATAGATAGAGTGCCTGATGAACTATGGAATGATGTTCGTGACATTGTACAGGAGACAGGGATCAAGACCATCCCCATGGAAAAGAAATGCAAAAAAGCAAAATGGCTGTCAGGGGAGGCATTGCAAATAGCTGCGAAAAGAAGAGAAACAAAAAGCAAAGGAGAAAAGGAAAGATATAAACATTTGAATGCAGAGTTCCAAAGAATAGCAAGAAGAGATAGGAAAGCCTTCTTCGGCGATCAATGCAAAGAAATAGAGGAAAACAGCAGAATGGGAAAGACTAAGGATCTATTCAAGAAAATCAGAGATACCAAAGGAACATTTCATGCAAAAATGGGCTCGATAAAGGACAGAAATGGTATGGACCTAACGGAAGCAGAAGATATTAAGAAGAGGTGGCAAGAATACACAGAAGAATTGTACAAAAAAGAGCTTCACGACCCAGATAATCATGATGGTGTGATCACGGACCTAGAGCCAGACATCCTGGAATGTGAAGTCAAGTGGGCCTTAGAAAGCATCACTACGAACAAAGCTAGTGGAGGTGATGGAATTCCAGTGGAGCTATTCCAAATCCTGAAAGATGATGCTGTGAAAGTGCTGCACTCAATATGCCAGCAAATCTGGAAAACTCAGCAGTGGCCACAAGATTGGAAAAGGTCAGGTTTCATCCCAATCCCAAAGAAAGGCAATGCCAAAGTGCTCAAACTACCGCACAATTGCACTCATCTCACACGCTAGTAAAGTAATGCTCAAAATTCTCCAAGCCAGGCTTCAGCAATATGTGAACCGTGAACTTCCTGATGTTCAAGCTGGATTTAGAAAAGGCAGAGGAATCAGAGATCAAATTGCCAACATCTGCTGGATCATGGAAAAAGCAAGAGAGTTCCGGAAAAACATCTATTTCTGCTTTATTGACTATGCCAAAGCCTTTGACTGTGTGGATCACAATAAACTGTGGAAAATTCTGAGAGATGGGAATATCAGACCACCTGATCTGCCTCTTGAGAAATCTGTATGCAGGTCAGGAAGCAACAGTTAGAACTGGTCATGGAACAACAGACTGGTTCCAAATAGGAAAAGGAATACGTCAAGGCTGTATATTGTCACCATGTTTATTTAACTTATATGCAGAGTACATCATGAGAAATGCTGGACTGGAAGAAACACAAGCTGGAATCAAGATTGCGGGGAGAAATATCAATAACCTCAGATATGCAGATGATACCACCCTTATGGCAGAAAGTGAAGAGGAATTCAAAAGCCTCTTGATGAAAGTGAAAGTGGAGAGTGAAAAGGTTGGCTTAAAGCTCAACATTCAGAAAACGAAGATCATGGCATCTGGTACCATTACTTCATGGAAAATAGATGGAGAAACAGTGGAAACAGTGTCAGACTTTCTTTTTCTGGGCTCCAAAATCACTGCAGATGGTGACTGCAGCCATGAAATTAAAAGACGCTTACTCCTTGGAAGGAAAGTTATGACCAACCTAGATAGCATATTCAAAAGCAGAGACATTACTTTGCCAACAAAGGTTCGTCTAGTCAAGGCTATGTTCTTTCCTGTGGTCATGTATGGATGTGAGAGCTGGACTGTGAAGAAGGCTGAGTGCCAAAGAATTGATGCTTTTGAACTGTGGTGTTGGAGAAGGCTCTTGAGAGTCCCTTGGACTGCAAGGAGATCCAACCAGTCCATTCTGAAGGAGATCAGCCCTGGGATTTCTTTGGAAGGAATGATGCTAAAGCTGAAACTCCAGTATTTTGGCTACCTCATATGAAGTGTTGACTCATTGGAGAAGACTCTGATGCTGGGAGGGATTGGGGGCAGGAGGAGATGGGACGACAGAGGATGAGATGGCTGGATGGCATCACTGACTCAATGGATGTGAGTCTGAGTGACCTCCAAGAGCTGGTGATGGATAGGGAGGCCTGGCGTGCTGCAGTTCATGGGGTCGCAAAGAGTCAGACACGACTGAGCGACTGATCTGATCTGATCTGAATATGTATCAGCCATAATCAGCTTTTGGGGCATAAACATAAATGCCCAGGATGAGTACAGAGTATTTCAGTTCAAACAACCCATATATGTAATAGCTCTCTGTAATTACTAGTAAGCTTAATTATTAAGTATTTTAAAACTATAGTTTAAACTTTTCAAAAGTTAAACAACTATTCCATTACTTTATGTAATAGATTTTTGAGGCACAATGCCACTGGTTTAGGAATTTACATAAAAATACATGAACTGTCTGTCATTTCTCCCTATCCATGCATGATATTTTTGTTCTGTTTCTCCAAACCTTATTTCTAATTGACTAACCTTTTTGAGCCTGTTTGGCACATTATTATACTTTTACACACAAAATGATTCTTAATTCAGGAAATTGTTACTTGAGGAAAGGAATGAGATCTGTATTCTGCATTGGCTCAAAGGTATCTTAGCTTCTAGGCAAGCAATTACAGTGTGCATTTTAAAGAATGGGTCCCCAGTCTCTGGGATCTAATGCCTGATGATCTGAGGTGAAGTTGATATAATAGTAATAGAAATAAAGGGCACATTAAATGGACTGTGCCTGAATTATCCCCAAATCATCCCACAATCATTTTGTCTTCCACAAAACTAGGTTCTAGTGCCAAACATGTTGGGGACCACTGCATTAAAGGATGGTCAATACTTTCATTTGGCTGTTTGGTCTACTTGATATATGTACTGAGCCAGATAATGACTAGTATAAGCTTTTTATCCTTGTTTAGAAATCATTCCTCATAAACTGCCTTTCTTTTTCAATTATTCAAAGCAGCGAAGTTGTGGTTTCCCTTTTATTTACTTTTTTTCTTTTTTTAGCCCTTTTTCAATGTGTCTCTCAGTGCCTTCAGCCTCCAGGGAGTCTTCCCAACCCAGGGATTGAACCCAAGTCCGTTAAGCTTCCTGCATTGGTAGGTATGTTCTTTAGCACTAGTGCCACCTGGGAAGGAAGGCTCATGTTTATTTCTCAGGTATTAAGAAACATTTAAATAAATAACTGCTTAAAGTGTTCCCTATCTGATGAAAAATGTAAATCTACTCACTTGATATAGTCAAACATAAGCAAAATAAACACAAAGAAAGCCATACAACATCATATTGTAATCAAAATATTGAAAACCAATGATAAAGAAAAAATCTTAAAACAGTTTAATAAAACTACCCTTGAGGGACAATTTATAATTTAAATGTGGTCAGTATGATATTTTTTAAATAATGCTAACTTATTAATACAAAGGAGTTTTCCTAGTGGCTTGGCCTTAAAGAATCTGCCTGCAATGTAGGATACACAGGTTCATCTCTGGGACAGTCAGGAAGACTCCCTGGAGGAGGGCATGGCAACCCAATCTGGTGTTCTTGCCTGGAGAATCTCATTGACAGGGGAGCCTGGTGAGCTACTGTCCATAGAGTTGCACACAAAGACACAATACACAGTACACAATACAAGGACATAAATACTTTTTATTTTATTTTAAAAAGTCTTTAGTTTTAGATTTACATGCTTAAGTATTTAAAGGTGAAGTAAATGGCACCCCACCCCAGTACTTTTGCCTGGAAAATCCAATGGACAAAGGATCCTGGTAGGCTGCAGTCCATGGGGTCTCTGAGAGTCGGACATGACTGAGCGACTTCACTTTCACTTTTCATTTTCATGCATTGGAGAAAGAAATGGCAACCCACTCCAGTGTTCTTGTCTGGAGAATCCCAGGGACGGGGGAGCCTGGTGAGCTTCCGTCTATGGGGTCGCACAGAGTCGGACACGACTGAAGCGACTTAGCAGCAGCAGCAGCAGCATTTGCAACATACTTTTGAATGGATTGGTACAAAATAGGATGAATGGATTATGATAGATAGATAAAATATTAAAGCTGTGTGGATGTCCATTGGACTATACATTTCAACTTTTCTGTAAGTTTGATTTTTTTTTTTGAAATGCTAAATTCAACCTCCAGGGCCTGAAGAGATTTGTTTTGTGAGATATAGAGAAAAAAGCTGTCAGAGTTTCCCCTGGAGCATATGGGAGAAAGGAACTACTAAGAGAGTAAAGCAGGGAATAAGGCAGAAAGCCTCAGGCATTTGCTAAAGTGATTTCTCTCTTCAGTATTACTAAACTCATGAAGGGTGTGGGCTTGTGATCAACCAACTTTTCATGGAAATTAATAATAGTGAATGATTCACATTATGGACTTGGACAGAACAAGGCAGGGTGAAGGAGTATGCAGAGTAAGAAAAGAAGGAGGGATAAACTCCCCAAAATCTCTAGGAGTCATTGGACAGCATTTGATCTCTGATGGGCCTATGGGATCAAGATCCAGGAATCAGTCCACAGCTAGAGTAGAAATAAGGAAGCATATATGACATCTGTATTATAACTCACAGATTATTTTTATGAAATAACTTTTGGTTAGGCTATTTCCTGCTCTTAAATGTTACTTCAATGGCTCTCAAATTACCAAAGAATAAAGTTAGAATTTTTATCCTAAAGTTGTAGCATCTCAATTATTGGCAACTGACTCAATTTCTAAATGTTCTCTTTGACTTAATATATGCTACAGCCAACCCAAGTTATTATTTGTCTTCTATACATGCATTTATCAAATTTTTCTGACCCTGTGTCTGTTATAGCTCTTACCTGAATGACATTATCCACTCTCACCTGCCAAACATTACTCAAATTCAAATTTTCCCTTTTTTAAAGTCATCAACAAAAAACAGACATCTTCCATATTCTCAGATGACTACATCTGCTTCCTTTATACAAAATGTCTCAAATGTGCTTGAAATATAATTTTAATATATTTTGTCTTTTATGCTTTATGAGAGATATAAAGGGAAATAAGCATAATTTTTCAGAGACTTACAACTATATGCACTACCATGTGTAAAACAGATAGTTGGTGAAAAGTTGCTATATAACACAGGGAACCCAGCCTGGTCCTCTGTGATGATTTAGAGGGATGAGATGGTGGAAACTCAGGGAGGCTCAAGAGGGAGGTGATATATTTATAATTATGGCTGATTTGCATTGGACCACAGAAACCAGCACAACATTGTAAAGCAATTTTCCTCCAATTGAAAAATAAATTGTACAAAATGCAAAATAAATAAATAAAACAAAATATCAGTTTGGACCATCAGAATATCACCTTCACTAGTTAATAGAGACTATTAAAATTGGCAATGGAATGAGAGCCAAGTTGATTTTAAATAACGAAGCCCTATGATTATCTTGTTTCAAAAGGAAAGAAAGTAGAGCTGAGCTTCCTCTCTCCAGGTTCCAATTATCCACAGTACTCACTCCACCCTTCTTTAAGGTAGAATATGTAAAAAGGTGGAGAGAGATAAGCAGGTAAATTATATGAACTCTCTTGGCATGCAAAAACACTCAGGAGTGAAGAAGCAGCCTTTTTCTCTGAAAAGCACCTCCAGAAGTCTGAGCTCATTAAAGGCAGGGGTTATGTCTTGAGGGTTGTTTCTCTTTCTTTCTCTCTCTCTCTTGCTCTAGCTCTCTCTTTTTTTTTTTTTTTTTTTCCTGCACCACAGTGCATGTAGGAATTTAGTTCCCTTTGTAACCTCCACTTGGCCAACCAAATATAGTGCTCTGGGAAGCAGTTGAGAAGTGTATGCTGGCTCACTGATAAATGAATGAATTTGTATTAGTGCTCATGAAAGAAACCATATTTCACCCCAAATATATTTATCTGGTATAAAAATTATATTGTGCTGAAGACAAGCAAGAGGCAGCAAATATAAGAGGGGCTCTCTCTCCTTCTCCCTTCTCTGCCTAAATAATGAATATAAAGTCTTATTTCTGAAAGGAACTTTAGACTCTTACCAGCACAGAGACGCTGCCAGAAAAATTTGCAATAATATTGTTAAACTAACCCTTATTTTCCTGTTTCTTTCCCACCATTAACTGCCCTGCCCAAGCCCCTTTTTGCTTCAGATATGTATCATAATTTACTACCTTATTCCAAAATAGTACAAAAACTGGTCAACTCTAACTACTTCTTTGGATATCCATTTTCCTTGTGAGGGCTCCCTTGTTAAGTATGAAATATGCATGTCTATCAACTTCTCTTTAGTTTCTCTTGCCGATCTGTTTTGTTGTGGAAGTCCCAGATTCCACGTGTGTGTGTGTGTGTGTGTGTGTGTGTTTAGTCGCTCAGTCATGTCTGACTCTCTGCAGCCACATAGGCTATAGCCTGACAAATTCCTCTGTCCATGGAATTTTCCAGGCAAGAATACTGGAGTGGGTTGCCATTTCTTACTCCAGGATATTGTTCTAATCCAGATATCAAACTCACATCTCCTGCATTGGCAGGTGGTTTCTTTACCACTAGCACCACCTGGGAAGCCCTAGATTCTGGTTAGAAAGGTAGAAAGAATGGAAAGTATGATTGTTTTTCCTTCTCTACACACTTAAATTCAAATAGTTTACAGAAAATGTAGAGAAGGAAATGGTAACAGTAGATAGAATCTACAGCTAACTGAAGAGCAGAGTCTTGGCAATAAAATATTTAAATTAAAATCATAATATTTTAATGATGTAAAAGTCAATCAAAAACAAAAAGAGGACTGATTCAGCTCACAAGACATCTATATATATTCGTGTTAGTTATTCTTGCATCAATTTATTTGCATTTTTATCTTTCTAATTTGAACATGTCTAGAGGGAACTATTGACATCATAATCTATGTAAGTGTTCTCACTTGGCATTTACTCTATGGTGGCCCAGGGAATTTAGGATGCTTTATCTCATGTTAAATTAAATTTAGATAATATTTTAAATGTGAGAAAGTAATCCATTTGCTTACATATATATCTATCCACATTCATATTCCTCTTTACATTTTTTTAAATTTTATTTATTTTTTAACTTTACAATATTGTATTGGTTTTGCCATATATCAACATGAATCCACCACAGGTATACACGTGTTTCCCATCCTGAACCCTCCTTCCTCCTCCCTCCCCATACCATCCCTCTGGGTCATCCCAGTGCACCGGTCCCAAGCATCCAGTATCGTGCATTTATTTTATACACATTTTTTGGTCCAGGATAACTTACTTAAGCCAATCAAATCATGTCATATAATGTAGGCTATCATCTCTCCCTTACCTACCTTGTTTCATAAGCATAATTAGGACAGTATATTGGAAATGTAATAACACTATGATTGTGACAGAACACAAAGAAGGAGAGCAAAAAATCTCTCTTTAAATTGTATATACTCAGGCACTCTCTTACTTCTAATTTTACTGTTGTTGACATATGATCGATATATAAAATTATTTTCATTTCATATGTACAGTATAGTGATTCAACATTTAGAGAAATTGTAAACTGTTCACCTCCATAAGGCTAGTTAACACCTGTCACCATATTTTGTTTATACATACATATTTTTCTTGTAATGAAACTTATAAGATCTGTTCTGTCAGCAATTTTTAAATATGCAAGACAAATTCTAATTTTTTGTTGCAGGGCTGACTAACAGACATTATGATACAGTAATTTTCATTTTCCTTTCATTCCATATATTGTGTTTAGATGTGGTTTGTTTGAAGTTTTTGCATCTTTCTGATAATACAATGTCTTCAGGGACTCTCCTAATGAACACTTCTCTCTGCCTGTCATTTTAAGAAAGAAGATATGCTTGTCCAATATTTAAAAGGTACATCGGATACCTTAGACTATTACAGAATATCTGAAGCCACAATGGCTTAGTTTAAAAAGAAACAGCTTGAGGAAAAGAACATTTTTTTTTCTTTAAAGCATGGCAAAACCAGATGATTACTCATATTGTATTTTATATTCTATATCAAACTACAGCATATTTTTGATAACCATTAAAAAAAAAACTTGATCAGAACAGTCTTGTTAATAATAGTCATCTTAATAGTAACATTTTACAAGTCAAGGAACTTAAAATGTCTCCTCCTTCCTCAAAACTTCAGTTCAGTTCAGTTCAGTCGCTCAGTCGTGTCCAACTCTTTGCAACCCCATGAATCGCAGCATGCCAGGCCTCCCTGTCCATCACCAACTCCCAGAGTTCACTCAAACTCATGTCCATCGAGTCCGTGATACCACCCAGCCATCTCATCCTCTGTCGTCCCCTTTTACTCCTGCCCTCAATCCCTCCCAGCATCAGAGTCTTTTCCAATGAGTCAACTCTTCACATGAGGTCGCCAAAGTATTGGAGTTTCAGCTTCAGCATTATTCCTTCCAAAGAACACCCAGGGCTGATCTCCTTTAGAATGGACTGGTTGAATCTCCTTGCGGTCCAAGGGACTATCAAGAGTCTTCTCCAACACCACAGTTCAAAAGCATCAATTCTTCAGCACTCAGCTTTCTTCACAGTCCAACTCTCACATCCATACATGACCACTGCAAAAACCATGGCCCTGACTAGACAGACATTTGTTGGCAAAATAATGGCTCTGCTTTTCAATATGCTATCTAGGTTGGTCATAACTTTTCTTCCAAGGAGTGTCTTTTAATTTCATGGCTGCAGTCACCATCTGCAGTGATTTTGGAGCCCAGAAAAATAGTCTGACACTGTTTTCACTGTTTCCCCATCTATTTCCCATGAAGTGATGGGACCAGATGCCATGATCTTTGTTTTCTAAATGTTGAGCTTTAAGCCAACCTTTTCACTCTCCACTTTCAATTTCATCAAGAGGCTTTTGAGTTCCTCTTCACTCTCTGCCATAAGGGTTGTGTCATCTGCATATCTGAGGTTATTGATATTTCTCCCAGCAATCTTGATTCCAGTTTGTGCTTCTTCCAGCCCAGCATTTCTCATGATGTACTCTGCATATAAGTTAAATAAGCAGGGTGACAATATACAGCCTTGACATACGGCTTTTCTTATTTGGAACCACTCTGTTGTTCCATGTCCAGTTCTAACTTTTGCTTCCTGACCTGTTTCTCAAGAGGTAGGTCAAGTGGTCTGGTATTCCCATCTCTTTCAGAATTTTCCACAGTATATTGTGATCCACACAGTCAAAGGCTTTGGCATAGTCAATAAAGAAGAAAAAGAAGTTTTTTCTGGAACTCTCTTGCTTTTTTGATCTGATCCAGTGGATGTTGGCAATTTGATCTCTGGTTCCTCTGCCTTTTCTAAAACCAGCTTGAACATCTGGAAGTTCATGGTTCATGTATATCAACATTTCAAGGTCTCTTAAATGAAGACTAAAAGCTTCCTATTAGAATTCATAATAAGTTTTATATACAAGATCATATCATCAACAACAAAAGATGATTCTGCTTGTTCTTTTCCCATCTGAAGAATCGATTAATTTTTGGAAGGGCAGTGCCAAAGAATATTAAAACTACCATACAAATACACACATTTCACATGCCAGAAAAGTTATGCTCAAAATCCTTCAAGCTAGGCTTTAACAGTACGTGAACTGAGAACTTCCAGATGTACAATGTAGATTTTATTTATTTATTTATTTTCTGTTTTAATTTTTTTATTTTATTTATTTATTTTATTTAACTTTACAATATTGTATTGGTTTTGCCATACATCAAAATGAATCCGCCACAGGCATACATGTGCTCCTCACCCCGAACCCTCCTCCCTCCTCCCTTCGCATACCATCCCTCCGGGTTGTTCCAGTGCACCAGCCCCAAGCATCCAGTATTGTGCATCGAACCTGGACTGGCGACTCATTTAATATATGATATTATACATATTTCAATGCCATTCTCCCAAATCATCCGACCTTCTCCCTCTCCCACAGAGTCCAAAAGACTGTTCTATACATCAGTGTCTCTTTTGCTATCTCGTAAACAGGGTTATTGTTACAATCTTTCTAAATTCCATATATATGCATTAGTATACTGTATTGGTGTTTTTCTTTCTGCCTTACTTCACTCTGTATAATAGGCTCCAGTTTCATCCACCTCATTAGAACTGATTCAAATGAATTCTTTTTAATAGCTGAGTAATACTCCATTGTGTATATGTACCACAGCTTTCTTGTCCATTCATCTGCTGATGGACATCTAGGTTGCTTCCATGTCCTGGCTATTATAAACAGTGCTGCGATGAACATTAATTAGGGTACACTTGTCTGTTTCAATTCTGGTTTCCTCAGTGTGTATGCCCAGCCAGCAGTGGGATTCCTGGATCATAAGTGAAGTGAAGTCGCTCAGTCGTGTCCGACTCTTTGCGACCCCGTGGATCGTAGCCCACCAGGCTCCTCCGCCCACGGGATTCTCCAAGCAAGAATACTGGAGTGGGTTGCCATTTCCTTCTCCAGGGTCCTGGATCATAAGGCAGTTCTATTTCCAGTTTTTTAAGGAATATCCACACTGCTATCCACAGTGGCTGTACTAGTTTGCATTCCCATCAACAGTGTAAGAGGGTTCCCTTTCCTCCGCACCCTCTCCAGCATTTATTGCCTGTAGACTTTTGGATAGCAGCCATTCTGATTGGTGTGAAATTGTATCTCATTGTGGTTCTGATTTGCATTTCTCTGATAATGAGTGATGTTGATCATCTTTTCATGTGTTTGTTAGCCAACTTTTCATGTGTTTGTTTCATGTGTTTGTTAGCCATCTTTTCATGTGTATGTCTTCTTTGGAGAAATGTCTATTAGTTCTTTGGCCCATTTTTTGATTTGGTCGTTTATTTTTCTGGAATTTAGCTGCAAGAGTTTCTTGTATATTTTTTTAGATTAATTCTTGGTCAGTTGCTTCATTTGCTATTATTTCTCCCATTCTGAAGGCTGCCTTTTCGCCTTGCTTATAGTTTTCTTTGTTGTGTAGAAGCTTTTAATTTTAATTAGGTTCCATTTGTTTATTTTTGCTTTTATTTCCTATATTCAGGGAGGTGGGTCGTAGAGGATCCTGCTGTGATTTATATCAGGGAGTGTTTTGCCCATATTCTCCACTAGGAGATTTATAGTTTCTGCTCTTTTGTTTAGATCTTTAATACATTTTGAGTTTATTTTGGGGTATGGCAACCCACTCCAGTATTCTTGCCTGGAGAATTCCATGGACAGAGGAAGCTAGTGGGCTGTAGTCCACGGGGACACAAAGAGTCCGACATGACTGAGGGATTTCACCATGGTATTAGAAAGTGTTTTAGTTTCATTCTTTTACAAGTGGTTGACCAGTTTTCCAGGTCCACTTGTTAAAGAAATTGTCTTTTCTCCATTGTATATTCTTGCCTCTTTTGTCAAAAATAAGGTGTCCATAGGTGCGTGGATTTATCTCTGGGCTTTCTATTTTGTTCCATTGATCTATATTTCTGTCTTTGTGCCAGTACCATACTGTCTTGATGACTGTGGCTTTGTAGTAGAGCCTGAAGTCAGGCAGGTTGATTCCTCCAGTTTCATTCTTCTTTCTCAAGATTGCTTTGGCTATTCGAGGTTTTTTGTATTTCCACACAAATTGTGAAATTATTTGTTCTAGCTCTGAAAAATACCATGGGTAGCTTGATAGGGATTGTATTGAATCTATAGATTGTTTTGGGTAGTATACTCATTTTCACTATATTGATTCTTCCCATCCATGAACACAGTATATTTTCCCATATACTAGTGCCCTCTTTGATTTCTTTCACTAGTTATAGTTTTATATATATAGGTCTTTTGTTTCTTTAGGTAAATATATTCCTAAGTATTTTATTCTTTTTGTTGCAATGGTGAATGGGATTGTTTCCTTAATTTCTCTTTCTATTTTCTTATTATTAGTGTATAGGAATGCAAGGGATTTCTGTGTGTTGATTTTATATCCTGCAACTTTACTATATTCATTGATTAGCTCAAGTAATTTTCTGGTGGAGTCTTTAGGGTTTTCTATGTAGAGGATCATGTCATCTGCAAGCAATGAGAGTCTTACTTCTTCATTTCCAATTTGGATTCCTTTTATTTTTCTGCTCTGATTGATGTGGCCAAAACTTCCAAAACATATTGAATAGTAGTGGTAAAAGTGGGCACCCTTATCTTACTCCAGACTTTAGGGGAAATGCTTTCAATTTTTCACCATTGAGGATAATTTTTGCAGTGGGTTTGTCATATATAGCTTTTATTGTGTTGAGGTATGTTCCTTTTATTCCTGCTTTCTGGAGAGTTTTTATCATAAATGGATGTTGTTGAATTTTGTCAAAGGCTTTTTCTGCAACTATGCCAAAGCCTTTGACTCTGTGGATCACAATAAACTGTGGAAAATTCTGAAAGAGATGGGAATACCAGACCACCTGATCTGCCTCTTGAGAAATCTGTATGCAGGTCAGGAAGCAACAGTTAGAACTGGTCATGGAACAACAGACTGGTTCCAAATAGGAAAAGGAGTTCGTCAAGGCTGTATATTGTCACCCTGTCTATTTAACTTATATGCAGAGTACATCATGAAAAATGCTGGACTGGAAGAAACATAAGTTGGAATCAAGATTGCCAGGAGAAATATCAATAACCTCAGATATGCAGATGACACCACCTTTATGGCAGAAAGTGAAGAGAAACTCAAAAGCCTCTTGATGAAAGTGAAAGTGGAGAGTGAAAAGGTTGGCTTAAAGCTCAACATTCAGAAAACGAAGATCATGGCATCTGGTCCCATCACTTCATGGGAAATAGATGGAGAAACAGTGGAAACAGTGTCAGACTTTATTTTTCTGGGCTTCAAAATCACTGCAGATGGTGACTACAGCCATGAAATTAAAAGACGCTTACTCCTTGGAACGAAAGTTATGACCAACCTAGATAGCATATTCAAAAGCAGAGACATCACTTTGCCAACAAAGGTTCGCCTAGTCAAGGCTATGGTCTTTCCTGTGGTCATGTATGGATGTGAGAGCTGGACTGTGAAGAAGGCTGAGGGCCGAAGAATTGATGCTTTTGAACTGTGGTGTTGGAGAAGACTCTTGAGAGTCCCTTGGACTGCAAGGAGATCCAACCAGTCCATTCTGAAGGAGATCAGCCCTGGAATTTCTTTGGAAGGAATGATGCTAAAGCTGAAACTCCAGTATTTTGGCCACCTCATTCGAAAAGTTGACTCATTGGAGAAGACTCTGATGCTGGGAGGGATTGGGGGCAGGAGGAGAAGGGGACGACAGAGGACGAGATGGCTGGATGGCATCACTGACTCTATGGATGTGAGTCTGAGTGACCTCTGGGAGTTCGTGATGGACAGGGAGGCCTGGTGTGCTGCGATTCATGGGGTCTCAAAGAGTCGGACATGACTGAGCGACTGATCTGATCTCATCTGATCTGATTGAGATAATCATATGGTTTTATTTTTCAATTTGCTAATGTGGTGTATTACATTGATTAGTTTGCAGATATTGAAGGATCCTTGCATCCCTGGGATAAAGCCCACTTAGTCATGATGTACGATCTTTTTAATGTATTGTTGGATTCTGATTGCTAGAATTTTGTTAAGGATTTTTGCATCTATGTTCATCAGTGATATTAGCCTGTAGTTTTCTTTTTTTGTGGCATCTTTTTCTGGTTTTTGTATTAGGGTGATGGTGTCCTCATAGAATGAGTTTGGAAGTTTACCTTCCTCTGCAATTTTCTGGAAGATTTTGAGTAGGATAGGTGTTAGCTCTTCTCCAAATTTTTGGTAGAATTCAGCTGTGAAGCCGTCTGGACCTGAGCTTTTGTTTGCTGGAAGATTTCTGATTACATTTTCAATTTTCATGCTTGTGATGGGTCTGTTAAGATGTTCTATTTCTTCCTGGTTCAGTTTTGGAAAGTTGTACTTTTCTAAGAATTTGTCCATTTCTTTCAGGTTGTCCATTTTATTGGCATATAATTGCTGATAGTAGTCTCTTATGATCCTTTGTATTTCTGTGTTTCTTGTGATCTCTCCAGTTTCATTTCTAATTTTATTGATTTGATTTTTCTCCCTTTGTTTCTTGATGAGTCTGGCTAATGGTTTGTCAATTTTATTTATCCTCTCAAAGAACCAGCTTTTGGCTTTGTTGATTTTTGCTATGGTCTTTTTTTGCTTCTTTTGCATTTATTTCTGCCCTAATTTTTAAAATTTCTTTCCTTCTATTAACCCTGGGGTTCTTCATTTCTTCCTTTTCTAGTTGCTTTAGGTATAGAGTTAGGTTATTTATTTGACTTTTTTCTTGTGTCTTGAGGTATGCCTGTATTGCTACAAATAATCCCCTTAGCACTGCTTTTACAGTGTCCCACAGGTTTTGGGTTGTTTTGTTTCATTTTCATTCATTTCTATGCATATTTTGATTTCTTCTGTGATTTGTTGGTTATTCAGCAGTGTGTTGTTCAGCCTCCATATGTTGGGATTTTTAATAGTTTTTCTCCTGTAATTGAGATCTAATCTTACTGCATAGTGGTTAGAAAAGATGCTTGGAATGATTTCAATTTTTTTGAATTTACCAAGGCTAGATTTATGGCCCAGCATGTGGTCTATCTTGGAGAAGGTTCTGTGTGTGCTTGAGAAAAAGGTGAATGTCATTGTTTTGAGGTGAAATGTCCTATAGATATCAATTAGGTATAACTGGTCTATTGTATCATTTAAAAGTTTGTGTTTCCTTGTTAATTTTCTGTTTTGTTGATCTATCTATAAGTGTGAGTAGGGTATTAAAGTCTCCCACTATTATTGTGTTATTGTTAATTTCCCCTTTCATACTTGTTACCATTTTTCTTACATATGGTGGTGTCCCTATGTTGGGTGCATATATATTTACAATTGTTATATCTTCTCCTTCGATTGATCCTTTGATCATCATGTAGTGTCCTTCTTTGTCTCGTTTCACAGCCTTTGTTTTAAAGTCTATTTTATCTGATATGAGTATTGCTACTCCTACTTTCTTTTGATCTCTATTTGCATGGGATATCTTTTTCCAGCCTTTCACTTTCAGTCTCTATGTGTTCCTTGTTTTGAGGTGGTTCTCTTGTAGACAACATATATAGAGGCCTTGTTTTTGTATCCATTCAGCCGGTCTTTGTCTTTTGGTTGGGGCATTCAACCTACTTCAGTTCAGTTCAGTTGCTCAGGCAACCCCATGAATTGCAGCACGCCAGGCCTCCCTATCCATCACCAACTCCCAGAGTTCACTCAGACTCACATCCATCGAGTCAGTGATGCCATCCAGCCATCTCATCCTCTGTCGTCCCCTTCTCCTCCTGCCCCCAATCCCTCCCAGCATCAGAGTCTTTTCCAATGAGTCAACTCTTCTCATGAGGTGGCCAAAATACTGGAGTTTCAGCTTTAGCATCATTCCCTCCAAAGAAATCCCAGGGCTGATCAACCTACTTATGATTAAGGTAATCATTGATAAGTATGATCCCGTTGCCATTTACTTTATTGTTTTGGGTTCGAGTTTATACACCTTTTCTGTGTTGCCTATCTAGAGAAGATCCTTTAGCATTTGTTGGAGTGCTGGTTTGGTGGTGCTGAATTCTCTCAGCTTTTGCTTGTCTGTAAAGCTTTTGATTTCTCCTTCATATTTGAAGGAGATCCTTGGTGGGTACAGTAATCTGGGCTGTAGGTTATTTTCTTTCATCACTTTAAATATGTCCTGCCATTCCTTCCTGGCCTGAAGAGTTTCTATTGAAAGATCAGCTGTTATCCTTATGGGAATCCCCTTGTGTGTTATTTGTTGTTTTTCTATTGCTGCTTTTAATATTTGTTCTTTGTGTTTGATTTTGTTAATTTAATTAATATGTGTCTTGGGGTGTTTCACCTTGGGTTCATTCTGTTTGGGACTCTGGGTTTCTTGGACTTGGGTGATTATTTCCTTCCCCATATTAGGGAAGTTTTCAACTATTATCTCCTCAAGTATTTTATCATGGTCTTTCTTTTTGTCTTCTTCTTCTGGGACTCCTATGATTCGAATGTTGGGGCATTTAACATTGTCGCAGAGGTCTCTGAGATTGTCCTCATTTCTTTTAATTCATTTTTCTTTTTCCTCTCTGATTCATTTATTTCTACCATTCTATCTTCTACCTCACTAATCCTATCTTATGCCTCCGTTATTCTACTATTTGTTCCCTCCAAAGTGTTTTTGATCTCAGTTATTCATTACATATTAACTCTCTTTTATTTCTTCTAGGTTCTTGTTAAGCCTTTCTTGCATCTTCTCAATCCTTGTCTCCAGGATATTTATCTGTGATTCCATTTTATTTTCAAGATTTTGGATCATTTTCACTACCATTATTTAGAAATCTTTATCAGGTAGATTCCCTATCTCTTCCTCTTTTATTTGGTTTGGTTGGAATTTATCTTGTTCCTTTACCTGCTGGGTATTTCCTCTGCCTCTTTATCCTGTTCATATTGCTGTGTTTGGGGTGGCCTTTCAGTATTCTGGCAGTTTGTGGAGTTCTCTTTATTGTGGAGTTTCCTCACTGTGGGTGGTGTTGGACGGTTGGCTTGTCAAGGTTTCCTGGTTAGGGAAGCTTGTATCTGTGTTCTGGTGGGTGGAGCTGGATTTCTTCTCTCTGGAGTGCAATGAAGTGTCCAGTAATGAGTTATGAGATGTCAGTGGGTTTGGAGTGACTTTGGGCAGCATGTATATTGAAGCTCACAGCTATGTTCTTGTGTTGCTGGAGAATTTGTGTATGTCTTGCTCTGAAACTTGTGGCCTTTGGGTGGTGCTTGGTTTCAGTGTAGGTATGGAGGCATTTAATGAGTTCCTGTCGATTAATGTTCCCTGGAGTCAAGAGTTCTCTGGTGTTCTCAGAATTTGGACTTAAGCCTCCTGCTTCTGGTTTACAGTCTTATTTTTACAGTAGCCTCAAGACTTCTCCATCTATACAGCACCACTGATAAAACATCTAGGTTAAAGATGAAAAGTTTCACCCCAGTAAAGGACACCCAGAGAGGTTCACAGAGTTACATGGAGAAGAGAAGAGGGAGGAGGGAGATAGAGGTGACCTGAATGAGATGAGGTGGAATTCAAAGAGGAGAGAGCAAGCTAGCCAGTAATCACTTCCCTATGTGCTCTCCACAGTCTGGAGCCCTCAGAGATGTTTATGAAGTTATACAGAGAAGAGAAGAGGGAGGAAGGAGACAGAGGTGACCAGGAAGATAAAGAGGGGAATCAAAAGGAGAGAGATCCAGCCAGTAATCAGTTCCCTAAGTGTTCTCCACCATCCGGAACACACAAAGAGATTTACAGAGTCAGGTAGAGAAGAGAAGGGGGAGGGAGGAGATAGAGGTGAACTGGTGGAGAAAAAGGGGAGTCCAAAGGGTGAGAGAGCAGTCAAGCCAGTAATTTCGCTCCCAAGTAAAAATGGGTACTGAAGATTGGGTTCTTAAAGGCACAAAATTAATAACAAATACCAAAAAGCAAACATTAAAAATCTAGAGTAGAGGTTGGATTTTCAAAAATACAATATTAAAGAAAAAAAAAGTAACAAAAAATATAAAAATATATATATATATGAAGTTTGCTTTAAAAAAATAGGGTCTTTTTTTTTTTTTAATTTTTTTGCCAAGTAATGCTGCTGCTGCTGCTGCTGCTAAGTCGCATCAGTCGTGTCCAACTCTGTGCGACCCCACAGATGGCATCCCACAAGGCTCCCCCATCCCTGGGATTCTCCAGGCAAGAACACTGGAGTGGATTGCCATTTCCTTCTCCAATGCATGAAAGTGAAAAGTGAAAGTGAAGTCGCTCAATTGTGTCTGACTCCGCGATCCCATGGACTGCAGCCTACCAGGCTCCTCCGTCCATGGGATTTTCCAGGCAAGAGTACTGGAGTGGGATTCCATTGCCTTCTCTGTTTGCAAAGTAATAGTAGGTTATAAAAATGAAAATTAAAGGAGTAATAAAGGACTTAAAATAATAAAAAAAATTAAAGAATGATAGTAAAAAAAAGTAAAAAAAAAAAATATATAGGACTTTCTCTGGTGTTGTTGTGGGCAGTGTGGGGTCAGTTCATTTTCAGATAGTTCCTTGATCCAGCTTATGTTTTTCAAGATCTATAGGCCCCTTCCTATGTAGTTGGTGCTAACTACAGGGTTTTAATCTCTTGCACCTGTAACTTCCAAGGAGTTTCCTCTGTTTTAGCTTCTTCCATTTGCTGGTCTCTTCAGTGTCTAATTTCCTCCCTGACAGAAGGGGGCAGTGGTGGACATTTTTTCAGTCTCAGTCGTTCAGTCGTGCTGTTGGGAGGGAGGGACACTGCAAACAAATAACACTGGTGTGTGCTCGCAGTGTCTCGGCCACACTGGGTTTGCCCCATGCTCACGGCGTGTGTGGTTTCCCTGTTTACACTGCTTAGGCTCTAGGTTGCTCTGCCAAGAACTGTCTGAGGCTGGCCCTGGTTTGTATACACCTTCCAGGTATAAGCCCTTCAGGTTCAGGTACTCAGGTAGTCCTCAGAGATGCAGACTCAGTTGGACCTGCGTTTTGTGCCCTTCCCAGGTCCGAGCAGCTTAGGTGACTAGGTGTCTGGTGAGCACGGTCGCTTGGATTTATCACCTCCCCCATCCCTGCTGCTTGGTTTTCTGAGTACACATCCGGCACACCTTCTCAGGCGGATGTTGAGCATCCAGAATCCCAAGAAGTCTTGGTTAGCAATGAAGCCTGCTTGCAGTTTGGTAGATAATGTCTCTCTGGGGCCACAATTACCCTCTTCCGGCTCTGGCTGCCCTCACCAGCCTGCAGGAGGAAGGACTGGTCTGCAGCCGACTAGCTCTGCTCAGTCCTTTGTTCTGTGAACGGGCCTGGTGGTGTCTTAGGTTAGGGCTTTTCGCGAGGTAGCTGTCCCACAGTCTGGTTTGCTATCCTAGGTTAGTTCCTCAGATTGCCTCAGGACCTTCAGGCCAGGTCCTTACTCTAAGCAATGCAGCCTGTGCCTCCCTGCCCAGCCCCCGCTTACTAGTGGTGGATGCAGGCGTCTGCACTGCTTCTCCACTGGGGAAGTTAACATTGGGCACGTAACCTGTGGGTTTTAATTATTTATTTATTTTTCCTCCCAGTTATGTTGCCCTCTGTGGTTCCAAGGCTTGCCACAGACTCGGCAATGAGAGTGTTTCCTGGTGTTTGGAAACTTCTCTCATTTTTTAAGACTCCCTTCTGACCTAGAGCCAGACATCTTGGAATGTGAAGTCAAATGGGCCTTAGAAAGCATCACTACTAACAAAGCTAGTGGAGGTGATGGAATTCCAGTGGAGCTATTTCAAGTCCTGAATGATGATGCTGTGAAAGTGCTGCACTCAATATGCCAGCAAATTTGGAAAACTCAGCAGTGGCCACAAGATTGGAAAAGGTCAGTTTTCATCCCAATCCCAAAGAAAGGCAATGCCAAGGAGTGCTCAAACTACCGAACAATTGCACTCATCTCACACGCTAGTAAAGTAATGCTCAAAATTCTCCAAGCCAGGCTTCAGCAATATGTGAACCGTGAACTTCCTGATGTTCAAGCTGGTTTTAGAAAAGGCAGAGGAACCAGAGATCAAATTGCCAACATCCGCTGGATCATGGAAAAAGCAAGAGAGTTCCAGAAAAACATCTATTTCTGCTTTATTGACTATGCCAAAGCCTTTGACTGTGTGGATCACAAAAAACTATGGAAAATTCTGAGAGAGATGGGAATACCAGACCACCTGATCTGCCTCTTAAAAACTCTGTATGCAGGTCAGGAAGCAACAGTTAGAACTGGTCATGGAACAACAGACTGGTTCCAAATAGGAAGAGGAGTACGTCAAGGCTATATATTGTCACCATGTTTATTTAACTTCTATGCAGAGTACATCATGAGAAATGCTGGACTGGAAGAAACACAAGTTGGAATCAAGATTGCCGGGAGAAATATCAATAACCTCAGATATGCAGATGACACCACTCTTATGGCAGAAAGTGAAGAGGGGCTAAAAAGCATCTTGATGAAAGTGAAAGTGGAGAGTGAAAAGGTTGGCTTAAAGCTCAACATTCAGAAAACGAAGATCATGGTATCTGGTCCCATCACTGCATGGGAAATAGATGGAGAAACAGTGTCAGACTTTGTTTTTCTGGGCTCCAAAATCACTGCAGATGGTGACTGCAGCCATGAAATTAAAAGACGCTTACTCCTTGGAAGGAAAGTTATGACCAACCTAGATAGCATATTCAAAAGCAGAGACATTACTTTACCAACAAAGGTTCGCCTAGTCAAGGCTGTGGTCTTTCCTGTGGTCATGTATGGATGTGAGAGCTGGACTGTGAAGAAGGCTGAGCGCCGAAGAATTGATGCTTTTGAACTGTGGTGTTGGAGAAGACTCTTGAGAGTCCCTTGGACTGCAAGAAGATCCAACCAGTCCATTCTGAAGGAGATCAATCCTGGAATTTCTTTAGAAGGAATGATGCTAAAGCTGAAACTCCAGTATTTTGGCCACCTCATGCGAAGAGTTGACTCATTGGAGAAGACTCTGATGCTGGGAGGGATTGGGGGCAGGAGGAGAAGGGGACGACAGAGGATGAGATGGCTGGATGGCATCACTGACTCGATGGATGCGAGTCTGAGTGACCTCCGGGAGCTGGTGATGGACAGGGAGGCCTGGCGTGCTGCGGTTCATGGGGTCGCAAAGAGTCGGACATGACTGAGCGACTGATCTGATCTGATCTGATCTGATCCTGGGATGGAGCTCCATCCCTACCTCTTTTGTCTCTCTTTTTATCTTTTATATTTTTTTCCTACCTCCTTTTGAAGATAATGGGCTGCTTTTCTCGGTGCCTGAGGTCCTATGCTGGCATTCAGAAGTTGTTTTGTGGAATTTACTCACCGTTCAAATGTTCTTTTGATGAATTAGTGGGGGAGAAAGTGGTCTCCCCGTCCTATTCCTCCACCATCTTAGGACCACCCCCCAATGTGGATTTTAAAAAGGCAGAAGAACCAGAGACCAAATTGCCAGCATTAGTTGGATCATAGAATAGCAAGGTAATTCCAGAAAAACATCTGCTGCTGCTGCTAAGTCGCTTCAGTCGTGTCTGACTCTGTGCGACCCCATAGACGGAAGCTCACCAGGCTCCCCTGTCCCTGGGATTCTCCAGGCAAGAACACTGGAGTGGGTTGCCATTTCCTTCTCCAATGCATGAAAGTGAAAAGTCAAAGTGAAGTCGCTCAGTCGTGTTCGACTCTACCTCTGCTTAATTGACCATGCTAAAGCCTTTGACTGTATGGATCACAATTAACTGTGGAAAATTCTTCAAGAGACGGGAATATCAGACCACCTTACCTGCCTCCTGAGAAACCTATATGCAAGTCAAGAAGCAACAGTTAGAACCAGACATGGAAAAATGAACTGGTTCCAAATTGGGAAAGAAGTACAGCAAGGCTGTATATCATCACCCTGCTTATTTAATTTCTATGCAGAGTACATCATGTAAAATGCTGGGCTGGATGAAGCACAAGCTGGAATCAAGATTGCCAGGAGACATAGCAACAACCTCAGATAGGCAGAAGATACCTGTTTAATGGTAGAAAGTGAAGAGGAACTTAAGAGCATCTTGATGAAAGTGAAAGAGGATGAAAAGGCTGGCTTAAAACTCAGCATTCAAAAAACTAAGATTGGGGCATCCAATCCCATCACTTCATGGTGTATAGATGGAGAAAAAGTGAAAACAGTGGCAGCCTTTATTTTCTTGGGCTCCAAAATCACTGCAGACAGTGACTGCAGCCATGAAATTAAAAAAAAAAAAAAAAATGCTTGCTTCTTGGAAGGAAAGTTATGACAAACCTAGACAGCATATTATAAAGCAGAGAAATCACTTTGATGCCAAAGTTCTGTATCATCAGAGCTATGGTTTTTCCAGTAGTCATGTACAGGTGTGAGACTTGGACCATCAAGAAGGCTGAGCACTGAAAAATTGATGCTTTTGAAATGTGGTGTTGGAGAAGATTCTTGAGAGTCCCTTGGGCAGCAAGGAGATCAAGCCAGTCATTCCTAAAGGAAATCAACCCTAAATATTCATTGGAGGGACTGATACTGAAGCTGAAACTTCAATACTTTGGCCACTCGATGCAAAGAGTTGACTCATTGGAAAAGACCCTAATGCTGGGAAAGATTGAAGGCAGGAGGAGAAGGGTGTAACAGAGGATGAGATGGTTGGACGGCATCATCAACACAGTGGACATAAGTTTGAACAAATTCCAAGAGAGAGTGAAGGACAGAGAAACCTGGCCCTTATGTGCTACAGTCCACTGGGTGGCAAAGAGTCAGACATGACTTAACTGGCAAGCCAACGATGGACTTTCCAGATGGTTCAGTAATAAAGAATCCAGCTACCTATGCAGGAGACATGGGTTCAATCCTTGGGTTGGGAAGATCCCCTGGAATTGAACATGGCAATATATTATTGCCTAGGAAATCCCACTGACAGATGAGACTGGTGAGCTGTAGTCCATGGGGTTCTAATAGAGTCAGACATTACTTAGCAACTAAAAACAACAATCCAACACTGTGTTTGTGAGATGAATCAAAATGAACATGGTGTATAATCAGTTTTGTTTATGTTACCAAGTTTAGTTTTCTAGTTCTTTTTTTTTTCTGCCTTTTTTAATTTGTTTGTTTTAAGCGGGGAAGTGTCCATGAGAGATGGTGAGCTGCATTTTGTTTTCTCATGTCATTGATGTTGGAATCAAGGGTAGTGCCAGGCCTCATAGAATGACTGAGTGGTGTTCCTGCTTTCATTTTAGAAAGAGTTTGTGAAAGCTTTGTTTTAATTCTTTATGAAATGTTTGCTGGAACTTACCAACTTTTAAAGAAAAACAAAACAAAACTTATTATCAGCATAATTTACATCCATATTCTGCTTTCATTTTTCTTACTAGCATTTATCACTCTCTGATGTTATTTTATTGGCCTATTTTTTATATCTTTCTATCACTCTGCAATATAAAGTCTATGAAGACAGGAAATTTCTTAATTCATGATTAAAAATTAAGATGCCTACAAAATGTTCCTGACTTATAATGAAAACTCAATAAATATTTTCCAAGTGATTATGAATACTGACACAGTTACTGGAGGAAAATGGTAAAAAGGACTGAAGATATGGGCAACCTTCACAGAATCTTCATGAAGGGAAAGAATCCATAATGAAAATGGAAAGAATTAGAATCAATATTGTGTCAGATTCTGTATAGCGTTCAGCTAAAACACAGAAATATCTCTAATGTTAACTGAAATAACAAAAGAGAAACAACAAAGAAATTAAATTAAAAAAAATACTTTAAAGGCAAACTTGGACTCAATAAAAATTAAATAGTACATATGTACAGAATATAAAGATCTCATTGAAGTACAGACATAAAATGATATCCCAATAGTTAAATGTGGAAAGGATATAAACTCACAACACAAGTAAACAACACATGAGAAATTATACAAAAGCATAAACAATTAAATAAATACCAAGTAAAGGAATATAAAAATATCATTTTACATTCATAAAATCAGTCAAAAATAAGAAAACACAATACCTAAAATGGTTGCAATGTATTGAATTGTATAATATGCCCCATATTCCAAATCCATATGTTGAAACCCTCATCCTCAATGTTTTGCATGATACCTTTGGGATTTAATTAGGTTTAGATGAGATCATGAGAATGGTCCTAAAGGAACCAAAATATGACAACCCAAAATATTCCTCTTTGACATAAAAATTATTTTATTTTTTTTATCAAGAATCTCTTTTATTGATTATCAGAAACATTACAAACATCTAATATGAACAAATTGTAACATGACAGTATTTAGTTTGAACAATTAATACATTTCAGATATAATATTATACATATTTCAATGTTATTCTCCCCAATCATCCCAAGTCAATCAAGAAAGAGCAGAAAAAATCTTCCCCTTTGGGGCCTAAAGGCATGATATAAATTATTTTCTTTTTTTTTTCTTGAAGGTTGAGTCTTATCAAACCCAGAGAAGGCACAGCAGAAATCTGTAAACAAACCTCAACTCTATTTTTTACCTCCCATATATGCACTTCCCACAATTTGCTACCCTTGGAAACTGCAAATTGCCTTTTTTTCTCCTGTCATTTTTCTACAAATTTATTATTCTTTGATGGAGATGCTATAGAAGGTGGGATTCAAAATTGTTACTTTGAATCATTTTTGGTTTAGGTGATATGTACTGGCTTGTTAATAGACTGTTTTTCTCATGTTAGTCTATCATTTTGTTAAAGTACCAGCAGAAAACCCAAGATAGGCAAGGGTAAATTGTGCATCTTCTACAGTGCTCTCACAAGGGCATGAGTCCTCTTCTAAGAAAAGTCAACAGAGTTTTCTCACTTCCTCATATTTTCTCTCTTCTTCTCTCACTCTTTCTCCACTGGTACTCATAGAAAGCCCAGTAAGGGCACAGTGTAAGGAGTGAGCTGACACCAGACACCAACGCTTTGGCACCCTAATCTTAGATTTCCAATCTCCAGAACTATAAAACTTAAATTTCTATTGTTTAAGCCACTCAGTCTGGAGGCATTTTGTTATGCCAACCCAAACTGATTAATACAATCAGATCAGATCAGATCAGATCAGTCGCTCAGTCGTGTCCGACTCTTTGCGACCCCATGAACTGCAACACGCCAGGCCTCCCTATCCATCACCAGCTCTCAGAGGTCTCTCAGACTCACATCCATAGAGTCAGTGATGCCATCCAGCCATCTCATCCTCTGTCGTCCCCTTCTCCTCCTGCCCTCAATCCCTCCCAGCATCAGAGTCTTCTCCAATGAGTCAACTCTTCGCATGAGGTGGCCAAAATACTGGAGTTTCAGCTTTAGCATCATTCCTTCCAAAGAAATCCCAGGGCTGATCTCCTTCAGATGGACCGGTTGGATCTCCTTGCAGTCCAAGGGACTCTCAAGAGTCTTCTCCAACACCGCAGTTCAAAAGCATCAATTCTTCGGTGCTCAGCCTTCTTCACAGTCCAGCTCTCACATCCATACATGACCACAGGAAAGACCATAGCCTTGACTAGGCGAACCTTTGTTGGCAAAGTGATGTCTCTGCTTTTGAATATGCTATCTAGGTTGGTCATAACTTTCCTTCCAAGGAGTAAAGCGTCTTTTAATTTCATGGCTGCAGTCACCATCTGCAGTGATTTTGGAGCCCAGAAAAAGAAAGTCTGACACTGTTTCCACTGTTTCTCCATCTATTTCCCATGAAGTGATGGGACCAGATGCCATGATCTTCGTTTTCTGAATGTTGAGCTTCAAGCCAACCTTTTCACTCTCCACTTTCACTTTCATCAAGAGGCTTTTTAGTTCCTCTTCACTTTCTGCCATAAGGGTGGTATCATCTGCATATCTGAGGTTATTGATATTTCTCCCAGCAATCTTGATTCCAGCTTGTGTTTCCTCCAGTCCAGCATTTCTGATGATGTACTCTGCATAGAAGTTAAATAAACATGGTGACAATATGCAGCCTTGACGTACTCCTTTTCCTATTTGGAACCAGTCTGTTGTTCCATGACCAGTTCTAACTGTTGCTTCCTGACCTGCATACAGATTTCTCAAGAGGCAGATCAGGTGGTCTGGTATTCCCATCTCTCTCAGAATTTTCCACAGTTTATTGTGATCTACACAGTCAAAGGCTTTGGCATAGTCAATAAAGCAGAAATAGATTTTTTTCTGGAACTCTCTTGCTTTTTCCATGATCCAGTGGATGTTGGCAATTTGATCTCTGGTCCTTTGCCTTTTCTAAATCCAGCTTGAACATCAGGAAGTTCACGGTTCACATATTGCTGAAGCCTGGCTTGGAGAATTTTGAGCATTACTTTACTAGCGTGTGAGATGAGTGCAATTGTGCGTTAGTTTGAACACTCTTTGGCATTGCCTTTCTTTGGGATTGGGATGAAAACTGACCTTTTCCAATCTTGTGGCCACTGCTGAGTTTTCCAAATTTGCTGGCATATTGAGTGCAGCACTTTCACAGCATCATCTTTCAGGATTTGGAATAGCTCCACTGGAATTCCATCACCTCCACTAGCTTTGTTCATAGTGATGCTTTCTAAGGCCCACTTAACTTCACATTCCAGGACGTCTGGCTCTAGGTCCGTGATCACACCATCATGATTATCTGGGTCGTGAAGCTCTTTTTTGTACAGTTCTTCTGTGTATTCTTGCCACCTCTTCTTAATATCTTCTGCTTCCGTTAGATCCATACCATTTCTGTCCTTTATCGAGCCCATTTTTGCATGAAATGTTCCTTTGGTATCTCTTATTTTCTTGACTAGATCCTTAGTCTTTCCCATTCTGTTGTTTTCCTCTATTTCTTTGCATTGATCGCTGAAGAAGGCTCTTATCCCTTCTTGCTATTCTTTGGAACGCTGCATTCAGATGTTTATATCTTTCCTTTCCTCCTTTGCTTTTCGCTTCTCTTTTTTTCGCAGCTATTTGTAAGGCCTCCCCAGACAGTCATTTTGTTTTTTTGAATTTCTTTTCCATGGGAATGGTCTTGATCCCTTTCTCCTGTACAATGTCACGAACCTCATTCCATAGTTCATCAGGCACTCTATCTATCAGATCTAGGCCCTTAAATCTACTTCCACTGTATAATCATAAGGGATTTGATTTAGGTCATACCTGAATGGTGTAGTGGTTTTCCCTACTTTCTTCAATTTCAGTCTGAATTTGGCAATAAGGAGTTCATGGTCTGAGCCACAGTCAGCTCCTGGTCTTGTTTTTGTTGGCTGTATAGAGCTTCTCCATCTTTGGCTGCAAAGAATATAATCGATCTGATTTCGGTGTTGACCATCTGGTGATGTCCATGTATAGAGTCTTCTCTTGTGTGTTGGAAGAGGGTATTTGCTATGACCAGTGCATTATCTTGGCAAAACTCTATTAGTCTTTGTCCTGCTTCATTCCGTATTCCAAGGCCAAATTTGCCTGTTACTCCAGGTGTTTCTTGACTTCCTACTTTTGCATTCCACTCCCCTATAATGAAAAGGACATCTTTTTTGGGTGTTAGTTCTAAAAGGTCTTGTAGGTCTTCATAGAACTGTTCAACTTCAGCTTCTTCAGCGTTACTGGTTGGGGCATAGACTTGGATTACTGTGACATTGAATGGTTTGCCTTGGAAACAAACAGAGATCATTCTGTCATTTTTGAGATTGCATCCAAGTACTGTATTTCGGACTCTTTTGTTGACCATGATGGCCACTCCATTTCTTCTGAGGGATTCCTGCCCACAGTAGTAAGTATAATGGTCCTCTGAATTAAATTCACCCATTCCAGTCCATTTTAGTTCACTAATTCCTAGAATGTCAACATTCACTCTTGCCATCTCTTGTTTGACCACTTCCAATTTGCCTTGATTCATGGACCTGACATTTCAGGTTCCTATGCAATATTGTTCTTTACAGCATCAGACTTTGCTTCTATCACCAGACACATCTACAGCTGGGTATTCTTTTTGCTTTGGTTCCATCCCTTCACTCTTTCTCCAGTTATTTCTCCACTGATCTCCAGTAGCATATTGGGCCCCTACTGACCTGGGGAGTTTCTCCTTCAGTATCCTATCATTTTTGCCTTTTCATACTGTTCATGGGGTTCTCAAGGCAAGAATACTGAAGTGGTTTGCCATTCCCTTCTCCAGCGGACCACACCCTGTCAGATCTCTCCACCATGACCCGCCCATCCTGTGTTGATTAATACAATGGGAGTGGTTAAAACAAGTTGTAATAAACTTTATGACAGAAACTGGACAAGAAAATTAAAAGATGACTGAATTCAGAAATAATGATCTTTAAACTTAGGTATGCGTTTCCCTTTTTTCTGCATGCTGTTTTAGATTACTACAAATACAGGTTTTCACTTTTTAATATACTTATATATTTCCTGTTATTGTTTGCACACATAATTTTAACATCTACATCAAATTATGTAATCATTTTACTATTTCATAGCTTTACTTATTTTAAAAGCTGATTTTCTTTGTGCATGTCCTTTATTTTTTTTATACATAGGGATGATCTTCACATAAATATGTGCCAGTATTATATGTTTGCTCTTAAGGGTAAATTTAAAAGTAGAATTACCAGATCAAATATAATGAATAATTTAATTCCAATTATTAGCTTGTAAAATTGCTTTCTAAAATTATGTTCTTGCTCCTAGAATCTGAACTGACAGACTTCCAGAAGATATTGAAGAATGTGACAGTGAATTTACAATAGGAGTTCTTAAAGTTAGTCTGCTGCTGCTGTTGCGTCGCTTCAGTCATGTCCGACTCTGTGCAGCCCCATAGACAGCAGCCCACGAGGCTCCACCATCCCTGGGATTGTCCAGGCAAGAGCACTGTAGTGGGTTGCCATTTCCTTCTCCAATGCGTGAAAGTGAAAAGTAAAAGTGAAGTCGTTCAGCCGTGCCTGACTCTTAGCAACCCCATGGACTGCAGCCTACCAGGCTCCTCCGGCCATGGGACAATCAAGTAAATACTTTAGTATGACTTTTCATTTAATATTCTCCACTATATTAAAGAGAAATTCAGTTCATCAGCAAATTCCTGTGCATATAGGATAACAGAAGAATTCACTTGAATTCCTGAAAAAACAATTCCTTTATCATAGATAAAATTTTCTTTTTGCTTATCTAAAATATTTTATTTCTTGAGCCTAGATAGTAGGAACTGTATGAGTAAATAAGCCACATGAATAATAAATGAAAAATTAGTGGTCATTATCCTGTATAGAACCCACAGTTACACTTTTTGCTTGCTCTATTTCTTTTTTCATTTAAATGCTGTAATCTGACCACTCAGCCCATATTCCTGTTACTTTTACCAAACCAACTTTGTTTGCCCAACTTCTCAGTAAGCCAAATGCTGAGACTCTGAGATTTGTAGACAAAAAAAGAGTTTATCACAAGGCAGCCAAGTGAATAAATGGAGAATAAATCTCAATTCAACCTTTCCAAAGGTAAGGGCCCTGGGCTATTTATGGGTAAAGAGTATAAAGTGGGTAAACCAACTACTCAAATTAAAGAAATAAAGAATATAGATGGTCAGTTGTGCACAAGAAAGTGATTGGAAGCAGGAAAAAGGATATGATCATTTTTCAGCAAGTGCTGCTGAGCTTCATACTTCTTCATAGGATGGATGTTCAGAAAACAGTGGCCTTAGCACAATCCAAGGGTGGAGTATGGGGTCTTCTGATGCCAAAAGGATATCCACCAGACATTTAAGTGGGCTCAGTTGAAAGTCCTGTGGTCTCCACCAGTTTGAGCTGGTTTAAAACTATTAATAACTTCAATTTCCTGAAAAACAACTTAAACAACTGTTACTGTATGTTACTATAATGACACATTTATAAGAGGTGTTATGTGTAGAGGGACGTTAAAGGGATCTTATGATATATTGTCTAAAGCCACATGAAGCTTGGAGGGTATGTGATTTGCAAGAACAATTAAAGTGAGATTGACAAGTACAAGCAGATTTATTTAAATTTACTGTTTATTAGGCAAGAATGTCTAATCGATCTAATCCTCAGTTTCATTACTACCAGAGTGAGTAATTCATTGATGTTACCTCGTTGACCCTGTTGGAACATGAGCGTTTGACCGCTTGGCTGCTGCTGCTGCTGCTAAGTCGCTTCAATCGTGTCTGACTTTGTGTGACCCCATAGACGGCAGCCCACCAGGCTACCCCATCCCTGGGATTCTCCAGGCAAGAACACTGGAGTGTGTTGCCATTTCCTTCTCCAATGCATGAAGGTGAAAAGGGAAAGTGAAGTTGCTCAGTTGTATCTGACTCTTCACGACCCCATGGACTGCAGCCTACCAGGCTCCTCTGTCCATGGGATTTTCCAGGCAAGAGTACTGGAGTGGGGTGCCATTGACTGCTTGGCAAGTACACTTAATTTCTCTGAGCAATAGTCCTCACAGATCCACAGGACCATTTTGCTTTTTATCAGGAGGGTGTGGGCTTCATTTGCCAAAATATGTACATTTTAACCATCTTTTAAAGTACCATTCTAGGACAAAAGAAATATTGAAAAGCAAAAAATATGGTAGTTAAAAGGAGCTAAACCTAGATAGCATATTCAAAAGCAGAGACATTACTTTGCCAAGAAAAGTCCATCTAGTCAAGGCTATGGTTTTTCCTGTGGTCATGTATGGATGTGAGAGCTGGACTGTGAAGAAGGCTGAGAGCCAAAAAACTGATGCTTTTTTTTTTTAATTTTATTTTTATTTTATTTAACTTTACAATATTGTTTTGGTTTTGCCATGTATCAAAATGAATCTGCCACAGGTATACATGTGTTCCCCATCCTGAACCCTCCTCCCTCCTCCCTCCCCATACCATGCCTCTGGGTCATCCCAGTGCACCAGCCCCAGGCATCCAGTATCAGGCATCGAACCTGGACTAGCAACTTGTTTCATATATGATATTATACTTATTTCAATGCCATTCTCCCAAATCATCCCACCCTCTCCCTCTCCCAGAGTCCAAAAGACTGTTCTATACATCAGTGTCTCTTTTGAACTGTGGTGTTGGAGAAGACTCTTGAGAGTCCCTTGGACTGCAAGGAGGTCCAACCAGTCCATTCTGAAGGAGATCAGCCCTGGGATTTCTTTGGAGGGAATGATACTGAAGCTGAAACTCCAGTACTTTGGCCCCCTCATATGAAGAGTTGACTCATTGGAAAAGACTCTGATGCTGGGAGGGATTGGAGGCAGGAGGAGAAGGGGATGACAGAGGATGAGATGGCTGGATGGCATCACTGACTCGATGGACATGAGTCTGAGTGACCTCCGGGAGTTGGTGATGGACAGGGAGGCCTGGCCTGCTGTGATTCATGGGGTCGCAAAGGATGGGACACGACTGATAGACTGAACTGAACTGAAACATTTAAATAAGTAATTTAATTTATTTTTTCTCAAGAATCTGCATTTTTCAGTTTAATCTCCAGCATGTAAAGATCTTGGAAGTTTTTGCTCATATCTTAAAATAAAAGACAAACAAAAATATGAGTAACCTTAAAATCAACTAATTTTGCGGGGTTAATGGAGAAAATGGAAATCATAGGACACATTCAGATCAGATCAGTCGCTCAGTCGTGTCTGACTCTTTGCGACCCCATGAACCACAGCACGCCAGGCCTCCTTGTCCATCACCAACTCCCGGAGGTCACTCAGACTCACATCCATCGAGTCAGTGATGCCATCCAGCCATCTCATCCTCTGTCGTCCCCTTCTCCTCCTGCCCCCAATCCCTCCCAGCATCAGAGTCTTCTCCAATGAGTCAACTCTTCGCATGAGGTGGCCAAAATACTGGAGTCTCAGCTTTATCATCATTCCTTCCAAAGATATCCCAGGGCTGATCTCCTTCACAATGGACTGGTTGAATCTCATTGCAGTCCAAGGGATTTTCAAGAGTCTTCTCCAACATCACAGTTCAAAAGCATCAATTCTTCAGTGCTCAGCCTTCTTCACAGTCCAGCTCTCACATCCATACATGACCACAGGAAAGACCATAGCCTTGAGTAGGCGAACCTTTGTTGGCAAAGTAATGTCTCTGCTTTTGAATATGCTATCTAGGTTGGTCATAACTTTCCTTCCAAGGAGTAAGTGTCTTTTAATTTCATGGCTGCAGTCACCATCGGCACCCCAATATATGCAAGACCAAGCAAATCTAGAGAACATAGCGGACTATGTTACTTTAAGTAACCCAAAGGAAAAATCACTGAAGCCATAGACTTAAGTAGAAATATTTGATTTATCAAAATGTTTAATTTTGATAAAATGCTACAAGCTGAGTACAAAAGAGAAAAATTCCTGGAGACCTTGCAGTCTTAGGTGGGGCCCTCACATTTTAACCAACTTTACTTCAGGTACCCTACCAGGTACTCATGGTGAAGAGTCAAGAAAAATTTCCTCTGGAAGTGGGAGAATATAAATAACAATTTTGAGATATTCCCAGAGTATTTTCTGTAACAAAGTCCTACTCTCTAGAGAGAAGGACTTTAAAATAATCTTATCCCAATAGTGCATGCTGGCTCTGTCACTCAGTCATGTCCAACATGACCCAATCAACTGCAGCCCACCAGGCTTCTCTGTCTATGGGATTTTCCAGGCAAGAATACTGGAGTGGATTGCCATTTCCTCCTCCAGGGGATCTTCTTGATGCAGGGATTGAACCCACATCTCCTGCTTTGACAGGTGAATTCTTTATCACTGTGCCACCTAAAAAGCCCTACAAAAAAGGACATTTATTCATAACACATCCTATCTGGCCTCCCTGTCCCACTTAAGGGGCCAGAAACTAAGAAATCCTTGTGAAAGTCAGAAGCCATGAAGCCAGGCTCAGCAAATCACTGAGATTTAATCATAAGATTGTAGAAACAATTCTTCCCCCATAACCTATTAACATATCCATAGGGATGTGGCATAATAAGAATAGATTGTAGCTAAAATGCTGTATGGAGCAGACTCTGTTTAAGAAGTTCTTAGGCAAATCCAAAGACAAGAGAAGAGACAAATATAAATAGAGAAGTTTGAAGCATAATGAACCTATAGTTACCACAAATGTAACACAACCCAACTCCTAGTCAGACTAACATGTAATTTCAAAGTAAAGACCTGTTTACCTCAGACCCCATTGCCTGATACATAATGTCTGACACAACAACAACAACAAAAAACATTATAAAGCATGCTAAAAGTCAAGAAAAACCCAGTCAGACCTAAAAGTTTGAACAAAAATTAACTCAAAATGGATAATATATCTAAATGTAAAAACAAAACAAAAATAACCAAGCAAACAAACAAAAAACACAGACACGAACTAGAAAATTTCTATAAAAAAGTAGGAAATCATCTGAGTTTAGTGATGTCAACACCAAAAGCACATTTCATGAAGGAAAAAAGAAAGATTTCATTAAAATTAACAGCTTCTACTCTGCAAAAGGAGTGAAAACACAAGCCACATAGTAAGGAAAAAAAAAAAAAAAAAACTATTTGAACAACACATATAAAACAAAGTTTTTTATGAAAGAATTGGTATCCAAACTGTTCAAAGTACTCTCAAAGCTCACCAATAAGTAAACAATCCCAATTAAAATATGGACAAAAGAACTGAACACACAATTGTCAAAGAAACTATCCAAAGACAAACAAACATATAAAAAGATGTTCAACATAATTTGCTCTTAAGGGACTGGAAATAAAATAACAAGGAGATCTCACCACTGCAGTGACAGACTTTATTTTGGGGGCTCCAAAATCACTGCAGATGGTGACTGCAGCCATGAAATTAAAAGATGTATGCCCCTTGGAAGAAAAGTTATGACCAGCCTGCTGCTGCTGCTGCTAAGTCGCTTCAGTCGTGTCCGACTCTGTGCGATCCCATAGACGGCAGCCCACCAGGCTCCGTCCCTGGGATTCTCCAGGCAAGAATACTGGAGTGGGTTGCCATATCCTTCTCCAATGCATGAAAGTGAAAAGTGAAAGTGAAGTCTCCCAGTCGTGTCCGACTCTTAGCGACCCCGTGGACTAGAGCCTACCAGGCTCCTCTGTCCATGGGATTTTCCAGGCAAGAGTACTGGGGTGGGGTGCCATTGCCTTCCCCCATGACCAGCCTAGACAGCATATTAAAAAGCAGAGATATTACTTTGCCAACAAAGGTCCCTCTAGTCAAAGCTATGGTTTTTCCAGGAGTCATGTATGGATGTGAGAGTTGGACTATAAAGAAAGCTGAGGGCAAAAGAATTGATGCTTTTGAACTGTTGGAGAAGACTCTTGAGAGTCCCTTGGACTGCAAGGAAATCAGTCTTGTTATTCATTGGAAGGACTGATGCTGAAGCTGAAACTCTAATACTTTGGCCACCTGATTTGACCAACTGTCCCATTTGAAAAGACCCTGATGCTGGGAAAGGCTGAGGGAGGGAGGATGAGGGGACAACAAAGGATAAGATGTTTGGATGGCATCACTGACTCAATGGACATGAGCTTAAGTAAACTCCAGGAGTTGGTGATGGACAGGGAGGCCTGGTGTGCTGCAGTCCATGGGACAGCAAAGAGTCAGACACCACTGAGTGACTGAACTGAATTGAAGTGATCATCATCACATATCTAATAGAATAACTAAACTCCAAAACACTGACAATAGCAAATGCTAACAAAGATGAATAGCAATAGTAACTCTCATCCATTGCTGGTGGGAATGCAAAATGTTACAGCCAGTTTGGAAAACAATGTAGAGTTTTTTGGTTTGGTTTTTAATCAAAGCAGTATTTGATATTCCTCTACAACGCAGTAAATGTGTTTCTAGGTATTTAGCCCATGCATTTGAAGTTGTATGTCCACATACATACCAGCTTTCTGATTTTTAATATCATTTATTTATAATCACCAGGACTTGGAAGCAAGCAAGCAGTCTCAATAAATCAGTAAGAAAAAAAAAAAAAACCTGTCTCAGATCAACAGCAGTCAATTTAGCAAAGGTTTATTTATACATTTGAAATATCCACAATAAGGTTTCAATTATTCCATATCAATCTTTCATCTACCCTCCCCAAAATAAATTTCTAACAAAAATCAACACATAGCTTTATTGCCTTCTTATTCTGATAGGAGATAAAGCAACTAGAGCTTATCTGTCTTAAGAATTAGCCAGAAGCAAGAAAGGACCTTGCTAATAGTCTTGTTCAAGTGTTATTAGGAGAATCCTGGGAATGTGTGTTTATTATAACAATAGCTTAAGTGGAAGAGAACGAGATTTCTGAATTATCTTGTTTTACACGGTGAAAAAAAAAAAAAAAAAAGCTCCTTTGTATGTATGAAGCACTTGCGTCACAATGAGATTGTTCAGTTCAATTCCCATTCTCTACAAACTCCAGTGCAGAAAAAGAAGCACTTTCCAAGCTCCATTTCTCCCTCTTTTCTCCAGAGGGTGTTTTGTAAGTTACAGCTTCTGCACACCGCATGGCTCCCTAGTGGCATGCTACAGCTAATATAGTTCCCTCAAAGTTCATAATGACTCCCAAGATGCAACTTAAATAGTGGGGAATTATAATGAATGATGGAAAGTGAAAATACCCCAGTGTTCCTTTGGGAGGGGAGGGGGACCCTCTAATGGTATCAGATGTAGTGCAAATGGCATCAATTCAGACTTGTTGCCCAGAGCTGCCCAACACAGACACAGATCCTGGAAACAGACATGAAATAAACCAAAGGGATTTTTCTACTCATATTCTTTGTACCAGCAAGCTCTTCTGTCCCTGGGGATTCTCCAGGCAAGAATACTGGAATGGGTTGCCATGCCCTCCTCCAGGGGATCTTCCCAACTCAGGAATCAAACCCAAGTCTCCCATATGGCAAGTAGATTCTTTACCATCTGAGCCACCAGGGAAGCCCCCTTTGTACCGTATTTATAGATATCATTGTTCTGGCAATGCCTTCAACACACTTTGGAGTCTCATCAGTCAGTTCAGCCGCTCAGTTGTGTCCGACTCTTTGTGACCCCATGAATTGCAGCACAAACCAGGCCTCCCTGTCCATCACCAACTTCCAGAGTTCACTCAAATTCATGTCCATCGAGTCGGTGATGGCATCCAGCCATCTCATCCTCTGTCATCCCCTTCTCCTCCTCCCCACAATCCCTCCCAGCATCATGGTCTTTTCCAATGAGTCAACTCTTCGCCTGAGGTGGCCAAAGTATTGGAGTTTCAGCTTCAGCATCAGTCCTTCCAAAGAACACCCAGGACTGATCACCTTTAGAATGGACTGCTTGTATCTCCTTGCAGTCCAAGGGACTCTCAGGAGTCTTCTCCAACAGACAGTTCAAAAGCATCAATTCTTCAGCTCTCAGCTTTCTTCACAGTCCAACTCTCACATCCATACATGACCACTTGAAAAACCATAACCTTGACTAGACGGACCTTTGTTGGCAAAGTAATATCTCTGCTTTTCAATATGCTATCTAGGTTGGTTGATTCATAGGTGCTTTTAAAACACAGAGGCTTTCGGAGGTGTCTCTATGATCTCATTGCTTTAAGGTCTGAATCTTCTCACTAAATATATAATGAAATATTGTATACATTATATTGGCCTGGATTTGCTTCTAGAAATATTGTCAGGATTCTTCTGGCAATAAAAGATGAGTAATGTCAGGATACCAGTTAAATAGACATACAGACGTCTGTGAGATTCCCTCAAGTGCAGACACTGAGAATTTACTGATATTCTCAGCATTGTTGTGTATATCAAAACCATGGAAACACCACGTGATTTGCAAGAAAGCTTCTGGGAAACAAATAAGGATATGGCACTATGGGAAGTACAGTGCTTAAGGGATGAAAGTGAAGTTTTCCTGATTGGACTACATTTGGATTCAAAACTGAGAAAACCAGAATTGAAAGAGACACGTGCACCCCAATGTTCATCGCAGCACTGTTTATAATAGCCAGGACATGGAAGCAACCTAGATGTCCATCAGCAGATGAATGGATAAGAAAGCTCTGGTACATATACACAATGGAGTACTACTCAGCCATTAAAAAGAATACATTTGATCAGTTCTAATGAGGTGGATGAAACTGGAGCCTATTATACAGAGTGAAGTAAGGCAGAAAGAAAAACACCAATACAGTATACTAATGCATATATATGGAATTTAGAAAGATGGTAACAATAACCCTGTATACGAAACAGCAAAAGAGACACTGATGTATAGAACAGTCTTTTGGACTCTGGGAGAGGAAGAAGGTGGGATGATTTGGGAGAATGGCATTGAAATATGTATAATATCATATATGAAATGAGTCACCAGTCCAGGTTCGATGCCTGATACCAGATGCCGGGGGCTGGTGCACTGGGATGACCCAAAGGGATGGTATGGGAATGGAGGAGGGAGGAGGGTTCAGGATGGGGAATACATGTATACCTGTGGCAGATTCATTTTGATATATGGCAAAACCAATACCATATTGTAAAGTTAAATAAAATAAAATGTAATTTAATAAAAAAAGAGAGAGTGACTCTCATCAACATATTTTTAATAGGCCACTGTTTCTCTGTTCACATCAAGCTCAGATCAGATCAGATCAGATCAGTCGCTCAGTTGTGTCCGACTCTTTGCGACCCCATGAACCGCAGCACGCCAGGCCTCCCTGTCCATCACCAGCTCCCGGAGGTCACTCAGACTCGCATCCATCGAGTCAGTGATACCATCCAGCCATCTCATCCTCTGTCGTCCCCTTCTCCTCCTGCCCTCAATCCCTCCCAGCATCAGAGTCTTCTCCAAGGAGTCAACTCTTCGCATGAGGTGGCCAAAATACTGGAGTTTCAGCTTTAGCATCATTCCCTCCAAAGAAATCCCAGGGCTGATCTCCTTCAGAATGGACTGGTTGGATCTCCTTGCAGTCCAAGGGACTCTCAAGAGTCTTCTCCAACACCACAGTTCAAAAGCATCAATTCTTCGGCGCTCAGCCTTCTTCACAGTCCAGCTCTCACATCCATACATGACCATAGGAAAGACCATAGCCTTGACTAGGCAAACCTTTGTTGGTAAAGTAATGTCTCTGCTTTTGAATATGCTATCTAGGTTGGTCATAACTTTCCTTCCAAGGAGTAAGCGTCTTTTAATTTCATGGCTGCAGTCACCATCTGCAGTGATTTTGGAGCCCAGAAAAACCAAGTAAGACAGTAGGTCTTGAAAGAGGGCATCAGAGGGCAAATACACTAAAACCATTCTCACAGATAACTAGTCAATCTAATCACACAAGGACCACACCCTTGTCTAACTCAATGAGATTAAGCCATGCCCGAGGGGCAACCTGGGATGGGCGGGTCATGGTGGAGAGATATGACAGGGTGTGGTCCGCTGGAGAAGGGAATGGCAAACCACTTCAGTATTCTTGCCTTGAGAACCCCATGAACAGTATGAAAAGACAAAATGATAGGATACTGAAAGAGAAACTCCCCAGGTCAGTAAGGGCCCAATATGCTCCTGGAGATCAGTGGAGAAATAACTCCAGAAATAAAGAAAGGATGGAGCCAAAACAAAAAGAATACCCAGCTGTGGATGTGTCTGGTGATAGAAGCAAAGTCCGATGCTGTAAAGAACAATATTGCATAGGAACCTGGAATGTCAGGTCCATGAATCAAGGCAAATTAGAAGTGGTCAAACAAGAGATGGCAAGAGTGAATGTTGACATTCTAGGAATTAGCGAACTAAAATGGACTGGAATGGGTGAATTTAACTCGGATGACCATTATATCTACTACTGTGGGCAGGAATCCCTCAGAAGAAATGGAGTGGCCATCATGGTCAACAAAAGAGTCCGAAATGCAGTACTTGGATGCAATCTCAAAAATGACAGAATGATCTCTGTTCGTTTCCAAGGCAAACCATTCAATGTCACAGTAATCCAAATCTATGCCCCAACCAATAATGCCGAAGAAGCTGAAGTTGAACGGTTCTATGAAGACCTACAAGACCTTTTAGAACTAACACCCAAAAAAGATGTCCTTTTCATTATAGGGGACTGGAATGCAAAAGTAGGAAGTCAAGAAACACCTGGAGTAACAGGCAAATTTGGCCTTGGAATACGGAATGAAGCAGGGCAAAAACTAATAGAGTTTTGCCAAGAAAATGCACTGGTCATAGCAAATACCCTCTTCCAACAACACAAGAGAAGACTCTATACATGGACATCACCAGATGGTCAACACCGAAATCAGATCGATTATATTCTTTGCAGCCAAAGATGGAGAAGCTCTATACAGCCAACAAAAACAAGACCAGGAGCTGACTGTGGCTCGGACCATGAACTCCTTATTGCCAAATTCAGACTGAAATTGAAGAAAGTAGAGAAAACTACTAGACCATTCAGGTATGACCTAAATCAAATCCCTTATGAGTACACATCAAGCTCACTGAACCCCAAATCTGGCATGGTGTCTTATTTTCCCAAGTATCTATTAACCTCCAGTGTTTTAACTTAGACCAACCATCCCACAGTGTCAGACTTTATTTTTTTGGGCTGCAAAATCACTGGAGATGGTGATTGTAGCCATGATTTAAAAGAAGCTTACTCTTTGGAAGGAAAGTTATGACCAATCTATATAACATATTCAAAAGCACAGACATTACTTTGCCAACAAAGGTCCGTCTAGTCAAGACTATGGTTTTTCCAGTGGTCATGTATGATTTGTGAGAGTTAGACTGTGAAGAAAGCTGAGCGCCAAAGAATTGATGCTTTTGAACTGTGCTGTTGGAGAAGACTCTTGAGAGTCCCTTGGACTGCAAGGAGATCCAACCAGTCCATTTTAAAGGAGATCAGTCCTGGGTGTTCTTTGGAAGGACTTATGCTAAAGCTGAAACTCCAGTACTTTGGCCACCTCATGAGAAGAGTTGACTTATTGGAAAAGACTGTGATGCTGGGAGGGATTGAGGGCAGGAGGAGAAGGGGACGACAGAGGATGAGATGGCTGGATGGCATCACTGACTCGATGGGCATGAGTTTGAGTGAACTCTGGGAGTTGGTGATGGACAGGGAGGCCTGGCGTGCTGCAGTTCATGGAGTCGCAAAGAGTTGGACACGACTGAGCGACTGACCTGAACTGAACCGAACTGAACCATCCCACAATATGTCAAATATGTACCTTCACCAGGATCCCTCTATCTTTGTCCTTACCACTCTGCTACAATGTGATAAATTCCTAAATGTTATCGGCCTTCCTGTTTCTTGTTAATACATTTTTTTCCCCTGAATTGTGCTATTCCTTAAGATTTGATTATGGATCTTGATATTCATTCTTTTATTTTTCATGACTATTCTCTCTCAAATCAGATGCCATCTTTCAACTGCCAGAACAAATGATTACTATTTTTAATTCTGCTTCTGTTAGGTCCATACCATTTCTGTCTTTTATTGAGCCCATCTTTGCATGAAATGTTCCTTTGATATCTCTGATTTTCTTAAAGAGATCTCTAGTCTTTCCCATTCTGTTGTTTTCCTCTATTTCTTTGCATTGATCGCTAAAGAAGGCTTTTTTATCTCTTCTTGCTATTCTTTGGAACTCTGCATTCAGATGTTTATATCTTTCCTTTTCTCTTTTGCTTTTTGCTTCTCTTCTTTTCACAGCTATTTGTAAGGCCTCCCCAGACAGCCATTTTGCTTTTTTGCATTTCTTTTCCATGGGGATGGTCTTGATCCTTGTCTCCTGTACAATGTCACGAACCTCATTCCATAGTTCATCAGGCACTCTATCCATCAGATCTAGGCCCTTAAATCTATTTCTCACTTCCACTGTATAATCATAAGGGATTTGATTTAGGTCATACCTGAATGGTCTAGTGGTTTTCCCTACTTTCTTCAACTTAAGTCTGAATTTGGCAATAAGGAGTTCATGGTCTGAGCCACAGTTAGCTCCTGGTCTTGTTTTTGCTAACTGTATAGAGCTTCTCCATCTTTGGCTGCAAAGAATATAATCAATCTGATTTTGGTGTTGACCATCTGGTGATGTCCATGTATAGAGTCTTCTTTTGTGTTGTTGGAAGGGGGTGGTTGTTATGACCCGTGCATTTTCTTGGCAAAACTCTGTTAGTCTTTGCCCTGCTTCATTCCATGTTCCAAGGCCAAATTTGCCTGTTACTCCAGGTGTTTCTTGACTTCCTACTTTTGCATTCCAGTCCCCTATAATGAAAAGGACATCTTTTTTGGGTGTTAGTTCTAAAAGGTCTTGTTGGTCTTCATAAAACCGTTCAACTTCAGCTTCTTCAGCATTATTTTTTGGGGCGTAGACTTGGATTACTGTGACATTGAATGGTTTGCCTTGGAAACAAACAGAGATCATTCTGTCTCACTGCAGATGGTGACTGCAGCCATGAAATTAAAAGACACTTCCTCCTTGGAAGGAGAGTTATGACCAACCTAGACAGCATACTCAAAAGCAGAGACATTACTTTCCCAACAAAGTTTTGTCTAGTCAAGGCTATGGTTTTTCCTGTGGTCATGTATGGATGTGAGAGTTGGACTGTGAAGAAGGCTGAACGCGGAAGAATCGATGCTTTTGAAATGTGGTGTTAGAGAAGACTCTTGAGAGTCCCTTGGACTGCAAGGAGATCCAACTAGTCCATTCTAAAGGAGATCAGCCCTGGGATTTCTTTGGAAGGAATGATGCTAAAGCTGAAACTCCAATACTTTGGCCACCTCATGCAAAGAGTTGACTCTTTGGAAAAGACTCTGATGCTGGGAGGGATTAGGGGCAAGAGGAGAAGGGAACAACAGAGGATGAGATGGCTGGATGGCATCACTGACTCGATGGACATGAGTCTGAGTAAACTCCTGGAGTTGGTGATGGACAGGGAGGCCTGGCGTGCTACGATTCATGGGATCGCAAAGAGTCGGACACAACTGAGTGACTTATCTGATCAGATCTGATTTTTAATTCACCCAAAGGCTTCTTCTAATTCATGAATTCCTTAAGGCCAAATTCAGATTTAAATTGAAGAAAGTAGGGAAAACCACTAGACCATTCAGGTATGACCTAAATCAAATCCCTTATGATTATACAGTGGAAGTGAGAAATAGATTTAAGGGCCTAGATCTGATAGATAGAGTGCCTGATGAACTATGGAATGAGGTTCGTGACATTGTACAGGAGACAGGGATCAAGACCATCCCCATGGAAAAGAAATGCAAAAAAGCAAAATGGCTGTCTGGGGAGGCCTTACAAATAGCTGTGAAAAGAAGAGAAGCAAAAAGCAAAGGAGGAAAGGAAAGATATAAGCATATGATGTAGAGTTCCAAAGAATAGCAAGAAGAGATAAGAAAGCCTTCTTCAGTGATCAATGAAAAGAAATAGAGGAAAACAACAGAATGGGAAAGACTAGGGATCTATTCAAGAAAATCAGAGATACCAAAGGAACATTTCATGCAAGATGGGCTCGATAAAGGACAGAAATGGTATGGACCTAACGGAAGTAGAAGATATTAAGAGGTGGCAAGAATACACAGAATTCTACAAAAAGATCTTCACGACCCAGATAATCACGATGGTGTGATCACTGACCTAGAGCCAGACATCCTGGAATGTGAAGTCAAGTGGGCCTTAGAAAGCATCACTACAAACAAAGCTAGTGGAAGTGATGGAATTCTAGTTGAGGTATTTCATATCCTGAAAGATGATTATGAAAGTGCTGCACTCAATATGCCAGCAAATTTGGAAAACTCAGCAGTGGCCACAGGACAGAAAAAGGTCAGGTTTCATTCCAATCCCAAAGAAAGGCAATGCCAAAGAATGCTCCAATTACCGCACAATTGCACTCATCTCACATGCTAGTACAGGGAAGGCAATGGCACCCCACCCCAGTACTCTTGCCTGGAAAATCCCATGGACGGAGGAGCCTGGTAGGCTCCTGTCCATGGGGTGGCTAAGAGTCAGACACGACTGAGCGACTTCACTTTCACTTTTCACTTTAATGCATTGGAGAAGGAAATGGCAACCCACTCCAGTATTCTTGCCTGGAGAATCCCAGGGACAGAGGAGCCTGTCTGGGCTGCTGTCTATGGGATCGCACAGAGTCGGACACGACTGAAGCGACTTAGCAGCAGCAGCAGCAGCACATGCTAGTAAAGTAATGCTCAAAATTCTCCAAGCCAGGCTTCAGCAATATGTGAACCATGAACTTCCTGATGTTCAAGCTGGTTTTAGAAAACAAAGAGGAACCAGAGATCAAATTGACAACATCTGCTGGATCATCGAAAAAGCAAGAGAGTTCCAGAAAAGCATCTCTTTCTGCTTTATTGACTATGCCAAAGCCTTTGATTGTGTAGATCACAATAAACTGTGGAAAATTCTGAAGGAGATGGGAATACCAGACCACCTGATCTGCCTCTTGAGAAATTTGTATGCAGGTCAGGAAGCAACAGTTAGAACTGGACATGGAACAACAGACTGGTTCCAAATAGGAAAAGGAGTATGTCAAGGCTGTATATTGTCACTCTGCTTATTAAACTTCTATGCAGAGTACATCATGAGAAATGCTGGGCTGGAAGAAGCACAAGCTGGAATCAAGATTGCAGGGAGAAATATCAATAACCTCAGATATGCAGATGACACCACCCTTATGGCAGAAAGTGAAGAGGAACTAAAAATCCTCTTGATGAAGGTGAAAGTGAAGAGTGAAAAAGTTGACTTAAAGCTTAACATTCAGAAAAAGAAGATCATGGCCTCCAGTCCAATCACTTCATGGGAAACAGATGGGGAAACAGTGGAAACAGTGTCAGACTTTATTTTTCTGGGCTCCAAAATCACTACAGATGGTGACTGCAGCCATGAAATTAAAAGACACTTACTCCTTGAAAGGAAAGTTATGATCAACCTAGATAGCTTATTCAAAAACAGAGACATTACTTTGCCAACAAAAGTTCTTCTAGTCAAGGCTATGGTTTTTCCTGTGGTCATGTATGGATGTGAGAGCTGGACTGTGAAGAAGGCTGAGCGCCAAAGAACTGATGCTTTTGAACTGTGGTATTGAAGAAGACTCCTGAGAGTCCCTTGGACTGCAAGGAGATCCAACCAGTCCATTCTGAAGATCAGCCCTGGGATTTCTTTGGAAGGAATGATGCTGAAGCTGAAACTCCAGTACTTTGGCCACCTCATGCAAAGTGTTGACTCATTGGAGAAGACTCTGATGCTGGGAGGGATTGATGGCAAGAGGAGAAGGGGACGACAGAGGATGAGATGGCTGGATGGCATCACAGACTCGATGGATGTGAGTCTCAGTGAACTCTAGGAGTTGGTGATGGACAGGGAGTCCTGGCGTGCTGTGATTCATGGGGTCGCAAAGAGTCGGACACGACTGAGTGACTGATCTGATCTGATCTGATCTGATAGCCAATTAACAATGTTATAGTTTCACGTAAATAGTGAAGGGGCTCAGCAGTACTTATTCAGTATCCATTCTCCCCCAAACTACCATGCCATCCAGGCAGCCACATAACATTGAGCAGAGCTCCCTATTAGGCTCTCCTTGGTTATCCATTTTAAATATCATTGTGTGCAGACAGCCATTAGTTCATTCTCTTAGTCAGTGAATCTTTCCTGTTTTGTAACTAAATTCATTTGTATCATTTATTTTTAGATTCCATATATAAGGGATGCCATATGATATTTCTCCTTCTCTGTCCTATTTAGTTCACTCACTATGGCTATCTCTAAGTCCGTCCACATTGCTACAAATGACATTATTTCAGTCTTTTTAATGGCTGAGTAATATTACACTGTATAAATATACCACATCTTCTTTTTATTCCTCTGTAAATGAACATTTCGTTTGCTTCCATGTCTTGGATATTGTAAATACTGCTACAATGAATATTAGGGAGCAAGTACCCTTTCAGATCATATTTTTGTCTGAATACACCTCCATGAGTGGAATTGCAGAGTCATGTGGTGGCTCTATTTTTAGTTTTTTAAGGAATTTCCATATTGTTCTCCATAGTGCCTGTGAACAATTTATAGTAAGAGGGTTCTTTTTTATGAATGTATTATAAATAAAATTTTTTTATCATTTTCTTCTCACATTATTCACTGCATATTACTGTGTTGTCCTGAATTTTTTGTTGTTTTTGTTGTTTTGTTTTACTTAATAAGACCTACCTAATTAGGTCATTCCCACCAGAACAATCTCACCTTTGACTTCTGTAAAGTCAACTGATTATAGAACCTTAATTATATCTTGAAAATCCCTTTATAGTTAGTTCATATCTTTGCATAATCATAGGAATAACAACTCAACACTTCTACCATATTTATTGGTTTAGGAGCAAGTTATAGGTGTAGCTTACCTCACTCAAGGGTCTGCGAATGCACAAGGACATGGGTCATTATGTGTATCTTCTTAAACTTCTGCCTACTGCAAATATATTCCTTACATGAAATTGTGGGATCAGTTGTTATTTTGAAAAAATTTTACAAAAGGCTCTCTCTAGAGAATTACACTTTCAAAAATTTCCTTATGGACCACAACAGTACTATGTGTTGATATATTTTGGAACAATATTAGTTTGACAAGTGATTTGGAGATTCTCCACATAATTTTAATACTTTCTCTTATTATAAATGAAATTCAGTAGCTTTTCTTATGTTTAAGTACTATTTATATGTTATCTTCACTAATAGTATTTTATTTCTTCTTCCATTTTCCCCCATTGGGTTAATAGTCTTTATCTTATTTATATGAGAATTTTTTTAATATTAGAAAAATTAGGTGTGTCTCTGCTAGAAGTTGTAAACATTTCACAACTTTAAGTTTACCATCATTTTTCACTGTGTTTATAATTTTAAAAATTTTGAACCATACAGAAATTTCTTTATATTATCAGATTCACATATTTTATTTTTTTATGTTTTGGGCTTATCTATTGTTGCCAAAATCCGCTGATCATCGAAAAATAAAGAGAGTTCCAGAAAAAATCTATTTCTGCTTTATTGACTATGCCAAAGCCTTTGACTGTGTGGATCACAATAAACTGTGGAAAATTCTGAAAGAGATGGGAATACCAGACCACCTGACCTGCCTCTTTAGAAACCTGTATGCAGGTCAGGAAGCAACAGTTGGAACTGGACATAGAACAACAGACTGGTTCCAAATAGGAAAAGGAGTACGTCACCCTGCTTATTTAACTTACATCCAGAGTACGTCATGAGAAACGCTGGGCTGGAAGAAACACAAGTTGGAATCAAGTTTGCTGGGAGAAATATCAATAACTTCAGATATGCAGATGACACCACCCTTATGGCAGAAAGTGAAGAGGAACTAAAAAGCCTCTTGATGAAAGTGAAAGAAGAAAGTGAAAAGGTTGGCTTAAAACTCAACATTCAGAAAACTAAGGTTGTGGCATCTGGTCCCATCACTTCATGGGAAATAGATGGAGAAACAGTGAAAACAGTGTCAGACTTTACTTTTCTGGGCTCCAAAATCACTGCAGATGGTGACTGCAGCCTATGAAATTAAAAGATGGTTACTCCTTGGAAGGAAAGTTATGACCAACCTAGACAGCATATTTAAAAACAGAGACATTACTTTGCCAAAAAAGGCCATCTAGTCAAGGCTATGGTTTTTCCAGTGGTCATGTATAGATGTGAGAGTTGGACTGTGAAGAAAGCTGAGTGCTGAAGAATTGATGCTTTTGAACTGTGGTGTTGGAGAAGACTCTTGAGAGTCCCCTGGACTGCAAAGAGATCCAACCAGTCCATTCTAAAGGATATCAGTCCTGGTGTTCATCGGAAGGACTGATGTTAAAGCTGAAACTCCAATACTTTGGCCACCTCATGCAAAGAGTTGAATCATTGGAAAAGATCCTGATTCTGGGAAGGATTGGGGTCAGGAGGAGAAGGTGATGATAGAGGATGAGATGGTTGGATGGCATCACTGACTCGATGGACATGGGTTTGAGTGAGCTCCGGGAGTTGGTGATGGACAGGGAGGCCTGGCATGCTGCAATTCATGGGGTCACAAAGATTGGACACTACTGAGCAACTGAACTGAACTGATTGTCTTTTGGTTTTTTTTTGACATTGAAAAACCAATTGCCAATATTGTTTCTAATAATTTATGGTTGTAAAATTTTATGTGGGGACTTCCCTGGTGACTCAGACAGTGAAGAATCCACCTGCAGTACAAAAGATCTGGGTTCAATACATGTATCAGTAAGATTCCTGGGGAAGGGAATGACTACTCACTCCAGTTCATGCCTGGAGAATTCCATGGACTAAGGAGCTTGGCAGGCTAAAGTCCATGAGATTGCAAAGAGTGAGATGCGACTGAGCGACAAACACACAAACAGACATTCAATTTTACAGTACATGTGTTTAAAATTTCCTGATGAATCATGTTAAATACAGATTTGCATGTTTCACTAGGCTATGCACACCATTTACTGCATGTGTCTTTTCCCATGTGAACGAACTTTTCATAAAATATTATATCTTCTAAATATTGGTTATGTGAGTTTTTTAGGATAAAACCTGCCAAAGGCTTCTGCCTGCCTTTTTTCCTGGAAACGTGCCCTTGGAAGCTTGAGTCACCATGTAGAGACAAGCTACCCTGTCACTACTTTGGTGGAGAAACCACGTAGAGAGATCACATATAGAGATTGAGATACCAATGGATCCCCAACTCTTTCATCATTCAGTTGTCAGTTCAAGTACCAGTTTTTTTGAGTGAAGAAGCTTTGGAGATGACCACAGGAATAGCCAGGATGAAAACCCCACAGCTAAGATGCTCCCAAATTTCTAAGCCACAGAAATCAAAGCTGATTATAATGATTATTTTAAACCACTGAATTTGGGAGTAATTTCCAACACAATAGTAGTAACTAAATTTTTCCTGTGGTTTATAGGCTTTTAAAAACAGATTTTTTTAATAGTTATGTTACCAGAAATATTCCTGTTTTTAAACCTCTATCTAATTTCACTGGATACTAGTACCAAAAATAAAAGAAAAATAATAATGATAACAAAAGATATCTTTCTTTTATTTCTGTATCTAGTCAAAATGTTTTCAGAGCTCTCCCATTAAGTGAAAAGATGTCTGTGGGACAAAAGAAATAGTTTAAATATTACCAAATTACTTATATATTCCTAGTTTTTAAATGAATGCATCATTAAAAATATGACTGTCACCAAAATTCTGGTACCTTTCACCTATAAAGCTCAGGACAGACATTCAACTGACCAACTCTAACTGTGGGACCTTATTCAGATTTTCCTAACTGTGATTTGTATCCTTTGACTCTACTCAATACTACAGGATGCTGGATTATTTATACATTTTAAAATTTTATGTAGAATTTTATTTTATATACAAATTCCTGTAGAAAAGAAGCCTGTATTTTCTTGGAGGGTTCACACATCTGTGGTGCTCCTTTTGCTGCTGCTGCTGCTGCTGCTGCCAAGTCGCTTCAGTCGTGTCCAACTCTGTGCGACCCCATAGACGGAAGCTCACCAGGCTCCCCTGTCCCTGGGATTCTCCAGGCAAGAACACTGGAGTGGGTTGCCATTTCCTTCTCCAATGCATGAAAGCGAAAAGTGAAAGTGAAGCCGCTCAGTCGTGTCAGACTCTTAGCGACACCTGGACTGGAGCCTACCAGGATCCTCCATCCATGGGATTTTTCCAGACAAAAGTACTGGGGTGGGGTGCCATTGCCTTCCCCGGGTGCTTCTTTTAGAGGGGTATAAAGTCCTACAGTCAATAAGTGTTCCTTAAATAGCACTGTGTGATATTTAAGTGCTACACAAAACCATAAAAAAATAAATTTTCCTTTCCTCTTTCTTGAACTTAATATGTATTTTTTGAGTAGCACTGTATTTGTTTAGAGTTCTAAATTGAGTGGCATATTGAGAATATTTAAAATTCATGAGTATTATATTTACATCAAATGCAGGAATAGTGTTTTTATATTTCAAGAAAATTTCTGTGCCAGATTGCAGAAGAAAAAAGATTGTTTATGAAATTCAGCATTTAATATCCTGGTATTACTTTGGGGAATCATCATCTATTTTATCCCAGATTTTAGCAATTTATAGAGATGACAAAGAAGATTAGGGAAAGTTTTAGATTTGTGTAATAGCTGCATTATAACTGTGAAATATTTGTACAATAGCTACATGGTACCCCTACTGTGTAGGACCATGAGGATTTTATACCATCTGTCCTCAGGTAAGACTACTAAAATCATATATAGTCAAGAGTCTATTTTTTTTTCCCTTAAAATGTTTATGGAATCAAGTTTATAAATACCAGTTATTCACAGTTCTGGCTCTTAACTATTAAAAAAAAATCCAAAATATATCCTACCTTTGCAGAATAAACATTTTCCCCTAATTCATCATCTGCTGCTGCTGCTGCTAAGTCACTTCAGTCGTGTCCAACTCTGTGCGACCCCATAGATGGCAGCCCACCAGGCTCCCCTGTCCCTGGGATTCTCCAGGCAAGAACACTGGAGTGGGTTGCCATTTCCTTCTCCAATGCATGAAAGTGAAAAGTCAAAGTGAAGTAAGTCCCTCAGTCGTGTCCGACTCTTACCGACCCCATGAACTGCAGCCTACCAGGCTCCTCTGTCCATGGGATTTTCCAGGCAAAAGTACTGGAGTGAGGTGCCATTGCCTTCTCCAATTCACCATCAGTGGATATCATCTCTCTCCTATAACCCAATATTATTTCATTTCCTTATGCCCCTCCCTCCTTGTTTTGAATAGAACTCTGTCTTTTCTCAGGTAGGTTTTTCATATTAACTTTCATTGGGTAATTTAGAAATGCTCAACGAATGCTTCATTTTTGCCAGGAATTCTACAACTATTGGAAATGTAATGGTAACTCTGAAAGACAAGGTCCCTCATTTCCCATTGAGTATGTTTGGGGTAAATGAGGGACTGAATGAGTGATTATTACTAATACTATTGCTCTGTTGAAGTTAGGAATGATTCCTTTTTTATATTTGTATCCTCTTTGTCTATGATTGTTTGTTGTGTTGAATAAACATTAATTTGATTAAAGAAGGTATGATAGATTAGTATCCAAATAGAAAGATTTAAGAAGCAGGACCAGTGTATAAATTTAATATCAGGTTTATTCTGAAAATTAAATGGAAGAAGAAAATAATTGGAGTGGTGTTGATGAAAGTGATGGAGAGGGAGAGAGAAGAGCTTAAGAGTCCGTCTTTGGGTGGCCATACAGTTGAGGAGAATGGGAAAGTGCAGATAAAAGGAAAAGAGCAAAAGACAGTAAAAATTGACAATGGGAAGCAGAAAATTGTTCAGTAAGGTAGAGTAAAGCAAATTATGTAGCATCAGTGATGCTAAATGAGCAGTGAGATGCTAAATCAGATCCAGAAGCTAGAAGTTGGCAAAAGTGCCGTCAGACCTCACATGATGTCATGGGTTACTCTGAACAACCTTTTTTTTTTTTTTTGGATAGTTTCATGTATATGAGATTTATTTTTCCAACAAGTTGTAAGTCCCTGTCACAAAGGCAGACACCCATTTTAACTTTACTCAAATTATTAACAACCCCTGACCTAGAGACTTCGCAGAATAGGATTATCTTGAAAATATGCTGACTCATCTCCACCATTAGTCACATCACTTCACTGACTTCTACATTTCCTGATGTTTCTTATTTCATGAATTTATCTTTTTTTTCCTGTTTTTTGAATAACTTTACATGCTAAATTCAATGTTTCTGTCCTTTGTTTTCTTTCTTTTCATACCTTTGAAATTCTCAATCCTTATAAAGATTAGTAGTTGTAGTGGGTCCCTCCTGTTAACTAAGTTTGGATCTACAAAACAAAATACATAAGAACATAGGATAAGGAGCTAATAAATTTTGTTGGGGTCTCCACCATACACAGAATAGATTAAAATACACTTTTCAACACTTTTAAGCTTGTTGTGATATCTATATTGATATTTGATAGTAACACATACAACTTTGACCACCAAGGCAGTATATGTTGATGACCTTGCTTTTATATCAGCTTACATTTGCCAGGAGACATCTGGTGGGATATACCTCCTCTCTGGCCATGTAAGTTAGGCTTACCTGCATTTCTTCACTCCCACACATACAGTCATCCTGGCATTTATGAACAAGCCATGCTTCTGATTATGTAACTCTTACCTGATATTTCTCAACTACAGTATTTGAACTCTTTTCTTATCCCTGAGTAGCTTGTTCTTGGTTCCTCAATTCATCTACCAATACCAGTTTCTTTGATATCTTTGCAGTACTTTATGCAGTATCTCTGAGAGCTCTAGAACTAAGACCCAAAACAGTGTGGGCAATGATATAAATTCTGTCTGATTCCTGCCTTCCTATCTTCCATATACAGCAAGAGCCTCAAAATGCTAAAGGAACAAAATTGGTCACCTTAACAGCATTTGTGAAGACTTGTCCTGGGCAAGATGCAGGAAACTCCTGGTGTCAGACCATTGGAGATCCTCTACCAATTCGGGACCACTGGAGATCCTCTACCAGTTGGGGAAGGGCAGGATCACTGAGAAGATGTCATTCTAAAGAATCAGCAATATAACATCTGATTAAGATTGAACAGACGGAGAAGGCAATGGCACCAGACTCCAGTACTCTTGCCTGGAAAATCCCATGGACGGAGGAGCCTGGTGAGCTGCAGTCCATGGGGTCGCTAAGAGTTGGGCACGACTGAGCGACTTCACTTCCACTTTTCACTTTCATGCATTGGAGAAGGAAATGGCAACCCACTCCAGTGTTCCTGCCTGGAGAATCCCAGGGACAGGGGAGCCTGGTGGGCTGCCATTTATGGGGTTGTACAGAGTTGGACACGACTGAAGTGACTTAGCAGCAGCAGCAAGATTGAACAGGACAATAAAAAGTACTTGTTCCCCCTATATTTGGCCAGAAAACCTACTGCTAGAAATAGGACATGTGTAGAAAGAGAACATCTGATCTATAAGTTGAAAGGGCAACACTCATTGAAGAAAACTCAGTAGGTTCCCATAGTAAAGAGTATGTAGTGCCAGAGGATTTTGATGCCTATAGTTTTCTGAGGCTAATGAAAGTAACAACAAAATCCAAACCCAGCACAACACCGGATTTGATGGACTTAATGTTATCCCAAGGCTTCCCTGGTGGCTCAGATGTTAAATAATCTGTCTGCAATACAGAAGACTCAAGTTAGATCCTGGGTTGGGAAGATCCCTTGGAGAAGGGTATGGATACCCATTACATTATTCTTGCTTGGAGAATTCCATGGACAGGTGAGCCTGGCAGGTTACAGTCTGTGGGATTGCAAAGAGCTGGACACTACTGAGTGACTAACACAACACAAAAACAATGTTATCCCACAATAAAATCTTAGCTGAAAAGAATTGTGCCCATCTTCTGGTATGACTATAATCTATCTCAATCTCTAGTGCCCCAAACAAAATGACTGGCTTTCAACAAAAGTTTAAATCAAGAACAAGAAAACAAGAAGTAAAACAATATACTGCAAGAGACAATTCAATTCCCTAAACCAAACTGAGATATGGTGCAGATGATGGAACATCTGTCAGGGAATTTAAGATAATTAGTATTAATATGTTAAAGGTTCTATTACAAAAGGTAGACATCATGCATCAACAAATAGGAATTCCAGTGGAGACAGAAGGAGAAGAGAGAGAGAATGGATCAAAATAAAAATCTCAACAGATGATGGCTTAGAATTTCCAAATTTAATGAAATAAAACAAATCAAAGATTCAAGAAGCTAGGGTTAGGCAAACAGGACTAAAAAAAAAAAAAAAAAAACCCAAGTATATAAATGTCAAATAAGTGAATGAATAGGAAAAAAAATCATCAAGATATATCAGGTTCAAATTGCTGAAAATTAAATGTAAAGATAAAATTTTGAAAGCCCACCAAATAAAAAGCCCAATATGTAAAGAAGAAAAAAGAGCATCAGTATTCTCCAGAGAACACTGTAAGCTGAAGATAATGAAATTGTACCTTTTAGGTACTGAAAGAAGAAAGTCTGTGAACCCAGAATTCTACATCTAGTGAAAATACCTTTCAAAAAAATGAAAAAGAAGATTTTTTCAGATAAAAATTGTCAGAAGTCTTTGACAGTACATTTGCACTGTAAGTAATATTAAAGCAATTTTTAAACAAAAGGAATTGTATTGGACTGAAACGTGGAACTATGCACACTTACAGGAGCATATAAATGAAGAATACTAGAAATTTGTTGGTTTGCAAATTTGGGAACTTGTCAAATAAAATCTGAAACTGGCCCCCATACATGCAGGCAAGGGGAAACTGCAGAAAGAGACAGAACACTACAGATTGGGAGGTGGCAGATTTAATGAGCAAGGGAATTTACATTACAGGCTTGCCTTGTGTGGCTGCAAGATAGTAGATCTCTGCATTTACCTACCAGAATCTTGAGTTTATATGGAGGCTATAACTGAGTTCAGTCACCTCCACCATCCAGATGGTCTCAACAACACATTGCTCTCTCAAGTGTGCATCTTTTAAAATAGCTTGAGCCATGGGAACACTTGGCAGAAGGACATTCCAAAGAGAAAGTGAAAGTGAAGAACCTCCTCTGGCCCAGCTCAAGTCAACAGAGGACCTTCTCCAACAAAGTAACATAAATTAAGGTAAATATAAAATTCAATTCTTCTTTATTTTCAATGACTAAAAAATATAACTCCAGGTCAAAAAGTAATAGCAATGTGTTGCATAGTTAAGGCACATGCAAAAGTAAAATGCATTACAATAATAGCACAAAAAGACAAAGAGGGATTGGTAGTAGAATTCTGTGAGATCCTCACATTACACAGAAAGTTCTTTAGTATTATTTTAATGGCATCATCATTCAGTTACTCAGTCATGTCTAACTCTTTGCAACCCCATGGACTGCAGAAAGCCAGGCTTCCCTGTCCTTCACCATCTCCCAGGGCTTGCTCAAACTCATGAGCAACTTTGGGATGTCATCCACACAATTTCATCTTCTGGCATCCCCTTCAATTGAAGGCGTCCTGCCTTCAATCTTTCCAAGCATCAGGGTCTTTTCGAATGAGTTGGCTCTTTGCATCAGGGGCCAAAGTATTAGAGCTTCAACTTCAGCTTCAGTCCTTCCAGTCAATATTCAGGATTGATTTCCTTTAGTTTGACTGGTTTGATATCCTTGCAGTCCAAGGGACCCTCAAGAATCTTCTCCAACACTACAGTTGAAAAGCATCAATTCTTTGATGCTCAATCTTCTTTATAGTCCAACTCTCACTTCATACATGACTACTGGAAAAATCATAGCTTTGATTATATGGGACTTTATTGGCAAAGTAATATTTTAAATAATATTTTAAGGTGGACTATGATTAATTATGGAAACAGTGTCAAAATTTATTTTGGGGGGCTCCAAAAACACTGTAGATGGTGAATGCAGCCATGAAATTAAAAGACACTCTTTGGAAGGAAAGTTATGACCAACCTAGATCAGATCAGATCAGATCAGTTGCTCAGTCGTGTCCGACTCTTTGCGACCCCATGAACTGCAGCACGCCAGGCCTCCCTGTCCATCACCAGCTCCCGGAGGTCACTCAGACTCACACCCATCAAGTCAGTGATGCCATCCAGCCATCTCATCCTCTGTCGTCCCCTTCTCCTCCTGCCCTCAATCCCTCCCAGCATCAGAGTCTTCTCCAATGAGTCAACTCTTCGCATGAGGTGGCCAAAATACTGGAGTTTCAGCTTTAGCATCATTCCTTCCAAAGAAATTCCAGGATTGATCTCCTTCAGAATGGACTGGTTGGATCTTCTTGCAGTTCAAGGGACTCTCAAGAGTCTTCTCCAACACCACAGTTCAAAAGCATCAATTCTTCGGCGCTCAGCCTTCTTCACAGTCCAGCTCTCACATCCATACATGACCACAGGAAAGACCATAGCCTTGACTAGGCGAACCTTTGTTGGCAAAGTGATGTCTCTGCTTTTGAATATGCTATCTAGGTTGGTCATAACTTTCCTTCCAAGGAGTAAGCGTCTTTTAATTTCATGGCTGCAGTCACCATCTGCAGTGATTTTGGAGCCCAGAAAAAGAAAGTCTGACACTGTTTCCACTGTTTCTCCATCTATTTCCCATGTAGTGATGGGACCAGATGCCATGATCTTCGTTTTCTGAATGTTGAGCTTTAAGCCAACCTTTTCACTCTCCACTTTCACTTTCATCAAGAGGCTTTTTAGCCCCTCTTCACTTTCTGCCATAAGAGTGGTGTCATCTGCATATCTGAGGTTATTGATATTTCTCCCGGCAATCTTGATTCCAACTTGTGTTTCTTCCAGTCCAGCATTTCTCATGATGTACTCTGCATATAAGTTAAATAAACAGGGTGACAATATGCAGCCTTGACGTACTCCTTTTCCTATTTGGAACCAGTCTGTTGTTCCATGACCAGTTCTAACTGTTGCTTCCTGACCTGCATACAGATTTCTCAAGAGGCAGAACCTAGATAGCATATTCAAAAGCAGAGACATTACTTTGCCAACAAAGGTCTGTCTAGTCAAGGCTATGGTTTTTCCTGTGGTCATGTATGGATGTGAGAGTTGGACTATGAAGAAGGCTGAGCACCGAAGAATTGATGCTTTTGAACTGTGGTGTTAGAGAAGACTCTTGGACTGACTGCAAGAAGATCCCACCAGTCCATTCTGAAGGAGATCAGCCCTGGGATTTCTTTGGAAGGAATGATGCTAAGGCTGAAACTCCAGTACTTTGGCCACCTTATTCGAAGAGTTGACTCTTTGTTTTTTTTTTTTTTAAATCAAGAATCTCTTTTATTGATTATCAGAAACATTACAAACATCTAGTATGAATAAATTGTAACATGATAGTGTTTAGTTTGAACAATTAATACATTTCAGATATAATATTATACATATTTCAATGCTATTCTCCCCAATCATCCCACCCTCTCCCGGTCCCAGAGTCCAAAAGTCTGGTCTATACATCAGTGTCTCTTTTGCTGTCTCGTAAATAGGGTTATTTTTACCATCTTTCTAAATTCCATATATATGCGTTAGTATATTGTATTTGTGTTTTTGTTTCTGGCTTACTTCACTCTGTATAATAGGCTCCAGTTCCATCCACCTCCTTAGAACTGATTCAAATGTATTCAATTCCAGAAAAATAAATGACCCAATCAAAAAATGGGCTAAAGAACTAAATAGACATTTCTCCAAAGAAGACATACAGATGGCTAACAAACACATGACAAAATGCTCAACATCACTCATTATCAGAGAAATGCAAATCAAAACCACTATGAGATACCATTTCACGCCAATCAGAATGGCTGCTATCCAAAAGTCCACAAGCAATAAATGCTGGAGAGGGTGCGGAGAGAAGGGAACCCTCTTGCACTGTTGGTGGGAATGCAAACTAGTACAGCCACTATGGAGAACAGTATGGAGATTCCTCAAAAAACTGCGACTAGAACTGCCTTATGATCCAGCAATCCCACTGCTGGGCATATACACTGAGAAAACCAGAATTGAAAGAGACACGTGTACCCCAATGTTCATAGCAGCACTGTTTGCAATAGCCAGAACATGGAAGCAACCTAGATGTCCATCCACAGATGAATGGATAAGCAAGCTGTGGTACATATACACAATGGAGTATTACTCAGCCATTAAAGAGTTGACTCTTTGGAAAAGACTCTGATGCTGGGAGGGATTGGGGGCAGGAGGAGAAGGGGACGACAGAGGATGAGATGGCTGGATGGCATCACTGACTTGATGGATGTGAGTTTCAGTGACCTCCAGGAGTTGGTGATGAACAGGGAGGCCTGGTGTGCTGCGATTCATGGGGTCGCAGTGTCTGACACGACTGAGTGAATGAACTGAACTGAACTGAACTGGTGATTAATTAAACATGTATAGATTAAGTCCTGGAGAAACAACAAGCACACAACAGTTAGAGAAAATGAGTTGTGTCTTACACTGACCTCTCCCTGCTGGTTGCACTGAGAGTAACCTTCATTCAAAAGGGAATTGTCCAGGGATTTCCCTGGTGGTCCAGTGGTTAAGAAATCACCTTGCAATGCAGGGGATGCAGGTTTGATCCCTGGTCAGAGAACTAAGATCTCATATGTCTCAGAGCAACTAAGCCCATGAGCCACAACTAGAGAGCCCATGTGCGACAACTGCTGAAGCCTGTATGTTCTGGAGCCAGAGGGCCACAATGAAAGATTCTACATGACACAATGAAGATCCTGCATGCTGCAATTAAGATCTGACACAGACATATATATGTAGTGTCCATGAACATTATGAGTAACTCTATATAGTTACATATATATATATATATATATATAAAGTGTCTGTAAGCATTATGGGTAACTATAAACAAACTGAAAATTTACCTGTAGTCCAACAGACAAGATTAAACAGTGTTTGACACTGATGTTAAATTAAAGCACACAAGTAGACAGAAAACTTCTTCCTCCATCTAAACCATCAGATAAACCCTGAAAACTAACACTTCCAAAGTTCCACATGTCATGAAGCACTGAAGATATTTTAGTACATGCTAAGCATCCATGATGCACCTACTAGGCAACAGGTGAGAGAGCCTCCCTCTGTGCTGTTTTGGAACTATGAAATTATAATTTAACAGACTTGCTTCCCTGCTTTCCTTAAAAGGGCATCCTACCATATTAAGATGCAAACGGTAACAGCTACTAAAGCTATTCTCAGGTTTGGCTGCTTGAAGTCATTTTTAGTTCTGTGTGAGTTTGTTGCAAGTAACAGCTCACAAAAGGACATAAATAACACCTACATCAAGGCCAAGTCCATTACTTCAGGGACACAGGTGTGAATAAGTAACTCCAAACAGATCATGGTTTAATACATTTGTATATAGGAAGACTAACTCAAAAAACCTTTTACTCTGAAAATCAATTCTTCCTCTCAATACCTGGCTCATGTGGAGACAGTGGAGTTTATAGCACAATAGCACCAAACTGTCAGTTTTAGTACAGTCATTAAATGAGAGGCATATTTCCCATCCAGATGATATCCATGCCAGAGGCTAAAGGTTTATGTTTATATTGTAAACCACCAAGATAAGGGCTTCCCTGGTGGCTCAGACATGAAAGAATCTACCTGCAATGTGGGAGACCTGGGTTCAATCCCTGGATCAGGAAAATTCCCTGGAGAAGAGAACGGCAACCCACTCCAGTATTGTTGCCTGGAGAATTCCATGAACTGGCAGGCTATAGTCTGTGGGGTCACAAAGAATCATTCAGTCATGACTGAATGATTCACACTTTGCTTTCACCAAGATGAATATTTACAAAGAGCCTGTCATGCTAAGAAACTGTTGTCTTCTAACATTGATCCTTCTACTCCAGCACACCCTGCCCTCCTGTATTCCCCTGCACGCACTCTGATTTCTGGTGAATTCACCAAATGGATAAAATATTAACACTGAAGCTTTGGAGGTTTTTGTGATTTAGAGTCCACCTGGGAGCCCTAGATGAGTCAGCAGAAAACTCATGTTCATCTTTCCCCTCCGTCCATGAGGAACAATTTCTAGGAGGATGGGGAGTTTTGTTGAGGGACAGGCTCATGGAAAAACAGTGCTGTGAGGAAAACATGCTCCCTTCCAATGTTAAGCTCAAGGATTTGCATGTTCAGGACAATCCTATATCATGCTTTTACTGTTGATAAGTAGAGACTCAGATTTACGTTCAAGTCTGTTTTCTGCTTGACGACAGAGGATGAGATGGTTGAATGGTATCAATGACTCAATGGACATGAGTTTGAGCCGGGTCAAGAAGTTGATGATGGATAGGGAAGCCTCGTGTGCTGCAGCCAATGAGGTCTCAAAGATTCAAACATGACTGAGTGACTGAATTGAACTACTTTCTGCTATCTAACAGTTGGGTGACTTGGGATAGGTCACACATGCTCTATAGGCTTCAGCTTCCTACCCTGTGAAAAGAGATCATGTTACCTCATGGTCATAATGATATTTAGATAAGACAACAGGAATTGCCCATCACAGAACCTAATATGTAATCTGTAATTAACACTGTTCAGTAAATTCTATCATCTTTCCTTTGGCTTCCAAAGCTTCACTAATATAATCTTCTATCTTTGTCTAATGTAAACTATATTCAATCCATTTTTTGGATAAAGAAAGTGTGCAACTAAGATATTTCAAATTAAGCAATTAATGCTTCTGACAGCAGTTCTCTCTCCATGTATGTGTTTGTGTGCTATGACCAGTGCATTCTCTTGGAAAATTTCTATTAGCTTTTGCCCTACTTCATTCTGTACTCCAAGGCCAAATTTGCCTGTTACTCCAGGTATTTCTTCACTTTCTACTTTTGCATTGCAGTCCCATATAATGAAAAGAACATCTTTTTTGGGTGTTAGTTCTTGAAGGTCTTGTAGGTCTTCACAGAACTGTTTAACTTCAGCTTCTTTAGCATTACTGGTTGGGGCATAGACTTGGATTACCTTGATAGTGAATGGTTGCCTTGGAAACGGATAGAGATCATTCTGTTGTTTTTGAGATAGCATCCAAGTACTGCATTTTGGACTCTTTTGTTGACTATGATGGCTACTCCATTTCTTCTAAGGGATTCTTGCCCATAGTAGTAAATATAATGGTCATCTGAGTTAAATTCACCCATTACAGTCCATTTTAGTTTGTGGATTCCTAAAATGTTGATGTTCACTCTTGCCATCTCCTTGGAGATGGAAGTTTGACCACTTCCAATTTGCCTTCATTCATGGACCTAACATTCAAAGTTCCTTCGCAATGTTGCTCTTTACAGCATTGGACCTTGTTTCCATCACCAGTCACATCCACAACTGGGTGTTGTTTTTGCTTTGGCTCTGTCTCTTCATTCTTTCTGGAGGTATTTCTCCACTGATCTTCAGTAACATATTGGACACCTACCGACCTGGGGAGTTCATCTTTCAGTGTCCTATCTTTTTCCTTTTCATACTGTTCATGGGGTTCTCAAGGCAAGAATACTGAAGTGGCTGCCATTCCCTTCTGCACTGGACAACACTTTGTCAGAACTCTTCACCATGACCCGTCCATATTGGATGGCCCTATACAGCATGGCTCATAGTTTCGCTGAGTTAGACAAGGCTATGGTCCATGTGATTAGATTGATTAATTTTCTGTGACTGTGGTTTTCAGTCTGTCTGCCCTCCTATAGAGATGGATAAGAGGCTTATGGAAGCTTCCTAATGGATGAGACTGACTGAGGGGAAAACTAAAGAGATTCACAAACTTCCCTGGTGGCTCAGATGGTAAAGAATCTGACTGCAATGCAGGAGACCCAAGTTCAACCCCTGGATTGGGAAGATATTCTGCAGAAGAGAATGCCTACCCCTCCAGTATTCTTGCTTGGTGAATTCCATCGACAGGGGAGCCTGGCAGGTTACAGTCCACGAGGTCACAAAAAGTTGGACACGACTGAGGAACTAATACTTTCACTTTTTTTTTTTTTTTTTAGGAACTCACAAAATCTGTGTTCCAAGTGTGGTAATGCTTCAACTCCTGTTTTTAACCTTAAAGCCTTTTCTGAGCTACCAACCATAACCTGCTTCTTTTCCTGATTTAAGTACATGACCTTGACTTTAGTCACTAACTTCTGTCTCCTGAACTCTCATCAAAAAAGCTACTTCCTATCTATAATACTCAGTTTTTAACCTCTATGAATATATATGTAACTTCTACATTTCTTACTTAACACGTTAAACCTCTCCTAGTGATTCAAGGAAGCAAAAGCCTAAATTAAAATACTATTCTCAATATTTTTACCGTGATTATGGTGCAGTTTACTCTGATTCTCTGTTTCTGTATCCGTAATAATATGTGCTTCAAAGATTTTGTTGTAAAGATCAAACAAAGATTAATGTATCTAAATGTTCCAAGAATAGTTTCTGGTATATTGTAGGCACAGATCAAATTCATTTTCCTATTTCAATTGACATCTATGAAATTAATAAATGTATAAAATACATAGCATCTGACACTCTCTATGCACATTCTAAGTTATTCTTATTATTACATTCTTTAGTTTCCTGTTTCCTTCACACTCTCCTTTCTTTACCATCATAAAAATACCTTATTTGGGGGGGGATGATCTGAGCAATATTTATCACAGAATTAAAATTTATAAATATCTTTTAATCAGAACTGAAATATTTCCTTTGTTAAATAGTTTCAAGCCCTCCTCTGCCTTCCATCTCTGCTGACTCACTACTATAACCACATAGGAGGAGAAGTATGAACAGCCTCTCTGTTTACTAACCACAAATCTGCTGACATGGGAAGGTAATTTGAAAATAATGAATATTCCCTTCAAGGTACATGGAAACTATTGTAAATTCTCCCCCTTAAGTTTACTCATCTATCAAAGAGAACAGAAGGTTCTCACCTTATCTCCTGGAAATTGCTGCCAAGTGGATATATTGATTTAGCTGGCCATTTAATGGGCTGTGTGTCTATTATATTTTACCACATTGGTAAATGGGGTTTATTTAATCCCATTCTCAGTTTAAAAGGTTTCAGCATTGATAAAATCTGCAAAGACAGATGTGCAATAAATTGTGCTCTTTTAATGGAATTACTACAGAGAATAAAATGCCAAAGAAAGATGCTCACCCCAAGGTGTAAATCACCTGAGGATTTCTCTGCTTCAAATATGTTTTGGAACAAATGCTGTTGACAAGTTGAAATGTTTAACCCTTGTAAATACAACTTCTCTTTTCAAAAATTTATTTTCCTCATGTCAAAGTCATTTTCTGACAAGTAAAAGAAAAAAAAAGAATGGAAAATTATACCATCCATTGCATTGATTTATTTAGCAAATTAGGACAATGCAAACAAGATAAAATTTAATTTTATATCCATGGTCCATATCACCTCTATCTATAGTAAGTAAAGTATGTTGAATATGTGTGTTAAATATGAGCCTCAAATTTATCTCTCCTGCTTGCTTGAAATTTAGCAATCACTAGTTTACTGTATCGGGGAAGGCAATGGCACCCCACCCCAGTACTCTTGCCTGGAAAATCCCATGGATGGAGGACCCTGGTGGGCCGCAGTCCATGGGATAAGAGTCGGATACGACTGGGCGACTTCACTTTCACTTCTCACTTTCATGCATTGGAGAAGGCAATGGCAACCCACTCCAGTGTTCTTGCCTGGAGAATCCCAGGGACGGGGGAGCCTGGTGGCCTGCCGTCTCTGGGGTCGCACAGAGTCGGACACGACTGAAGCGACTGAGCAGAGCAGAGCAGTTTACTATATATATAGATCTAATATTAAATGGTTTTTTTATATATAATTGTCTCACTTATACATTCCTCTCTATATGTGTTATTCTGCAAATCTCTTGTTGTTCAGTTGCTCAGTCATGTCCTACTCTTTGCAATAACATGGACTGCAGCACGCCAGGCTTCCCTATTCATCATCATTTCCCAAAGCTTGCTCAAACTCAAGTTCAGTGAGTCAGTGATGCTATCCCACCCGTATCATACTCTGGTATCCCCTTCTCCTCCTGCCTTCAATCTTTCCCAGCATCAGGGTCTTTTCTAATGAGTCAGCTTTTCACATCAGGTGGCCAAAGTATTGGAGCTTCAGGTTTAGCACCAGTCCTTCCAATGGGTATTTCAGATTGATTTCCATTAGGATTGATTGATTTGATCTCATTGCTGTCCAAGGGACTCTCAAGAGTCTTTTCCAACAGTAGTTCAAAAGCATCAGTTCTTTGGTGCTCATCCTTCTTTATGGTCCAACTCTCAACACTGCATATGACTCCTGGAAAAATCATAGTTTTGACTAGATGGAACTTTGTCAGCAAAGTAATGTCTCTGCTTTTTAGTACACTGTCTATGTTTGTCATACAGTTTCTTCCAAGAAACAAGTGTATTAATTTCACAGGTGCTGTCACCACCTACAGTAATTTTGGAGGCCAAGAAAATAAAGTTTGTCATGGATAGAGGAGCCTGGCAGGCTACAGTCCATGGGGTCACAAGAGTCAGACTGAGTGGCTTTCATGTTCCCTTTCACTTTAATCAAGAGGCTCTTTATTTCCTTTTTGCTTTCTGCTGGTAGTGTCATCTGCAATCTGAGATTATTGATATTTCTCCCTGCAATCTTGATTCCTGCTTGTGCTTCATCCAGCCTGGCATTTAGCATGATATATTCTGCATAGTAAGGAAAGTTATGACCAACCTAGGGAGCATATTCAAAAGCAGAGACGTTACTTTGCCAACAAAGGTCCGTCTAGTCAAGGCTATGGTTTTTCCTGTGGTCATGTATGGATGTGAGAGCTGGACTGTGAAGAAGACTGAGTGCCGAAGAATTGATGCTTTTGAACTGTGGTGTTAGAGAAAACTCTTGAGAGTCCCTTGGACTGCAAGGAGATCAGCCCTGGGATTTCTTTGGAAGGAATGATGCTAAAGCTCAAACTCAAGTATTTTGGCTACCTCATGAGAAGAGTTGACTCATTGGAAAAGACTTTGATGCTGGGAGGGATTGGGGGCAGCAGGAGAAGGGGACAACAGAGGATAAGATGGCTAGATGGCATCACTGACTCGATGGACGTGAGTCTGAGTGAACACTGGGAGTTGGTGATGGGCAGGGAAGCCTGGCATGCTGCAATTCATGGGATCACAAAGAGTTGGACACGACTGAGCGACTGAACTGAACTGACTGACTCTGCATAGAAATTAAATAAGCAGAGTGACAACATACAGTCTTGACATACTCCTTTCCCCATTTTGAACCAGTCCGTTGTTCCATGTCCAGTTTTAACTGTTGCTTCTTAGCCTGCCTACAGGTTTCTCAGGAGGCAGGTAGTTGGACTGGGATTTCCATCTCTTTGTCCAACTCTTTGTGACCCCATGGACGGTAGCCTACCAGTCTCCTCTGTCCATAGGATTTTCCAGGCAAGAGTACTGGAGTGGGTTGGTATTTCCTTCTCCAAAGAAAGATCTTCATACTTATTAAATTCTATTATTCATTTGGCCTCCACAGAGATGGTTCCCGACTATACATGAGCCATGTTTGTATCTCCATAAAATTAACTCATGCTCATAGTGATTTCAGAAAAAATCTAAAAGTCTAGAAAAAAGTTTTGAGGGAGTAAACAAATATACAAATCAATCAGTGTTGACCATTGTCTTCATTTGATAAATTTCCATCAGGTTGTGTCATATACACAGCTTGTCTTTTGCCTTGACTCATATTTATATCACAAGAACTTCATCAAAAGTTATAAATATAAATTTTAAAAAATATTTATTTGTTTATTTTTGGCAGTGATGGGTCTTTATTGCTGCACCTGGGCTTTACTTAGTTGTAGCAAGTGGGAGCTACTCTTTCTTGTGGTGTGCAGGCTCTTGGCATACAGGCTGAGTATTTGTGGCCTATGGGTTGAATTGTTCCAGGGCATGTGGGATTCTCCCATAATCATCATTTTTATGACTATAATAGTCTATTTTAAAGGATGCATAATTATAATTCTGGATATCTACTTTTAACCAATACAATATTGTAAATTAATTAACCTCCAATTAAAATAAATAAATTTATATTAAAAAATAAATATTTTTTTTCAGTTTTACTGAGACATAATTGATATGCTGTATCATAAAATTTAAGGCATAGAGCAAAATAATTTGGCATAAGGTATATATTGAAAAATTATTACTACAATGTTTAGTTAACATCCATCCCCTCATATAGATACAAAAAAAGTTATCATGTTGTACATTGCATGTGTGCTCAGTCCCTTCAGTTGTGTCTGACTGTTTGTGACTCTATGGACTGAACCATCAGGCTCCTCTGTCCATGGGGTTCTCTTGGCTAGAATACTGAAATGGGTTATCATGCCCTTCTTCACAGGATCTTCCTGACCCGAGATTAAACCTGTGTTTCCTTCATTGCAGACAGATTCTTTACCAGCTGAGCCACCAGGGAAGATGCATGTTGTACATTACAACCCAATAACTATCTATTTTATAACTGACAGTTTGTACCTTTTTACCACTTTTAACCAGTTCCTCCATTCCCTACTCCAGCCTTTAAAAACCACAAACCACAAAGTTTGGTTTGCTTTTAAATTCCGGATATATGTAATGTCTTACAGTATTTGTCTTCCTCTATCTGACTTATTTAAATTAGCATAATGCCCTCAAGGTCCATTCATCTTGTTGCAAATGATAGGAATTTCTTCTTTGTGTGGCTAAATAGTTTTCCATTACATATATATGTATATTATCTTTATTCATCTGTCGGTAGACACATAGGTTGTTTCTATGTCTTGGCTATTATAACTAACACCACAATGAACTTGAGGGTGAATGTATCTTTTCAAGATACATTGAAAAGATACATAGTATCTTTTCATAAAAATACATAGTATCTTTTCATAAAAATACATAGTATTTTTATTTCCTTTGAATAAATACCCAGATGTGAAATTACTGGATCATATGGTAGATCTATTTTTAATTTTTTGAGGAAACATCATACTATTTTACTATAGTGGTTATACAAATTTACATTCCCACACACAGTGCATAGGGGTTCTCTTCTATCCACATCCTCATAATAATTCCTATCTCTTGTTTTTTTTATGATAACCATTCTAACAAATGTGGGTGAAACGTTATTGTGGCTTTAATTTGCATTTCCCCAATGATTGGTGATGTTGAACACCTTTGCATGTACCTGTTGACTGTTTGAATATCTTCTTTGGGAAAATGCCTATTCAGGTCTTTTGCTTTTCTTTAAACTGGATTATTGCTTTTTGTTGTTTTTATTTAGTTGTATGAGTTCTCTACCTATTTTATATATTAATCCCTTATCAGATATATGATTTACAAATACTTTTCTCTCATTCTGTAAGTTGTCTTTTCATTTTGTTCATTGTTTCCTTTGATGTGTGGAAACTGTTTCGTTCAATATCTTCCTACTTGCTTATTTTTTATCTTGTTTTTTGTACTTTAGGTATCATATCCGAAAGGTTACTGCCAAAACCTATGCTATCAGATCAGATCAGTCACTCAGTCGTGTCCGACTCTCTGCGACCCCATGAACTGCAGCACTCCAGGCCTCCCTATCCATCACCAGCTCTCGGAGGTCACCCAGACTCATATCCATCTAGTCAGTGATGCCATCCAGCCATCTCATCCTCTGTCGTCCCCTTCTCCTCCTGCCCCCAATCCTTCCCAGCATCAGAGTCTTCTCCAATGAGTCAACTCTTCGCATGAGGTGGCCAAAATACTGGAGTTTCAGCTTTAGCATCATTCCTTCCAAAGAAATCCCAGGGCTGATCTCCTTCAGAATGGACCGGTTGGATCTCCTGTAGTCCAAGGGACTCTCAAGAGTCTTCTCCAACACCACAGTTCAAAAGCATCAATTCTTTGGCACTCAGCCTTCTTCACAGTCCCCACTTTTATTTCTAAATTTCTCCTGCTATAAATAATGCCACAAGAAATAATTGAAATTAGACACTTTCCCTTAAGATACTATGTATTCAAATGTGTGCATTTTAAAGTTCCAAAAACACTATCAGGTATGCAAAGCCTTATCTGGAATTCTAAAAGTCAAAATATGTTGAAACTTAAAAGCCTTTTTCATAAACCATTTAACAGCAAAACCTGATTTATTGGAATTCATTTAGCATCAAAAACTGATACAATACGACGTATTGAAGCCTTCCATCCAGAACTATTAGTAACACACCTAAAGCTGAGAAAATTTTATTTATTACTCAGTATAGAACACACAACATGAGGAGTCCTGAGTTATTTCAGTAAGAAGGTATCAGAAAGGATTACTTATAGATCTTGAGCTTTGATTGGGTGAAGTTGAAGAAAGTCTAAGGAAATGGGGTGAACTCTAGATTAAATGCTATCAGAAAGCAAGGGAAATTCTTTGATTGGCTATCTCAATAAATTTTATCTATAGGAAGGGCAGACTATAATGAGAATAAAGTTTAACCAAAACACATTTGATAAAGAAGTAGCAGTCACTCATTTTACTCCAGAGAGCGAATACTAGGCAGGCTTTATTTTTTTTTTTTTTTTTTTTTACTTAGACAATTTTTTTTTAATATGAAGTGACAATGTTTTGTACACTTTTTCATAGAATCAGAGTAATCTTGTCTGAGGTTGGTTTTCTGTGAAGTTGTGTAGGTAGGATAATAGGAGAAGAGCATGGTTTAGCAGCACAGTTTCTGGATGTAAGAGGCTTCTTTTGCTTTACATTCTCAGAGGTTAATTTTATACTTTATTTGTTCTAGTGTATGAAATAGCCATTGACTTTGCTGCATAAATCATAAAATGTTTTGGATGCTGAAAACTGTCTTAGCTTTCTAACCTTTAGAAAAAATATTTAATTCCAAGAATCATTTGTTTCAATGCTTTTAAGATAAGGGTAATTGGATCCATGCCATCTTGTAATTATATATACAAATGCTTAAAACTCAGCTTTCAAAAAACTAAGATCATGGCATCTGGTCCCATCATGTCATCACAAATAGATGGGGAGAAATGGAAACAACAACAGTACTTATTTTCTTGGGCTCCAAAATCACTTTGGATGGTGACTGTAGCCATGAAATTAAAAAGCACTTGCTGCTAGAAAAGCTATGACAAACCTAGATGGCATATTAAAAAACAGAGGTATCATTTTGCTGAAAAAGGTCCCTATAGTCAAAGCTATGATTTTTCCAGTAGTCATGTACGAATGTGAGCATCGGACCACAAAGAAACCTGAGCACCAAAGAATTGATGCTTTCAAACTGTGGTGCTGGAAAAGACTCTCAAGAGTCCTTTGGACAGCAAGGAGATCAAATTAGTCAATAATAAAGGAAATCAACCCTTAATAGTAATTGGAAAGACTGATGCTAAAGTTCCAATATTTTAACCATCTGATATGAAGAGCTGACTCACTTCAAAAGACCCTGATGCTGGGCAAGACTGAGGGTAAGAGGTGAAGGGGGTGATAGAGGATGAGATGTTTGGATGGCATTACCAACTCAATGGACATGAGTTTGAACAAACTCTAGGGGTTCGTGAAGGACAGGGAAGCCTGGCATGCTTCATTTCAGTCCATGGGTTCACAGAGAATCAGACATGACTGAGTGACAGGACAACCACAACAAATATACAAATGAACTCGAAGCACCATTTCATTGCATACATGTCAGCATTAAGTATCCTCATTGTATCCCCTCTTCTCTTACTACATCAGTGGACTGATGGACACCATTCCTAACTGGATGCCCAACTCAAATATTGGAATTGAATAGGATTGAAGATACAGTCCACTGGCATTGATGCTAGGTTTCAAGCCTTTATGAATACTGTCTGTGGTCATGCTCTGTGGTAGCCTAACTCTCCCATAGTCACTTCACTCAGTTCCTCTCTAAATTCTGCAATGATCATTTTAGAGGGACTCAACTGATAGAGAAAATGACATACCAAGATGGGGAGCGGTGTTGACCAGGAGACAGGACATTAGTTGTCTCAGAAAGTGGCTACTGACTAAGGTATGGACAATTGTCCTACTTTCAGTTTGCTAGAAATGCCCAGAGTAGACACAAGAGAGAAGTAAAATAATTTTTTGTTTCTGCCCATATCGATATGCCTACTTTGTATCAGAGAGATAATAATTTGAAGCAGATCAATATTCAAACTGGAGTTATGGAGATAGTGAAAGAAAGGGAAGCCTAGCATGCTCAGACAGGACTTAGTAACTGAACAACAAACATATGAAACCAATGTTAAAACTGCTGCTTAAATTAATGAATGCACAGCATTTATTGAAATAAAGTCAAGAAAGTATTTTATTCTCAAGACTGTGCATCTATCAGCAGTCCAAAAATGTTATACTGCACTGAAATATATGAATAATTATTCAAAATGTAGTTTCTCAGCTATTACTATTACTGAATTCAGATTCAACGACTTGTGACAGAGCTTGGGAATCTGTAGAGTATGAATTTTGTGTAAGAAACCCAACAAAAGGATGCTTCCCCTTTGAATCAGAGTTGTAAATCACTTATCAGTTTCTCCTGAAATCACGGGTATGGTTAGCAAAAAGGTCTTGATGAATGCCTAGACATTTTAAGCAGCTTTTTTGTTATTAAAGGCTTTAGACTTGGATGTAAGATTATTTTTAATGCTTGATCTTAAAAACGTGCTTATCCATGAAACACTTTCAGAGAGAACTTTCCTCTTGGAAAATTGGAGATGGTTTTCTTAAAGGTCTTCAGAATGGAAAGTCATATTTAGACACTGGAAGCTGTTGGAATGACATTTAATTTCAACTCACAGCCCAGAGATGTTTGGACTATAATCTGAACTGTTTCAGAAAGGAGTCTGACACTATTGATACAACCAGGCACCACTATTTAGCATGGGACTTTATCATCCTTTCTAGAAGAATGCTAATGGCATATGTTGATCCAATGTAGAATAAGATAGAAAAGAGAACTCCTCGAGTTTCTCAGATGAATAAAAATAAGGAATCAGTGGAAGTGAATATGGAGGTAAAAAACATAATATTCAAGAAATTCAAGATGCTTGCAACAGGGATTGACATATTAATAAATACATTACCATGTACAAAATAGATAACTAATGATGACTTTGTATAGCACAGGGAAGTCTACTCAGTCCTCTGTGGTGACCTAAATGGAAAGGGAATCCCAAAGAGAGGAGAAATATATATATGTACAGATGATTCACTTTGCTGACAGCAGAAACTAATATGTATTGTTATCAACTGTACTCAAAAATTAAAAATAAAGAAATACATGCTTGTGATGGATTGTGGAGCAAATCAGGAAATTAAGCAAATCCTCAGTAAGTAAAAGAGAAAACTGAATAAGAACTCAAACAAGGTTTATTTGTATAATCTTGAACTCAAGGTATCCCTGGGGGCTTTTAGGAAACAGATAAATCAGTTGTTTTATTTTTCAATTTTTTTCCCTCGGGATTAACTATTATTCAGCATCACTTGCCTTTACTGAATAGAAATATCCCAGACTCCTTTTCCTTTCCTAAACCAAGCATCAATCAAATATTTTTACAACTCATGCTGACTTATAATCTCCTCAATTGCTCACTATGCATGGCAGCACAGTGGCTATTAAGAGTGTCATTATAGTCATTACTGCTCTTCAGAAACTTAGACCAGATTCCCAGGCCAGCAAGTTACTGACTAAACCCACAACTTCACTTTTAAAAAGCTGAAATTAAATGCAAATACAGTTTAAATAAATTTATGAGCAGAGACTGGTGTTTTATACCAGCTGACCTCCCCAACACCAGGAAATCAATTGCATGAATCCATGTAGGAAGCTTCCCAGAGGTTTTCCATAAGGGGGAAAAGATGTGGAGGCAGAGGGAAAAGGGAACAATATACCAATGAAATGCCTCTTATGAAAATAACTTCCTGGTATAGAGCAGTTTTCCAAAACCCTGTACGAAGAATGGTTTCATTTTTACTCGATGAGGCCACAAAAGAAGCTCTACTTAAAGTTAAGCCACGAGTTTTGTTTTTTTTGTTGTTTTTGTTTTAATTCACCTCTGATGTGAGTGCAGGCACACCTTTCAGTTCCATTCTTAGACCCACAGTCAGTCTCAAGTTGTCAATGAACCCACATCAATGTTCACAAAATCAGGAAAATTTTCTAGGGCAATCTTGATTTTAAACATTACTTTCTTATTTCTTCATTAAAAACCTGGAAACACAGCTAACAGTAATGAAAATTATTTTAAAAAAATAATCCTTGATTTTTGTTTGTAAATCACTAACTTATTTTAAAATATACTTCATTTAAAAAAAATAAAATATACTTCATTTTTATAGACAACTATCCAGTTACCTCAAACTCTCCAGTGTTAAAAATAAAACGTCAGATAAAGAATGAATATTTTCAATTTTGAGTTTTGGGTCCTATTTTACTGATTATAACACTGAACTCAGACCCTTAAGTTTCTTTGACTAGTTTTCTATCTCAGAAATTGTGTCTGAGAGAAACCATGGAAACATCAATATTTGAAAATACCAACAATTTTTAGCCTCCCCAAAGTGGGATGGATGTACTTGTGTCTGTATCTTAAAAGGCTCACATGTCACTTTGAAATGATTATTTTGCAAACATATTCAGTGCTAGAGCAGAATCATTTGCCAGTGCCTTTTTCCTCTAGCCAATCTCCTTTCCACTTGGAACTTGCCTCAATGGGGGTAGCCATGAACAACAAAGGAAATAAAAAGGTTTTGATAGGGACAAAGTAGGTGATTAAATGGGGACTATAAATAGAAAAAAAAATACAGGTGACCCCTGTAAGTTAATGATTACATAAGAAAATGGGTTTTCTTAATCACAAAACCAAGCAGGCTTGCTTAGAAACAAAAGCATGCAACAGAAGCGTGAGACATGCCCCCAAACAATAAAACAATGGTGGCATGAGACCCACATCTTGCCCAGTGAACTCGATAAATTAGAACATGCTCTCTGCACACATAAAAAATATTTTATGGATCTATGTCGACCACAGAAACAAGAAAACTCTTCCTGCCCAACCTGGAGGAGGAACTGATGAAGGAAGCATGATGTCTACTTAAGAAAAATGAAAAAGGTCTTCTTCCCCTCCCTGCTTTTCCTTTAATTATAAAATTGTAGCCTTGTAAGTTCTGGGGGCTTGGTACCCCCTCACCCACCCACTTGTAAGCCTCACAAGCATCCTAATAAATCACTTCTTGCCTGTCACTTTGCCTCTTGTTCAATTATTTTCTGTCTTGAGATAAAAAGGATTGCAGTTCTTTGGATCCCCCCAAAATGCCACTTAATGGTTTCAGTTGAAAGATGATACTGGATGCTTGGGGCTGGTGCACTGAGAAGACCCAGAGGGATGGTACGGGGAGGGAGGAGGGTGGGGGGTTCAAGATGGGGAACACGTGTATACCTGTGGTGGATTCATGTTGATGTATGGCAAAACCAATACAATATTGTAAAGTAATTAACCTCCAATTAAAATAAATAAACTTATATAAAAAATAAAAGAATTATTTAAATAGTGAAAAGAAAGAAAGAAAGATAGAATAAAAAATAAAATATAGAGGATGAGGATGGTTAAAACACAATTTTTAGTTATGTATTAATAATTGGAGATCAAAATTAAACATTAGTGTTGTAATCTAGGCTCCTCTAGAAGCATGTCATTCATCTAGATTTTTCACTGACTGTATTAAGTGGCACAAATTTTCAAATGACTATAGTTCATACATCAAGAACATATGCTTTTCTTTTGAACTACTTGGGGTTAAAAATGTTTTAAATATGCTACACATTCACCTCTATAATAGCCTATGTGTGGATATTTAAATTTAAGTTTAAATTATGATTCTCTCCTAGCTCTCTCCAACAATTCATTTTACAGAGTTAGTCTTACAGTGTTTCTATAACTTTCACCCTAGCAGCTCCATGCATGAATGGTTTGATGTGTGACCATATGGAGGCAGAGTAGAAAAATAAATAGTATTCTTTTCCAAATGTCAGGAGATCTGGCTTATCATTTCAATTCAGCTAGCTGCTGCTCTAAAGTCTCAAGTAAGGCATTTAATTTTTTAAGGACTATTTACTCATCTCTAAAACAAAGGTTGAACCCTCTGCCAATTCACTATTCTTCCTTCATAAAAAAAAGAATAGAAAATGTAATGTCTTAAAAATAATTATCATAAATAACAGTATTTTTATTTACATAAATATTATAATGCATAATGAGTCCTCATATTATATTACCAATTGTCATTGCATGTTGATAGAAAGATGGTTATTTTATCTCTATACTATAGGCTTACAGAGATTGTATAACCATGTAACTGGGAAGGGTTAATTTTGACTCTGTGCTGGATCTGTTTCTGTGACTTTAATCCTTGTTTTCTACTGCATTTGTTATTATAGCATACATAATGGCCTGCCTCAGGGAACCCTGCCCCCTCTGCCTAACTGTTAAACTAACCTGCCTTTGTTCATAAACCTGTCCACCTGTAGATTGCAGGAAGAAAGAAATGAACACATTCCCCCAGCCTGAGGCTTGTCAATCTAGGAGATATTTGCAAGAATTAAATGGTCCAATTACTTTGTTTCTTCACCTCCCTCCGCCTCTGATCCATAAAAGAACCTGGCATCCAGGCCCCAACAAGATGGTTATTTTAAGACTTAGTAGTCTACCATCTTATTGGCCAACTGGATCTCTGAATAAAATCATATTCTTTGCCCCAGTATCTCATCTCTGAGATTTATTGGCCTATTGTGCGGTGGTGTCAACTACAAATGGGCACTTGTCAAGAGCATTGCCAGCGACTGAACAACAAGGACATTTGTCATCTGCCTCTATTGAGAATGAAACCAGTGCTGCTGCAGCTGTCAACCTTCAAAATCCCCTAAGGGAGTTCAAGGTGGAGTGAGATGAGCTGTCTCCAGCAACTCTGGTGAGACAGGTCTTTATATAGTTGGATATTTTCAGGAATTGATTTCATGACTCCAATCTTTACATCTCTTCATATCTAGAAAAGCACTAAATGCCTTCATGGTGATGTCAGATCCTTGTGACTAGCAGAAAACCTTTTGTTAAATGAGTGCTTAATGGTATTGAACTCCCCCTTCACCAAAACCTTGTATATTGACCTTCCCTCACTGCCTCTTTGGAGCAGTCTCTCAGAGATATCTGAGGTGCTGCCTCTCAGGCTGCAGTCCTCATTTTACCCAAAATAAAACTTAACTCACAACTCTCAAGTTGTTTCCTTTTTTTTTTGACAGTGAGCAGAGTGAACTTGGACTCTGTAACAACTGCTTATCTAATACTGAGTTTGTAAAAGTGTGATATTCAGGTTAAAAGTTGTTACATACTGGGAAAAAAAAAAAAAAAAGCCTACCAATGATCATGTAAGTTTGAGAAATGCTGCTGCTGCTAAGTCACTTCAGTCGTGTCCGACTCTGTGCGACCCCATAGACGGAAGCCCACCAGGCTCCCTCATCCCTGGGATTCTCCAGGCAACAACATTGGAGTGGGTTGCCATTTCCTCCTCCAATGCATGAAAGTGAAAAGTTAAAGGGAAGTTGCTCAGTTGTATCCAACTCGTAGTGACCCCATGGACTGTAGCCTACCAGGCTCCTCCATCCATGGGATTTTCCAGGCAGGAGTACTGGAGTGGGTTGCCATTGCCTTCTCCTGAGAAATGCTAGTACAAACAAATTTTAAATTTTTCTGGAAAGGTTTCTCAGAGGCCTAATACCTTAACATTTCCCACGGATGTGTGAGATGAGGACATACATTTTTTGCAGTATATTCAACTCCAAAATGCCTGAGGCACTGCTTCTGCAGAGTTCTATTGGAGAAGCTCATCTTATATCGCATAGCAAGCAATTTGCTGAAATTGGCTGAAAAATATATATAAAGCCTGAAATATCTATATCTATCTAGCTATATAAATAGATAGATGGATAGATATAATTTTGTCAAACCAAAAAGAGTTGCTTCTACCAAAATGCAGTGAAGTGTACAGAAATATGGCAATTGTGTTACACAAACTTTTGTAGATACTCGTTCCTCTTACTACCAACTAAATCTTCAATTTCTTTCTCCTTCCTTTTCTCTCTTTTTCCTCTCCTTCTTTCCTTTTAACCTCTATGGCTAACATATTTTCATATTTTGTATATATAATATATAAATATAAAATATGAATATTAAATTTTATAAATATAATATATATATGGGATTCCCTAGTAGCTCAGATGGTAAAGCATCCGCCTCCAATGCAGGAGACTCGGGTTCAATCCCTGATTTGGGAAGATCCCCTGAAAATGGAAATGGCAACCCACTCCAGTATTCTTGCCTGGAGAATCCCATGGACAGAGGAGCCTGGTGGGCCACAGTCCATGGGGTCATAAAGATTTGGATATGACTGAGCAACTCACACACACACACATACATGCATGCATGCATGCTAAGTTGCTTCAGTCATGTGTGACTCTGTGATCCTTTGGACTTTAGCCCACCAGGTTCCTCTGTCCATGGGATTCTCCAGGCAAGTTACCAGTGGAGCTAAAAAATAATAATAATTAAAATATTAATCATTTCAGCAAAGTTTCAGTGCATAAAACACAGAAAACCAGTTTTTTAAAATAGCAATGAAAACTTGAAAAAGAAATTAAACAAACAAGTTCATTTCTAATAGCATCAAAATCATATTATACTTAAGAATACATTTAACTAAGAAGGTACAAGCATTACTCATTGAAAACTACAAAATGGTGCTTCAAGAAATTTAAGTAGGCCTAAGCAAGTGAAACTTCACAGATTGAAATAGTTGATAGTGTGAAAGCAACACTATTCCTAAAATAGTTTTCCAAGTTCAATGCAATTCCTATTACAACCCCAATGATCCTGAAGCTAATTCTAAAATTCATATAAAATACAAGAGATGCCAAATATCAAAACATTTTTTAAAAAAGAACAAAGTTGGGGGCCTCATCTAATATCAGATCTTACTGTAAAGTTGTAATAAATAAAACAGTGTGGTACTAACACAAGGATAGACATATGGATCAATGGAATAGAACTGAGAGGCCAAAAAGAAACCCATATGTCAATGGTCAGTTGATTCCTATAGAGCACCAAGACTATTCATTCAATGAGGAAAGAACAGTCTCTTAAAAAACTAGTGCAGAGACAACTGGCTACAGGCAAAATATTAAATTCCCTTAAGTCATGCCATGTCATGTACAAGTTTAACTGTAAATGGGTCAAAATATAAATGTATGAGTTTATAAAACTCTCAGAAGAAAACATAGAAGTAAATCTTCATAACTTTGGATTTGACAATGGATTATTAGAAGGAATTAGTCACAGAAGAAAAAAAATTCATATACATCTTCGACTTTTTCAAAATTCAAAACTTTCGTATATCAAAGAATAAATATATGCATATATGTATCTTTTATATATACATTAATAGAGTGAAAAACTTAAAGAATGGCAAACAATATTTACAACTCAATATATGTTAAGAAAGTATAGTACCCAGAATATATGTATTAAAAAACTTTTATTTTTATTTTTTTTATTTTATTTTTTAACTTTACAATATTGTATTGGTTTTGCCATATATCAACATGAATCTGCCACAGGTATACACGTGTTCCCCATCCTGAATCCTCCTCTCTCCTCCCTCCCCATACCATCCCTCTGGGTCATTCCAGTGCACCAGCCCCAAGCATCCAATATCCCAGTATTGTGCATCAAATCTGGACTGGTGACTTGTTTCATATATGATATTATACATGTTTCAATGCCATTCTCCCAAATCATCCCACCCTCTCCCTCTCTCTCTCCCACAGAGTCCAAAAGACTGTTCTATACATCAGTGTCTCTTTTGCTATCTTGTAGAAGGCAGTGACACCCCACCCAGTACTTTTGCCTGGAAAATCCCATGGATGGAGGATCCTGGTAGGCTCCAGTCCATGGGGTCGCTAAGAGTCGGACATGACTGAGCGACTTCACTTTCACTTTTCACTTTCATGCATTGGGGAATTAAATGGCAACCCACTCCAGTGTTCTTGCCTGGAGAATCCCAGGGACAGGGGAACCTGGTGGGCTTTCGTCTATGGGGTCGCACAGAGTCAGACACAACTGAAGCGACTTAGCAGCATACAGGGTTATTGGTACCATCTTTCTAAATTCCATATATATGCGTTAGCATACTGTATTGATGTTTTTCTCAAAATAAAAATAAGGCAACAGGCTTGAATAAACATTTCTCCAAAGCAGATACACAAATGATAAACACATGAAAAAAACTCAAGAGCATTAGCCATTAGGGAAATGCAAATTAAAACCAAAATTAGATACCATTTCACCCTCACTATGGTGACTATAATTAATCTCTTTAATTAAAACATGGGAAAATAATTACATGTTGGCAAAGGTATGAAGAAATTGGAAGTTGGTAGGAACTTAAAATTGTGTAGCCCCTCTGTAATATAGCTTGGAAATTCTTCAAAAACTTAAATTAAGTGTTAGCATGTCCTGTCCTGTGCTTGATCGCTCAGTTCTGACTATTTGCAACCCCATGAACTGTAGCCCACAAGGTTCCTCTGTCCATGGGGATTCTTCAGGCAAGAATACTGAAGTGGGCTACCATGCCCTCCTCCAAGGAGTCTTCCCAACACAGGGATCAAACCCAGGTTTCCCACATTGCAGGTGGATTCTTAACCAGCTGAGCTACCAGGGAAGCCCATAGAGTTACCACAGTTCCTAGAAATGTTAACAAAATCTAGCAGGACTCTGTGGTCCTCACTTGAACAGAAGTCTTTCTCTATCCGCCATTCCTTATTTGCAGGAAAATGTTTCAGTTCCCTAGACCTTCCCTGAGTTCCAAAGGGCAGATTCAGTTACTAAATAGGAGAATAAGGAAATACAGAAAGAAACAGTAACACAGCATGGGGAAGTGTTCTGGCCCCTTCTGCTGCTGCTGCTGCTGCTAAGTCGTGTCCGACTCTGTGAGACCCCATAGACGGCAGCCCACCAGGCTCCGCCGTCCCTGGGATTCTCCAGGCAAGAACACTGGAGTGGGTTGCCATTTCCTTCTCCAATGCATGAAAGTGAAAAGTGAAAGTGAAGTCGCTCAGTCATGTCCGACTCTTAGCATCCCCATGGACTGCAGCCTACCAAATTCCTCCATCCATGGGATTTTCCAGGCAAGAGTACTGGAGTGGGGTGCCGTTGCCTTCTCCGTCTAGCCCCTTCTAGGGACGTGCAAAGCAATCTGACACAAATCTCTGAGTTCTACAGCAGCTAGGCTCACATCCAGGTAAATATGTTGACTTCAACCTGAGCACAAGCACATGGACCTAGACTGGTTGGAACCAGAGGACTGATTAGTAAGATCCCTGGACCACCCTGTTACCTCAGTGCCAATCAATTAGAGGAAGGTATTACACCCTGCAGCCACCCAACCCCCCACTATATTTTACTTATAAAAACTCTTCCCCAAAAACCATTAGGGAGGTCAGACTTTTTCAAAACAAGCTGCCCATTCTCCTTGACCCTGCAATAAAAGTTTCTCTACTGCAGACTCCAATGTTTTGGTTTCTTTGGTCTCCCTGTGCATCAGGCACACAAACCTGGGTTTGGCAATATACAGACTCAAGAGGAATTTAAACAAAAACTTACAAGATGTGTTTGTAGCAGCACTATTCACATTAACCAAACAGTGGAAATCATCAAATGCCCATCAGCTGATGAGCATATAAACAAAATATAGTACATACATACTGATGACATATTTAAGATCATTTAAAAAATCAAAATATAGTACCTATGGTTCAGGCTTCCAAACGAAGCCACATGGCCATTGTATACGTGGTTTAAGTATGTTCTTACCTTACTGAGAGCTTGAATTTTCTGAAATGTATCAAACTCAAGAACATCAGCAGCAGTTTTCGAAACAATATCTGCTAACATCTGCCAGCTGCAATCTTGTAGTTTCAGTGTTCCCATCTCCACCTGACCCTTTGCCTTCACCATATGTAATCATTTTGGACCCTGACCAATCCTTGCTTAACAAACACCCTTACATCTTGTTAGCTCTAATTCCAATTCTTAACAAACAAGTGCCTTGTGGGGAGTTTTTTGCCCTCCCTCTTCTTGTAGTCCAGAAATTACAATTCAAGTGCTTAGTGGATCTGGGTTTCCTCAGTTGCAGTTTTACCAAACCCCAAATAATTTTTTTTTGTCTCAGCCTGGTCCCCATTCTTGAAATTATTGATCAATAATGCAATGGAATATGTTTGGCCATAAAAATAAATGAAGTAGCTCGCCTAGGATCCTCTGCCCATGGGTTTCTCCCAGCAAGAATATTGGAGTGAGTTGCCATTTTCTCCTCCAGGTCATCTTCCTGACACAAGAATCAAATCTGTGCCTCTTGAATCTCCTGCATTGGAGGCAGATTCTTTACCACTAGCACCACCTTGCAAGCCAGAAGTACCATTACCTGCTACAATATGGGTAAATCTTGATTACATCATGTTAAGTGAAAGAAGCCAAGCAAAAGGGCATGACTGCATGATTTCATGTAAATGATATATGAAGAAGAGGCAAATTTATGGACACAGTATTTTTGTTTGTCATGTGTCTGTCAAACACAGATTAGTGTTTGTCATGCAGAGCGAGAAGGAGGGAATGAGAATATTGCTTAATAGGAACAGGGTTTCTTTTCATGGTAATGAAAGTACTGGAACATACAAGATCTCACTAAGATAGTTGGGACAGCTGTATGATACTATGAATATAATAATACCACTGATTTATACACTAAAAGAAGTTTAAAATGAGATATTTTTACATTATGAGTATTTTATCACAATGAAAATCTTCTTTTAAATGGGCCTAAGGTAATGATTTTACAAAAGGAATTATTTTAGCTCTCAAAGGTGTTAATTGGTTAATTCTATTAAAGGTATTTATGAGAGCTCATCAAATGTATCAAACAGCATTTGATTTTATTATTTTGCTGCCTTCTAAGCCAAATCTTGAAATATAACAGAACAAGTCTTTAAGAAATAAATGATAAATTATAAACTCTTTCTGGGGGAAAAACAAGACAGAAGCAAATTTTTGGAACCTCCTCCCAGCTTATTGATATAGTGCCTGCGTGCTCAGTTGCTTCAGTTGTGTCCAACTCTTTGTGATACTATGGATTGTAGCCCACCAGTCTCCTCTGTTCATGAGATTATCCAGGCAAGAATATTGGAGTGGGTTGCCATGACCTCCTCCAGGGGACCTTCTCAGCTCCAGGATCAAATTCAATCTCCTGCATTGTAGGCTCATTCTTTACCTATTGAGCCATCTGGGAAGTCCTATTGATAAACTAAGCAATAATAAATTACCTTGTCATGGGCCTTTTTGTAACCTTAGCTTAAACCTGAGAACATGGAAACAGGAAAGACAATGGAAATGGAAACTCACTAGGCAGTTTTAAAACTGTATCTATGATGTAACTCTTTTATTCCTTTTATGGTGATGAAACTAAAGGGACAGTATTTGTACCATTTGTTTAAAACAAGAAAGGACAGTCTAGGTGAAACTTTCCTACTATGGATTTAGGTTCTGGGACTAATCCTGCCTTTCCCTTCCCCCATGACAACATGTTCTGGTGATAGCCACTAACAAATCCTTCTTGAGTATCTTCTAAAGGTTCCATGTGCTAAATGTTAGTAAGGTCCTAGGTATGACATTTCCTAGATCTGTATTGCTTCCCACATCAGGATACTTTCATTTGTCAGTGTCACAAATAAAATGTAGCAGTATCCATCTTAGTGACTGTAACCATGTCGATTACTCAGAATTGCCTGGAAAGATTTTCTTCATTGGTTAAAGGAGGGTTTCCCACAGTTTAAATTTATAAAGAATTTGGGTATCACAGACCTAGCCATTAACATCAACTCTGATTCTCACCATTGCCATCCAAATCTTCTATCCCATATTTTAATCTGCTTGTTATTGCTTGAGCAACATTTCCTCTTACTCACCACCTAGTTCTGTAAAAAGAAACAGCTTATTTTTGAAAATACCTTCATATTTTTCTCCAAAACTCATATGGATTACTTATTAAAAGCTAATATTTTCTTGAGTGTCTCTCTGAAACTTACATACTATTCAGATCCCTTTCACATTTTCTCAGCACTTCAGAAGAATAAGTTAATAAATTTTCAATATTCTAGGAGAATGACCTACAGTAAAGTCATTTTTTCCTACACAAGCGTATCTTACTTTTCTTAAAGGCAATGAATACCCCTGTGCCTGTCATTCACTTGTAAATTATGTAACATAATACAGTAAATTGCTTGAATCAAAGGAGGCTCTTCTTAAATATGAGTACTGAGATCACATCTCAGTACTGCATCAACTTTGCCACCCAAGCACAAATAAGCCATCCCTTAAGTTCAGGACTGCTATTTATCATTATCCCAAGGATGTGATTTTGTACCAATATTTTATTAATAGCAAATGCTAGTGACATCTCCTCCAGCATATCTATTCTTCCTCTGATTGTCAAAATTTGAATCTGTTTATAATGGTCCTTCTCTCACTCTCACTACCCCATCAGTCCTATTTCACCATCAGGAAGTCTAAGGATTAGGTCTTACCACTGAAATGCCTAGAAAAGTCACACAAACAAAATGCCCAGTGGCAGAGTAAAAGGAGAGAGGCAAAAATAATGAGCACTTTACCTACCCTCAAGATACTGGCTTTAGTAACCTAGTCAATTCAAGAAACGCGAACAGAAATTCAATGTTATGGACATTTATAGCTTTATGTTATTTGTCGAGGGGACTAACTGAAACTAGCTTGACCTCAGTCAATCTCCCTAAGAGGATACTGAGGAAGTATATACAGAAAGAACAGTAGCAAATAGCAAATAAGATACCAGTGTTTATTATTTGATGATGACCTTTAAAAATACTTTTGGTAAACTGTGTGGACTCACTCTACAGCGAAAGAAAGTCAATAGATTCTCTCCTTTTCCATTAGCCGTGTCTAAATAGTGAGATTTTACCCACCTCTGACTTACTCAAATAACAGAAGAATTAAATGGTGATAAATGTACACACAAACACATGTAGATAAATGTAATTTAAAACAAAAATAAAAGCAAAAAACAAAAACTGAAGGATGTGTGAATAACAAGGCCCTTATGTTCCTATTTCATTGATACAAACGCAGACTTTGATTCCACGTCCCGAACATAAAAATAAATATATGCAACCTGTGTGCATGGTTGCTAAGCTGCTTCAGTTGTGTCCAACTCTGTGTGACCCCATGACCTGTAACCCTCCAGGCTCCTCTGTTGATGGGATTCTCCAGGCAAGAGTATTGGAGTGGGTTTCCATCACTTTCTCCAATATATAGCCTGCATTTGAGGATCATGGCATCTGGTCCCATCACTTCATGGCAAATAGATGGGGAAACAATGAAAACAGGGACAGACTTTATTTTCTTAGGCTTCAAAATCATTGCAGATGGTGAGTGCAGCCATGAAATTAAAACACACTTGCTCCTTGGAAGAAAGACTATGACAAACCTGAACAGCAAATTAAACAGCAGAGACATCACTTTGCCAATAAAGATTCATATAGTCAAAGCAATATTCTTTCCAGTAGTCATGTATGGATGTGAGAGTTGGACCATAAAGAAGGCTGAGCATCAAGGAATTGATGCATTCAAACTGTGGTGCTGGAGAATACTCTTGAGAGTCCCATGGACAGCAAGGAGATCAAACCAATCAATCCTAAAGGAAATCAATCCTGAATGTTCATTGGAAAGACTTATGTGGAAGCTGAAACTCCAATACTTCAGCTACCTGATGTGAAGAGCTGGCTCATTAGAAAAGACCCTGATGCTGGGAAGGATTGATGGCATGGGGAGAAGGGGATGACAGAGTATGAGCTGGTTGGATGGCATCACCAACTCAGTGGACATAAGTTTGAGCAAACTCTGGGAGGTGATGAAGGACAAGGAAGCCTGGTGTTCTGCAGTCCATGGTGTCACAAAGTGTCAGACATGACTGAGCAACTGAACAACTACAAAACTGACACAATGGCATCGCTACAAAAGTAAAATCTCCTATAAACATGACTTACCAATTGGACAACAGCAACAATAATCCTCAATATTGTCAAACATTTCCTATGATAGCTAGTTCAAATTTGACTATTTCTCTCAAGATACGAAAGACTGTCACAGCCCAGAGGAGCCTAAGAAGCCATGGAAATTAAATGTAATAAAGCACCCTGTGTGGAATATGGATATAGTAAAAGGTTATTAAGATTTTGAAAGTAAGGATTTGAATAAAGTTTTGCCTCGTTAATAACAGTGTATCAATATTACTTCATTAATTATGACAAATATACCACTTTAATGTAAGATGCTAATATATGGAACAATGGGTATGAGTATATAAGAACTCTCAGTACTGTCTCCTAGTTTTACTGAAAATCTAAAACTATTCCACAGTTGGAAAAGTTTACTTACAAATGGACAAAAATGATTAATAGGCACTTCACAGAAGAAGATATCCATATTGCCAATAAAATTATGAAGTGGTATAAAACCTGAATAATCACCAGAGTAATTCAAGGAAACCACAGTGAGATAAAATTACAGACTGACAATACCAAGCATTGAAAAGAATATACAGCAAAAGGAATTTTCATACACCGTTGTTGGACATGTAAGTTTACAATTTTAGTGACGTTATTTGCAGTGCATACTAAAGCATAATATGTATACTCCTTTTGTTCTACCAGTTTGTGTGTGTGTGTGTGTGTGTGTGTGTGTGTGTGTGTGTGTGTATGCTTAATCATGTCCAGTTGTTTGTGATCCCATGGACTATAGCCCATCAGGCTCCTCTGTGCATGAAATTTTCCAGGCAAGAATATTGCTAAGTATGGGTGTCTCTGGTGACTCAGACAGTAAAGTATCTGTCTGCAATGCAGGAGACTCGGGTTCGATTCCTGGGTTGGGAAGATCCCATGGAGGGGGAAACTGCAACTCGCTCCAGTGTTCTTGCCTCGAGAATTCTATGGACAGAGGAGTCTGGCAGCTACAGTCCATGGGGTCACAAAGAGTCAGACAACAGAGAAACTATGACTTCCACTTTCACTATATACTTAAACATGGAGCAAACCTATGTTTGCTTGTACAAGCCAAAGACTTGTACAAAAATGTTTGCAGCAGAATTATTCATAATAGCCCAAAAAAGAAACAATGTAAATGACCACAAAATTGTTTCTGCTGTGTCACTTCAGTCATGTCCAATGCTTTGTGATGCCATGGACTATAACCCTCTAGGCTTCTCTGTCCATAGGATTCTCCAGGCAAAAATATTGGAGTGGGTTCCCATTACCTCCTCCAGGGCTTCTTTCTGAACCAGAGCACCCCTTATATCTCATATAATGTCAGGCAGGTTCTTTACTTCTAGCGCCACCACCTGAACAACCTGTGATTTATTTATACCTTCAGTTCAATTCAGTTGCTCAGTCATGTCTGACTCTTTGAAACCCCATGACTGCATCATGCCACGCCTCCCTGTCCGTCATGAACTCCGGGAGCTTGCTCAAACTCATGTCCATCAAGTCAGCAATGCCGTCCAACCATCTTGTCCTCTGTCATCCCTTTCTCCTCCTGCCTTCAATCTTTCCAAACATCAGGGTCTTTTCTAATGGGTCATGAGGTGGAGAATTCCATTGACTGTATAGTCCATGGGGTCCAAAATTCGGACATAAGCAACTTTCACTCACTTTTCATATCAGGTAGCTAAAGTATTGTAGCTTCAGCTTCTGCATCAGTCCTTCCAATGAATATTCAGGACTGATATCTTTTAGGATTGACTGGTTTTATCTCCTTGCTATCCAAGGGATTCTCATGAGTCTTGTCCAACATCACCGTTCAAAAGTATCAATTCTTTGATGCTCAGCTTTCTTTATGGTTTAACTCTCACATCCATAAATGACTACTGGAAAAACCATAGTCAGACCTTTGTAGGCAAAGTAATGTTTCCACTTTTAAATATGCTGTCTAGGCTTATCATAGCTTTACTTCCAAGGAGCAAGCATCTTTTAATTTCATGGCTGAAGTCAACATTTGCAATGATTTTGGAGCCCAAGAAAAGAAAAGAAAATCCGTCACTCTTTCCATTGTTTCCCCATCTATTTACCATGAAGTGATGGGACCAGCATATTAAAAAGCAGAGACATTACTTTGTTAACAAAGGTCTGTCTAGTCAAGGCTATGGTTTTTCCAGTGGTCATGTATGAATGTGAGAGTTGGACTATAAAAAAAAACTGAGCACAGAATTGATGCTTTTGAACTGTGGTGTTGGAGAAGAATCTTGAGAGTCCCTTGGACTGCCAGGAGATCCAAGCAGTCCATCCTAAAGGAGATCAGTCCTGGGTGTTCATTGGAAAGACTGATGCTGAAGCTGAAACTCCAGTACTTTGACCACCTCATGCGAAGAGTTGACTCATTGGAAAAGACCCTGATTTGGGGAGGGATTGGGGGCAGGAAGAGAAGGGGACGACAGAGGATGAGATGGTTGGACGGCATCACTGACTCAATGGACATGGGTTTGGGTGGACTCCGCGAGTTGGTGATGGACAGGGAGGCCTGGCGTGTTGCAGTTCACAAGGTCACAAAGATTTGAACAGGACTGAGCAACTGAACTTAACTGAACGGATGGGACTGGATGCCATGATCTTTGTTTTTTGAATGTTGAGTTTTATGCCTACTTTTTCCCTCTCCTTTTTCACTTTTAGCAGGAGGCTCTTTAGTTCCTCTTTGCTTTCTGCCATAATGACGGTATCATCTGCATATCTGAGGTTATTGATATTTGTCTCTGTAATCTTGATTCCAGCTTGTGCTTCATCCAGCCCAGTTTCTCATAATATACTCTGCATATAAATTAAATAAGCAAGGTGACAATATACAGCCTTGAGGTGTTCCTTTCCCAATTTTGAACCAGTTCATTTTTTCATGTCCAATTCTGACACTTGCTTTTTGACCTGCATATAGGTCTTGTAGAAGGCAGGTCAGGTGGTCTGGTATTGCCATCTTTTTAAGAATTTTCCACAGTTTGTTGTGATCTACACAGTCAAGGGCTTTAGCATAGTCAATGAAGCAGAAGTAAATACTTTTCTGGAATCCTCTTGCTTTTTATACATCAAAATACTATAAAACAATGAAAGAAAGTGAACTACTGCTTCATGAAACAATAGAGACAATAGATTATTTACAAAATATTGACTGAAAGGAGACAAAAAGAATGCAAATCATATTTCTGTTTAAACGAAGTTCAAAAATACTCTTGTGTTGGACATCTCATTGCATTTACTCTTTGAGGGAAAGGTGGGATACTGACTGGGAAGAGAGACATTTTAGATTCTGCTGATTCTATTTCTTGGTCTAAGTAATGGTTTCAGAACTTTTTTCATCTTGTGATGATTTATGAAGCTACCTGTTTATATTAGACATCAAACATGTATTAAACAAAAGCCATTTACTTTTTTTTTCTCAATTACTTCTAGATTCTCTACCTTCTGAGTACGTTGATATGCTTCTTAATATAGTCACCAGGGATTCCCTGCTTGCTTATGTGTAATAAATTTTCATTTTTCCATTCTTGATCACAGTCATATCGATTATTTTGTAAAGTATTTTCTTCACCATTCCATCTGACTCTCTTTTTCTTTTTTTATTAAATGTTTGTAAGCTAGGATTCTAATATTGGTTCTTACCTTATTCAGTATATAAATCAAAATATATAGATTGAAAAGCCTTTAATTATAATTGGTCATAGGGTGATACCCACTCCTGAGAATCAAGCCTATATATTCAACTATTTACTCAACATCTTCACATTTATTTCCTTAATATTACTATTCATTATTTTCACTAAGTCAAATCTGTTGAGCCCATATATATAGCCATTTCTTGTCTTCTCCATGTCTACATATTAGATCTAATTCCTCAAAAGAGTAGACAGTGCATTTCAAAGACTTGACCCTATCTCTCTACTCTTAATGCAGCCATTGCTAAACAATATATCCCCATTTTGTTAATACTCTTGTCCTTCAACATCTGTCATGACTCTGTGCCCAGATGTGAGCTCTTTTAAAACAAGATTTCCACTGGTCATGTCTTTCTGGAAACTTCTATCCCTCTTTCAAAGTCAATGTAAATTTTATTTGTGTTTTTACACATCTAGAGATCATTATGTCACTGTCTGTGCCCAAGTATTCCATTTCCAAAAGTGTGATTCTAATTTTAGAAAAAAAAAGTGAACATATGAGACTATATTGTACTTAATAACTTTATTTATTAAAGACATTTTAAATTTACTATAAATATATACATTAACATACACTAAAAATATCCAGAGGCTAGTTTAGAGGCAAAAGTCACAAAGTATTTTTAATAAGAAGACACACAGTCACCCACCCACCCTCCTGCTGTGGTGAATTTTTCAGCATTCTTTAGTATTATGTAGGAGATCCTTCAAATAATTTTATTTATATAAAAAAGTAAAAATTCTTGCTAATTTAGTACTTGAAAAGACTGATAAGATGCAAGATTTCTGATATTTGTCCTATATTTCTCCTACGTTTTCTCTGACTCTCCTTCTATCAAGCAAACAAATTTTACAGTGTTCATGTCTCTGTAGCACTGTGGCAGTTTAAACAATGATTCACATCATCATAACTTCCATTGTGGGAATTATCATTAGAGCTTATTTACATACGTAATGAGAATTTTCTAGATGCTTGAGACAGGCCCATCAGTGAATAAGTAATGCTTGCTCATTTTGTGAATTTTATTAATTATAGTCAACCTCGAATAATATTTTCCTGGTTGCTATTTGAGGTGGAAGCACGATTCATTAAGATAAACTCAGAAAAACTCCAAGTATATTTCATAAATATATAATCTATGGCTTGCCTGTGGTGCATTGGTAATTTTTCATTAGAAAATAATTAAAGAAATGGCTTGCAAATGAAATATTCTAGTTGCTGGGGTTGATGAAAATAATTGCAAGGCAAATAAACAAAATGAATTGTAAGGTAAAAGAAAGAAAAATCTTTGCTCATGTCCATGACAAGTATTCCTTTTCAGTCAATAAAAATGTTTGCTATATATAATACAATTGACAATTTAGTAGATTCCAGAATGATATCTTATCTATAAATAGGATGGAGAAAGCCTGCCAATTACTTTAAACTTATAATTACCATTGTACATGTTTTTTTCAGAGAGTAGTTTTTTTTTAATAATTATTGGTAACATTATTATAGAGAAACAAATATAAATGCACTGGAATTTTTTAAAGAGCTTAGACAAAAAGGCACTACTTTTTTCATTACTTGTTGCCTATGGGTCTTACACTTGGCTTTTTGACAAACAATAGTAATAAGAGGAAATAGTTTTATTGTTGTCTTTTACAGGTAGAATAAACTCCAGATCAGGGGGAAAATAAAGCCTATTTCTTTAAGGGTCAATTGGGATTTAGCACATAATGAATTAGCTTAGGATACTTAAGAACTTAAAACTGAGATTACATAAAGTGCACCATTAATTTTGCAGTACAGTGGGATTATATTTTATTTATTTATTTATTTTTATTGAAGTATAAATACTTTACAATGTTGTGTTAGTTTCAAGTGTACAGCCAAGTGAATCAGGCATACATACACATATAATGCATCCACTGTTTTAAGATTATTTTTCCATAGGACATTATTAATGAGTAGAGTTCTCTTTGTTATACAGTAAGGGAAAGTGAAGTCACTCAGTCATGTCCGACTCTTTGCGACCCCATGGACTGTAGCCCACCAGGCTCCTCAGTCCATGGAATTTTCCAGGCAAGAGTACTGGAGTGGGTTGCCATTTCCTTCTCCAGGGGATCTTCCCAACCCAGGGATCGAACCCGGGTCTCCTGCACTGCAGGCAGATGCTTTACCATCTGAGCCACCATAGGTCAATATATACAGTATATATAGTTATACAGTAGATTCTTATTAATTATCTATTATAGTAGCACCACTATTATATATGATGCTCAGTCTCTCAATTATATCTAACTCTTTGCAGCCCCGTGGACTGTGGTTCATCAGGCTCCTCTGCCCATGGAATTTTCCAAACATGAATACTGGAGTGGGTTGCCATTTCCTACTCTAGGAGATCTTCTTGACTCAGGGATTGAACCCACATCTCTTGCATCTCCTGCATTGGCTTCTTTACCACTAGCATCACCTGGGAAGCCCACATTATATATAATAGAGTATATATGCCAATCTAAGTCTCCAATATTAGATTATATTTTAGATAACATAAACTTACTTCTTTCTTAAGTGTGCTACTAACATAGTACGATAAGTCCTGGAACATCATCTATTCAAGTAATTAACAGTAACCTCAAGAATGAAAGTTTATCCTCACAGAGCCTACATCTGAGTACAAACAGCACTCCTTCTTTGTTGAAGTTTTAAACAAAATACATCATCTATCAATTTTTTTCATCTCTTATCTCTTACAGACTTTTTTGCAAAATCTCACAGTCAAAATAAGATCACTTTTTTCTTTATTCACCCACTTTCCTCTTTAATATATGATTATCTTTGCATGTGCGTGTACATAGATTTTGAATTTAACAGTAATTGATTTCATGAGAGTGGTTAAATATACTAGAATCTGTATCACAGAACTTATCTGTTTCTCTTGACTGATGGGTGAGAAGTAAGGAAGCCCATCCTCTTGCCACAATTACCCAGGATGTAGTTTCTGCCATGAAGACTGAGTGTTGGGGTGGAAGTAGCTCATGGCTCAAGTGCTGCAATAATCGCTGCTATTATGTACATTTAGTGGATGTTCTTGGGTGTTTATGTTTTTTCTATGTCTTCAGTACAATATGCACTTTTACAGATTTTAATAGTAGCTTCCCTGGTGGCTCAATAGTAAAGAATCCACTTACAATACAGGAAACTGCCCTCAATGCAGGAGACATGGGTTCTATCCTTGGGTTGGGAAGATACTCGGAAGAATAAAATAGCAGCCCACTCCAGGATTCTTGCCTGGGAAATCCCATGGACAGAGGAGCCTGGTGGGCTACAGTGCATGGAGTTGTAGAGTCAGACGTGGCTAAATGACTGAGTGCAACAGCAATATCTTTTTAATAGTTTTCCACAGTTATGGCTGTTTTTAATTTTGAAGGTTGTTGTAACAAATTTCCACAACTTGGAGGCATACAACAGAAATATGTTTTGGGGGCCAGAAATGTAAAATCAAGGAGGCAGCAGAGTCATGCTTTCTCTGAAGGCTCTATACAAGTATAGACTCTTGAGAGTCCCTTGGACTGCAAGGAGATCCAAACAGTCCATTCTGAGGGAGATCAGCCCTGGGATTTCTTTGGAAGGAATGATGCTAAAGCTGAAACTCCAGTACTTTGGCCACCTCATGTGAAGAGTTGACTGATTGGAGAAGATTCTGATGCTGGGAGGGATTGAGGGCAAGAGGAGAAGGGGACGACAGAGGATGAGATGGCTGGATGGCATCACTGACTCGATGGATGTGAGTCTCAGTGACCTCCAGGAGTTGGTGATGGACAGGGAGGCCTGGTGTGCTGCGATTCATGGGGTCGCAAAGAGTTGGACACGACTGAGCGACTGATCTGATTTGATCTAAGTATCGCTCCTTACTTTCAGCTTTTGGTCACTCTTGGCATTTCTGGATTGTGGCTACATAACTCTAACTTCTACCTCTGTCTTCACATTGCCATCTTCTCCGTGCCTCTGTGTGTGATCTCTCTTAATAAGAACACTGATCAATGGATTTAGGGTGATGGCATATCAAGATATTGGATTTTATCATATCTGTAAGGACCCTATTTCCAAAGAAGGTCACATTCTAATGTTTTGAGTTAACATGTATTTGAGGAGGATACTATTCAACCATTGATGTTAGTTGCTTGCTGTTCAGTCATGTCCAACTCTTTGCCGCTGAAGCATGCTATGCTTCCCTGTCCTACACTATCCCTCACAATTTGCTCAAACTCATGTCCATTGAGTCAGTGATGCCAACCAAACATCTCATCCTCTGTTGCCCCCTTTTTCTCCTGCCTTCAAGCTTTCCCAGCATCAGGTCCTTTCCAATGAGTCAGCTCTTCATTTCTGGTGGCCAAAGTATCAGAGTTTCAGCTTCATCAGTCCTTTCAATGAATATTCAACTGTTACAAGTTGTTTTAGAGAAACAGATCTGTGAAGCAATTCACACTGCCGTATCAGAAGTGGGAGCCCTACTTCTTTTTATTTTCAGCTTTAGTGAATTAAACTTATGCATGTGTGCTCAGTCACTCAGTCATGTCTGACTCTGCAGCCTCATGGACAGTAGCCCATCACACTCTTCTGCCCATGGGATTGTCCAAGCAAAATTACTGGAGTGGGATGCCATTTCCTCCTCCAGGGGAATCCTCTCTACCAAGGGATTGAATGTGAATCATCTCCTGCATCAGCAGGTGGATTCTTTACCCCTAGCAGCACCTGGGAAGCCCAAAGTATAATTAATAGACAAAAAATGTCCACATATTTAATGTCTGTATTTTGATGAGTTTAAACATATGCATATACTGTGATGTTATCATATCATTGAGGCAATAGTCATACCTATTACTTCTCAAAGATTCCTTGTGTCCTTTTACTCTTGAGTGTATATTTGGTAAGAACACATTATGAGATCTATGCTCTTAACATTTAAGTGCAAAACAATGTCTAATTAACTGTAGATACTAGGTTGTACAGAAGATCATCTACTATAACTGTAAATTTATACCTATCAAACAACTACCCATTTCCACCTCTCCATATCATTGGAAATTACTATTCTATGCCCTGCTTTTATGAATTTGACTATTTTAGATTCTACGTATAGTGAAATTATGTGGTACTTGTCCTTCTGTAACTGACATTTCACTTAATGTCATGTTATCCAGGACCATCTGTATTTAAAAGTGCTAGTTGTTCAGTCAAGTCTGACTCTTTGACACCTCATAAGCTGTAGTCTACCAGGATCCTCTGTCCAAGGGATTATCCAGGCAAGAATACTGGGGTGTGTTGCCATTCCCTTCTCCAGGGGATCTTCCTGACTCAGGGATGGAACGTTAGTCTCCTGCATTGCAGGCAGATTCTTTACCATTTGAGCCATCAGGGAAGACCTCAGGCCTATCTATATTATTGCAAATTTTAAGTAGGATTTCCTTCATTTTAAGGCTAAATAACGTTCTATTGTAAGTGTACATCCCATTTTCTTTATCTGGTTGTCATAAATAGTTATTTCCATATAATGGATGCTGTGAATAATGCAACTTAATTGCTTCTTGATTGCAATTTGTGTGGGAGAATTATCATTAAGCTCTCTTTCCTAATAATATTGATGCCCTAGTTAGTTTCCCAATTATATAAAAATAAACTTTGATAGGATACATGCTAACATTTCCCATTTTTATCACTTGAAATGTTTGATGTTCTAAATAACTTTGACTCTTGTTTTGGTGTAGGTTGTATTTGAAGGAAATGCTATTTCTTTTTAAATTTTTCACCTTTTCATTTAAAATATGCTACATGAAAACTGTATATGATATTCTCTATCAGGATAATTTTTAGAGAGAAAAATGAAATTATTTCCTGGAAAGCTACTTCTCCAAAGCTTATATACTACTTCACTGGAATTTTCACCCAAAATATAATAATTAATAGTCATCATTTACACTAGTGCCATGAGTCTCATGCAAAGAATTTCTCTGTATGCTGACCTCAAGGATTTTGAAATACTACTAATAGTATTTCAGTATTAAATGGTGAGGCAGAAACCTAACCCTAAACTCTAAATTCTATGAATAGAAAAGGAGCTTGTTCTCTGAAAGACACATATTCTGGCTCATATAAAATCTTAAATGTCACATTTCTATCTTGAAACAGATATTTTTTAGCATTATTTTGTGTGCAAAAAATAAGCAAAATGAAATGTCAGTAAATTAATACCAACAACAAAAAATTCTAATTCTCCATGCAAGCCAGCAAAAACAATTTATTTTAATGTACTTAATAAGCTTAAAATTTGAAAATTAATAATACCCAGATACTATAAAATGAAGAAATGTAATAAACTTTCAAGTGTTTGAGGTAATGGATTGGTGGAAGGTAAGACTGTGAGAAATGATTCAGAAAGAGCAGGTAGAAGCTAAGTTCTACAAGACCTCAATATAGACAAAGGAGTTTAGACCTGAAAATGTTAAGTAGAAAATAACTATAGCATAAAGAATTTTCTCTGCTGCTTTCATCAGAGTATTTAAAATGTATTTTTACCACCCACAACAAACAATAACTTACTCTAACTGAAATTTTACAGAATATCTCACTATAATGAACACAGGAAAGTTAGCTTCCCTCATTGATTCAGAAACAGGGTTCAGAATCCTTGTCTTCGGACTTCTGTCTCTCTACCCTATGTGTCCAAGGTTGAAATTTCTCTGGAGAAATGTGAGCTTCTCATTATGCAGAAGCATCCTGCTTCACATTATAAACTATCCCAGGAGGAGCCTAAATCAGTCTCCTCCAATACTTTTCTGTTTCCTAGGTTTTGCTTTCACAGGGAAGATTTAAAATATAAGACAACAAATTAATTTCATGGATAAGTTATAAAAGAAAAAATTTCTTGGCATATCTTTCATTCAGATAATGTCATATGCATTGGGAGTAGTCAGAGCTGGGAGACTGTGTTCTCTCTATAACTGGGTTTGTCTTCCCACCTATGTGTGTTCCTAGGTCCTTCTACTGTCTTATATCAGAGCACAGATGATATTACTATATAATTTTGTGTAATTTATGTGTCATCCCCTTAAACTATAAGATAAGAAACTTTTATTTATTACTTTCTATTTATCTAGCACTTCATACAATGATGAATATAAATAGACAATACATAATTTTTCTACATATAAATAACATTAGAAAGCTGTGCACTTTGTGTTCTGAGTTTTTCAGTAAATGAAGTAGATTTCTTTTAAATCTCTGATGCCTGGAAGACAGTCCACTATTTACTGAAAATATCAAAGACCACAGGGTTATATTATGATGCCATAGTGCCTGGAGCAAGACCAATGAAAGCTGGCAGACAGGAGATGTGTTTTTAACAAAATCCATTAGAGCTTTCTGAGACTTGTATCACTGAGTCTGTGTCTGATGCTTGGAGAATCACCAGGATTGCTTGGCCCTTTCCCTTTGCTTCATGGCTTAAGTTCTTCATTGAATTGATATCTAGGCGTTCTGCTTGAAATTGACCATTAATAACTATATTGGCAGCCCAAAACTGCCCTCTGAATGACAGATCAGTTGAGACCCAATCTCACTTCACCCTTTCACTGATTTAACCCATCTAGACTTTAAGCCAAATTAGAAAAGTGACAAGTCAGATGACTTAGAATGCCAGTTTATCATGGAAATATTACAGGATGGATAAACATTATCTATTACCAGAACTGCTCCTCAGGAGCTTAGTTTTAAGAAGGACTGTGGTAAAAAGGCTAGGCTTTCCTGATGGCTCAGACCTTAAAGAATCTGCCTGCAATGACCTAGGTTTGATCCCTGGATTGAGAATATCCCCTGGGGAAGGGAATGGCTGCCCACTCCAGTATTCTTGCCTGGAGAATTCCATAGACAGAGGCGTCTGATGTGCTATAGTCCATGAGGTCGCAAAAAGTTAGAAACAACTGAGTGACTAACACTGATAAATAGACTAGGTTATTAGGTGCTCAGATTTTTATAAATAGGTATTGAATAAATAATATAGAAAAGCCTAATTAAAGCTTTTCAAAATTACTAACCTTTTTTGGTCCATCTTGCCTATACAGTATATTTGTCCAAATATGTCACATTTTGAAAGAACAAGAAATCAATATGATGCTTAATTGTAAAAATAGTAATCACTTAATAATCATGAACTAAGCATTTATTTAGCGACTACTATTTGACTGTCATGAAGATTCTAATTTCTTGCTTTGTATATTCTAAATGAGCAGGACAGAATATAAACAATAACAAAAGAAATGAACCTCAAAATGTCAGCTAAAAATCTCAACAAAAACTGATTTATATGTCTATTGTTCAAAATGGATACCAATTCAAATGGTGATTAAGAATAGAGAGTAATCACTCTGGCCAAATTTAGTTCAATTTGGAACAAAAATAACAAGAAAAATAGAAAATTTTAACAATTTTAAAGATGAAAAGAATTTGAGTCAACTAGAGTTCTTTAAGTTGAGAAGAGCATGAGCCATAAGTTCATACCATTATAACAAGTAGCATGTCATAATAACTTGTTGTTGTTGTTGTTCAATCACTAAGATTTGTCTGATTTTTTGAGGCTCCAAGGACAGAAGCATGCCAGGCTCTTCTGTCCATTACTATCTCCCAGAGTTTGCTCAAATTTATGTACATTGAGTAGGTGGTGCTATCTAACCATCTCATCCTCTGTTGTTCCTGTCTCCTTTCGCCTTCAATCTTTCCTAACATCAGAATCTTTTCTAATATGTCAGCTTTTCACATCAGCTGGCCAAAGTATTGGAGCTTCAGCTTTGACATCAGTCCAACCAATGAATATTATGGATAATAACTGGTTTGGGTGGGTTAATTGCAAGGGTGATAGGATAATAGAATCCTTTAAGAATCTTGTAAAAGTGAATGATAACTTCAGGGGAAAAAAATCATTCAACTTCAAAAATTCATATGCTAATCTAGGAATGATAAGACTGTAGGTTAAAAACCAGATCCTTACCAACTGGAATTAATAAGTCAATTTAATGCCCAAGAACTGAAGAATTGACAATGTCTATCAGATCTCAAAAATTACATAAAAGTTATTTTTCATTATTCATAGCAAAAAATAAAAGCATAACTGCAAAGTTATCAATATCTTGCCAAAGTTTCAAAATAACTTTTTAAATATGTTAGGCTTCTAGGATAAAATGTAATTATTGTTTTTAGCTTTATAAAAGTATAGCTAAGTGAAATGTACCATAGTATCCTTCTTCAAACTTGTACTGATATTTATCTCCTATGATCCCAATATGCAAGAAAACACAAGGCACATAAATATTGAATTAGAGAGGGATACATTTTACTTTCTGTAGGATCCTTAGTGCATTCAGATAAGACATAAAATATAGTTTTCTAAATTCCTCTGCACTCTCCCAGCATGCCTTGAGGTTTCAGCCACAAACATTTTTAGAATTTGTTCTTTGAAGATACTTTATTTTTCTAGGCAAGTTAAATGTCTTCCAAGTCATAACATAGGACTGAAATATCCCAAAATCAGATTCTAGGTTGTTTTTTTTTTTTTTTTTTTTGAGTCAGTTTTAATCATTAGGTTAAAAATTCATAATCTTGATTGGAAATTCAGCCCATTCTAAATAAAATTCTAGTCTTTTTATTTTTCCGACTTTGTCATTTGCTAAAGGTTTAAAATTTCATGTTGTGAAATTGAGGTGTTCTAGAAATAACTAAAGCAAAGGAAATCATTTAAATTTTATGAGGTTAACAAAATTCACACATTTTTCTCAATCTGATCTTCAATGTTGACATTCCATCTTGTGTAACTTTTTTAAAAATACTGAATAAAATTCATTGATTTTTCTTAGGATGGCAGTTTTTATTGAGCAGCATCTTAATTAAGAGATCTATGGGTTTGGGTAAATAAGCTAAAGGGAATAATTTCAGACTTCCAGGCTCTCCTCTCTTTATTCCAATATTATAGTTTTCAATCTTTAGGATGCACATGAATTACCTGGGGTGCTTGTTAAAACTGTAGATTCACATGCACAGTTTCAGATATTATTTGGTAGGTCAAATAAGAAACTGCATCTGAATAATTTCTCAAATGATTCTGATGCAAGAGATCACTATGACAAGTATCCTGCCAAATCTTCTATAATCTGTGACATTTGGGTACATGTTGCTTGTTTTATAGCTCCATATGTCTTCATTTACTGTAATTGAACTTGGACCAATTCAGTAATCACTAAAAACTAAAATTCAGAGTTTTATTTAGAAAGAACAAAAACTTTAAAACAGTAGTAAAATGAATCTAAAATAATTTCCTCTGATCGTATGTTAAGATAGTTTTCATTTCTGTTAAAACAAATACCACTGGGTTTAGTAGTAATTAATCCTGGGACATCTTTTATTTTATATTTTTAACTAAAGTATAGTTAATTTACAATATTGTGTTACTTTTAGATATACTGTAAAGTGATTCAATTACACATGTATATGTCTATATTCTTTTTTATTATTTTGCATTATAGTTTATTATAAGATATTGAATATAGTTTCCTATTCTATACTGTAAATCCTTTTTATTTATCTATTTCATATATGGCAGTGTGCAACAGTTAATCCCCTACTTCCGATTTATCCCTCCTTCCCCTTTGGTTTTCTGTGTCTTTGTGTAGGTTTCTGTTCTGTAAATAAGTTCATTTATAACAGTTTTTTAGATTTTACATATAAGTGATATCATAGGGTATTTGCCTTTCTCTGTCTGACTTACTTCACTTAGTATGATAATCTGTAGGCCCATCTATGTTGTTGCAAATTACATTACTTCATTATTTTTATTGGTTGATTAATAGTCCATTATATATATATATATATATATATATATATATATGCATATATACACAATAGATACACATACCATCTTCTTTAGCCATTCATCTGTTGACCTATGGACTCAGAGAAATTATTTACACATGGTGAGACTGACAAGAGCTTAATTTCCAAAATACATAAAGAGCTCATACAACTCAATAAAAAAAAAGACTCAATCAAAAATTGATCAGAAGACAAACAGGAATTTCTCCAAAAAAGATGTACAGATGACCAGCAAGCACACAAAAAAATGCTCAATATAACCAATTATTAGAGAAATGAAAACTCAAATGAGGTATCACCTGACTCCTATCAGAGTAGCCATCATTAAAAAGTCAACAAATAATAAAAGTTGGAGAGGGTATGGAGAAAAATGAACGCTCCTACATTGTTGGTGGCAATGCAAATTGATACAGCAACTATGGAAAACAGAATTCTTTCAAAAACTAGAAATACAGTTACCATATTTAGCAGTACCATACTTGGGCATGTATTTGGAAAAGATGAAAGCTCTAATTCAAAAAAGATACATGCGCCCCAGTTTTCAGTGGCACTGTTTACAGTGGCTGTGACACGGAAGCCACCTGGGTCAATTTCTATAACTTATTAAGTGAACACATAACATAGATCTCTACCACACCGTTAATAATCCAGACCTTAGCCACATAGCAGGCTTCCCTGTTCACTCAGCTGGTAAAAAATATGTCTGTGATGTGGGAGACCTGGGTTTGATCCCTGGGTTGGGAAGATCCCCTGGAGAAGGAAATGGGTACCCACTCCAGTAGTCTGGCCTGAAGAATTCCTCTATAGTCCATAGGACATGAACTGAGCGACTTTAACTTTCACTAGCCACATAGCAAGGCTATAAGATCAATACTAGTCTCTGAATTATGTCTTGATTTCTCCTTGTTTAATTCAACTCATTTGAAATTAAATAAGTGTGTTGTATGTACACACAATATGTTATGAGAAATACAGTCTTTTGTGAGGAATGCATATAATTTTCTATAGTTTCATATTTATGATTTCCTATCTTCCCAAGAAACATAATTCGAACAAGCAACATTACTTCTCTAATACAAAAGACAAAAAATTCATCTCATCATGAGAATGTTCACAATTCTGTGACATTCAGCCAGAAGTGTTGTTTATCTTATGTTTATGAGTTATTCATTTCTAGTAATGTCTACCTTATTGACACAGTTTGAAGGGATTTACCAGTGCCTGCCCACCTCTCTGTTTCTTGTAGTAGTTCCCTGTTAGAGTCCAGACACAGCTACTCCTATTGTGAGACCCAGTGTGACTCTTCCAACTTATGTTCTATGAGATCCTCTCCATCACACATTTCAGATACTAGTAGAGGCTGGATCCCTCTGAACTGATCTTTCTGTAACCAAGGTGATGCCTCTTCACCTCAGGTCTGTTGTCTCCCAGGATGATAGAACAATGTGCATGTTCTCTCATAAACAGATTTTAGGAAGTCCTTGGTGGTAGAGAGAATAATATTACATTTCATATCAGATTTATATAGTATAGACATATCAGTAAGTGTTAATCCATATGGCTTAAATTCTTCCAACCTGGGAATATTGCCATATGTGTCAGTTTGGTTGAGAAACTCAGAGATTCAAAACTGACAGCCTCCACGCCTCAAGATTGCAATATCTGATGGCAAGGCAGGGTGTGGCAAAGGCAGACAGTTCATAAATGTGTGAGAAATAATTTCAACATTCAACTGTTTCTAGAGTCTAGAATAAAAGTGGTGGCATTGGGAGGTTGAAAATCCTCCAAAATGTTAATTCTAGATCTCCTGCTTTAGTAAAGATCTTTGGACTCCCTTGAGAATCAAGTCTTAAATTTTCTAAACTCAGCAGAAATATGATGTGGGATCTGGAAGGTAAATGGATGCATAATCTACATTGAGAGATTTCCTTTAAAATACACTAAAAAACTGAAAAACTCACTCTGTTTTATTTTCCCCAGTTCTTTAAAAAACTGTCAATGATAAATAAAATATATTAATTTTCTTGGCAATCCAGATACTTTTTTCCTGTGTAAAAATACAAAGACACATTCCAACAGGTAGTAGAAGGAAAGTAGTAGGAAATTAGTAGTAGGAAATTATAATTTTAATAATTATATTAATAATTATATAAATTAAAAATAATTTAAAATGTTCAAAATGAATAGGGGACTTGACAAGTGAAAGCTCATTAATCTTTGAGTCACCCAATACCCCAGTGGGAAGCTCATGAAAATAAATGGATTAAATCACACACATGCATCCTAGTGAACACATTAAAAAACATATACTTACAGTTTGTGGGTTCATGGGCATCTGCTAATCTAAGCAGATTTTTCTTTCTTCTCTGTTTATCTTCTTACCAGTGTTTACAGCAGAGGGCAAATGGAGTGACACAGATAGTCACCTGAGTAATCATCACCTAAGTGGCAATGTCTAACACAAGGAGAGAGAGAAAAGACTTCTACAGTTGAATGTTGCAAATAAACTGTTTTGTGCAACTTTTTAGGAAAACAACAACAACAACAACAACCTTAGGAACACTGTGTTGCCCTAGAGTCAATGTTGCCAATGGTTCTGAAGTGGCTTTGGATAAACTTATCCACCTACCTGCCTATACATAGGGCATTCTAGGTGACACAGTGGTAAAGAGTCCACCTGCCAATGCAGGAGATAGAAGAGACATGAGTTTTATCCCTGGGTCGGGAAGATCCCTTGAGGAGAAAATGGTAACTCACTCCAGTATTTCTTGTCCAGAAAGTCCTATGGACAGAGGAGCCTGAAAGACTACTGTCCATGGGGTTGCAAAGAGTCTGATGCAACTGAGCAACTGAGCACACACACACCTGTGTACTCATAGTGAATTGATAATCAGCACAAGTTTTCATATTGGTTTCAGATATAGGCATGCATGTAAGATTTAGAGAGGAAGTAAGAAAAAGGGTGGGGTACAGAGTTGGACTGTGAAGAAGGCTGAGCGCCAAAGAATTGATGCTTTTGAATTGTAGTGTTGGAGAAGACTCTTGAGAGTCCCTTGGACTGCAAGGAGATCCAACCAGTCCATTCTGAAGGAGATCAGCCCTGGGATTTCTTTGGAAGGAATGATGCTAAAGCTGAAACTCCAGTACTTTGGGCACCTCATGCGAAGAGTTGACTCATTGGAAAAGACTATGATGCTGGGAGGGATTGGGGCAGGAGGAGAAGGGGATGATAGAGGATGAGATGGCTGGATGGCATCACTGACTCGATGGACATGAGTCTGAGTGAACTCCAGGAGCTGGTGATGGACAGGGAGGCCTGGCATGCTGCGATTCATGGGGTTGCAGAGTTGGACATGACTGAACGACTCAACTGATCTGAACAGAGAGGGAAGGAGTTGTCATAGTCTTCCCCATTTAATTTATTGTGATTGACCCATAATCTAGTCTAAGATTCTTCTTTTAACAAACTGTGTTCACTATTAAAGCTCACCATTCAGAAAACTTCAGATTATGACATCCAGTCCAATCACTTCATGGCAAATAGACAGGGAAACAATGGAAACAATGATAGACTTTATTTTGAGGGGCTCCAAAATCACTGCAGATGGTGACTGCAGTCATGAAATCAAAAGATGCTTGCTCCTTGGAAGAAAAGTTATGACCAACCTAGACAGCTTATCAAAAGGCAGAGACATTACTTTGCCAACAAAGTTCCGTCTAGTCAAAGCTGTGGTTTTTCTAGTAGTCATGTGAGAGTTGGACTATAAAAGTAGTCAAGGGCTGAAGAATTGATACATTTTTTTTTCCATATTTACTTTTTATTGAATTTGTTAATGACACATAGTTTTTGCACTGCCAAACCATGCCTGAGAATTCAAAGAAAGAAATGGTACAAAGGACAGCCTCACCCACCCATACAGTATATTAAAACTTGATTCATATGCACTTTGATAATTCCACGTATCTTTTAAAAAGTTGTAACAAGGGTTGGGATTTTTAAGTCTCCTTGCAGGTCTTTAGATTTCTATGCCATTAAATAACTTTTTCCATATATTCATCTCAGTTCCTCAATAACATAACCCCCAACAAAATTTTGCTGGAAAAAAAATTCACTTTTCAGGGGATTTATGTGGCTCAAGGTCCAAGAGATTATTTGTTAAAAAGATTTTTGCTTCCCATATGATGTCTTCAGATTAACCAAGAATCCTTTGTTTTTCTATCATCCAACCTCTCTCCTTGGCTGGCTCAGCTACTCACCCAAGCACATCAGAACATAGGCATCCTGCCTGCCACCTCAAGTAACTCCAACATTATTGCCCAGATACACTTTGCAGGTCCCATCAGGTGATTCTGTTCACTTCCCAGGAGTGGGATTCCTGCATTGACACTTTTATCAAGACTCAACTCCTAGAGGAAAATGCTCCCACGACAGGGTAGTTTTACTCACCCATTTGCTTCACTCTTGCCAGTAGCAAGTCTGCAACTCCGACATTTGGCAAAGGGATTTTATTATAGAGAAACCCAGACTCTGCATCAAGTGGTCATATGCCACTTTGAAATATTTCTACCGAAGATACAAAACTAGGAAATTACCAGACTATCTCATTAGATGGAAAGACTTTTCAGTAATCCTGGGTAGCATCCTGGTGTCCCTTTTCAGGACTAAAAATTACTGGATAGTTTAAGCTGTAATTATTAAAAACAGAAGTCTAATCAGGTCTAAATTGTATAGTGAACTGGTGGAAAGACTTTGTTTAGTTTCTGCTCAGGCCAAGGGAGTCACTGTCCTGTCCTTACAAATTCAAAGCAGTAAGAGTAGAACCTCAACCTGAAACACACTTAAGTTTCACAGATCTTGTATGATCTTTGACAAGAATTCCAGATGCACTTGTGCCCAAACATTTAAGGTGTTAGGTATTCTATAGATGCAGTGATTGTCCCAGCCTAGCCTTGGTATCAACCTTCTGGTATGGCTTTAAGTTGATCATTTGGAGAGACAGGGGCGAAAGACAGATGAATTGATACATTTGAACTGTGGTGTTCACAGTTCAAAGTGAAAGTCCCTTGGACTGCAAGGAGATCCAACCAGTCCATCCTGAAGGAAATCAGTCCTGAATATTCATTGGAAGGCCTGATGCTGAAGCTGAAACTCCAATACTTTGGCCACCTGATGTGAAGAGCTGACTCACTGAAAAAGACCCTGATGCTGAGAAAGATTGAACACAGGAGGAGAAGGGGATGACAAAGGATGAGATGGTTGGATGGCATCACCAACTTGATGGATATGAATTTGAATAAGCTCTGGGGATGGACAAAGAGGCCTAGTGAGCTACAGTCCATGGGGTTGCCAAGAGTCAGACCTGAATGAGCAACTGAGGTGAACTGTTCACTGTTGGAGAGGCCCTTCCTTTGGTTTCTGTGGCAGCTCCTAAATTATGCTTTAAACTCAGATGACTTTTGGTGCTGACCACAGATACATTTTTAACTCACACATTCTTTGCCAAGAATTAAGCCAATATTTCTTTTCATTTATTCCTGCAGATGCTAGTTACTATCTATTACTACTTATGGTTATATCATGTTATTTTCTGACTCAATATAGCTTTGCTGCAATCTGCCTCTTGTGTGCTGTTATGTACAAATTCATTACAGTTTTATATGGTGTAGTTATTGTTTTATATAATACAGTTTAATATCAGTTAAAAGCAAGGAGAAGAATATGGATTTATGCTTACTTATTTATATAAATGTCTTTACAAGTCCTCTATTTATGTTGGTTAAGACAATTGTCTGAGGTCACGAGCATATATTTTGCTAATAGTATATATCATAGATTATGTAAGCATAAGTACTATAATCTATAAGTACTATATAATATTTAACATGCATATGTATGGGCTATGTGCTCAGGGTATTACAGTCAAGGTGTTTGCCAGGCTGTATTCCTTTCTGCAGTTCAGGACCAGAATTCTCTTCTAAGGTCATTCAGCTTTTTCGGTAGAATTCAGTTCTCATTAGCGATAGAGCTGACACTTTCAACTTCAAAAGGTCATCTGCAGGTCTATGCCATGTGGCCCTTTTTATAGGCAGTTACCACTGTGGGTGTTTACAAGGCTTATAGAAGTGTCTCTCTCTAGTCTACTAAGACAGTTCTAAAATGGATAATCACAGAATAACTATCCTACTGTCTCTGCCATAGCCTATTGACTAAAAAGACTGTCACCAGTTCTCCCACACTCATTAGGGGATGATACCAGAGAATAACTCACTGTGAGTCACTTTGTAGTGGGTCCCACATATCCACATACTTATACGTGTACATATTAGTGATGGGTAAGGGATCTGCAGATGATAATTTCTTTATCCTTAATGTTTTTTTCTCTGTTTGGCAAATGTTCTATATGGATCATTTATTTCCTTATACACTAAAAAGTGAAAACTAATAAATAAATTAATTAGGCAGAGCCTAGAGGGCAGAGATAGTTCAAAGAGAGAGAATCATTGTTCTCTGTTTCATACTTGCCCAGCCTGACCAGCCTTTCTCTGCCTGGTTCCTTCTCCAAGTCCAGTGTGTGACAGCTGATTCTCAGCTCCTTAAAGCGTATGTGCAACTGGAAACAGGAAAATATTGGACTTCCTATTTTTACAGATGAGTTAATTCTAATTCTACAAAATTAAATGAATTTTCTCAAGTCTCAAGGGCTGCTTAGAGCCCTACAAGTCATATTTCTGATGCCTTGTATATTGGCGTTTCTCTTTTTTTTTATTGTCTATGGAGATTATGGGTTTTGTCATGAATAATAGTGGAGTATTCCATCTGTGATTTCTATAATTTTATATATTTCATGTAAAGAACAATAATTGAAACTTCTTTTTTATTCAAAAAGGAATAACACAAAATAAGAACATCAATTTTGGAGGATAACATGTAAAATGGGTTGCATGTACAATCCGGAAGTCTGAGAGCAAGATGAGATAGAGCAGACTCCTCTCCAGAAGCTTAAAAATCAGTTATTCAAGTAATATTTGACTACTCATCATCCTAAGATGACATTGACCATGTATGCGTTATTCAATACTATTCCAGTGAATATAGAATATCTGGGAAATAGTAGATATATAATATATATTTAATATAAATTAACTAAATGACATAATGAAAGAAAAGCAGACACATAGCCCCATGTTCCATGCTCCCTCATGAACAGAAGAATTGGAAATAGACTTAGAAGCAAAACTAAGATTATATGTCATACACAGATGTAATATAATAAAAAAAAATTACTAATGCATTATATAATATAATCATAGAATAATGTACTATGCCTAGAATCAACAAAGCACTGATGCTTAATTAAAATTTTTATCATTTTCATTCATTCATTTTCTTAAAGAGTCACATTTTCAAAATCACCTTCAATAAATAACCATTTATTTCTCTTTAGGATTAGAAAACTCTGCCATTTTGAATCATAACCAATCTGCCCTTGGGATGTCATTCAGGGATCGATAAATTGTGACTTGAAATTCGTTTTAGATAACATGAAATCTGGGACCTCCAAAACCACACAATTATTCCACTGTTCATTATTCTTCAGTTCAGTTCAGGTGCTCAGGCATGTCCGACTCTTTGCGACCCCATGAATCGCAGCACGCCAGGCCTCCCTGTCCATCACCAACTCCTGGAGTTCACTCAGACTCATGTCCATTGAGTCAGTGATGCCATCCAGCCATATCATCCACTGTCATCCTCTTCTCCTCCTGCCCCCAATCCCTCCCAGCATCAGAGTCTTTTCCAATGAGTCAACTCTTTGCATGAGGTGGCCAAAGTACTGGAGTTTCAGCCTTAGCATCATTCCTTCCAAAGAAATCCCAGGGCTGATCTCCTTCAGAATGGACTGGTTGGATCTCCTTGCAGTCCAAGGGACTCTCAAGAGTCTTCTCCAACACCACAGTTCAAAAGCATCAATTCTTCAGCGCTCAGCCTTCTTCACAGTCCAACTCTCACATCCATACATGACCACTGGAAAAACCATAGCCTTGACTAGACGAACCTTTTTTGGAAAAGTAATGCCTCTGCTTTTGAATATGCTATCTAGGTTGGTCATAACTTTTCTTCCAAGGAGTAAGCATCTTTTAATTTCATGGCTGCAGTCACCATCTGCATTGATTTTGGTGCCCAAAAAACAATAAAGTCTGGCACTATTTCCACTGTTTCCCCATCTATTTCCCATGAAGTTATGGGACCAGATGCCATGATCTTCATTTTCTAAATGTTGAGCTTTAAGCCAACTTTTTTTTTTTCATTATTCTTAAATAAGTTCAGAAAGATGAAGGCTAATATATCTATTTATAATTCTGTCTAAACTTCTGTTTAAAAATGCTAACCTCTATAATGTTCAGAACAAGTCAATCTCATGACATTGAAGTATTTTTAATCCCTGAAAAACAAATTTTAGAAAACAGGCATTCATAAATCAATGGTCAAATGCTTAACCCTTGTCAACTTTTTGATGATTCACAAAATATCTGGGTTGGAGCAATGAACTAGTGGCCAAATAAAGTGATATTTAGATAACAAAGTTCAGATAAAGACAGTTCTCAGAAGCTCTTCATTGGAAAGATTGTGCAGAAGGATTGATGGAAGAGGTGTGCCCAAAGAGCAGAGACTTACAGGCCTGCATTAAGTATTGAGTTATTTAATATTTAGAAAAATAAAAAGAAAGTATCAGGACCATGTTTAGATTGAATATATTCAAAGCAACTTTTAAAGAATCTGTGAACATTTGCTGCATCATACGCAAGTTGCCAAGTGTGAAAAGAGTAAGATATACTTGTCAGTGTTAGATAATCTTTGCTGTTAACAGAGCATTCTTTTAAAACAACTAATTAAAATTAATAAAAATTATTTAGAGTAAACTAAATCATTTATGCTCTGCAAACATATGGATGTTTAGTGTGATCATAAAATTTTAGATATTTTCTATTTCTCAAAGTGATCTTCATATGAAGACTCAGATGATGGGAAAGTGGATAAAGACAAACCACTCCCCTTTCACTATTTTTTTTTCCCACTAAGTACCGTCCCTTAGAATATCCTGGACCATCCCATTCTCTACTATATATATATACTATATAAATATATATATATATATATATATATATATATACTGTATATCACATTCTCTACTTTCCCCAACTACCTCTATCTAAACCCTGTTGATTTCTACATTCAATTCATTCACAGATCTTTTTCTTCTAAATTCCTCTACCATTTTTTTTTTATTTAATACATTGGACATGTTACATTTTGTAAATTTAAGGTGCACAGTGTTACTTTGAAGAATTTATGTATTATGATTGCCATTGAAGTGCTATTTATCACATTATATCATTATATTACAGTGCTGTTGTGTATATTACAATACTGTACATTAAATCTCTATGGTTTATTTGCTTTTCATTACAATTTTGTATTTTTGCACACCATAAATCTGCCCCCCCCCACCCCTCATACTATCTTCTGGTCACCCTTGTGCTTTTGCAACTTGCTTTATTTCTTGAATAGTGTTTTAATTGGCTCCTAACTGGCCTTTTTACCTCCAGTCTTTTACCCTAATAATCCATTTCTCAATGTCATGCAGTGCTGTCTTTTTGAGATAAATGTGGATCCTAACACTATTGCTTAAAGATTTTAAGTCCAGAAGATTAAAAATAGCTTTTGTCTGTTTCTCTGTTTAAGAACAATGCTAAACACTTTCTCTCAACCTTTAGGGTCTTAGCATTTATCCACTCATTAATTACTCAACAAAAATGTAGTGGTTACAGTGCTTAGGATGCAAAACATGTTTGCATACAGGCTACACAACAGTTAACAAAGTTGATGCATTTTTAGTCCTTGAAGAATTAAAATCTAGTGGAAGATATTTTTCTGTATGAGATCATGCCAATTTCTCACCCCATCTTCAGCTTCTAGTATGCTGATTCCCTTTTAAAACATTCCCATCTCAAACCATAAGTATCTCTCCAAAATAGTTATATTCAACTTGAATGTCCACACAGCTCTTACGATTTCTGAAAGCTTCATACTTCTGTGTTTTCCCTTTCTCTTATGCCTAAGATACCCTCCCTCCATCTGTTCTGTACCAGGCATAGTCCAATCCTTTCAAATCCCTGCTATATTTTCTATAACTGATTTAGAGTTAGATCTCAATGTGTTCTTCTGGTTGGCACAATAAAAACTTCTTGAAGGCAAACATTTCAAAGATAATTGATTATTGGCTAATGTTTCTTACAATGAATTTCATCTGTGGAATTGTCAAGCCTATACCTGAGGCAGCTTTCAGAACATGGCTTCATTTTATGACCTTATTTTACTGAGAGAGAGTTTTTTCTACCAGGAGATACTCACTGGCTAAAAATCTCTGGAAATAAAAACATGGGTTGATATATGCCTTATGCTTCCGTTTTGAAAAGATGAAAAAGATTAATTAAATATATGTGGAAAGCAATTCTACACATGGCAAAAGAGAATATAGGTTATCCTTTACATAAAGAGTCCCCAACCTCTGGAATTTAATGTCTGATGATCTGAGATGGAGCTGATGTAATAATAATAGCAATAAAGTGCACAATAAGTGTAATGTGTTTGAATCACCCCCAAAAGCATCCCTACCCCCATTTCACAGAAAAAAAATTGTCTTCCACAAAACCAGTCCCTGGTGCCAAAAAGGTTAGAGACCTTTGCCTTACATGGTACCTGTAGTAGCATGGCATTTCACATCATAAAGTTATAGTAAAAATAATATAATTGTTATATAATTGTTGTTTAGTTGCCAAGTTTTGTACAACTCTTTTGAGACCCTACAGACTGTAAAGCAGGGCAAGGGGGGGGAGGAAAGATGGACACATCTTATGATGGTATCCAGTGATAGCTTTAGTGGCATCTGGTGTTCGCTGCCTTTGGCAAACTCTACTTGGGCTTTCCACATTAGGGATGTCTGCCAATAAGTAGAGAGATTACAGTCCATAATAAGATCAGTGTAGTCCCCTAACCTGGGTAGTTTAAATTTCCTTAAAGTAGAAATCTTATTACTAACTGGAGTCCTTGGTGAGATTTAGAACAATGGGAACTCTTCCAAACGTCTTAACCAAATAATTGGTCTTGTTCAGGTGAGAAAACTTATAATGATATGGTTTTATATAGTTTACTAGAGAGACAGGGCTGGAGAAGGCAGTGGCACCCCACTCCGGTACTCTTGCCTGGAGAATCCCATGGACAGAGGTGCCTGGTAGGCTGCAGTCCATGGGGTTGCTCAGAGACTTCACTTTCACTTTCCACTTTCATGCATTGGAGAAGGCAATCGCAACCCACTCCAGTGTTCTTGCCTGGAGAATCCCAGGGATGGCAGAGCCTGGTGGGCTGCCATCTATGGGGTCACACAGAGTCGGAAATGACTGAAGTGACTTAGCAGTAGCAGCAGAGAGAGAGGGCAAAGGAGATAATCTCAAATTCACCATTTTGTCTATAGAATTCTGATGAGTCATCACTTTTCCAAATGAATTAACAGATTTGGTTAAAAATTGTCATCATGCAAAGATAAACTGGAAAGTTTTATATTTATTTGTTGAAACATATACTAGTAAATTCACTTGATGACACCTGCAGATACAATGGTTAAGTTTATGTATCAACTCAGCTAGGCTGTATTTGTTAGGTGAAATATTATCTTGGATGGCATTGTGAATGCATTCTGTAGATGTAATTAACATCTACAATCAACCAACTATAATTCAAGGAGATGGCAATTGATGATGCTGGTGGACATTATCCAATCAGTTGAAGGCCTTACGTGTAAACACTGAAGATTCTCTTCAGAAAGAATTCCTTTTAAGACTGTGACTTATAAATCCTGCCTGAATTTACAGGCTACTTGCCTGATCTATAGAGTTTCCAGTCCCCACAATCAATCATGTGAACCAAATCATTAAAAATTTTCTCTGTATATTTAGCATATTTAACACAAATACAACACATATGCATATGTGTATACACATATATTAATGCATATGTCTATATGTAGATCGATAAATAATATCCTTTGTGTGTGTGTGTTGGTCACTCAGTCATGCCTGACTTTGCAATCTCATGAACTGTAGCCCTCCAGGCTCCCCTGGCCATGGAATTCTCCAGGCAAAAATACTGGAGTGGAGAGCCATACCCTTCTCCAAGGGATATTCCTGACCCAGGAATCAAACCCAGATCTGCATTGCAGGCAGATTTTTTACTATCTGAGCCACCAGGAAAGCCCAGTATCCTATAGATATCTCTTATTTCCTTGTGATTCTGTTTTTCTGTGTACTCTTGATGGTTAAAGTAGTGTAACAATTACATTATCTCTGAGTAGTTTTTGAAATGGATATATACCTTTATTTTATCAAAAGGAGAATTTTACCCTTTTAGAAATCCAAATAGTGAATGGCTTAAACATACAGAACACTCATCTTCTGGCTATGGGCTAGTGAATTGTCTTTCTGTTCATCCCCTCATAATGCTGTCTTCATTCTTTGTTGATAAAAAGACGGAAGTTTAGCATTCTTCCACAATGTCTTCTCAACAGAACACTTGAAGACACTCAGGGCATTTTTGTAAGCTCCATATGTGAAAATTTAAGAGAAACTCATTGGACTGTTTTGTTTTACCACTTAACCTTGAGGATTCATTTTATGCTTTTCAGCAGCAGAGGAGGAAATAAAACTACTCTCAGAAAACTTATAGTCTCTTTCTAGAACTTACAAAAGGCAACTCTTGGGCTTGATTAGGAGAAAGGATGTGGTTCCTTTCATTGATGATGCGCTTAAGGATGACCAGAGTTAAGAGGATGGGATCATGTCAGAGTATCACAGATTCTTCAATGTTTCTTGTCATATCACATGGCTGAGAATAGTCAGACCTTCTGCAATGGAGTAAGATTGGCTCAAAGAGACCTTAGGATTCAGAATAATCCAGAGAGACAAAGGTGTTGGAGCACACACAAAGCCAAACTTGGTGGGCATACCATGTCTCGATACAAAGTGAGAGTGCAAAGAAGCACTTCCTCCTAGGGTACAGTGTGCTAGAAGGGTAGAAAGCAGCAAAGACAGAGGGCTCAAGCATCCCTCCTTGCATAACTAAGAGTCTTCCAAGATCAAGAACTGGTTTTATTCACTGTGTAACCTCAAAGCTAGCACAGTGACTGGTAGCTTTTCTAAGAAAAGACTTAGAAAAAATATTTGGGTTGGGGTAATTACTGCATGAATACATGAATTTATGTGTGGATGAATCAATGCATGAATTAATTAATAAATGAAATATAGAAGTTCAGACCAAAGGGCTGTCAGCATAATCCAATTTGATCAATATTCCTAAGAGAGTCAGGTAAGAATAGGTAAAAGCTTTTCCACACCTGAAAAAGAATGGAAAATTCTAAAACAAAATGGCTGTCTGGGGAGGCCTTACAAATAGCTGTGAAAAGAAGAGAAGCGAAAAGCAAAGGAGAAAAGGAAAGATATAAATATCTGAATGCAGAGTTCCAAAGAATAGCAAGAAGAGATAAGAAAGCCTTCTTCAGTGATCAGTGCAAAGAAATAGAGGAAAACAACAGAATGGAAAAGACTAGGGATCTCTTCAAGAAAATCAGAGATACCAAAGGAACATTTCATGCAAAGATGAGCACGATAAAGGACAGAAATGGTATGGACCTAACAGAAGCAGAAGATATTAAGAAGAGCTGGCAAGAATACACAGAAGAACTGTACAAAAAAGAGCTTCACGACCCAGATAATCATGATGGTGTGATCACTGACCTAGAGCCAGACATCTTGGAATGTGAAGTCAAGTGGGCCTTAGAAAGCATCACTACGAACAAAGCTAGTGGAGGTGATGGAATTCCAGTGGAGCTATTCCAAATCCTGAAAGATGATGCTGTGAAAGTGCTGCACTCAATATGCCAGCAAATTTGGAAAACTCAGCAGTGGCCACAAGATTGGAAAAGGTCAGTTTTCATCCCAATCCCAAAGAAAGGCAATGCCAAAGAATGCTCAAACTGCCGCACAATTGCACTCATCTCACACGCTAGTAAAGTAATGTTCAAAATTCTCCAAGCCAGGCTTCAGCAATATGTGAACCATGAACTTCCAGATGTTCAAGCTGGTTTTAGAAAAGACAGAAGAACCAGAGATCAAATTGCCAACATCAGATGGATCATGGAAAAAGCAAGAGAGTTCCAGAAAAACATCTATTTCTGCTTTATTGACTATGCCAAAGCCTTTGACTTTGTGGATCACAATAAACTGTGGAAAATTCTGAAAGAGATGGGAATACCAGACCACGTGATCTGAGAAACCTATATGCATGTCAGGAAGCAAAAGTGAGAACTGGACATGGAACAACAGACTGGTTCCAAATAGGAAAAGGAGTAAGTCAAGGCTATATATTGTCATCCTGCTTATTTAAAATACATTCAGTGTACATCATGAGAAACACTGGACTGGAAGAAGCACAAGCTGGAATCAAGATTGCCAGGAGAAATATTAATAACTTCAGATATGCAGATGACACCACCCTTATGGCAGAAAGTGGAGAGGAACTAAAGAAATGCTGAAAGTGAAAGTGGAGAGTGAAAAAGTTGGCTTAAACTCAACATTCAGAAAAAGAAGATCATGGCATCTGGTCCCATCACTTCATGGAAAATGGATGGGGAAACAGTGGAAACAGTGTCAGACTCTATTTTTCTGGGCTCCAAAATCACTGCCAATGGTGACTGCAGCCATGAAATTAAAAGACTTACTCCTTGGAAGAAAAGTTATGACCAACCTAGATAGCATATTCAAAAGCAGAGACATTACTTTGCCAACAAAGGTTCGTCTAGTCAAGGCTATAGTCTTTCCTGTGATCATGTATGGATGTGAGAGCTGGACTGTGAAGAAGGCTGAGCACCAAAGAATTGATGCTTTTGAACTGTGGTGTTGGAGAAGACTCTTGAGAGTCCCTTGGACTACAAGGAGATCCAACCAGTCCATTCTGAAGGAGATCAGCCCTGGGATTCCTTTGGAAGGAATGATGCTAAAGCTCAAACTCCAGTACTATGGACACCTCATGCAAAGAGTTGACTCATTGGAAAAGACTCTGATGCTGGGAGGGATTGGAGGCAGGAGGAGAAGGGGATGACAGAGGATGAGATGGCTGGATGGCATCACTGACTCGATGGATGTGAGTCTCAGTGAACTCTGGAACTTGGTGATGGACAGGAAGGTCTGGTGTGCTGTGATTCATGGGGTCGCAAAGAGTCAGACACGACTGAGTGACTGAACTGAACTGAACTGCATAAAAGTCTTACATCCAAGGTAGAAGCAGATGCTAGGCACTGGGGAAAACACTTAGCTTATGAATAAGTGTTAAATTATTTCAAAAATGAGAATTCATTTTCTGACAGCTCTCGCTTTTCCTTTTGAATATCTCTAAACCATATAACCTATAGCTAGGTTCCTGGTATGAGATATTAATTTTAAGTGGCTTTTCGAGGGTTGGAGTGAAAGTAAAGAAAAAATAGTTAAGAGTGGAAGCCAGATTTTGTTAAGTGCATGACTGAATAAGGAGCAGAACATCCAGATAATGGAATACTATTTTTCAATGCATATAAAGAGTTAATACTAAAGGTTTATAAATTTGTATATGCACTATAAACTGAACAATGCCTCAAATAATATCACATGTCAAAAGTTAATAAATATTAAGAGTGATTGCTTCCTGGTAGTGAATCCATGGATGAATTATTTTTCTCCTTCTAGTTTTCTAGTATTTTCTAAATGGCCTATAATAAATATATGTGTATATTATAATGAAACTATAATATTTATTTCCATTTTCAAAGCACTGTGATTATGTGGTAATCTTCAGTTATTGGTAATTACTTTTAATCCTGAAAGCCCAAGATTTTGCTTCCAAACTTACATAAAGTTCCTCATATTTTTTTTAATAAAGTGCACATGTGACTTGTGTGTCTGTGCTCAGTTTATAAAGGAACTGATTGCACTACTGTGGTGCAATGGTATAGACATTGATCTTATTAAATTTGCTGTGTTAAATATAGAAAGTAGGGTCTTGGGAAAAGGAGTCATAAGTAAGTGCTTGGCGGATAGATGTTAAGTGAAGAAAGGAAAGAAGGAAGGGAGGATGGGAAAAAAGATGAAGGTAATGAAGATGAAAGGTTGAGATAAATTCATTCTATTTCACAAAAGACTTTGACAGGCAATTCCCAAATTCTTTATCATTCTATTAATTGGGTACAAATATGTATTTACTGAGTAATAGATGTGTTTTATCAGAATTTTAGGACTACAGCAAGGAGTTCCAAGTATAAAAAGGAAGATGAAGTATCTGGACTAATAAATAAATCACTGTATGATCTTTGGCAATTCATTTCCACTCTCTTTACTTCAAAGTTCTTGTTAAGTATAGTGTTGGCAAATGACCAGATAACCTCTAAATTGTCTCCTTCACTTTACTTATGTTCCATGAATCTATTCTACTGGGTGGCACATTTATGGCTGGCAGATTTTTCAAATGTGAATATGGAGAGCCTAAAAAGTAAAGTTCCCCTAATTTATTTAATTTGGTAAAAAGCCTGAATGGAATAAAATTATATTAACAAATTCAGTTCAGTTCATTTACTCAGTTGTGTCCGACTCTTTGCTACTCCATGGACTCCAGAACCCCAGGCCTCCCTGCCCATCACCAACTTCCAGAGTTTATTCAAACACATGTCCATTGAGTCAGTGATGCCATCCAACCATCTCATCCTTTGCCATCCCCTTTTCTCCCCCACTTCAATCTTTCCCAGCATCAAGGTCTTTTCAAATGAGTCAGTTCTTCCCATTAGGTGGTCAAAGTATTTGGAGTTTCAGCTTCAGCATCAGTCCTTCCAATGAATATTCAGGACTGATTTCCTTTAGGGTGGACTGATTGGATCTCCTTCCAATCCAAGAGACTCTCAAGAGTCTTCTCCAACACCACAATTCAAATGCATCAATTCGTCAGCCCTCAGCTTTCTTTATAGTCCAACTCTCACATCCATACATGACTCCTGGAAAAACCATAGCTTTGACTAGACGGACCTTTTTGGCAAAGTAATGTCCCTGCTTTTCAATATGCTATCTAGCTTGGTGATAACTTTTCTTCCAGGGAGCAAAAGTCTTTTGATTTCATGGCTGCAGTCATCATCTCCAGTGATTTTAGAGCCCCCAAAAATAAAGTCTGTCACTATTTCTATTGTTAATTTCTAATTAACAAATTAGCCTTTCAGGAAAGAAAAACTGAATATCTGACCTAAATTCTGGAAATTATTATCACCATATATTATGATCTATTATTTGCCGTACTAGAGGTTTTGGAAGTGGGAGGGAATTAAAATTTTATGTTCCAGTGACTATGGTAACTTCTTTGTATATGCATTTTGTTGTTATTGTTGTTTAGCTGCTAAATCATGTCCAACTTTTCTGCAATGCCACGGACTATAGGCCAGGGCTTCTCTGTTGTCTCTGTGGTACAGAAAAGACCTGCCAATGCAGAAGACACAGGTTTGATCCCTGGGTTGGTACAACCCCTTGAGAAGGAAATGGCAACCTGCTCCAATATTCTTGCTTGGGAAATCCCATGGAGAGAGGAACCTGGCAGGTTACTGTCCATGAGGTCACAAAGAGTCAGACACAACTTAAAACAGAGCACACACATATGTACACATATACATAGATAAATTTTACTGTCTTAAAGGAAGAAACTGAGGATCCAGAAGAGTGACTATCTGAGAACTAAGTTTGAAATGCAGAACTTTTTAGTTCATAGACATAAATCATTCTGTAGACTGAGTGCAGACAATACATTTTACCTTTAAATCCCTATCTTTTCCTTTATTCTCAATATCAAATTAAAAGTGTTACACTTCAAAAGTATTCAATAATGTCTGAATAAACAAAACTAAATAGAATGGGATGAAATAAGGTAGGATAGGACAAAAATAGATGAAGAAGTTATGACCAACCTAGACAGCTTATTAAAAAGCAGAGGCATTACTTTGCCCACAAAAGTCCATCTGGTCAAAGCTATGATTTTTCCAGTAGTCATGTATGGATATGGTATTGGAGAAGACTCTTGAGACTCCCTTGAATTGCAAGGAGATCCTAAAGGAAATCAGTCCTGAATATTCACCTGAAGTTGAAACTCTAATACTTTGGCCACCTGATTTGGAGAACTGACTCATTGGAAAAGACCCTGATGCTGGGAAAGATTGAAGGCAGGAGAGGAAGGGGACAGCAGAGGATGGGATGGTTGGGTGGAATCACCTACTCAATTGACATGAGTTTGAGTAAACTCCGAGAGCTGGTAATGGACAGGGAGTCCTGGCATTCTGCAGTCCATGGGGTCAAAAAGAGTCAGACACTATTGAGTGACTGAACTGAGAGTAAAAATGGATTGAGCTTAGGAGAAGTGGCATGAAATTGGTAGCAGTAGGGCTTCTCTGGTGGCTCAGATGGTAAAGAATTCACCTGCAATGTGGGAGAAAAGTGAAGTAGCTCAGTCGTGTCCGATTCTTTGCAACCCCATGGACAGTAGCCTGGACCAGGCTTCTCTGTCCATGGGATTTTCTAGGCAAGAGTACTGGAGTGCGTTGCCTGGGTTCAATCTCTGGGTTGGGGATATCCTCTGGAGGAAGCCATGGCAACCCACTCCAGTGTCCTTGCCTGGAGTATCCCCATGGACAGAGAATCCTAGAGAAGTGTAATGAATTAAAATGAAGTGGAATGAAATTCGTAGCACTAAGTATGAGGAAATCTTTTATTCCTTCATTCTCCTCTGCATCTAAAATAGATCTCTGCCAAAGTAAATGCTAAAGTATACAATGACCTTTACACTCTTTCCTCTGACCCACTGCAGCAGCCTGAGTTGACAAAATGAAAACAGGCCAAAATTAACTATTATTTTTACTATTGATAATTTCTGCATCTGTTAGCTTTAGATATATTATATATTGCTGCTTCCTCATAGGACAGTAGACCCTGATATATAAATTCCAGTGATGCTGCATGCTGTATCCTGTAAGTGAGGTTCAAAGTCCCCAGATTCCACATCAGAAGTCATTACATCTTCTCCTTGAGAAAATCACTCTGGAGCCCCAAAAAGGAAACATTGGAATATAAATAAAGATTCAGACAATAGACGATGATTTCCTGGACTTGAATTTCAACCACATACTTTATTAATTCCCATGTGGCTTCCCTTGTGGCTCAGCTAGAAAATAATTTGCCTGCAATGCAGGAGACCTGAATTCAATCCCTGGGTTGGGAAGATGCCCTGGAGAAGGGAAAGGCTACCCACTCCAGTATTCTGGCCTAGAGAATTCTATGGACAAAATAGTCCATGGGGTCACAAAGAGTTGGACACGACTGAGTGACTTTCACTTTCACTTTATCAATTCTGCATCCTTTGGTATTTGTTGATTCTCTTTTGTCCTTGTTTTATCTTTTCAAAATTCATATGATTTTATAACCACCATGAAAAACAGTATGGAGGTTCCTCAAAAAACTAAATATAGAAATATCATGCATATGTCAGTTGCTCAGTTGTGTCCAACTCTTTGGGAACCCACTCTCTATGGGATTTCTCAGGAAAGAATACTGGAATGGCTTGCCATTTCCTCCTCAGGATATCTTTGTGACCCAGGGATCAAACCTGAATCTCCTGTGTCTCCTTCATGGCAGATTAATTCTTTGCCTGATGACCCAGGTAGAAAGCAGAAATACCATATAACCCAGAAATTCCATTTCTGAAAATTTAGAAAAAAAAAAAAAAAAACACTAAATCAAAAAGATATAAAAACCCCAAAGCTTATTGCAGCCTTATTTATAACAACCAATTATGGTCACAATCTAAATGTCTATGGATAACTGAATGAATAAAGAAAATATGATATAAATGTATATAATGGAGTATTATTGAGCCATAAAAAGACTGAAATATTGCCATTTGAGACAATATAAATGGACCTAGAGGGCATTTTAAGAGAAGGCAATAGCACCCACTCCAGTACTCTCACCTGGAAAATCCCATGGATGGAGGAGCCTGGTAGGCTGTAGTCCATGGGGTCACTAAGAGTCAGACATAACTGAGCGACTTCTCTTTCACTTTTCTTTTCATGCATTGGAGAAGGCGATGGCAACCCACTCCAGTGTTCTTGCCTGGAGAATCCCAGGGATAGGGGAGCCTGGGGGGCTGCCATCTATGGGGTCGCACAGAGTCGGACACGACTGAAGCGACTTAGCAGCAGCAGCAGCAGCAGCAGAGGGCATTTTATTCTGTTCGTGTCAAACAGAAAAAGACACATACCAAATTGTTTCACTCACACATGAAATATAAAAAGCAAAGCAAACAAATGAACATAAAAAAACAGAGACTCATAGATGCAGAGAACAAGTTGGTAGTTGCTGGGAGTGAGTGCCAGTAATGGGAAAAATGGGAAAAGAGAATTAAGAGTTAAACATTTTTAGTTTAAAAAGATAAGTCATGGGGATATAATGAATAACTCAGGGAATATAGTCAATAATATGATAATAAGCAGACAAACAAACAAAAACAGTTTTCTTTTGTTTGTTTTTTTAATCACAACATTCAGTGCACTTCAGTTCAGTTGCTCAGTCATGTCCAACTCTTTGTGACCCCATGGACTGCAGCACACCAGGCCTCCTTGTCCAACACCAACTCCCGGAGTTTATTCAAACTCATGTCAATTGAGTAGGGTGATGCCATCCAACCATCTCATCCTCTGTCATCCCCTTCTTCTCACTCCCTCAATCTTTCCCAGCATCAGTGTTTTTTTTTTTTTTTTGTCAAATGAGTCAGTTCTTTGCATCAGGAAGCCAAAGTATCAGAGTTTCAGCTTCAGCATCAGTCCTTCCAATGAATATTGGAATATTGGACTGATTTCCTTTAGGATGGACTAGTTGGATCTCCTTGCAGTCCAAGGGATTCTCAAGAGTCTTCTCCAACACCACAGTTAGTTCAAAAGCATCAATTCTTCAGCACTCAGCTTTCTTTATACTCCAACTCTCACATCCATGCTTGGCTACTGAAAAAAACATAGCTTTGACTAGATGGACCTTCATAGGCAAAGTAATGTCTCTGTTTTTTAATATGCTATCTAGGTTGGTCATAAATTTTCTTCCAAAGAGCAAGAGTCTTTTAATTTGAAGGCTGCAGTCAACCATCTGCAGTGATTTTGGAGACCCCAAAATAAAGTCTCCCACTGTTTCAATTTTTTCCCTCTGATGTTGGCAATTTGATATCTGGTTCCTCTATCTTTTCTAAATCCAGCTTGAACATCTGGAAGTTCACAGTTCACATCCTGTTGAAGCCTGGCTTGGAGAATTTTCAACATTACTTTGCTAGCGTGTGAGATGAGTGCAATTGTGTGGTAGTTTGAGCATTCTTTGACATTGCCTTTCTTTGGAATTGGAATGAAAACTGACCTTTTCCAGTCCTGTGGCCACTGATTAGTTTTCCAAATTTGCTGGCATATTGAGTGCAGCACTTTCACAGCATAATCTTTAAGAATTTGAAAGAGCTCAACTGGAATTCCATCACATTCACTAGCTTTGTTCACAGTGATGCTTCCTAAGTCTCACTTGACTTTGCATTTTAGGATGTCTGGTTCTAGGCGAGTGGTCACACCATCGTGGTTATCTAGATCATGAAGATTTTTTTTGTATAGTTATTTTTCTGTATTCTTACCACCTTTGCTTAATATCTTATGCTTCTGTTAGGTCCATACAAATTTTGTCCTTTATTGTGTCCATCTTTGTATGAAATGTTCTCTTGGTACCTCTAATTTTCTTGAAGAGATCTCTAGTCTTTCTCATTCTATTGTTTTCCTCTATTTCTTTGCATTGATCACTGAGTAAGGCTTTCTTATCTCTCCTTGCTATTCTTTGGAACTTTGCATTCAAATGGGCATATCTTTCCTTTTCTCTTTTGCTTTCACTTCCTATCTTTTCACAGCTATTTGTAAGGCCTCTTCAGACAGCCATTTTACCTTTTGGGATTTCTTTTTCCTGGGGATGGTCTTGATTCCTGCCTCCTGTACAATGTCACAAACCTCCACCCATAGTTCATCAGGCACTCTGTCTATCAGATCTAGTCCCTTAAATCTATTTCTCACTTCCACTGTATAGTCATAAGAGATTTGATTTAGGTCATACCTGAATGGTTTAGTGATTTTCTCCACTTGCTTCAACTTCACTTTGAATTTGGCAATATCCAGTTCATGATCTGAGCCACAGTCAGATCCCAGTCTTGTTTTTTCTGAGTGTATAGAGCTTCTCCATCTTTGGCTGCAAAGAATATAATCAGTCTGATTTTGGTGTTGACCATCTGGTGATGTCCACGTGTAGAGTTTTCTCTTGTGTTGTTGCAAGATGGTGTTTGCTATGACCAGTGTGTTATCTTGGCAGAACTCTATTAGCCTTTGCCCTACTTCATTCTGTACTCCAAGACCAAATTTGCCTGTTACTCCAGGTGTTCTTGAATTCCTACTTTTGCATTCCAGTCCCCTATAATGAAAAGGACATCTTTTTTGGCTGTTAGTTCTACAAGGCCTTCAACTGTTTAACTTCACCTTCTTCAGCATTACTGGTCAGGGCATTACCTTGAATTACTGTGATATTGAATGGTTTGCCATGGAAATGAACAGAGATCATTCTGTTGTTTTTGAGATTGCATCCAAGTACTGCATTTCAGACTCTTCTGTTGACTATGATGGCTACTCCATTTCTTCTAAGGGACTCCTGCCCACAGTAGTAGATATAATGGTCATCTGAGTTAAATTCACCCATTCCAGTCCATCTTAGTTCACTGATTCCTAGAATGTTGATGTTCCCTCTTGTCATCTCCTATTTGAGCACTTCCAATTTGCCTTGATTCATGGGCCTAATATTCCAGGTCCCTATGCAATATTGCTCTTTACAGCATCGAACCCTGCTTCCATCACCAGTCCCATTCACAACTGGGTGTTGTTTTTACCTTGGTCCATCCTTTCATTCTTTCTGGAGTTATTTCTCCACTGATCTCCAGTAGCATATTGGCCACCTACCGACCTGGGGAGTTCATCTTTCAGTGTCCTATCTTTTTTTGTCTTTTCATACTGTTCATGGGGTTCTCAAGGCAAGAATGCTGAAATGGTTTGCCATTCCCTTCTACAGTGGACCACATTCTGTCAGATCTATCCACCACAACCCAGCTTCTTGGGTGGCCCCATCCGGCATGGCTTAGCTTCACTGAGTTAGACAAGTCTGTGGCCCATGTGATCAGATAGGCTAGTTGTCCGTGACTGTAGTTTCAGTCTATCTGCCCCCTGACCCCCTCTCTCAGTGCCTAGCATCTTACCTGGGTTTCTCTTACCTTCCACATGGGATCTCTCTTCATGGCTGCTCCAGCAAAGCACAGCCACTGCTCCTTACTTCAGATGTGGGGAAGTAATTATATATCATATAATTATAAAATATATTGTATATAATAATTATATATATTATTGTTTATTATTAATCTGAGAGCTCTCTGACATTATCATTCTTCCTTTTATTCTGTTATACATTTTAAAGAAGATTCTTTCAAAAAAAATTTTTTTTAATTTACATTTATTTAATTGGAGGCTAATTACTGTACAATATTGTATTGGTTTCGCATACATCAACATGAATCCGTCACGGGTGTACATGTGTTCCCCATCCTGAACCCCCCTCCCACCAAGTATTTATTATGTATTTCATGTGTGCCAGACTTTTGTTGTTATTTTGAGGGGTGCAGAGCTAAATAAACAGACCTGCCCCTCTGGGGATCTCATTTATGGTACGTGTGTGTGTGTTTGTGTGTTTGTGTCTGTGTCAGGTCTGTATTTTGGTTTTTTGTTTGTTTTTTTATCACAGCAGCAGCCAACATAAACAAAGAAATCAGTAAACAAAAAGATTTCACACACATTCCATGAAAGTAAGTGGAATCAGGGAGAGAGTTTGTAGATTAAAATTCTGATTAGTTAGGGAAAGAAAGCTCACTTTGTGGAGTTAGTGGCTGAGCTCAAATTCAATGGATGGATGAAGAGATATAGTATATTATGTATACTATAATATTATATACATAATACTATAATAGTATATTATAGTTATGCAAAGTATAGGGAAAGAGGCAACTCAAGTAGAGAGAACAGCAAATTAAGGTGGGAAATATCTTGAAATCTTCAAGAGACAGAAAAGCAATGAGTTTATTTGAAACAAAGTGAGCTAAGGATGGTGCAGGCAGTGCAGTTTGAGACAACATTGGTAACATAAGGCAAAGGCCAAAGCAGATAAGGTCTTTCATATAACTTTTCTAACTGGAAGATAATTGCTTTACAATATTGTGTTGGTTTCTGCCATGCAACAAAGTACATAAGTCATAATTATATATATATATATATATATATATATATATATATATATATATACCCTGAATATTCATTAGAAGGACTGATACTGAAGCTAAAGCTCCAATACTTCAGTCACCTGATGTGAAGAGTCAACTCATTGGAAAAGACACTGATACTGGGAAAGATTTAAACCCTGAATATACATTGGAAGGACTGATACTGAAGATAAAGCTCCAATACTTTGGTTACTCAATTAGAAGAGTCAACTCATTAGAAAAGACCCTGATACTGGGAAAGATTGAAGACAAGAGGAGAAGGGGGAGACAGAGGATGAGATGGTTGAATGGCATCACTGACTCAGTGGACATGAATTTGAGCAAACTCAGGGAGAAAGTGAAGGACAAGGAAGCTTGGCATGCTACAGTCCATGAAGTCACAAAGAGTTGGACACAACTTAGCAACTGAACAACAACAATAATATATATTATATATATTATATATTATATTACATATATAATATATATCCATATATATCCCTTATCTATTGAAACTTGAAAGGGGTTTATTTCATTCTGAGATAGAGGGAAAAGCATTTAATTTTTGAGATATTATTTGATTTGGGAAAAGGAAGCTATGGATGTTGAATGGAAGATGGATTATAGGAACACGGGAGTTGAGAGCTAAAGGGGTGTGAAGGCTAATACAACAATTTCAATGATGGATCACAGAGCTGTGATCACTCTGTAATGAAAGAGAGTACAGGTGACATGCTAGATGGTGTGTGTGGGTCAAGAATGATGAGCCAAGGTATTGTTTATGTTTTAAAAATAGGAGATTACTAGAGAAATTTAGTATGCTGATAGAAGTAATCAAGCAGAGAAAAAATAATGATGCAGAAGAGAGGAGATTTAACTAAGGGAATCAGTCCTTTTGATGAATGTTCCTTATGACCACAACATAGCCGCCACTTCCATAGGACTGAAAGCGTGGTAGTAAAACTTTTATCAAAGCATGGCACAACTTCAGAATAAAAATGAGAGGCTCTCAGTTAGCAGGAGCTAAACATGAGGCTCAAGGGGGACAGAACAGAGAGTGAAATGGAATAGTGCCAAAAAGGTAGCAAAAGCTTCAACTTCTCTGCAGTTTCTGTGGAGTGATGGCCACAGAATCAGCCCACTTTAATGGAGTCATGCTATCAAAAGGATTTTATTCCAGCAACAAAACCTCAGCACATCTGCCCCTTATAAGCTTCTGATCACCCCACAAAAGTTTTCCTCTATCCAGCAGACTCCAACAGCCCTGCCTCTTTCACTCCTTTGTGGAAAGGAACAGAGACACCATTCTCTGTAATGTACATTTAGTAGGAGCTCCCTAAGTCAACCCTGTTTGACCAATTGAGAATCAACCAAAGAAGATCAAGTTAAATAAAAGAAGGTTCCCAATATCTCAATGTTTACTAATTATTAGATGATGTTAAAATCAGACCTGAATCAAATCTTGATTTTCAGTGGGTGACACAGCAAATTAACATATGGCTAATGCACTTGTAAAAGACTCTGTTGACCCTGCTGATTTGAGTACCACTTAGATGAAAAATTCAGGACTACACAGACTTGGCTAAAATAATCTCCCAGATGATCTGTGGTCATGCAGTACCAATACGAGTTTTTCAAAAAGTACATTTGAGGCCTTATAGTTTAAGGTATTCCTTTCATGTCACATACCCATAAAATATTATTTTAAGTGTGTGACATTCTAGAGTGAAGCAAAGAAAAGTTGCCTACAATGGCTTTGGAACACTCATATATTACTCTAGCTGTTCCCATAGTCACATTATTTTACTTCCTGATGTGTGAGGCACATCACGCAAGACTAATCACCACGACTAGTGATTTGCCCTCCAGTGTCCTCCGACCATAAACTATTTTATGTATCTAATTCAATAAAACTGTCTTTGGATCCCTGATGAACGATTGCATTGTAAAATGAATTATTCTTAAACATTTGCCAAACTAGCTGTTCCTATGGGCATCCATGACTACATTATGGAGACTGATGTATCACGGAAATAATTCAGAACAGAGAAATGACTAGAAATGAGTGGACTCATTTCCTTAAATGCAAATGATTCAGCTTTTTCACTTTGTCCTGTACTTTCTTGGTTGCACCAAGGAGCAGAGGGAAATGATTTGAAGTAATCACATGACAATCATGAAAAATTAATGTCACTGGGGTAGACATGGTTTGGCGTCCCAATAATAACTTCCATCCCCTTGTTTTCTGGTGGTGTCCCACAAGCAAATATTCAAAAGCCATGTAGCTTTTGTGGCAGCCACAGGGGTCATGTAAGCTACTTCTAATCAATGAGGCATAAATAGATCCCACTAGGGGTTTTCTGTGAAAGGATTCACCTTTCTAATAAAAGACAGAAGCTCTTATCCAGGTTTTTGATATACCCTTATTTTATTAGGAAATTTGTGATTCATTTAGGATTATCTGAAACACAGAGCACAACTAAATTGTTTCATCTAATACAAAAATTTTTCAGACTCAGAAAGAATTGCAATTAAGCCTTAACTATGAAGAAGGAAATGGCAACCCACTGCAGTATTCTTGCCTGGAAAATCCCATGGACAGAAGAGCCTGACAGGCTACAGTCCACAGGATCGCAAAGAGTTGGACACACCTGAGACTAACACACACACACATGCCATGTACATCCTCTTCTATTTCAAACATATTTCTTAAGCCATGTATTTATGAATTTTGCTGTTGTCTTTGTTCAATCGCTAAGTCGAGTCTGACTCTTTGTGATTCCGTGGACTGCAGAACACCTGGCTGCCCTGTCTTTCACTATCTCCCAGAGTTTATTCAGATTCATGTCCATTGAGTCAGTGATGCTATCTAACCATCTCATCTTCTGCCATCCCCTTCTTTTGCCCTCAGTCCTTCCCAGCTTCAGGGTCTTTTCCAGTGAGTCGACTCCTTGTATCAGGTGGCCAAATTATTGGAGCTTCAGTTTGTACATCAGTTCTTTCAATGAATATGGATAGGCTCCTCTGTCCATTGAATTCTCTAGACAACAGTACTGGAATGGGTAGCCATTTCCTTCTCCAGGGTATCTACCCGACCCAGGGATCAAACCTGGTTCTCTTGCATTGCATGCAGATTCTTTACCATCTGAGAGACCAGGGAAGCCCATATATCAATTTACTTACCTCTAAAATATAATTTTTACCAATGGAGATTCATATTCTTTTTATTTTTAATGTATTAATAAAATAAATTGCACAGATAGATTTATCACATTTGAGAAATCTTCATATTTATAAAAAGAATCTTTACTTGATTGGGGTGTATTATTTATAAATATAGACTTATTATCAGCTTCCTAATATTTAAAAATAATATATTTATTTATAGTTTAAACTATGTGGTGTTATCTTTGTTCAATTTTGTTTTCAAGTAAGGCCAAAGATGAAGAAATCTGAAGTGTTTTATGGTTTCCTATGCTCTGAGAAAACTTAAAGCACCTAGAAATTCTCATTTTCTTGAAGATATTATAAAAATGATCAATAAAACCACCTTGGCCTTATATATCTTTACTGCTTCTTAAAACATCCCTCATAAACATTATCAAAATAATAAAATCAATAATCAATTATTTGTTCTTGTCTTGCTCAAGTTTTCAGTATTATATGGTACTTTTTTTGCCACTTCCTTCGTGAAAAATTATCTTCCCTTAAATAATATGGCTAACAGAGGTCCATATAGTCAAAGCTATGGTTTTTCCAGTAATTATGTATGGAAATGATTCTGAGCAAAGTCCAGGAAATAGTGAAGGACAGGGAAGCATGTCATGCTTCAGTCCATAGGGGTCCCAAAGAGTCAGACATGACTTAGCAACTGAACAACAATTTAAAAACTCTTTATTATGCTTCAATTTTTCTCTATTTCTTTTTATGCTGGGTAATTTTTGATGTTACCTGCATTAGTTTTTGAAGTAGCCATAACCAAGTTCCACAAACTCAATTGCTTACAACAATAGAAATGTTTTCTGTACAGTTCTGTAGAAGTCTAAGATCAAGTTGTTATCAGGATCATGCTTCCTCTGATGCTCTAAAAGGTACCTTCCTCATCTCTTCCAGCTTCCGATAATCCCAGGTATTTTGGCATGTGGGAAAATGACTCCAGTCACTTAGCATTTCTTCACCTGCCCATCTTCCTTCCACATGTTTCCATATGCCTAAAATTTCCTCATCTTCTGTCAGTCATTGCATTTGGGCCCACCTCAATGATCACATTTTATGTGATTATTTCCTGATTATTTCTGCAAAGACTATTTTCAAGTAAGGTCATACTCATAGGTATTGGGGTTAGGACTTGAATGGATCTTTTATTGGAATGCAGCTCAATGTATAACAATGCTGGGACCTATGAACTTTACAGTGTTGGGTGCTAGATTTTTATTTTGGCATTGAGTTTCATTTTAAGATGTTGTAAAATTGCTTAAGGTCAGTTGGATCTCACCAAATACTGCTTTTAAGCTTTGTTATTTGGAACCAGAGCAGCCTCTCAGATCAGATCAGATCAGTCGCTCAGTCATATCCGACTCTTTGCAACCCCATGAACTGCAGCACGCCAGGCCTCCCTGTCCATCACCAACTCCCGGAGATCACTCAGACTCCCATCCATCGAGCCAGTGATGCCATCCAGCCATCTCATCCTCTGTCGTCCCCTTCTCCTCCTGCCCCCAATCCCTCCCAGCATCAGAGTCTTCACCAATGAGTCAACTCTTCGCATGAGGTGGCCAAAATACTGGAGTTTCAGCTTTAGCATCATTCCTTCCAAAGAAATCCCAGGGCTGATCTCCTTCAGAATGGACTGGTTGGATCTCCTTGGAGTCCAAGGGACTCTCAAGAGTCTTCTCCAACACCACAGTTCAAAAGCATCAATTCTTTGGCGCTCAGCCTTCTTCACAGTCCAGCTCTCACATCCATACATGACCACGGGAAAGACCATAGCCTTGACTAGGCGAACCTTTGTTGGCAAAGTAATGTCTCTGCTTTTGAATATGCTATCTAGGTTGGTCATAACTTTCCTTCCAAGGAGTAAGCGTCTTTTAATTTCATGTCACCATCTGCAGTGATTTTGGAGCCCAGAAAAAGAAAGTCTGACACTGTTTCCACTGTTTCTCCATCTATTTCCCATGTAGTGATGGGACCAGATGCCATGATCTTCATTTTCTGAATGTTGAGCTTTAAGTCAACCTTTTCACTCTCCACTTTCACTTTCATCAAGAGGCTTTTTAGTTCCTCTTCACTTTCTGCCATAAGGGTGGTGTCATCTGCATATCTGAGGTTATTGATATTTCTCCCAGCAATCTTGATTCCAACTTGTGTTTCTTCCAGTCCAGCATTTCTCATGATGTACTCTGCATAGGCTAATTTGACCCCACTATTGATGAAATAGATTTCTGAACACTGGTTTTTATTTTGTTTGTGTGTGTTTGTGTGTGTTTGTGTGTGTGTGTGTGTGTGTGTGTGTGTGTGTGTGTGAATTTTGAGGCTTTTCACTCTGGCCATAAACATGAACCAGACTCAAGGAATTATTCCATCCAAAACTTTCTGGTGGATTTTTCTCCACCTCCATAATTTCCTCTCACATATATGCTGATAAAAGCTCAGGTGAAGAGAGGAATTCTCTTCTAGAGCTCTGGAACTCTCTGGGAAACTCTTCTCTTCAGTACTCTGTCTTTAGCTTTCTGGCTGCTTTGGCTTCTTGAACTCTGAGCTTTATTTCTCCAACTGAAGAAGACCAGAGGGTTCAGTGTGACTCACCTCCCTATGCTTTGGCTCAGCAATTCATTCTGCCATTAAGCTGGGGCATTTGTAAAGCTCAGAATTATTTCCCTGCTTTTCTGAATGACTGTTTTGCTATTGTTTTCCCAGTGTCTGAAAACATTGTTTCATATATTTAATCTACTGTTTTAGCTGTGTATGGTAGAAAGGTAAATGTGGCCTTGTTACTAACTCATAGCTGGAAACAGAAAGCATGTAACTCACCAGGACCCTATGAGGCCTTCCCAGAACAGACCCTCACCCATGTCTTCTGCCTGCCTTTTTGTTTGTAGAAAACCTTTAATCAAAGAATAAATCTAATTATAGAAGTGAGAAAATGCAGAAAAAAAGTAAAACAGTCAAGCAAGACAAAATAGTAATACTTTAGTCATTAAACAAAGTCAAAGACATTTAGCTCTTCCTCAAGGGCTTTTGGGCTTCCCAGGTGGCACTAGTGGTAAAGAACTCGCCTGCCAATGCAGGAGATCCAGGGGATGCCTGTTCAGTCCCTGGGTGAGGAAGATCCCCTGAAGGAGGGCATAGCAACCCACTCCAGTATTCTAACCTGGAGATTTGCATGGATAGAGGAGACTGAAGGACTAGAGTCCACAGGACAGCAAAGAGTTAAGCAGGACTGAAGCAACTTAGCACACACACAAGGATTTTAGATAACATTCTGAGCCATGTTCTTTGAACTGTTTTGCATATACTAAAAGCCTCACCAGGTAGAAGAAGTTAACTGTATTCTGTCCACAGCATGTAGATTCCACAATAGAATTAAAAGGTTGATTATGCTGATCCCTCATTACATCACCTTTTTCTTATCAAGAAATACAAAGAATCAAGGAGAATCTGGGAGACTATTTAGAGGACCCAGAAAAATATATTAGAGCTTTTAAAGGTATTACTCTGCTTTATAACCTCACTTGGAAGGATGTGATGTATATCTTGGGACAAACGTTGACTCCCAAGTCAAAGACTCGAGTTTTGGGAAAAGCAGTTGCTTATGGAGATGAATGGCTTGGTAATGAATCAGTAGGGAAGAGGGAGAACGAGATAGCAGCCCTCCCCACTGGGAATCAGGCGGTCCCAACTATAGAACCCAGAGTGGGACTACAACACAGCTACTACAACACAGCCAAAGGAAGATGGGATCAGAGTCATTTTGTTAGATGTATTCTTGAAGGCTGCAGTCCATGGGGTCACTAGGAGTCAGACATGACTGAGCGACTTCACTTTGTCTTTTCACTTTCATGCATTGGAGAAGGAAATGGCAACCCACTCCAGTGTTCTTGCCTGGAGAATCCCAGGGACGGGGAAGCCTGGTGGGCTGCCATCTATGGGGTCACACACAGTCGGACACGACTGAAGTTACTTATCATAGCATAGCATTACATCACCACCAGCCAATCAGAAAAATGTTCATGAGCTGATCACACTCTCTTTGAATAAAACTCCTTACTACCTCTTCCAGAGTGGAACACACAGTCCTGAGGGCATTAGCCCACTGTAGGCCCCTTTGTTTGGGCAAGCAATAAAATTATTTCTTTCCACTTTAACCAAAACTCTGTTTCTGAGATTTAATCTAGCCCTGGCCTACAGAGGCCAAATTTTGGCCACAGGCATCAAGTGAAGTTTGGACTATTTTAAATTAAAGAGTTCCCTCTAATACGATTTTAAACCAAAATGTGAGAACGTCATATTTATTTTTAATATTATTCAGAGAAAGGGAATGCACTAAAAAAGGAAAAGAGAGAAAGGAAGAAGACCTGCTAGAAGTGCATTGCTATGGCCCAGGCAGGATATGAAAATCACTTGGACCAGGTTTGCTTCAGTTGAGAGAGTGAAAGTGATGGTTTGGAGATATAATTGGAGATGAATTACACAGATCCTGCTAGATGGTTTAATGCCAAGTAAAAGAAAATAGGAGAAATCAAATGTAATTTATACATTTTTGCTAAGAAATTGGTGAATGATGATGCTTCCCTGGTGGTGTCAGGGGCAAAGAATCTGCCTGCCAATGCAGGAGATGCCAGAGATGCAGGTTCAGCCCCTGGGTCAGGAAGACCCTCTGGAGGGGGAAATGGCAACCCACCATGTGGACATGACTGGGCATGTGTGTGTTGTGTTGATTAACTGAGGTAGAAAAAGTAGTAGCTAAAAAACAGTAGTAGGTCGAGAACTGTGAGAAGAGTCGGTATTTATTATTTGCAATATCTTCTCCCAATTGGAAAGTTGAACCTAAGCATTTTACTTTGATCAATTTTGCATTTACTTTTACTGCTATTACTTATTTTTTCTATTCTCTATTTTACCTTGTCAATTTTTTATCCTTTATTGCCTTTTGTAATTTTTTTTTCTTTTTTCCTTCTAATATTTTTGAAATTTTCTTTTATTTATACTCTACTAGAATTTAATCCCTTAAAATTATATTCTCCTATCACCATGAAAAATTAATCAATGCCTACAGCTGGTAGAGAATTTTCTAAAACACAATCTGACCATGTTGGGCTTTACTTAGAATTCTTCAGTAGTCTCTAGTGCTTCAGGATAAAATACATTCTTACAATTTATCTTATATCAGAGCTTTGCTTCTTACAAATTTTATTCACTCTGCTTTCTGCAAAAACAGAAGCTTCTTGTTACTTTTATAAAGTCCCATACTAGGGTGGTGTATTTTCTTTCTTTCTTTCTTTTTATTTTTTTGGACACCTTGTCACTGTAGCCAAAGTTTCACTTTCAATTAATAAGGTTTTCTGAGTCAGTGAGAGGAGAAAACCATGTGACTCAGTTGATAGCAAATCAAGTACTTTGGAATTCCATAATAAATGATTTACTGAATATGAAATTATTAGAGTATTTTCTGCAAAATATTCTTCTGAATGTCAACAATTACAAAATGTGTTCATGCACGTGTGTTTTCGCTCAGCAATGTCTGACTCTTTGCAATCCCATGAACTATAGCCTGACAGACTCCTCTATCCATAGGATTACCAGGTTGGTACTGCTGCTGCTGCTTAGTCGCTTCAGTTGTGGCTGACTCTGTGCGACCCCATAGATGGCAGCCCACCAGGCTCCCCTGTCCCTGGGATTCTCCAGGCAAGAACACAGGAGTGGGTTGCCATTTCCTTCTCCAATGCATGAAAGTGAAAAGTGAAAGTGAAGTAGCTCAGTCGTGTCCAACTCTTTGCGACCCCATGGACTGCAGCCCACCAGGCTCCTCCGTCCATGGTATTTTCCAGGCATGGGGTGCCATTGCCTTCTCCCCAGGGTATATTTCTGACCCAGGAATTGAACCTGCATCTCCTTCAGTGAAGGCAGATTCCTTACTATCTGCCACCAGGGAAGCCCTTGTTCATGCATAAAATATGGTTTATATGTGAAATGACTCAAGTACATATCTCTCTGGTCACTTTCTCTGCCTCTCTTCTCCAGGGCCCACTATTCTTTCTCGTAGGAATTATTCTTCCCTGCATGGAGTTTTACCATACAGAGCTATCTCAGAAATGGGATGTAAAGCAAAGTGTCCTGGGTACAATAGGGATAACAATATTTTGGCTGTTTTACATTTGGTCACTTGTCTTTAAAATTAATGAGTTTGCCCAAGTTATTGGTTCCCCAGGTGGCACTGTGGTAAAGAATCCACCTACAATGCAGGAAATGTGGATTCAATCCTGGTTTGGGACGATCCCTTGCAGAGGAAATGACAACCTACTCCAGTATTCTTGCCTGGGAAATCCCAGGGACAGAGGAGCCTAGTAGTTTACAGTCTATGGGGTCACAAAACAGTCAGACATGATTTAGTGACTGAAACAAGAGTGGGCTAGTAATTGGTATTTACATTCCCTATATTTTAAACCAACATATCTATTGTGGTTATGTATCTCTGTTTCAACATGTGTCACTTTGTGAATGACATGTAACTTTTTAGTTCACAAGCCTTCAAATCAAAAAGTAGCCATACTTGAGAAGTTGTATACTCACAGAATTCTACCTGAAGAACCTTATCCATACAAGGAGCTCATTCGAGTGACATTGTAATTAGCTGTTTGGAATGGGTGAGTTTGGCACAGAGAAAAATTTACTGTTGATGGAGAGTATAGTATGACAGCACGTATTTTTTAAAGGAGACTACAACAATACTTCTTATTCTTTAAGCTTTTTTTGTATGACTTGCTAATTCATCCTCAAAAAGTGGGGTCTATAGTATATCTCCTTGAAACTGGCAGGCTTTGAGATTGCTTGAACAAATAGAACACAGCAGGTATACTGTGTCTACTGAGGCATATCTCTGTTATAGATTGAGTTGTATCTCTACTCCCAAAATGGTATGCTGAAGTCCTAATCCACAGCAAATGAGAGTGTGATCTTATTTGGATATAGAGTTTTTAAAAATATAACGAAGTTAAAGTTAGGTGTTTAGAAAATTGGATTGGGTCCTTTTACAGAGAAAATGAAGACACAGAGACAAGTAATAGAAAAGGAAGTTGCTACAAAGATGAAAGACTGGAATGATGCATCTACAAGCCAATGGATGCTGGAGGCTTCTAGGGGCTAGTCACAAAACAGCACCTTCAGATGGGGGCTGGGTATTGCTGAAAACTCGGTTTTGTATTTCTAGTCTCAGAACTAGAGGAAAATAAGTTTCCATTGCTTTAAGCCACCCAGTGTTTGATACTTCATTACAGCAACACTAGGAAACTAAGACAAGCCCTTATTTTGATTTAATGTCTCTGTGTTCTCTCTCTTGATATGTTTATTTTGAAAATCTTGCCTCTCAAGTTGGCATTTGCTTTGAGAAGTTCAAGTCATATGAACAGGCCACATGAAGGCATTTGAGTTAAAATCTCCAGACAGACTTCCTAATGACAGTCATGTGAATGAGCCCTCTTAGATTTCTGCAACAGTTGATCCTAAATATAAACTACAGTTAGCACCTGAGTATAACTGAATAAGAGACTCCTAGTGAGAACTAGAGAACAAATTGCCAACATTTGCTAGATCATAGAGAAAGCAAGGGAATTCCAGAAAAACATTGACCTCTGCTTCATCGACTACACTAAAGCCTTTGACTGTGTGGATCATAACAAACTGTGGAAAGCTCTTAAAGAGATGGGAATATAAGACCATTTTATCTGTCTCCTAAGAAACCTGTATGTGGCTAAGAAGCAACAGTTAGAACCCTATATGGAACAACTGACTGGTTCAAGATTGAGAAAGGTGTATGACAGGGCTGTCTGCTGTTACCCTGTTTGTATAATCTATATACTGAGCACATCATGAGAAATGCTGGGCTGGATGAGTTCAAGCTGGAAAAACATCAACAACCTCAAATATGCAGATGATACCACTGTAATGGTAGAAAGCAAAATGGAACTAAAGAGCCTCTTGATGAGGGTGAAGGAGGAGAGTGAAAGAGTCAGCTTAAGACTAAATACTCAAAAAACTAAGATCATCACATTCAGCCCCATTACTTCATGACAAATAGAAGGGAAAAAGTGGAAGTAGTGACAGATTTCCTCTCCTTGGGCTCTAAAATCACTGCAGGTGGTGACTGCAGCCATGAAATCAGATAATTGCATCTTGGCAGGAAAGCTATGACAAACCTAGACAGTATGTTGAAAAGCAGAATTACTCTGCTGACAAAGGTCAGTATAGCCAAGGCTATAGTCTTCCCAGTTGTCACATACAGTTGTGAGAGTTGGACTGTGAAGAAGGCAGAGTGCCAATGAATTGATACTTTCAAACGGTGATGCTGGAGAAGACTTCTGATTCCCTTGGACAGCAGAAAGATCAAACCAGTTAATCTTAAGGGAAATCAACACTGAATACTCATTGGAAGGACTGATGTTGAAGCTGAGGCTCCAGTATTTTGATGCGAACAGCTGACTCATTGGAAAGTCCCTGATGCTGGGAAAGATTGAGAGCAAAGATGAAGAGGGCATAAGAGGATGAAATGGCTGGTTGGCATCACTGATGCAATGGACATGAACTTGGGCAAACTTCGGCAGTTGGTGAGGGACATGGAGGCATGGTGTGCTGCAGTCCATGGGTCACAATGAGTTGGACATGACTGGGCAACTGAACAACAGTGAGAACCACTCAACTAAGCTTAGTCAACCCGCAGCACCCTGATATGTGATAATAAATTTTTATTTAAGCCACTAATTCTTAGAGTAGTTTATTAGGAAGGAATAAATAATAAGAATTGCAGGCTCTTATTCAATAACAGGAATTGAAAATGTGAAACTTCAAAAATATTCTCAACTCTAGCTTTAAATACAATGATATACAATGAAATATCTGGGTACTATTGTTTATCAACATGAATTATGTTAGATTCTATGAGTATGGTAAGAAAGAATTTTTTCCAGATCACATGATTGTCCATGTGGAAAATACAAAAGGATCAACAACAATAAAAAAAATTCTAAGGAGTAAAAAGTCATTGTAACAAGGTAACAAGATAAATTGTTAGTATACAAAAATCAGTCACTTTCCTGTATATAAACAATGAACAAATAAAGTTTAAAAATAAACATATAACATATTTAGATTATTACTTACAAAAGTTAAATACTTGGGTATACATCTAGCAAAATATGTACAAGATTCAAATGAGGAAAACTACAACACTCTAATGAATGAAGTCAAAGAATAAGTAAGTAAAGAAAGAGCCCATGTTCATGAACAGGAAAACCCAATGTTGTCAAGATGTCATTTCTTATCAAATTAATTTATCTATTCAGTGCAATCAAAATCAAAATTTCAACAAGTTATTTTATGAATTTTGCTAAAATGAATCTAAAGTTAGTATGGAGAGTCAAAAAGATACAGGAGCATCAATTAAATATTAAAGAAAAGAACAAAGCTGGGGGACTGATGCTACCTAAGTTCAGTTTAGTTCAGTTCACTTGCTCAGTCATGTCCGACTCTTTGTGACCCCATGGACTGCAGCACAACAGTCATTCCAACCCATTACCAACTCCCAGAATTTATTCAAACACATGTCCATTGAGTCGGAGATGCCATCCAATAATCTCATCCTCTGTCACCCCCTTCTCCTCCCACCTTGAATCCTTCCCAGCATCAGAGTCTTTTCAAATGAGTCAGTTCTTTGCATCAGGTGGCCAAAACATTGGAGTTTCAGCTTCAGCATCAGTCCTTCCAATGAATATTCAGGACTGATTTCCTTTAGGATAGACTTGTTGGATCTCCTTGCAGTTCAAGGAACTCTCGAGAGTCTTCTCCAGCATCACAATTCAAAAGCATCAATTCTTCGGCACTCAGCTTTTTTTATAGTCCAACTCTCACATCCGTACATGACTACTGGAAAAATGATAGCTTTGACTAGACAAACCTTTGTTGGCAAAGTAATGTCTCTGCTTTTTAATATGCTGCCTAGGTTGGTCATAACATTTCTTCCAAGGAGCAAGCATCTTTTAAGTTCATGGCTGCAGTCACCATCTGCAGTGATTTTACAGCCCCCAAAATAAAGTCTGTCACTTTACCCTGTTTCCCCATCTATTGCCATGAAGTGATGGGACTGGATGCCATGATCTTAGTTTTCTGAATGTTGAGCTTAAAGACAACTTTTTCACTCTCCTCTTTCACTTTCATTCAAGAGGCTTTTTAGTTCTTCTTCACTTTCTGCCATAAGGGTGGTGTCATCTGAACTTATTGATATTTCTCCCAGCAATCTTGATTCTAGCTTGTGCTTCATCCAGTCCAGCATTTCTCATGATGTACTCTGCATATAAGTTAAATAAACAGGGTGACAATATGCAGCCTTGGCGTACACCTTTCCTGATTTTGAACCAGCCCATTGTTCCATGTCCAGTTCTAACTGTTGCTTCTTGACCTGCATACAGATTTCTCAGGAGGCAAGTCAAGTGGTCTTGTATTCCCATCTCTTTCAGAATTTTACATAGTTTATTGTGATCCACACAGTCAAGGGCTTTGGCATAGTCAATAAAGTAGAAGTAGATGTTTTTCTAGAACTCTTTTGCTTTTTCAATGATCCAACAGACGCTGGCAGTTTGGTATCTGGCTCCTCTGCCTTTTATAAATACAGCTCGAACTTCTGCAGACTTTCTAAAGTTATAGTAATCAAGACACTGTTGTAGTGGTGAAAGAATAAATCATTGGAAAAGAGTAGAATTGAACATATCTAGTCAACTAATTTTTGACAAAGGATCAAATGAAATAAAGCAAAGATACTTTTTAATATTTTTAATAAATGGTGCTGGAACAACTGTACATCCACATTTTAAAAAAAAGAAAAAAAGACTGAACCTATATACAGGCCTCAATCCCTTCACAAAAACTGAACTAAATGCATCATTGATCTGAATGTAAGATACAAAAATATAACATTCATAGACGATAACAGAAGAGAAAATGTAGATGATCTTTAATATGATGATGTCTTTTCAGATATAACACCAAAGACATGATTCTTAAAATAAATTATTGGTAAGCTGGACTTAATTAAAATAGAAACTCTGTTTGCTAAAGACAATATCAAGAGAATTAGAAAGCAAGTCATAGACTAGGAGAAAATATTTTCAAAGCTAGATCTGTTACCTAAAATAAACAAAAACTCACTCAACAATAAGAAAGCTTACAACCAATTAAAATGGGATGAAACCTTAAAATATACCTCACCAAAGATATATAGGTGGTAAATAGACATCTTAAAAATGTTCCCCATCCTATGTCACCACGAAAATGTCAATTAAAGCAACAATGAGATACCACTCCATATTCATTAGAATGGCCAAAATATGAAATGCTGACAACATTAAGTGCTGGTAAAGATGTGGAACAAAAGACATTTTCATATGTTCCTTTTGGTCATGCAAAATTATATAGACATTTTGGATAACACTTTAGAGGTTGCATACAAAACTACATATATTACTACCATATGATCCAGCAACATTTGTCTTTGGTTTTACTCAAGGAAGTTGAAAACTTACTTACAAAATCCTGCACATAAGGTGATTTTTGACCCAGCCTTCCCCTTTCCTCAGTTTCAGGACTCCTGGCATCAAACTCAACACATTATCTTCAATGCCTCTTGGCATGATTTCATTCTTTTCTCTGTTCATAGTCTTCTTTTGCTCGAAAGGATTTTTAGGGTAGTGAAAATATTTTGTACGACATTATAATGACGAATACCTCATTATCAGATCAGATCAGTCACTCAGTCGTGTCCGACTCTTTGTGACCCCATGAATCACAGCACAGTTTAGGTGAGTTACATCATCTTCTGGCCCAGAGGCCTATTAACATTTTAAGGAACTTATTTTCTCTCTGCTGCTGCTGCTACTAAAGGTGATTATTTTAAAGTCAGGCGCCACCCTCCAAAAGCATTGGCTTGGCATATCTATAGGGCAAAGTTGTGGTGGGTTGTAACAAAGATTAACTCAAGGGTCCCAGGTTACAAACATTAAGGCCACTACTTACATTTCAATACACTGCCAAGGACACAGTAGATAAGGGATATGGAGACTTAGCAGCAAACATTGGCCCAACAAGTGAAAAACCCTTCACCAATACAATTTCTAATCAATCTTTTAACTGCTCAAAGGAATCTGTGTTTAGAAAGTTTAGAACATCTCATGCCTCTCACAGTTGGGAGGCTCTAAACAATCACATGTGGCCGGAAAAACCTATTCAAGCAGGCTAGAGGATTTCCAAAAGGAGTTTGTAGGCTGAAACACTGTCACACTCAGGAATTATTAACTGGAGCTGTAAGTTAGCTCTTTTTTCAGAGAAAGGTAGTGGGGGACAGCCCACGGTAAAGTCAGAGGTGAGAACACAAAGCAGAAAGAAGGCAGACTCCAGCATTTTTGGGGTAGATGCTCGAGAACCTCCAAGGGGCTCCTGAGGCTAAATCTTGCCCTTGCGTTATTGAGCCTCCTTCCTCATGACCTTTGCCATGGGCAGAGCAAAACCGGCTCCCGACAGGAGCCCAGAAAAATAAAGTCTGACACTGTTTCCACTGTTTCCCCATCTATTTCCCATGAAGTGATGGGACCAGATGCCATGATCTTGGTTTTCTGAATGTTGAGCTTAAAGCCAACTTTTTCACTCTCCACTTTCAATTTCATCAAGAGGCTTTTTAGTTCCTCTTCACTTTCTGCCATAAGGGTGGTGTCATCTGCATATCTGAGGTGATTGATATTTCTCCCAGCAATCTTGATTCCAACTTGTGATTCTTCCAGTCCAGCATTCCTCATGATGTACTCTGCATATAAGTTAAATAGACAGGGTGACAATATACAGCCTTGACAAACTCCTTTTCCTATTTGGAACCAGTCTGTTGTTCCATGACCAGTTCTCACTGTTGCTTCCTGACCTGCATACAAATTTCTCAAGAGGCAGATCAGGTGGTCTGGTATTCCCATCTCTTTTAGAATTTTCCACAGTTTATTGTGATCCACACAGTCAAAGGCTTTGGCATAGTCAATAAAGAAGAAATAGATATTTTTCTGGAACTCTCTTGCTTTTTCCATGATCCAGCAGATGTTGGCAATTTGATCTCTGGTTCCTCTTCCTTTGCTAAAACCAGCTTGAACATCAAGAAGTTCACAGTTCACATATTGCTGAAGCCTGGCTTGGAGAATTTTGAGCATTACTTTACTAGCGTGTGAGATGAGTGCAATTGTGCGGTAGTTTGAGCATTCTTTGGCATTGCCTTTCTTTGGGATTGGAATGAAAACTGACCTTTTCCAATCCTGTGGCCACTGCTGAGTTTTCCAAATTTGCTGGCATATTGTGTGTAGCACTTTCATAGCATCATCTTTCAGGATTTGGAATAGCTCAACTGGAATTCCATCACCTCCACTAGCTTTGTTCTTAGTGATGCTTTCTAAGGCCCACTTGACTTCACATTCCAGGATGTCTGGCTCTAGGTCAGTGATCACACCATCACAATAGAATGTACAACCCCAAGAATGAACCATAACAGAAACTATGGAAATTTTTTTCTTTTTTTAACTTTTTATTTTTTATTGGAGTACAGATAATTAATAATGTGCTAATTTTAGGTGTATTACAAAGGGATTCCATTATACATATATAGGTATCTATTCTTTTTCAAATTATTTTCCCATTTAAGTTAATACATAATATTGAGCAGAGTTCTCTGTGCTATACAGTAGGTCCTTGTTGGTTACGCATTTGAATAATACCATTCCAGAAACTATGGGCTTTGGGTGACAGTGATATATCCCAGGTTCTTCCTTAGTAAAATGCATACCATTCTAATGAGTGTTGTTTATAATGGGAGAGGATATGCATGTGTGGACACAGGAGGTGTATGATAAAGGTCTATATCTTCCCCTCAAACTTTTTTATAAGCCAAAAACTCTTCTAAAATAATAGTATCTACAAAATAATATTTCCTAATTTTCAACAAGGACAGTTCAACAGGATTTTAAATTACTTTCACTTTAGTTGTTGCTTTGATTACTGGATATTGAAATGTGGCTAGCATGAATAGATTAAATAATTACCAAACAAGGCAGCAATAATTACAATTAAATCATTTCTCCATAAAAAGAAATGTATTACAATGTCTATAAAAGCATCTACCATGACTTCACTTGTCACTTGGCTGCTTTTCATCATGTTACTATCTGACTAAATCAGTTTAATACCATGATCAGACCCATAACTTAATTTTTGTATGTTAACAGGTCTTCTTTCCTTGTTGCTAGATTCTTGTCAAAAAAAATGCCCATTAACTGCAGCACACATCAGCTTGCCTTGCCCAATTTGCTCAGCTTAATTTTCCTTTGGACTAAAAATACCATTATGCATTTACAGTAACCAATATTTTCCAACACACCTGCAGTGAGCTAATTGGTCCACCAGAGATAAAAGGACACAGTGAGTCACTGTCTCTTTTATAAGGGAAAATAATTGAAGCACTCAAATACTTGTTTACAAAAGTACAAATCTGAATGGCAAATGAGAAATTTTATTTCTTTCTGTGCCTGAAGATAATCTCAAGCTATAAAGTAGTTTATTTACCATGAATCTCCTTCATACACTTTCCATTTCAGGAAAACTGAAAGAATAATCTCCAATTTCATGCAGTGATTTTTCAAACTAATATAAAAAGTACTACAATCCTTGTATTTTACATAGTGATTTAATTTATTATATAAAAGTGTAAGCTTTTTAACATAGAATAACATGTAATATAAAAATGTACCTGCATGAATGATTTTATTTACATTGATTCTTCTGAATTTAATATTCATTTGCCCTCCAATGTCTGATTACCCAAATAATACTTATTATCAACATCAAATCCTAGACTGTAATTTTTAATGAGGTTCCTTTTATTCCTCATTCACCACACTAAGATGAATTTCACTATCTACTGAATACCAGTTAGTGTTTATCTCCTATTTTGTAGCTTTTGTGCATTCATTATGAACTTTAATTATTGATTTACAGTAGCAAATTCACATAAATTCTATTTATTTGGGATCTTAGTACTGAATTGACTTTAGATTTCTAATCACATACATCTGTCACAGTTTCAATAAATTTTTATTGAGTGACTGACAGGTTGTGAGGATGAACCTCTGTGAAAACCATTGTCAATAAGTCAGCAATAGCAAAACCACCAACAAAGTAGAACTTAAATGCTCCTTGGAATAAATAGTAGGCAGATGAAAGAAGCTAAACAGGGACTAGTAGAAGTAAAAACAAGATTCATAACATCCTAACAGTAGAAATGCACCAAATGTCTGTTCACAGGAAAATGATAAACAATCATAATATATTTATACAATGGACTACTAAACAGGGATTTAAAAAGAATGAACTGCTGATTCATGTTCTTTCCTGGTGGCTCAGTGGCAGAAGAATCCATCCACCACTGCAGGAGATACAAGTTCTATCCCTGGGTCAGGAAGATCTCATGGAGAAGAAAATGGCAACCCACTCCAATATTCTTGCTTGGAAAGTCCTACGGACAGAGAAGCCTGGCGGCTACAGTCCATTGGGTTGCAAAAGAGTCAGACAGGACTTGGTGACTAAACAGCAACAACAAGAAGTAATGCATACAATAACATGAACAGTTCTCAAAAACATTTTCAGGGAAGGAAATCAGATACATGAAAATGTACATACTGTATGCTTACAGTTTTATAAAGTTCCACAAGAGGTAAACCAAATTAATAGTGGTAGAAACCAGGAAACTGTTCCTAGCTTGGGGGCAGGTTAATGAATCAAAATTAAAAGATTTTTAAAGCTAAATTGCTATCAGATCAGATCAGATCAGATCAATCGCTCAGTCGTGTCCGACTCTTTGCAACCCCATGAACCGCAGCACGTCAGGCCTCCCTGTCCATCACCAGCTCCCGGAGGTCACCCAGACTCACACCCATCAAGTCAGTGATGCCATCCAGCCATCTCATCCTCTGTCGTCCCCTTCTCCTCCTGCCCTCAATCCCTCCCAGCATCAGAGTCTTCTCCAATGAGTCAATTCTTAGCATGAGGTGGCCAAAATACTGGAGTTTCAGCTTTAGCATCATTCCTTCCAAAGAAATTCCAGGATTGATCTCCTTCAGAATGGACTGGTTGGATCTTCTTGCAGTCCAAGGGACTCTCAAGAGTCTTCTCCAACACCACAGTTCAAAAGCATCAATTTTTCGGCGCTCAGCCTTCTTCACAGTCCAGCTCTCACATCCATACATGACCACAGGAAAGACCATAGCCTTGACTAGGCGAACCTTTGTTGGCAAAGTGATGTCTCTGCTTTTGAATATGCTATCTAGGTTGGTCATAACTTTCCTTCCAAGGAGTAAGCGTCTTTTAATTTCATGGCTGCAGTCACCATCTGCAGTGATGGGAGACTTTAACACAGGCAGAGAAAAAGTATTGTCTAGAGAAGTTTTATAAAATAAAAAGAAGTATAATCTAATATATACATACTAAACCTCAAAGCAACAACTATATAATAGTCATTGTTTTGATGCTCACATGTAAAATACTTGCAAAAACTGACCACACAAATTCCATATGAGAAATCTCAAAAGTCTCAAATGGTGTATCTATTATATTCATATTTGAAATACATGTCAAATTAACTGTATCATATCAAATTGTGTATCAAACTATACTACATAAAACATGTTTTCTTAATATAATGTATATAGTTAGAACCAAAAAAGACAATTATATATATCTTATTTATATACATTTTTAATTTGGAAAGATCACACTTATAGTCTATAAGTTAAATAATAAATTCAATTTAAAGTTAGAAATTTTAAGAAATCTTAAATTATTTAGAAATAGTGACAGTGAAATCTGCATATCAAAATTGGGGGTATTTAGAACATCAAAGGGGCTTCCCTGGTGGTCCAGCTGGTAAAGAATCTGCTTGCAATTCAGGAGACTCTGGTTCAATTCCTGGGTCAGGAAGTTCCCTTAGAGAAGGGATAGGCTACCCACTCCAATATTCTTGGGCTTCCCTTGTGGCTCAGATGGTAAAGAATTCTCCTGCAATGCAGGAGACCTGGAGGAAGGCATGGCAACCCACTCCAATATTCTTGTCTGGAGAATCCCCATGGACAGAGGAATCTGGTGGGCTAGAGTTCATGGGGTCACAAGAGTTGGACGTGACTGAGTGACTAAGCACAGCACAGAACACCAAATCTATCTCAACCCTGAATACTCATTGGAAGGATTGATGCTGAAGCTGAAGCTACAGTATTTTGGTCATCTGATGCAAAGAGCTGACTCATTGGGAAAGTCCCTACTGCTTGGAAAGATTGAAGGCAGAAGAGATGATCAGAGGATGAGATGGCTGGATGGCATTAACAATGCATTTGGAATAAACTTGGGCAAATTTAGGGAGATGGTGAGAGGGAGGCCTGGCATGCTCTAGCCTATGAGATCACAAAGAGTCAAAAACGACTGGGCAATTGAACACACACATACAGTACACCAAAAGTGCTTTCAAATGGAGCTACTGGTATAGAACCCACCTGCCAAGTCAGGAGACATTAGAAATGCAGGTTCAGTTCCTGGTTCAGCAAGATCCCCTAAAAGACATGGCAACCCCCTCCAGTATTCTTGCCTGGAGAATCCCATGGACTGAGGAGCCTGGCGGGCTATAGTCCATAGTGTTGCAAAGAGTCAGACACAACTGATTTGACTTAGCACACAGGCACACTCCTTGGAAGCCTAGAAGTTTTACTATGACCACCCATCTTCCCAAGTCAGTTAAAACAAATTCACTTTTACTTGATAGTTTTACTCAGACCTGACAAGGGGTCTCCATCTTTCCATATCATACAGTTTGGTATCACTCAGAAAGAAAATTAATTTGTCACCCTTTAAAAACAAAGATATGAGCATTTAAAAACACAGACATACACACTGAAGAAAAAAAGTTAAACATTTAAAAAATTTAATCGCTTTGCCATAGGGCTTTATTTTTAGAAACAAAATTAAAACATCTGACTATTTGTACACAGTAGGGGCCTCATAGCTCTTGTACCTATTTTATTGAACTAACAGCTATATTTTTTCCCCTAAGGGAAACAGAGTTTAGGATACTTCATTTGTTAAAAGACACATTTGTTTGAATAGAACAAACAAACAAACAAAACCCAAAACAGAGACAAGGGAGCAAGGAGGTATGCTTTGAGTGGGAAGTCAGCAAGCTCCTATATGATTAGCTTCAAACTTGAAAATATTTTGATTAGGTTTCATGACTATAGATCTTTCGCAAAGCAGAAGACTAAGTTTTTCTCATAGCCACCAGCTATGTTGATTTGTTTTCTAGAGAAAATCTAAGCCCTTAATAAGGCAGCAAAACAAAATAAATTTAATAAAGCCCAGACCTCTTGATTTTCTACTAAAAGTCATTACAGCAACTAATTAAATACAGTTTGATTGTTTGCTGAGCTAGTAGCAATGGTGCTTTAGGGAAACAGTGTTTCATAATGTGCTTTTTCAGTTTGTGTTGCAAATAGCCAGTTGAATATTGATAACCAAAAAGAGAATATCAATTTTCTGTGACATGTGAGGAAAATCTCCCAAGGTTCAAGCACAATATCTACAGCTAAATTTCAGAGACACTAGAAAACAAAACAGAAATTATATTGAGTATGCCAAAGCCTTTGACTGTGTGGATCACAATAAACTGTGGAAAATTCTGAAAGAGATGGGAATACCAGACCACCTGATCTGCCTCTTGAGGAATTTGTATGCAGGTCAGGAAGCAACAGTTAGAACTGGACATGGAACAACAGACTGGTTCCAAATAGGAAAAGGAGTACGTCAAGGCTGTATACTGTCACCCTGTTTATTTAACTTATATGCAGAGTACATCATGAGAAATGCTGGACTGGAAGAAACACAAGCTGGAATCAAGATTGCTGGGAGAAATATCAATAACCACAGATATGCAGATGACATCACCCTTATGGCAGAAAGTGAAGAGGAACTAAAGGGCCTCTTGATGAAAGTGAAAGTGGAGACTGAAAAAGTTGGCTTAAAGCTTAACATTCAGAAAACCAAGATCATGGCATCCGGTCCCATCACTTCATGGGAAATAGATGGGGAAACAGTGGAAACAGTGTCAGACTTTATTTTTCTGGGCTCCAAAATCACTACAGATGGTGACTGCAGCCATGAAATTAAAAGACGCTTACTCCTTGGAAGGAAGGTTATGACCAACCTAGATAGCATATTCAGAAGCAGAGACATTACTTTGCCAACAAAGGTTCGCCTAGTCAAGGCTATGGTCTTTCCTGTGGTCATGTATGGATGTGAGAGTTGGACTGTGAAGAAGGCTGAGTGCTGAAGAATTGATGCTTTTGAACTGTGGTGTTGGAGAAGACTCTTGAGAGTCCCTTGGACTGCAAGGAGATCCAGCCAGTCCATTATGAAGTAGATCAGCCCTGGAACTTCTTTGGAAGGAATGATGCTAAAGCTGAAACTCCAGTATTTTGGCCACCTCATGCGAAGAGTTGACTCATTGGAAAAAACTCTGATGCTGGGAGGGATTGAGGGCAAGAGGAGAAGGGGACGACAGAGGATGAGATGGCTGGATGGCATCACTGACTCGAGGGACGTGAGTCTCAGTGAACTCCGAGAGTTGGTGATGGACAAGTAGGACCGGCCTGCTGCGATTCATGGGGTTGCAAAGAGTCGGACATGACTGAGCGACTGATCTGATATATATATAATCTCTCATGCCCTTCTGGTAATACCTAAAGTTAAGCACAGAAAAAGACTTGAATGAAATCATTTGACTTTTTCCTAAATATATTTCCCATCTGATTCACTGAAGCTTGAAATTGGCCAAAATAGCTTTGTTTTGTTTTTTTTTTTTTTTTTAAGTTAAATCATAGCCTCTTTCCCCTTTAGTGGTCTCACTGTAATTAACTGAGCGCCATGACTTATTTATGAAGGAGTTTGAACTCATCAACTGAGGACAAGTTTTCATAGAATATTATCAGGAAGATACCTACCTTCCTGAAGGAGTGAGAGGATGTCATGGAGTTTGAGGAAAAGTAGATCCATGAGGTGTTGGGCTACTGCTCATTTCCCCCTGTATACAGTAATAAACAATGCATGCATGTGTGCTGTCGTTTCAGTTGTGTCTGACTTTTTGCAACTTCATTGACTGTAGCGCACCAGGCTCCTTTGTCCGTGGGATTTCCCAAACAAGACAATGGAAGTGGGTTGCTACTTCCTTCTCCAGGAGAACTTCCCTACTCAGGGGTTGAACACAAGTCTGCATTGGGAGGTGGGCCCTTTACTACCATCATCAACTGGGAAGCCCTAATAAACAGAATAATATAATCTAATAAGGAAGAGAGGAATATATTTTTTTAATAGAAAGACAGCAAAGGCATACATTTTTGACTTATGAACATTCCCATCCACAGAATAAGTCTCAAATGTATTCAAGTGAATTCTAGATAATATAACACAGCATTAGCTGTTCTACTAGATAGGCTTGTGAGTACTAGTGAGTGACCAGAGAAACAGACCTAGGCCTTGACCATATTGAAGGAGGTTAACCTAATATTTGAGAGACAAAATCTGCATATATGAATCTTAATTTAATTAATCATTTAGCTTATAACTTAAGAAAATGCATATGGTATGCATGTTTAGTTGTTAAGTTATGTCTGACTCTTTGTTACCCTTTGGTCTGTAACCTGCCAGGCTCCTCTGTCCATAGGATACTCCAAGCAAGAATGGCATCACTGGCGAGCGGGTTACCATTTCAAGGAGATCTTCCCGACCCAGGGATTGAACCTGTGTCTCCTCTGTCTCCTATATTGCAGTCAGACCTGCTGAGCCATCAGGGAAGCCCAAGAAAATGCACAAATATAATTAAAAGAAGGTGGTTTACCAAAAGGACAGACAATAGGAAATTGTAGCCAAAGCAAGAGTATTAGAGCTACCCTGTGTTCAAAACCAGGTTGATGAGTTACTTGAACATGACTGACCATCTATGTATTCTCTCAGTGTCTTCACTCTCTAATTTGCACATGCAAATAATAGTAGTACTCCTTATCCTTCAACTTATTTAATGATGATTAAAGAAGAAAATATTTGTAAAACATGTTCAAAATGAATTCCAATTTGCAATTGAGCAGATGACAGCAAGTTTATAGAAACTGTCCATTAATCTCTGCAGAGTGGAAGAGTATGGGATAACTTTTTGGACTAACTGATCCTTTGGGCAGAATTACAAGGAACAGAAACATCCAAAGAGTGGTGGCTGCATGAGCGCAGGAGGGCCGAGAGGAGCTACTCCACATTCAAGGTCAGGAGGGGCAGCCGTGAGATACCCCTCGTCCAAGGTAAGGAGCAGCGGCTGTGCTTTGCTGGAACAGCCGCGAAGAGCTGCCCCAAGTCCAAGGTAAGAGAAACCCAGGTAACATGGTAGGTGTTGCGAGAGGGCATCAGATGGCAGACACACTGAAACCATAATCACAGAAAACTAGTCAATCTAATCACACTGACCACAGCCTTGTTTAACTCAATGAAACTAAGCCATGCCATGCAGAGCTACCCAAGACGGGAGGGTCATGGTGGAGAGGTCTGACAGAATGTGGTCCACTGGAGAAGGGATTGGCAAACCACTTCAGTATTCTTGCCTTGAGAACCCCATTAACAGTATGAAAAGGCAAAATGATACGATACTGAAAGAGGAACTCTCCAGGTCAGTAGGTGCCCAATACGCTACCGGAGATCAGTGGAGAAATAACTCCATAAAGAATGAAGGGATGGAGCCAAAGCAAAAACAATACCCAATTGTGGATGTGTCTGGTGATAGAAGCAAGGTCTGATGCTATAAAGAGCAATATTGCATAGGAACCTGGAATGTTAGGTCGGTGAATCAAGGAAAATTGGAAGCAGTCAAACAGGAAATGGGAAGAGTGAACTGTCGACATTCTAGGAATCAGCGAACTAAAATGGACTGGAATGGGTGAATTTAACTCAGATGACCAGTATATCTACTACTGTAGGCAGGAATCCCTTAGGAGTAGCCATGATGGTCAACAAAAGAGTCTGAAATACAGTACTTGGATGCAATCTCAAAAACGACAGAATGATCTCTGTTCGTTTCCAGGGCAAACCATTCAATATCACAGTAATCCAAGTCTATGCCCCAACCAGTAACGCTGAAGAAGCTGAAGTTGAACGGTTCTATGAAAACCTACAAGACCTTTTAGAACTAACACCCAAAAAAGATGTCCTTTTCACTATAGGGGACTGGAATGAAAAAGTAGGAAGTCAAGAAACACCTGGGGTAATGGGCAAATCTGGCCTTGGAATACGGAATGAAGCAGGGCAAAGGCTAATAGAGTTTTGCCAAGAGAATGCACTGGTCATAGCAAATACCCTCTTCCAACAACACAGGAGAAGACAATACACATGGACATCACCAGATGGTCAACACCAAAATCTGATTGATTATATTATTTGCAGCCAAAGATGGAGAAGCTCTATACAGTCAGCAAAAAGAAGACCAGGAGCTGACTGTGTCTCAGATCATGAACCCTTTATTGCCAAATTCAGACTTAAATTGAAGAAAGTAGGGAAAACCACTAGACCATTCAGGTATCAACTAAATCAAATCCAGTGGAAGTGAGAAATAGATTTAAGGGACTAGATCTGATAGACAGAGTGCCTGATCAACTATGGAATGAGGTTCATGACATTGTACAGGAGACAGGGATCAAGACCATCCCCATGGAAAAGAAATGCAAAAAAGCAAAATGGCTGTCTGGGGAGGCCTTACAAATAGCTGTGAAAAGAAGAGAAGCGAAAAGCAAAGGAGAAAAAGAAAGATATAAGCATCTAAATGCAGAGTTCCAAAGAATAGCAAGAAGAGATAAGAAAGACTTCCTCAGCAAATAGTGCAAAGAAATAGAGGAAAACAAAACAATGGGAAAGACTAGAGATCTCTTTAAGAAAATTAGAGATACCAAGGGAATATTTCATGCAAAGATGGGCTCAATAAAGGACGGAAATGGTAGGGACCTAATAGAAGCAGAAGATATTAAGAAGAGGTAGCAAGAATACACAGAAGAACTGTACAAAAAATTTTTCACGATGCAAATAATCACAATGGTGTGATCACTCACCTGGAGCCAGACATCCTGGAATGTGAAGTCAAGTGGGCCTTAGAAAGCATCACTACGAACAAAGCTAGTGGAGGTGATGGAATTCCAGTTGAACTATTTCAAATCCTGAAAGATGATGCTATGAAAGTGCTGCACTCAATATGCCAACAAATTTGGAAAACTCAGCAGTGGCCACAGGACTGGAAAAGGTCAGTTTTCATTCACATCCCAAAGAAAAGCAATGCCAAAGAATGCTCCAACTACCGCACAATTGCACTCATCTCACATGCTAGTAAAGTGATGCTCAAAATTCTCCAAGCCAGGCTTCAGCAATACATGAACTGTGAACTTCCTGATGTTCAAGCTGGTTTTAGCAAAGGAAGAGGAACCAGAGATCAAATTGCCAACATCAGATGGATCATGGGAAAAGCAAGAAAGTTCCAGAAAAACATCTATTTCTGCTTTATTGTCTATGCCAAAGCATTTGACTTTGTGGATCATAATGAACTGTGGAAAATTCTGAAAGAGATGGGAATACCAGAGCACTTGACCTGCCTCTTGAGAAACCTATATGCAGATCAGGAAGCAACAGTTAGAACTAGACATGGAACAACAAATTGGTTCCAAATAGGAAAAAAATATGTCAAGGCTGTATATTGTCACCCTGCTTATTTAACTTATATACAGAGTACATCATGAGAAACGCTAGACTGGAAGAAGCACAAGCTGGAATCAAGATTGCCGGGAGAAATATCAATAACCTCAGATATACAGATGACACCACCCTTATGACAGAAAGTGAAGAGGAACTAAAGGGCCTCTTGATGAAAGTGAAAGACGAGAGTCAAAAAGTTGGTTTAAAGCTTAACATTCAGAAAAAGAAGATGATGGAATCTCGTCCCATCACTTAATGGCAAATAGATGGGGAAACATTGGAAACCATGTCAGACTTTATTTTTGGGGGCTCCAAAACCACTGCAGATGGTGACTGCAGCCATGACATTAAAAGACTTTTACTCCTTGGAAGGAAAGTTATGACCAACCTAGACAGCATATTCAAAAGCAGAGATGTTATTTTGCCAACAAAGGTCCGTCTAGTCAAGGCTATGGTTTTTCCAATGGTCATGTATGAATGTGAGAGTTGGGACTGTGAAGAAAGCTGAGTGCCGAAGAATTGATGCTTTTGAACTGTGGTGTTGAAGAAGACTCTTGAGAGTCCCTTGGACTGCAAGAGCTCCAACCAGTCCATCATAAACGAGACCAGTCCGGGGTGTTCTGTGGAAGGACTGATGCTGAAGCTGAGCTCCAATATTTTGGCCACCTCATGCAAAGAGTTGACTCATTTGAAAAGAGTCTGATTCTGGGAGGGATTGGGGGCAGAAGGAGAAGGGGACGACAGAGGATGAGCTGGCTGGATGGCATCACCAAGTCAATGGACATAAGTTTGAATGAACTCTGGGAGTTGGTGATGGACAGGGAGGCCTGGCGTCCAGCAATTCACGGGATTGCAAAGAGTTGGACATGACTGAGCAACCGCATTGAACTGAACTGAGAGGAAATAGAATGTTTGGAATGAAAGGGAAGAAGAAATATAAGACAGTGCACAGAGGTGGGAATTTATATGACAAGTTGATCACCACCTGATTCCCAATGGGAAATATGCTTCTTTTCTTACTCAGAATTTCTAATTATTGGAAAATAATTAGCAGTTTTATGGAGACAGAGTTGATTCTCCTTCCAGCGACCGGCGCACAATTAAGAGCGACCTCGCCTTCCCGCGACCGGCACACAATTAAGAGCCACCTCGCCTTCCCGCGACCGGGACAATTAGAGCACCGCCTTCCCGCGACGGGCACACAATTAAGAGCGCCCGCGCTGGGCCGCGACTGAGCGCCCCGCCGGCTCGCCGCGCACTAAGAGCGCCCCGCCGGCTGCGTCGCGCACGGCGGCCCAGAGGAGCTACCCCACGACCGAGGAAGGACGGCTGTGAGGGCCAGCACACTAAGCACGGCGGAGAAGAGCTACCCCACGACCGAGGTCAGGAGGGGCGGTGGTGAGGAGAGACCCCTCGTCCAAGGAAAGGTGCGATGGCTGTACTTTGCTGGCCGGGAGCAGCCGGGAGCAGCCGGGATGAGATACCCCACGCCGAAGGTAAGAGAAACCCAAGTAAGACAGTAGGTCTTGAAAGAGGGCATCAGAGGGCAAATACACTAAAACCATTCTCACAGAAAACTAGTCAATCTAATCACACAAGGACCACACCCTTGTCTAACTCAATGAAATTAAGCCATGCCCGAGGGGCAACCTGGGATGGGTGGGTCATGGTGGAGAGAGATGACAGGGTGTGGTCCTCTGGAGAAGGGAATGGCAAACCACTTCAGTATTCTTGCCTTGAGAACCCCATGAACAGTATGAAAAGACAAAATGATAGGATACTGAAAGAGAAACTCCCCAGGCCAGTAGGGGCCCAATATGCTACTGGAGATCAGTGGAGAAATAGCTCCAGAAAGAATGAAGGGATGGAGCCAAAACAAAAGGAATACCCAGCTGTGGATGTGTCTGGTGATAGAAGCAAAGTCCGATGCTGTAAAGAGCAATACTGCATAGGAACCTGGAATGTCAGGTCCATGAATCAAGGCAAATTGGAAGTGGTCAAACAAGAGATGGCAAGAGTAAATGTCAACATTCTAGGAATCAGCGAACTAAAATGGACTGGAATGGGTGAATTTAACTCAGATGACCATTATATCTACTACTGTGGGCAGGAATCCCTCAGAAGAAATAGAGTGGCCATCATGGTCAACAAAAGAGTCCGAAATGCAGTACTTGGATGCAATCTCAAAAATGACAGAATGATCTCTGTTCGTTTCCAAGGCAAACCATTCAATGTCACAGTAATCCAAATCTATGCCCCAACCAGTAACGCCGAAGAAGCTGAAGTTGAAAGGTTCTATGAAGACCTACAAGACCTTTTAGAACTAACACCCAAAAAAGATGTCCTTTTCATTATAGGGGACTGGAATGCAAAAGTAGGAAGTCAAGAAACACCTGGAGTAACAGGCAAATTTGGCCTTGGAATACGGAATGAAGCAGGGCAAAGACTAATAGAGTTTTGCCAAGAAAATGCACTGGTCATAGCAAATACCCTCTTCCAACAACACAAGAGAAGACTCTATACATGGACATCACCAGATGGTCAACACCGAAATCAGATCGATTATATTCTTTGCAGCCAAAGACGGAGAAGCTCTACACAATCAGCAAAAACAAGACCAGGAGCTGACTGTGGCTCAGACCATGAACTCCTTATTGCCAAATTCAGACTGAAATTGAAGAAAGTAGGGAAAACCACTAGACCATTCAGGTATGACCTAAATCAAATCCCTTATGATTATACAGTGGAAGTGAGAAATAGATTTAGGGGCCTAGATCTGATAGATAGAGTGCCTGATGAACTATGGAATGAGGTTCGTGACATTGTACAGGAGACAGGGATCAAGACCATCCCCAAGGAAAAGAAATGCAAAAAAGCAAAATGGCTGTCTGGGGAGGCCTTACAAATAGCTGTGAAAAGAAGAGAAGTGAAAAGCAAAGGAGAAAGGGAAAGATATAAACATCTAAATGCAGAGTTCCAAAGAATAGCAAGAAGAGATAAGAAAGCCTTCTTCAGTGATCAATGCAAAGAAATAGAGGAAAACAACAAAATGGGAAAGACTAGGGATCTCTTCAAGAAAATCAGAGATACCAAAGGAACATTTCATGCAAAGATGGGCACGATAAAGGACAGAGATGGTGTGGACCTAACAGAAGCAGAAGATATTAAGAAGAGGTGGCAAGAATACACAGAAGAACTGTACAAAAAAGAGCTTCAAGACCCAGATATTCATGATGATGTGATCACTGACCTAGAGCCAGACATCTTGGAATGTGAAGTCAAATGGGCCTTAGAAAGCATCACTACAAACAAAGCTAGTGGAGGTGATGGAATTCCAGTTGAGCTATTCCAAGTCCTGAAAGATGATGCTGTGAAAGTGCTGCAGTCAATATGCCAGCAAATTTGGAGAACTCAGCAGTGGCCACAAGATTGGAAAAGGTCAGTTTTCATCCCAATCCCAAAGAAAGGCAATGCCAAAGAATGCTCAAACTACCGCACAATTGCACTCATCTCACACGCTAGTAAAGTAATGCTCAAAATTCTCCAAGCCAGGCTTCAGCAATATGTGAACCGTGAACTTCCTTATGTTCAAGCTGGATTTAGAAAAGGCAGAGGAACCAGAGATCAAATTGCCAACATCAGATGGATCATGGAAAAAGCAAGAGAGTTCCAGAAAAACATCTATTTCTGCTTTATTGACTATGCCAAAGCCTTTGACTGTGTAGATCACAATAAACTGTGGAAAATTCTGAAAGAGATGAGAATACCAGACCACCTGATCTGCCTCTTAAGAAATCTGTAAGCAACAGTTAGAACTGGTCATGGAACAACAGACTGGTTCCAAATAGGAAAAGGAGTATGTCAAGGCTGCATATTGTCACCATGTTTATTTAACTTATATGCAGAGTACATCATGAGAAATGCTGGACTGGAAGAAACACAAGTTGGAATCAAGATTGCTGGGAGAAATATCAATAACCTCAGATATGCAGATGACACCACCCTTATGGCAGAAAGTGAAGAGGGGCTAAAAAGCCTCTTGATGAAAGTGAAAGTGGAGAGTGAAAAGGTTGGCTTAAAGCTCAACATTCAGAAAACGAAGATCATGGCATCTGGTCCCATCACTACATGGGAAATAGATGGGGAAACAGTGGAAACAGTGTCAGACTTTGTTTTTCTGGGGTCCAAAATCACTGCAGATGGTGACTGCAGCCATGAAATTAAAAGATGCTTACTCCTTGGAAGGAAAGTTATGACCAACCTAGATAGCATATTCAAAAGCAGAGACATTACTTTACCAACAAAGGTTCGCCTAGTCAAGGCTATGGTCTTTCCTGTGGTCATGTATGGATGTGAGAGCTGGACTGTGAAGAAGGCTGAGCACCGAAGAATTGATGCTTTTGAACTGTGGTGTTGGAGAAGACTCTTGAGAGTCCCTTGGACTGCAAGAAGATCCAACCAGTCCATTCTGAAGGAGATCAACCCTGGGATTTCTTTGGAAGGAATGATGCTAAAGCTGAAACTCCAGTATTTTGGCCACCTCATGTGAAGAGTTGACTCATTGGAGAAGACTCTGATGCTGGGAGGGATTGAGGGCAGGAGGAGAAGGGGACGACAGAGGATGAGATGGCTGGATGGCATCACTGACTTGATGGGTGTGAGTCTGGGTGACTTCCGGGAGCTGGTGATGGACAGGGAGGCCTGGCGTGCTGCGGTTCATGGGGTCGCGAAGAGTCGGACACGACTGAGCGACTGATCTGATCTGATCTGATGTGGGTGAAGACTTTTCCTTCAGCATTTAAATACTCAGTGCTTCACCCTTATGAAAAGAAGAACATGATAGGGTTATATGTGAAAGCTTTTGAATCAAATCAAGCTGGCTCTGGGTTCTAGTTGTCATTTCTTACCTGCGTGATGAGTGACTTGGCAAATTTCTTGATGTCTTTGTGCCTCAGGTTACCAGTATATGTTGAAAAGATAAGCACAGTCACTCCAAATAGCTTTAACAATTTCTCATTTTTTTTTTCAATCTTTAATGCCTTTGTATCACAGTTGATTTTTGCATAAATGGAGTTATAATGTTTCTATTGCTCTTGTTGATTTTTTCTTGAATATAAAAATAAAAGTCCTACTTTGCAAGATAAGTAATAATACTTTTTAAATATTTTAAACTACAAAACAGTTGAAGTGTGTTACAGCATGCATTCTTTGGGAAGCAGACTTTGAGATAAAGAAGGTGACTAGAGATTCAGGAAGTTGATTAGAAGTGCTCCTGGAATAATTGCCTGGGATGAGAAAAAAAGGAATCGGGTTTATTCAAAGGGAGAAGATGCTCAGTTCTCAGTCGTGTCTGACTCTTTGCCACCCCATGGGCTGTGGTTCCCCAAGCTCTTCTGTCCATGGGATTTTCCCAGGCAAGAATACTAGAGTGGGTTGCTTCTTCTTACTCCATGGGATCTTCCCAACCTGGAAACTAACTCTCATCAGTTAGGTATCCTGCATTAGCAGGCAAATTCTTAAACACTACCACCACCTGGCAAGCCTCAAATGGAGAAGCTGGATCAAATGAAACAAACAACTAAAGCCAAGCTTGTGTTTCAGAATTTCCCATTTTTGGAGTGAAGTGGTAGGATTTTTTATATTTCATTTTGTTTTTTCTGCCACATTGATTAGTCAGTTATGGTCTATCCTTAGACAGAGGTTGTTACCTTGAATAAGGCAGCTTTCTTCACCCAAATAATTCCAAAAGGCATCTTCACTCAGCCCCTCCAGTCACTGGGGGGAATGAAATCAACAGTCCTACAGAGGGATCTCATCAGCATATCCTAACATCACAGCATGAAACACAGTGCAAAAGGGAAAAGACCTACATCTAATCTCATATATATGAAAATATATACCTATATGTGTACTTGCTAAGTAGCCCACTAGGTTCTTCTGCCCATGGGATTCTCAAGGAAAGAATACTGGAGTAGGTTACATGACCTACTCCAGGGGATCTTCCTGACCCAGGGATCGAACTTATTTCTCTTGTTTCTTGCATTTGCAAGTGAGTTCTTTACCTCTAGGGCTATGTGGGAAGCCCATATACATGTGCACATGAACATTTATGTATTAATATACGTATTTATTTTGGCAAAAGCTTAATCTTAACAGAGGCTGCAATATTATAAAGTGTTCCAATTGAATTTTTTTTTTCCAAGTTAGATGAGAAATCTTGGTCAGATAAGCAGATAAATCAATGTTAGGAAAAGTCAGCTACACTGTCTTCCATTCTCTTATGTCTATTTATACAGTAAAAATTATTTTAAGACTTAATAAGAACTGAAGTATCTTTCACTATTTTGTCACCATCTGCCCTGGCCAGATATTTTAGAAAGAAAAGAAGATAAAAGAGAGAAAAGAAGGAGAGGAAAGGAATGAAAGTAAAGAAAAGGGAAAGGAACAGAAATTAGGACAGGAAAGAAGAGGAGAATTTGGAAGAAAACAAGTAGAAGAGGAGAGAAGAGGAAAGGCAAAGAAATTAACCAGAGATGAGATGGATTGAAATACCTGTGACCTATTGAATATAATTACATTAAACTCAGTATTTATCTTCATAAAAACAAAAATACATTAAAAAAATGATTTATTCCAGAAGAGTGAGGAGGCACTTCCTTGGTGGTCCAGTGGTTAAGAACCCACCTGCCAATGCAGGGGACATGGATTTGATTTCTGATTAGGGAAGATTCCACATACCACCAAGCAACTAAGCATAGGTACCACAACTATTGAGCCCACATTCTAGAGTCTGCAAGTTGCAATAACTGAGACTGCATGCTGCAACTACCAAAGTTTGAGTGCCCAAGAGCCCATGCTCCACAAAAAGAGAAGCCACTGCAATGGAAGATTGCACACCACAAGAAGAATAGCCCCTGCTCACCACAACTAGAGAAAGCCCATTTGCAGCAAGGAAGAATCAGCACAGCCAAATATAAATTAAATGGAAGAGTGAAGAGATGCTATGAATATAGCAATGGAGCTCACTTGAACTGGGAAGATTAAGGGTAGATTTGGGACAGCTCACCATAGACAGCCTATGACACTGTATTTAAAAGGTACAGTAAGTTCACAGCCAATTTAGACAACCAATAATACTGAAGCATGGGACATGGCCGGTTGGTTACTGAAGCAGCAATCCGATATGGAAGCCAGGCAGGGATTCTAGAATAATGAGGGCTTGCCCCTGTGACAGTACTGTGGGGATTACATCATGTTTGGAAATTGATATGGGTCACAAAAGCAGTATAAGTGTCCTTGTTTTTCTTCCTGCTATTTTTATTCTGCAAAGATACAGCAGGGGAGAAAAAATGGTTTATTTTAAATGTCTAAGTTTGAGAGTGGATTCTGGCCAAAAAAATTAGATGTCTGAGATTACTAGTGTTAGGGAACTTAAAATGAAGGAAGTCTTGTTTAGGCTTCGGAGACAATAAAACTGAGCAGACCCCTGACCTTGCTTCTAGCCTGCATGACACTGTGCTGAATATATGCTTGCTCATGAATGCACCAATTGTTACCAGCAAGCTGAGTGACACTATAGATAAGATAGGAAGGGGGTTTTGGAATTCTTGAGCCCCAGGAGCTCTTGCCAACCATACATGGCATTCAGTGAAATCCAGTGGCTCCCAAAATAAAGTAGACACACACACTAAAAAGGTTAAAGTGAAACGAGAGTGGCACTTTTGCTCACAAACTGATGTTATCAGTTTGCAGCCTGGGATTTTAAACAGGAACTCCCCAAACTGCAACTTAAAGTATTGCCCTTAGGGTAGATGCACTCCCCAGAACATTTTCCCAACTGGGATTCCAGTTGTTACATGGGACTTCCCAAGCGCTGTTTGAATCTGGATGTGAGTCAAACTAATTTGGTGATGTTTGCACTGTTATTATCCTCTACTGTTCCTATCTCTTTTAATGATTGTATATTGAAAGTAAGTTACATAACTCTCTTTAGATATTGAAATTATGGATGTGATGGTGATCTGGTGGTGACATGTGTCACCACATTAATTGCTAGGGTTGATTCAGCTGATCTGGCTGCCTAAGTAAGTGTCTCCTTCCTCCCTCACCAATCCATGCTCATCCTTCCTAAGCTGCCTATTTGGTGGAAGAGGAAGACCCTCCCCAATGAGGAGGACAGGTCTTCAGTCAAGGGTATACGAGCAGCAGTGCTCCCCTGCTAGAACCTCCAAACAAGCTCTCAGACATTGAAGTTGCTTATTTGTGTATGATGAGTGGTTTCTTTTGTTAATGAATTCTTTGAAACTGAAATGAAACTTAAAACTTTTGGCAAAACAACTAGTCAGGCCAATGAAGCAGGAGAGGGAGATTTGGGAGATAAAACCAAAAAACAAACAAATTAAAAATTCTAAGGCTAGAACTAGTGCATGCTAAGTTGCATTCAGATCAGATCAGATCAGTCGCTCAGTTGTGTCCGACTCTTTGTGACCCCATGAATCACAGCACTCCAGGCCTCCCTGTCCATCACCAACTCCCGGAGGTCACTGAGACTCACATCCATTGAGTCAGTGATGCCATCCAGCCATCTCATCCTCTGTCGTCCCCTTCTCCTCTTGCCCCCAATCCCTCCCAGCATCAGAGTCTTTTCCAATGAGTCAACTCTTCGCATGAGGTGCCCAAAGTACTGGAGTTTCAGCTTTAGCATCATTCCTTCCAAAGAAATCCCAGGGCTGATCTCCTTCAGAATGGACTGGTTGGATCTCCTTGCAGTCCAAGGGACTCTCAAGAGTCTTCTCCAACACCACACTTCAAAAGCATCAATTCTTCGGCGCTCAGCCTTCTTCACAGTCCAACTCTCACATCCATACATGACCACAGGAAAGACTATAGCCTTGACTAGGTGAACCTTTGTTGGCAAAGTGATGTCTCTGCTTTTGAATATGCTATCTAGGTTGGTCATAACTTTCCTTCCAAGGAGTAGGCATCTTTTAATTTCATGGCTGCAGTCACCATCTGCAGTGATTTTGCAGCCCAGAAAAAGAAAGTCTGACACTGTTTCCACTGTTTCCCCATCTATTTCCCATGAAGTGATGGGACCGGATGCCATGATCTTAATTTTCTGAATGTTGAGCTTTAAGCCAACTTTTTCACTCTCCACTTTCACTTTCATCAAGAGGCTTTTTAGTTCCTCTTCACTTTCTGCCATAAGGGTGGTGTCATCTGCATATCTGAGGTTATTGATATTTCTCCCAGCAATCTTGATTCCAACTTGTGTTTCTTCCAGTCCAGCATTTCTCATGATGTACTCTGCATATAAGTTAAATAAACAGGGTAGCTGTGTCTAACTCTTTACAACCCGCTGAGCTCCTTTGTCCATAGGAGTCACCAGGCAAGAATCCTGGAGTAGGTTGCCATGTCCTCCTCCAGGTTATCTTCCTGACCCCAGGATCGAACCAGCACTTTTTATGTCCCCAACTAGAGCCAAGTAGAAATAATTTATTGGTAAGCCAAAGAGAAATAGTGAGTTGCTCTATTTATTCATGCAAAAGGAGTCAAGGTATGCCAAGCATTTCAATTTCTCTTATTTTTAGCTTGCTTAGAATCTCTACATAACTCATGCTGTCATTTTAAATGGTAGCAATGTTTATGAACAATACTAAGTCTGTGTGCTCTATTTACTCTCCAATTATTTCAGTCTTATGCACGTGAAGACAGGTTAAGTGTAGATGGTCAGTTCTTTTCCAGAAATGAGAAATCCTCAAGGCAGAGACCTTTGAATGAAAATCCATCTATCTATATGGATAGACACCATGACACCTAAATATACTGAAACAATAGCTCACATCTCCTTTTTTTGTTTGTTCTTTTCAACTAACAGCAAGTTGGTTTACATGTTTAAGCTCTCTATGGACCCAAGAATCAAATCTACAAATTATATGCTAATTTCCCTTCTTTTATGAAAATAAAGCAAAGTTCTTCAAGGTATGAGTCAGGTTACAACAACTCAAAATCATAAGGTTTTGGGAAATAAGAAATTGATGGTTTTGGCATATTCTTGTCCTTTTTTTTTTCCCCCTAAAATTTGCTCTGAAAAAAATTTAGGAAAAAGAAAATATTGATCAAAATTATTTGTTATATATTTGAAATTTTGTTCTGTGAACAACAACATAACTGATTTCCTAAGCAGCACAAAATATGTTTTTTAAAGGAGAGAAAAAAAAAATAATATATATATATATATATTTTGCAAATGGATTGTACTCAGCCATTTACCCCCATTTTGTTAGAAACATCTATAATCAGTAGTAGTGAGCACTTGACTATTTCTCTACTTCAAAGCAAATGTAAAATCTTTCATCCTCCCTTGTTGAAACAGTGTCATTTATCACTAAGTGAAACACTGTGCTTTGAAGGTGGTTTTAGTTTAGCCTTTTCTCACCTTTTAACCTCCCAGCGTGAAATATGTCCATTTATCATGAAGAGAAACATTGCACTGAGAGTGGTTTAAACTTAAAAGCTTTTTGTTCTTAAGTAGCAGAGCCTTGAAACTTAATCATGGAGATAGAAAAGTTCAAAACAAATTCTTATTTGAGATTTGCCTCTACTTATGGAAAAAAAAAAAAAAAATTGTATCCTAAAACACTGTCTTTGCTAATAGCTGGGTAAGTACTTGTCCATATGCTGTTTGTTCAAGTGCTTTAATTATGAGGCAACCTATGTACAGTTGGGTTTGAGCTATTACAGGGAAAAGGTTAAGGAAAGCATTAGGCAGAAAGTTTTAAAGCCTTCTAAGTTCCAAACAACTCTACCGAGGAGAGCTGTATATAATGAAGTGAGGGAAATAAAATGAGTAAGAAGATCTGTATTTGTGAAAATGGGGACAGGATTATTTTTGCAGTCACTCTGGATAGGTTTGAGATTCTGAAAAAAGGAAAAGGAAAAATAAAACTCTTCTCACATGTGTTAAGATGCATTTTGAAACAAATGGTGTAAAACATTTGTGAGAGTAGCTGTACATCTCTTGAAATCGTGCATTCCATGGCTTTCTGTATTCCTCCCCTTATGTAACTAAACATTTCCAGAAGCAATGTGATACCAAGGGAAGAGTGATTTTCCCCACCAGAAAATTATGTCAGAATTTTTAATGGGCCTGTATCTTTAAAAGAGCCCCACAGGTCAGTGGTTCTCAAACCTTCACATTCATAAGAATCCCTTTGAAGATTTGTTAAACCAGAGGTACTCAATCTGGGAGAAGAAAGCTGCCATGTTGTGAGCATCTTTATAGAGAGATCATAGACTTACTGTGATCTCAAAAGAGACCTTGAGACAGAGCCCCACAGCTAAGCTACCCCTACATTCCTGACCCTCAAAAACTATGTAAGATAATAAATGTGATACCAAATGCACAGTAAGGGACATGATTTGGATAAATGTTGCTATACAAAATATGTAACTAATACAATTAGTGAATGATACTCTGTTTATAAAACTCCTAACTGAGAAATTATAGATAAAAGCTTAGGGAAAAAACAAAAACAAAAACACAATTAAAACCTCAGCACTGTAAAAAGAATGAAATAATGCCACTTACACCAACATGGATGGACCTGCTGCTGCTGCTGCTGCTGCTAAGTCGCTTCAGTCGTGTCCGACTCTGTTGGACCCCATAGACGGCAGCCCACCAGGCTCCCTGGTCCCTGGGATTCTCCAGGAAAGAACACTGGAGTGGGCTGCCATTTCCTTCTCCAATTCATGAAAGTGAGAAGTTAAAATGAAGTTGCTTAGTCGTGTCCAACTCTTAGTGACCCCATGGACTGCAGCCTACCAGGCTCCTCCACCCATGGTATTTTCCAGGCAAGAGTACTGGAGTGGGGTGCCATTGCCTTCTCTGTGGATGGACCTAGAGATTAACATACAGAGTAAAGTAAGACAGACAGAGAAATATATATATATATATCACATATCACTTATGCATGGAATCTAAAAACAAATGGTAAAAATGGATTTATTTACAAAACAGAAACCAGAGTCACAGATGTAGAAAATAAATTTATGGTTTTGTGTGCTGTTGTGCTAAGTCATCTCAGTCATGTCTGACTATTTGCAACCCTATGGATTATTACCAGGGATAATGTTGGGGAGGGATAAATTAGGAGATTAGGATATGTGTGTGTGTGTATACTACATATAAATATACTAATATAGACAGATCTGAGAGTTGGATCATAAGGAAGGCTGAGGACTGAAAAATTGATGCTTTCGAACTGTGGTGCTGGAGAAGACTCTTGAAAATATGTTGGACAGTAAGGGATCAAACTAGTCCATCCTAAAGAAAATCAACCCTGAATATGCCTTGGAAGGATTGATGCTGAAGCTGAAGCTCCAATACTTTGGCCACCTGAGCTGACTCATTAGAAAAGACCCTGATGCTAGGAATAATTGAAGGCAAAAGGAGAAGGGGGCAGCAGAGTATGAAATGGTTAGAGAGCATCACTGACTCAAAAAACATGAATTTGAGCAAACTCTGGAAGATAGTGAAGGACAGGGAAGCCTGGCCTGCTTTAGTCCATGGGTCACAAAGAGTCAGACATGACTTGGTGACTGAATAACAACAACAGTATCTTATAGAAGCTTTATAGATCACTGTGGTAAGACCTCTGATCCGACTTAGTGAGGGAAATGTGATGATCATCTATAAATGTGTGTGCTGGACATGGTATGGGTGCAGTTGGGCCATTCCAACAGAGTAAACGAGCCAGCACTTAAAGGTGTAATCTTGTTTCCCAGAGTAGATAAAATAGATAAGAACCACTTCTGCGTTTGGTTATTTATTTCTTTTCGGTGAGGCAAGTTTAATATAGTTTCATTTACATCAATTCTTTTCCTCACAAACAAGTGCCAATGAAATGACCTTTGAGTAAAAAAAAAAAAAAAAAAAAAGAGTAACGTAATCTTCTTGAGAATTTGGATAGGCTTTCAAAATTCAAATATCAAACTTGGCCTCTGACAAGTAATACTACAGCAAAACTTTCAGGGAATAAGTAAAACCAATATAGGGCTTCCTGGGTTGCTCTAGTGGTGAGGAACCTGCCTGCCAATGCAAAAGATATAAGAGATGTGGGTTCAGTTCCTGGATTGGGAAGATCCCCTGGAAGAGAGCATGGCAACCCACTCCAGTATTCTTGCCCGGATAATCCCGGGGACAGAGGAGCCTGGTAGGCTACAGGCCATAGTGTCACACAGGGTTGGACATGACTGAAGCAACTTAGCATTCATAAAACCAATATACATTCAAAAATATCATAAAATCAAGACTCTTCCTTCCTAATATAATTATTATACTTTATTTGTTCAAATATCAAATCTAAGGTTAAGATAGAGATTGACATTAAACAGGCCAGGTGATGTATAGATCAAATGATTCCAAATAGAAGTCAACTGTTAAATGTCTGTTATACTCAGGAACTCACTTAAATTGTGGTCCTTATAATCAATTTTAAGAACAAATTGTACCTATTATTTTCTATTTGTTGTTGTTGTGTAGTCTCCAAGTTGTGCCTGACTCTGCAATCTTATGAGCCCCTCTGTCCATGAGATTTGCAAGGCAAGAATATTGGACTGGGTTGCCATTTCCTTTGCCAGAGGATCTTCCTAAACCAGGGATCAAACCCTCACCTCCTGCACTGGCAGGCAAATTCTTCTCTGCTGCTGCTGCTGCTGCTAAGTCGCTTCAGTCGTGTTCGACTCTGTGCGACCCCAAGGACAGAAGCTCACCAGGCTCCCCTGTCCCTGGGATTCTCCAGGCAAGAACACTGGAGTGGGTTGCCATTTCCTTCTCCAATGTATAAAAGTGAAAAGTGAAAGTGAAGTCGCTCAGTCGTGAGCCACCATTAACTCCTTGCAAAAGACCCCTCATAGCACCAATATGGTCTTGCTTTGTTTTCACCACATGCTTTGTGTAAAGAAAGCACCACTATTATTGAAGAAGTATGACTGTGTGAGAGATTAGAAAATGTATTTCTTTGTTTCTGCCCCTGTTTCCAGACACAGAGTTCCTGAAGTGCTTTTAAATTCCTAAGTATTAAGAGTGCTGGAAACATCTTTTTCTTCTAATGAGGTGATGCTGGGAGGGCTCTGGCTGGTCACCAGAAAGATAAAGCCAGGATTAGAAGCTTGGGATTTTCAGCCACCTCCTCCTCCCCCACATCTGGAAGAAGAGAGAGAACAGGGGTTGGAAGTGGAGTTAATAATTCATTGTGCCTATGTGAAGAAGTTTCCATGAACATCCACACAATCCCAGTAGCATGAAATTCAGAGAGCTTTTTAGGTTGGTGAAATATATTTACACCTAAAAACGTTTTAGCTAATATTTTTCTGTCACTGACTCGATCTGAATTTGACTGCAATATCAATCTTTTTACTTCATTGTATTTGTATGCTAAAGATAAACCATATAACAATTGAATAATGCTAGTGGTAAATCTAATATGAATCTTTCAGCATACTTTTTTGACAATAACAAATGTGTAACATTGTAAATCAACTTGATATTATTTTTAGTCAGTACAGGGGAGGTAAACCAGTGAGTGTCACAGTGCACAAAAGGATCAGAAAGACTGCAGATGCGTTGTGGCCTTGGTGGCCTAAGGATCCTGGGACACAACTAGGAGCATGGGATTAATGTTGAAGAGGTACTAACCCTAAATCGCATATATGAGTTTACTGGAGTTATAAAAACAGTACCACAAACTGAATAATGTAAGTTGATTATCTCAAAGTTATAAAAACAGTACCACAAACTGAATAACATTAGTTGATTATCTCAAAGTTCTAGAGGCCACACGTCTGAAATTAAGGTGTCGGCAGTGCTGGTCCCTTTTCAGAGCTGTGAGGGAAAATCTGTTCCCTGATTTTCCCCTAGTTTCTGCTGACTTTCTGCTAGGTTTTGGCATGTCTTGGCTTGCAAAAGCATCATTCTATATCTGAATTCATCTTCATGTGGCCTTCTCACGGGTTTTTCTCTTTGTGTTCAAATTTCACCTTTTTATAGCGTAGGGATATCAGTCTTAAGAGTCAGTCCATCCTAATAAATCTATCTTAACTAACTACCTTATTTCCAGATAAAGTTACATCTTGAGATACTGCGAACTGGGTACTTCAAAATATGAATTTGTGGATGGGGTATATAATTCAACTCATAATACAGCACTCCCCAAAATATTAATAGAAAGTTAAATAGATACCAATCTCACCTTATCTAGTACATGTCAACATCTAGAAGACCTGTTCTGAAACACAGATATGAACTACTGGGATATTTTCTTAAATTTGGAGCAGACAGAAGTGCCCTGTGAGACATACCTGTGACTCAGAGAAATATTGGCACAGCCATCCAGCTCTCCGAGTGAAAGTGGTTTCCAAAAGTCTTAGAAGATATTCAAGCAAATCTGTCACAGGCATAGTCCCACTTAAAAAGTAGGAACTGTACTTAGCTTTTAAAAATCATCCTACTCACTAGAATATAGCAATGTTTACCAATGACTTAGGAATATAATTGTATACCAAAGTGAGAACAGCTTCTTAACTTCAAATCTCATCCAGTTGAGGAAGCTATATTTCCTGATACAAGTGTCCACATGAAGATATATGCAGGAAGAAACTAATCTTCCTTGAAACATCAGCAAAGGTATACAACTTTCCAGGAAAATTATCTGGTCAGGTCATCTATGTTTTGAAGTGTTGGGAGTATCTCAAGTAGGATTTAGATTTTATTGGAATAAGTGTTGAGCCCTTTGAAGCCTAAAGGCAAAAAGTAACTCAAAATCCCTGCAAAGTAAACCCATTTATGGCCTGGTTGAAATAAAAAGCTTAAAATATAATATCATTATATTTTAGGTAAACTAAGATAAAATATTTTGCTTGTAAACAAATACCAATAAATATTCTTAGAAACACTTGGTTTCCACAAGTCAGCTTGCTGGCCTACCATTCAATAAAAATCATGTATAAATGTATATTTGGCACTACTTACCTGAAGGCTCAGGGATAAAGAATCTGCCGGCAAGGCAATAAACTGTTTGCAATGGATCAGGAACATTCCATGGAAAAGTAAATGGCAACCTACCCCCATAGACAGAGGAGCCTGGAGGGCTACAGTTTAAGGGATCACAAGAATTGTACAAAACTTAGCAATGAAACCACCACCACCAAATCTAACTAGCAAAGGTAGATTTCAAAGAGAAAGACTACACATTAACCAAGAATTGTCTAAGATGGAATGTCTTAGCCCATGAACAACAACAACAACAAGAAACAGTTTTTTCAAATAGATTAAATGCTGTTATGATCAGAATTTCCAAGGAAATTGACATTCCAGAGAACAAGATAAAAACTCAAAGACCACAGAAAACATAACAGCCATAGAGGAAAGCAAACCAGAGTCAGAAACTTTGGTTCAGTTCACTTCAGTTGCTCAGTCGTGTCTGACTCTTTGCGACCCCATGAATCACAGCACACCAGGCCTCCCTGTCCATAACCAACTTCCAGAGTTCACCCAAACTCATGTGCATTGAGTTGGTGATACGATCCAGCCATCTCATCCTCTGTCATCCCCTTCTTCTCCTGCCCCCAATCCCTCCCAGCATCAGGGTCTTTTCCAATGAGTCAACTCTTCGCATGAGGTGGCCAAAGTAAAACTTAGCAAACAGTTAAAACAAACTATATGAACACTATTGACAAATATTAAGGTGGCTATGGCTTCTGCTAAACATGAAGCATATTTATTTTATTTTTGTTCATGATAAGAATTATTCCCAGGACCTACATAGCCCAAGTTCTTCCATGTAGTTAGTAAACAATTACTCTGTGAAATACTCAGATGTTTAAAAAGTTGTATTTTGTTTTACTATATATATTGCCAGCAAGAGAGTCAGTTAAGGTCACCAAAAGAATCTGCTATTTTTGTAAATTATAGGTATAATAATAATAATTCATGTGCATGACACCCACTCCAGTATTCTTGCCTGGAGAATCCCATGTACAAAGAAGCCTGGTAGCTTCTGATTTTCATAGGATCACAGTCAGATGCGACTGAAGTGACTTAGCACGCACGTGCTTATAGAACAATACAGCACTTGGCTGCACCTCTCTTTATTGACTTGCACAGAACTCAACTTCTCACTGGACAGAGGTTGAGTAATGAACACTAACCCTGATTCTAACACACCTTCTATTACAGCTGTTCCGAAACTCACTAGGCTTTGGGTGACCCAGATACTTGAGTTCACTTTCACTTGCTCGAAGTTACTGAGAAAAACTCTGCTTACATCTCTGAGGAAATGAATAGAAGGCAAGCTTGCTAAATTTTAGGGAGGAATCTTATTTATCTGTGGGATCTAGGAAAACCTCCATGTAATTAAAATTGATTGACTTCCCAAAACACAATCATCAGAGTAGAAAAGAATCTTTGATTGTGATTGTAGAAAGACAGTAAAAGGTTCTTACCCTCTGATGATTATTCAAAATTTCCTCCGGGGTGCCACCTTTTTTCCCGTTTCTACCTTGTTGTCGTAGAAAATTATATTAAGTTTTTTTTTAATTTTTACATTAAATTTTAACGTTAAGTCTGTTCCATGTGTACAACATAGTGATTCAGTGTTTATACATTATGAAATAGTCACTGCGGAAAGACCATTTATCATCCGTCACCGTACAAAATTGTTACCATATTATTGATTATAATCCCTATGTACTCATTATATCCAGGTGACTTAGAGTTGTATGAGTCTTTTCTATATTTTGGCTATCAAGCCATTATCAGATATATTGTTCACAAATTCCTTCCGCCATTCTGTATGTTTCCTTTTTCTTTTGTTAGTGGTTCCCTTTGCCATGCAAAAACTTTTTAGTTTGATACAGTCTCATTTGTTTATTTTTGCTTTTAGGTTCCCTTGCCTGTGGAGATATATAAAAAATAGTATAGCTAAGGCTAATGTCAAATAGATAATTGCTGTGTTTTCTTCTAGGAGTTTGAAGGTTTCATGTTATCCATTTAAGTACATTTTGACTTTATTTTTGTATATGGTATGAAAAAGTGGTCCAGTTTTATTCTTTTACATATAGCTGTCCAGTTTTCTCAACATCATTTATTGAAGGGGCTGTTTTTTCCTTATTGTGTATCCTTGCCTCTTTTCTCATAGATTAATTGACTATATGACTATGATTTTATTTCTGAACTCTCTATGCTACTTCCATAATATATGTGTGTTTCTGTGTGACTACTATACTGCTTTGACTACTATAGTTTCATAACATAGTCTGAAGTCAGAGAGTGTGAAACCTTGAACTCTATTCTACTCTTTCTGGATAGATTTCACTATCTGGGTCTGTGTGAAATTGTATTAGAAGGCCAAGTGGTGACAAGGTCTTCAGAGTTTGGGATACAGAATGCTGTGAGCATGTGGGGTTGTTTAGGATATGTCTAAAACATAACCATGGCTATGCCAAAATCTTTGTGTGGATAACAACAAACTATGGAAAATTCTAAAAGATATGGGAATACCAGACCACCTGATCTGCCTCATGAGAAACATGCATGCAGGTCAAGAAGCAACAGGTAGAACTGGACACAGAAAAACAGACTGGTTCCAAATAGGAAAAGGAGTACGTCAAGGCTGCATATTGTCACCCTGCTTATTTAACTTATATATAGAGTACATCATGAGAAATGCCTGGCTGGATGAAGCACAAGCTGGAATCAAGATTGCCAGGAGAAATATCAATAACCTCAGATATGCAGATGACACCACCCTTATGGCAGAAAGCGAAGAACTAAAGGGCCTCTTGATAAAAGTGAAAGAGGAGAATGAAAAAGTTGGCTTAAAGCTCAACATTCAGAAAACTAAGATCATGGCATCTGCTCCATGGCATCACTTCATGGCAAATAGATGGGGAAACAGTGTCAGACTTTATTTTGGGTGGCTCCAAAATCACCAGAGATGGTGACTGCAGCCATGAAATCAAAAGACACTTGCTCCTTGAAAGAAAAGTTATGACCAACCTAGGCAGCATATTAAAAAGCAGAAACACTACTTTGACAACAAAGGTCCATCTAGTCAAAGCTATGGTTTTTCCAGGAGTCGTATATGGATAGAAGAGTTGGACTACAAAGAAAGCTAAGCTCTGAAGAATTGATGTTTTTTAACTGTGGTGTTGGAGAAGACTCTTGAGAGTCCCTTGGACAGCAAGGAGATCCAGCCAGTCTATCCTAAAGGAAATCAGTCTTGAATATTCATTGGAAGGACTGATGCTGAACCTAAAACTCCAATACTCTGGTCACCTGATGCTAAGAACTGACTCATTAGAAAAGACCCTGATGCTGGGAAAGATTGAGGGCAGGAGGAGAAGGGGATGACAGAGGATGAATGGTTGGATGGCATCACCTACTCAATGGACGTGAGTTTGAGTAGGCTCTGGGGGTTGTTGATGGACAGGAAGGCCTGTTGTGCTACAGTCCATGGAGTTGCAAAGAGTCGGACACGACTGAACAACTGAACTGAACTGAAAAACATAACCATAGTCTATTTTCTCAACACATTTGTTTATATACAAATATTTTCACCCCCAAAAAAGGGTTGCTCCTTGTAATATGACTGCAAAACAAAGTCTTTCAAACTTAATAGCAATACTCTTATTATACTCACAGATTCTTTCACATAGTAATTTAGAAAGAGCAAAGCAGAAATGCTTTTTCTCAGCTCCACAATATCTGGAACATGGAATGGAAAGAATTGAAAGCTGGATTTGACTCAACATCAGGAGAATAGATAGTTTCCCTGGTAGTTCAGTGAGTAAAGAATCTGTCTGAAATGCAGAATATCCAGGTTTGATTCCTGTGCCGGGTAGATCTTCTGGAGAAGGGAATGGCAACCCACTCCAGTATTCTTGCCTGGAGAATCCCATGAATAGAGGATCATGGCAGGCTACAGTCCATGGAGCCACAAAGAGTCAGACATGACTGAGCAACTGACACACACAGGAGATTCAAATCGTCTGAATGCCCGTTCACTCACAAACATGGAAGCCTGAATTTAAAAATTCAGAAACTAAGATTTCAGACTGAAGAGTCTACATGCAGCTTGTCTATGTGGCTTGGCTTACAGCCACAGGGTGGTCAGATATCTTGCATGGTTCTCAGGGCTCCAGGTATGATTGTTCAGCAAGCAATGCAAGATGCAGTATGATCTTTTCTAACCAAATTTTCCGAAGTTACTCAGCATCATTTCCATAGCTTTATATTGGTTACAAGTGTCACTAGCCCACACAAATTCAAGAGGAGAACACAGAGACCATACCTCTTAATGGAAACTGTGTAATATGGAATATGTGATAACGTTGTGGACATTGTTGAAAAGATTTAGAATACTGTTAACCAGCATGTGTTTGATCAGCATGCCTTTACTAAGCATCATATACTTAATAAGCTCTGTGCTAGGAGTTATCAGGTTTGAAACAAGAATAATTCAGAGTCTGTCCTCAAGGAGTACACAATCCAAATAACATAAAACATGGTTGTAACACTTTAACATGATTTTCTTCTTGCTAAAGAGCTGTAGATATTCAATGATAGGGTTCAGACAAAAAGTGAATAGTTACAGAAGGTTTGTGGGACATAAGCTTTCAACTGGGTTTGCAGGATGAGTAATATATTCAGTTCAACAAAGAGTCCTAATATGAAACAGGAGCAAATAAGAAAATTTCTCTTCTCAAAATAAAATAAATGGTAAGCTAACTGGATTTCTTCGGAAGGAATGATGCTAAAGCTGAAACTCCAGTACTTTGGCCACCTCATGTGAAGAGTTGACTCATTGGAAAAAACTCTGATGCTGGGAGAGATTGGGGGCAGGAGGAGAAGGGGACGACAGAGGATGAAATGGCTGGATGGCATCACTGACTGAATGGACGCGAGTCTGAGTGAATTCCGGGAGTTGGTGATGGACAGGGAGGCCTGGCATGCTGTGATTCATGAGGTTGCAAAGAGTCGGACACAACTGAGTGACTGAACTGAACTGAACTGCCCAAAACAGGAATATGGAAAAAGATATGAAATAACAGTTGGACAATAAAAGAGAGTGAAGAAGGCTGAGCGCCGAAGAATTGATGCTTTTGAAGTGTGGTGTTGGAGAAGACTCTTGAGAGTCCCTTGGACTGCGAGGAGATCCAACCAGTCCATTCTGAAGGAGATCAACCCTGGGATGTCTTTGGAAGGAATGATGCTAAAGCTGAAACTCCAGTATTTTGGCCACCTCATGCGAAGTGTTGACTCATTGGAGAAGACTCTGATGCTGGGAGGGATTGGGGGCAAGAGGAGAAGGGGACAACAGAGGATGAGATGGCTGGATAGCATCACTGACTCGATGAATATGAGTCTCAGTGACCTCCGGGAGTTGGTAATGGACAGGGAGGCCTGGCGTGCTGCAGTTCATGGGGTCGCAAAGAGTCGGACACGACTGAGCGACTGATCTGATCTGATCTGATCTAAGAAGATGATACCATTTGAAATTAACTTGGAAAATGAAGAATATTTGAGATAAAAGAGTGGAATATGAGCCTCATTTACTAGGTAAGGTTTTTCAGAAATACTTGTCTGATTTGACAAGAGTATGCTGCTGCTGCTGCTGCTGCTGCTGCTAAGTCACTTCAGTCGTGTCTGACTCTGTGCAACTCCATAGACAGAAGCTCACCAGGCTCCCCCGTCCCTGGGATTCTCCAGGCAAGAATACTGGAGTGGGTTGCCATTTCCTTCTCCAATGACAAGAGTATATAACAGGTTTAATAAAAGAGTGGAAGATAAGAGTAGAAAAAATACTCTGTATGCGAGACAGCAAAAGAGATAGAGATGTATAGAACAGTCTTTTGGACTTTGTGGGATAGGGAGAGTGTGAGATGATTTGGGAGAATGGCATTGAAACGTGTATAATATCATATATGAAACTAATAGCCAGTCCAGATTCGATGCATGATACTGGATGCTTGGGGCTGGTGCACTAGGATAACCCAGAGGGATGGTATGGGGAAGGGAGGTGGGAAGGGGGTTCAGGATGGGGAACACGTGTATACCCATGGCAGATTCATGTTGATGTATGGCAAAACCAATACAATATTGTAAAGTAATTAACCTCCAATTAAAATAAATAAATTTATATTAAAAATGTGTAGAAAAAATAAATAAGGTCACAAACTGGTGAGTCATATTTTCTGAAGATTTTGTATACTATGGGTGGCCAGGATGTGCATGCAAAAATGTGGATGGCATAATTGGAGGTGAATTTCAAGAAGTTAGGTCACTTTCGAAGCAGTGAAGGTTAAAGGAGAATAGCAAAGAAGATGGAAAGCAATGAACTCCATCTGGGTCCCTTTCAGTGGTTGGAATTCTTTCTTATTTTTTATTCTAATCAAATCAACTTCACAACCAATAGCCATGCATAAAAGTGGTCCATAAAGCATTATATTTGTTAACGAAAAGCTTAACTATTGAAAATCTTTCTTCTCTGATGTGTTTTTATTTCTTCTTATATTTCTTTAGTGGATTAAAACTTTGGAATTGTTATGAATTCCAAATTTAAATAATTCATAATAATTAGCATGCATTAAAACATATTGAAACTTTTACTCAATTTCCATAGTCTTACCCATTCTACATTATGGAATCCCACTCTTCCCTTAGATATCTTAGATATTTTAATGACATGGGAACATCTAAATTAGAATCTGACTGAGGGTACTATTGTCAATATATTATAGTTATATTATAGGTTATATTAATACTATGCATAATTATATATCTTATATATTAAAGAATTTTAAACATTTTCAAATTAGTAAGCTTAAGTTCTTTTTTTATTTTTATAGAAAGAATAAATGTCAACATCAATTATGGAATTTTCTTCCTGTGCCCTGATGTATAATCATCCAAACTCTCAGCCGTGCATGAATCTCACTTTGGAGAACCCTAGTCTTGGAAGGAAATTTATGACCAATTTAGATAGCATATTAAAAAGCAGAGATATTACTTTGCCAACAAAGGTCCATCTAGTCAAGACTATGGTTTTTCCAGTGTTCATGTATGGATATGAGAGTTGGACTGTGAAGAAAGCTGAGCACCAAAGAATTGATGCTTTTGAACTGTGGTGTTGGAGAAGACACTTGCAAGTCCCTTGGACTGCAAGGAGATCCAACCAGTCCATCCTAAAAGAGACCAATTCTGGATATTCATTGGAAGGACTGATGCTGAAGCTGAAACTCCAGTACTTTGGTCACGTCATGCAAAGAGTTGACTCATTGGAAAAAACCCTGATGCTGGGAGGGATTGAGAGCAGGAGGACAAGGGGACGACAGAGGATGAGATGGCTGGATGGCATCACCAACCCGATGAATGCGAGTCTCAGTGAACTCCGGGAGTTGGTGATGGATGAGGGCTGGCGTGCTGTGATTCATGGGGTGGCAAAGAGTTGGACATGACTGAGTGACTGAACTGAACTGAGTATAAGCCTATGAAAATAAAGCTGTTGAAGGGAAGAGATGGAAATGAAAGAATAAATGCAAGTAGACAGAACAGAATCAGCATCTCATTGATGGCATTGTAGCAGTTCTTTTTGATAACTCTATCAGATCAGATCAGATCAGTCGCTCAGTCGTGTCTGACTCTTTGCGACCCCATGAACCGCAGCACGCCAGGCCTCCCTGTCCATCACCAACTCCCGGAGGTCACTCAGACTCGCATCCATCGAGTCAGTGATGCCATCCAGCCATCTCATCCTCTGTCGTCCCCTTCTCCTCCTGCCCTAAATCCCTCCCAGCATCAGAGTCTTCTCCAATGAGTCAACTCTTCGCATGAGGTGGCCAAAATACTGGAGTTTCAGCTTTAGCATCATTCCTTCTAAAGAAATTCCAGGATTGATCTCCTTCAGAATGGACTGGTTGGATCTTCTTGCAGTCCAAGGGACTCTCAAGAGTCTTCTCCAACACCACAGTTCAAAAGCATCAATTCTTCGGCGCTCAGCCTTCTTCACAGTCCAGCTCTCACATCCATACATGACCACAGGAAAGACCATAGCCTTGACTAGGCGAACCTTTGTTGGCAAAGTGATGTCTCTGCTTTTGAATATGCTATCTAGGTTGGTCATAACTTTCCTTCCAAGGAGCAAGTGTCTTTTAATTTCATGGCTGCAGTCACCATCTGCAGTGATTTTGGAGCCCAGAAAAACAAAGTCTGACACTGTTTCCACTGTTTCCCCATCTATTTCCCATGCAGTGATGGGACCAGATGCCATGATCTTCGTTTTCTGAATGTTGAGCTTTAAGCCAACCTTTTCACTCTCCACTTTCACTTTCATCAAGAGGCTTTTTAGCCCCTCTTCACTTTCTGCCATAAGAGTGGTGTCATCTGCATATCTGAGGTTATTGATATTTCTCCCAGCAATCTTGATTCCAACTTGTGTTTCTTCCAGTCCAGCATTTCTCATGATGTACTCTGCATATAAGTTGAATAAACATGGTGACAATATGCAGCCTTGACGTACTCCTTTTCCTATTTGGAACCAGTCTGTTGTTCCATGACCAGTTCTAACTGTTGCTTCCTGACCTGCATACAGATTTCTTAAGAGGCAGATCAGGTGATCTGGTATTCCCATCTCTTTCAGAATTTTCCATAGTTTATTGTGATCCACACAGTCAAAGGCTTTGGCATAGTCAATAAAGCAGAAATAGATGTTTTTCTGGAACTCTCTTGCTTTTTCCATGATCCAGCGGATGTTGGCAATTTGATCTCTAGTTCCTCTGCCTTTTCTAAAACCAGCTTGAACATCAGGAAGTTCACGGTTCACATATTGCTGAAGCCTGGCTTGGAGAATTTTGAGCATTACTTTACTAGTGTGTGAGATGAGTGCAATTGTTCGGTAGTTTGAGCACTCCTTGGCATTGCCTTTCTTTGGGATTGGGATGAAAACTGACCTTTTCCAATCCTGTGGCCACTGCTGAGTTTTCCAAATTTGCTGGCATATTGAGTGTAGCACTTTCACAGCATCATCATTCAGGACTTGGAATAGCTCCACTGGAATTCCATCACCTCCACTAGCTTTGTTCATAGTGATGCTTTCTAAGGCCCATTTGACTTCACATTCCAAGATGTCTGGCTCTAGGTCAGTGATCACATCATCATGATTATCTAGGTCTTGAAGCTCTTTTTTGTACAGTTCTTCTGTGTATTCTTGCCACCTCTTCTTAATATCTTCTGCTTCTGTTAGGTCCACACCATCTCTGTCCTTTATCATGCCCATCTTTGCATGAAATGTTCCTTTGGTATCTCTGATTTTCTTGAAGAGATCCCTAGTCTTTCCCATTCTGTTGTTTTCCTCTTTTTCTTTGCATTGATCACTGAAGAAGGCTTTCTTATCTCTTCTTGCTATTCTTTGGAACTCTGCATTCAGATGTTTATATCTTTCCTTTTCTCCTTTGCTTTTCGCTTCTCTTCTTTTCACAGCTATTTGTAAGGCCTCCCCAGACAGCCATTTTGCTTTTTTGCATTTCTTTTCCTTGGGGATGGTCTTGATCCCTGTCTCCTGTACAATGTCACAAACCTCATTCCATAGTTCATCAGGCACTCTATCTATCAGATCTAGGCCCTTAAATCTATTTCTCACTTCCACTGTATAATCATAAGGGATTTGATTTAGGTCATACCTGAATGGTCTAGTAGTTTTCTCTACTTTCTTCAATTTCAGTCTGAATTTGGCAATAAGGAGTTTATGGTCCGAGCCACAGTCAGCTCCTGGTCTTGTTTTTGCTGATTGTATAGAGCTTTTCCATCTTTGGCTGCAAAGAATATAATCGATCTGATTTCGGTGTTGACCATCTGGTGATGTCCATGTATAGAGTCTTCTCTTGTGATAACTCTATAGGATAATAATATAGTCTTCTTACAGAATCTTGAGTGTATTTGGCATAAAAGAACTGCAACATGAACATGAAAGTATTATCTTATTGCTTGAAATATACTACTTATACCTATATGTATTCTCTTCAGTATGAATCAAGTACTACCTACATTTCCAAAACAATACTCACTAATAAGTGAATGCACAGGACATAAAGATTCAATTCAGGTAACAGAATGCACGCCAAATCAGTGATATTTTGTGCAATTTCTACCATACTAAAGAATTACCTTTCAAAGAAGAAAGGATGCCAACGCATTTTTTTTTTTTTTTTTTTTTGGAAGAACCTCTTAAGGTAAGTGCTAAGTGTCATTCATTCAAGTATTTTTCAGTATTCACCCTTTTCAGCTTATCTCATCCAAAAGATCAGCAGTTATTATATCAGAAGACAAATGTGTCCATCAAACGGGTGCTGAAATGAAATCAGTAGAGTAAGGTAAATGTCATACATATCTATGAGTCAGTCTTCAGTCTTGGGACACAAGGCAGTCAGGAGAGCATCTAGAGTGGGAGAGAGGCACCATGAGGGCACATGGTGGAGAGGTGGATGGGTACCAGGTTTATCCCTGAACATGGTGAGGTAGCACTTCTTAAATAAAGTATCACCCTCCTTGATTCACTAACAAGCTTCATGCTGCTACTGCTGCTGCTAAGTCGCTTCAGTTGTGTCCTACTCTGTGCGACCCCATAGACGGCAGCCCACCAGGCACCCCCGTCCCTGGGATTCTCCAGGCAATAACACTGGAGTGGGTTGCCATTTCCTTCTCCAATGCATGAAAGTGAAAAGTGAAAGTGAAGTCGCTCAGTCGTGTCAGACTCTCAGCGACCCCATGGACTGGAGCCCACCAGGATCCTCCGTCCATGGGATTTTCCATGCAAAAGTACTGGGGTGGGGTGCCATTGCCTTCCCCGAACAAGCTTCATAAATGTTAGAAATTATACAAACCTCTATCACCGTGCTTCCTGCTCCAAATAGATTATTTTTTTAAACTGACATATTCCTACTCAGTCTTACTTATCTAATATCCCCTATTTTGAATTAGGAATATCTAGCTAAATCTACTGTTTTTCTTAAGTGCCAAGAACTTTCCTTCAGTATAATCTCCATTTTGGGACTGCTTAAATCTCTAAAGCTGAAACTCCAGTACTTTGGCCACCTCATGTGAAGAACTGACTCATTGGAAAAGACTCTGATGCTGGGAGGGATTGGGGGCAGGAGGAGAAGGGGACAACAGAGGATGAGATGGCTGGATGGCATTGCTGACTCGATGGACGTGAGTCTGAGTGAACTCCGGGAGTTGGTGATGGACAGGGAGGCCTGGCGTGCTGTGATTCATGAGGTTGCAAAGAGTCAGACACGACTGAACAACTGAACTGAACTGAACTTAAATCTCTTCCTTTAATCTCTACCCATTGTCATACCTGTGACATACACATGGTCAATTTTTAACCCTCCATTTCCCTCTAGACAGTAGATCCCATCTGATCCTGGACTCATGTTGCTAGTTTTGCTTTTATGGATGCTTTATTTCACATGTATTTCAACCAGGAGCTTTTCAGCCTACGATCTAAGTCAAATGCCCTTTCTTTATTAAATGTCATTTGTCTGATAAAATCTGCTATATCACCCTCCAAAGAGTGATTCAAACTTTACAGGTAGAGAATTAGTGTTTTGATTTTAAAGTAGGGGTCAGATAACTACAACCCTTGGGCCAAATCTGATCCAATCTCTATTTTTGTACAAAAATAAATAAAATAAACTAGATTTTGTTTGTTCAAACAGCCCAAACCTATGATTTAAGTATGCCTATGTTTGCATTTACACTACAGCAGAGAAATTGCAAGGGAGACCACTTAAAAGTCACAGCTTAAGATATTTACTATGAGACTCTTTACAGAAGTTTGCCAATGTCTGAGTTGGGGGTTTAGGGAAATGAGGAGGACATTTGTTTAATATAAATATAAGGTATTAAAATTCTTGAGAAGGAACAGAGAAGGTAAAGGTAACTAGGGAATTCTGTTGGATTTCTTGTTATTCCCACAGATACTTGAATATTTTTCAACCCACAGTATTTAAGAAGGTTGGATGCATCTTACCACATGGCTAATTTCAGGGAAGAATTCTAGAAAAAAGTATTAGTTTATAGCTTACTGCAAGAAGAATTCAAATCTTCCAAATAAAGACCTCTGAGTCCCATAGTCTCTGATTTAAAACAAATTCAGACTTTATTTATTTTTTTTTTAATATCATGGCCAGAAAATATGAGGGGAAAAATCGGAGTCATCTGGAAGAGACTACTAATGTTTATACTAGTTTTTCTCCCCTTTTCTCTACAGCCTGGCCTTTTTTTTTTTTTTTTTTTTTTGCTATCATAATTACTTACATGCTAAGGTCTTTTTCCCCCTGTGTCTTTCATAAATGAGGCATTTATGAAAATACAAAAGACTGATTGTTTTGGACAAAGCAGCCAACTATCTACCTTTTACCCACATAATTACTTTGGAGATGAGTTTGAGAACTTGTCATGGCTCTGTTTGGAATGTGTGGTGTCATATTGCCTTTTAAAGTGGTATCAGTTCAGTTCAGTTGAGTCACTCAGTTATGTCCAACTCTGTGACCCCATTAATCGCAGCACGCCAGGCCTCCCTGTCCAACATCAACTCTGGGAATTCACTCAGATTCACGTCCATTGAATCAGCGATGCCATCCAGCCATCTCATCCTCTGTTGTCCCCTTCTCCTCCTACCCCCAATCCCTCCCAATATCAGAGTCTTCTCCAATGAGTCAACTCTTCACATGAGGTGGCCAAAGTACTGGAGTTTCAGCTTCAGCATCATTCCTTCCAAAGAAATCCCAGGGCTGATTTCCTTCAGAATGGACTGGTTGGATCTCCTTGCAGTCCAAGGGACTCTCAAGAGTCTTCTCCAACACCACAGTTTAAAAGCATCAATTCTTCATGGCTCAGCCTTCTTCACAGTCCAGCTCTCACATCCATACATGACCACAGGAAAAACCACAGCCTTGACTAGACGAACCTTTGTTGGCAAAGTAATGTCTCTGCTTCTGAATATGCTATCTAGGTTGGTCATAACTCTCCTTCCAAGGAGTAAGTGTCTTTTAATTTCATGGCTACAGTCACCATCTGCAGTGATTTTGGAGCCCAAAAAAATAGTCTGACACTGTTTCCACTGTTTCCCCATCTATTTCCCATGTAGTGATGGGACGGGATGCCATGATCTTCTTTTTCTGAATGTTGAGCTTTAAGCCAACTTTCTCACTCTCCACTTTCACTTTCATCAAGAGGCTTTTTAGTTCCTCTTCACTTTCTGCCATAAGGGTGGTGTCATCTACATATCTGAGATTATTGATATTTCTCCCGGCAATCTTGATTCCAACTTGTGTTTCTTCCAGTCCAGCATTTCTCATGATTGTACTCTGCATATAAGTTAATAAACAGGGTAACAATATACAGCCTTGATGAACTTCTTTTCCTATTTGGAACCAGTCTGTTGTTCCATGTCCACTTCTAACTGTTGCTTCCTGACCTGCATACAAATTTCTCAAGAGGCAGATCAGGTGGTCTGGTATTCCCATCTCTTTCAGAATTTTCCAGTTTATTGTGATCCACACAAATTTTACCCTGAACTATGTTAACATAATTTGATGAGAATTATGTCATGTATGTGTTTCAGTTACACAGCTGGTTTTCCACTCTAGCAAGATAAAAGAGAGACCAAATTGACTGCTAAAGATGAACAGAAATCATCCCACAACCCAGAAGACCTCTTTGTTTCAGGCGTATTTAAAATGAGAGGCAAAAGTAGCTTGATTTATAGGCCTTGGGTCTGTGCTGTCTGAAAAATTGCCTACATTCATTTCACAGGTAAGAAAATTTGAATAAAGAGAACATGGAACATGGGTTAAAAGGAAGAAAAGAGTTGATGCCCTTAGAATACCTCTTATCAACTTGACTCTCTTTAGGCAGAGTCCAGTCTTATGAGAAAGAACTGAGAATGTATTTGATGAGAGAAAGAATCTATAAGCAGCAAGTAAAAAGTAAAAACCAAGGCTATTGGCTCCAGACTCATCTCTTTATAACCTTTTAGAATATTATCTCCTGTTCAAGTGGAGATGAGTACTGAAAAACAAAACAAAACTATTAGCTCACTCTCATCACTGAACTCAAGACATTATAAAATACTAAGCTACTTTCATCTGACATAAATTACTATTTGACAATGATGATGACAATGAGAACAACTTTCTTTGGAAGTAGGATGGATCTCTTTGCTTCTTGTCTCTCTGTTGCTGAGGACAGACTAGTCAGGAATTTTAGTTGCAGATGATATAATCCATTGTATATAACGTTATGAGAGAGGAATTTGTTGAGAGATATAGAGAACTCAAAGAATCATTAAAGGCCTTCCAAGACAAGACCTCAGGTAACATTGCTGCTGTGTCCACCATGATTGCTTGATGAGTTAGTCATTCAGTTGTGTCTGACTGTGACCCTTTGGCCGCACCCCTACACACACAGGCTCCTCTGATCACGGAATTTTCTAGGCAAAAATACTGGAATGGTTTGCCATTTTCTCCTCCAGGGGATCTTCCTGACTCAGGGATCGAACCTGCATCTCCTGTGTTTCCTGCCATGATTAGGATGCTCTAAATCAAAACTACTTACACAGCTACTGTTTTCAGACTTGTACTCCCTTGTCCATCCTTAGGAAGCTACAAAATCTGGAAGCCACAATTGCTTTGCTGGATGCAGTACGGGTGCTGATTTTGTCATGATCAGAAAGTTATAGCCTCGGGTTGTCTCCCAGGGGTTGATGATAGAACTTAGTAGCATTTGCTAAATCCAAACCAGCAAAAATAATAGTGCTTAATCTGACTTACTTTCTCATGTTACTTTGTTCTAATTTAACTCTTATGTGTGTTCATTTGATGGATAGAACTATAACTGCTGGTCTAGGGACCAGCAGGTAGAACTACGACTAACTGGTATTTAAAGGCTGCTTTGAATTCTACATTTCAGCAGCAATATTTAGACATAGGAAATTGTCAAAATGTGGAAAGTTTGACATATCCATGGCCTTACTGGAGATGGAGAACACTGGATTTGGCTGGAATTATCCAAACAACTTTTGATATGACCTACCAGAAAGGTCCATGAATCAAGGAAAACTGCAAGTGGTCAAACATGAGATGGCAAGATTGAATGTCGACATTATAGGAATCAGAGAACTAACATGGACTGAAATGGGTGAATTTGACTCAGATGACCACTGCATCTACTACTGCGGGCAAGAATCCCTTAGAATAAATAGTGTAGTCATCATAGTCAACAAAAGAGTCCAAAATGCGCTACTTGGATGCAATCTCAAAAATGACAGAATTATCTCTGTTCATTTCCAAGGCAAACCATTCAATATCACGGTAATTCAAGTCTATTCCCTGACCAGTAACGCTAAAGAAGCTGAAGTTGAACAGTTCTAGGAAGACCTACAAGACCTTTTAGAAATAACACCCAAAAGAGATCTCCTTTTCATTATAGGGAACTGGAGTGAAAAAGTAGGAAGTCAGGAAACACCTGAAGTAACAGGCAAATTTAGCACTGGAGTACAGAATGAAACAGGGCAAAGGCTAATAGAGTTTCACCAAGAGATTGCTCTGGTCATAGCAAACACCCTCTTCCGTCAACACAAGAGAAGACTCTACACATGGACATCACCAGATGGCCAACACTGAAATCAGATTGATTATATTCTTTGCAGCCAAAGATGGAGAAGCTCTATACAGTCAGCAAAAATAAGACCTGGTGATGACTATGGCTCAGATCATGAATTCTTTATTGCCAAATTCAGACATAAATTGAAGAAAGTGGAGAAAACCACTAGACCATTCAGATATGACCTAAATCAAATCCCTAATATTATAAAGTGAAAGTGAGAAATATATTTAAGGGACTAGATCTGATAGAGTGCCTGATGAACTATGGACGGAGGTTCGTGACACTCTACAGGAGACAGGGATCAAGAACATCGTCAAGAAAAAGAATTCCAAAAAGGTAAAATGGCTGTCTAAGGAGGCCTTACAAATAGCTGTGTAAAGAAGAGAAGAGAAAAGCAAAGTAGAAAAGGAAAGATATAATCATCTGAATGCAGAGTTCCAAAGAATAGCAAGAAGAGATAAGAAAGCCTTCCAAAGTGATCAATGTAAATAAATAGAGGAAAACAACAGAATGGGAAAGACTAGAGATATCTTCAAGAAAATTAGAGATATCGAGGCAACATTTCATGCAAAGATGGGCTGAACAAAGGACAGAAGATCTTTTTGAATGACAGAAGGTTCTGTTAGGTCTTCTAGAACCTAACAGAAGCAGAAGATATTAAGAAGAGGTGGTAGGAAAACACAGAAGAACTATACAAGAAGATCTTCATGACCCAGATAATCATGATGGTGTGATCACTGACCTAGAGCCAGGCATCCTGGAATGTGAAGTCAAGTGGGCCTTAGGAAGCATCACTATGAGCAAAGCTAGTGGAGGTGATGGAATTCCAGTTGTGTTATTTCAAATCCTCAAAGATGATGATGTGAAACTGTTGCACTCAATATGCCAGCAAATTTGGAAAACTCAACAGTGGCCACAGGACCGGAAAAGATCAAGTTTCATTCCAATCCTAAAGAAAGGCAATGCCAAAGAATGCTCAAACTACTGCACAATTGCACTCATCTCACACGCTAGCAAAGTAATGCTCAAAATTCTCCAAGCCAGGCTTCAGCAATACGTGAACTGTGAAATTCCAGATGTTCAAGCTGGTTTTAGAAAAGGCAGAGAAACAAGAGATCAAATTGTCAACATCTGCTGGATCATGGAAAAAGCAAGAGAGTTCCAGAAAAACATCTATTTCTGCTTTATTGACTATGCCAAAGCCTTTGACTGTGTAGATCACAATAAAGTGTGGAAAATTCTTTAAGAGATGTGAATACCAGAGCACCTGACCTGTCTCTTGAGAAACCTGTATGCAGGTCAGGAGGCAACAGTGAGAACTGGACATGGAAAAACAGACTGGTTGCAAACAGGAAAAGGAGTTCGTCAAGGCTGTATATTGTCACCCTGCTTATTTAACTTATATGCAGAGTATATCATGAGAAACGCTGGGCAGGAAGAAGCACAAGCTGGAATTAAGATTGCTGGGAGAAATATCAATAATCTTAGATATGCAGTTGACACCACACTTATGGCAGAAAGTGAAGAGGAACTAAAAAGCCTCTTCATGAAAGTGAAAGAGAAGAGTGAAAAAAAAGTTGGCTTTAAGCTCAACATTCAGAAAACTAAGATCATGGCATCCAGTCCCATCACTTCATGGCAAATAGAAAGGGAAATGGTGGAAACAGTGGCTGACTTTATTTTGGGGGGCTCCAAAATCACTGCAGATGGTGACCACAGCCATGAAATTAAAAGTCTCTTGCTCCTTGGAAGGAAAGTTATGACCAACCTAGACAGCATTTAACAAACAGAGACATTACTTTGTCAACAAAGGTCCGTCTAGTCAAGGCCATGTTTTTTCCAGTAGTCATGTATGGATGTGAGAGTTGGACAACAAAGAAAGCTGAGCGCTGAAGAATGATTGCTTTTTGAACTGTGGTTTTGGAGAGGATTCTTGAGAATCCCTTGGACAGTAAGGAGATCCAACCAGTCCATCCTAAAGGAGATCAGTCCTGAGTGTTCATTGGAAGGACTGATGTTCAAGCTGAAACTCCAATACTTTGGCCACCAATGTGATATGCTGACTCATTTGAAAAGACCCTGATGCTGGGAAAGATTGAAGGCTAGAGGCAAAGGGAACAACAGAGGATGAGATGGTTGGATGGCATCACTGACTCAATGGACATGAGTTTGGGTGAACTCTGGGAGTTGGTGATGGATAGGAAGGCCTGGTGTGGTGTGTGGTTCATGGGGTCTCAAAGAATCAGTCACGAGTGAGCGACTGAACTGAACAGGACAGAACTGGGGAAATACAAGAAAAAATGAGTCATAAATCATAAATGAGTCACTTTGAGACCTGCCCATTTAATTTTTATTGTTATTGCTAAAATAAATTTAGAATAATTTCTTGAATAAAAGCCTCAACACTTTCAGTTTTTCACTGGCTTTAGCCTCAAAAAGACAGATTGTATACACAAGAAATCATATTAAGTAGTTCAGGAAAGCATATATTGAAAAAAAAAAAAAACAAAAACTAGCTTTAACTAAATGCTAAACTCCTGTAACTAAATGCAAGAAAAAAAGCAAAGAAACAAAAGACTCTAAACCTTCTTTCTCTGAAGAAGATTCAAACAAAATTCCCCTTAATAATAATTATTGTATTACTGTTACTAGGGTAAAAATAACTGAGTAGTTTTGCCAAATGGTTTTGATGGCCAAAGTCAGAAAATATGGGGTTTATATCTAGTTCCTCTAATCCTGGATTCCCCTTTATTTACACATAAAAAAAATTCAAATACTCCAATCTTTTTGAAGAAAATCCTCTCTCTCTACAATCTTCTCTGATTCTCCAGAATGTTCTAAACCAGAGCTGTTGTAAGGGAAGAGAAAATTAGCCAAGATACCATGGTCAGGTTCTCTAGCTCCACAGACTTTCACTCTTTCTCCACGTTTTGTAAATAATGTTTATGTAACAGCTGAGATGTCTTACAACACCATGCGTGCACATCACAAAGTACTCACTTGGTTGCAAAGTACTCACTTAGTCACGAGTTACTTTGTATTGTAGGAATACACGAGCTCCACCAAAAGGGGGGCCACTTGATTACTGTGTCACAGTTGTTTCTGTTGGGTCAATCATGAGATGAGGGGATATAGCCTCTCTACGCTACTGCTGCTGCATCAGCCAGGAGAGAATACTGTTATGGCTACTGTGTCAGCCAGGAGAGAGGTCGTGTGTGGAGAGGTTAGTGCGGTTATATTGCATTATGTCTGCTGCTATAGCTGCTGTGCCAGCCAGAAGAGTATAAACATGTCTGTAATTCATACAGTTCCTCGCATCTTCTTTCATCCTTTAGCTGACATGTTGCCTACCCAGGGTTCAGCGAACAGTGCAGTCAGCAAGACAACTGGTGCTGTGAACAGGATGAAGAGCAATACAGACATCCATTAGAATCTTCTGTGATGATGGAATGATGAAAATGTTCTGTATTTTCTCTGTTCAATACAAAAGTGTATGGAAGTACATGGTCATGTATAAAAGTGTCAAGGTCAAGGTACCTCATTCCCAGCTTGAGTTGGCAATACCTAACTTTAACCAGTAAATCTAATTTTTAACTACTGCAGCCAACAAGATACAGAGGTTTTTTGCCCAGAAGTTGTATGAATGTCAAAGTTCAGGATTCTGTACCTGTGTCCACCTTCTACTCTTTGTAGCTTCAGGTTTTAACCACAATTTAACATGGATATTCTCTTATTTTCCATTTTCCTCTCTGGAAGTTCTTTTACTTTATTTATTTTTTAATAAAATTTATTTATTTTAATTGGAGGCTAATTACTTTACAATATTGTATTGGTTTTGCCTTACATTAACATGAATTCACCACAGGTGTACACATGTTCCCCATCCTGAACCCCACTCTCACCTCCGTCCCCATACCATCCCTCTGGGTCATTCCAGTGCACCAATCCTGAGCATCCTGTATCATGCATTGAACCTGGACTGGCAATTCGTTTCACATATGATAATATACATGTTTCAATGCCGTTCTCCCAAATCATCCCACCCTCGCCCTCTCCCACAGAGTCCAAAAGACTATTCTATAGCCTGTGGCGGATTCATTTTGATGTATGGCAAAACAAATACAATATTGTAAAGTTCAATAAAATAAATAAATAAAAAGAGGCCTTATTAAATCTCAAGCAGAAAAAAATAAACAAACAAAAAAGACTGTTCTATATATCTGTGTCTCTTTTGCTTAGTTTTTTTTTTTTTTAATTTGAAACATTCAATATACCATTTTTAATGTTCACAATTAAATATAAAAGTTTAAAAATATGTTATAATCACATTTCTACTTTTCTTTTAATTCTTTAATTCTACTATATTTTTTAATGTAGGAATTCCTAGATGGCACTAGTGGTAAAAAGTCCACCTTCCAATGCAGGAGACTTAAGAGACAGGAATTCCATCCCTGGGTCGGGAAGATCCCTTGGAAAAGGAAGTGGCAACTATTCCAGTATTCTTGCCTGAAGAATCCCATGGACAAAGAAGCCTATTGGGCTACAGTCCATGGGGTGGCAAAGAGTTGAACATGTCTGGGTGTCTGAGAACACAATGTATTTTCTAATGCATATATGTATGTGTGACTACAACTTTTATTTGGGGGTGAAGTGAGGGTTGGGAAGGTTCAATTAATTTCACTTGCCTTAATTTCTAATGAATGCAATTAAGACTAATATTCCCCTCTGATTATCTCTTTGGCTATGTCATTTAGGATAGGATATCTAGTGGGGTATTTCTGTCCTACCTTTATGAATAGCCTAACTTTAATCTTGATTTTTAAATGCCAGTATACTTGAAAAATACCAGTGATTAGTTTTGATTCTACTATTAGCTTAAATTCTGTCTTTATTATGTGAGCCCTATTTTAGATAGTTGTTGGATTAATGTGTGCATGTGTGTCCTCGGGCATTCACATTCTCAAGCATATGTGTGCTTTCATGCAAATTTCTTTTTCAATTGAGTACAGATACCCACAAAGACATGTATATGCACACAGGTTGAGCCTCAGGAGACCACAAATACTTGACTTATTCTAGGTATAAAATTGACAACAGTTGCTTTTTTTCTGACAGAGAATGCAAAGCATACACACAAAATTAAGCACACAGGATAATCCAAAATGAAAAATTCTCAAGGCCTTTATCCCCCTTTCAGAAAAGTGAGCTTTAGTTTTCTCAATATCATTACTTGATGTGCAATCCACCATATCAGAAGAGCACAGATCTTGGATTTGCTGCTTCCACCCTCCATGGGCCGAGAAGAGGTGGGAGTCCTATTTTTGAATCTAATGACACTTTATTTTGTTCTTTTCTTCAAATGTTATTTATACACTTGATTATGCAGTTTATTCAGGAAACATTATTTATATGTGTCCAAATGCATTTGAGACTATGGCAAAGTTAATGACCATTAGATTTACATAAATCAATCTTAACTTCCCCATAGCTAGGGCTTCCCTGATAGCTCAGTTGTAAAGAAACCACCAGTAATGCAGGAGACCCCGGTCTGACTCCTGGGTCAGGAAGATACACTGGAGAAAGGACAGGCTACTCACTCTAGTATTCTTGGGCTTCCTTTGTGGCTCAGCTGGTAAAGAATCTGCCTGCAATGTGGGAGAACTGGGTTCTATCCCTGGACTGGAAGATCTCCTGGAGAAAGGAAAGGCTACCAATTCCAGTATTCTGGTCTTGAGAATTCCATGGACTGAATAGTCTATGGGGTCACAAAGAGTTGGACATGACTGAGCAACTTTCACTTTTCCCAGTGCCATTAAATAGCTTGTAGTTGATTAACTCCTTTGCTGAGAAAAACTAGAATTCTAGGTAGAATACAAAGACACCTTGGAGCTGCTGAAGCAATGAGGATGTGGGAACCAAGATTGAAAGAATTGAACTATTTGGGTGATATAATGCTCATATATTATTGAAGATCCCTTTAAGATAAAGCACAACATTCAGTCCATTGAAGAAACAGTAATGGCCTCCAGCTGTGGTATATAAGATTTTTAATATTATCACCGTGCTTATTTAACTTCTATGCAGAGTACATCATGAGAAACTCTGGGCTGGAAGAAGCACGAACTGGAATCAAGATTGCTGGAATAAATATCAATAACTTCAGATATGCAGATGACACCACCCTTATGGCAGAAAGTGAAGAGGAACTAAAAAGCCTATTGAGGAAAATGAAAGAGGAGAGTGAGAAAGTTGGCTTAAAGATCAATATTCAGAAAACTAAGATCATGGCATCTGGTCCCATCACTTCATGGCAGATAGATGGGGAAACAGTGGAAACAGTGTCAAACTTTATTTTAGGGGGCTCCAAAATCACTGCAGATAGTGATTGCAGCCATGAAATTAAAAGATGCTTACTCCTTGGAAGGAAAGTTATGACCAACCTAGATAGCATATTCAAAAGCAGAGACATTACTTTGCCAACAAAGGTCCGTCTAGTTAAGGCTATGGTTTTTCCAGTGATCATGTATGGATGTGAGAGTTGAACTGTGAAGAAAGCTGAGTGCCTAAGAATTGATGCTTTTGAACTGTGGTCCTGGAGAAGACTCTTGAGAGTCCCTTGGACTGCAAGGAGATCCAACCAGTCCATTCTAAAGGAGATCAGTCCTGGGTGTTCTTTGCAAGTACTGATGCAGAGGCTGAAACTCCAATAGTTTGGCCACCTCATACGAAGAGTTGACTCATTGGAAAAGACTCTGATGCTGGGAAGGATTGGGGGCAGGAGGAGAAGGGGACAACAGAGGATGCAATGGCTGGATGGCATCACCAACTCAATGGACATGAGTTTGGGTGAACTCCGGGAATTGGTGATGGGCAGGAAGGTCTGGTGTGCTGCAATTCATGGGGTCGCAAAGAGTCAGACACAACTGAGCAACTGAACTGAACTGAACATATCAAACGATTGAAAATGTAGAGCATCATTTTAAAGATGTTAATCACCATTAGCATTTGGCAGTGAAGTCATACAGGTTTACTGTGCCTCCTCCAAAATTGTTTAGCAAGGCCTAACACATTCATAGCTCCAGTTGCTTCATAAAAGAGATCTTCAATAATATATGTGCACATATCACCCAAATAGTTTGATTCTTTCAATTTAACTTTGCAGAATTTACCTTGATTATCTATTCTCTTCCAATATCTCATAGCACATAATCTAAAATGGTAATAATCTTACATAGTCTGCTGAGCAGTGTTACCTTTGGGAATGCCAGGCTTCTTTACAATATTTTGTTTTATGTCATATGTGCATTTTGCTACAATCTCTACCCTTAACTCATCTGAAACAAATAGCTCAGTTGACATGACTTCTGAAAATAGTGAGTTAACAATTGCTTTCAGAGAAGTCACACCAAATGAACAAATTGTTTCAGATGAGCTGGGGCTTCCTCCAAGAATAGCCAATTCATTGAAAAAGACCCTGATGCTTTAGCAAAGATTGGAGGCAAAAGGAGCAGCAGAGGATGAGGTGATTTGATGTCATCACTAACTCAATGGACATGAATTTGAGCAAACTCCAGGAGATACTGAAGGATAGGGGAGCCTGGTGTGCTGCAGTCCATGAGGTCACAGAGTCAGAAATGACTTAGCAACTCAACAACAACAAAAAAATCACCTGGGTCTATAATTTATAAGTTGAATGTAGTGCACTAGACAGGCTTTATCTCCATGTCTCTGCCCAGAAGAGTGACTTAGACATGAATATTAAGTGAAGACCTTGAGTTCAAGGAAGAGATTGAAGTTCATTGTTTTTCTGAATCACTGAGAATAATCTAATTTTTTGTGGAGTTTGAATTTTGTTGATCCATGAGGACTTTTAAACATTTCAGAGCAACAAGTCTAACCATAGCCAAATGCACACAAGTTTCACATCTAACTATACCTTTGTGTCCTGAAGAACTGATGCTTTTAAACTGTGGTGTTGGAGAAGACTCTTGAGAGTCCCTTGGACTGCAAGGAAATCAAACCTGTCAATCCTAAAGGAAATCAGTCCTGAATATTCATTGGAAAGACTGATGCTGAAGCTGAAGCTCCAATACTTTGGCTATCTGATGCAAAGAACTGATATTGGAAAAGACCCTGATGCTGGAAAAGATTGAGGGCAGGAGGAGAAGGGGACAACAGAGGATGAGATGGTTTGATGGCATCACTGACTCATGGACATGAGTTTGAGTAAGCTCTGGGAGTTGCTGATGGACAGGGAAGCCTGGTATGCTGCAGCCATGGAGTCGCAAAGAGTTGCTCACGACTGATTATTGTATTACTCATCTTGTTTCTTCTTTTTTTCTTACTGATTTTCTGACATTATATATGTGTGTGTGTGTGTGTGCGTGTGTGTGCACATTTGCCACTATAATTATAAATGCTTATTTTCTTTGCATTTCTTAAGTTCTTCAAATGTGGTGCATCATCAATATTTTTATTTTAGTCTTTGACATCTTTCAGTTTCAGGTGTGTTTCTCATAAATAGCTGAATTTTTTAAAAATTTCCCAAGCTTTGTTTAATGATAGTAACAATAAGAGCTAGTATTTTTGTTCTTCTACTATGGCTAGAAGCTGTTCTAAGTGCCTTAAATGCAGAAAAGATTGAATTTCTGGAACCATTTTAAATGGTAATTACTAATCCCACGTTATGTATTGGACAACTCCCTCCCAGATGTAGAAAGGACAGCAGTATTCAGCAGCTCACTCCTGAGCCCACACTTTAACCACTCACTGCATCCCTTCAAGTTTTGGACTGTTTTTATTTTCTCATGTAAATTTAGTGGGGAAAGAGAGAAGACATATCTGAGAATATTAATGTCATGTCATCTTAATAAATATAATGTATAGAATGCATTTAGCCACACGCTGTGACATAGGAGAATTTGCAGTCTCTTTTTTCTAAGATAGCACATGAGGAAGGTTAGGGTGGTAAACATACCTAATATAACAAAGTGAGATTTGTGGCAGTATATAATTGAATGCTGAATTGCTTCCAATACACTAGGCATGCTGTGAATCTCAGAGATGAAGGACATTATGATAGTTTTATTTTAGTATATTGAAAAAATAGTCATATATTAATCTTACACTTACCCTCATATACATTTTTATTTGCCCTGTCAAATATTTTTCAGTAAACTAATTTAGATGTATATATGTGTGTGTGTGTGTGTGTGTGTGTGTGTGTGTGTGTGTGTGTGTGTGTAAAGTATAAATAGATAAAGAAATGTGCAGCAATGTTGAAGGGAAGGTAGCCTCAAATTTTTTCTCAGTAGCAGGTGTGATAAAAACACATATGTTGACTTGTTTATTCATCTTCAACTATCTTGAAGACAGAGGAGAAAATGGAGATGGAACAAATAAAGATTAACCACGTTCGTGCCAGGTGGTACCCTTTTTATTTGTTCATGCATTTATAAATGTATGCATATACTAATAGGTTTCTTTAATAGTCACTGAGTCCCCACTATGTGCCTGGCATTATTGTAGATAAGGGAGATGCATCAGTGGATAAAACAGTTAAGAATCATGTTCTTATAGACTCCACACTATAACAGGGAAGTAGACAACACTAAGAAATTCAATTCTCACAAAACCCACTAAAATATTATTTGCAGTTTATGAACAATAAAACTTTTATTCACCAGTCTTGGGACTCAGGGTCAGAGTGGTACCTGATACCACAGGAGCACTGGGTACCAGTACTCCATCTGGTACTGTAGAGTCACACAATTGCTTTAAAGTCCATGATCTTTTCACTACTGCTACTGCCCACAAAGAATGAAGAGTTATTTTAAATATTCTAATGGAATAGACACATTTGGGTAATAAACATCATTTTTCCTTTCTCAGTAATGTAAAAATAATAGAGAAATTAATTATAAAGATATATTGCTTCACTCACTATCAGATCAGATCAGATCAGTCGCTCAGTCGTGTCCAACTCTTTGCGAACCCATGAACTGCAGCATGCCAGGCCTCCCTGTCCATCACCAACTCCCAGAGGTCACTCAGACTCACATCCATCGAGTCAGTGATGCCATCCAGCCATCTCATCCTCTGTCGTCCCCTTCTCCTCCTGCCCCCAATCCCTCCCAGCATCAGAGTCTTCTCCAATGAGTCAACTCTTCATTTCTGTTTTTAAATACATAGTTGCTTATTTTTCTCTGATATTTATTTACTGTTTTGTGTTTCACAAAAATGAAATCAAAGAATGTCGCAGCATTTTTCATTCCTGTGGCAAGGCAAATTCTAGAAACTGCATTAGCCAATACTACACCACCATCATTCATTTCAGTGGCCTAAAAATTTAAAGTATGGAAAGATCAATAGCTTTTATTATTATTATTAATTAATGTTAAAGAAAAGACAGTACTAAAATTTATTTTGACTCCAATATCCCTGATGAAAAGCAAAAAGACTGAGTTGAAGAGCTGAAGTAGAAATGGCATCACACATTTTAAAAATTTATTTATTTCTTTTAGTTGAAGGCTAATTACTTTACAATATTATAGTGGTTTTTGCCATACATTCACATGAATCAGCCATTGGTGTACATGTGTTCCTCACCCTGAACCCCCCTCCCACCTCTCTCCCCATCCCATCCCTCAGCGTCGTCCCAGTGCACCAGCCCTGACCACCCTGTCTCATGTATCGAATCTGGACTGGCGATCAATTTCTCATATGATAATATTCATGTTTCAATACTATTCTCTCAAATCATCCCACCCTCACCTTCTCCCACTGAGTTCAAAAGTCTGTTCTTTACATATCTGTCTCCTTTGCTGTCTCACATATAGGGTCATTGATCTGACCTGATCTGATCTGATCTGATCTGTTACCATCTTTATAAATTCCATATATATGCATTAATATACTGTATTGGTGTTTTGCTTTCTGACTTACTTCACTCTTACAATAGGCTCTGGTTTCACCCACCTCATTAGAACTGATTCAAATGCATTCTTTTTAATAGCTGAGCAATATTCTATTGTTTATATGTACCACAGCTTTCTTATCCATTCATCTGCCAATGGATGTCTAGGTTGCTTCCATGTCCTGGCTATTGTAAACACTGCTGCGATGAACATTGGGGTACATGTGTCTCTTTCAATTCTGGTTTCCACGGTGTATATGCCCAGCGGTGGGATTACTGAGTCCTATGGCAGTTCTATTTTCAGTTTTTTAAGAAATCTCCACACTGTTCTCCATAGTGGCTGTACTAGTTTGCATTCCCACCAACAGTGTAAGAGGGTTCTCTTTTCTCCACACCCTCTCCAGCATTTATTGCTTGTAGGCTTTTGGATAGCAGGCGTACTTACTGGCGTGAAATGGTACCTCATTGTGGTTTTGATTTGCATTTCTCTGATAATGAGTGATGTTAAGCATCTTTTCATGTGTTTGTTAGCCATCTGTATGTCTTCTTTGGAGAAATGTCTGTTTAGTTCTGATTTTTGATTGGGTCATTTATTTTGTATTTCTGTGTTATCTGTTGTCATCGCCCCATTTTCATTTCTAATTTTATTGATTTGGTTTTTCTCCCTTTGTTTCTTGATGAGTCTGGCTAATGGTTTCTTTTTTTTAATTTTATTTTACTTAACTTTACAGTATTGTATTTGTTTTGCCATGCATCAAAATGAATCCACCACAGGTATACATGTGTTCCCCATCCTGAACCCTCCTCCCTCCCCATACCATCCCTCTGGGTCGTCCCAGTGCACCAGCCCCAGGCATCCGGTATCAGGCATCGAACCTGGACTGGAGACTCGTTTCAAACATGATATTATACATATTTCAATGCCATTCTCCCAAATCATCCAACCCTCTCCCTCTTCCAGAGTCCAAAAGACTGTTCTATACATCAGTGTCTCCTCTGCTGTCTCGTATACAGGGTTATTGTTACCATCTTTCTAAATTCCATATATATGCATTAATATACTGTATTTGTGTTTTTCTTTCTGGCTTACTTCACTCTGTATAATAGGCTCCAGTTCCATCTAATGGTTTCTTGACAAGTCTAGCTAATGGCTAAATTTTATTTATCCTCTCAAAGAACCAGCTTGTGGCTTTGTTGATTTTTGCTATGGTCTCTTTTGTTTGTGTTTATTTGCTAATTTTATGTTTAGTTGATCTATCCATAGGTATGAGTGGGGTATTAAAATCTCCGTCTATTATTGTGTTACTGTTAATTTCCCCTTTCATACTTGTTAACATTTGCCTTACCTATTGCAGTGCTCCTATGTTGGGTACATATATATTTATAATTGTTATATCTTCTTGGATTGTTCCTTTGATCATCATGTAATGTCCTTCTTTGTCTCTTTTTATGGCCTTTATTCAAAGTCTATTTTATCTAATATGAGTATTGCTACTCCTGCTTTCTTTTGGTCTCCATTTGCATGAAATATTGTTTTCCCACCCTTCACTTTCAGTCTGTATGTGTCCCTTGTTTTGAGGTGGGTCTCTTGTAGACAGCATATATATGGGTCTGGTTTTTGCATCCATTCAGACAGTCTTTTTCTTTTGGTTGGGGCACCCAAACCATTTACATTTAAGGTAGTTATTGATAAGTATGATCCCGTTGCCATTTACTTTGTTGTTTGGGGTTCAAGTTTACAAACCTTTTCTGTATTTGCTGTCTAGAGATTTTTAGCATTTGTTGAAGAGCTGGTTTGGTGGTGCTGAATTCTCTCAGCTTTTGCTTGTCTGTAAAGCTTTTGATTTATCCTTCATATCTGAATGAGATCCTTGCGGGCTACAGTAATCTGGGTTGTACATTTTTCTGTCATCACTTTAAGTATGTCCTGCGGTTCTCTTCTGGTCTGAGGAGTTTCTATTGAAAGATCAGCTGTTATCCTTATGGGAATCCTTTTGTGTGTTATTTGTTGTTTTTCCCTTGCTGCTTTTAATATTTGTTTTTTGTGTTTGATCTTCGTTAATTTGATTAATATGTGTCTTGAGGTGTTTCGCCTTGAATTTATCCTGTTTGGTACTCTCTGGGTATCTTGGACTTGGGTGCCTATTTCCTTCCCCATTTAGGGAAGTTTTCAACTGTTATCTCCTCAAGTATTTTCTCATGGCCTTTCTTTTTGTCTTCTTCTTCTGAGACTCCTATGATTCAAATGTTGGGGTATTTGACATTATCCCAGAGGTCTCTGAGATTGCCCTCATTTCTTATAATCTTTTTTATTTTTTCCTCTCTGCTTCACTTATTGCCACCATTCTATCTTCCACCTCACTTATCCTATCTTCTGCCTCAGTTATTCTACTGTTGGTTCCCTCCAGAGTGCTTTTGATCTCAGTTATTGCATTATTCATTATTGATTGACTCTTTTTTATTTCTTCTAGGTCCTTGTTAAACTTTTCTTGCATCTTTTCAATCCTTGTCTCCAGACTATTTATCTGTAACTTCATTTTGTTTTCAAGATTTTTGATCATTTTTACTATCATTATTCTGAATTCTTTTTCAGGTAGACTCCCTATCTCCTCCTCTTTGGTTTGGTTTGGTGGGCATTCATCATGTTCCTTTATCTGCTGAAAATTTCTCTGCCTTTTCATCTTGTTTAGATTGCTGTGTTTGGGGTGGCCTTTTTGTAGACTGGAAGTTTGTGGTTCCTCTTTATTGTGGAGGTTCCTCCCTGTGGGTGGGGTTGGACAAGTGGCTTGTCAAGGTTTCCTGGTTAGGTAAGCTTGCATCAGTGTTCTGGTGGGTAGAGCTGTATCTCTTCTCTCTGGAGTCAATGAAGTGTCCAGTAGTGAGCTTTGAGTTGTATATGGGCTTGGTGTGACTTTTGGCAGCCTGTATTTTTATGTTTAGTGCTATGTTCCTGCATTGCTGGAGAATTAGCTTGGTATGTCTTGCTCTGAAATTTGTTGGCTCTTGGGTGGAGCTTGGTTTCAGTGTAGAAGTGGAGGCTTTTGGATGAGCTCTTGTTGATTAATGCTCCCTGGAGTCAGGAGTTTTCTAGCATTCTCAAGTTTTGGATTTAAGCCTCCTGCCTCTGGCTTTCAGTCTTATTCTTACAGTAGCTTCAAGACATCTCCACCCATACAGCATTGATGATAAAACATCTAGATTAATGGTGAAAAGATTCTCCACAGTGAGGGACATCCAGAGAGGTTCACAGAGGTACATGGAGAAGAGGAGAAAGAGGATGGAGATAGAGCTGACCAGGAGGAGAGGCTGCTGCTGCTGCTGCTGCTAAGTCGCTTCAGTCATGTCCGACTCTGTGTGACCCCATGGATGGCAGCCCACTGGGCTCCCCTGTCCCTTGGATTCTCCAGGGAAGAATACTGGAGTGGATTGCCATTTCCTTCTCCAATGCATGAAAGTGAAAAGTCAAAATGAATTCGCTCAGTCGTGTCTGACTCTTAGCAATTTCATGGGCTGCAGCCTACCAGGCTCCTCCATCCATGGGATTTTCCAGGCAAGAGTACTGGTGTGGGGTGCCATTGCCTTCTCCGAGGAGGAGAGGAGGGGGAGTCAAAAGGAGAGATACCAATCTAGCCAGTAATCAGTTCCCTGAGTGTCCTCCATAGCCTGGAACACCCAGAGAGATTCACAGAGTTAAGTAGAGAAGAGAAGGGGGAGGGAGGAGATAGAAGTGAGCTGGGGGAGAAAAGGGGAGAGAGCAATCAAGCCAGTAATCACACTCCTAAGTACAAATGGGTACTGAAGATTGGATTCTTAATGGTACAAAATTGATAACAATTACAAAAAAAATCAAAGATTAAAAATCTAGAGTAGAGGTTAGATTCTCAAAAATACAACATTAAAAAAAATCACAAAATTATAATATATATATGAAATTTCCTTTAAAAATAGTGTCTTTTTTGCAAGGTAATAGTAAGTTTTAAAAATGAAAATTAAAGGAGTAATGTAAAATTTTTAAAAAATAAAAAATGATAATAGTAAAATACATCTTGAAATTTCTCTGGAGCTGTTGAGGGCAGTGTGGGGTCAGTTCAGTTTCAGATAATTCCTTGTTCCAGCTTTTACTTCTTCTCAAGGTCTATAGGCCCCTTCCAATGTAGTCAATGCTAACTACCAGGCTTTAATCTGTTGCACCTGTCACCTCCAAAGTGGTTCCCTCCTCTTTGTTTATTTTGGCTTCCTCTGTTTGCAAGTCTCTTCAGTGTCTAATCTCTGCCCTGATACAAGGGGGTGAAGCCATTTATTTAGGCTCACTTGTTCAATTGTGCAGTGGGGAGGGAGGAACACTGCAAGCAAATATCACTTGTGTGTGTGGGGAGTGCTTGCAGCGTTCGCCCCTGCTCACGGCATGTGCGCTTTCTTGGTCTACACTGCTCAGGCTCCAGGTTGCTCTGCAGGGGAAGTGTCCAAAGCGTGGCCTGGGTGGTGTGCACTTCCCAGGTCTAAGCCACTAAGGTTCAGGTTCTCAGGTACTCACCAAGGCGCAGGTTGGGCCTGTGTTTTGTGCCCTTCCCAGGTCCGAGCAGCTCAGGTGACCAGGTGCTTTGCGAACGCACTATCCCAGGTGTACAGTACATCTTATCACCTCCCCAGTCCCAGTCATTCGGTTTCCTGGGTGCACTGCAAGAGCGCTGTCTCAAGTTTGCCCTGTGTCCTCTGGGGAGCTGGTCTCCCACTGAACCTCTTGGCGCATGTCAACCGTCCATGATCCCAGGAAGACTTGGTTAGCAACTGGGAGCCTCTTCATAGATTGGTGGAAGATGCCTCTTGCCTTCCAGTTCTGGCTGCTGCCTGCCTGCCTCTCTGCCTCCAACAGGGGGAGGGGCCAGTCCACGGCTGGCCAGCTCTCCTCTGGTATTCTCTCAACCCTTTGTTCTGTGAGCAGGCCAGGTTGTGCCTAAGAGCTTTTAAGAGGAACGTTCTTTTCTTTCTCTCTCTCTCTTTTTTTCTCTCTGGCTATGCCACAGTTTGGGTTGCTATCTCATGTTAGCTCCCTCAGATTGTCCTCAGGGCATTCAGGCCCAATCCTTACCCTAAGTATGCAACCCGTGCCTCCCTGTTCAGCCTCAGCTCACTGCTGGCAGACTTAAGCATCTGGGTTACTTCTTCGCAGGACATTGCAATTAGGCGCATAATCTGTGGGTTTGGTTTTTTTTTTTCCTCCCAGTTATGTTGCCCTCTGAGTTTCCAAAACTCCCCACAGACCCACCAGTGAGAGGATTTCCTGGTATTTGGAAACTTCTCATTCATGACTCCCTCCCCAGGACAGGTCTCCATCCCTAACTCTTTTGTCTCTCTTTTTATCTTTTATATTTTGTCCCACCCCCTTTCAAAGAGAATGGGCTGCCTTTCTGGGTGCCTGGTGTACTCCACCAGCATTCAGAAGTTGTTTTGTGGAATTTGTTCAGCGTTCAAATGATCTTTCGATGAATTTGTGGGGGAGAAAGTGGTCTCCCTGTCCTATTCCTTCACCATCTTAGCAGCATCATACATTTTTAAGAGATCACATGAGGCCAGAGGACAGAGGTTGTTAAGACTGAGAAATCTGCAGACAGTATCCAAGTACCATGTCTTCAGATCAAAGCCCTCACAAGCTTATTAACAAATATATCTTGGTAATGTTCAACTGTCAAGAGATTTCCAATTTCTTAGTTACAAAGTGCCTTAAAAATATCATTTCTAAAGTGATACTTTCCTAGAGGCTTCTCCAACTGAAAAACAGTTGTTATATTCCATCTGGAAAATTCTTAGTGTTCGTGTAATTGTCTCAAGGTAAGAAAATTATGAATGGGGTTACCCCTGGTCACACCAATCCCAGGATTACCTCTAGCATATCAAGCTCAGTTTTCAAAACCTGAAGTCAACTGTCTGGTAATTCTGTGGATGTCAAGCATATTTAAATCACTATGCAATTTAAACTGGGTGCAATCAACTTTATAAGGAATGCAAACCATCTGTCTGAAATGAAAGATTAGAACAGAAACCTCTAAAGATTTCTTTTCACAACTGGCCTGCTTTTCTGCTTATTTAGAATGCTGGGTGATGCACTCAAGAATTACAGTTGGAGAATGTACAGGGTGGATAAGCTGATAAAGCATCTATTATTTCCCTTGCATTGTAAAAAATGCACCACCTATAAAACTATCTTAAAGTCCTCTCTTTGATTATTGTAGTTATAGGCCTAATGTTCAACACTTCTCCATCTGGTAATCTTTAGCTACTTTTTGTTTAAATCCCAGTTCTCAAACAGAAATGCAATGCAACCAAAATAGCAGTGCCTTTCGGTTTAAACTGAAACTGGATAATTGATAATTTACATATATATTGATTTTAATAAAATTTTAACATATTCAGAAAATGATAGACACTATTATACTTTGGCCACCTGATGAGAAGAGACAACTCACTGGAAAAGACTCTGTGCTAGGAAAGATACAGGGCAGGAAGAGAAGGGGAAGATAGAGGTTGAGAAGTTTGGATGGCATCACAGATTCAATGGACATGAGTTTGAGCAAACTCCAGGAGTTAGTGAAGGACAGGGAAGACTGCCTGCAGTCCGTTGGGTCACAAAAAGTCAGACATGACTTAGAGACCAAACAGCAATTATAATAAATTCATATACTATTTTACAGATTCTCTCAAATGTTTTGAAGTCAAACATGACTAATATTTTTAAAACACTTTAATTTTCCCTTCGGATCCAAATATCTTTCCTCCCTAGAGGTAGCCATTATTATAAAAGTGATGTGTGTCTTTGCAGCAAATATTTTCATAGTCTGCCACATTTGTATATATCCATAAACAAATTTATTGTTGTCCTGCATATCATTGACTACATTAAATTTATCTCGCTGTATATATCACCCTAGACCATTTCTATTTATTCCAACATAAGTATTTGATGTTTATTATTTAATTCAGTTGCTCTGTGTTTTTTATATCTTATGAATATATCATAATATGTTATAGATCCTTCTATTGATAAAATTTTATATCAATCAGCTATTAGTAATTACAAATAATTAATTGATTATATTTTCCTTGTGTAAGTAAAAAGGCTTTATGTGTTAAATTCTGAGGTGATGTTTTTATCTGCAGATTAATTTGATATTGCAATTTTTGTCTCCAAAGTCATTGTACCAACTTGGTTCAGTTCAGTCGCTCAGTTGTGTCCAACTTTTTGCAACCCCATGGACTGTAGCATGCCAGGCTTCCCTGTCAACCACTAACTCCCTGAGCTTGCTCAAACCCATGTCCATCAAGTTTTAAACTATCAACAATTTCTGCAAGATATCATTCCCCTAAATCCTTGCACACTCTAAGATTTTTTCATATCTTTTTGAATTAAATTGATAAATTCCACAGGGATTCCTGTTCAGGCTGTGATTAAAATAGCACTGAATTTTTAGATTAACTTGTAGGAAAATATATAAGATTGCATAATAATGAGGAAGTCATTTCTGTCTTTTTTTTTTTTTCTTGTCTTAAAAGGTACACATGCCATGTCTTATCATTAGTTTGTTTTTTCTTTAAGGGAGTAAGTAAACACTTTATTAGAGAAAATTCCTCCTATTCATAGTTTAGCACAAATTTTTAAATTATTTTTAACTATGAATGAATTTAAATCTTATGGAATACTATTTATTTTTTCATCAAATTAATTTTATCTATTACTATGTAATATAGCAAATTATATTTTAAATGAGTTTTTAATTTCCTGAGTACTATTTTTCCTCTATAAAATTAGGCTTTTATCTATTGCTTTGTTATGTTGTGCTGTGCTTAGTCGCTCAGTCATGTCCGACTGTTTGCTACCCCGTGGACTGTAGCACACCAGGCTCCTCTTTCTATTGGGGTTCTCCAAGCAAGAATACTGGAGTGGGTTGCCATGTCCTCCTCCAGGGTATCTTCCCAACCCAGGGGTCGAAGCTAGGTCTCCCACATTGCAGGCAGATCCTCTGCCATCTGAGCCACCAGGGAAGCCTGTGAATACTGGAGTGACTATCCTATCCCTTCTCCAGGGGATCTTCCCGACCCAGGAATTGAACCAGGATCTCCTGCATTTCAGGTGTATTCTTTACCAGCTGAGCTACCAGGGAGGCCCATTATTTTGTTAATACTGTTTAATTACATTATATGATTTATTAGGCTACTTTCCTTACTATGTTAATATAATGAACTGCATTGCTAAATCCTGGGATAAATTCAGTTTATCCCACCTATTTTTAATAAAGTACAGTGCTAATTGTGCTTGTAAATAATTTATTTAGGAAATGTGTTATTGTTATATTTGCTTACCCTTTTCTTAGGTTATCCTCACACATTTATTAAGATTGTCTAACCTTACATAGTGATTTAGATACATATCCTTTTCTTTCTTTTCTGAAACCATTTCTATTTGAAAGAAATGTATGCTCTTGAAAATTTATGAAAACTGATCTAAAAAACCATCTTCTGTTTGTTCTTTCTCTAATTGCTTTATAAGTAAGGCTAGGTTTTCTATTCGAAATTTTTCTTTTTTCCAAAGTAAGATTGTATCACTAGGATCTTCACTCTTAGGACTGCTTGTGGTCTATGGCCACGTCACCCTGAACATCTCCAATCTCGTCTGATCTCAGAAGGTAAGCAGGGTCAGAACTGGTTAGTACTTGAATTGAAGAACTATTTTTGTTGTATCCCATAGGTTTGGAGACCCAGTTTTAATCCCTGGATCGAAAAGATCCTTCTTCTCTGAAGAAGGAAATGGAAATCCACTCCAGTATACTTGCCTGGAGAATTTCATGGACAGGGGATTCTGGTGGGCTACATTCCATGGTGAAAAGTATTGGACACAACTGAGCTATTAATACACATAAGTTTGTATCCTCATGTTTTCATTTTCATTTTTCTCTCAGTATCTTTCGACTACCTTTTTTATTTCTTGAGTGATGAATCGGTTGTTTAATAGCATATTGCTTAGCCTCCATGTGTTTGTTGTCTGCAGATTTTTTTTTTTTTCCCCCTTTAGAGTTCATTTCTAATTGCATAGCATTCTGGTTAGAAGAGATGCTTGATACGATGTCAATTTTCTTAAATTTATCAAGGCTTATTTTGTGTTCTAGTATGTCATCTATCCTGAATAATGTTCCACGTGCCCTTGAAAAGAATGTGTACTCTGTTGCTTTCAGGTGGAAATGCTCTGTAAAAATCAATTAAATCTATTTGGTCTAATGCATTTTTTAAGGTCTGTGTTTCATTACTGCTTTTTTGCCTGGATGGGCTATTCATTGATGTAAATATGGCATTAAATCTTCCTACAATTATTGTGTTACTGTCAATTTCTACTTTTATGTTCACTAATATTTGCCCTACCTATTTAGATGCTCTTGTGTTAGGTGCATATATATTTACAGTCGTTATATCTTCTTCTCATATTGATCCCTTTGTCATTATCTAGTGCCCTTTATCTCTTGTAAGAACCTTTAAAGTCTATTTTGTCTGATATGCTGTTGCTGCTGCTTAGTCACTTCAGTCGTGTCCGACTCTGTGCGACCCCATAGACGGCAGCCCATCAGGCTCCCCCGTCCCTGGGATTCTCCAGGCAAGAACACTGGAGTGGGTTGCCATTTCCTTCTCCATTGTCTGATATAAGTATTGCTATTTTGATTTTCTGTTGAATTCCATTTGCATGAAATGCCTTTTTCCAGCCGCTCGCTTTTAGTTTGTATGTGTCTCTAGATCTTAAGTGAGTCTTTTCTAGGCAGGATAAATACAGATCTTGCTTCAGTATCAATCTTGCCAGCCTGTGTCATTTGGTGAGAGCATTTAATCTGTTTACATTTGAAGTAATTATTGTCAGCCACTAAGAGATTTCTGCCTGCAGTGCAGGAGATTAGGGTTCAATCCTTGGGTTGAGAAGATGCCCTGGAGAAGGAATTGGCAACCCACTCCAGAATCCTTGCCTGGAAAATCTCATGGACAGAGGAACCTGGTGGGCTGCAGTCCATGGGGTCACAAAGAGTCAGGCACGACTGAGTGACTGACACTTACTTACTTATTTACTTACTTAAGAGATTTCAAGCAGATGAATACTCCCTGATATGTCTTCCAACACTGTCTACATTCCTATGTTGAGACACAGCCACACCTTTCTCCCTTGGAGATCCTCCAAAACCAGCAGGTATGTCTGACCTAGGTTCCTATGAATTTATTGCTTTTGACCTTGTTCTGGTGCATGTGAGACTTTTAAGAGTGAAAGTGTTCGTCCTTTAAGAGTGTAATCTCTATCTCCTCAAGTCTCATGAAGCTCTTGCAATTAAGCCCTGCTGGCCTTCAAAGCCAAATGCTATGGAGGCTCATCTTCCTGGTTCCAGACGCTTATGTCTCAGAATTCTTACTCCTATGAGAGAGCCTCCAAAATATACTTATTCTCCAATTTAGAAGTCATCTACCTAGGGGACATGGGATTTGATTATATCATGAGTTCATCCCTCCTACCTATCACATTGTGACTTCTTTTTTATATCTTTAGTTGTAGAAGATATTTTCTTGTAGATTCCTATCTTTTTAATTGATTGTTGTTTGTGGACAGTTGTGATTTGAATGTGCTTGTGAGAAGAATTGAGCGCAGGGTCATTTTACTGTGCCATTGAATCAGTTCTATTTTTGACTCTTTTAAGTAGCAAGTCCTTTTAATACATATTCCCTTTCTAATTTCATTTCATTCTTTATCATGAATGAAATATATTTCCTATCTCACTACATTAAAATATGTGATATAAAATTAAATATTCTTATAGTCTCTGATGTATTTATGTTTTTCAAAGTTTCTGATTATAAGATTTGTTTTAGCCTCTACATTTCATGTTAACATCTTTGTTCAAATGCCTGGTGGATTCTTTATTTTTAACTCTTTCTTTCATTTACATATAATAAAAAGAACATTTAAAAAAACAAAACAAAACAGGGAAAACGGTAGTAGGCAGTATCTTTCTGATTGACAGGCTTAAATAACAAGCTTAATTATATAGTGGGCAATGAGTTGGGTCCCAACCACTTTCTTAAAGGACCACTAAGTCTCAGATGAATAGCCATTTACTTTTGTAATGACAATTTGCTCCTTGAGTCCTCCTCCAAATTCTACAGGTGAATGGTATGGGAATGTGGTTTTAGATTAAAGAGGTGATGGTTTTGGAAGCTTAGCTGACATTATTCTTTAAATTGAGATGAGAAATTTTGACTTATACCTAATATCTAACTTATAATCATCACTTGTGAATGTGCCTATGAAAATACTAGCAGTAGTCTGGAAGATATATCTGATATTTTTTCCAAGTTTCATATAAACTTGATTTAGTTACACATGTCACTAAAATATCATGCTGTTTTGTTTTATGCCATAACTGTAGCTGGTGAATGAAGTTATACTAATTATCTTCTGTTTTTATAAGCCATACTTAGTATGATTAATATGATTTATAAATTTAAGTTAAATACAGAAAATGTCCAATCTTTATGGAAAAACTATCACCATGAGTGTATTGTATAAATGAATATGACTGTACTATTGACCATGTAAAAAATATAGGCTTGACTTCTTTATCTCTTCCATCCATTATTCCAGAAACTAAAGACAACTTTACTTTGAGACCGTAGTTTCCCTAGTGTGAAATTCGCTCAGTCATGTCAGACTCTTTGCGACCCCATGGACCATACAATCCATGGAATCCTCCAGGCCAGACTACGGGAGTGGGTAGCCATTCTCTTTTCTAGGAGATCTTCCCAACTCAGGGATTGAATCCAGGTCTCCCACATTGCAGGTGTATTCTTTACCAGTTAAGCCACCAGGGAAGCCCATAGTTTCCTTAAGCAGCTGTTCTATATAATTAGTCTTTGCTATTATATCCACTGCAATTTAGAGGCAAACTTCCCAGATAGGCATTCTTTCAGCTGTCTCTTTCATTTATCACTAATATCTACTCTTCATCTGTCATTCTGGGTTTAGAGTCTCTCCATGTTCTTGCACATAGAGAAACCTCCAGGATCTGGTCTGGGCTATGATGCCCAATTTGCCTATGATGGCTCAATCTACTTTCTATTTTCCAGAAACTTGTCAAATCTCTGATTCACTGATATCTTCTCTTCCCATCATTATCACAATTATGAACGTATTTTAACTTTTTAAATTTTCCTCTCAGTTCAATTTTTGACCAATGGTGGAAGAAAGGTATGGCTCTGTTCATTTTCGCACCCTAAACTGGAAGCCTTAACAGAAAATATTTTACACAATGCCTTAGTAGAACTAATGGATGCCTTCCTGTGATGTTTATAAAGCCCTCCTCTACTGAAAGGCCATATATTAATAATATTATTTGCTTATTTTAATATTTTTACTTTTAACATAAAACTGCAAAAGATATTTGAAACATATAATCTAAGAGAAAAGAATCTAAATTTTGGTTTGTGCTTAGTCACTCAGCTGTCTTACTCTGTGACCCCATGGACTGTAGTCTGCCAATATCCTCTGTCCATGGGGATTCTCTAGGCAAGAATACTGGAGTGGGTTGCCATGCACTTCTCCAATGGCATCTTCCCAATTCAAAGATCAAACCCATGTCTCCCACACTGCAGGCAGATTCTTTACCAACTGAGCCACCAGGGAAGTCCAAATAGAAAAGAAACTGTTCCAAGATCTTTTAAACCTTTCTCACATTAACTACCTTTTTCACATTGAATAGATAATCACCTTTTAAACATAATCCAGTCAGTTTCAGACTCTTCTGTACAGTCTAATTTTTCTCTTCTTCTTACTCCGGTATTTTGGCCACCTCATGCGAAGAGTTGACTCATTGGAGAAGACTCTGATGCTGGGAGGGATTGGGGGCAGGAGGAGAAGGGGATGACAGAGGATGAGATGGCTGGATGGCATCACTGACTCGATGGATATGAGTCTGAGTGACCTCCAGGAGTTGGTGATGGACAGGGAGGCCTGGCGTGCTGCAGTTCATGGGGTCGCAAAGAGTCAGACACGACTGAGCGACTGATCTGGTCTGATCTGATCTTGTATCATATTTCAATTACTTTGCCTTTATTATGTGTATTAATAATTGACAAATCCTCAGTTCAGACTTCTTAAGACAATGCACATATATCTTTCTCATTGGTGTTTTTTTCCTGCAATGTTCACATATTCTATATTGCATGGCAAGCTGACTTGTACACTTAAAAGAAACTGTTTAAAGAAGCAGAGTGATTAAAAAAAAAGATCTTAGATAGCAACCAAATACAACTGCACTCTTTCGGTGGGAAGGAGTCTGGATATCAGAAGGTAATGTGACTTGGAATATTCCAGGCAGTTACTAAATCCATGAATATGTGACTCCATTCCATATAATCTATCCATCACTTTATTCAATATGACTTATTAACCACTGTCCTCCAAGTGTGACCTAAAACCTTGAGTTTATCTCCTAAGTATGTCTCTCTATTTCTTTCCAAGCACTTAAAAGAAAATGCAAAAAGAATGAAGGCCCATTGTTCAAATCCCTTTCACTAAACATAAACTCTAAAGGAAAAAAATTGGAGACTAATAGATATTATGAATTTACATGCTGAATTCCTTGTGTTAGTGATTAAGCAGAGAACATTAAGGATCATTTAACAGGCAATATTTTTCACTCAACTCACTGAAAATAATTGACAGTTCTAACTAATGGGATTGTTTAGAACATCCTGGGCCTTTTCTCTAACTGTGCAAATAGCAGTTTTATGAATTAAAAACTTAGGGGTGAGTGGTGAGCAAAGGATAATTTTCAATTTATACCAAAGATAATACAGAATTCTTCAAAAGGAAGTCACTTATTATCATTTATACTTAAAATGATAAATTTGTTTGGACTATAAACTTACTTCCAATTGTTGTCAGCCTCCAAATAAATGGGTTTATCCTCTGCATCACATGGAATTTGCATGTTGTTATTGTGTGTCTGTTTAATTGCTTAGTAGTGTCTGACTCTTTGCAACCCCAAGAACTGCAGCCCACCAAGCTCCTCTGTTCATGGGGATTCTCCAGGCAAGAATACTGGAGTGGGTTGCCATGCCCTCCTGCCGGGGATCTTCCCAACCCAGGGATGGAACCCAGGTCTCCCGCATTGTAGGCGGATTCTTTACCGGACCTTAGATTATTACATTGAGTTAGATGGGCGGGTCATGGTGGAGAGATCTGACAGGGTGTGGTCCGCTGGAGAAGGGACTGGCAAACCACTTCAGTATTCTTTCCTTGAGAACCCTATGAACAGTATGAAAAGGCAAAATGATAGGATACTGAAAGAGAAACTCCCCAGGTCAGTAGGGGCCCAATATGCTACTGGAGATCAGTGGAGAAATAACTCGAGAAAGAATGAAGGGATGGGACCAAAGCAGAAAGAATACCCAGCTGTAGATGTGTCTGGTGATAGAAGCAAAGTCTGATGCTGTAAAGAACAATATTGCATAGGAACCTGGAATGTCAGGTCCATGAATCAAGGCAAATTGGAAGTGGTCAAACAAGAGATGGCAAGAGTGAATGTCGACATTCTAGGAATTAGCGAACTAAAATGGACTGGAATGGGTGAATTTAACTCAGAGGACCATTATATCTACTACTGTGGGCAGGAATCCCTCGGAAGAAATGGAGTGGCCATCATGGTCAACAAAAGAGTCTGAAATGCAGTACTTGGATGCAATCTCAAAAATGACAGAATGATCTCTGTTCATTTCCAAGGCAAACCATTAAATGTCACAGTAATCCAAATCTATGCCCCAACCAGTAACGCTGAAGAAGCTGAAGTTGAATGGATCTATGAAGATCTACAAGACCTTTTAGAACTAACACCCAAAAAAGATGTCCTTTTCATTATAGGGGACTGGAATGCAAAAGTAGAAAGTCAAGAAACACCTGGAGTAACAGGCAAATTTGGCCTTGGAATACGGAATGAAGCAGGGCAGAGACTAATAGAGTTTTGCCAAGAAAATGCACTGGTCATAGCAAATACCCTCTTCCAACAACACAAGAGAAGACTCTATACATGGACATCACCAGATGGTCAACACCGAAATCAGATCAATTATATTCTTTGCAGCCAAAGATGGAGAAGCTCTATACAATCAGCAAAAACAAGACCAGGAGCTGACTGTGGCTCAGACCATGAACTCCTTATTGCCAAATTCAGACTGAAATTGAAGAAAGTAGGGAAAACCACTACACCATTCAGGTATGACCTAAATCAAATCCCTTATGATTATACAGTGGAAGTGAGAAATAGATTTAAGGGCCTAGATCTGATAGATAGAGTGCCTGATGAACTATGGAATGAGGTTCGTGACATTGTACAGGAGATAGGGTTCAAGACCATCCCCATGGAAAAGAAATACAAAAAAGCAAAATGGCTGTCTGGGGAGGCCTTGCAAATAGCTGCGAAAAGAAGAGAAGCAAAAAGCAAAGGAGAAAAGGAAAGATATAAACATCTGAATGCAGAGTTCCAAAGAATAGCAAGAAGAGATAATAAAGCCTTCTTCAGTGATCAGTGCAAAGAAATAGAGGAAAACAACAGAATGGGAAAGACTAAGGATCTATTCAAGAAAATCAGAGATACCAAAGGAACATTTCATGCAAAAATGGGCTCAATAAAGGACAGAAATGGTATGGACCTAACGGAAGCAGAAGATATTTAGAAGAGGTGGCAAGAATACACAGAAGAACTGTACAAAAAAGAGCTTCACGACCCAGATAATCATGATGGTGTGATCACTGACCTAGAGCCAGACATCCTGAAATGTGAAGTCAAGTGGGCCTTAGAAAGCATCATGACGAACAAAGCTAGTGGAGGTGATGGAATTCCAGTGGAGCTATTCCAAATTCTGAAAGATGATGCTGTGAAAGTGCTGCACTCAATATGCCAGCAAATCTGGAAAACTCAGCAGTGGCCACAAGATTGGAAAAGGTCGGTTTTCATCGCAATCCCAAAGAAAGGCAATGCCAAAGAGTGCTCAAACTACCGCACAATTGCACTCATCTCACATGCTAGTAAAGTAATGCTCAAAATTCTCCAAGCCAGGCTTCAGCAATATGTGAACCGTGAACTTCTTGATGTTCAAGCTGGATTTAGAAAAGGCAGAGGAACCAGAGATCAAATTGCCAACATCCGCTGGATCATGGAAAAAGCAAGAGAGTTCCAGAAAAACATCTATTTCTGCTTTATTGACTATGCCAAAGCCTTTGACTGTGTAGATCACAATAAACTGTGGAAAATTCTGAGAGAGATGGGAATACCAGACCACCTTATCTGCCTCTTGAGAAATCTGTATGCAGGTCAGGAAGCAACAGTTAGAACTGGTCATGGAACAACAGACTGGTTCCAAATAGGAAAAGGAGTACGTCAAGGCTGTATATTGTCACCCTGTTTATTTAACTTATATGGAGAGCACATCATGAGAAATGCTGGACTGGAAGAAACACAAGTTGGAATCAAGATTGCCGGGAGAAATATCAATAACCTCAGATATGCAGATGATACCACCCTTATGGCAGAAAGTGAAGAGGAACTCAAAAGCCACTTGATGAAAGTGAAAGTGGAGAGTGAAAAGGTTGGCTTAAAGCTCAACATTCAGAAAATGAAGATCATGGCATCTGGTCCCATCACTACATGGGAAATAGATGGGGAAACAGTGGAAACAGTGTCAGACTTTATTTTTCTGGGCTCCAAAATCACTGCAGATGGTGACTGCAGCCATGAAATTAAAAGACGCTTACTCCTTGGAAGGAAAGTTATGACCAACCTAGATAGCATATTCAAAAGCAGAGACATCACTTTGCCAACAAAGGTTCGCCTAGTCAAGGCTATGGTCTTTCCTGTGGTCATGTATGGATGTGAGAGTTGGACTGTGAAGAAGGCTGAGTGCCGAAGAATTGATGCTTTTGAACTGTGGTGTTGGAGAAGACTCTTGAGAGTCCCTTGGACTGCAAGGAGATCCAACCAGTCCATTCTGAAGGAGATCAGCCCTGGGATTTCTTTGGAAGGAATGATGCTAAAGCTGAAACTCCAGTATTTTGGCCACCTCATGCGAAGAGTTGACTCATTGGAGAAGTCTCTGATGCTGGGAGGAATTGGGGGCAGGAGGAAAAGGGGCCGACAGAGGATGGGATGGCTGGATGGCATCACTGACTCGATGAATGTGAGTCTGAGTGACCTCCGAGAGCTGGTGATGGACAGGGAGGCCTGGCGTGCTGCGGTTCATGGGGTCGCAAAGGGTCGGACACGACTGAGCGACTGATCTGATCTGATCTGAGATTATTACATTGTTGGAGCAAAAAATTGCACTTTTTGACTTTCATTGTATTTTTAAATAAATTGTGATTGCCTTGTATTTCATCAACTAGAAGATGCCACCAACAATTAGACACATTACTACTATATTGCTAAGACAACAACAAAAAAATGCTTTTAATAAAACTTACTTTGGACTCTCTGGGAGAGGGAGAGGGTGGGATGATTTGGGAGAATGGCATTGAAACATGTATAATATCATATAAGAAACAAATCGCCAGTCCAGATTTGATGCTGGATACAGGATGCTTGGGGCTGGTGCACTGGGATGACCCAGTGGGATGGTACGGGGAGAGAGGTGGGAAGGGGGTTCAGGATGGGGAACACATGTACACCCATGGCGGATTCATGTTGATGTATGGCAAAACCAATACCATATTATAAAGTTAAATAAAATTAAATTAAAAAATAAATAAATAAAATAAAATAAACTCGCCAATAAAAAATATATTGTAATTAGCCTCCAATTAAATTTAAATTAAAAAAAGAAAAACTTCCTTATGTCATCAACTTTATGCTATGCTAAGTCACTTCAGTCATGTCCGACTCTGTGTAACCCCATAGACAGTAGCCTACCAGGCTCCCCCATCCCTGGGATTCTCCAGGCAAGAACACTGGAGTGGGGTGCCATTTCCTTCTCCAATGCATGAAAGTGAAAAGTGAAAGTGAAATCGCTCAGTCGTGTCCGACTCTTAGCAACCCCAGGGACTGCAGCGTACCAGGCTCCTCCATCCACGGGATTTTCCAGGCAAGAGTACTGGAGTTGGGTGCCATTGCCTTCTCCGGTCATCAACTTTAGGATGCATCAAAAATCCAGATAAATTAATATCTGAAAATTGATGAAAATGTTACAACAGAAAAATAAAACTTTTGAAAGCCAACATAACCCTTTTATTATTGATGAAGCTGTTATTGGACTTCTTAATACTGAACCCCAGTAATAGCAGACTTCTACCCAGCAGAGCTAGGTGCTGCAGGCCTCTGAAAGAAGCAGTCCTATGTCATGGGAGGGTAGAACAAAATATGTACTCCCTGTAGGAAATTAACTTGTAATAGGAAAGAGGGAGAAATGAGTGGTGCTAAGCACACCTAATTTCTCCTCTCAGCTTATCAAATGAATAAGTCATTTTACTTCCTTTAAGACCCAGTGAGAAGGAAGCATATGGCTGCTCCTGAGTTCCTCCTTGGGAAAGAAATCATGAGTCATGAGGTCACTTTCATAATTGATATGTGCAACACAATAGCAAAAATACCTGTTTTTTGTTTTTTTTATTTTTTCCTTTGGGCTTGCTCAATTGGGCTTATCCTCAATTCACCCTGAAAAGCTGATTGAAAAAATTTTGAGACATTCCAAGTTTGTTTTGTACAGTAAAAAACAAAATTCAACTTCTGGGAGAAATATGTGAAATAATACAAGAAATAAAAAATGCAATTCTCTCATCATAAACAACAGTAAACGTATACTGCTCCAAAATGGGAAGGTGACAGAGACAAGGGGAAACCGATTTCTAAGAACAAAACTGGAACAAGAAACTCAGTCTATTCTCCTAAATGTCTGACACTACCCAGCCTCCCAGTGTTTTCCAAATCGAGAAAAATTTAAAACATCCTCTTTTTATGCATTTCATTTTCCAAGCGTTCCTGATTATCTGCCCATAAGAAAGGCATTGCTTCACAGGCACCACAGAGAACTTGAGAATGGAGGAGAGAAATCCAGCTTAGTTGGTATTTCCTTTCTGCATTGTTTTGCCTTTACCCTCCCTTGTTTGCATTAGCCTCTCATCTCTTAGATCCCAGTTGTTCTTTTGCCCAAGCATGTTTTATTGGAATTTCATGCTTACTGGAGCTTAATGCTTGTCTGCTAATTCTGTAGCTAGTTCCTATATTATTTTGAATTCTAAGCAGTGTAAATAATACTATAAGAATTAAAAACTCCTTCAACTTAAGAACCAATAGAGGAGGGTTTTATACTAGTCCATAGTCTTATCTGTAAAAGGAAGATGTTAGCCACTAGAGACTTTTGAGATTTCTTACATTTTATTACCCTTTGCTTTTTTTTTTCCTACGGTGAATATTATTTCAGAACTTTATGTCCAACACTATATGGAACACAAATAGGCAATCATCCAATTATATCCATTGGGCTCAAATCCCTAGAAACTTGAAATCAATTTACAAAATTAAAGTAAAAAAAGCATAAAATTTCTAATTTTCCCAGTAAGAATACTGAAGTGGGTTGCTATTTCCTCCTTCAGGGTATCTTCCTGACCCAGGGATCGAACTAGCATCTCCTGTGTCTCCTGCATTCCAGGTGGATTCTTCACTGCTGAGTCATAGGGGAAGCCCCAGCAGCACTCAGTAAGGCATTGTTATCATTAAACTTGTATCACTTGGATAGTTAAAGTCTATTCATCCTCAGAGTCAAGCTCAAAGTCAATTCTTAAATTGTTTGATCTGTTCAACTGTTCTCAATAATAGTACTTATTACTTTAGGTTTTATATTTGTTTTTATGATTATTTGATGAATGCCTATCTCTCACGTGAGTCTCAGTGAACTCTGGGAGTTGGTGATGGACAGGGAGGCCTGGCGTGCTGCGATTCATGGGGTTGCAGAGTCGGACACGACTGAGCAACTGATCTGATCTGATCTGATATCTCTCCTACTTTTTAGGCCAAGAAAAGAAACTGAATATGCTTTTAGCTCAAACAATACTTGCTCAATTTATGCAAAGTAAAATACAAATAATGCCAATATTCAAAGAACTTGCCACCTCCTATCTACCTATAACACCTCTTCTACCTTGTCTCCACTCTGCTCATTCTTGTTGCCTCTACTCCAATGTAAACGGCCATCAGCTAGTCCTTGGACATAGCAAGTAAACTTATATCATAGGATATTTCCCCTGGCTCCTCCCATAGATCTTAGCTTAGATCCCTTCCTCCAGATATCCAAATTGTACACTCCTTAATCTTCTTGGGAATTATTCAAATGTCACCTTCTCAGTGAGGGCTTCAAATAGTCACCTTATTGTAAAATGGAACCTAAAAAAATAATTGACTTTATATGCCTGATACTTAGTTCTATTAATATTGCAAAATACCTTCCTGTTTTATCACTCTTTGCTAATCTCTATGTGAGGTTAATTTTATGTGATAAATTGCCTAAATCATATAGTACCAAAATATTTGGCTAACATTATTTCTGAATGTGATTGTGAGAGTATTTCATAAGATATTTAGCATTTTATTCAGTAGACTGAGCACATCAGATTGCCCACCCCTATGTGGATGGCATCATCTAATCTGTTGAAGACCTGCATAGAATAAGAAAGTGAAGAAAGGAGAATTTGTTCTCTCTGTCCAGTTCTTGAGGTGGGACATTGACCTTCTCCTGCCCTTGTTCTGGGATTTATACCATCAATTCTGTCACTTCTCTTGGGTCTTAAACCTCTTGACTTAGACTGTAACTTATAATACCCAGCTTTTGGGGTCTCCTGTTTGCAAACAGCAGATCATGGGACTTCTCAGCTTCACAATCACATGAGCCAATACTCTGTAACAAATCAATCTCTTCATAAATCTATTTATCTATAGCTATATCTATGTATGGACCTATACTCTATTGCTTCTTTTTCTCTAGAGAACCCTAACTTACCCTATCATCATATAAAAACCTACAACCTATGAAAGGCAGTTGGAGAAGTAAATCTGAAAATGTACCAGATGAGCCCATGAGGCAATGCTAGCATTTAGAGACTCACCTTGTCCTTAACTCTCATTCAAAGTTTTTTTATTATTTGTGTCATATAGCTCCCACCTTTGAAATACTGAAACAAACAAAACATTCAGTATTTACAGACATCCTAAAGGATATTTTGGGGATCATCCTTATATTAAGCATCAAATGGGATGATGATAATAATAATACATAAAAAGAATGGAAAGTAAAAGGTAATAAGAAAAGAGAAAAGACACAGTATGCCTGGGTATACTTCATCAGTAGTAGAGGATACTAAAATTTTATGAACAGTACCTAATTCTGGAGTACTGATTGACCAAAGTTTAGCACTGAATTGTTTCCAGACAATATTAATAATCCTATCAAGTGAAAAACATGAAATTGAAAGAAAGACATAAATGGCAACATAATATATACTATTTTCATGGCTTGAAAAATTCAATATTGTTACCATATCATTTCTCTGAAAAATTATTTATAAATTAAGCATATTCCCAGTCAAAAAAAGAGAAAAAAATCCCAGTCAAAATCTCAGAAGAAAGTCTTATAGATATTGAGAAGCAAATTGTAAAATTAACATAAAAAAGTAAAGAAAGTAAAATAGCCAAAGCATTTTGAGGTAAATGGAATAAAGCTGCAGGCACATAATATCTTCATGATTTACTATAAAATTAGGTATAACATCAATATCATGAGCTGTGAAAGTAAAAAATTTATACATCAGAGTTCATCAGAATTTAAAATTTTTAGTCTGTAAGACACTCTTGAGAGGAAGACGCCCAAATAAAACTAAAAAATAAGAAAACCAAAAGGTTGATAGAATGGATAAAAATCAAGATTTATAGTGAGAAATATATGAAATGATCCTGAAATATTTTAAAGCACCAAAAAGTAAGATAATTCTTTAAAAAACTTTTAAAAGCTTGTTGATGGAGTATGTCAAAAGGGCAGAGGAACCATCTGAGAGAGCTCCCAATGGCCAAAGCTGGAAAATTTTGAGTAACAAAATAAATCAAGTAGTATTGGATAATAATCCAAAATAGAAGATTCATGATATCCATGTACCCATTATTGAACAAATTAATAAATGGTAGATGAGAGGACGGAGAAGGCAATGGCACCCACTCCAGTACTCTTGCCTGGAAAATCCCATGGATGGAGGGGCCTCGTAGGCTGCAGTCCATGGGGTTGCTAGGAGTCGGACACGACTGAGCGACTTCACTTTCACTTTTCATGCATTGGAGAAGGAAATGGCAACCCACTCCAGTGTTCTTGCCTGGAGAATTCCAGGGACGGGGCAGCCTGGTGGGCTGCCGTCTATGGGGTCACACAGAGTTGGATACGACTGAAGCGACTTAGCAGCAGCAGCAGCAGCAGCGGAGAGGAAACTCTCATTTAGAAAAATTCCATTTAATATATGTAGATGCTCTGACTTCACAGCGTGTGTTCTTAGTCACTCAGTTGTGTCCACCTCTTTGCAACCTCATGGACTGGAGCCCGCCAGTCTCCTCTGTCCATGAGATTTCTCAGGCAAGAATATTGGAATGGGTTGTCATTTCCTTCTCCAGGGGTCCTCCTGACCCACGGATCAAACTCACATCTCCTCTGTCTCCTGCACTGCAGGAGGATTCTTTCTGGGCTGAGCCATCAGGGAATCCCCTGACCTCATGGAAGCGAGCATAATTCCCCACTTCTTAAGTTTGGGCCGTGAATAGTGACTTCCTTGCAAAGAATATAGTGTAGAAAGGCAGAGTGTGGTAAAATAACTTTACAATGGAGAAGACTGACAAATACAACCTTAGCAGATGATCAAGGTGAGCATCTCTAGTCATGATCAAGGTGATGGCATGTACACTTGATATGATTTGATGAAATCAGCAGTTTTCCTTTGTCATCTTCCTCCCCAAAATCCATTCGCCCAGACTCATCATAAGCAAAATATCAGACAAATTCTGGTAGAGAAGTATCTTACAAAGTAACCTGACCAGCATCCCTCAAACTGTTAAGATCATAAAATACAAAGAAATTCTGAAAAACTGTCACAGCCAGAGGAAACTGAGAAGACATGATAACTGAATGCAATGTATTACCCTGGATGCTGCTGCTGCTGCTAAGTCGCTTCAGTCCTGTCCGACTCTGTGTGACCACAGAGACGGCAGCCCACCAGGCTTCCCCATCCCTGGAATTCTCCAGGCAAGAACACTGGAGTGGGTTGCCATTTCCTTCTCCAATGCATGAAAGTGAAAAGTGAAAATGAAGTCGTTCAGTCGTGTCTGACTCTTAGTGACTCCATGGACTGCAGCCCACCAGGCTCCTCTGTCCACGGGATTTTCCAGGCAAAAGTACCTGAGTGGGGCGCCATTGCCTTCTCTGATTATCCTGGATAGGATCCTGTAAAAGAAAAATGGCATTAGATTAAAAACTAAAAAAATAAAAATAAAGTCTTGAAGAATGGACTTCAGTTAATAATAATTCATAAATATCAGCTTGTTAAGGCTTAACAGGTGTACCTTGCTAATCTAAGATACTAATAATCAGGGAAACTGGGTAAGGGGCTTAGAGGAGCTCCCAATACTACCTTCTCAATTTTTCTACACATCAAAAATGGTTTTTAAAGCCTATTTTAAAGCCGAAAATATAAGTAAATGATAGAAAAAGATATTTTACCCCAAAATATATATGTATGCAATTAACTACCTGAAAAGGTTCTTAACATCATTAATTATTTAGTTCAGTTCAGTCGCTCAGTCCTGTCCAACTGTGACCCCACAAGTCACAGCATGCCAGGTCTCCCTGTCCATCACCAACTCCCAGAGTTCACTCAAACTCATGTCCATCGAGTCGGTAATGCCATCCAGCCATTTCATCCTCTCTCATCCCCTTCTCCTCCTGCCCCCAGTCCCTCCCAGCATCAGGGTCTTTTCCATTGAATCAACTCTTTGCATAATGGGGCGAAGTATTGGAGTTTCAGCTTCAGCATCAGTCCCTCCAATGAACACCCAGGACTGATCTCCTTTAGGATGGACTGGTTGTATCTCCTTGCAGTCTAGGGGACTCTCAAGAGCCTTCTCCAACACCACAGTTCAAAAGCATCAATTCTTTGGCGCTCAGCTTTCTTCATAGTCCAACTCTCACATCCATACATGACCACTGGAAAGACCATAGCCTTGACTAGACAGACCTTTGTTGGCAAAGTAATGTCTCTGTTTTTCAATATGCTATCTAGTTTGGTCATAACTTTCCTTCCAAGGAGTAAGCGTCTTTTAATTTCATGGCTGCAATCACCATCTTCAGTGATTTTGGAGCCCCAAAAAATAAAGTCTGACACTGTTTCCACTGTTTCCCCATCTATCTGCCATGAAGTGATGGGACCAGATGCCATGATCTTAGTTTTCTGAATGTTGAGCTTTAAGCCATAATTATTAGGAAATTCTAAATTAAAATCACAGTAAGATACTACTATGTGCCTATCAGCATAGCAAAAAGAGAAGAAACAGTGTCAGAAGGAAAGAGAAAGATGAGGGGACTGGGATGGGATAGCACAAGATGGAATAAAAAGAAAATAGAAGGGAGAGGAAAGGAAGAAAAAACTGACAGTATCGAAAACTACTGTCCAATTGGACAGTACAAACAACAACATTCCAGTTGGTGGTGGAGCAACTGGAATTTTCATGCATTATTCATGAGAAAGCAAAATAGCACAGCCACTCTGGTTATTTGCAGTTTCTTATAAAATTAAAAATACTTTTACCATATGATTCAGCAATCAAATCTAGCTACTGAATCAAAAGATAGAAAAACTCACATTTGCACAGAAAACTGAATATAAGAATTTGCACCGGCTTTATACATAATTGGTAAAAATTGGAAACAACTGGAATACCCTTTAATTGGTGATAAATAAATGAATGTTATGTCTGTACAAAAATACTACTCAGTAGTAAAATGAAAATATTATTGATACACACACCAACTTGGGTAAATCAATTGCACACTACTAAATGGAATAAGAAAAAATTGATAGGCTACATAATGTGGAGAGAAAAGTTGACTACAAAGGGGCATCACTAGATAATTTTGGAGATTGGTGGAACAGTTCTACATCTTGATTGTGTGGTAGTAGTTGTACAATTTTACACATTTAAAAAACCACATGCCAATAAAATTTATGTTTATGTTACACAAAATAAAAACTAAACAACATAGACAAGAGAATACTGGAAGCTAAACAACAAAGACAAAAGATTACTGGAGTTTTGTGATTATGATAGCTCCCATTTGTTTTACTTAAAGATGAGCACAGTTTAGAAATAGAATGCCCTCGATGTGAGTAAATCAACAAGGCTCTGAACACCTTATTTCCTTGAAATGCAACCATCTCACTTTTTAACACAGAGATGGACTGTGGACACATTAGGAACTCATAACATTGCATATTTAATAAATTTATTGTTTGAATTAATATCAACTTCTGAGAAACTATAGAACAACAATCTCTTTTTGATGTTTCTATTATTAGACAATTGAAAAATATGTCTGAATGGAAGAAAATTGTGGATACTTTAATTTATTTACTATCTTGTACAAGTACATTCAACTCTGACATTCCTGTTAATGAGACCACATTAAAATTTGTGCTTAAGTAAATACCACATTGTGCTAATTTTCCTCATTCTTATTTCTTCTATGGATATTTCTCCCTGAGCTGATGCAGAAACAATATTTAACACCTTTGTCTTTCAGAAAAATATTATATAATATCTGTTGGTTTTCCTAACACTATACAGAGTGCCATCAACAAGTTCTCTGAATTTTAGTTCTTTTCCAAATGCAAAACCTTGAAAATCCAATTAGAATTGGAGATTATGCTACATTGATCTCAATTATGAGAGGTAAAACTGTATTAAGACTTTTCAATTAACCAGAAAATGAGGCCTAGTGAACTCAGAAATCACTGTTTATCAAGGAAGATGGAGATTTATTACCAATCTACCTAAAATTTGCAAGATGATTGGAATGTGTTAAAAAAAAAAACAACAACAAAGACCCTAATTTGTTCTGAGATGCTTTACTTGGTCCTGGAACACTCTGATTTCCTACCTGCTTATACAGGTATTGCAAGTCTCAGGAGGGACTGTGGATACCTCTAGGGTATATGCTAATTCCTCTAGTGGATTCTGGCTCTGTGCCAGAGTAGGTTAGTTATTCAGAATATCTCTTTCCCCTCTTTTTCCTTGTCAAATAAACACAAATTTTAGATGAGCTCCTGACTACCTGACAGAAAGCTTGTTTTTCCCAGTCTTCTTTGCAGATAGTCATGAACTTGGGACTAATTTAGAATAATGGATTGTGAGATTCCTCAGGGAAGCAGTTTGAAACAAGTTGACATATCCTTTCTATGCTCTCCCCCTTCCTGATGGCTGAATTCCAGACTTGATGACTACAATTCAAATAGGCATCGTGGACTATAAGGAGGAAGTCCAGACTATATTTCACAGGCCAATAAAATAAAAATTTTCAGCACAAATTTTCTGTGAGAGTCCAGGTATTTTGGGGTTTGCAGACCATCCTGTCTTTGTATCTCTTCAGTCGGCCCTATAATACCTAAGCCCCGTTAGAGAGTATGTAGATAATGGGATGTCACACATATACACCCATGGTGGACGCATGTTGATGTATGGCAAAACCGATACAATATTGTAAAGTAAAAAAATTAAATAAATAAATATTAAAAAAATGAAAGTGAAAAAAAAACTTAACTGACATACAAATAGAACTTCAGACAATAGTTTATTGACCTCTGAAACAGAAGAAGTTTGATGGCTGACATAGCAAAATGTCATCAGAGTTCCAGACTTAGCTCTATAATTTTTTATAAGGGAAAATATATTTGTCTATTGTTAAAGATACTTTTTTTTTCTGGTCTTCTATTATATTTGTCCAAAATTAATCCTAACTGGGAGTTTAAAATGATTTAGCCATGTGTAAAATAATTTGGCAGTTTCTCAAGAAGTAAAACAGAATTACCATATAACTCAGCAATTTCACTTCTAGGTATGCACCAAAAAGAATTGAAAATGAGACTCAAACCAATATTCATACACAGTGTACAGATATGTCCATCAGTGTAAAAGCTGATAAACAAAATGTGGTATATATGCACAATGGACAATTATTAATACGGTTGAATAATAATAATATTATAGTTGACCAATCAACCATAAAAATAAATGAAGTACTGACACACATTATACTGTGTTCACCTCAAAAACATTATTCTAAGGGAAAAAAGCCAGATACAGAAAGTCATGTTATGTAATCCCATTTATATACATTGTCCAGAAGAGGTAAATCCATAAAAATTAAAAACAGGTTGATGGTTCTAGGGATTGGAGAAAGGGAGAATGGGGAGTTGCATGGGTTGGAAGGTTATGTTTTAGAGTAATGGGAATGTTTCAGAGCTACATAAGTTGGTGCCATAGATTTGCTCATTTTAAAATTTATTTTAAAAACTTTAAAATTAACTTTAAGAACTTAAAAATAACTTTAATTCATTTAAATTACCGCTCTAAAATGGTTAATTTAATGTAGTATGAATTTTACCTCAATTTTAAAAAAAGAATGAATTCTAACTAATACACTCCTTTTTTATATGACCGGTAAGTATTCTCACATCAGAGTTGCTTTAATTATGTTTAGTTAATTTAAACAAGGCTGTTTCATGTAACTGTAATTTGTATTCTTGTCTCCTCTCTCTGCAATATCTTACCTACCATGAATGCCTGAAACATTTGTGTTCTCTACTATCCAGGTCAAAAGTGTCCTACTGGATATCATACATATCCTTTCAACGACATTAACCTACTTTCTTCAGGTAAAATCATATGGTTTCACATTGTGCTATTATTATATTTTATCATTTATCATTTATGCATATATCATTTATCATTACATGATACTTCTCACATTAAACTAGGAACTCACAATAGCAAGAAAAATGGATTTCTGAATAAATCTATGTATTGCTGGAGTCTGTGGGTAACCAGAATATTATTTGTTGAACTGATAAGTGAAGTTATGCACCCATAAACACTCTTGTATTGTTTTGCTACTGCTGCTTCTACTAAGTCACTTCAGTCATGTCCGACTCTGTGCGACCCCATAGATAGCAGCCCACTAGGTTCCCCCGTCCCTGGGATTCTCCAGGCAAGAACACTGGAGTGGGTTGCCATTTCCTTCTCCAATGCATGAAAGTGAAAAGTGAAAGTGAAATCTCTCAGTCGTGTCCTACTCTTCGCAACCCCATGGACTGCAGCCTACCAGGCTCCTCCATCCATGGGATTTTCCAGGCAAGAGTACTGGAGTAGGGTGCCACTGCCTTCTCCGTGTTTTGCTCCAGACTAAGCTAAATAGGAGAAACCTGGGTGCTAACAATTGTTGTTAGGAATGGCCTAATTGAGTCTTATGGGAACAAGGACATTTAATCTTTATCAAGCATGGAATTTACTGGAAACTGCTATTGTCTTCTGCCTGCTATGCTTTTTACTTTCTTCTGATAACAGTGCCTTATTTTTCCATTGAAGATGATCATCACTTTCATTTCCTGGGTTACAAATGGATCAGATCTCTATTTGTAATATGGAGATCCTAGATCTCCATACCTAGAGATGGATGTGATAGAGACTTGAGTGTTCTTTCCATGTTTATTGAATGTGATACAATGGAAATATAAGAGCTCAGTCAAAGATGGTTTTTACTGGAATTATTAGATAAATAGCTTTTAACAGTGACTGCTGAGGAACATCATATGAGGAGAATCTGCAAAATGATGAAGATCAGCAAAGTAAAGCCTAGACAAAGAGAGCTGAAAATGCCTTCTATACTTAGGGCATTATTTGAGCATCTGGACCCAGCTATGACTGCAATTAGTCTTCTCCGGAGTTAAAAGTAGGACTAGTTAATATGTTTTCTACTAAATTTAAGCTCTTTTTTAATGGATTACAATGCTATCAAAAATCTTGACTGCCATGTTATCTCATCTTTATTTAATATGTCATCTACTTCATATTTTTTCATGATTTTGAATATACCTAGAAGATAGTTCTAAGAGTATTTTCTATTTTAGAGATTTTTAGGTGTATTTTCTGCATTTTTAGAATCAATATTCTGCTCTTTTTGAATACAGATTTTTTTTTTTTTTTTTTTAATTCACACACAGGTTCTATTCTCTTGCTCTTCCACTCTCTCTTACTTTTTCAAATTATGCTTAATTGGTTAAAGCTTTCCTGAGAAAACAAGATGGCTGTATTCTCCTGGGATGCCCTCCATTTCAATTCTGTTGCTATGAAAATATTCATCTCACATCTCAAATAGGTGGGCTGGCTGTTAGAAAAAAGTAAGCAGCTCAGTGATCTAGCAGCCTAAGGGAAATTAAGAGAAAGCCAGGTCTTTTGTAAATGCCAGAAATAGGACTCTGTCTACTCTAGTTTCTTGTCTGTTTTAGATACAGAACCACACTAGGGATCAAATATTCAACTTTTAACTTGGTCTGTGTTCCATGCAGGTACACACTTTGGTTGATGCAGAGATTCCCACTGCTGCTGCCTACCTGATTAATGAGTGTTTCCAGATACTTTGATTGGTCTTTAGTTCTTTCAAGAATCAGAGGAAACTTCAGTTTTTCCAGTACTATTATTTTCAAATATTGCTAAACTGTTGCCACATAGGTGTATCTGAATACTAGGAACTGCCCTTGCTCTTTCCTGTTATGTATCCATTTGTTCTCCCAATTTCAAAAAGGGGGTGCATAAAAATGAACACTTCTCTTTAATCCCCAGTTATGTCAACGTTAACTCTTGATATCATCTTTCAATAGTGTCCCATTAACATATTTAATACAAAATGTCTCAAAAAGCTTGTATGTGGAAAGCAGTGTTCTCTATTCCTCAAGACAGTTTCAGCCCTTCTAAATTCATAAATTTGGCTTTTTAGTTTGGTTGGTGCCTAGACAAAAGTTTATATAGTCAAAGCTATTGTTTTCCAGTAGTTATGTACAGATGAGAATTGGACCGTAAAGAGGGCTGAGTGCCAAAGAACTGAAGACTTTGAATTGTAGTGCTGGAGAAGACTCTTGAAAGTCACTTGGACTGAAAGGAGATCAAAACAGTCAATCCTAAAGGAAATCAACCCTGAATATTTATTGGAAGGACTAATGTTGAAGCTGAAACTACAATGTCTTGGCCACCTAATGTGAAGAGCCAACTAATTGGAAATGATTTTGATGCTGGGAAAAATTGAAGACAAAAGAAGAAGGGGACATCAGAGAATAATGGCGTTAGATAGCATCACTCACTCAATGGACATGAATTTGAGCAAACTGGGAGACAGTGGAGGATAGGAGAACCTGGCATAATGCAGTCTATAGGGTGGCAAAGAGGTACTCAGGACTTAGTGACTGAACCACAACAGCAAGGAGAGGCCACTGGATATATTTAAAGTTTATGTGTTGCTCAGTCACTTCAGTCATGTCTGACTCTTTGTGACTGCATGTGTCCACAGGATTCTCCAGGTAAAAATACTGAAGTAGTTGCCATTGCCTCCTCCAGGGAATCTTCCCAACCCAGGGATGGAAGCCACGTCTTTTGTGGCTCCTGCATTACAAGGAAGATTTTTCACCACTGAGCCACCTGATAAGTCCCTATTTTAAAGTTTATATTTGAGTTCATATGATATCTAATGTTCCAATTCCCAAACAAAAAAATTATTAACCATGAGTAAATAATGCCAACATTTTCTGAATTCACTCATATTTAACAATTAGAATGATCTTTTAGGTTCACTTATGTGGCCATCCTGCTGTGTTACTTAAATACATCTCTGATTTATGCTTTGACTTTTAATCTTGTTGAAATTATATTAGTCATGGCTTGTCTCACCAACAGACTAATATTTTCTCCAAGATACTAATGTTGTGCTGGAATACAAAAGTAGGAAGTCAAAAAATAAAAGCATGTAAACAAACAAAAAAAAGAAACACCTGGAGTAACAGGTAAATTTAGCCTTGGAGTACAGAATGAAGCAGGGCAAAGGCTAATAGAGTTCTGCCAAGAGAATGCACTGGTCATAGCAAACACCCTCTTCCAACAACACAAGAGAAGACTCTACACATGGACATCACCAGATGGCCAACACTGAAATCAGATTGATTATATTCTTTGCAGCCAAAGATGGAGGAGCTCTATACAGTAAGTAAAAACAAGACCAGGAGCTCACTGTGGCTCAGATCATGAATTCCTTATTGCCAAATTCAAACTTAAATTGAAGAGTGGGGAAAACCACTAGACCATTCAGGTATGACCTAAATCAAATTCCAACCATCCAGGTATGACCTAAACCAAATCCCTTATGATTATACAGTGGAAGTGAGAAATAGATTTAAGGGACTAGATTTGATAGACAGAGTGCCGGATGAAATATGGACAGAGGTTCATGACATTGTACAGGAGACAGGAATCAAGACCATCCCCATGGAAAAGAAATGCAAAAAAGCAAAATGGCTGTCTGGGGAGGCCTTACAAATAGCTGTGAAAAGAAGAGAAGCACAAGCAAAGGAGAAAAGGAAAGATAAAAGCATCTGAACGCAGAGCTTCAAAGAATAGCAAGGAGAGATAAGAAAGCCTTCCTCAGAGATCAGTGCAAAGAAATAGAGGAAAACAACAGAATGGGAAAGACTAGGGATCTCTTCAAGAAAATTAGAGATACCAAGGGAACATTTCATACAAAGATGGGCTCGATAAAGGACAGAAATGGCAGGGACCTAACAGAAGCAGAAGATATTAAGAAGAGGTGGCAAGAATACACAGAGTAACTGTACAAAAAAGATCTTCATGACCCAGATAATCATGGTGGTGTGATCACTCACCTAGAGGCAGATATCCTGGAATGTGAAGTCAAGTGGGCCTTAGAAAGCATCACTACGAACAAAGCTAGTGGAGGTGATGGAATCCCAGTTGAGCTATTTCAAATCCTGAAAAATGATGCTGTGAAAGCACTGCACTCAATATGCCAGCAAATTTGGGAAACTCAGCTGTGGCCACAGGACTGGAAAAGGTCAGTTTACATTCCAATCCCAAAGAAAGGCAATGCCAAAGAATGCTCAAACTACCGCACAATTGCACTCATCTCACATGCTAATAAAGTAATGCTCAAAATTCTCCAAGCCAGGCTTCAGCAATACGTGAACCGTGAACTTCTTGATGTTCAAGTTGGTTTTAGAAAAAGCAGAGGAACCAGAGATCAAATTGCCAATATTTTCTGGAGCATGGAAAAAGCAAGAGAGTTCCAGAAAAACATCTATTTCTACTTTATTGACTATGCCAAGGCCTTTAACTGTGTGGATCACAATAAACTGTGGGAAATTCTGAAAGAGATGAGAATACCACACCACCTGACCTTCATCTTGAGAAATCTGTATGCAGGTCAGGAAGCAACAGTTAGAACTGGACATGGAACAACAGACTGGTTCCAAATAGGAAAAGGAGTACATCAAGGCTGTATATTGTCACCCTGCTTATTTAACTTATATGCAGAGTACATCATGAGAAACACTGGACTGGAAGAAACACAAGCTGGCATCAATATTGCCGAGAGAAATATCAATAAACTCAAATATGCAGATGACACAACCCTTATGGCAGAAAGTGAAGAGGGAACTAAAAAGCCTGTTGATGAAAGTGAAAGTGAAGAGTGAAAAAGTTGGCTTAAAGCTCAACATTCAGAAAATGAAGATCATGGCATCCAGTCCCATCACTTCATGGCAAATAGATGGGGAAACAGTGGAAACAGTGTCAGACTTTATTTTGGGGCGCTCCAAAATCACTGTGGATGGTGACTGCAGCCATGAAATTAAAAGATGCTTACTCCTTGGAAGGAAAGTTATGACCAACCTAGATAGCATATTCAAAAGCAGAGACATTACTTTCCCAACAAAGGTTCGCCTAGTCAAGGCTATGGTCTTTCCTGTGGTCATATATGGATGTGAGAGTTGGACTGTGAAGAAAACTGAGTGCTGAAGAATTGATGCTTTTGAACTGTGGTGTTGGAGAAGGCTCTTGAGAATCCCTTGGACTGCAAGGAGATCCAACCAGTCCATTTTGAAGGAGATCAGCCCTGGGATTTCTTTGGAAGGAATGATGCTGAAGCTGAAACTCCAATACTTTGGCCACCTCATGCAAAGAGTTGACTCTTTGGAAAAGACTCTGATGCTGGGAGGGATTGGGGGCAAGAGGAGAAGGGGACAACAGAGGATGAGATGGCTGGATGGCATCACTGACTTGATGGACGTGAGTCTGGGTGAACTCTGGGAGTTGGTGATAGACAGGGAGGCCTGGCGTGCAGCTATTCATGGGATCACAAAGAGTCAGACATGACTGAGCAACTAAACTGAACTGAACGATTATACAATGGAAATGACAAATAGATTTAAGGGACAAGATCTGATAGAGTGGCTGATAAACTATGGACAGAGGTTCATCACATTGTATAGGAGACAGGGAGCAAGACCATCCCCAAGAAAAATAAAAGGAAAAAAGTAAAATGGCTGTCTGGGGAGGCCTTACAAATAGTTGTGAAAAGAGAAGCCAAAAGCAAAGACAAAAGGAAAGATATACCCACTTTAAGGCAGAGTTCCAAAGAATAGGAAGGAGAGATAAGAAAGCCTTCCAAAGTGATCAATGCAAAGAAATAGAGGAAAACAACAGATGGGAAAGACTAGAGATCTCTTCAAGAAAATTAGAGATACCAAGGAAATTATTGATGCAAAGATGGTCACAATTAAGGACAAAAATTTTATTGACCTAACAGAAGCAGAAGATATTAAGAAGAGGTGGAAAGAATACACAGAAGAACTGTACAAAAATGGTCTTCATGACCTAGATAATCATGATGAGCCAGGTATCCTAGAATATGAAGTTAGGTGGGCCTTAAGAAGCATCACTACGAACAAAGCTAGTGGAGGTGATGGAATTCCAGCTGAGCTATTTCGAATCCTGAAAGATGATACTGTGAAAGTGCTGTACTCAATATGCCAGCAAGTTTGGAAAACTCAGCAGTGGCCACAGGACTGGAAAAGTTCAGTTTTCATTCCAATCCCTCAGAAAGACAATGTCAAAGAATGCTCAAACTCCTGCACAATTGTAGTCATCTCACACACTAGCAAAGTGATAATGCTCAAAATTCTTCAAGCCAGACTTCAGCAATATGTGAATCATGAACTTGCAGATGTTCAAGCTGTATTTAGAAAAGGTAGAAGATCCAGAGATCAAATCATCAACATCCGCTGGATCATCGAAAAAGCAAGAGAGTTCCAGAAAAAACATATATTTCTGCTTTACTGACTGTTCCAAAGCCTTTGACTGTGTGGATCATAGTAAACTGTGGAAAATTCTGAAAGAGATGGGAATACTAGACCACCTGACATGCCTCTTGAGAAACCTGTATGCAGGTCAGGAAGCAACAGTGAGAACTAGACATGGAACAACAGACTGGTTCCAAATAGGAAAAGGAGTAAGTCAGGCTGTATATTGTCACCTTGTTTATTTAACTTATATGCATAGTAAATCATGAGAAACGCTGGACTGGAGGAAGCACAAACTGGAATCAAGTTTACTGGGAAAAATATCAGTAACCTCAGATATGCAGAGGACACCAGCCTTATGGCAAAAAGTAAAGAACTAAAGAGCCTCCTGATGAAAGTGAAAGAGGAGAGTGAAAAAGTTGGCTTAAAGCTCAACATTCAGAAAACAAAGATCATGGGATCTGATCCCTTCACTTCATGGCAAATAGAAGAGGAAACAGTGGAAACAGTGGCAGACTTTATTTATTTATTTATTTTTGGATCCAACATAACTGCAGATGGTGATTGCAGCCATGAAATAAGAAAGATGCTTAGTTCTTGGAAGGGAAGTTATGATCAACATGGACAGCATATTAAAAAGCAGAGACATTACTTTATCAACAAATGTCCATCTAGTCAAGGCTATATTTTTCGGAAAGAAGTCATGTATGGATGTGAGAATTGGACTATAAAAAAAAGCTGAGCGCCAAAGAATTGTTGCTTTTGAACTGCGGTGTTGGAGAAGACTCTTGAGAGTCCCTTGGACTGCAAGGAGATCCAACCAGTCCATCCTAAAGGAGATCAGTCCTGGGTGTTCATTGGAAGGACTGATGTTGGAGCTGATGCTCCAATACTTCGGCCACCTGATGCGAAGAGCTGACTCATTTGAAAAGACCCTGATGTTGGGAAAGATTGTAGGCAGGAGTAGAAGAGAATAACAGTGGATGAGATGGTTGGATGGCATCACTGACTCAATGGACATGGGTTTGAGCAGACTCCAGAAGTTGGTGATGGACAAGGAGGCCTGGCATGCTCCAGCCCATGAGATTGCAAAGAGTCGGACACAACTGAGTGACCAAACTGAACTGAACTGATTTCTGTTGTGAGATTGTATCCTAATGTCTATGCCAGAATAACTTTCCTAAGTGCAGTTTTCATCATTATAACAAGTGTCTTTCTTAAATATTTTTACTGGTTCCCCCTTACCAATAAAACAAAACCTTTTAAAGATATTTTAATTTCTCTAACCTCTTCTGTTTTTGTATCAAATAAAATGCTTCACATATTGCAAAATTTAATTATTCACCAATAATCTTTTTTTTCTTTCACTTTCTTTTTTTCCCACCAATAATCTTAAAGGAGAAAAAAATGGTATACTGATACCTCAAATAGAACTGGGATGCTTAAAACATTCCACAGAAGTTATTCAACTTCCTTTGAGTAGGTTGTGTGCTTTCTCTATGATATATGTTTTAGAATTTTGACCTTATGCTTTTGAGAGTGGCATGTTTTATTTACACCTCAATTTTCCCAGCTGTAAAATGATATAATATTTCCTCTCTGACAATTACTCTTTCTTTTCTTTTAACACCCAACATTCACTCTAACCATCTAGTATTTTGTAAAGGAATTCATTCTCTCATTGCAGGAAGCATTCAAGGATCTGTTATCGCTCCTTGGTTTCATTATAACCTCTGTCTTTAACTCCATCATATGGGTTCCCACATTGTATTTGCTACTAATTTATTTCACTAACTTCCCCACAAATTTGAGTGTAGGGAATCTGTCTTTTATTTCTGTTGTCATCCTAAATTAATACAGTTCCTGGTAATAAGTATGTGTTTAGTGAAGGCCCAAAGGAAGAAATTAAGTAATTGCTCTGCATTTGCAGCCTAGTATGTGAGATGTCATGAAAAATCAGTGGAAAGTAAAGAGAAAAAGAATATAAGTATGAAATATCCTGGAAAAAAATCTTTACATTTTGAAGCAGTCTCTATTACATCTTTGACTATTAAAAAATACTGAACAATAGGCTCAGGTAAATGAAAAGAAAGATCAGGTGACCCTGGTAAAGGTTTGGGTGAACATATAGACATCCCAAGAATGAAAAGAAATTTATATCAATTTCAGGACAAAAAAAAAAAAAACAAAACAAAACAAAAACTCCATCAGAAATGGCAGTGTGTACATTGGGATTTTTCTTTCAGTGCTCCAACAATGCCCAAGGAAGCAATAATAGATGTGAAAATTGTGTGTTTATAAGCACAGAGATTGTAAGTATCAGAGACTGCCTAGCTAAGGGAAACAAATGTGAGGTAGCCAATTATTATTGAAAGTAAGTCCTTATCTCTATAAAAGAGGAGGCAACATTAATGGCAGTCAACTCAGGAACAATGACAGCTTGGCAACAGTGAACCTAATCAACTGCAGGTGGTCATGAAACCAGTAATCAAGCAAATAGCTCCTCAGGAAACTCTAAGGATTCAAATAAGGTGAAGAAAAGGGGGCATGAAGGACTGATCAGGAACATGGCAGTGAAATCATGAGGATAAATGAGAATCAGTATAATGTGGGGGCAGAAAGACCAGTGACTTTCAAACAGATGAAAGCAACATCAAATGATAAGAGAGATGAATTAATATGCACCTATATGTACCTTGAGATTTAGAGTTCAACTTGCATTGGTCCAGATACCAGTTGTTGAAGGTTTTAATTCCAGTTGCATCTCCAGTATCCCATGGATCTTGACAAGTCAGTGGACTTATATGCTCTTGGGTCTTTTGATCTATACAGTTAAAACTTTTGACTAGATTTCAGCTAAATCTTAACTACTTGAGATTTTTACTTGTCTGACTATTCCTGAGGTGCACAATGTCATGATCTTCATGATTTCTTTGGAAGCTACACTCAATTGCACTTCCTGGCACAGACTAGTTGTTGAATGGAGAAACAAGTAGAGAAAATGATGAATAATTGATTTTATTCTCTATATTTGGAAATTAACAGCCATAAGATTATATGTATGACTGGCCCTCTGTTGAGTATGGTTTCAAGGGAAACAGGAAACCACTCCCACCCCAACTAAGATCTTAGAGAAGTTCTCTTTTGAAGCACTAAGGATGAGAGGATTTTGCTGACAATTTTTTAAACCAATGACCCTATACTGAGATTCAACTCACCATCTCCCTATAGTTGGTAAACAAAAGTCACTCTGGCTTGTAGCATATGTTGGTACGAGGAGTTAAGTTGGTACAAGCTTCTTACTATACACGTCTATATAGGTTTAGGAAAGCATTAGAGAAGAAAAAGCAGTATCTTAGTTCTATTTTTACCAAAGAGCCCAGAAATAGTTTTTACCCTTTCGTGTAGCTATTACTAAAATGGTACCCTGAGTCCTACTCTGCAACAGGTTACTGATTCCCTTTCAGCCATGTCAGCGCTGCTTTACTATAATACCATCCAAATTTTAATGTTAAACCTTTATCATTGTTACTAATATTACCTTAAACTTTGAATGCAATAATAAATAGCAGGCGTGATGCATGCATGCATATTTAGCTGCTCAGTCATGTCCAACTCTTTGCCACCCTTTGGACCATAGACCACCGGGCTTCTCAGTCCATGGCATTTTTCAGGCAAGTATACTAAAGTGGGTTGCCATTTTCCTCCTCCAATGGATTTTCCTGACCTAAGGATCTAACCCGGGTCTGCTGTGTCTCCTGCATTCCAAGCATATTCTTGATCTGCTGAGCCATCAGAAAGCCCAGCAGGCATCATACATAGTATCTAATGCTCAGAAGTCATTCAAAAAATTACTATTATGAATGCTCAAACTACCGCACAATTGCACTCATCTCACACGCTAGTAAAGTAATGCTCAAAATTCTCCAAGCCAGGCTTCAGCAATATGTGAACCGTGAACTTCCTGATGTTCAAGCTGGATTTAGAAAAGGCAGAGGAACCAGAGATCAAATTGCCAACATCCGCTGGATCATCGAAAAAGCAAGAGAGTTCCAGAAAAATATCTATTTCTGCTTTATTGACTATGCCAAAGCCTTTGACTGTGTAGATCACAATAAACTGTGGAAAATTCTGAAAGAGATGGGAATACCAGACCACCTGATCTGCCTCTTGAGAAATCTGTATCCAGGTCAGGAAGCAACAGTTAGAACTGGTCATGGAACAACAGACTGGTTCCAAATAGGAAAAGGAGTACGTCAAGGCTGTATATTGTCACCATGTTTATTTAACTTATATGCAGAGTACATCATGAGAAATGCTGGACTGGAGGAAGCACAAGCTGGAATCAAGATTGCCGGGAGAAATATCAATAACCTCAGATATGCAGATGATACCACCCTTATGGCAGAAAGTGAAGAGGAACTCAAAAGCCTCTTGATGAAAGTGAAAGTGGAGAGTGAAAAGGTTGGCTTAAAGCTCAACATTCAGAAAATGAAGATCATGGCATCTGGTCCCATCACTACATGGGAAATAGATGGAGAAACAGTGGAAACAGTGTCAGACTTTATTTTTCTGGGCTCCAAAATCACTGCAGATGGTGACTGCAGCCATGAAATTAAAAGACGCTTACTCCTTGGAAGGAAAGTTATGACCAACCTAGATAGCATATTCAAAAGCAGAGACATCACTTTGCCAACAAAGGTCCGTCTAGTCAAGGCTATGGTCTTTCCTGTGGTCATGTATGGATGTGAGAGCTGGACTGTGAAGAAGGCTGAGCGCCGAAGAATTGATGCTTTTGAACTGTGGTGTTGGAGAAGATTCTTGAGAGTTCCTTGGACTGCAAGGAGATCCAACCGGTCCATTCTGGGGGAGATCGGCCCTGGGATTTCTTTGGAGGGAATGATGCTAAAGCTGAAACTCCAGTATTTTGGCCACCTCATGCGAAGAGCTGACTCATTGGAGAAGACTCTGATGCTGGGAGGGATTGAGGGCAGGAGGAGAAGGGGACGACAGAGGATGAGATGGCTGGATGGCATCACTGACTCAATGGATGTGAATCTGAGTGACCTCCGGGAACTGGTGATGGACAGGGAGGCCTGGCGTGCTGCAGTTCATGGGGTCGCAAAGAGTCGGACATGACTGAGCGACTGATCTGATCTGATCTGATCTGATTATGAAGGGATATATAATTATCAAGATTCTTTTTCAAGAAAGGAAATTAAATTTCACAGAAATTAAGTATACGTCATGTTACAGAATCCCAGGGATGGGGGAGCCTGGTGGGCTGCTGTCTATGGGGTCACACAGAGTTGGACACGACTAAAGTAACTTAGCAGTAGCAGCATGTTACTAATATTCTCACTTCTCCAGAATGTTCTATATTTGCATAAGTGGTTTTATTACCAATTAGCATACAAAATGAGAACTGTTCTTTAAGTATCTTGATAAACTTTATCAATAATTTTATGTCAATATTTTGCGAGGCTAAAAAAGTTATGTCAGTTGCAAAGCCTAAATTAATATCCATATTTTCACTGGTGGCTCAGATGGTAAAGAATCTGCCTGCATTGTTTCTCCCCAATTCTATAAAGAAGGTCCCCTCTTCTGAGGAAAAATAAGAGAGATTTGAATGGCATCTCTGTTGGTGGAAAATCTTGGTGCTGGCCCTTGATTCTTTGTTAGAGGTCTTCTTGTCACTTCACTGTCTTTCTCTCATATATCTTACGCAAATTTGCAAGATTAATCTCCCCAAACACAGTTTGTGTCTTGAACCTTTTTGCTCAAAATCTTCAATAGTTCTGCATAACGGGCAGAATAAGCTGTTAACTCATAGAATGAAAGACTGGCTCTGAGTGAACTATTCTCAGGGAATGTATTCAGCTCACCAATCATTTGAGATACAAATCTGTACGTGTGTTTATCTTGTTACTGGCTTCCACTGGAACACTTCCAAGGGCAGGAAACTGTATACCTACTCTGTTTATACTCAATTTTGTTACTTAGATTGTCCTCCTACTTGTTAAAAAATGTCTCTTTGCTACTAAAGAGTCAGACAACATAAATCAAATTCTTATATATATATATTATATATGTAATGTATATATAATAGATCAATATTCTGGACCCCACAGACCTTTTAAACATCTATCCTTGCTTCTAATTCAGGTATTTCTCCAATTGGTTTTTACTTCTGCAGTCCTTAGTCACAATCGAAACTCGATTTAATGTGGCTCTTTCCATAATCTTCTAGTTCCTTCTCTCACAGAGAAGCACTTTTTCTCTTTTCTGTACACTGTGAATGTGGCACTTCCCAATTTTGACTGCTCTCCTATTCTGCTTATTACTTTGTATCTTTACTTTTAGAAATATTTTACAACATGTGATCCATGAAACAATATTCTCACAAATTGTCCATAGGGGTTATGTGGGAAAAGATACATTAAAAAAAAAACAAAAACGTTTATTTCCAACCCACGAAATGGATCCTAGTTAGACATGATCCTAGAGTACTCAGTGGAGTTTCAGTTTGTGAATTTTTAAGGAGTGGATGAGAAGCATGGTGTGTATTTTTTCTAAACAGATTTAACCATAGAACTCTGAGTTTCATAAAATTGGATTTCTCATGGCAGATTGTTTGGAATATATTGACTAATAATTATTTATAACAATATCTCATCTCCCTTACTAGAATAAGAAATTCATAATGGCCTTGTACACATGTTAAACATTTTTGTTACTGCCACAGGAACTCATATGCTGCCAAGTATATGGCAGGTATCAAAAATGATTGAATAATCAAGTGAATTAAAAAATCAATACGCTACAGATAAATTTCCCATCCTTGTTGAATTATTATAGAGATATGATAGTTCTTTTCATTACAAAATTTTTATGGAAATAAAAGCTAATCATTTTCTTTTTAATCTTATCTCTTTTGTGTTCTCTTATTCTCATTTTTTAATTTTGTCATTCTTTAATATATAAAAAATATTTTAGTACCTGCTATGCGTTGGGAGACAAAAATCATCTTTTACATGCACTATGACCATTACTGTCCTCAATAGATTTATGATTTAGAGATTATTATCTTAATTTAAAGGTACAAAAATTGGATTCAGAGAAGTTAAATTAATTGCCTAAGAATTTACAACTAGTAAATAGTGTGACCAGAATCCAAACCACCAGATATCTGAGTCCAAATTTCACTCATCTTCCTGACTAACCATTCTTCTGAAGTATGTAATTATGCTTACTTTTCATGAGTGTGGAATACAGAGATATCATGGATATCAAATAAAACATAAATGCCTTCATATATACAAATGATGGAATTCTGAGCCAACAGTAATAGGTAAAATCAAAGATTCTACTGATATACTTTATGCAAGTTTTCCAAAGTCTGTTTTTCATATCTAACTTTTACCAGAAACCAGACCAAGATCATGTAGAATCATGTGGATGAAGAAATGTTTCTATCAACTCAGCTTATCCAGGGTGTCAGATGCTCCTGGAACATGGTATGCATGTCAAAGAATTGCGTGACTTGAACTTTTCAATTAGGTGCAAATTTCTTATTCTAGAAGGAAGTTTCTATGAAACTTATAAATACACTCACTTTTATTTTTTTATTATTACAATGTGCCGATTTCTGCTATACAACAATGTGAAGAAACCATAATTATACAGATATTCCCTTCCTCTGTGCCTTCCTCTTCTCCTCATCACACTCTTCTAGGTCATTACAGAGTGCCAGACTGGCTTCCTGTGTTATACAACAACTTCTCACCAGCTATCCATTTACATTCGATCATGTATATACGTTGATGCTAGTTTCTCCATTCATTTCACTCTTGCCCTCCCCCACTGTGTTCACAAGTCTATTCTCTACATCTGTGTCTCCATTCCTTCCCTGAAAACGGGTTCATCATTACCATTTTTCTAGATTTCATGTACTTGTATTTATATATGATATTTGTTTTTCTCTTTCTGACTTACTTCTCTCGGTATAACAAACCCTAGGTTCATCCATCTCACTAGAACTGACTCAAATTCCTTCTTTTTGTAGCTGAGTGGTATTCCATTGAATATATGCACTACATCTTCTTTATCTATTCATTTGTCAATGGACATCTAGATTGCTTCACTTTTATAATTTATGAGTACCATATTAATCACAAGCATACAGATTAACAAAACTATTAGAAATTAGTTACTGAAACTCATAACAGTGCTTCTTCTTAAGCTTTATAAGTAGCCTATTAATCCATAATTATGAATAACAATGGTGAGATTTTGCTTTACAAAGGCTTTTTGTGTCCATTTATAATACATTAATCTGAATATTCATTGGAAAGACTGATGCTGAAGCTGAACCTTCAATACTTTGGCCACCTGATACAAAGAACTGACTCATTTGAAAAGAGTCAGTTTAAATTTTTCCCCTGATGCTGGGAAAGATTGAAGGCAGGAGGAGAAGGGGACAACAGAGGATGAGATGATTGGATGGCATCACCAGCTCAATAGACATGAGTGTGAGTAAACACTGGGAATTGGTGATGGACAGGGAGGCCTGGCGTGCTGCAGTCCATGGGGTCGTAAAGAGTTGGACATGACTGAATGGCTGGACTGAACTGAACTGAATATTAATTCTCAAATTGGGAAACAGAAGCCAAGTGTGAGTGATATGTCAACAGTGACAGAAATAACAACAGAAAACTTGAAGCAGGGCCAGATTTTCTAACTCTATGAACATTCTTTACCTAATACCCTGAAAAGGACAGAAGTTAGAAGAATGGAAAGGAAGTGACTGGTTTATGCTATTGATTGAAAGGAATTAAATTGTTTTCCTCTCTCTCGCAATATACATAAAAAAGTTCTATAATTATTTCATATTTCATAATACACGATTTATTAGAGCTTTATAAAAACATCGCAAAATTCACATCCCACAGAACAAGAAATGTATTTGAGATCTGAAGATTAAAAAAGGGCTGAGTGGTTTCATTATACAAACCAATTAATTTGAGAAGAGTGATCTTAGGCTATTTCTTCAGCATAGAAGCTCATGTTCTTTACCTGGTGATGTGATTTCTACGTGCACAACAGAATACCTCAGAGGATAGCACTTGATCCAGAAGTGACCAGCTGATAGATTGAAAACATGAGTTTGTTTGATTTGAGAGCTTTGCCCTATAGGCAAGATAGCAGCTAAGTCAAAGTAGTTTATTTCTCTTCACATGTTTAAAATGAGTTAGTATATCAGGCACTGTGTCAATAAAAATCTTTGTTTCATTCAATGTAAAGACTGTTTTGATGGCAGAACACAGCACTGGTACTTGGATAGATGAAAGACAGAGCTCTTCATTTCTCAGAGCTCCAAGTGAGAGACCACCAGACAGGGCCACATAGGGGGTTGTGCCCAAGGACAGAGTAACAGCAAGCTGGAGCTGTAGGAAACAACCTGTATAGCAAATGGAGTACATGCAGTGTGGCTAGCTAGGCTTCTTGGGATCCCTGAGCATTGTCTAATTGGAAAAATGGGAAGTAAAGCTTAGTTGTCTCATGCTCATTCCCAGAGCTCCTAGAGTCAGTGCATACTGGTCCCAGAGTATGAGAGCCTGATGAGGGAAAGTGTTTTGAGTTTGGGCTTAATTACCTGCTCTAGAAAAGGAACTGACAGGCTTCTAACCAGGACCTGAAAATGAAGTCAAAACAACATTGAAAAATATAAATAAATAGCTTTAAAAAAATTTAAAATCAAATTGTAACAACCAACTCTAAAATTTCATTGTCTTAAAATAATGAACACCTTCTCCTGCTCATGCAACTGTGGTTTAGCTGGAGTAGTTCTGCTGATCTCGGCTGAGCTAATGTTTAGCTTGACTCCCCGGTACTGTTTACTTCTGTCTGCTCTGTATGTGTTTCAATCTTTGAGAACCAGAAGGACGCATAAGTGTGTTTCTCTCCTAGCAATAGCAGAAGCACCAGAGAGAAGATCCAGTCACATAAGTATACATTAAGCCACAATTTGTATCAAATTTGCTAAAATCTGACTGGGTAGAAAGTCACACACCCTGCCTTTGGTAGGAATAATTGAAAAGTCACATGGGAAAAGGCCTAGATACAGAAAGGCTGAGGAATTAGGAACCATAATTAATCTGCTACAGATAATAATGAGACAAGGGAAAGGGAAAGAAATTGAAGATACTAGTGGTGATTGATGGCAAAGATGAGGACAGGAGTAGGGAGATGCAGGTCAAAGGATGTTGTGAATGCAGAAATCCCGTGGAAGACTTTAGGGTCTCCTGAGAGGGTGATAAAGCAGCATACTCTCCAGCACCAAGCATCCTGAATGACTTTCCAAATATTAGTTTCCTGATGTCATGTCATACTTAAGACTTGACATTGTTATCTTTCTTGTATGTCCTGGGAACAGCTTCAAGCATGATCTTTCTGTTTCCATATATCTGAATGTATCTTTTCTTTTAATAAGAAAAGATATGCTCTTTAATAGAGCATACTTATACAACACTGAGATTCTATATTTGAGCTTGAATTCCAAGCCCTTTTTTTGAGTAAAAAGGATGCTGGAACAGAGACAGGAATTGCATTCCTGTGCCACATTCCTCTATCCTTTCTTTTACATTCCCTCTTCATTACTCTTCTTCCTGTCATCAGTGCTATTCAGATCAGATCAGATCAGTCGCTCAGTCATGTCCAACTCTTTGCGACCCCATGAATCGCAGCACACCAGGCCTCCCTGTCCATCACCAACTCCCGGAGTTCACCCAGACTCACGTCCATTGAGGCAGTGATGTCATCCAGCCATCTCATCCTCCGTCATCCCCTTCTGCTCTTGCTTCCAATCCCTCCCAGCATCAGAGTCTTCCCCAATGAGTCAACTCTTTCCATGAGGTGGCCAAAGTACTGGAGTTTCAGCTTTAGCATCATTCCTTCCAAAGAAATCCCAGGGCTGATCTCCTAAAGAATGGACTGGTTGGATCTCCTTGCAGTCCAAGGGACTCTCAGGAGTCTTCTCCAACACCACAGTTCAAAAGCATCAATTCTTCGGCACTCAGCCTTCTTCACAGTCCAGCTCTCACATCCATACATGATCACAGGAAAGACCATAGCCTTGACTAGGCGAACGTTTGTTGGCAAAGTAATGTCTCTGCTTTTGAATATGCTATCTAGGTTGGTCATAACTTTCCTTCCAAGGAGTAAGCGTCTTTTAATTTCATGGCTGCAGTCACCATCTGCAGTGCTTTTGGAGCCCCCAAAAATAAAGTCTGACACTGTTTCCACTGTTTCCCCACCTATTTCCCATGAAGTGATGGGACTGGATGCCATGATCTTCGTTTTCTGAATGCTGAGCTTTAAGCCAACTTTTTCACTCTCCACTTTCACTTTCGTCAACAGGCTTTTGAGTTCCTCTTCACTTTCTGCCATAAGGGTGGTGTCATCTGCATATCTAAGGTTATTGATATTTCTCCTAGCAATCTTGATTCCAGCTTGTGCTTCTTCCAGCCCAGCGTTTCTCATGATGTACTCTGCATATAAGTTAAATAAACAGGGTGACAATCTACAGCCTTGGCATACTCCTTTTCCTATTTGGAACCAGTCTGTTGTTCCATGTCCAGTTCTAACTGTTGCTTCCTGACCTGCATACAGATTTCTCAAGAGGCAGGTCAGGTGGTCTGGTAATCCCATCTCTTTCAGAATTTTCCACAGTTTATTGTGATCCACACAGTCAAAGGCTTTGGCATAGTCAATAAAGCAGAAATAAATGTTTCTCTGGAACTCTCTTGCTTTTTCCATGATCCAGTGGATGTTGGCAATTTGATCTCTGGTTCCTCTGCCTTTTCTAAAACCAGCTTGAACATTAAGAAGTTCACAGTTTGCATATTGCTGAAGCCTGGCTTGGAGAATTTTGAGCATTACTTTACTAGCGTGTGAGGTGAGTGCAATTGTGCAGTAGTTCGAGCATTCTTTGGCATTGCCTTTCTTTGGGATTGGAATGAAAACTGACCTTTTCCAGTCCTGTGGCCACTGCTGAGTTTTCCAAATTTGCTGACATATTGAGTGCAGCACTTTCACAGCATCATCTTTCAGGATTTGGAATAGCTCAACTGGAATTCTCTCACTTCCACTAGCTTTGTTCATAGTGATGCTTTCTAAGTCCCACTTGACTTCACATTCCAGGATGTCTGGCTCTAGGTCAGTGATCACACCATCATGATTATCTGGGTCATGAAGATCTTTTTTGTACAGTTACTCTGTGTATTCTTGCCATCTCTTCTTAATATCTTCTGCTTCTGTTAGGTCCATACCATTTTTGTCCTTTATCGAGCCCATCTTTGCATGAAATGTTCCTTTGGCTATTAGCTGTCCCCATTTCTCCTTCCTTTTAATTTATTCCCTTTTCCTCTCACCTTTTCTTTTGGCCTTTCATTAGTCTGCGTTCTTCCACCTCATTCTTTACCTCTTTTCCTATATTATCCTACGTTTTTCATTTTCATCCACTCCATTCTAGCTCACTCCTCAATATTTTTTCCAACTCCATACATTTTATCTTACCTTTTCTTCCTACTTACCAAAGAAAGTGAAAGAAAGTGAAGTAGCTCAGTCGTGTCTGACTCTTTGCAACCCCATGGACTGTAGCCTACCAGGCGCCTCCCTCTGCTGGGGTCCAGCCCCGGCTGATCCAGGGAGTTCAAAGCCGGGACAGAATCGGCAAGGGTCAGGAAACAATTGTTTAAATACATATTAATTGGAGAAATCAAAAGCTTTACAGATAAGCAAAAGTTGAGAGAATTTTGCACCACTAAACCATTTCTCCAACAAAAACTAAAGGACATTCTCTAGATAGGAATCACTAAAAGGGTGTATAAATTCGGACCCAAAACAATAAAGTAAAAACAGGAGTAGCAATACTTATATCAGATAAAATTGACTTTAAAGATCTTGAAAAGGAGAAAATGAAGGTTACACATAATGACTTAAAGGAACAATCCAAAAAGAAGTTATAACAATTATAAATATATATGCACCCAACATTGGAGCATTGATATATCTAAGACAAACATTAATTAATATGATAGAAGAAATATGCAGCAATACAATAATAGTGGGAGACTTTAATACCCCACTCATATAATCTGGCTGTAATAGACAAAGTAAAGAGGAAAACATATTTACTTATGAACCTCAAAAAATTCAGTTCACTCAGGAGAGTTTAAAAAAAAAAAAAAAAGACTTATTTGTTCACTCTGTAAAGGTTTATTGACTATTTTATGGGTTTGGTACCACTTTGGGTAGTAGGGAGGAAGAGGTGACAAATGTGATCCTGTCCTAAATAATATATTATGGGAAAGATAGACTTACCAATACAAAATACCAAGATGTGCCTAAAGATGAGGACACCCAAACTGGACTTTTTGTTTCTTGAACTTTTCATTTCGAGAACAAACCTCCTAATATAAGAAGAATTCAACATGATTTTTTTAAAGTGTTCTTTGTGATTAAAAACAGAAAGCCATTGGTTAAGAAATTACATATACTCCTCCCCACCATCACTCCCCTTTTTTCTTCCCATTTCCCTCCCACCCTCACCTTTGTCCATTTTCCCCTGCAAAAAAAAAATAAAATAAAAGTCACTGAAGTCAACCATCTATTAGCCTTTCATACGACTACAAAACATTTTCACTACTCTAGTTATACACACTATAAGCACAGTACCATACAAACAGATATTTAATTTTTTTTGGTAGTCTGGCTAACTCCCATATCATAACGTGTACTATATACACTACAGAGCAAGTCACGCCTATCAAATTTGACAAAAATAAATAAATAAATAAATACATATTAATTAAAGATATAAAGAATAATAGAATGAGGATAGCTCAGTAGGAAAATTCAGTGGAGAAAAGAGGCTGACTAGCTTGGTTTGCGCAGGAGACCAATAAAACTTCAAGATAAGAAGTTTGCACCACTTACGTAGGCTGCAGGCGTCCTTCTGTTCTCCTGAAGGAGAGGAAACACTGAGGCCTCCCTGGTCGGATCTTAGAAGCCCAGGCATAATCAGTAAGCGTGGTGGGTTCCGCACTCCAGATGGAGACTCAACCAGAATTTGAGAGAGAGAGCGACATGGGGAGACCAGTCTTTCGAGGAACTGATCCCAATTCTTTATTTTCCATGGTCTACTTTTATACACTGAGATGTTATACAACATCACCGGGGCAGCCCTGACTTTTATCAAAGTCAGGTGCTTCATACAAATGTATACAGAGGTCTTAGGGGTGTTACATCATCTTCTGGCCAGGGGGCCTGCTGACAATTTATGACCCTCTCCTTGTGACAGCGGTCAATCCAGGACACTTATTTCTCCAGGGGTGATTATTCTTAAAACAGACTCCACCAGATAAGTTTACATTCCTATAGGGTGAGGGTGTAATGGGTTTTAATCAAGGAAAGAATTTACTTAGCCTAAGGTCTAAGGTGATTAATACCAAAGGTTAATACTTATTTCTTCTATATATTCATTAACATGTTTAAGGGCAGGAGATATGGAGACTTAGCAGCAAACATTGGCTCAACAATGAAAAACCCTTCACCAATACAATTTCTAATCAGCCCACTATACTTATACTAATAGTTTCTCTAAAGAACCTGTTTTTAGAAGATTTAAAGCATCTCATGCCTCTCACGGTTGGGAGGCTGTGAGTAATCACATGTGGCCAGACAAGCCTGTCATGTGGGCTAGAGAACCTTCGAGTTTGTAGGTTAAAACACTCTTGTCACACCCAGGGATTTTTATTAACTGGAGCTCTAAGTTAACTTTTTTTTCAGAGAGGTAGTGGGAGACAGCCCCCCGTAAAGTCAGAGGTGTACCTGAGAGCACAAAGTAGTAAAGTAAGCAGGCTCTGGTTATGGGGGTAGATGCTCGAGGATTTCCAGGGGGACTCCTGAGTCTAGACCCTGCAGTTGCGTATGTTGAGTCTCCAAAGCCTCTTGATGAAAGTGAAAGTGGAGAGTGAAAAGGTTGTCTTAAAGCTCAACATTCAGAAAATGAAGATCATGGCATCTGGTCCCATCACTACATGGGAAATAGATGGGGAAACAGAGGAAACAGTGTCAGACTTTATTTTTCTGGGCTCCAAAATCACTGCAGATGGTGACTGCAGCCATGAAATTATAGGACACTTACTCCTTGGAAGGTAAGTTATGTCCAACCTAGATAGCATATTCAAAAGCAGAGACATTACTTTGACAACAAAGGTTCGCCTAGTCAAGTCTATGGTCTTTCCTGTGGTCATGTATGGATGTGAGAGCTGGACTGTGAAGAAGGCTGAGCGCTGAAGAATTGATGCTTTTGAACTGTGATGTTGGAGAAGACTCTTGAGAGTCCATTGGACTGCAAGGACATCCAACCAGTCCATTCTGAAGGAGATCAGCCTTGGGATTTCTTTGGAAGGAATGATGCTGAAGCTGAAACCCCAGTATTCTGGCCACCTCATGCAAAGAGTTGACTCATTGGAGAAGACTCTGATGCTAGGAGGGATTGGGGGCAGGAGGAGAAGAGGATGACAGAGGATGAGATGGCTGGATGGCATCACTGACTCGATGGATGTGAGTCTGAGTGACCTCCGGGAGTTGGTGATAGACAGGGAGGCCTGGCATGCTGCGATTCATGGGGTCGCAAAGAGTCAGATACGACTGAGTGACTGATCTGATCTGATCTGATCTGAGCCTCCTTCCTCATGACCTTTGCCATGGGCAGAGGCAAGTTGCCTCTCGCCAGCTCCTGGCATCCCTCCATGGGATTGTCCAGGCAAGAGTACTGGAGTGGGTTCCCATTTCCTTCTCCAGGGGATCTTCCTAAAGGGTCCCTTACAAAATCAAGTTAATGGGAGAAAATCATTAGGGTTGCTTTTACATGCTTGTACATGCTTAAGTTTCTGAGGGGACAGTTCCTATTTCCCCAAAGTATAGGTGGGCTATTCATTCTCTGCCCAACTCTGGCCACTTATCATCAGTAAGAATGACTGTCACTGTAATTGCTGCCTAACCGGATGGCAGGCATGTCAGCCACAGAAGGAAACATTTTAAATCACTGCAAACTTAGAAGCCTGTGGCTGGGGAGAAAGGTTAAAAACACTTCTAATTTCCCAGGTGTGCTGGCATCACAGAAAGAAAAAAAGAAGAAGAAACAAAAGTGATTATGACTGAATTGGTCTTTGGTCTTCAGAGTCAGGTTAAAGAGAATCACCATAGCTTCAGAAAAAAGTTTTAACCTTCACCACCACTTTGGTGGTGTCTTTGCAGAAAGAACAAGTCTTTTGTCATTCCCTTGGACCAGATACCTTTCATATTTAATCTCACAGGCAAGCTACATCTCTTCCTGCTATAACAGAGCCCTATAATTACTGTTATTAATCTTAAAATCATGGGCTCTAATTTTAAAGGCTTCTTGTAACCTAAAGTCTTTCAAAACATAATGGCACAAAAAGTAAATCACCCTTTCCAAGTGCTGTCTCTGCTTGGTAAATGTCAGCACTAAGAAGGATATAAACATATTCCCCAAACAGGTAACATAAAGTGGGAAATGACACAGTATCAACCATAAACATGTCTTTGCCAGGGCCTTGGTTAAAAATGCTGTTGCTCAAGAACTTGAGAGAGGCCTTTCAAGTTTTTTTTTTTTTTTTTTAATCAATACAACTGCAGAAACTCCACTTGGCTGGCAAAGTTTAAGCCATATCTATTGCATTTCCCAGTCGCACTCCCTTTCCTCCTTTATCACTCTCACCTCTTTCTAGGAACTGTTCTATCACTGGGATGAGACAAACTCCCCTCTGTACCAATGAGCACAGTGTGAGCCTTCTCTGAAGGAAAGCAAACCCTTCTTCCTAAAGGACTCTATATCCTGCCTGCCTGCCCTGAGCCACGTTAAAGGCATTTCAGTCCCTCACAAATACATGGCATGTGAACATGTGCACGTGTGTCTGTGTGTGCATATTAAAATACAATCTAAAAGGATAGTAGACTTTGAGCTACTATCAATTGCCAGTGTCACTTAGTAAATTAACTCATTTAATTAGAAGCATCAAAGAGCAAGACTGCGAAGGGAATAGGAGAAATAGCAGACAAATATTCAGGTAGGGGAGACAAGGAAGAAATCTGGAAAATGGGAAATGACTCTGACATGAAAAGAAGGAGTAGAGGGGAATTCATTGGAGGATGAGGGTCCAGTGATGCCTCACATCCTTAGCAGCAGCAGCAGCAGCAGCAGCATATCCTTTTCTCTCATTGCGGCTCCCTGATGAGGCGAGTCACCTTGACTGCCTGCCCTAGGATGTCACTAAGTGCCTGTCTGTCTTAGATGACTATCTTGAGTATGACTCCTTGCCAGCACACATTCCATTTCAAGCTGGGTGCACTATGTTTTCTGTATTCCATTCATTCATTCCCATTCATTACCTCTTACCCCACCATAGGCAGCCTTCATCTATTGCTAATAGTTGCAGTTGTGACAGGATGCATTCACATCTTGACCAGGCAATTCATGGTGAAGAGGAAGTAGGATGTTTTCATTGGAAATGACAGGGCAAAGCTCTCAAACTCTTCAAAGCCAACAAGTCATGTACTTAGAGATTTGACTACACTGTCTACCTCCTAATACTTACTGAAGAATGATAAAATGCAGAAACACTCAAACCAGAGTATTGTGTCTGATGGTGGTGAGGAAAGGGGAAAGCTAGAAATTTGATTGGATCAGCTGTTTGGGACTTGGATTGATATGTTGAGATCTTCAAGTTTTCATTAAAAATGAGAAAGAAAATTGAGTTACTATTGGTAGTGGTAATGTTTATACAGTTTAAGATTACTGTCTACATTTTAACAAGCACTATATGAGGGTTTACTTTAAAAATAAGGATATTTTTGCTAGAGAAAATGCAAACATGGTCATAAATATGAGGTAGAGCCATTTGGAGCACTGATCACTGGCTGGGGAAGGGAGGAATGAATGAAGGCAAAGGGAAGAATGTGCCATGAATCAGGAAAGCATTTATAATTTAATAATACATGATTGTTAATTATTCAATTCTAAGGAGAAATGTTGGTGTATTTAAATGAATAATAGATTTACAGAGGCAAGACGTGAAATAATAATGGTATTTCTTTGGGAAACATTTTTTTTTCTCACAGCATACATAAAACAAAAATGTTATAAACAGTTTTGCAGATAACGTTTAATGATATTTTAGAGTCATTTTGCCTGTACACTTGATAATAAGCATGAGATTTAGTTTGAATTGTTGGATTTCCATGTTCATCTGCTGCAAATGTTAGCTAGCTATATATGTTGATTCAGTCTTTTTCATTTATATTGGAATTTAGATTGTTATTAAAATGCTCATGTACAACCTTATACATTAAATTTACACACCTATTTTCAATTTTTTTTCTTTCTTCTTACTTTTTGCATTGAATTTTCTCTGACAATTTTTAACTCCTCAGCTGAGAATAACGGATGATTTTTCTATATTTATTTGTTCCAGTCGGAGAAGGCAATGGCACCCCACTCCAGTACTCTTGCCTGGAAAATCCCATGCATGGAGGAGTCTGGTAGGCTGTAGTCCATGGGGTCGCTAAGAGTCAGACATGACTGAGCGACTTCACTTTCACTTTTCACTTTCATGCATTGGAGAAGGAAATGGCAACCCACTCCAGTGTTCTTGCCTGGAGAATCGCAGGGACGGGAAGCCTGGTGGGCTACCATCTATGGGGTCACACAGAGTTGGAGACGACTGAAGCAACTTAGCAGCAGCAGCAGCATTTGTTCCAGTGAGTGGTGTCTCCATCATTTCTCAATTCTATCAATTTAATGTCATTTTTTCTCCAATTACTTAAGTCCTTTTATTTTTTGGTAAGTGTTTCATATAAAATTGTCAGTACAGTTCAGTTCAGTTCAGTTCAGTCGCTCAGTCGTGTCTGACTCTTTGCGACCCCATGAATCGCAGCATGCCAGGCCTCCCTGTCCATCACCAACTCCTGGGGTTCACTCAGACTCATGTCCACTGAGTCAGTGATGCCATCTAGCCATCTTATTCTTTGTCCCCTTCTCCTCCTGCCCCCAATCCCTCCCAGCATCAGAGTCTTTTCCAATGAGTCAACTCTTCGCATGAGGTGGCCACAGTACTGGAGTTTCAGCTTTAGCATCATTCCTTCCAAAGAAATTCCAGGGCTGATCTCCTTCAGAATGGACTGATTGAATCCCCTTGCAGTCCAAGGGACTCAGTTTAAAAGCATCAATTCTTCGGCGTTCAGCATTCTTCACAGTCCAACTCTCACATACATACATGACTACTGGAAAAACCATCACTCATTATCAGAGAAATGCAAATCAAAACCACTATGAGGTACCATTTCACGCCATTCAGAATGGCTGCAATCCAAAAGTCTACAAGCAATAAATGCTGGAGAGGGTGTGGAGAAAAGGGAACCCTCTTACACTGTTGGTGGGAATGCAAACTAATGCAGCCACTTTGGAGAACAATGTGGAGATTCCTCAAAAAACAGGGAATAGAAATGCCTTATGATCCAGCAATCCCACTGCTGGGCATACACACTGAGGAAACCAGAATTGAAAGAGACACGTGTTCCCTAATGTTCATCGCAGCACTGTTTATAATAGCCAGGACATGGAAGCAACCTAGATGTCCATCAGCAGATGAATGGATAAGAAAGCTGTGGTACATATACACCGTGGAGTATTACTCAGCCATTAAAAAGAATCCATTTGAATCAGTTCTATTGAGATGGATGAAACTGGAGCCTATTATACAGAGTGAAGTAAGCCAGAAAGAAAAACACAAATGCAGTATACTAACGCATGCATATGGAATCTAGAAAGATGGTAACAATAATCCTGTATGCAAGACAGCAAAAGAGACTCTGATGTATAGAACAGTCTTTTGGACTCTGGGAGAGGGAGAGGGTGGGATGATTTGGGAGAATGGCATTGAAATATGTATAATATCATATATAAAATGAGTCACCAGTCCAGATTCGATGCCTGATACCAGATACCTGGGGCTGGTACACTGGGATGACCCAGAGGGATAGTATGGGGAGGGAGGAGGGAGGAGGGTTCAGGATGGGGAACACATGTATACCTGTGGCAGTTTCATTTTGATATATGGCAAAACCAATACAATATTGTAAAGTTAAATTAAATTAAATTTAAAAAAAGAAAGAAAGAAAGAAAGAAAAACCATAGCCTTGACTAGATGAACTTTTATTGGCAAAGTAATGTCTCTGGTTTTCAAATGCTATCTAAGTTAGTTATAACTTTTCATCCAAGGAGCAAGCGTCTTTTAATTTCATGGCTGCAGTCACCATCTGCAGTGATTTTGGAGCCCAGAAAAATAAAGTCTGACACTGTTTCCACTGTTTCCCCATCTATTTGCCTTGAAGTGATGGGACCGGATGCCATGATCTTCATTTTCTGAATGTTCAGCTTTAAGCCAACTTTTTCACTCTCCTCTTTCACCTTCATCAAGAGGCTTTTTAGTTCCTCTTCACTTTCTGCCATAAGGGTGGTGTCCTCTGCATATCTGAGGTTATTGATATTTCTCCCAGCAATCTTGATTCCAGCTTGTGCTTTTTCCAGCCCAGCGTTTCTCATGATGTACTCTGCATATAAGTTAAATAAACAGGGTGACAATATACAGCCTTGATGTACTCCTTTTCCTATTTGGAACCAGTCTTTTGTTCCATGTCCAGTTCTAACTGTTGCTTCCTGATATACATATAGATTTCTCAAGAGGCAGGTCAGGTGGTCTGGTATTTCCATCTCTTTCAGAATTTTCCACAGTTTATTGTGATCCACACAGTCAAAGGCTTTGGCATAGTCAATAAAGTAGAAATAGATGCTTTTCTGGAACTCTCTTGCTTTTTCCATGATCCAGCAGATGTTGGCAATTTGGTCTCTGGTTCCTCTGCCTTTTCTAAAACCAGCTTGAACAACAGGAAGTTCACAGTTTGCATATTGCTGAAGCCTGGCTTGGAGAATTTTCAGCATTACTTTACTAGCGTGTGAGATGAGTGCAATTGTGTGGTAGTTTGTGCATTCTTTGGCATTGCCTTTCTTTGGGATTGGAATAAAAAGTGACCTTTTCCAGTCCTGTGGCCACTGCTGAGTTTCCCAAATTTGCTGGCATATTGAATGCAGCACTTTCACAGCATCATCTTTCAGGATTTGAAATAGCTCAACTGGAATTTCATCACCTCCACTAGCTTTGTTCATAGTAATATTTTCTAAGGCCCACTTGACTTCACATTCCAGGATGTCTGGCTCTAAGTCAGTGATCACACCATCGTGATTATTTGGGTCCTGAAGCTGTTTTTGTATAGTTCTTCTGTGTATTCTTGCCACCTCTTCTTAATATCTTCTGCTTCTGTTAGGTCCATACCATTTCTGTCCTTTATCAAGCGTATCTGTGCATGAAATGTTCCCTTGGTATGTCTAATTTTCTTGAAGAGATCTCTAGTCTTTCCCATTCTGTTGTTTCCCTCTATTTCTTTTTAATGATCACTGAGGAAGGCTCTCTTCTCTTTGCTATCCTTTGGAACTCTACATAAAATTTTCAAGGGCTTAATATTTTTTGCTCAAAAATTTCTTTATGTTTATTTCCCCAGGAAAATGAGTATAATACGGCAGATAAACACAGTTTGGCATCTAGTCATCTCTGAGTCTTAGTTTCCTTACTAAGTGTGAATACTTAGATGATATATCATTAAATTTTGCTTAATTTATCAGTAAAAATGAACAGACATGATACTTGTCCTTCTAAGCTCACAACATTTGTTCAAAAATAATATATATGTAAAAATGTATTACAAACTACCAAGTCAATCACACACCGGTATGTACACAATCAAATATCATCTATATGTTTCTTATTTTTCAATAACTTTAATGAATATATTGTATATGTAATTATTTTTATTGACTCAGAAACTATTTGAAATCTCAATTTTATAATATTTATGATCATTGAAGTCAACATTTCATATTTTCAAAATCAAATTTATATTTCAACAATGCATTCTCTCACATTATGTGATACATGACAGATGTAATAATAGATCACCAGAGCTATCAGGATGTGAAATCATGTAGAAACTGGGTACTCAGTTTTTTAGGAGTAAAGAAAACAAAACCCACTGAAGCCAAAAAATTTACCAGAACTTATAGTTTTGAGCTAATTTTTATCACTCCAAAATTTAAGTGTTGAAGCTCTAGTCTCTCAGTCCTTCAGATTGTGGCCATATTTTTGACAGTTTTTTCCAAGAGATAATTAAGTTAAAATGATATCATTAGGGGATTTTCCTGTTGGTCCCGTGGTTAAGAATCCACTTTCCAATGCAGAGGACAGGGAATCAAGAATCAATCCTGATCCTGGAAGATCCAACATGCTGCAGAGCAACAAAGGCCATGTACTTCAACTGCTGAGCCTGTGCTCTAGAGCTTTCAAGCTGCAACTACTTAAGCCCATGTATCTAGAGCCCATGCTCTGCAATAAGAGAAGCCACTGCAATAAATTTCTGCACTGCAACTAGAGAGTAACCCCACTCACAGCAACTAGAGAAACCCCAGGCACAGCAACAAAGATCCAGTGAGGTAAAAAATAAGTAAATAAATTTTAAAAAATTTAAAAATTGAAGTGATTAGAGTGAGTTATAGACTAATATTTGATAAGGAAATGACAACCCAGTCCAGTAGTCTTGCCTGCAAAATCCCATGGATGGAGAAGCCTAGAGGGCTACAGTCCATGGAATCACAGAGTCATATGTGAATTAGCAACTAAACAAAAGAATAACCAACATGACTGGTGTCCTTATTAGAAGAAAGATATACCCAGACACACACACACACACAGAGAAGACCATGTAAATACATTGGGAGATATAGTTGTCTACAAAAGAGTTTTCAGAAAAAAACCAACCCTGTCAAAACCTTGCTTAAACTTCTAGCCTTTAGAATGGTGATAAAATGAATTTCTATTGCTTATCCAGCTTATGGTACTTCTTTACGGCAACCTGCATTAACTTATACCTTAATTTAAATCAGATACAGATTAAACATCATATATCCCCAATACTTACAAAGTACTTATTCTACATTATACTGCTTCCCAATTTTGTTTTTAAAAAGATTTACTAAGGGATACTTACTTAAATGGTGAAATAAAAAAAAAAAAAACAATGATACAATGAAGAAAACACTCTGAATGAGTAATTCATTTAGGATAGCATCCACTCAGATGCTGCAGTTTAGACAATACAGGCATCAGTTAATAACTGAATGTTTATTGTTGACTTAAGTCACAGGATCCACCTAAAAATATTTTAAAGTATCATTGGTATTCTAAACCATTTAAGTAGAACTAAACTCCCCAACATGGAAGAAATAGAATATAATAAATCATTAATAAGTATATAAGTAAAGGGAGAGGTTCATAAATAATATAGAAATAAACATAATAAAAGTAGAGATTCTATATTAGTTGTCAGAGGTAGTGGTGGCACCATTAAGCCTGAAGAGACAAAGATGCTATTTGTAATATTGGAATTTTTTACACTCTCTTATTTTTTTTCTTTAAAGATTTTTTTATGTGGACCTTTTATTTTTCTTTAAAATTTTTATTGGATTTATTACAATATTGTTTTATTTTATGTTTTGGTTTTTTGGCCTTGAGGCATGTGGAATCCCAGTTCCCCAACCAGGAATCAAACCTGTACACTCTGCATTGGAAGGTGAAGTCTTAACCACTGGACCACCAGGGAAGTCCCTCACAATCTCTTCTTGTTTTACTATCCTGTAATATTTTCCTATATGCCACTGTGACTCATCTCTTATGCTGTACCCTGTCATATTGACTAATTTGAATCAAAGATAATATATATTGGATAAATATTTGTTTAATTAATGGATAAGAAAGGACCATTAGTTTTCAGCTAAAATCATGCACCTGAAGAACACCACCACCAGAGTCTTCATAAAAAAGGAAGAGGTAAGGGGAAAGAAAAAAGGAGGGGGGCGGGAGGGATCAAAGGACAGAAGAGGAGATAAAATAAAATTTAAAAAGGAAAAGAAAATTTTTGCTGCAACTAGGAACATTAGTGTGAAAGGAAAAAAAAAAAAAAAGAAATTATTAGAGTCAGTGATAACTCATGTGAGATGGCCAATCCTAAATAGCCAAAACAGAACCATGAGTTTAGCGTTCAGTGGGTTTTGTATGGAGTTGAAGTTATAAATCTTGAACTAACTTGTGCATCTGCATTTATAGCTACTGTTCAACTCTATATGTACCTTTCTGCAATCTCTCATTTATGGGCTTTCCATGACCTTTATGTTTGAAATTAAGTTTCCTTATAACTTTATCTATCTTAGAGTGCAATTCAGTTTAAATAAAGCCTAACATTTCAAAATAATGACTTCCATTCCACCAACAGCTATGGCCCTTTATTGACTATCTTACTGACACAATGTCATTCTCATCTCATAAAGATAATCTATTTGGACACTTTCATGTTTATCAATTACATAGAGTATTAATGGTTACTAGAAAAAAATTTCTGGAATACAGAAAAATGTTTTATTATTCAGGAACATGGAGTAAAAACCACATAAACAATACAAATAGTTTCATTTAAATCCATTGAAATAGTTACAAAAGACAGTTTGAGACCTTGCATACACTGTGCAACTTAGTTTTAATTCTTAATGTATGCTATAGCACTCAGTACTATACTGAGATCTGCTTTTCATGTTAATAAATATTGTGATTGCAATTCTCAGCATTTGAAGTAAAAATTATGCTGAAGCTTCCGTAATGGTTGTTGAAGTTCCTCCTTATCAAATCTCCCAGGTACATTATGCTGGGAATTCACACTTAAATATTATGGAAAATCAATTTGTAAAGGAGTTGCTTTTACTTCACTTAGATGAACTAATTCCATTTAAGATAAATGTATTAGAAAAGTTGCTTAGAAAATACTAATATCCATTACATCATAAAAAATGTATTGAACTTTTCTTTTGGATGATATAGAAAAACTTTTATAAAAATCAGTTGAACTTGTGACCATACTTTAATATAACACTATTTGGAAAATATTTTTATTATAAAAATATTATGCAGCAAACTGGAAGTGGAACAACAATTTTCTGGATATCATGAGATTTCTAGTTATTATTTTTATTTTGGTTGAACAAATCTACTAAAGCAATGACATTTTGAAATACAGCAATTATTTTTTTCACTTGTTTTTTTCTCTTAAAAATGTTTTTTAAAAGGGCAAGTAGCATTAAAATGAATACAATGCATGAGACAGTAAAAAGCATAAAAATATCTATAAAAAATAAACAGCATAGCAATTTTTTAAATTAACAACTAAAATATATATAAGCAACAAGAGAAGTCAGAATAGCTATTTGCTTGAAGTCCAGTATTTTTAGTTAAATCAACACATTTTATTGTGGGCATAAACTTTACTTCCCTGCAAGGAAAATTACAATCAAAAGTTTTAAAATACTTCCCAAAGAGGAATGCAAAGATGTTTGGCTTGTTGGTACGCGCTGAGTTACTTCAGTTAAATTTGAATACACATGTTCTTCTCCCAACTAAGACTATAGACTCCTGAGGCTCAATACTCTGGTTTTGGCTCACAGAGAACTGGGTTCTAATTCCAACTCTACCCTGTGCTGCTTGTCTGGAGCAAGTTACTTAACAGCAGTTCCAACTGTGTCTGGGTTCCATGGTGAACTGAGAGAGTTGTCACCAGATGTCCTGTTTTATTATGGTAACTCTCTCAGTTCACTGTACAGCACTTCTGTCAGAATCCAGATAGTTACTAGCTTAAGGTGGTTCAAAGTTTCAATGTGAGATCACACTGCATTCCTTTCTAGAGTGAATCTTTGCTAAAGATCAATGCAGAAAAGGAAATCTAATCTGTATGTTCAATCTGATTTTGAGATTTGAAAAGTTAGGAGACATATAGTAGGCACACACAGACCTACGAAGGATGTATATGTCTGCCTTAGTCTTTGAATTTCATCCTGATGGCTGTAAAGAGCTACTGGAAGGTGTTAATAAAGGGGACTGTTGTTGCTGTTAAGAAGTCATGTCCACCTCTTTGGGGAGCCCATGGACTGTAGCCCATCAGGCTCTGCTGTCCATGAGATTTCCCAGGCAAGAATATTGGAGTGAGTTGCCAATATTGGAAGATCTCCAGGGGATCTTCCCAACCCAAGGATCAAACCTGCATCTCCTGCATTTATAGGTGGATTCTTTACCATGGAGACACTTAGAAAAAATTTAAAGAAATTGTATACTCCTAATTCAGACCTAGAAATATCATTTGGGTGTGGTATGAAAAATGGACTGAGGGAGAATGTGGACATTGTGAAGCAAGGAGACCAACTATAAGGGTATTTCAGCAGCCCAAGTGTGATAAAGAGAGACTGAGAGTGAAAACAGGAGAGATGCAGATGTATGGTGTTTGGGCACAAGGTCTCAATTCTCCACTACCAGATAGATCATTCCCTCCACGTGTGTGTGTTTCTACATTGTTGCATTTTACAGTTTACACAACTCATAAGGGTATAGCGGGGAAAGAACTGTGTACCTCTTGCCCCAAAACTCCATGTAATGAACTGACTTTAACTCTATTAATTTACTCTGGGAAATATAGGTGGATTAGAGGAATGGATGGGGCTGTCTGCAGACATTTTTATGGTCATCTTCTATAATGATAATATTACTGTTACTCTAACCCACAAAACAGTCCCATCTGACAATTTGAAAACCCAGTCCTGGTTTTGAATAATTATTCAAATTATTCAAAAAATGTAATAATTGCACATTTAACTTGTTCTGGTGGTAATCACCTCCTTCCTTCCCACCTGGGGCAGGGACAGAGAGAGAAGAAAACTGTGGTCCATTTTGTTCTTCTTTCCCACTACTCCCCCTCAACTCCCACATGCTTAAAAAGGTTTAGGATTCCTACAAAGCAGAACCAAAAAACAGATGGATAGAGGGAAAGGCAGTTTTATGTAGTAAATTCTTTCATCATCAAGACTTTCCTTCATGGGTGTGCTGTTGTGGGTTCCTCAGAGATGCCCATCACTGAAGATCTTTCATTTTTAAGTCTTAAGAGAGCAAATGCAGTCTTCAAGAGGGCACTTAGTTTTCCCCAGCCCACATTGTGCATAGCCCATCACCATCACACCCCAGTAAAGCCTACAGACATGATCTCACACCTACTTCCTTTGCATGTTGCCCATCAGTAGTCCATGGACACATCCACATAATCTTTGTCCTTCTGATGGTAGGAGTCTATTTATATCCCAAATGCAACTCTCTCTCTGCCCTCTCATCATTTCCTTTGAGAGCAGAGGCAGAAATTATTCAATAATTCTCACAATCTCTCCTATTACTTTATCCTTTCAGAGTTTTAAAATGGATATGGACTTTAAAGAGTTATGGAGCCAACTTCAACCATTGCCCTGAGATGGTTAGGTAGCATCACTGATTCAATAGATGTGAATTTGAGCAAACCTCAGGAGATAGTAAAGGACAGGGAAGCCTGGAGTGCTTCAGCCTATGGGGTTGCAAAAAATTGGACATGACTTAGTGAGTGAACAACAGCAATGTTGTGTCAGGCACACATTGTAAAATTTTTAACCTTTTTACAATGGAAAGTTTTAAATATATATAGAATAATGTAATGAACCTCCATGACTAATTGCCTTCACCAATTAACAACTCATGATTAGTCATGTCTCATATATTCCCCATCCTCACACACCCCTTCACACTAGATTATTTTCATGCAAGTCCTTTATCACATAATTTCATCTATAAATATATCAGTATGTGTCTGTATTAGTTTATGGTCAGAACTCCATGAGGGTTTACCTAGGATTTCTGCTCAGGATCATATGAGGTTTAAATCATGGTTTCAGCTGAGCTTTTATCATGATGCTTGTGGAGAGAATCACTGCAATCTCATTTGAATGGTTGGCAAATTCTAGTTCCCTATAAGTTGTAGGTTTGAGATGCTCATTTCCTTATTGTCAATGTCTCCTCTCTCTGCTCCCAAAGCTCAGTTGAATTTCTTACGTGTCCCCTTCAATCCATTGTCAAACCACTAATGATGCACTTCTCATGCTTCAAACTTTCTCATATCTACATTTTCTTTCCTGTTCCTGTCTTCTGTTTCTAGATAGAGAAAAATGCCCTCTGCTTTTGAGGCAATTGTGACCACATTGGACCCACCTGGATAATATAGTATAATCTTCTTATTTTGGGTCAACTAACTGGAAAATTCTGAAAGAGATGGGAATACCAGACCACCTGATCTGCCCCTTGAGAAATCTGTATGTAGGTCAGGAAGCAACAGTTAGACCTGGACATGGAACAAAAGACTGGTTCCAAATAGGAAAAGGAGTACGCCAAGGCTATAGATTGTCACCCTGCTTATTTAACTTATATGCAGAGTACATCATGAGAAAGGCTGGGCTGGAAGAAGCACAAGCTGGAATCAAGATTGCCAGGAGAAATATCAATAACCTCAGATATGCAGATGACACCACGCTTATGGCAGAAAGTGAAGAGCAACTAAAGGGCCTCTTGATGAAAGTGAAAGTGGAGAGTGAAAAAGTTGGCTTAAAGCTCAACATTCAGAAAATGAAGATCATGGCATCTGGTCCCATCGCTTCATGACAAATAGATGGGGAAACAGTGGAAACAGTGTCAGACTTTATTTTGGGGGGCTTCAAAATCACTGCAGATGGGAACTGCAGCCATGAAATTAAAAGACGCTTACTCCTTGGAAGGAAAGTTATGACCAACCTGGAAAGCATATTCAAAAGCAGAGACATTACTTTGCTAACAAAGGTCCGTCTTAGTCAAGGCTATGGTCTTTCCTGTGGTCATGTATGGATGTGAGAGCTGGACTGTGAAGAAGGCTGAGCGCCGAAGAATTGATGGTTTTGAACTGTGATGTTGGAGAAGACTCTTGAGAGTCCCTTGGACTGCAAGGAGATCCAACCAGTCCATTCTTTAGGAGATCAGCCCTGGGATTTCTTTGGAAGAAATGATGCTAAAGCTGAAACTCCAGTACTTTGGCTACCTCATGCAAAGAGCTGACTCATTGGAAAAGACTCTGATGCTGGGAGGGATTGGGGGCAAGAGGAGAAGGGGACAACAGAGGATGAGATGGCTGGATGGCATCACTGACTCGATGGACATGAGTCTGGGTGAACTCCGGGAGTTGGTGATGGACAGGGAGGCCTGGCGTGCTGCGATTCATGGGATCGCAAAGAGTCAGACACGACTAAGCAACTGAACTGAACTGAACCTTATTACATCTACAAAGTTCCTTTTGACATATTAACAGGTGCGATATTTTATCATAGTCATGGGTTTTGAGATTAGGACAAGACATTTGGGGTATTCTTATATTAGAAAATTTTGATTGCTAGCATCCGTGAGCCAGCATCAGTGAGAAAGAAGTAAAGAAAACCTGTGTTCTACACCTACCTCCTTCTCTTCCCAGGTCCCAACTTGTCTATCCAACATTTCTAAGGAAATATGTTTTATAATTGTTGAATGCATAGTATACTTGATAAACATTCAGGGAGTCATCTGCATTAAAAATTAACAAAATGTATTGAGATGGTGTAAACTTTGATGTAGAGTGGTGGGTGGGAAGGGAGTGGAATTGAGAGAAAAATAAAATAAAGGAAAGACTCGGTCACTATTCTATGAAGTGAACAGGCATATTATATTCATATTATATTCACATAATCCATGCTTCTGCCCAGCTCCAACACCTACTTGAAATCCTTTGTGCATACCCTCTTGGTTTTGGCTCACAAACAGATTTAGTGATGGTAAAAATAACTGTGCTGTGCTGTGTAGTCAACATAGCTCATCAAAGTAGGCAACTTTGTGTGAATGTATAATAGCCATTGCAAGTCTTGGAGAGAAAAGATATATTTCTGTGCCACTACAGGGACACTTCTATGACTGTGACATTTTTTTTTTTCATTTCTTTAATTCCTTTCCATATCATAGCAAGGTATCCTAAGCCAATCGAAACTCAAAACTTAGTCACACCGTTGAACTGACATGTCTGTGGTAGGTTCACTTTGAAATTAAGAATTAAACAATTTGGCCTCTCCTACTCTACCCATTTCAATAACTATTTTCTTACCTTGAGGTTATCATAAGACTTTTCCCTCTCAGAGGATAAATACAGAATCATAATTCCCTTTGTCTGTTGTCAAAACTTATCTTACTTACTTCCTCACCCTTCAGCTTGGTATATCTGATACAATACTTCATGTAGTTGATATGGGATCAACAAATTACTCATATCTCAGATCCCACATTAAAACTTTAACAGGAGCCAGCAGCACCTTAATCTAAACCTAAACTAAAGAAGGAAATGCCAGGTACTTTAGAAAGAGAATTCTGAATATATGCTACAGTAGAGAATTCATCACCTGTGTTCCTGCTTTTAAGTCAAGTCTCTAAAAATGCATTTTTCTGAACTATGGCTAAGGGACTTTCATATTTGCCAAATATCATTTTGAAAATATTATTGTTGACAATAAAATCTTCTTGAATTTCTCCTTCTATCTTTTCACTTTAAAAAAGTGACTTATAAAAGCCAGACACTACATAATAGGCATGTAAAAAAAAAAAAAAAAAAACTATCAGCTTAATACAGGTTAGGACACAGGATTTTGAGATTAAGAGCTTCATGTTCCCTTCTGAAAGGAGTTTTCAGAACAAGGTTGTTCAGTTCCATAGATTTATGGCAAGGCATGAATAGGGAATAAATAGTTCTGCTCAGTCCACAAGTTCTATTCATGATGAAAGAAGAAAACTCTATTCAATTATTCCCTTTCTGTCAGATTGCCAATTTCTGAACTATTGGGTTGATTAAATTCAGCATTTGAAAACACCAAGAATATTTGAATAAAAGGGGCCAAATACACAGATGATTTTAAGTGATTTGAATTCCAATGGGTTTTCCTTCTCTTTCTGTTTTGCTTTTTCATATGAAGTTAAATTAGAACTTCTGTAAACATTGTGTTGGGAGTTCTCAAACAATGTGTCTCCTATTAACCTTTACTTTCTTAGTAGTTTTCAGATTGACTTCGTCAGTATATTCCTCACAGATGCATCCTAAGAGACAAATATCTACTCTGTAATTTGCTCAGATGTGTTTTGAAATGTTCACTACAATCTCTAGACATGAAAACTCTTAGAAAATAAATGGAAAAAAAAAAAAAAAACCTGTCTTTCCCAAATCCTGTCTTTGATCAGCTCAGACCAAATACTCCATCAAAAACCTTTGTCTCTGAACTGCTCTCTACTCTTCAATATCTTTCAAATAAATGTTATCAAGTTGCTATTTATCAGTCTGAAGATGTACAGCAGGCACTGGGCTTTGTTAAAAAAAATGAGAAGAAAAAGACAAAAAAATTCTTAAAAAAAAACAATTAAACCTCATTGTTATGAAAGAAAACATACTCATGAAATATACATATTTTTATAAAAAGAATCAATGTAATCAAGTGTTGAACGTGTGGTTCTAACAGAATATGAGTGAAGATGGGAAGATGGAAAAATAATTGTCCTAGACAGTCTTAAATTGGATTTGGAAGAACAGGCAGAAGTTACACACTCTAACCAAAGAAACTGGATGTAATTTGCTTGCTCTCAGAAAGATGGCCTAAGAGCAGGGTCTATACAAAGTCACCAGAAGATAATTTTCTTATTTGGAGTTAGGGTGTGACTTAAGAAATGCAGGGAGTATTTCCCATGTTCCAGATATTGAACAAATCACTGGGCATAGAACACATTAACAACACACAGGTGGATTGCCAATATGAAACGTATAGCCTAACTAGGAAATCAGATAGTAAATAAATGATTATTCATAGTGACTAGTAAAACTAAATATGTCAAGTGTCATGAAGGAGTATAAGATGCTAAAGGATTGTATGTTTGAGGTATAAGATGAAGGCCATGTGAATAAGAGAGGGATGGGAGAGTGTCCAGACAGGATCCTGAAGTATGTACCAGAGACCCATGCATGTTGTCCATTTCTCGGTGGAGCAGTGGTAAAGAATCCACCTGCCAGTGCAGGAGAGACAGCAGACTCGGGTTCAACCCCTGGGTTGGGAAGATCCCTTGGAGAAGGAAATAGCAGCCCACACCAGTATTCTTGCCTGAGAAATCCCATGGACAGAAGACCCCAGGGCCTATAGTCCATGGAGTTGCTAAGAGTTAGACACAACTGAGCACCCATGCATGTGAACACACTCACGCAAACACACACACACAGAGGCATGTTCATTTTTCTTGTATAGTTTGTCATTGATTCTAATGACAAGAGACAACCCTTTAGGGGACTAAGCACAGCAATAACCTGATTGGATTTGTGTAGCACTGGAGCTATGGTTGGAACTCTGAATATTGATAAGCAGATTCCAGTCCTAGCCTCCTCTGTTGGCCATCAACTCTATTTCGTGGCCTTGCTCTCATGATTTGTAAAATGGGATAACGTTATTTAGGTCAGATGAGATCAGGTAGTAACTAATAAAGTGACATTTGGCATGCACACATCAGTAGCCACGAAGAACATATCTGTATTATCATGCAGGACACACTAAATGTTTTTGCATAGAATATGTAAGCACACACCACCCCATGCACACACATGGGTATACGTTCCTCCCACATCCAATCTCCACAATCCCTTCTGCCAAAGGGAAGAAAGCACTAATTACAAGTCTCCTATCTTCTTCCCAGAAACTAGTTCTAAAAAGCACAAAAGTTGCTATTACCCAGGCATATCCCAGGACCTTAGCTACTTAGTATGTCACTCTGTAAGGATAAATTAATTTACTTTCTAACAACTGTATCAATCTCAACCATATATACCTTATTGCTAATTTGATTGCATCTTGTGTCAAAATCCAGTATTTTATGCCCTATATTTCCCTTCAGAGTAACTTCAGCTTCTTTTTAGGTCTCTACAATAGTTGTGCTATATGTACGATAAACATTTGTTAAAAATGACAGAACTATTCTAACAAGAAACTATTATTTTTGTACAGTTGAGCTGTATCTGTTTTGATGTGTTATTAAGGAACAAACTTAATTCCCTCCATCTTGCCGACAAAGGTCCATATAGTCAGTTCAGTTCAGTCGCTCAGTCGTGTCCGACTCTTTGCGACCCCGTGAACCGCAGCACTCCAGGCCTCCCTGTCTATGACCAACTCCTGGAGTTTACCCAAACTCATGTCCATTGAGTTGGTGATGCCATTCAACCTTCTAATCCTCTGTCATCCCCTTCTCCTCCTGCCCTCAATCTTTCCCAACATCAGGATCTTTTCAAAGGAGTCAGCTCTTCGCATTAGGTGGCCAAAGTATTGGAATTTCAGCTTCAACATCAGTCTATCCAATGAATACCCAGGACTGATCTCCTTTAGAATGGACTGGTTAGATTTCCTTGCAGTCCAAGGGACTCTCAAGAGTCCTCTCCAACACCACAGTTCAAAAACATCAATTCTTCTGTGCATATAGTCAAAGCTATCTCTTTTTCAGTAGTCATGTACAGATGTGAGAGTTGGACCATAAAGAAGGCTAAACACTGGATGTTTTTGAACTGTGGTGCTGGAGAAGACTCTTGAGAGTCTTTTGGACTGTGAGGAGATCAAACCATTCAATCCTAGAGGAAATAAACCCTGAATATTCATTGGGAGGGCCAATGATGAAGCTGAAGCTCCAATACTTTGGCCATCTGATGTGAAGAGGTGAAAAGACCTCTTGCAAAAGACCTTGATGGTGGGGAATATTAAAGACAAAAGGAGAACTGGGTGGCAGAAGATGAGATGGTTAGATAGCATCACCAACTCAATGAACATGAATTTGAGCAACTCTGGCAGATAGTGGACAACAGAGGAAATTGGTGTGCTGTAATCCATGGGGTCCAAAGAGTCAGACTTAGCAACTGAACAACAGCAACAATGACCTAAGGATTATTTGTCCAGCTCATGTATTTTCTCAGTCTTTTTTGTATCTAAATGACAGTTTATTGGACACCCAAATGTATAAAAGATAACAGAAATCTCATTAAGGGATGAAAAATCTGTGTGATGACATTCAATCCTTAGCAGAAAAGATGTATCTTTTCATTCTCTTATCAATGGCTCCTGGTGTTGCAGGGGTGAAGATGCACACAGCTGCAATGAGGGAGCTGAATTTGTGACATAGCATTTATGCTAAAGGATTTATCTGTTTTTCAATGTCAATTGAGTCCCAAGGGAGACTTCTGGATAAATTTCTTAGCACTGGTGATGCATTCTTCTTGTTATTTTTCTTTGGGGAGTGATTCTTTCATTGTTCACTCTACATTTAATGCTGTTTTTTCAGCTGGTTTGATGTGGTGCTGATGAAGTGAAAATTTCTACTTTTACCTGGAGTTTCCTTGTTTCGCTTCTTTAACCCTTCATCAATAAATTGTCAAAGAATACAGTCCTCCTTCCTTTGCCTTCACCTTTATTCCCTCTCAGAAGCAAAGTGTTTTGGAGGCTGCTCCTGCAAAATTGTGCCTGACTCAAAGCCGCATATGCTTTGAAGTCCTATCTCTGTAGTACATAATGTGAGTTTTACCAAACATTTGCTAGTATCTTCAGACTTAAGGTAAACTTAGGCTTTAGTCCAGGTTGCTATCTTTCTGTTTCTGTCTTCCTTAGCTTTATTCTTAGTTTACCTTTGCTTGTCACAAACACTGCAACATAGTGATTCAGATCAGGAAGTAATAGAACTGGACATGGAACAACAGACTGGTTCCAAATAGGAAAAGGAGTTCATCAAGGCTGTAGATTGTCACCCTGCTTATTTAACTTATATGTGGAAGAAACAAGACAGAATCAGGATTGCCAGGAGAAATATCAGTAACCTCAGATATGCAGATGACTCCACCCTTATGGCAGAAAGTGAAGAGGAACTAAAAAGCCTCTTAATGAAAGTAAAAGTGGAGAGTGAAAAAGTTGGCTTAAAGCTCAACATTCAGAAAATGAAGATCATAGCATCTGGTCCCATCACTTCATGGGAAATAGATGGGGAAACAGTAGAAACAGTGTCAGACTTTATTTTTCTGGGCTCCAAAATCACTGCAGATGGTGACTGCAGCCATGAAATTAAAAGACGCTTACTCCTTGGAAGAAAAGTTATGACCAACATAGAGAGCATATTGAAAAGCAGAGACATTACTTTGTCAACAAAGGTCCATCTAGTCAAGGCTATGGTTTTTCCAATAGTCATGTATGGATGTGAGAGTTGGACTGTGAAGAAGTCTGAGTGCCAAAGAATTGTTGCTTTTGAACTGTGGTGTTGGAGAAGACTCTTGAGAGTCCCTTGGACTGCAAGGAGATTGAACCAGTCCATTCTAGAGGAGATTAATCCTGGGTGTTCTTTAGAAGGAATGATGTTGAAGCTGAAACCAGTACTTTGACCACCTCATGCAAAGAGTTGACTCATTGGAAAAGATTCTGATGCTGGGAAGGATTGGGGGCAGGAGGAGAAGATTGTGACAGAGGATGAGATGACTGGATGGCATCACTGACTTGGTGAAAATGAGTTTGAGTGAACTCTAGGAGTTGGTGATGGACAGGGAGGCCTGGCATGCTGTGATTTATGTGATCGCAAAGAGTTGGACACGACTGAGCGACTGAACTGAACTGAACCTGTAATTATTGGGTATGTTTCCTATATATGTCAATTAGGTCAAATTTTTTAAATTGTTGTTTGGACACTCCATGCTATTAGTAATTGTTTATCTCTGCTTATACTATTAAGTATGAGGGTGTGTGCTGTGTGTGCTGTTTCTCAGCCGTGTCCAACTCTTTGAGACCCCATGGACTGTCGCTAGCCAGGGTCCTCTGTCCATGGGATTTTTCAGGCAACAATATTGGAATGGGTTGCCATTTCCTTCTCCAGGGCATTTTCCAGAGCCATGAGATTGAACCCGCATCTTTTGAGTCTCCTGCATTGGCAGGGGGATTTTTACCCCTGCAACACATGGGAAGCCCCAAGTGTGGGGGTATGACACTAAAGTATTCCAATGTGATCATGGATTTGACTTTCTCCAATTATTTCTGATGAACTTTGCTGAATATATGTTATTAGATGTATTGATACATTCTATATAAATATATAGAGGTGTTATATAGTACTGGTAAACTGACCCTTCTACCTTCATGAAATATACTTCTTGCCATAAACTTTATTTTTCCTAACATTATTATAGATAACACTGACTTCTTTTGATTAGTGTTTATATGGTATAGGTAAAGTACTAAAAAGTGGACTAACCTTTTACTCCAGACCCAGAGATACCTGGGGATTTAGCCTTTTCATAATACTGCTCTTGGAATGAAGTCAGTTAAGATAAATGATGAAATTTAACCACATGATCTATCAAGTCAATTTGCTTGATAATCAGATGTATTTATTGTGAAAAGTCTTATTGATGAGTTCCAGGTGCACTGGAAAGACTGTGAAAATCTCTTGTCACATAGAACCTAGTGGGTCTATGTGACAAGCACAGTATAAAAGCAGATGAAGAATGCAGAAGGCATCTGTTTCATGTCTTGTAATTGAAGGCAACTACTTTGATGAAAGGATCGCAAACTGTATCTGAGATGTTTCAAATTTCTTCAGTGAAACTGCTCTTGAGATGTGCTTTTTTTTTTTTTTTTTTTTTTGGTCTTCCTCACAGTTCAAGAAACTGTCATTGAAACTATTTAAAATACTTACAGGTATACTTGTAACCTACTATTTTTGCTGTTGTTGCTGCTGTTCAGTTACTCAGTTGTGTTCAACTATTTGTGACCCCATGGACTGCAACACACCAGGCTTCCCTGTCCATCACCAACTCCCAGAGTTTTCTCAAACTTATGTCCATTGAGTTGGTGATGCCATACAACCATCTCATCCTCTGTTGGTCCTTCTCACCTGCCTTCAATCTTTCCCAGCATCAGGGTCTTTTCTCAAGTGAGTTGGCTCTTTGAATCAGATGGCCAAAGTATTGTAGCTTGAGCTTCATTATCAGTCCTTCCAATGAATATTCAGTGTTGATTTCATTTAGGGTTGACTGGTTTGATCTCCTTGATGTCCAAGGGACTCTCAAGAGTCTTTCCCAGCATCACAGTTCGAAGGCATCAATTTTTCAGCACTCAGCATTTTTTATTGTCCAGCACCTATCATTTTTATTGTTTGCTTTCTACTTAGACATTTGGCTCTATTATTTTTCTCTCTTTTATCCATTTATTTTAATTATAGGATACTTTTGTGACTAGATTTTATGTTTGCTTTTTTCCTATTGAAGGCAAACTTTAAAGATTACTTTTATTGAGGTAACATTGATTTGTAACATTATATTTTCACATATACAACATTATATTACTACTTCTGTATACCTTACACCACCACCAAAACATTTATATCATACACCCTTGACTTGTTGATACTACTATGAATAAATGATTTTACTACTCTTAAAATATTTTAAGAATCTCAGAAGAATTTAACTTACCCTTCCCCAACTTTTTATGTTATTATTGTCTTTAAGTTGAATTCTGTCTCAACCATCTATCTATCCATCCATTTATCTAGTTCATTTATCATCTATCAATCAGTTTAATATCTGTGTCTCCACCTATTGTTATTTTATTTTTCAAAAATTTTATTGGAGTGCAGTTAAGTTACAATGTTGTGTTAGTTTAAAGCATACAGCAAATTGAATCAGTTATACATATACATATATCTATTTTTTTAAGATTCTTTTCCCCTATAGGTTATTAGAGGATATTGAGTAATACTCTCTGTGCTATCCAGTAGGTCCTTGTTAGTTATCTATGTTATTTTAAATAGTCTGTGTACATAGTTTGAATTGCTTCTTCTTCACTTTAGTCCTGCTTCTCTCTTCTATCTAGAATTACATATTCCTTGCCTCAAAATTTTTGGTAATATTATTTCATTTATTTTATATCATTTGCTAGCAAATACTCTGGATCTTTTTGCTAAAAATATACATTTCAAAATTAAACATATATTTATTTTGTATTGAATTCTTGATTGAGAGGTTTTTTAAAACTTTTCAAAAGTTAAACTCCACTACCTTTGGGCTTTCTTTTTTTTTTTTTTTTTTTAATTTCTGTTGTGAACTAACTTTCTAGTTTTCTTTCTTCTCCAATAGTGCTATGACATTCTTTTCAGACTTATTTTTCTCTTTGTTTATATTTTCTGCAACATTATAATAGTGTGTCTTGGGCTGGTTTTTCTTTTAATATATTCTGAGTTCCAAAATGTTTTTTGAGTCTTTGCTTGATGTCTTTCTTTGGTATGACAAAATTCTTAGTAATTATTTTTTCAATATGGGCTTCCCATGTGGCGCTAGTGGTAAAGAACTTGTCTGCCAATGCAGAAGATGCAAGAGATGGGGGTTCAATCCCTGGGCCAAGAAAATCCAGTGAAGGGCATGGTTACCTGCTCCAGTACTCTTGCCTGGAGAATCTCATGGACAGAAGAGCCTGGTAGGCTACAGTCCATAGGGTTGCAAAGAGTCAGACATGCCTGAAGTGACTTAGTAAGCACCATATTTTCCTGTATTTCTTCTATTCCATTTTCTCTCTGTTGTCTTCTGAGTCCCTTTTAATTTGTTTCATTTAGTGTTTTTTCCCCTCTGACTTAGAATACCTTTTTCTGACCTGCTTTCTAGCTGTCTAATTATTTTTCTAGCCATGTAAAATCGGTTATTAGTGCATTGAATCAGTCTGTGGCTAATCAGGAGATGGAAACCACTCAGTTATTTAAATTGGTGATAATTAATATAAATAATTATTAAGCTGTGATAGGAGAGTAACTATAAAGATGAAGGGAAACCTCTAAAGGATTCCTTAGAACTCAGAGAAACTCCCTGAGGAAAGATAAACTTGGAAAAGAGATTCACACCTTATTGAAATTGACACGGCTAAAGCTCAGGGCTTCTCAGGTGGCATTAGTGATAAAGAACCCACCTGCCAATGTAGAAGACATAATAGACTTGAGTGCGATCCCTGTGTGGGGAAGATCCCCTGGAGAAGGACATGGCAACCTATTCCAGCATTTTTGCTTGGAGAATCCTATGGACAGAGAAGCCTGGTAGGCTAGAGTACATATGGTCGCACAGAGTCGGACACAACTGAAGTGACTTTAGCATACATGCGTGGCTAAAGCTTACCAGATAGAGGGTGACTTGACTTGATTGCCTTGCCAAAGCTGTTGCACAACAATTGACCAAATAGAAACAACCCAACCCTCTAAGACATGAGCTGAACACCCACAGATGGACATGCCGAGAGAGTGAAAGCAATCTACATTGTTGGAGCTGGGAGCTGGTGAAATCTCATTTGTAAGAATAGGAACCTAGCACACTTTTCTGTCAGCTTGAAGTAGGTTGGCAAGAGGGATGAAATTCGAGCAGTCATCTCACTAGATGCCAGCACCATGTGGATTCTGGCATGGACATGCATGAAGCTAAGAAGTGGGTGTGGGGGCAGTATTTTAGGCATGGGTTCATGCCTGCAGTGTCCCAGGCTCCTAGACATATTTTCATTCCCCAAAGTAAGAGTGAGGTAAAGATTGTGGTTATTAAATACTGGAACAAAAGGTATGTGTCTGGCTGGCACCTAGCACTGGAGAAAGTGCACAAGTCAAGAAATGGAGAAAAAAAAACTCACTGTTCTGGAATCTATCTGGTGAACTGTCTTAAAAAGCAGGAAGGAAAGGCATTCCCTTCTCTACTACCTACCCAGAATCCCTACCCAAAAGGCTAAACATTGCTGACTTGCAATGGAGAAACATTTGTAAAAATCATCTCAATTATTATAGAGCAGTTCCCCACAAAAAGGAGAATTTAGAACTAAGAATTTAAAAATTGAGAATTAGAACACATATTTGATGAGCTCTTAATTCTAATGATTATATTCTTTAGGTATAGAGCTGTAATATTAACATTTTATAACTTCTAAATCTCCATTGTTTTAATTTTTGAATCTTTTAAATTAAAGATGGCTGAGCACTGAGGAAATGATGCTTTTGAACTGTGGTGCTGGGGAAGACTTTTGAGAGTCCCTTGGACTGCAAGATCAAACCAGTTAATCCTAAAGGAAATCAACTTTGAATATTCATTGGAAGGACTGATGTTGAAGCTAAAGCTCCAGTACTTTGGCCACCTGATGCGAAGAGCTGTCTCATTGGAAAAGACTTTGATACTGGAAAGAGTGAAGGCAAAAGGAGAAGGGAGATAGCATCACCATGTCAGTAGACATGAATTTGAGCAAACTCCTGGATATAGTGGAAGACAGAGGACTCTGGCATACTGCAGTCTATGGGCTCCCAAAGAGTCAGACACAATTTAGCAACTGAATAACAATAAATTAAAATGATTGTAAATGAAATCATCAAAAAAGAATGTTCTCAGGTAATGAAATCTAACAGAAGAATCACAATGTTTCTGTAGTTGTTGCTCACTCCAATGAGTCAGTTCTTCCTAGCAGGTGGCTAAAGTATAGAAGTTTCAGCTTCAGCAACAGTCCTTCCAATGAATATTCAAGACTGATTTCCTTTAGGATTGACTGGTTGCATCTCCTTGCAGTCCAAGGGACTCTCAAGAGTCTTATCCAACACTACAGTTCAAAAGCATCAATTCTTTCATGCTCATCTTTCTTTATGGTCCAACTCTCACATTCATACATGACATTGGCAAAACCATAGTTTTGACTAGATGGACCTTTGTTGGCAAAGTAATATCTCTACTTTTTAATATGCTGTCTAGTTTGGCCATAGTTTTTCTTCCAAAGAGCAAGTCTTTTTTAATTTCATGGCTTCAGTCACCATCTACATTGACTTTGGAGCCCCCAGAAATAGTCTCTCACTCTTTCCATTGTTTCCCCATCTATTTCCTATGAAGCAATGGGACCAGATGCCATGATCTTAGTTTTCTGAATGTTGAGTTTTGAGCCAATTTTTTTCACTCTCCTCTTTCATCAGGAGGCTCTTCAGTTCTTCTTTTCTTTCTGCCATAAGGGTGGTGTCATCTGTGTATCTGAGATTATTGATATTTCTCCCAGCAATCTTGATTCCAGCTTGTGCTTGAACCAGCTTGGCATTTCGCATGATGTACTCTGCATATAAATTAAATAAGCAGGGTGATATTATACAGCCTTGACATACTTGTTTCCCGATTTGGAACCAGTCTGTGCTATGAGTGGTTCTAACTGTTGCTTCTTGACCTGCATACAGATTTCTCAAGAGGTAGGTAAGGTAGTCTGGTATTCCCATCTCTTGAAGAATTTTACACAGTTTGTTGTGATGCATGCAGTCAAAGGCTTTGGCATAGTCAACAAGGCAGAAGTAGATGTTTTTCTGGAAATATCGTGCTTTTTCAATGATCCGACGGATGTTGGCAATTTGATCTCTGGTTCCTCTGCCTTTTCTAAAACCAGCTTGAACATCTGTAAGCTCATGGTTCATATACCGATGAAGCCTGGCTTAGAGAATTTTGAACATTACTTTGCTAGCTTGTAAGATGAGTGCAATTATGTGGTAGTTTGAACATTCTTTGGCATTGTCTTTCTTTGAGACTGGAATGAAAACTGACTTTTTCCAGTCCTGTGACCCCTGCTGTATTTTCCAAATTTGCTGGCATATTGAGTGCAGCACTTTCACAGCATCATCTTTTAGGATTTGAAATAGCTCAACTGGAATTCCATCACCTCCATTAGCTTTGTTCATAGTGATGCTTTCTAAGGCCCACTTGACTTCACATTCCAGAATGTTGGGTTCTAGGTGAAGAGATCACACCCTCATGGTTATTTTGGTCATGAACATATTTTTTGTATAGTTATTCTAGCACTTGTGTATAGGTTAATGTCAATAAATTAACTTTCTGATCAACTTTCTGAAATACCTTTTTTTTTTTTTAACCTGAAATAGCATTTCTCTTTCAAACTGTTTAACATTTATTTTTTAATATAATTTTATTTTATTTATTTATTTTTTTGCTGTGATGGAGCGTTGTTGCTTCACAGGCTTTTCTCTAGTTGTGGCAAGTAGGGGTTACTCTCTCATTGCAATGCATGGGCTTCTCATCGTGGTGGCTCCTCTCGTTGTGGAGAACGGGCTGGCTCTAGGACATGAGGGCTTCAGTAGCTGCAGAATGGAGGCTCAGTAGTTGTGGCTCCTGGGCTCCAGAGCTCAGGCTCAGTAGTTGTAGTACACGGGCTCAGTTGCTCTGTCACATGTGGGATCTTCCTGGATCAAGGATTGAAGTGGTGTCTCCTGATTTGGCAGGCAGATTCTTTACCACTGGGTCACCAGGGAAGCCTTCAAATCACTATAACATTTTAAACCTTATTTACAAACATTGCTTAGATTCAAACAAATAACCACCTCATGAGGTAATCACAGCTGGCCATGGTAAATTACAGCCTGGACTTTGGAGCTATATTGTCTGCAATCAAATTCTGGATCTACCAAAGATTTGACAATGTGACATAATCACATGGCTATAACTATCACAATGGTGCTTTAGTTTCCTCATGTGAAACATGGAGATTAAAATGAGCATGAAGTGGATTAAATAAATTAAAATGTATTAAAATCTTTGGAATCTAGCCTGTTGGCTATAATAAATATTGTATAATCTTTATTTACTATTTTCTAATTTATAGAAGCTTTCTGTATCATATGTCACCTACATGCAGAATCTAAAAATAATAATAATAATAATACAAATGAACTTATTTACAAAACAGAAACAGACTCAAAGATTTACAGCATGAATTTATGGTATAAATTCATGAATAAATGAATTTTATAATAAATGAAATAAATAAATAAATTCTAGTATAAATTTATGAATTTATACTAGAAGAGGAGTTTGGAGAAGGCAATAGCACCCCACTCCAGTACTCATAGCCTGGAAAATCCCATGGAGGGAGGAGCCTGGAAGGCTGCAGTCCATGGGGTCGCTAGGAGTTGGACTCGACTGAGCGACTTCACTTTCACTTTTCACTTTCATTCATTGGAGATGGAAATGACAACCTACTCCAGTGTTCTTATCTGGAGAATCCCAGAGACGGGGGAGCCTGGTGGGCTGCCGTCTATAGGGTCGCACAGAGTCGGATACAACTGAAGAGACTTACCAGCAGCACCAGCAGCAGCAGAAGGAGAGTTGGGGGGAGGGATAATTACGGGGTTGGGGATTTTCATGCATACACTGCTATATTTAAAATGAGCCCCGAAGAATTGATGTTTTGGAACTTTGGTATTGGAGAAGACTCTTGAGAGCCCCTTGGACTGCAAGGAGATCAGTAAATCCTAGAGGAGACCAGTCCTGAATGTTCATTGGAAAGACCAATGCTGAAGCTGAAGCTCCAATACTTTGGCCACCTGATGGGAAGAACTGACTCCTTTGAAAAGACTCTGATGCTGGGAAAGATTGAAGGCAGGAGAAGAAGGGGAGGACAGAAGATGAGATGGTTGGATGGCATCATGGGCTGGATGGGCATAAGTTTGAGAAAGCTCTGGGAGTTGGTGATGGGCAACAAAAGCTGGCATGCTGCAGTCCATGGGGTCTCAAAGAGTCTAATAGGACTGAGCAACTGAACTGAACCAACAAGGGCCTACCATATAGCACAGGGAACTTGAACTGTGCTCAATATTATGTAACAACCTAAATGGAAATATAATTTGAAAAAGAATGGATACATGTATATGTATAACTGAATCATTTTGCTATACACCTAAAACTAACACAACACTGTTAATCAACTATACCCCAATATAAAATTTTAAAAATAAATATATCAATTAATCTTGAAAAAAGATTATTTTTTTTATTCCATGGAATAAGTTTTTTTGTTATTTCTCTAAACAAGTCTGAAAATTTGATGGGAACAAGGAAATATATTCAATTATATAACAACACTCCATTTGGGGGCATTTTGTGCCAGTATCCTTGAAATGAAAAATCAAAACCTCCTTTAAAATGCTGGTTCAATTCATTGTAGTTTCCAGTGAATTTATAGTGTACATTTAGCATCTGTGGGATAAATCCTAGCTATTGTTTGGAGCATTGTCTAGGCCCTGTGAAATGGAGTAGTTACTGCTATATCAGTAAACAAGGATGTCACAGCCATTAGAGATTCTAGACTTCCAAATGTAAATTTCTGAACCCAGGAAAAACAATAAGGGTTATCAAGCAACCATCAGTCACTTCCCAGGTTAGCTAGTGGTAAGAGCTTCCCTGGTAAGCTTAAAGAGATTGGGAGATTGGAGAAACAGCCAATGGCACCCATCTACTGCATCTACCACTCCCTCTGGTGAAGAGAAATTAAGGATGTGAATAATCAAGAAGGAGGATTTGGTCCTAGCTGGCTGAGATACATATGAAAGGAATGAATTCAGTCAGCCCAGATGCTCGCATCTTCCCACACATAGAAGAGCACTAAATTCCTTAATTTGAGATATCTGGTCTTCCTTAACTGACAGTAATTTTTGATGTTCAGAGTATCTGCCCCCTTTGTTGCAAACTTCTATGTATCCTGATTCCTTCCCCTGCCCCTCAGAGCAGTTTCTCAGGGCTACTTGAGAGACTATCTCCCGCGCTTGAAGTCCTATACATTCCTACCCGATAAAACAACTCTCAGGTTGTGACTATTGTTTTAAGGCAACAGCCCTAAAATGTTCAACCTCAATTCTCTAATATCTTCCAGAACTTACTTTCCAAGTAACTGCCTGATTTCCTCCCTGCTCATTAATTTGCTTGTTCATTCATATAATTATGAGTTACATAATTATGTGAGCAAGATGTTCCCTGCCATAAGAATTTATGGTATGTAAGAATCTCTAACTCACAAGCTGGTCCATGATTCATCTTAAACTTGACTTGCACTGGACTCCTCAGTCTCAGACTCCCAATTGGAATCCTCAGTCTCAGATTCCCAATTGGAATCCTCAGTCTCAAACTCCCAATTTTTGTTTTTAAGTTGACTATACTGAATTCAGTTCAGTTCAGTTCAATTCAGTTATTCAGTCGTGTCTGACTCTTTGTGACCCCATGGACTGCAGCAAGCCAGACTTCCCTGTCGATGACCAACTCCCAAAGCTTGCTCAAACTCATGTCCATTGAGTCAGTGATGCCATCCAACCATCTCATCCTCTGTCATCCCCTTCTCCTAGTGCCTTCAATCTTCCCTAGCATCAGGATCTTTTCTAAAGAGTCAGTTCTTCCATTCAGGTTGCCAAACTATTGAAGCTTCAGCATCAGTCCTTCCAGTGAATATTCAGGACTGATTTCCTTTAGGATGGAGTGGTTCGATCTCCTTGCTAGGCAAGAACTCTCAAGGGTCTTTTCCAATACCACAGTTCAAAAGCATCAATTCTTTGGTGTTCAACTTTTTTTATGATCCATACATGATTTCTGGAAAAACCATAGCTTTTACTAGATGAACCTTTGTCAGCAAAGCAATATCTCTGCTTTTTAATATGCTGTCTAGGTTTTTCTGAACTTAACTTCAGGCATTCATTTCCCTCCAGTTTTGCCCTTTCTTTTCTTTTTTTTCTTTTTTCTTTTTTTTTTTTTTTATGAAAACAATACCCTGGAGTACATTCTTCATGTTCTGCAGCAGAAATGTTTGTGTGTGAATGCACGTTTGGGGGTCGGGCGTAGTGGGACCGAGAGCCTTGATGCAACAAGTAGGGAGAGAATGCATTGCTAGAGGCAGCCAAAGAAGAAGAAGAGGGAAAAAAAGAGAGAGAGAGAGAGACAATTACCTGCTGTTAGAGTGCAGCTTATTCAAGGCAAAGCCAAATGACATGTGAAATAAAGAACATTTCCTGGGGTTTTACCACATCTGTTGCTGACAGCTCTGGTACACAGTTTATCTACAATCAGCTGAGAGTTTCCACTTAGAAAAGTAAGAAATAGATTTTTTCCCTCTAAATTGAGGGCTTAGCAAGGGGACCTGGGGAAATGAAGATGTCTAGGAGATTACTGCTTTCAGATTGCGACATGAATAGGTTAAGCCAATAGTGCCTCCCCACCCTTATCTCTAAGCAACTCTTTCACTGGGAGGTTTGTCTGTTGCAGAAGAATATTGATTTATTTACAGGTGTTATCATAAGTGGAACTAGAATGTTTCATCCTCAAAGCAAAAGAGATAAAAAGAATAAAGCTGACCCAGGAAACTAGAAGAAAGTTTTTTCCCAGTAAACTTCAGAAAAAAAAATAGAAATGTTTTGATGTAAAAAGTTAACTCACTCATTCACTCATGCCCTACTCTTTGTGACCGTATGGACTGCAAGTAACTCTCTCTCCTCTGTCCATGGAAGTTTTCAGGCAAGAATACTGGAGTGGCTTGCCATCTCCACCTCCAGGAAAAAGTTAATTACTGTTTTAATTCCACCCATTTTATTATTATTTACGAAGCCTTTAACTCAAAGTTATGGAACATATGATCACTATTTTTAGCTAGTTAAATCCTTTTGGATTAAAAAAATGAAATCATATCATTACATTCAGTATTTTTTTCATGTCTTCTACACTGTATAAGACACTACTGTTAGGTACTGGAGACTTAAATATATGGCTTGCCCATTTTCAAGATAATTTCCATAACTAAATTGTGTTTGGGTAGTGAGAACTGAAGACAACATAATTTTTGTGCCTATCCTATCCTGTGCTTCAAATCCTGGAACACAGTATGTTTTTCCTGACTTTGCCAAACAATACTGAAATTGGGCTGGAGAGGGGGGACCGGGGGGTGGGGGAGGGAAAGCTGCTTAGCTATTTGCTTTAAGAAATACCTGTTACTACAAAATAAAGCCAAACAAATTAAGCAGTTGACTTATTAAGAATAGCCGTTTGCTTGTCAATAATCATTTTTTTTTAATTTTAATTTTTTTTTTTTTTTTTTTTGCTTAACTTTACAATATTGTATTGCTTTTACTATACATCGGGATGGATCCGCCACCAGTATACACGTGTTCCCCATCCTGAACCCTCCTCCCTCCCCCCTTCCCACACCCTCCCTCCAGGTCATCCCAGTGCTCTAATCCCAGGCATCTGTTATAGGGCATCATACCTGGACTAACTCATTTCCGATATGATATTATACATATTTCAATGCTGTTCTCCCCAATCATCCCACCCTCTCCCGGTCCCAGAGTCCAAAAGTCTGTTCTATACATCAGTGTCTCTTTTGCTGTCTCGTAAATAGGGTTATTTTTACCATCTTTCTAAATTCCATATATATGTGTCAGTATACTGTATTTGTGTTGTTGTTTCTGGCTTACTTCACTCTGTATAATAGGCTCCAGTTCCATCCACCTCCTTAGAACTGATTCAAATGTATTCTTTTTAATGGCTGAGTAATACTCCATTGTGTATATGTACCACATCTTGCTTATCCATTCATCTGTGGATGGACATCTAGGTTGCTTCCACGTCCTGGCTATTGTAAACAGTGCTGCTATGAACATTGGGGCAATAATCATTTTAAATTCTTACCTGGTATGCCTATGGTTGCAAAGTTGTTTAGCCCAGTTGTTATAGCCCTGTCTGATCTCAGATATTTTCTTGCCTTCCAAAACTCATATTCTGGTATTTTAAGTGAAAAAGACCCTACCCAAGTCTTAATCTGAAATATTCCTTCTTCTAAATTTCTCCCTTTAGAGAAACATAAAAACACTCAAAGTGGGTGTCTCCCTTACTGCAAAAGGTTCAATAAACTTAGCTTTTTTTTCTGTTTTTAATGGGTTTTTCTCGTGTTCAGTTTTGGGAGTGAGTATGAGTCAACTAAAAACTTTGTTTTTGCTCTCCTTACATGATCTTTAATTATTTAATATACTAAATCAGGGACCAACAAAGTATGGTCTGTTTTTTTGCATAACTTACTAGTTAGGAATGTTTATTTTTGAAGGAACGTATGAAAATCCATTCTGAAGAAGATCAGCCCTGGGATTTCTTTGGAAGGAATGATGCTAAAGCTGAAACTCCAGTATTTTGGCCACCTCATGTGAAGAGTTGACTCATTGGAGAAGACTCTGATGCTGGGAGGGATTGGGGGCAGGAGGAGAAGGGGACGACAGAGGATGAGATGGCTGGATGGCATCACTGACTCGATGGATGTGAGTCTGAGTGACCTCCGGGAGCTGGTGATGGACAGGGAGGCCTGGCGTGCTGCAGTTCATGGGGTCGCAAAGAGTCGGACACGACTGAGCGACTGATCTGATCTGATATGATGAAAGTAATAACAATATAAAATAGAGACTGCATGCTCATTCATTAAGTCGGGTCCAACCCTTTGTGACCCCATGGACTGTAACCCGCCAGGCTCCTCTGTCCATGGAATTCTCCTAGCAAGAATGCTGGAGTGGGTTCCATTTATTTTTCTAGCAACAGAGACTATCTAGTCCTTTAGAGAAAATGTTTACTAATCTTGGGACTAGACTGATTTGAAGAGTGGCGTGAATTGTGCTACTAACTGGAATATTTTACCTAATCTTTTAATTTAGAGTGTAACTAAGATCTACTCCAGTCCTAAGTAAGTATCCATGCCACTTTCTATATCTCTGTTCAGTTAAACTGGGTCTGTTATCTAAAAATATTTTCTTTTGATTACTGGGAAAACATGCACTGCATATTATTCCAGGAAATTTCCAAACACAGTGTTTTAGTTGAGCACGTGAGTACTATTGTGCAATTGAGTATTTTAATCCAGTTATCCAGTATTTAATCCAGTTATCATTGCTTCTGCTGCTAAGTCACTTCAGTCGTGTCCAACTCTGTGCGACCCCATAGACGGCAGCCCACCAGGCTCCCCCATCCCTGGGATTCTCCAGGCAAGAACACTGGAGTGGGTTGCCATTTCCTTCTCCAATGCAAGAAAGTGAAAAGTGAAAGTGAAGTCGTTCAGTTGTGTCCAACTCCTAGCGACACCATGGACTGCAGCCTACCAGGCTCCTCCGTCCATGGGATTTGCCAGGCAAGAGTACTGGAGTGGGTCGCCATTGCCTTCTCCCCAGTTATCATTACTTATAGCAGCAGCATAGGTAAAATTGCATTCCAATTTCTACTCCTTTTTACCCAACAAATCAAACACAGCTGAAAGAAAATTTGAAACAGTTGGTTGAAAAGTGTGTGGGTTGTTTGTTTTGTCTGTGTCAATTACTGTATAAAGTTATGGTGGGAAATTTTGGGCAATAATTATATGGACTTGAATGAGAGACTGAATATACAAATGGGCAATGGCCAGAGTGTATATGACAACAAAATTTTGACTCATAACATCTGTAGCAGCCAGCCCAGGAAGTAAAAGTACTACAATCTTTGCAAGCAATATAATCAGAATGCTCAGGACGTGGTCAGTGTTTACCATTTCCAAAAAGTTTTGCCCACGATTCAAACTCAGGACCAACCAGAGAAATCCAAACACGCTTTAAACCAATCATATACAATGCCCCTCTAACAGTTACAAGCCTCCAACTTTCTCATGCCAACAACTTCCAGTCAGGGTAGACTTGAAGTCTTCCCCTTTCTCACTAGAAAGTTTTCTCATTCCTTGCCTGCCTTTGCATCTCTCCCACTTGCAAGTGGTGATCTCTGACTCCCTTGCTATACAGCAAAATCTGAATAAATAACCTCTGTTTGGTCTCATTTGAGTGCTCTTCATTTATTTCCACTGTAATTTAAAAGGCAAAAGCAAACAGATCTGATTTATGTACTTTCACCTTAGCTTTTATTTTTGTGATGGGTTACTAAGCACAGTATCTATCATTCTGGAAACACTCATTTCTATTCTCCTAGGGGTCAAGGTGTGAACTATATGAATACTTCCAGGCATCTTAGTCTAGTCAAAGCTATCATTTTTCCAGTAGTCATGTATGGATGTGAGAGTTGGACTATAAAGAAAGCTGAGAGCTGAAGAATTGATGCTTTTGAACTGTGGTATTGTTGAAGACTCCTGAGAGTCCCTTGGACTGCAAAAAGATCCAACCAGTCCATCCTAAAGGAAATCAGCCCTGAATATTCATTGGAAGGACTGATGCTGAAGCCGAAACTCCAATACTTTGGCCACCTGATGCAAAGAACTGACTTATTTGAAAAGATGCTGATGCTGGGAAAGATTGAAGGTGGGAGGAGAAGGGGACAACAGAGGATGAGATGGTTGGATGACATCACTGACTTGATGGACATGAGTTTGATCAAACTCCAGGAGTTGGTGAAGGACAGGGAAGCCTGGTGTGCTGCATCCATGGGGTCACAAAGAATCAGACATGACTGAGCAACTGAACTGAACTAAACTGAGGCATCTTGAAATTACATTAAATGGAAAAATGGAGTGAAAGGTGGGAGGGAGGTGCAAGAGGAAGGGGACATGTGTATACCTATGTCTGATCATTTTGTTAAATGGCAGAAGCCAACACAATATTTTAAAGCAATTATCCTCCAATTAAAAATAAACAAATTCATTGAAAAAAAAGAAATTGTGAGTCAAAGTTGAGATATTGCCTGAGTCTGAGAAGGCAGGGACTACCAGCTCTATGAAGGGGTGATTCCTTTTCTTTAGGTGTTTAGTATTGTAAATTTCATTTCACTTGCTTTGTGTTTTTGGTTTTCATTTGAACTTTATTATGCATCTTGCTTTTTTCAGTTTACTACAACTTTTTCTAGGATTGAGAATAAGTGCTTAGTGTAGAAATGGCATATCAGAAATCTAAAAAGTAGATGCTTGCCAAGTATGAAGCATCACATCTTAAAAGGAAACACACTAATTAAAATAGTGTCAACTATTGAATCCAAAACTATTTGATCCCAAGCTTGGTTCTATGCAGAGTTTCTGGGTGGTTGTGTATTGCATGAGTTAGAAAATGAAACCCTGAGATTTGTAAATGAGTTTTCTAGAGAATGAATATGCATAATTCATGGAAAAGTATGCGGTGGCAAAGAATTTGTAGTAGCATTACAGGTACCAAAGATAAATTGGATCTCTATTTGGTCTAGAGTTGTAGTTGTTGCTCAGCTGCTAAGTTGTGTCTGACTTTTTGTGCCCCATAGACTGTAGCATGCCAGGCTTCCTTGTCTTTCCCTTAAACCCAGAGTTTGGTCAGATTTATGTCTATTGAGTCAGGGATGCTATCTAACCATCTCATCCTCTGCTGCCCCCTTCTCCTTTTGCCTTCAATCTTTCCCACATGAGGGCCTTTTCCAATGAGTTGGCTCTTTGCACCAGATGGCAAAAGTTGAGAGAGATCCCTGTCCTATTAAATCTCAGACACTTGCTACAGTGCCTTATTCAAAATTAGTATCCATGTTATGGTTATTCTCTGCCTAAATAATAATAATAATAATAAATATGTCCCACATATGCACACATTCATAGACATGTATTTTCTTGACTTTAAAATACTCTTTTCCTGATCTTTTAACTATAACCAAATTAGTATGCATCATCAAGTTTCTGTCAAAATAATCTTCCCCAGTCTAGAAAGATTTAAGTGCTAACATAGGCCTCAGTGCAGATACTGTATTAATTGTGTTACGTGTAAAAGGTATCTTCTTCTGAGATTACTGTTCCGGTTTACCTATTTGCTCAGCTATCAGCACACACAATTGAATTGTAATTTAGATATGCATCATTCATATCAAAATTAATCATCACTGAATTTTTTTTAATTACATTCAGAAGCAACACTAGACATAGAATATAAAAAAACAGCAGTCCCCAACCTTTCTGGGACCAGGCACAAGCTTTGTGGAATAAAATTTTTCTGTGGAGCAGGGGGGGCAGATGGTTTCTGGGTGATTCAAGCACATTACTTTTTTATACACTTCATTCTTCTTATTATTTCATCGGCTCCACCCCAGATCATCAGGCATTAGATCCTGGAGGCTGCGGACCCCTGAATTATAAAACATACCATAAATACAAAAAAAAAAAAATGTATAGGATTAAAATAGCAAGAAGGTTTTCATTTTAGAAGGACAGCAAAGTTGCATCAGCAAATGAAAGCAAATTTACAGAATATCTTATGATATAACAACTAAATGCTTCATAAAACTCCAGAAGAATAGACACCTTAAGTCTTTTGTTATAAAGACAATTATAAAAATGTGTTTCTTGACACATTTCAGGCGCTGCAATTAAAGGCTATTGTAGCTGTCAAACCTTTCAGGGTAGATCAAGCATTTGCAAAACCGGAGAGATTGGCATATGTGGTTCTCACACAGTGAATGACTATTAGAAAGCCATAAAATACCTGTCAAAAATTCCCAGTGGCCTCTCAAGAAGTTTAATTTTCAGTGATGTATAATTCAATTTAGAGGGAAAAAAAGAACTATAATTCTATTCAAATTAGAAATGGAAATAATACTTCAAATCACCTTTATTTTTACTACATGAGTGATTCTGTTGACTGTATTAGTATGAAATGGGTCACCATCACAAATCAACTAAAAAATCCCATAACTCTCCATGTGTCATGCAAAATGGCAAAGAAACAAAAATGAACTCATTTTAGAACATGACTGTAAAGAAATCTTAGATGGTAAGAAATGTTACATTCTAGGATATGAGAGTGAAGACTAAAATCATATTAGTTATGTAAATAGATGATGCTGACTGCTAAAGGGAGAATACATTTTGTTCATTTTCAAGTGTGTACTTTTTGCCTGGAAAGCTGTTATAAACAATGATGTTTCTTAATATCACAAACATTTAAAATCAAGAAAACATAATAATAATATTTTATAAATGATTATTCAAATTCTCCTCCTAGAACATGTCGATTTAATTGAAGCTATAAATTGATATAATATGGGAATATTTTATCAATGCATTATTATGCCTGAGAGTATAAAGTCTAGAAACAATCTTGGGTATACATCTTATATACATGCTTATTTAACAGATTTACAAACTAAGGATGACAACGCAACTCCTCAAATTAAAGAAATTTCTTTAGGTCTCAAGATTAGCATCACAGGTTAGAGTAAAACATCATATCAACTCAGACCTCAGATCACGTAGAGAGACAGCAGCAGAGCTATCAACCAAACTTGGTCTGATTCCCAAGCGAAAGTTCTTCTCACTGTACATGCTGGGCATCATTCCCTCATCAAGCGCCTCCACAATAGAATGAAGGTGGCAGCAGAGCTGGGACAGAGCCTACCTTCAATAACATTTTTAAAGTAGCAAAGCTTATTTAGTAAAACATTATCAGTATTATCTTCTTTTGAGATGTGTCCCCCTCAAGACTTTCCTGGAGCACACTGCCACCTGGAGGGAGTTTAGTGCCTGGAACCTGTGCTACCATTAGAAAACTACCAGAACCTCAGTTATGCAGCCTTACTCTCACTGTTTATGATATGGCACATGCACACTGTTTTCAAAGAGTTGTTCTAGGTTTAAACAAATACCAGGACAGAAAGGGAAGAGAAAGACCAAACTTTAAGATGTCTTGTTTTGCATGCCTTTGTTTACCAGATTAATAAGAAATTTTCAAGGGCTTTAAAAAAAAGCTGTGCCTTAAACATGGGGCTTTGTCTCAAATGCTAATAGCAAATGCTGTGGGTTCTATAAGGGTAGGCTGAGCAGACAGAAAGGATAAGACTAAGCTATAAACCAGAAGACTCAGATCTTCCAGTTACACAGGCTGAATAGCCTTGGGTGATATCCTCTCTGTTTCAATGTTGTTATCAGTAAAATATGGATAAAATACACTACCATGTGTAAAAGAGATAGCTGGTAGGAAGCTGCTGTATAACACCAGGAGTTCAGCTTGATGCTCTCTGATGACTGGAGGGGTTGAATGGGGGAGGATGGCAGGGAGGTTTAAGAAGAAGTGAATATATGTACACTTATAGATGATTCACTTTATTGTGCTGCAGAAACTAACAAAACACTGCAAAAGAAGTATCCTCTAATTAAAAAAAAAAAAAAAGGAATAAGCTTTCTAGGTGGCACAGTGGTAATGAATCCACCTGCCAAAGTAGGAGACACAAGAAACATGGGTTCAATTCCTGGGTCATCTAGATCCCCTTGAAAAAAGGGCAACCCACTCCAGTAGTCTTGCCTGGGAAATTCCATGGATAGAGGAGCCTGGTGGGCTATAGCCCAAGGGGTCACAAAAAGTCAGATATGACTGAGTGACTGAGAACATACACAAAAAGGGATAAATAAATAATATAGGCCAAGAAAAAAAGCAGGCTGCTTGCCAATAAAGGACAGAAATGGCATGGACCTAACAGAAGCAGAAGATATTAAGAAGAGGTGGCAAGAATACACAGAACTGTACAAAAAAGATCTTCATGACCCAGATAATCACGATGGTGTGATCACTCACCTAGAGCCAGACATCCTGGAATGTGAAGTCAAATAAGCCTTAGGAAGCATCAGTACGAACAAAGCTAGTGGAAGCTATGGAATTCCAGTTGAACCATTTCAAATCCTAAAAGATGATGCTGTCAAAGTGCTGCACTCAATATGTAAGCAAATTTGGAAAACTCAGCAGTGGCCACAGGACTGGAAAAGGTCAGTTTTCATTCCAATCTCAGAGAAAGACAAACCCAAAGAATGCTCAAACTACCACACAACTGTACTCATCTCACACGCTAGCAAAGTAATGCTCAAAATTTTCCAGGCCAGGTTCAGCAATACGTGAACCGTGAACTTCCAGATGTTCAAGCTGGTTTTAGAAACGGCAGAGGAACTAGAGATCAAATTTCCAATATCCACTGGATCATCGAAAAAGCAAGAGAGTTCCAGAGAAACATCCTGCCAATGCAGGAGATGTGTGTTCCATCCCTGGGTTATAAAGATCCCTGGAAGAGGAAATGGCAACCCACTCCAGTGTTCTTGCCTAGAAAATCCCATGGACAGAGGAGGTTGGTGGACTACAGTCCAAGGAGTCATAAAAAGTCAGACATGACTTAGTGACTGAACACACACACACACACACTCACACACACACACATACACACATATCATTAGTAGAAGCTAATCCCATATTCAGAGTTATTGATTTTTGTCTATGATTCAGTGGTGGATTTTACATTACTGAGAAGAAAAATGTGGTATAGCTCTATTGGAGGATGCTTTGTCCAGCTGTGGCATACATCCTTGACGTCACACTTCAGAAGACCACCAATTGTAGGCACCTTTCAAAACTGAGATAATGGAGAGGTCTCCCCATGTTCAAACACCAGAATGGAGTAAAGACCACTAAGAAGCATCAAGCATCCATACACAAAACTAGCTGGAAGCCTCACTTTCAACTTTCTCACACTTTCTCTTTCAAAAGCCATCTTTAGTTTTATAGAATGGGTTGTTGTAGTTGTTGTTTAGTCACTAAGTCATGTCCAACTCTTTTCCAACACCGTGGACTGTAGCCCACCAGGGTCCTCTGTCCATGGGATTTCCCAGGCAAGAATATTGGATTGTGTTGCCATTTCCTTCTCCAAGGATAGTCCAGACCCAGAGATCGAACTCACATTTCCTGTATTGGCAGGCAGATTCTTTACCATTGCATCACTAGGGAAGTTCATGCAGTAGGTTAATGTACAGTAAATAAAACAACACATTATAACTATAAGCAACAATAAAGAATAATCAACAAACATAATTTTGAATGAAGTCACACACTAAAAATACATACACTATGATTCCATTTATATAAAGTTCATAAACAGTCAAGCTAACCTCAGTGCTAGAAGTCAAGATATCAGTTACCTACGAGGTGTGGGTATAAAGATGGGTGCAGCTTCAAATTACTCAAATTTGATTTAAGGAAAAGAATATATGTATGTATTAACTGGTAGAAAAGAGAAATATTATGGGGACAATTTTGTTTCTATGTATATGACTTCCCTAGAATAACATCAGTGCCACTTATTAAAACATCTCAATTTACTTACTAAAACTACTTCTAAGTTTACAAATCAAATCTGATATTCACAGTTTTGATGTTTTGCTTTATTCTGTTTTTAGATCATTCAGAAAATAAGGTCTACATTTCTCCTTCTCATGATGTTTTGAAGGACTAAAGGGGGAAAATGAAAGAGACAGCAGAATCACATGTAAACTGTCCAAGTCTAATAAGCGGGCAGAGTTAGGTTGCTATGCAGTTTGAGTGCCTTCCACACTCTACTTCAGGAGGTGTTACTGATGGTAGTGGCCTAGAGTGAATATTCCCTAAGAATAGGCAATACTACAATATAGTATAGTGGAAAAAAAGACAAAAAGGTCCTAGAGTGCAAAAATCCTATAGAGTAACAAAATTCTTTCAATTTTTTTTCTTACTTTTCCTATTCACCTTCTGCCTCTGCCATTTTTCTCTTGTAGGAAGGGCACAGAACAGGGAATGGTGGCACTCAAGTTGCTTAATGCTGTACTTTGGCCTCTGGAGCATAAATCAGACCAACAACAAAGTTCTGCTGAAAAATCCCTGATGGAAAGGACCAAGTGAGATCCAGGACACAGTAAGTGGATTATGTAATCTCTGCACAGATGGACTCAGACTTCTACATGGTACGCAGTCATCAAGATACCTGATTATATCTTCTTCATCCTCAACCTCCCACAAATCTCTCTCTCCTTTTTTGAGAGATGCTTGAGAACAAACTCTTACAGTTTCAAATACAATATGAATTTGCCACAGAAATTTTACACAATTTCACCATCAAGGACTAGGATCATGTGTTGACTGGTGAATCTTCTAAAAAATGAGCTATGACTAAGTCCAGTCTCACAAAAAATTGAAAAAAAAAAAAAGCATCAAGGAATCACTTTAGCAGGGTAAGGGCTTCTCTACACTTTTTTTTTTTTTTTTTTGGCCATGCTTGTAGCATGTGGGATCTCGATTCTCCAACCAGAAAGTGAACCTGTGCCCCCTGCATTGGTAACAGTCTTAACCACTAGATTACTAGGGAAGTCCCCAAACTTCCCTACTCTTAACCCAAATAAAGCTTTTTCTACTACTCCCTGAAGACAAAAATTCAAATATTAGAAGTCTATTCCTTAGCTTACGGATATGCCTTTGAAAATGCAAAATCCTTTGAAAGAAGGAACATCATAATCTCCATAATTCATGTCTTCTGAAGATGAAATTGCTAATCAGTTTATTTCCTGAAAATAGGATTTGGTGTAAAAGATGATAGAGAAACTTTTGAAGTATTCACAGAGAAGTGGGTCCAAATAAAGTTGAGATCACTTTGTGGAAAAGAAAGCAAAACATAGAAAAGAGAACTTGAAATGATCAAAGAGAAATTTCAGCCCTTTTAATATTTTTGTCAAGAACAATAGTTTGGCAGGGTTTGATAGAATCACAATTTCACCATCACATTATTCTACATTTTTTGTTTTATCTGCAATATATTCTTGTTGAATATCTGTCTTCATCATATCATCATCATTTGCTTTTACCAGATGAAAACACTAGAGCCCATAGAAAGTGAATTGCTCTGTTTCCCAGAGCTTTTTGCTTTTTTCCTACTTGTATGGACACTTTCTGGACCACCACAATTTCTGAATTCATCCTTTCATCAGAAGGAAATGTTTGTGGCTTTGCAGTATCTTTTCCTAGTGGCCTTGGTATCATCCTGATACACAGGCAAGAGGCTCTTACTCCAGTTTCCACATGCTGACAAATTACAAATTAAAGTATTAAACTGTACATTTATTAATAAAAATAAAATCATTAGAAAACAGAAGGAGAAGTCAGGACTAGCACAGTATGATCCAGAACCCAAAATATCTGCTTTCTTGGCTCATGACTCATGACTAAATATAATTTGCATTTTATCTTTTAATTCTATTGTATAGTTTTCAATAATTTACAATACAAAGAAAATTGAGGGAGTTCCCTGGCAGTCCAGTGGTTAAGACTCTGGGCTTCCAACAGAGGGGACACAGGTTCAATCCCTGGTCAGGGAACAAAGATCCCACATGTTGTGTGACATGGCCAAAACATTAAATAAAGCTTAAAAAAAAAAGACTGAAACCATATGAAGATAATCTTAATTTAGTTGATGCTATATATATTTTTCTAGGTTTAATTTAATATTGAATGAATATATAGTCACATTTTATATATTTTAATAAAAACTGCATTTTTAAATAATTTTATTATTGAAAATTAATAAAAGTTAAACTTATTATAAAATTATGTAATATAAAATGCAGTTTTGAAAAAAAAAAGATGAAAACGAAAAAGAAATACAAAAGCTTCAAAGAAGTGGTCTGTAACGATAGGCTCTAAGGCGGTACACAAGATTCCCCACACTTGTGTAATCACCTTTCTTCTTCAGGTTAAGACTTCAGACTTGTTTTAGCCAATAGAACACAGCAAAGGTGATAGATAGCACTTCCATCATTCTATTACATAAGACTGCTTGATAGGAGACCCTCTCCCACACTGATCATGGTGGTTCGGAAGTCCATGTGCCAAGAAACCAAGGGTGGCCCCAGCTGAAAATCAACAAGAAGCTGAGTTTCTCACTTGTGTCATCATACGGAATTGAACTCTGCGAAAATCCATGATAGCTTGGATGCAGATACTTCTTCAAGGGTACTTTGAGATGAAACCACATCACTTGATAACTCTTATAAGGCCCTGAAGCAAAAGACCCAAGTAAGCCTGCCTAGATCCCTGACCACCGAAACTATGAGATAATACATATATGTTGTTTTGAGTTTCTAAGTTCATGGTAATTTATGAGGCAACCATGTTTATTTAACTTATATGCAGAGTACATCATGAGAAATGCTGGACTGGAAGAAACACAAGTTGGAATCAAGATTGCTGGGAGAAATATCAATAACCTCAGATATGCAGATGACACCGCCTTTATGGCAGAAAATGAAGAGGGGCTAAAAAGCCTCTTGATGAAAGTGAAAGTGGAGAGTGAAAAGGTTGGCTTAAAGCTCAACATTCAGGAAACGAAGGTCATGGCATCCGGTCCCGTCACTACATGGGAAATAGATGGAGAAACAGTAGAAACAGTGTCAGACTTTATTTTTCTGGGCTCCAAAATCACTGCAGATGGTGACTGCAGCCATGAAATTAAAAGACGCTTACTCCTTGGAAGGAAAGTTGTGACCAACCTGGATAGCATATTCAAAAGCAGAGACATCACTTTGCCAACAAAGATTCGTCTAGTCGAGGCTATGGTCTTTCCTGTGGTCATGTATGGATGTGAGAGCTGGACTGTGAAGAAGGCTGAGCGCCGAAGAATTGATGTTTTTGAACTGTGGTGATGGAGAAGACTCTTGAGAGTGCCTTGGACTGCAAGGAGATCCAACCAGTCCATTCTGAAGGAGATCAGCCCTGGGATTTCTTTGGAAGGAATGATGCTAAAGCTGAAACTCCAGTATTTTGGCCACCTCATGCGAAGAGTTGACTCATTGGAGAAGACTCTGATGCTGGGAGGGATTGGGGGCAAGAGGAGAAGGGGACGACAGAGGATGAGATGGCTGGATGGCATCACTGACTCGATGGATGTGAGTCTGAGTGACCTCCGGGAGTTGGTGATGGACAGGGAGGCCTGGCGTGCTGCAGTTCATGGGGTTGCAAAGAGTCGGACACGACTGAGTGACTGATCTGATCTGAACAGAAAGAAGCCAACAAAACTTGAAACCACTAGTGACCTACCTTTTATTAAGCATAGTTTCCATGAAAATTCTAAAACAGGACATTAAAGGTTCCTTATTTAAGGAATTAAGCTTAATTACTTGGGAGAGACTTCATTAAGATAAAGAATACAAAATTGCCAATATATTATTAGGTAACCAAGAGAATATGTATTTGTAAGGCAGAGTAAGAAAAGAAAGGACAATAAATTACAAGCATTAAAACTGACAAGCAGTAAATATCAAAAATCTAGAAACAGAGTGTAACATTTTAACTAATTAATTACCTGACACCCTTCTGTAATATCTTTGTTTCCTTTTGGGATACAGAATAATGGTCCCCAATAATATCCAAATCTGAATTCCTAGAACAGGTGAGTGCATTTCCTTATATATCAAAAGAGTCTTTGCAGATGTGGTTAAAGGTAGAGACATTGTGATAGGATTAACCAGAATTAGACAGGTGGGCTCAAACTAATTACATGAGTCCTCAACAAACTTTCCTGGATTTGTTCAGAGAAAGAGATATGATGATGGAAAAAAGGTCAGATGCTACCTTGCCAGTTTTGAAGATCGAGGAAGAGAGCATGAGCCAGAGAACATGGGTGGCATATAAAACCTGGAAAAGGCAAGAAAGCAAGCTGTGACAGAGAACAAAAGTAAATATCTAGGTTTGAAGAGATGGTTTGGAAATCTTATGTCAAAATGGCTAACTATATGACATATAAAGTAATAAAAATCACTGATTAAGAAAATCCAACATATAATTATTTCAGTGCTAAATACAGTGAGATTTCAATGCTAAATACAGTGTGAAAGTATATCATACATAATAAATATCTTATTTCACTAGATTACAACAGAGTAAAAATAATACTGAATAAGGAACACTTAGTATACACATTATTGAACTAAGACAAAAAAACACATAAGTCAAAAATATTGAAAATTCTCTGACTTTTTTTAAAATAGGCAGGTTTTTACTTAGATAGAACTGCCCCCAAATTGAAATTTTTTGATGAAATACATATCAAAATTGTCTCTATAACCATCCACAGTCCCATGATGAGAATACTGACTAAATTCTGTCCAATGAATTATGTTTAATTTGGACAAAATAGAATATACAATAGAGGAGTTAAAAATATCAGAATTTAAAATATGAGGGAATTAAAGCCTTTGGCAGAAGATACAGTTATTTCTCTTACCTTGGGCATGGGATATCTATTCCGGGCTGCTCCAGTAAAGCACAGCCATCGCCCCTTACCTTGGACGAGGGGTCTCTCCTCACTGCCGCCCTTCCTGACCTTGGAGGAGGGGTATCTCCTCACCGCCACCCTTCCTGACCTCGGTCGTGGGGTAGCTCCTCTCAGCCGCGCTCTTAGTGCGCCGGTCACAGCTGGCGAGGCGCTCTTAGTGCGCCGGTCGCAGCCAGCGAGGCGCTAAGATGGTAGATCTTGCAAGAGGGCATCAGAGGGCAAACACACTGAAACCATACTCACAGAAAAGTAGTCAATCTAATCACACCAGGACCACAGTCTTGTCTAACTCAATGAAATGAAGCCATGCCCGTGGGGCAACCCAGGATGGGCGGGTCATAGTGAAGAGATCTGACAGGGTGTGGTCTGCTGGAAAAGGGAATGGCAAACCACTTCAGTATTCTTCCCTTGAGGCCCCATGAACAGTATGAAAAGGCAAAATGATAGGATACTGAAAGAGAAACTCCCCAGGACAGTAGGGACCCAATATGCTACTGGAGATCAGTGGAGAAATAACTCCAGAAAGAATGAAGGGATAGAGCCAAAGAAAAAAGAATACCCAGCTGTGGATGTGTCTGCTGATAGAAGCAAAGTCCGATGCTGTAAAGAGCAATGTTGCATCAGATCAGATCAGATCAGTCGCTCAGTCGTGTCTGACTCTTTGCAACCCCATAAACCCCAGCACGCCAGGCCTCCCTATCCATCACCGGCTCTCGGAGGTCACTCAGACTCACATTCATCGAGTCATTGATGCCATCCAGCCATCTCATCCTCTGTCGTCCCCTTCTCCTCTTGCCCCCAATCCCTCCCAGCATCAGAGTCTTCTCCAATGAGTCAACTCTTCGCATGAGGTGGCCAAAATACTGGAGTTTCAGCTTTAGCATCATTCCTTCCAAAGAAATCCCAGGGCTGATCTCCTTCAGAATGGACTGGTTGGATCTCCTTGCAGTCCAAGGGACTCTCAAGAGTCTTCTCCAACACCACAGTTCAAAAGCATCAATTCTTCGGCGCTCAGCCTTCTTCACAGTCCAACTCTCACATCCATACATGAACACAGGAAAGACCATAGCCTTGACTAGGCGAACCTTTGTTGGCAAAGTGATGTCTCTGCTTTTGAATATGCTCTCTAGGTTGGTCATAACTTTCCTTCCAAGGAGTAAGTGTCTTTTAATTTCATGGCTACAGTCACCATCTGCAGTGATTTTGGAGCCCAGAAAAATAAAGTCTGACACTGTTCCCACTGTTTCTCCATCTATTTCCCATGAAGTAATGGGACCAGATGCCATGATCTTCATTTTCTGAATGTTGAGCTTTAAGCCAACCTTTTCACTCTCCACTTTCACTTTCATCAAGAGGCTTTTGAGTTCCTCTTCACTTTCTGCCATAAGGGTGGTGTCATCCGCATATCTGAGGTTATTGATATTTCTCCCAGCAATCTTGATTCCAACTTGTGTTTCTTCCAGTCCAGCATTTCTCATGATGTATTCTGCATATAAGTTAAATAAACATGATGACAGTATACAGCCTTGACGTACTCCTTTTCCTATTTGGAACCAGTCTGTTGTTCCATGACCAGTTCTAACTGTTGCTTCCTGACCTGCATACAGATTTCTCAAGAGGCAGATCAGGGGGTCTGGTATGGGTGAATTTAACTCAGATGACCATTATATCTACTACTGCGGGCAGGAATCCCTAAGAAGAAATGGAGTGGCCATCATGGTCAACAAAAGAGTCTGAAATGCAGTACTTGGATGCAATCTCAAAAACGACAGAATGATCTCTGTTCCTTTCCAAGGCAAACCATTCAATGTCACAGTAATCCAAGTCTATGCCCCAACCAGTAACGCTGAAGAAGCTGAAGTTGAACGGTTCTATGAAGACCTACAAGACCTTTTGGAACTAACACCCCAAAACGATGTCCTTTTCATTATAGGGGACTGGAATGCAAAAGTAGGAAGTCAAGAAACACCTGGAGTAACAGGCAAATTTGGCCTTGGAATACAAAATGAAGCAGGGCAAAGACTCACAGAGTTTTGCCAAGAAAATGCATTGGTCATAGCAAATGTTGCATAGGAACCTGGAATGTCAGGTCCATGAATCAAGGCAAATTGGAAGTGGTCAAACAAGAGATGGCAAGAGCGAATGTCAACATTCTAGGAATTAGCGAACTAAACTGGACTGGAATGGGTGAATTTAACTCAGATGACCATTATATCTACTGCTGCGTGCAGGAATCCCTCAGAAGAAATGGAATGGCCATCGTGGTCAACAAAAGAGTCTGAAATGCAGTACTTGGATGCAGTCTCAAAAATGACAGAATGATCTCTGTTCGTTTCCAAGGCAAACCATTCAATGTCACAGTGATCCGAGTCTATGCCCCAACCAGAAGAAGCTGAAGTTGAATGGTTCTATGAAGACATACAAGAAAGACCTTTTAGAACTAACACCCAAAAAAGATGTCCTTTTCATTATAAGGGACTGGAATGCAAAAGTAGGAAGTCAAGAAACACCTGGAGTAACAGGCAAATTTGGCCTTGGAATACAGAATGAAGCAGGGCAAAGACTAACAGAGTTTTGCCAAGAAAACGCACTGGTCATAGCAAATACCCTTTTCCAAAAACACAAGAGAAGACTCTATACATGGACATCACCAGATGGTCAACACCGAAATCAGATCGATTATATTCTTTGCAGCCAAAGATGGAGAAGCTCTATAGAGTCAGCAAAAACAAGACCAGGAGCTGACTGTGGCTCAGACCATGAACTCCTTATTGCCAAATTCAGACTGAAATTGAAGAAAGTAGGGAAAACCACTAGACCATTCAGGTATGACCTAAATCAAATCCCTTATGATTATACAGTGGAAGTGAGAAATAGATTTAAGGGCCTAGATCTGATAGATAGAGTGCCTGATGAACTATGGAATGAGGTTCATGACATTGTACAGGAGACAGGGATCAAGACCATCCCCATGGAAAAGAAATGCAAAAAAGCAAAATGGCTGTCTGGGGAGGCCTTGCAAATAGCTGTGAAAAGAAGAGAAACAAAAAGCAAAGGAGAAAAGGAAAGATATAAACATCTGAATGCAGAGTTCCAAAGAATAGCAAGAAGAGATAAGAAAGCCTTCTTCATCAATCAATGCAAAGAAATAGAGGAAAACAACAGAATGGGAAAGACTAGGGATCTCTTCAAGAAAATCAGAGATACCAAAGGAACATTTCATGCAAAGATGGGCTCGATAAAGGACAGAAGTGGTATGGACCTAACAGAAGCAGAAGATATTAAGAAGAGGTGGCAAGAATACACAGAAGAACTGTACAAAAAAGAGCTTCACGACCCAGATAATCATGATGGTGTGATCACTGACCTAGAGCCAGACATCCTGGAATGTGAAGTCAAGTGGGCCTTAGAAAGCATCACGACGAACAAAGCTAGTGGAGGTGATGGAATTCCAGTGGAGCTATTCCAAGTCCTGAAAGATGATGCTGTGAAAGTGCTGCACTCAATATGCCAGCAAATTTGGAAAACTCAGCAGTGGCCACAAGATTGGAAAAGGTCAGTTTTCATCCCAATCCCAAAGAAAGGCAATGCCAAAGAGTGCTCAAACTACCACACAATTGCACTCATCTCACACACTAGTAAAGTAATGAGCAAAATTCTCCAAGCCAGGCTTCAGCAATACATGAACTGTGAACTTCCTGATGTTCAAGCTGGTTTTAAAAAAGGCAGAGGAACCAGAGATCAAATTGCCAACATCCGCTGGATCATGGAAAAAGCAAGAGAGTTCCAGAAAAACATCTATTTCTGCTTTATTGACTATGCCAAAGCCTTTCACTGTGTGGATCACCATAAACTGTGGAAAATTCTGAAAGAGCTGGGAATACCAGACCACCTCACCTGCTTCTTGAGAAATCTGTATACAGGTCAGGAGGCAACAGTTAGAACTGGACATGGAACAACAGACTGATTCCAAATAGGAAAAGGAGTATGTCAAAGCTGTATGTTGTCACCCTGCTTATTTAACTTATATGCAGAGTACATCATGAGAAATGCTGGGCTGGAAGAAGCACAAGCTGGAATCAAGATTGCCGGGAGAAATAGCAATAACCTCAGATATGCAGATGACATCACCTTATGGCAGAAAGTGAAGAGGAACTAAAAAGCCTCTTGATGCAAGTGAAAGAGGAGAGTGAAAAAGTTGGCTTAAAGCTCAACATTCAGAAAACGAAGATCATGGGATCTGGTCGCATCAGTTCATGGCAAATAGATGGGGAAACAGTAGAAACAGTGGCTGACTTTATTTTTCTGGGCTCCAAAATCACTGCACATGGTGACTGCAGCCATGAAATTAAAAGACACTTACTCCTTGGAAGGAAAGTTATGACCAACCTAGACAGCTGATTAAAAAGCAGAGACATTACTTTGTCAACAAAGGTCCGTCTAGACAAGGCTGTGGTTTTTCCAGTGGTGTATGGATGGGAGAGTTGAACTATAAAGAAAGCTAAGAGCCGAAGAATTGATGATTTTGAACTGTGATGTTGGAGAAGACTTTTGAGAGTCCCTTGGACTGCAAGGAGATCCAACCAGTCCATCCTAAAGGAGTTCAGTCCTGGGTGTTCATTGGTAGGACTGATGTTGAAGCTGAAACTACAGAATTTGGGCCACCTGATGGGAGCAGCTGACATATTTGAAAAGACTCTGATGTTGGGAAAGATTGAGGGCAGGAGGAGATGGGGACGACTCAGGATGAGATGGTTGGATGGCATCACCGACTCAATGGATATGGGTTTGGGTGGACTCCGGGAGTTGGTGGTGGACAGGAAGACCTGGCATGCTGCAGTTCATGGGGTGGCAAAGAGTTGGACACAACTCAGCAACTGAACTGAACTGAGAAATGATCCATTTGTCTGCTTATTTGTTAGTATTTGATATTCTCATTTTTTTTTCTTTTTTAACCATTCAGATGCATGTATCAGTTCAGTTCAGTTCAATTCAGTCGCTCAGTCATGTCCAAAGTAAGAAATAGATGCATGTATAATGATATCTTATTGTGGTTTAATTTACATTTCTTTTATGATCTTGAACAACTTTTCATGCACTTAGTTGCCATCTTTATCTTCAGTGAATGTCTCTTCCTATTGTTTGCCTATTTCCTTTTTATTAATGATTGAGTTTTGAAAGTTCCGTGCATATTCTAATTTGGTTTGCTAATATTTGCTCCCAGTCTGTAGTTTATCTTTTTATCATCCTAACTATGTCTTTTTCAAAGGGAATGTTTGTTATATTGAAGTTTGATTGTTCCATTTTTCCTCTATGGAAAACTGTTACCCAGCCCTGTATTTCAAAGACTTTTATAATGTTTCTAAAAGCTTTTTTTTTTTTTTTTAGTTTTACATTTTAAGTCTAGAAGTTAACTTTTGTACAAAGTGAAATATTTAGCTCAAAGTAGCTTTATTTGTTGTTTTTGTTTGTTTGTTTGTTTTTCACTAATGGTTGTCCAGTTACAACAACAACATTTTTTGCAAAGGTTCTTTCCCCTATTGATTACTATTTCATCTTTCTTAGAAATCAGCTGGGTATATTTCTGTCTGCCTTCCATGTTATCTACTTTATTACATTGATGTATGAATCTGTCCTCCCAATATCGCGAAGTCTTAATGTAGGATATGTCTATTTCTCTTACTTTATCATTTTTTTAAATACTGGTTTCATATTATAGTTAATTTGCCTATTTGTTTAAATTTTAGAATAATCTTATCTATAACCACAAAAGAAGTTTTGCTAAACTATTGACAGGAATTATCTTAAACCTGTACATTATTTGTAATTTTAGAGAATTCACCTCATTATTACACTGAATCTTCCAAACCAGTAACTCCATTCACATGTGGAGCTATGTTTCTCCATTTGTTTACTTGTTATTTGATTTCTTTCATCGGCATTTTGCAGTTTTGAGCATAAATTTCCTGTTTGTGTATTGTTAGATATATATCTATAAAGATCACTTTTGAGACGTTGTAAACAGTGCTACATTTAAAATTTTAGTTTTCATGTCTTTATTGCTAGTATATACAAATAAAATTGACATATTTTCATAGGTTAATCTTGAATCATGGATATTATTTAGTTATCTTCTTAGTTCTAGGAGGAATATTCTTGGTAGATTTCTTGGGATATTCTACATAGACCCAAGATATCCACAAATAGGAACAATTTATTTCTTCCCTTCCGATAAATATAGCTGTCATTTCCTTTTTTGGTCTAAACTTGCTCAATAGAACATCTAGCACCATGTTAAGAGCAGTGAAAGTGAACATCCTTGCCTGCTTCCTGATTTTAGGGAGAAAGCATCAGCATTTCATCATTAAATGTGCTATTAGATATATAAGTTTGGTGTTTTGTGTTTATATTATTTGTTTGCTTTTGTTTGTTTTGAAAATGTTCTTTATCAGTTTGAAAAAGTAACTCTATTCCTGTTTTTCTGAGACTTTTAAAAATTGTGAATGGGTGTTAAATTTTATCAATTTTTTTCTTTATTGATAAATATGATCATATAAATTTCCTTCACTATCTTATTGAAATGGTATTATTATGTTTATCATGATTACTATAGTGGATTACACTGATAGATTTTTCAATATTAAAGTTTTTCACCACCACAATAAACTCCTCTTGTTGTGTCAATATTTGTATATATTGGCTAATTATATTTGAATATATAATGTTACCAATATGTACACTTAAAAAAGTGAGGGGTATTGTGGGGGCAATTTTTTTATTATTTTTTTAATTTCATTTTTTTTTATATTTTTTTTATTTAAATTAATTAAAAAGAAATCCTTTCGCTCCAATTTTTTAGAAAAAAAGTATGAATAATGTTTTATTTTTAAAAAAAATAAAAGTAAAAATAATAATTAAAATAAAATTATAAAAGAGTATGAAAAAGTATATATATTTTTTTTTGGTTCTTTCTCACCCCCTTCTCTCTCTCCCCCCACACCACACCACCTCCACTCCACCCCCTCCCTCCCTCTCTACCTTTTATTCATATCCTTTGTGTTCGTCTACCCATACCTACTATCCTCTCTAACCCTCTTCCCCCCCCCCCCTCTCCTTCCCCCCCACACCCCTTTTTTTTTCTCTCCCTGCCCCCCCCCCCCTCCCCTCCCCCCCCCCCCCCCCCCCCCCCCCTTCCCCCTCCCCCTCCCAGCATCAGAGTCTTCCAATGAGTCAACTCTTCGCATGAGGTGGCCAAAGTATTGGTTCACTTGGCATTAGTCTTTCCAATGAACATCCAGGACTGATCTCCTTTAGAATGGACTAGTTGGATCTTCTTGCAGTCCAAGGGACTCTCCAGAGTCTTCTCCAACACCACAATTCAAAAGCATCAATTCTTAAGCACTCGGCTTTCTTCACAGTCCAACTCTGACATCCATACATGACCACTGGAAAAACCATAGCCGGATGTTTGTTGGCAAAGTAATGTCTCTGCTTTTCCATATGCTATCTAGGTGGGTCATAACTTTCCTTCCAAGGAGTAAGTGTCTTTTAATTTCATGGCTTAAATCACCATCTGCAGTGATTTTGGAGCCCCCCAAAATAAAGTCTGACACTGTTTCCACTGTTTCCCCATCTATTTCCCATGAAGTGATGGGACCGGATGCCATGATCTTCCTTTTCTGAATGTTGAGCTTTAAGCCAACTTTTTCACTCTCCTCTTTCACTTTCATCAAGAGGCTTTTAGTTCTTCTTCACTTTCTGCCATAAGGGTGGTGTCATCTGCATATCTAAGGTTATTGATATTTCTCCTGGCAAACTTGATGCCAGCTTGTGCTTCTTCCAGTCCAGTGTTTCTCATGATGTACTCTGCATAGAAGTTAAATAAGCAGGGTGACAATATAAAGCCCTGACATACTCCTTTTCCTATTTGTAACCAGCCTGTTCTTCCATGTCCAGTTCTAACTGTTGCTTCCTGACCTGCATACAGGTTTCTCAAGAGGCAGGTGAGGTGGTCTGCTATTCCCATCTCTTTCAGAATTTTCCACAGTTTATTGTGATTTACACAGTCAAAGGCTTTGGCATAGTCAATAAAGTAGAAATGGATGTTATTCTGGAACTTTCTTCCTTTTTTGATGATCCAGCGAATGTTGGCGATTTGATCTCTGGCTCCTCTGCCATTTCTAAATCCAACTTGAACATCTGGAAGTTCACGGTTCATATATCGCTGGAGCCTGGCTTGGAGAATTTGGGGCATTATTTTATTAGTGTGTGAGTTGAGTGAAATTGTGTGGTAGTTTTAGCATTCTTTGGAATTGCCTTTCTTTGGGATTGGAATGAAAACTGACCTTTTCCAGTCCTGTGGCCACTGCTGAGTTTTCCAAATTTGCTGGCATATTGAGTGCAGCACTTTCACAGCATCATCTTTTAGGACTTGAAATAGGTCAACTGGAATTACACCACCTGCAAGGAGTGGTGGCTTCGTGGATGTAGGAAGGCCGAGAGGAGCTACCCCATGCCCAAGGTCTGGGGAGGCGGCTGAGATGAGGAACTGCACATCCCAGGAGTGGCAGCTGTGCAGGAGGGCAGAGAGGAGCTACTCCACATTCAAGGTCAGGAAGAGTGGCCCTAAAGAGATACCCCTCGTCCAAGGTAAGGAGCAGCAGCTGCGCTTTGCTGGTGTGGCCGTGAAGAGATACACCACGTCCAAGGTAAGAGAAACCCAAGTAAGATGGTATGCACTGAGCGAGGGCATCAGAGGGCAGACAGACTGAAACCACAATCACAGAAAACTAGTCAGTCTAATCACACGGACCACAGCCTTATATAACTCAATGAAACTAAGCCATGCCATGTGGGGCCACCCAGGATGGGAGGGTCATGGTGGAGGGGTCTGACAGAATGTGGTCCACTGAAGAAGGGAATGGTAAACCAGTTTAGTATTCTTGCCTTAAGAACCCCATGTACAGTATGAAAAGACAAAATGATAGGATAGTGAAAGAGGAACTCCCCAGGTCAGTAGGTGCCCAATATGCTACTGAAGATCAGTGGAGAAATAACTCCAGAAAGAATGAAGGGATGGAGCCAAAGCAAAAACAATACCCAATTGTGGATGTGACTGGTGATAGAAGCAAGGTCCAATGCTGTAAAAAGCAATATTGCCTAGGAACCTAGAATGTTAGTTCCATGAATAAAGGCAAATTGGAAGTGGTCAAACAGGAGATGGCAAGAGTGAACATCGACATTCTAGGAATCAGTGAACTAAAATGGACTGGAATGGGTGAATTTAACTCAGATGACCATTATATCTACTACTGCAGGCAGGAATCCCTCAGAAGAAATGGAGTAGCCATCGTGGTCAACAAAAGAGTCCGAATAGCAGTACTTGGATGCAATCTCAAAAGTGAAAGAATGATTTCTGTTCATTTCCAAGGCAAACCAATCAATATCATGTTAATCCAAGCCTATGCCCCTACCAGTAATGATGAAGAAGCTGTAGTTGAACAGTTCTATGAAGACCTACAAGACCTTTTAGAACTAACACCCCAAAGAGATGTACTTTTTGTTATAAGGGACTGGAATGCAAAAGTAGGAAGTCAAGAAACACCTGGAGTAACAGGCAAATTTGGCCTTGGAATACGAAATGAAGCAGGGCAAAGACTAACAGAGTTTTGCCAAGAGAATGCATGGGTCATAGCAAACACCCTCTTCCAACAACACAAGAAAAGACTATACACGGACATCACCAGATGGTCAATACCGAAATCAGGTTGATTATATTCTTTGCAGCCAAAGATGGAGAAGCTCTATACAGTCAGCAAAAACAAGACCAGGAGCTGACTGTGGCTCAGATCATGAACTCTGTATTGCCAAATTCAGTCTTAAGTTGGAGAAAGTAGGGAAAACCACTAGACCATTCAGGTACGACCCAAATCAAATCCCTTATGATTATACAGTGGAAGTGAGAAATAGATTTAAGGGACTAGACCTGATAGATAGAGTGATGAACTATGGAATGAGGTTCGTGACATTGTACAGGAGACAGGGATTAAGACCATCTCCATGGAAAAGAAATGCAAAACAGCAAAATGGCTGTCTGGGGAGGTCTTACAAATAGCTGTGAAAAGAAGAGACACAAAAAGCAAAGGAGAAAAAGAAAGATATAAGCATCTGAATGCAGAGTTCCAAAGAATAGCAAGAAGAGATAAGAAAGCCTTCCTCAGCAATCAATGCAAAGAAATAAAGGAAAACAACAGAATGGGAAAGACTAGAGATCTCATCAAGAAAATTAGAGATACCAAGGGAACATTTCATGCAAAGATGGGCTCGATAAAGGACAGAAATGGTATGGACCTAACAGAAGCAGAAGATATTAAGAAGAGGTGGCAAAAATACACAGAGGAATTGTATAAAAAAGTTCTGCCAGACATCCTGGAATGTGAAGTCAAGTGGGAATAGTTTAGAACTACTTAAATAATCTATTTCAAATTGAGTAAATTTTGGCAGGATGTGTTTTTCAATGAATTGGTCCATAGATCTATGATTGTCAATGTTATATATGTAAAGTTGTTCATATTATTTCTTATTATTTCCATATCTGCAATATCTGCATTGATACCTATTTTACTCCTGACACTGGTAAGTTGTGTCTTCTCTCTTTTTCTCTTTATCAGTCTTATTAGAGGTTTGTGAGGTTTTTTTTAACATTTTAAAAAATTGTTTCATTGCTTTCTCCATTGTGTTTTTTTAACATTCCTTTTTGTTTTATTTTTAATTTTAATAATCCCTACTGTGTACTTTCCATCTTTCTGATTGCCTTGGTTTTATTTTGCCTTCTTTTATATGTTCTTTATGTAGAAGATTAGAATATTGAAAAATGACTTTTCTATTATCAAATATGCACATATGGTATTACAATTATTTCTGAGCAGTGCTTTAGCTGTATTCCAAAAAAATTAACAAGTTGTATTTTCATTTTAATTCATTTCAGTGTATTTTTATTTCCCTTGAAATTTAGATTATTTATAAACGGTTTGTTTAGTTTCCAATTGTTTGGAGATTTTATTATCTTTTATTGATTTCTAGTATAATTCTATTGTGACTAGAAAACATGCTCTGTGATTCCAATTCTTATAAAATTATTGGTTTTGCTTTATGGCCCTGAACATAATCCATTTTGGTTTATGTTCTGTGGATAATTTAAAAGAATCTGTATTCTGCTGCTATTGGTTGGAATGTTTCATAAATATTGATTAGATACTGTTTCCTGCTGTTACTGTGTAGTTACTCTTCATTCTTGATTATTTTCCACCTTATTTTTCTATCAAGAATTGATAGCGAGTGGTTGAAGTCTCCAAATACAATCATGGATTTTTATATGTATCATTTAGGTTTTATTAATGTTATTTCATGCATTTTCATCTATGTTGTTTGGTATATACACATTTAGGGTCAATTATATCTTTTGGAGGGGTTGATGTTTTCTATCATTATATGCAATTCTGTATTCTCCAGTAATTATTTTGGCTCTAAAGTCTCATTTGGCTGTTATAAATATAGCCACTTCTGTTATCTGTTGTGAATGTTTTAATGGTATATATTTCTCCATCCTAAAATGGGTTGAATAGTGTTCATCAAAAGTTATGCCCATACCCTGAAAACTAAATGTGACTTTATTTGGAAAAAGAATCTTTGCAGAAATAATGAAGTTAAGGGTATTGGAATGAGATCATCCTGGATTACCTGTGTGTACACTAAATCAATTGACAAATTTCCTTATAAGAGACAGAGGAGAGGGAAACAAGAAAAGAACATGTGACAACAGAGGCAGAGATCATAAATATGTTCTCAAACCAAGGCATACCTGGAGCCACTAGAAGCTGGATGAAGCAAAAAAGATTGTCTTCTAGAGAATTTGGAGGAAGAACAATCCTGCCAACATCTTGATTTTTTACCTCCAAAATGATAAATTAATAAATTTATTTTGCTTAATCCAATTAGTTTTGTACAGCAGTCCTAGGAAATTAACACGCATATTTTTATTTTCAACGTTCCCATATCATTATATTGAAGTGAGTTTCTTGTAAAGATATCAAAACATCATAGGGGTGGGCCATTTTATTTTCAATACTCACTTTTAATCTCTGTGTTTTAATTGCTGTACTTATACCATTTGCATCAATGCTGTAATTATTGCTAGGTTATGGTTTAAATCTGTCATTTTACTTTTTGTTTTTCTTTTCTGGTTCACTTAAATATTTACTGTTTTTAAGTTCTTTTTTAAAAAATTTTATTAATTTTATTGGTTTTGCCATATATCAACATAAATCCACCACAGGTATACACGTGTTCCCCATCCTGAACCCTCCTCCCTCCTCCCTCCCCATACCATCCCAGTGGGTCATCCCAGTGCACCAGCCCCAAGCATCCAGTATCGTACACTGAACCTGGACTGGCGACTCATTGCAAATATGATATTATACATGTTTCAATGCCATTCTCCCAAATCATCCCACCCTCTCCCTCTCCCTCAGAGTCCAAAAGACTGTTCTATGCATCAGTGTCTCTTTTGCTGTCTCGCATACAGGGTTATTTACCATCTTTCTAAACTCCATATATATGCATTAGTATACTGTATTCGTGTTTTTCTTTCTGGCTTACTTTACTCTGTATAATAGGTTCCAGTTTCATCCATCTCATTAGAACTGATTCAAATGTATTCTTTTTAATGGCTGAATAATACTCCATTGTGTATATGTACCACAGCTTTTTTATCCATTCATCTGCTGATGGACATCTAGGTTGCTTCCATGTCCTGGCTATTATAAACAGTGCTGCGATGAACATTGGGGTACACATGTCTCTTTCAATTCTGGTTTCCTCAGTGTGTATGCCCAGCAGTGAGATTGCTGGGTCATAAGGCAGTTCTATTTCCAGTTTTTTAAGGAATCTCTACATTGTTCTCCATAGTGGCTGTACTAGTTTGCATTCCCACCAACAGTATAAGAGGGTTCCCTTTTTCTCCACACCCTCTCCAGCATTTATTGCTTGTAGACTTCTGACTGGCGTGAAATGGTACCTCGTTGTGGTTTTGATTTGCATTTCTCTGATAGTGAGTGATGTTAAGCATCTTTTCATGTGTTTGTTAGCCATCTGTATGTCTTCTTTGGAGAAATGTCTATTTAGTTCTTTGGCCCATTTTTTGATTGGGTCATTTATTTTTCTGGAATTGAGCTATAAGAGTTGCTTGTATATTTTGAGATTAGTTGTTTGTCAGTTGCTTCATTTGCTATTATTTTCTCCCATTCTGAAGGCTGTCTTTTCACCTTGCTTATAGTTCCCTTTGTTGTCCAGAAGCTTTTAAGTTTAATTAGGCCCCATTTGTTTATTTTTGCTTTTATTTCCAATATTTTGGGAGGTGGGTCATAGAGGATCCTGCTGTGATGTATGTCGGAGAGTGTTTTCCCTATGTTCTCCTCTAGGAGTTTTATAGTTTCTGGTCTTACATTTAGATCTTTAATCCATTTTGAGTTTATTTTTGTGTATGGTGTTAGAAAGAACATAGATGCAAAAGTCCTTAACAAAATTCTAGCAATCAGAATCCAACAACACATTAAAAAGATCATACATCATGACCAAGTGGGCTTTATCCCAGGGATGCAAGGATTCTTCAATATCTGCAAATCAATAAATGTAATACATCACATTAACAAATTGAAAAACAAAAACCATATGATTATCTCAATAGATGCAGAGAAAGCCTTTGACAAAATTCAACATCCATTTATGATAAAAAAAAAAAAAAACTCTCCAGAAAGCAGGAATAGAAGGAACATACCTCAACATAATAAAAGCTATATATGACAAACCCACAGCAAACATTATCCTCAATGGTGAAAAATTGAAAGCATCCCCACTAAAGTCAGGAAGAAGACAAGGGTGCCCAATTTCACCACTACTATTTAACATAGTTTTGGAAGTTTTGGCCACAATAATCAGAGAAGAAAAAGAAATAAAAGGAATCCAAATTGGAAAAGAAGAAGTAAAACTCTCACTGTTTGCAGGTGACATGATCCTCTACATAGAAAACCCTAAAGACTCCACCAGAAAAATTACTAGAACTAATCAATGAATATAGTAAAGTTGCAGGATATAAAATCAACACACAAATATCCCTTGCATTGCTGTACACTAATAATGAGAAAATAGAAAGAGAAATTAAGGAAACAATTCCATTCACCATTGCAATGAGAAGAATAAAATACTTAGGAATCAGATCAGATCAGATCAGTCGCTCAGTCGTGTCCAACTCTTTGCGACCCCATGAACTGCAGCACGCCAGGCCTCCCTGTCCATCACCAACTCCTGGAGGTCACTCAGACTCACATCCATCGAGTCAGTGATGCCATCCAGCCATCTCATCCTCTGTCATCCCCTTCTCCTCCTGCCCTCAATCCCTCCCAGCATCAGAGTCTTCTCCAATGAGTCAACTCTTCGCATGAGGTGGCCAAAATACTGGAGTTTCAGCTTTAGCATCATTCCTTCCAAAGAAACTCCAAGAAACTAAAGACCTATATATAGAAAACTATAAAACACTGGTGAAAGAAATAATAGTAAGAGGACACTAATAGATGGAGAAATATACCACGTTCATGGACTGGAAGAATCAATATAGTGAAAATGAGTATACTACCCAAAGCAATTTATAGATTCAATGCAATCCCTATCAAGCTACCAACGGTATTCTTCACAGAGCTAAAACAAATAATTTCACAATTTGTATGGAAATACAAAAAAACCTCAAATAGCCAAAGCTATCTTGAGAAAGAAGAATGGAACTGGAGGAATCAACCTGCTTGACTTCAGGCTCTACTACAAAGCCACAGTCATCAAAACAGTATGGTACTGGCACAAAGACAGAAATATAGATCAATGGAACAAAATAGAAAGCCCAGAGATAAATCCACGCACCTATGGACACCTTATCTTTGACAAAGGAGGCAAGAATATACAATGGATTAAAGACAATCTCTTTAACAAGTGGTGCTGGGAAAACTGGTCAACCACTTGTAAAAGAATGAAACTAGAACATTTTCTAACACCATACACAAAAATAAACTCATTTAAGTTCTTTGACATATTTTAGAATTTCATTTTATGTGTGGTATTTGGTACAGCTGTTTTAGCAGTCACTCAGGTTTATATTACATATGCATAGCTTATCCAAGTCTACTCACATCATTATTTTAACAGTTCAAATTAAGTGGAGAAACCTTACACCCCTTTACATCCATTTACTATGCCCTGTTTATAATTAAACTGTATTAAATATTTCCACTCTATATTTCTAGAACTATATCCAGCCATCTTTCCTTCATCATCAAATATAATTTAGAAAAACTCACATGCATAAAAAATGTATTATATTTACCCATATTTTGTTTACCATGTTTCTTATTCCTTGATGAAGTTCCAAGATTTTTTTTGTCTTTCTTCTACTCTAAATAACTTCCTTTAGCCATTCATTCATGGTAGTTCTGCTGACCAACTAATTCTCTTCATTTTCATTCTTCTGAGAATATCTTGATTTTCCTGAATTTACTTTTTGATGGACATAGAATACTGAGTTGATAGATTATTTTTTTTCTTCTTTCATCATGTGAAAAATATTTTGCCACTTCCTTCTGGTCTTCACGGTTTCTAGTGGAAAATCTATTGCCTTTCAAATCATTTTTCCTATAATTAAGGTATTTTTCTCACAGTTAATTGCCTTTTTTTTTTTTTTTTTAATTTATAAGTGTTTGAATACAAGGTGTCAGTGAACCAGTGAAGTTGCTCAGTCATGTTCAACTCTTTGCAACCCCATGGACTGTAGCCTACCAGGCTCCTCCATCCATGGAATTTTCCAGGCAAGAGTATAGGAATAGGTTGCCATTTCCTTCTCCAGGGGATCTTCCTGACCCAGGGATTGAACCCAGGTCTTCCTCATTATAGGCAGACGCTTTACTGTCTGAGCCACCAGGGAAGCCCTGAATACAAGGTGCCTTGATATAAATATCCTTGAATATAAGGGGCCTTGATATAAATATTTATGAGTGTTTCCTCTCTGAAATTCACTCAATTTTTGAATATTTACATTTATGACTTGCAAAATTTGGGGAAATTTCAACCAATATTCTTTAAATTTTTCTAACCTTTTTCACCCCTTATTTTAAACCTTGAAGACACAAACATTACTATACTTTGTTACAGTTCCACAAGTCCCTGAGTGTTTTTTGTTGTTGTTGTTTGGTTGGTTTTTTTTTTTTTGCAGTTTTTTTCACTCTATTTTTCAAATTCAGTAATTTCTATCATTCTAGCTTATGATTTGTGCTTCTTTCTATTTGTCTATTAAGACAATGCAATGATGTTTTTATTTCAGATATCCATATCAGAACTTGAGACCTGGCCTCTAAGAGCAGAACCCTCAGTCCTAAAGATCCTCCTCTGAGTTTGATCATTAAGGTACTGTGACTTGAAATTATTTAGTAGCCAAGAAATTCTCTGCAATATTGTCCAATGATAATATAGAGCAAATCAAGTACAAATTTATTTCTCTCCAATACTTCATCCACATGTATAAGCATGACTAATTCCAAGTTAAATCAATAATTGATCCTTAAATCACCACTTGTATCCACTAGTCTCAGCACAATCGATAAACTAGCATCTCTGAATGAAAACAGAAAAAGGATGAAGGATATCAGGAAATATAGAATCATCAGAACTAGTATACCATTTTATGGAGGGTGTTGAAAGAAAAGTCAGGTATGCCTTACTGTTACAGTGACTAATACTAGGTATTTGATCAAGACTTGACAGAGAAATTGGCAGTACAGGAAAATATAATTTGCTATTCCTGATGTGCCTAATTATATCTGGGGAGGAACTTAGCACCAGCAGTGATACAAGCTCAGAATACACTTCACACTGGAGTTGCATTTTTCTTCTGAGATGATCACCAGATATTTTACAAACCTGAAATTTCCCAGTAGGGAGTAAGTTTTACAAAATCCTTTCTCCACAGGCCAACAGAGAGAATTGTAGAACCAAAAACAATCTTGACCTTCCAATAGTTTAAATTTACTCCCATTTACTGAAATATGCCATTTTATTATAGTATGTGTAAATCATATACTCAATAAATGATACACTTGTCTCCTTCTAGGCATTCTTCAACTGTTTTGTCTTTGTTTTTAATTTTTTAACTGCATCTGTGTGTTCAGAGCTCTAACTGGTCAAGTTAATATTGTTGCAGATCATTTATTTACAAAGCAACTCACGCTTACAGATTAATAATTAGTTGTCTGAGGCCATTGATCTCTTCACAAGTTTATAGTTTCAGTCCTACATAAAGATGTTTTCTTTTATTGCTTGGTCTGTCCATCCCAAACATTCATTTTCTCTTTTAGTCTCTCATCCTCACATAATTTTTGTATATTTCCTCCTCTTTTAAATTCAACAATTCCCCCTCCAGGTTATCTTCTCTCTTCTATAAAACCTACATTAAAATAAGAAGTCTCAAAATTAATCCAAAATTCAAATGAAAAAAAAATTATGATTTTTGTTTTATTTTATATTATGAATTTTTGGAAATACATATGAATTCAGAGTGGGGAACTATGAAGTAAAGTAGTAAGGAAAAGGCAATGCTTATATTTTCTGATACACAGTGGATCAGCTACATGCTAGCAAATTTACTTTCATTATTTCATTTAATCTTAAAAAAAAATAGGTTAAAAATTAAGAAACTGAGGTTCATACTCCTTATTTACTTTCTACCAAATTTTATGGTTAGTGAAACTTGTATGTAGATGACTGCTACAATTAAATATTAATAATTGTCTCCAGCAGTCTGATAATATGCATAATATCAATCAAAACATTATTTTTCCTCTTTGTCCTTATTTTTTTCCAGCTATAAAATCAGGATGAATAATTACATTATTTTCTTCTCAGCAGTGCTTTAAGTATAATGGGAATCTTTTACTTTATCTCAGTTTTAGCTAGTTTCCCAAAAGATGAATATGGTCTGAAGTCAGGTAGCGTGGTTTCCAAATCTACCCTTCTTTCTCAAGGTTATTTTAGCTATTTGGAGTCTTTTGTTTTTTTCTTATATGTTGGTATGACCATAAAATAGTGTGGCAATATTTTAAAGCTTGGATTTTATGTACGATTAAGGATTTGCAAAGAAGACAACCAAAAACTGTTGTTTTTTTTTTTTAGCTCAGTCATAAAGTGTACAAACCTAAAATATAAATTTTAATGAATTTTACATAAAAAATAGCCATCCCACAGCCCAGATACTGATCATTACCAGCAAAGCACCCCCACATACCCCCTTCCAATCATTATTTACCTCATTCTAGACAAAAGAACTCGCAAGTTCATGACCAAAGATCAGTTTGCCTATTTGTTACTTCTTGTAAATGGCTATGTAGTGTAGACTCATCTATGTCTATTTCTTTCACTCAGTCTTTTTTCTGTGAGATTCATCCACACTGTTGCAGGTAGCTGTAATTCATTCATTCTTATTGCTATATAGTATTCCATTGCATTAGTATATCAAAATATATCCATTCATTTTTAAAGGGCGTTTGAATTTTTCCCAATTTGGGTCTCTTGTGTAAATTCTTGTACATGTTTTTTTTTTTTTTTTTTTTTTTAATTTTTTTTATTTTGCTTAACTTTACAATATTGTATTGCTTTTACTATACATCAAGATGGATCTGCCGCCAGTATACACGTGTTCCCCATCCTGAACCCTCCTCCTTCTCCCCTCCCACACCATCCCTCCAGGTCGTCCCAGTGCTCCAGCCCCAGGCATTTGTTATCGGGCATCATACCTGGACTGACAACTCGTTTCAGATATGATATTATACATATTTCAAAAGCACTTAGACCTATATGCATTTCACATTTATTCAAATTAAAGAATTATTTTATTATTATTATTTTATTATTATTATTTGAATAAAAGAATTATTCAAATTAAAGAAGATTGAAACAAGAATTTCTTTGGAAAATTTTCAGTACTGTGGCATAATACCCACTTTTATGAAGAATAAGAATGTGTACTTCCCTCTTACATCAAAGTTAAGGTAAAAGACTTCAATGGGACCACCCTAGAACTTGAGCTATGAAATCCTGAAGACTCCATCATTGAAAGAGAATAAACATGAAGGACTATGGCTGATTACCTGTTCCAGGGGCAGCACAAGAAGAGAAAGCTGCATTACTATAGGAAAGACAGAAGCACCTGAGTCAATTACTATTTAGGCTCTTCTGAAGCCAATCTAAGCTTGTTGCCCAAAAAGAGTTCCTGCAATGAATCCAATAGAGAATTGAGTAATAAAACTCCTCGTTAAAAAACTGTATTATTTTTTAGGCCAAACCATAGGCAACTCCAAATGTTTTTCCTGGCAGGTCTCATAGAGGAAAGTTGACCTCCCAACACCAGAGTTGGTGCACAGCCAGCGTATTACAGTCTCTAAAGGAAGTTGCAGCCAAGGACTCAAACCTCTCTGTTTGGTCATATTTTTATGCATCTTTGCATTTCTAGCTCAGACAACTAGGTTCACAGACCTTACTCTTATGCCTCAGCTGAGGTCTTCCTACAGCCAGGTTGGGTAAGGGTGGTGGAGAAACCATGATCTTCTTTCCCACTCTGACACTGTATTTAGTACTTTTGTACTCTGAGGTCACCCCTCTACCACCTTTCAGCCCTAGAGCATTAGATCTTAAATGAAATGAGTTTCCCTTGCCAATGAAGGTAAATCAAACCAAAAAATATAGCTTAATAAAGGCTCTTCAAAATTCAAACATCAAATTCCCAGCCCTTGTAACTATGTGTTATAACACAGAGTGCTAAACTCTCTTCCCTTATTTACAGCAAGAGCTCAGTTAATAGTGACTTGGTGACCAGTTTTCAAAAATAAAGCAGTAACAAAGTAAATAATAATAATACTTAGCTTAAAATATGAAATGGTATTAGCTATAACAAATTACTGAGTCCTTGATAATCAGTTCAAATATAAATATGCTGAGTCATAGGAATACAGGGGAGAAGCAACTATCCACTTTTTTTAATGAAGGAGAATAAGCAAAGTTCTTAAATTTAAATATAACTTAAATTGGGTTTTTTTTTTCATCTTAAAATATGATTTAAATATTAGTAATATTAGCTAGGAATAAAAATCAGATGACACTCCAAGCAGGGAAACAGTATATATAAATGCTAAGCTATGAAAAAGCTAAGTGGGAGTTAAGGATCATGTTGTATTTGTGTTTAGTTATTCAGTTGTGTCCCACTCTTTGTGACCTATGGATTGTTGCCCACCAGGCTCCTCTGCCTATGGAATTGTCCAGACAAGAATACTAGTGTGGATTGTTGTTCCCTCTTCCAGGGGATCTTCCTGACCTAGGGGTCGAACCCATATGTCCTGCATTGCAGGAGAATTCTTAACCATTAAGACACCTAGGAAGTCCAGGGATCATGTTACAGCACATTTAAAAACAAGAGTTAAAGTAGAGACAAGATTATTTTGAGCTAAGGATTTTTTTCTTGAAACTCATTTATCAAGAAAGAGATCAAATGAGATATGAGTTTAAGAAATAATGTGCTGAAAACAGAGAAAAAAACCTAGACAGGGATGAAATAAGAGACAGGGAAACCAATGAGAAAAGCTATCTAATCCTATTTTCTCATTTTATATGTATGAAGATTGAGACACAAAATTTCTTGTATTTCTATAAGCTAGATACATAATTCTCCAATAGAAAATTCCTGCCACTGGGCTACAACTATTATTTATTCAGTGGTTTATTTATTACCTATATTATTGGTTTATATTATAATTTATTTGATGATCTCCTTTCTTTCTTCATGCTTCACCCCACAGCAATACATACACACACACATACACATACATGCAAATACAAACATTTATTATAAAGCTTCTTGATGTTAAGGGTTCACTCATTTCTCACCCATTTCTTTGTTTAAAAAGTATCCAGTAGGCTTCACACATAGTAAGTATTTTGCAGTTGTAGACACTTGCTTGTGAGGGTGAAAGAGAAAATTAAAAATGAAAAAGACAAACGTGCATCACACACACTATACATTTAATTTCTTTAGCCACATGGGGACAAGAACAAGAGAAATTTTAAAGCCTCAAGAAGATTGGATTGTGGTGAGATAAGCAGACACCTACATCAATACTAAATCACTGGTTATGTTAACTTAAAAAGTAATCACAACCTGTAAATTGAGAGTTATGTTTTATTTGGTGAGAATTTTGATCTTCAAGTCCAAGAGACAGCATTTCTGATAGCTTGAAGAGAATTTCTGAAATCTCCTAATGTATTAGAAGGGAGTTAGGAAGGTTGATGAAACCTACAGAAGTTGTCCCAAGTGAGAGTCTCAGCCTTCCTGTTCTGTCTTCAACTCCTGAGCCATGCCTGTAGCCATAGGTTTATGAGATCACAACAATGTCTCAGAATAGACATGTAAGCTGCACACCTCTACCCACATACCTCTGCCCACGCACCTCTCACACAGAAACATTCACCCTAAAGTCAATGATTTCACAAGTTATCCTGAAGAGAGTGCACTAGTTAAGACTCCCATAGCTGGAACAGGGAGAAATCGGAAGGAAGTTCTGTTCCAGGCATTATGAAGAACAATAACATTAGAAAGAAACAGTTATTATTGGCTATAATAATTGCAGGCTTTCCTGGTGGCTCAGTTGGCAAAGAATCTGCCTGCAATGCAGGTGACTACCTGAAATGCAGGAGACTGTCTAAAATGCAGGACGTGTGAGTTTATCCCTAGGTTGGAAACAGCCCCTGGAGAAGGAAATGACAACCCATTCCAGTAGTCCTGCCTGGAACAGAGGAACCTGGCATGTTACCCCCATGGTGTTACAAGAGTCGGACACAATTTAGCAACAAAACCGCCATCACTATATTTGTTGCAGGAAGTTCTCATTGGCAAGCATCAAAAAGTTAGAGACTTTTCACCTGAAAGAGTGATAGGAAAGGATACAAGTATTAAATTTTTCAGGTGACTAATCCCAAAAGAAAAATATCTTATCAGGAAAACAAACCTCAGCTCTAGAATTAGAGGTTCAAAGCCCAAATTCTGGCTTGGAACAAAGTTGTGAGAGTAGATTCTAAGTGACTTCCAACAGGTATTGGGAGATGCCCGGGGGCCTTGTTTTCTTCAAGCTGAAGGGGGAGTAGATCCTTTCTTGACCTCAGTGCAATTCATCACTGGTTACTATGTAAATTCAATCTGAAGCAGCTCTGTGAACAAACAAATAATTCTCTGTAAATCAGTCACTATAGCTGGATCCATCCATAGCTTTTAATCTGCATGTTTCATTCACAAGAAGGCAGCATGATTGGATTTTCAGTTTTATACAACTAAGAATTTTTCTATTAACAGAGAAAAGTTATTTCATGCCTTTTCCTTCAGTGATTTCCCACTAAAGTACTGACCACAAATATGTCTATCAGGCTGCAACTGATAGATCACACTTCAACTCTTTCCTTAAAACTAGAATTAATAGTATATGACTTTTTATACCACTATCAAAATGCATTATAACAGTTTGAAAATTACTCAATGTAGGCTAGATATTGGATCAACTATTCTTGGAGAGATTCTTTGCTATGATCTTGTTTAATCACTGCTGCTGCTGCTAAGTCGCTTCAGTCGTGTCTGACTCTTTGTGACCCCATAAGATGGCAGCCCACTAAGTTGTGTCCAAATCTTTTATAACCCTATGGACTGTAGCCTGTCAGGCTCCTCTGTCCATGGTTTTTCCCAGACAAAAATACTGGAGTGGGTTGCTATTTTCTTCTCCAGGGGACCATCCTGATCCAGGAGTCAACCCCACATCACCAGCATTACAGGTGGATTCTTTACTGCTGAGGCACCAGGGAAGCCTATAATCTTGCTTTACGGACAATCAATCATACATTTTGACAGTTTGAACCTGTGTCTAAAATGACCAAAATAACAAGAAAGCAGTTAACAAGTTTCTGTATTAATTTTAGTGGCAATATCAGCTTACCCTATAGCTGTCATATAACTGTTTTGGATTATTGATGCCAAAAGCACATAAATAAACTAGAGACAATGTGACAGGGACTGGGTGGACAGGTGATCTTAGTTCTAGTTCCACCATTTACCAGCTGTAAAGCTTTTTATAATTTGTTCAATAAAATATAATTGTTGGACAAGATAAAAATCATTCAAAGAGGCAATCACCATCTGATTAATTGATAAATATTGAGAAGCAAGAGAATTTATAATTGTGATACTGTGATACTTACATAAATCAGTCCAGTAAAATCAACCTGAGTTATTACATTTTAGGACTAAATTAGATAAAGATGATCCTATTAATTTTATATAACAGATATTCAATTTTATTTTTGGTAACCTACTCTATAGACCTCTGACCACTACTCAAGCCAATACAAATGTAAAGTACACTAATACTGTGCTGTTTTGGTTACTGTAGCTTTGGGATAAAGTCTGCAATCCAGGAGAGTGATATCTCCAGCTTTGGAGATCTCCAGTTCTTTTGCCAAAGATTGCTTTAGCAATTCTGAGTCTTTTGTAATTTCATATAAATTTTAGGATTATTTATTCTAGTTCTGTGAAAAATGCCATAGATATTTTGATGATGATGCTTAGCTACTCACTCAGTTGTGTCCAACTCTGTGCAACCCATGGACTGTAAACTGACAGACTCCTCTGTCCAAGAATTCTCTATCCATGGAATTCTCCAGGCAAGAGTACAGGAGTGGGTTGCCATGCCCTCCTCCAGGGATCTTCCAACCTAGGGACTGAACCCAGGTCTCCTGCATTGTAGGCAGATTTCTTACCACTGAGCCACCAGGGAAACCCTAGATACTTTTGTGTATTGCTTTGGTTAGTGTGGTCTGTGTAACATCAATTCTTCCAATCTGAGTGCATAGAATGCCTTTGTATTTCTTAGTGTCATGTTCAGTTTCCTTCATTAATGCTTTAGTTTTCAAAGTATAAGTCTTTCACCACCTTAGTTAAGTTTATCTAGATATTTTATGATTTTGATGTGATTTTAAAATGAGATTTTAAAATTTCTCTCTCTGAAATATTATTAGTGTAGACAAATGCAATAGATTTCTGTATATTAATCCCATATCCCAAAACTTTCCTGAATTCATTTTTTTTAGTTCTCATAGTTTTAGTGTGAAGACTTCAGGGATTCCTATATAAAGTATCATGTCATCTGCAGATAGTAAGAGATTTACTTCTTCCCTTTCAATTTAGATGCCTTTTATTTCTTTTTCTCATCTGATTTCAATGGTTAGGACTTCTAATACTTTGTTCAATAGAAGTGGTAAAAATGGAAATCCTTGTTTTGTTCCTGATTGTAGATGAAACACTTTCAGCTTTTCACCATTGAAAATGATGCTACCTGTGGGTTTGTCATGAACTAACTTTATCAAGTGGAGATGTGCTCCCCCTGTACCTATTTGCATGAGAGTTTTTAACATTAATAGATTGTGACTTTTGTAAAAACTTCTTTATGCATCTATTGAGATGATCATGTGATTTTTATTCTTTCTTCTGTTAATTTGGTGTATCAAAGTGATTGATTTGTGAATCTTGAACCATTGTATCCCTGGAATAAATCCAACTTGATCATGGTGTATAATACTTTTAACATATTGTTGGATCCAATTTGCTAGTATTTTATTGAGGATTTTTACATCTACAGTTATCAAAGATATTGGCTTATAATTCTTTTTTTGTAGTGTCTTTGTCTAATTTTGGTTTCAGGGTTATGGCCTTATAGAATATATCTGGAAGTGTCTGTTCTCTTCAAGTGTTCTGTCCTCTTCCCCTTATGAAGTTATCTGGTCCAGAAGTTTTTATCAGAAATTTTTTATTACAAACTTACTTTCCATACTAGTGATCAGCCTGTTCAAATCGTCTGTTTCTTCTAGATTCATCTTGGCAGGCTGTACGTTTCTAGAAATCTGTCTATTTCTTCTAGGTTATCCACTTCATTTGAGGTATTCCCTTATGATTCCTTTGATTCCTTGTATCTCTGTGGTGTAAGCTGTCATTTCTCTTCTTCATTTCTTATTTGGCATATTTGGGCCCTCTCTCTTTTCATCTTGATGAGCTTGGCTTTACGTTTATCAGTGTAATTTATCATTTGAAAAACCAGCTCTTGGTTTCATCAATCTTGTCTATTGTTTTCTGTTCTCTATTTTGCTTATTTTTGCTCTGATCTTTTTTTTTTCCCCCTTCTGCTGAGTTTGGGCTTTGCCTTTTCTTTTTTTTTTCTAATTCTGTTAGGGGGTGGGTTTAGGTTTTTTATTTGAGATTTTTCTTGCTTCTGGAAGAAGACTTGTATCACCATAATGTTCCCTCTTAGAACTGCTCTTGTTAAATCCAATAGATTTTTGGAGTGTTGTTTTTTCATTTTCAATTTTTTGAGGTATTTCTTGATTTCTTCTTTGATTTCCTTATTAACAAACACACTATTTTTTTCCTTAGCTGTTGTTTAGTCTCCATGTATTTGTTCCTTTCCCATCTTTCTTTCTGTAATTGACTTCTATCTTTAAAGAAGTAATAATGATATGACAGGATGATGAAGATACAGAGAATTATGGACTTCTTGTCCTTCTACTATCCATTCTCACAGATAAAGAATGATTACCCTTTAGTTGAGTTTGGGTAACATATAAATTAATTTTATTAGGTGTAAATTAAAAAAAATTAGAAGTTCAGAAACAAATGTCATCCATTAGGAAATAGTTAAAGAAATAATAGCCAAGCTATTTACTGACCTATTATGCTGACATCAGAAAAAATGAATTAAGTATACAAGTGCTGATAAAAAAATATGTTAAAGATTTATTGTCAAGTAAAAAGAACAAAAGTGGCTGTAAAAAAGAATATGTAAAATAATCCAATTTGTCTTATCAAAGAAGAGAAGTAGAATATTTATGGAAAGAAACACAAAACACTTTAAAGAAAGGTTGCACTTGAGGAGAGATGTTGAGAATATGGGGATTGAGGTAAAGGACACTGTTATTTTTATCTAATGCACTTCTACACAACTGATGCTTTATCATAAGCTCAGATTGCTTTTCTAATTAAAATAAAGTTATTTAAACTCAGTCTGAGTGATTTGTTGTGGCCAGAAAATGCTAAAATGCCTTAATGATCCCTATAACAGTTTGATTATGAAACATTTCAGATATGTTGAAACATAAACAGAACAATATGAGAAGCATGTGTCCTCATCCAGCTTTAAGAAATCTTATTTTTTTCCCTTCATTTAAAGAAGAATTGTTACAAATACAGGTAGAATTCTGACTACCCTTGCCTAATCTTACAAACTCTGCCCAACATGTAACCAATAATCTGAATTTAATGCTCATCATACTGTTCATGGGGTTCTCAAGGCAAGAATACTGACATGGTTTGCCATTCCCTTCTCCAGTGGACCACATTCTGTCAGACCTCTCCACCATGACTTGTCCATCTTGGGTGGCCCCACAGGGCATAGCCTAGTTTCATTGAGTTAGACAAGGCTGTGTTCCGTGTGATAAGTTTGGTTAGTTGTCTGTGACTGTGGTTTCAGTCTGTCTGCCCTCTGATGCCCTGGCTCAGTGCATATCATCTTACTTGGGTATCTCTTACCTTGGACATGGAGTATCTCTTCACGGCTGCTCCAGCAAAGTACAGCCACTGCTCCTTACCTTGGACGTGGGGTAGCTCCTCTCAGCTGCCACCCCCAATCAGTCCATCCTAAAGGAGATAAGCCCTGGGTGTTCATTGGAAGGACGGATGTTGAAGCTGAAACTCCAATACTTTGCTACCTGATGTGAAGAGCTGACTCATTTGAAAAGACCTTGATGCTGGGAAAGATTGAGGGCAGGAGGAGAAGGGGACAACAGAGGATGAAATGGTTGGATGGCATCACTGACTCAGTGGACATGGGTTTGGGTAGACTCCAGGAGTTGGTGATGGACAGGGAGGCCTAGCATGCTGCAGTTCATGGAGTCACAAAGAGCAAAGAGTCAGACACGACTGAGCAACTGAACTGAAACTGAAACTGAATGCTCATCATCTCATACAATTACTTCAGAGATATACATAGACAGATGTCTGAAATGACATATTGTTTTACTGTTTAAATACATTTTAGTAATGCTTTACTTATCTTAAAACTATTCATAATGAAAGTGTTAGTCGCTCAATCATATCTGATTCTTTGAGACCCAATGGATTGTAGCCCACCAGGCTCCTCTGTCCATGAAATTATACAGGCAAGAATATCGGAGAGGGTAGCCATTCCTTTCTCCAGAGGATCTTCCTGATACGGGGATCAAAACTGGGTCTCTTGCATTGCAAGAAGATTCTTTACTATCTGAGCCATCAAGGAAGCCCAAGACTATGTACACAAAAGGCATAATATAGGTTATATTATTCTTCAACTTGTATTACTCACATTGTAGTGAAGTTGTGATGTACCTCCTAGCTCACCCTTCAAGACTGAAGGACTTTATGCCCAACAGCTGGGAGTGCTAGAACTGGTCTCCCTCACTCCCACTGTCATATTTCTCTGGAAATTACCTTATGCTAAATAAAGCTGCCTTCCCCAAGGTAATGCCGTTACCATGGCAGGCTCGTTAACAGGAGCATAAAGCCCCCTAAAACCAACTCAAGAAGTTTTGAATGGCAAACCAACACCAGATCTCCCTTTGAAGAGTCACAGGAAGACTGTTTTGACAAGCTAGGACAATATACAACTGAATCAAATGGTAAGGACAATTCAACTTTTTCAAATTGATTAAAATCTGGAAGAGAACTAGCTACATTCCCTAGAAATACTAATGTCATAAGAGACAAACAAAATCTAATAAAATATCCCAAATTAAAGGAAACAAAAGAGATGTGCAACCAAATGCAGCATATGATGAGTGAGTTTCACGTGCTGTAAGGAAATTGTTGGGATAATTTGTAACTGATAAGCCTTGATCGGTGCTTATTATAGGGCACACATTTTTCTAAGTTAATATATGCTGTACTATGATTAGCTGCTCAGTCATGTCCGACTGTTTACGACTCCATTTACTGTGGCCTGCCAGGAACCTCTGTCCATGGGATTCTCTAGGCAAGAATTCTGGTATGGGTTGCCATGCCCTTCTCCAAGGGATCTTCCCAACCCAAGGATTGAACCCAGGTCTCCCACATTGCAGGCAGATTCTTTACCATCTGAGTCTGCCTATGAGCCACCAGGAAAGCCCATGAATACTGGAGTGGGTAGCCTATCCCTTCTCCAGGGGATCTTCCCGACCTAGGAATCAAAGTAGGGTCAAGTAATATAATCTAATAGATATGTGTGTATGTATATAATATTGTATAATAGATTTGTGTATAATGCATATTCTCATATAGTCATCACAGACACCTTATGAATTGTGTGCTAAGTCACTCAGTCATAGCTGACTCTTTGCAAACTTGGAATGTATCCTGCCAGGCTCCTCTGTTTATGGGATTTCCCAGGCAAGAATACTGGAGTGGCTTGCATTTCTTTCTCCAGGGGATCCTCTCAACCCAGGGATTGAAACCACGTCCCCTGTATCTCCTGTGTTTTCCACATTGCAGTCGGATTCTTTACTACTGAGCCATCAGGCAAGCCTCCACCTTATGAGTTAGGTAGAATTATTATCCTCATTTTGCAGATGAGGAAACCAAGTCACAGGAGGCTAAGTAACCTACCCAGACAACACAATGAGTTAGAGGCAAAGTTGGCATTGAGGGAAGGCAGTCTGCCTATGGGTCACTGTCATTAACCACAGCCTCTACTGCTTATTCCAAAAAGATCATTGTTTCATACACTTTGGGCAAAAACTAAAGAGCTTGTCACCAAGTGTTGGTGAAATTGTGACAAAATGGGAAGTTCTATTTTTTACTGGTCAAAGTGAGAGTTGTATAAAGGCAATTGGGAAAGCAATTTGGCAATAAGGAGTAAACCTGAGGAAGAAAGTACTCTAAATTAGCAGTTAGAGTGCTTTACATATACACAAGGAAACCTGGTTAAGAATGTTAACAACAGCTTTGTCAGTAAGACCCTAGTGCTCCACCAGTAGGGCAATAGAAAAACTGTTTTTAGTCAGGTAAGGAAACACAGTAAAGCCCCAACATAATGATATGAGATACAAAAATGCAATCGTGTAAAATTCAGGCCACATTATTACAAAGTTAAAGAAAAAGTATTTTTCAGACTGCCCTTTCTCTAAAAAATAACACTAAAAATTATGGAACTCTAAAAAAGTGACTATAAAATTAACTGAAAAGATCTCAAGTAATTAATCACTATGTTTAGAAATTGCATAAACTCTCTATGCATTTCCCTTTGCACCCAAAAGTTATAGGTAGAGATTTTTATAAATTTCCAGGTAGAATGGCTTTTGGGACTCCTCTGGTGGCTCAATGGTAAAAGAATCTGCCTTCCAATGCAGGAGACCTGGATTTAATGCCTGGGTCGGGAAGATCCCCTCGAGAAGGAAATGGCAACCACTCTAATATTCTTGCCTGAATAATCCTATGGACAGAGTAGCTGGTGGGCTACAATCCACTGGATAGTAAAGAGTCAGACACAACTAAATGACTAAACCTCCACCAGAAGGACTTTTTAAAAAGTGTTGATGCTAGTTTTATTACATTCTGATTAAAACATTGTTTTTCATGTTTTTACTAATCTATCAATGATTTATTTTTTATCTAATATGTGATCAATTTTTGTGAATGTTCTATGTATGCTTGAGAAGAAGTTGCATTTCCTATATTGGTGTATAATGTTTGATATAGAACCATAAGGTTTTAGGTAATGAATAGTGCCAGCTTCATTTTGCTTTTTAGGTCTTTTCAGTTCAGTTCAATCACTAAGTCACTTTGGGGTCCCAACTTTTTGGGACCTCATGGACTGCAGCATACCAAGTCTCTCTGTCCATCACCAACTCCCAGAGTTTACTCAAATTCATGTCCTTTGAGTCGGTGATGCCATCCAAACAGCTCATTCTCTGTCATTTCCTTCTCCTCCCACCTTAAATCTTTCCCAGCATCAGGAAGACTTTTTCCTGATGAGTCAGTTCTTTGCAATGAATCAGTTCTTCGCATCAGGTGGCCAAAGTGTTGAAGTTTCAGCTTCAGCATTAGTCCTTCCAATGAATAATTAGGACTGATTTCCTTTAGGATGGACTCGTTGGATCTCCTTGCTGTCCAAAGGACTCTCAAGAGTGTTCTCCAACACCAAAGTTCAAAAGAACCAATTTTTCAATGCTCAGTTCACTTTACAGTCTGACTCTCACAACCGAACAAGACTACTGGAAAAACCATAACTTTCACTAGAAGGATCTTTGTTGGTAAAGCAATGTCACTGCTTTTTAATATGCTGTCTAGGTTGGTCAGAACTTTTCTTCCAAGGAGCAAATGTCTTTTAATTTCATGGCTTCAGTCTCCAACTGCAGTGATTTTGGAGCCCAAGAAAATAAAGTCTACACTGTTAACACTGTTTCCCCAACTATTTGCCAGGAAGTGATGGGACCAGAAACCATGATCTTAATTTTCTGAATGTTGAGCTTTAAGCCAACTTTTTCACTCTCCTCTTTCACTTTCATCAAGAGGCTCTTTAGTTCTTCTTCACTTTCGGCCATAAGGGTGGTGCCATCTGCATATTTGAGGTTATTGATATTTCTCCTGGCAATCTTGAATCCAGCTTGTTCTTCATCCCGCCCACTGTTTCTCTTGATGTACTCCGCATAAGTTAAAAAATCAGGGTGACAATATACAGCCTTGATATACTCCTTTCCAAATCTGGAACCAGTCAATTGTTCCATGTACAATTCTAACTACTGCTTATTGCTTCTGAAAAATAAATTTCTCAAGAGGCAGGTAAGATGGCCTGGTATTCCCATCTCTTTCAGAATTTTGCACAGTTTATTGTGATCCACACAATCAAGGGCTTTGGCATAGTCATTAAAGCAGAAATAGATTTTTTTTTTTTTTTTGAAATATCTTGCTTTTTCGATGATCCAACACATGTTGGCAATTTGATCTCTGGTTTCTCTGCTTTTTCTAAATCCAGCTTGAACATCTGGAAGTTCATGGTTCACATACTGTTGAAGCCTATCTTAGAGAATTTTGTGCATTACTTTGCTAGCATGAGAGATGAGTGCAATTGTGCGGTAGTTTGAGCATTCTTTGGCCTTGCCTTTCTTTGGGATTGGAATGAAAACTGACTTTTTCCAGTCCTGTGGCCACTGCTGAGTTTTCCAAATTTCCTGGCATATTGAGTGCAGCACTTTCACAGCATCATCTTTCAGGATTTGAAATAGTTCACCTGGAATTCCATCACCTCCACTAGCTTTGTTCGTAGTGATGCTTCCTAAGGCCCACTTGACTTTACATTCCAGAATGTCTGGTTCTAGGTGATTGAATGATCACACCATCATGATTATCTGGGTTGTGGAGATTTTTTTTTTTTTTTTGTATAGTTATTCTGTGTATTCTTTCTACCTCTTCTTAATATCTTCTGCTTCTATTAAGTCCATAAAATTTTTGTCCTTTATTGTGCCCATCTTTGCATGAAAAATTCCCTTGATAGCTCTAATTTTCTTGAAGAAATCTCTAGTCTTTCCCATTCTATTGTTTTCCTCTTTTTCTTTGCATTGATCACTGAGGAAGACTTTCTTATCTCTCCTTGATATTCTTTGGAACTCTACATTCAAATGGGTATATCTTGCCTTTTCTCCTTTGCTTTTCACTTCTCTTCTTTTCAAAGCTATTTGTAAGGCATTTGAGACAACTATCTTGCCTTCTTGCATATCAGTTTGTTGGGAATGGTCTTGTTCCCTGCCTCCTATACAATGCCAGGAACCTCCATTCACAGTTTTTCAGGCACTCTGTCTATCATTTCTAATCCCTTGAATCTATTTCTCACTTCCACTGTATAATTGTAAGGTGTGTGATTTAGGTCATACCTAACTGGTCTAGTGTTTTTCCTTACATTTTTCAATTTAAGTCTTAATTTGGCAATAAGAAGTTCATGATCTGAGCCACAGTCAGCTCCCAGTCTTGTTTCTGCTGACTGTATAGAGCTTCCCATCTTTGGCTGCAAAGAATATAATCAGTCTGATTTTGTTGTTGACCACCTGGTGATACCCCTGTGTAGAGTTTCTTCTCTGGTGTTGGTGGAAGAGAGTGTTTTCTATAATCAATGTGTTCTCTTGGCAAAACTCTGTTAGTCTTTGCCCTGCTTCATTCTGTACTCCAAGGCCAAATTTGCCTGTTATTCCAGGTGTTTCTTGACTTTCTACTTTTGCATCCCAGTCCCCTATAATGAAAAGGACATCTTTTGGGGGTATTAGTTCTAGAAGGTCTTGTAGGTCTTCAGCTTCTTCAGCATTACTGGTCAGGACCTAGACTGGGATTACTGTTGATATTGAATGATTTGCCATGGAAATGAACAGAGGTCATTCTGTCACTTTTGAGATTGCATCCAAGTACTGCATTTTGGACTCTTTTGTTGACTATGAAGGCTACTCCATTGCTTCTGAGTGATTCCTTCCCACAGTTGTAGATATAATGGTCATCTGAGTTAGATTTATCCATTCCATTCCATTTTAGTTCACTGATTCCTAAAATGTCAACATTTACTCTTGCCATCTCCTGTCTGTCCACTTCCAATTTGCCTTGATTCATGGACCTAACCAGAGAAGGCAATGGCAACCCACTCCAGTACTCTTGCTTGGAAAATCTCATGGACGGAGGAGCCTGGTAGGCTGCAGTCCATGGGATCACGAAGAGTAGAAGCTGACTGAGCAACTTCCCTTTCACTTTTCACTTTCATGCATTGGAGAAGGAAATGGCAACCCACTCCAGTATTCTTGCCCAGAGAAGCCAAGGGACAAGGGAGCCTGGTGGGCTGCCGTTTATAGGGTCACACAGAGTCGGACATGACTGCAGCGACTTAACAGGAGCAGCAGCATGGACCTAATATCCCAGGTTCCTATGCAATATTGCTCTTTACAGCATCTGACTTTACTTTCATCACCAGTCATATCCACAACTGGGTGTTGTTTTTGCTTTGGCTCCATCTCTTCAGTCTTCCTGGAGTTATTTCTCCACTGATCTCCAGTAACATATTGGGCACTCACCGACCTGAGGAGTTCATCTTTCAGTGTCCTATCTTTTTGCCTTTTCATACTGTTCATGGGGCTCTCAAGGCAAGAATACTCAAGTGATTTGCCATTCCCTTCTCCAATGGACCACGTTTCGTCAGAACTCCACCATGACCCATCCCTTTTGGGTGACCATACATGTCATGGCTCTTAGTTTCCTTGAGTTAGACAAGGCTGTGTTCCACGTGATCAGGCTGATTAGTTTTCTGTGATTGTGGTTTTCAGCCTTTTTAAAAATTTCTTGTCTAGGTGAACTGTGTTCTCCTCAAGGTAGAACATTATTTTATTTTCAATAATGTGTTTCTATCCATGCCTTCTCACATTGCCTAGTGAAAGTGTGAGTCACTTAGTCCTATCTGACTCTTTATGACCCCATGGACTGTAGCCCAGCAGGCTTCTCTGTCCATGGAATTCTCCAGGCAAGAATACTGGGGTGGGTAGCCATTTCCTTCTCCAGGAGATCTTCCCCACCCATGGTTTGAACCCGGGTCTCTAACATTGCAAGCAGATTCTTTACCATTTGAGCCACATATGATTTTGCTTTCTAAAGGACCACTATATTATTTGCTATATAATTGTCCAAAGCATTCCAAATGGTGGCTTCTAGCATTAAAATGCATCCTGTGTGTGTAAAATAAAATTTCTTTTACATTATGACACACAAGTCTGTTTCTGAACCCAGAATCTAAAAGCCTACTGTTTCTGCCCTTTAGACTGCCAATTCACATTTCTTTGTGATTTCTGGTACAGAAAGATATCCACTTTAATTTTGAGCTTAGATATATTTTAGCAAATTTATCCTTTGCATTATAGTATTGCTACGTATGTGTCTAGAACAAATAAGGGTATATTTCACTTATGATATTCCAGAGCTATTTTGATAGGAATCAATTATTTAATCAACTTCTTTTCCCTCTGTTGGATTCAATGCACATGTAAAATCTCTGGGTCAAAAATGATGCACTCTAATTCTATTCACTTATTTACTTATCAATAAGAGTTCTCCCAACAATTTACTTATTGAGATACAAAAACCTATTGGATGCAGCAAAAGTTTTTCTAACTTCTGTAGCATATTACTGTTGGTTGTTTTATTGATGCGCCATTGCTTTGTATTACTGGCATAATATTTCATCTAAATTAATCTTATCTCCCCAATTTGTACATGAGCTTTTCAATAACAGAGCTCACTCGGAAACAGCTTTTCTAGCAAGAAAACCTAGAAATCCTCTGAGGGACTAAGAGTTAAGCTGAATATGGGCCACAATACAGGAATAAATAACTAGTGTGTATATATTAAAAGACGCTTACTCCTTGGAAGGAAGGTTATGGCCCACCTAGATAGCATATTCAAAAGCAGAGACATCACTTTGCCAACAAAGGTTCGCCTAGTCAAGGCTATGGTCTTTCCTGTGGTCATGTATGGATGTGAGAGCTGGACTGTGAAGAAGGCTGAGCGCCGAAGAATTGATGCTTTTGAAGTGTGGTGTTGGAGAAGACTCTTGAGAGTCCCTTGGACTGCAAGGAGATCCAACCAGTCCATTCTGAAGGAGATCAGCCCTGGGATTTCTTTGGAAGGAATGATGCTCAAGCTGAAACTCCAGTATTTTGGCCACCTCATGCGAAGAGTTGACTCATTGGAGAAGACTCTGATGCTGGGAGGGATTGAGGGCAGGAGGAGAAGGGGACGACAGAGGATGAGATGGCTGGATGGCATCACTGACTCGATGAATGTGAGTCTGGGTGACCTCCGAGAGCTGGTGATGGATAGGGAGGCCTGGCGTGCTGCAGTTCATGGGGTCGCAAAGAGTCGGACACGACTGAGCGACTGATCTGATCTGATCTATATATATATATATATATATATATATATATATGTACAAGGGAGAGTGAGTGGAGGAAAGTTACAAGTGATACTGAAGTTGGGCCTTGAATTTGTGAGAAGAAAGTCAGTCACAGGCAGATAGGGGGCATAGACGTCCTGATGAATGAAGAACTTGTTTAAATGCACAAAGATACAGGAACACTTGGCTTACTCAGAACCTGGTGATTAAGTTGAGCATGACTGGGGCACAGTCTGTCAGAAGACCTGTCTCCACAGCACAGTAGTGCCTTGTCTGTCCTGAAAGGGGTTAGAGAGTAATTCCACCAGTACTAGAGGTAATCACCAGGGAGACTTAAGGGGGAGAGTGATGCGATTATAGTTGGCTTGGGAAAAATAACTGTGTCAACAATTGGGGGAAAAAATATATCTCAGGAGGTATCTCAACAGAAAGGTATTACTATAAAAGCTACCTGATGTGTCCAGGGGTGACAGGCTGAAACACTGAACTACAGTAGTGATGGTAAAATTGATAAGAGGTCAGATTTGCTGTTTGGCAGGTAGCATTGCTAAAACTTGGTATTCAATTTGCTGCCACAGATGAGGCAGATGGAGAGCTAGATATTCCTAGTTCTAAAGATTGTATGAAAGATTCTTTTAGCCTAAGAACATAGGAGACAGAGAAAGTTTAAGGGTCACAGAGAAGACTTAAATTTCACTTTTGTGGAGACATGTGTATTAGCCACTCAGCTGTGCCTGACTCTTTATGATCCCATGGACTGCAGCCCACCAGGCTCCTCTGTCCATGGGATTTTCCAGGCAAGGATACTGGAGTGGTTTGTCATTTCCTTCTCCAGTGGATCTTCCTGAACCAGGTATCAAACCCAGGTCTCCTGTACTGCAGGCAGATTCTTTACTGACTGAGCTACCAAAAAAGTCCTTGTGGTGACATGAGGTAAAAGAAATTCTCTCTCTGTTACTCCCTCCCACCTCCTCCACTTTGCTTCAGCCTTGATATGAAGAAATGTCATAAAGAATAACAGTCAAATACCAAGAAAGGCCATTGTGTTATGAGATGTGTTCGTAATATAATATTATAGGTTTAGTCTACTCAGAGATAAATGGGGTTTGGAAAACAAGGCCAATGTTCGGGTTGAACAGATTTCCCTGATGGCTCAGACAGTAAAGAATCTGCCTGCATTGCGGGAGACCAGGGTTCAATCTCTGGGTCAGGAAGATCTTCTGGAGAAGGGAATGCCAACCCAACCCAGTGTTACTGCCTAAAGAATTCCATGGACAGAGGAGCCTAGTGGGCTACAGTCCGTAGAGTCACAGTGAATCAGACACGACTGAGCAACTGTTACTACTACCACTACTACTACTCGGGTTAAACAGAGGCAGGTTAAACTTCTAAAAGAGTATTCAGCTGTTATACATAGAATGGATAAGCAACAAGCTCCTACTGTATAACACAGACAACTGTATCCAATATCTATGACAAATCATATTGGCAAAGAATATTTTTAAAAGAAATATATATATATATATATATATATATATATATATATAACTGAATCACTATGTTCTACAGCAGTAATTAGCACAACACTGTAAATCAGCTATACTTCAATTAATAATAAAAATAATTTAAATAAAGAGTATTCTCTTTCATCACCACTGTCATGATTTTTCCACAAAGGCATTTAATACCCTAAATCATAGGGTCTAAGTGAAATAACTCAGTAAGAGCAGAGGGACACTGTCTATAAGACAGAACTAGGTAATTAATAGCTTGAGTAAATAAATGGCCACTATCCAAGAACAGTGCTTACCTTCCTGTCTGAAGATTCTGGAAAGAAATATGGTTAAGATGCTCTTAAGTCATTAAATTATATTGTCATTGGAAGCTTGATGCCCTGGGCACTCCCAGAACATATGGCAGAAAAATATCTTGTCAAGCATTTCATTGCCAGCATCAATCCGCAGTTTTGAGAGTCACAGCTGCCATGCTGGATGGGGGCCAAGGATGTCTCAGGACTGCCTGTGCTTGTATAAGATAGATGGAAAGGTTGGGGATTGGTCCCATCACTTTATTTTTATCTTGCTGCCGAGAGCATGGATCACAAGCCACAATCTGGTGAGCTGTTTCCCCAGACCTTCTGCTCCACCTTCCTAATAGAAATGAAGGAAAGACATCGTGACCCAGGGCCATGCATCCCGAAGTGTGTGATGCATTGGCTTAACCAGAAAAACCAAGATTCTTAGTTCTAGTCTCATTTATAATGAAGTAGTTAAAAAGAACCCAAGTAAGAAATGGGGTGAGTGTGGGGGGTTTGATTTGCTTCAGTAGTACCAGGTACTAGATTGAATGTGTGTGTATGTTCAGTCTCTGGGTCGTGTCTGACTCTTTGAAAGTCCATGTATATATAGCCTGCCAGGCTCCTCTGTCCATGGAATTTCCCAGACAAGAATACTGGGGTGGATTGCCATTTCCTCCTCCATGGGATCCTCCCAACTCAGGGATCAAACTTGCATCTTCCACTTTGCAAGTAGATTCTTTACTGCTGAACAACATGGGAAGCCCACCTAGTTTGAATAAGACAGCCCTTCTCTAGGAAGTTATTAAGACAATAAAGCTGCTTAAGTGAAGCTTGGAGTCTTAGCTAAAGCTGAAATAAGCAGTTACCTAAAAACATGCAACAAGCCTAAGAGTGAAAGCTGCTCTTTCTGATAAATATTCTACATTTGACTATCATCAGGGTTATCTAAAATTCCAGGTATTAGAGTCCTTTGTTTGACATTAAGAAATCATTTCATTTGATGACATCTTCACCTTTGTGAAGATGAAAATTTTATCTTTGTCAGGAATGTTCTTTTATGACTGCATTTTATTTTGTTTTGTTAGTTGTATTCTTACAAGGTAAAGATTTACTAAGCTTGACTACTTTTTTGCTATAGATTCCTATGCACTGACCCAAACAGATAGAATAGTAGCAATAAAATGTCAACAAGTTTGGATGCTTGAATTAATTATTCAGCATAACAATAATACAATACTGACAGAATGACATATAGACCTCCGTATTTCATTAGATGAATCAAGATGGAGAAGGCAGATTGGAGAGGCCAAAGGCTGAGAACCCTAGACTGGGGCTGAACAAGAATGGACAAACCAGAGATCCTATGAAAATGCAGAATGAGGGGACAGATGTCTGTTGTCATTTAGTTTCAAAGTCATCACTGACTTTTTGTGATACCATGAACTGTATGTGGAGCTTCCCTGATAGCTCAGTGGGTAAAGAATCTGCCTGCAATGCAGAAGACTCCAGTTTGATTCCTGGGTGGGGAAGAGTCACTGGAGAAGGGATAGGCTACTCACTCCAATATTCTTGGGCTTCCCTTATGGCTCAGCTGGTAAAGAATCAGCCTGTAATGAGGAAGACTGGGGTTCGATCCCTGGGTTGGGAAGATCCCCTGGAGAAGTAAAAGGCTACCCACTCCAGTATTCTGGCCTGGAAAATTCCATGGAATGTATAGTCCATGGGGTGACAAAGAATCAGACAGGACCGAGAAACTTTCACTTTCACTTTTCAGACTGTATGTAGCCTGACAAACTCCTCTATTCATGGAATTTCCCACAAAATACTGGAATGGGTTGCTATTTCCTTCTCCAGGGGATCTTCCTGACCCACGGATCAAACTCACATCTCCTGTATCTCCTGCATTGGCTGGCAGATTCTTTACCACTGCACCCCCAGGGAAATTCACAGAAGTCTTCCTCCTCCCATTATACCCAGCATATTGTCGATGTACAAACAGTCAAATTTAACTTTCCAAAGTTGATTGTTGTCTTTCAAATAAGGTCTAGCTTCTATATTGCACTATTAATAACTCAAATTAAAACCTCCCATCTACTGTTGAAGATGAAAGTTTCTCTCCGAACATGCTTGCCTTACATGATTTTCTGAATTACTTTCTGCCGTTCTGAATTTTTCAGAAATTTGAATTTTAAACAATGAATAAACAATGTATTTATCACTTATTTATACTTTCTTTGGGGACTTACATTTATATTGAAGAAGGATGATAATTCGGTGAGGATCAGGCTGAGAATTCTAACTTTAATAACTTAAGACATTTCATAATAATAAGTAGAATCTTTCTGGATTAGCTTTGTGTGTGTTGGGCTTAGCTGACATATTATTTTATTCTCATGTTTTAGTGTTTCAAAGCACAGAAGCAGATTTTTTTTAATTTATTTATTTTTTAATTGAAGGGTAATTGCTTTACAGAATTCTGTTGGTTTCTGTCTGCCAAAAGAAGCAGAAATTTAAGTACAAGGAATATGTGTTTGATAAGGAGTATGAATAATTAGAAGTATTTAAAACTGGATGAGTAAAAACAAGAATATAAAGAAAGCTTACCCTGTACTAATGTGTACTGCTGCTTTGAAATGAGGAAGCAATATTTTTGAAATGAAAAGAAATTAATCTTCCTCACAAATTCTCTATGGCCTTTATGCTACTTTTAATTTTGGGGAAAAAAAGTATATTGAATACAAGTGAATATGAGAACTTTAATCATACTCCTGTGCTTTAGTATGAAAAGAATACAGAAAGAACCTGAGAGGATCATGTAAACAAAGAAACCATGGTTGCTCATCAAAGTGTAATTTTTCCCCTGAATTTTATCAGAGTATCTAATTTGTGACTTTACTCAATGTTGGAGAATTGAAAAAGCTGTACATTAAAATGAGATAACAATCAAGCAAAATATTCTATATATATAGCAGGGTAAAGATGTGAATCCTGCTTTACAGAGTTTTATCTATCCATTTCCTTATTTTTTTTTTTTAACTCCTTATCTCAGGATAAGAAATGATTCATTCTCTTTTAGGACATATGTAAATGAGAGTTTATTATGTGGTTACTTGTGATTTGGAGCATAAATTCCATGAGTCATTGAGGTCTGTTCAGAAATACCAATGAGGGTGTTAAGAAAAAGAGAGGACTCTGGGGCTAAATGTGATTGGAGAGAGGGTGACAAGCATGAGTACATGAATGGATACATCAATAAATGTAAGTGAAAGACTTAATCATGGAAATGCTACAAATGAGTTGCTTTCTAAATTTTCAGTGTATTTGAATGTTTTTGTCTCTCAAATTTTCAACAGTTAGTCAGTGATTTTGATCTCAAGTATTAAAAATCTAGAAAAGATGGCATTTCTCCCTAAGCCTATTCCAGGACAGTCAAAATTAAGACGTGGTATGTTTTAGACTTGTGTTTCATCATTAATGCCAATCATAAGATTTTATTTTCTGATTTATGAAATGAAAGTTCACAACCCAAGCCATCAATTATCATAAATGATGTTTACCAAAAGTACCTGTTATATTTGTTTTCTAAAGATGAATGAATTTTTATTTTGTTTCTTCAATTCATAGCTTCATGGAAGATGCCTAGTGAGAGATAGATTATGACCTAGGGAAACATTTTCCAAGTTTTCAATCTTAAACTATCTTTAAAAAGTAAGAATTCCAACATTCAGTCTTGTCATCTCCTGTTTGACCACTTCCAAATTGCCCTGATTCACGGACCTAACATTCCAAGTTCCGATGCAATATTGCTCTTTATATTATTGGACCTTGCTTCCATCACCAGTCCCATCCACACCTGGGTGTTGTTTTTGCTTTGCCTCCGTCTCCTATTCTTTCTGGTGTTATTTCTCCACTGATCTCCAGTAGCATATTGATCATCTACCTGGGTCATTCATTTGCATTAAAGCACAAGTGGATTCTATCCATCCTACTCGATCTTCCCAGTATAGTTGTATTTCAGAAGAAAATTATGTTAACATGAGTTGATTTCTAATTACGGGATTTTAATCAGTGCATGAAATTATTATATATAGTTAAAATTCAAAACAAAATGAGACTGGGAACGTCGATATTTTAGGAATCAGTGAATTAAAATGGAATGGAATGGGTGAATATAACTCAGATGACCATTATATCTACAGCTGTGGGCAAGAATCCCTTAGAAGCTATGGAGTATCCATCATAGTCAACAAAAGAGTCCAAAATGCAGTACTTGGATGCATTCTCAAAAAACTACAGAATGATTTATTTTTGTTTCCAAGGCAAACCATTCAATATCACAGTAATCCAAGTCTATGCCCCCACCAGTAATGCTGAAGAAGGTAGGTTGAATGGTTCTATAAAGACCTACAAGATCTTCTAGAACTAACACCCAAAACAGGTGTTCTTTTCATTATAGGGGACTGGAATGCAAAAGTAGGAGTACTGTAGAAACACCTGGAGTACCAGGCAAATTTCCCCTTGGAGTAAAGAATTAAGCAGGGCAAAGACTAACAGAGTTTTGCCAAGAGAACACACCAGTCATAGCAAAAACCCTCTTCCAACAACACAAGAGAAGACTCTACACATGGACATCACCAGATGGCAAACACCAAAATCAGATTGATTATATTCTTTGCAGCCAAAGATGGAGAAGCTCTATACAATCAGAAAAAAAACAAGATCTGGAGCTGACTGTGGCTCAGATCATGAGCTCCTTATTGCCAAATTCATACTTAAATTTTAAAAAGTATGGAAAACCACTAGACCATTCAGGTATGATCTAAATCAAATCCCTAATGATTATACAGTGGAAGTGAGAAATAGATTTAAGGGACTAAATCTAATAGGCAGAGTGCCTGAAAAACTATGGACAGAGGTTCCTGACATTGTACAGGAGACAAAAGGCAAGGCCATCCTAAGAAAAAGAAATGCAAAAACGTAAAATGGCTGTCTAAGGAGGCCTTACAAATAGCTGTGAAAAGAAGAGAAGTGAAAAGCAAAGGAGAAAAGAAAGATATACCTATTTGAATGCAGAGTTCCAAAGAATAGCAAGGAGAGATAAGAAAGCCTTCCAAAGTGATCAATGTAAATAAATAGAGGAAAACAACAGAATGGGAAAGACTAGAGATCTCTTCAAGAAAATTAGATTTGTTTCCAAGAAAATTAGATTTCCTTAGAAGCAAGAAAATTTTCCAAGGTAACATTTCATGCAAAGATGGGCTCAAAAAAGGGAAGAAATGGTATGGACCTAACAGAAGTAGAATATATTAATAAGAGGTGGCAAGAATACACAGAAGAACTATACAAAAGAGATATTCATGGCCCACATAATTACAAAGGTGTGATAACTCACCTAGAGCCAGACATCCTGGAATGCAAAGTCAAGTGGGCCTTAGGAAGCATCACTACGAACAAAGCTAGTGGAGGTGATGGAATTCCAGGTGAACTATTTCAAATCTTCAAAGATTATGCTGTGACAGTGCTGCACTCAATATGCCAGCAAATTTGGAAAACTCAGCAGTGGCCACAGGACTGGAAAAGGTCAGTTTTTGTTCCTATCCCAAAGAAAGGCAATGCCAAAGAATGCGCAAACTACTGCACAATTGCACTCATTTCACATGCTATCAAAGTAATGCTCGAAATTCTCCAAGCCAGGCTTCAACAATATGTGAACCATGAACTTCCAGATGTTCAAGCTGGATTTAGAAAAGGCAGAGGAAACCAGAAATAAAATTGCCAACATCTGCTGGATCATCAAAAAAAGGAAGAGATTTCGAGAAAAACATCTTTCTGCTTTATTAACTATGCCAAACCCTTTGACTGTGTGGATCACAATAAACTGTGGAAAATTCTGAAAGAGATGGGAATAGCAGACCACCTGACCTGCCTCTTGAGAAATCTGTATGCAGGTCAGGAAGCAACTGTTAGAACTGAACATGGAACAACAGACTGGTTCCAAATAGGAAAAGAAGTACATCAAGGCTCTCTCCTTATTTATTGTCACCCTCCTTATTTAATCTATATGCAGAGTACATCATGAGAAATGCTGGGCTGGAAGAAGCACAAGCTGGCATCAAGGTTGCAGGGAGAAATATCAATAACCTCAGATATGCAGATGACACCACCCTTATGGCAGAAAGTGAAGAACTAAAAGCCTCTTGATGAAAGTGAAAGTGGAAAGTGAAAAAGTTGGCTTAAAGCTCAACATTCAGAAAATGAAGATCATGGCATCCAGTCCCATCACTTCATGGGAAATAGATGGGGAAACAGTGGAAACAGTGGCAGACTTTATTTTTCTGGGCTCCAAAATCACTGCAGATGGTGATTGCAGCCATGAAATTAAAAGACGCTTACTCCTTGAAAGGAAAGTTATGACCAACCAAGACAGCATTTTAAATATCAGAGATATTACTTTGCCAACAAAGGCCCATCTAGTGAAGGCTGTTATTTTTCCAGTAGTTATGTATGGATGGGAGAGTTGGACTATAAAGAAACCTGAGCACCGAAAAATTGATGCTTTTGAACTGTGGTATTAGAGAAGATTCTTAAGAGTCCCTTGGACTGCAAGGAGATCCAACCAGTAAATCCTAAAGGAAATCTGTTCTGAATATTCATTGGAAGGACTGATATTGAAGCTGAAACTCCAATACTTTGGCCACCTGATGCAAAGAGCTGACTCATTTGAAAAGACCCTGATGCTAGGGAAGATTGAAGGCAGGAGGAGAAGTGGACAACAGAGGATGAGATGGTTGGATGGCATCACCGACTCTATGGACATGAGTTTGAGTGAACTCCAGGAGTTGTTGATGGACAGGGAGGCCTGGTGTGCTACAGTCCTTGGGGATCACAAAGAGTCATACACGACTGAGCACCTGAATTGAACTGAACTGAATAAATTTTCTGTTGTTTTTTTTTTTTTTTTTAACCTGAGAATTTCTTAATTTAGTTTCCCACATGACTTAGTTTTCAGACACTTTTACACCTTCCTGCATATGTGATTTCATAATGTCTTCCTCAAATTTTAATGACAAATAGAAAAATATTGTATATTTCTGGTGGTATATTAGTTCAGTTCAGTCACTCAGTCATGTCCGACTTTGCTACCCCATGGACTGCAGCACACCAGGCATCCCTGTCCATCACCAACTCCCAGAGCTTTCTGGAATTTATGTCCATTGAGTCAGTGATGCCATCCAACCATCTCATCCTCTGTCGTCCCATTTTCCTCCTGCCATCAATCTTTCCCAGCATCAGGTTTTTTTCAATGAGTCAGTTCTTAGCATCAGGTGGCCAAAGTATTGGAGCTTCAGCTTCAGCTTCAGCTTCAGCAGCAGATCTTCCAATGAATATTCAGGACTGATTTCCTTTAGGATTTATTGGTTGGATCTCCTTGTAGTCCAAGGGACTCTCAAGAGTCTTTCCAACACCACAGTTCAAAAGCATCAATTCTTTGGCACTCAGCTTTCTTTATAGTCCAACTCTCACATACATATTTGACTACTGGAAAAACCATAGCTTTGACTAGATGGACTATTGTTGGCAAAGTAATGTCTCTGCTTTTTAATATGCTTATTAGGTTGGTCATAGCTTTTCTTCCAAGGAGCACATATCTTTTAATTTCATGGTTGCAGTCACCATTTGCAGTGATTTTGGAGCCCCAAAAAATAAAGTGTGTCACTGTTTCCATTGTTTCCCCATCTATTTGCTTGAAGTGATGGGACCAGATGCCATAATCTTAGTTTTCTGAATGCTGAGCTTTAAGCTAGGTTTTTCACTCTCCTCTTTCACTTTCATCAAGAATCTCTTTAGTTCCTCTTCACTTTCTCCCATAAGGGTGGTGTCATCTGCATTTCTGAGGTTATTGATATTTCTCCTGGCAATCCTGATTGCTACTTGTGCTTCATCCGGCCTGGCATTTTTAAAGATGTACTCTGTACATAAGTTAAATAAGTAAGGTGACAATATACAGCCTTAACATACTCTTTTCCCAATTTTGAACCAGTCCATTGTTCCATGTACAGTTCTAACTGTTGCTTCTTGACCTGCATACAGCCTTCTCAGGAGGCAGGTAAAGTGGTTTGGTATTCTCATCTCTTCCAAGAATTTTCTAGTTTGTTGTGATCCACACAGTCAAAAGCTTTGGTGTAGTCAATAAATCAAAAGTAGATGTTTTTCTGGAATCCCCTTGCTTTTTCTCTGATTCAACAGATATTGACAATTTGTTCCCTGGTTCCTCTGTCTTTTCTACATACAGCTTGTACAGCTGTAATTTCTTGGTTCACTTACTGCTGAAGTTTAGCTTGAAGAATTTTGAGCATTACCTTTCTAGCATGTGAAATGAGCACAGTTGTACAATAGTGTGAACATTTTCTGGCATTGTCTTTATTTGGGATTGGAATAAAAACTTACTTTTAAAGAATATGTACATAATAGAACATTAAATTTCAAATAACAGAAAATATATGTTTGCCCCAAAATAAAACGTTAACTGAGTAGTTCAGACTCCAAAATGTACTGTTTGGGAATTCCAGTAGCTGCCATGTAGGCAGATGTGCACCTTACCTCTCACTGATGGAGATGTCTCAGCAAAGCCTGAGCTCTGTAGAAAGTGCAGGTGACCATGAGAATATAACTCCATTTGTATCATAGACTGGTAGGGGTTAGGGATGCAAAGTTTATCAAAGTCACATAAACACTTTTTGAAACTGCCAAGCCTGGGAAAGTCCATTTTCTTCTGAACCTTGAAGTTGCTTCTAAATAAGGATGCATTAAATCATAATAACAGCAAGAGAAGGCACAGCAGCAGCATCCAATCCTAGCCTTGTATCTGCTTCTGAGGCATCAAAAATAATTCTGAGATGCACTACCTATTCATCATGGGAGTCTGAGTCTCTCCATCTTTGATTATATAAGTTCTCTGATGCAGACAATAAAGCTCCAGCTCTAATTCCACTCTCTCACTACATATATTTCCTACAACTACCTTCTTTTCTCAACTCAGTTTTCAAAACTGCATGAATTTTACCTCTTCCATAGATATGTATCCCAAACACAAGGAGACATGTTCTTTTCTCTGAACAATCTTGTGAGTTCTTTCTTTCAATACACATTTGAAGATATTAAGATATTCTAGTTGTAGAGACTTCCCTGGTGGGCCAGTGTTTTAAGACTCTGTGCTTCCAATGGAGAAAGTGTAGGTGTAATCCCTGGATGGGGAACTAAGATCCTGCATGGCTTGTGGTGAGACCAAAAAGAAGACAAATACTGTTTATAAAAATATTTTAGTTGTATATGCTAGCGATGGCACCCCACTCTAATACTCTTGCCTGGAAAATCCCATGGATGGAGGAGTCTGGTAGGCTGCAGTTCATGGGGTTGCGAAGAGTCGGACGCTGCTACTGAGAAACTTCCCTTTCACTTTTCACTTTCATGCATTGGAGAAGGAAATGGCAACCCACTCCAGTGTTCTTGCCTAGAGAATCCTAGGGACAGGGGAGACTGGTGGGCTGCCGTCTATGGGGTCACACAGAGTCAGACCCGACTGAAGTGACGCAGCAGCAGCAGCAGCAGCAGCTAATTTGGGTAATTGTCATTCACAATGACTTAAAACCAGTTTTTCTCATCGTAGCATCTGGCAAAGATACATTACAGTTGATCAATAAACACTGATTGACTTCAGGGCCTCCAAAAAATGTTTTGCCCTCTTCCATGCACTCAAGTTCTATTAACAATTGTAGTTTTAGCTGAATATTGCAATCCACATAGAAAATTCATACTTTAGAATATTCACTATCTAATTAGAATGCCTCCTCACTCCAACCAGTGGCATAAATGTCACACTTTTATATTTAATATGCCTATTTATTTTCTGTGTGTGCACATACATAATTTTTTCTAATAAATTTGATATATCTCATGGTACAAAGTGTAACTATTTCTAATTAGTTTGATCAAAGATACCACAGTCAGTGCTGAGAAATGGAAATTATGCTAATAAAAATTCTATTGCTTCTGACAGGACAAAAAATGGTCATACATTGATTCAGTTCTCCCAGCCTTCCAGAAAAATATTTATATGTGACATATTTACAGGAGCACATAAATGTATATATAGTCATACTTTGTAATATTCCTAAAGGCCCTACAGCAGAAACAGCAAGACAGAAAGCTATTTCTACTGACTCTTTTATTGTTAGTGCCATTTCTGAACTGGTCTATTATGACTTTAACTCTTACACACTCTACAAGGTTGAATGGGGCAAGCAATGAAATGAACTGATCATAAAGAGATCAAGTATTTCTCTCTTAAGTTATCCTTTCATTCCAGAGTTTTCGATGTCAGAAGATAATGGATATTCTTACTAAAGCAAGATTCTTATAATGATTATTGGTGAAGGATACACTATCATTTATTAAGTATATAAATGTGTGGAAAGGTTAGCAGAAAATGAGCTGAACTCAGATCTATAGGGAAAGATCTGGAAATTACTGATTTGTTCCATAAATATGTTCAGAAGGTACCACAAGAAACTTACCACCTAAGAAACAGAATGTAGAATAGTGAGACTTCCCTGGCAGTCCAGTGGTTACATTTCTATGCTCTCAATGCAAGGGGCATGCATTCAACCCCTGGTTGGGGAATTAAGATCCTGTAGGTAGCACAGAGCAGCCAAAATACTATATCACGAAGAATCATAGCACAACTTAGCAACTGAAAAACAACCCAGTACCTAGTAAAAAAAAAAGAAGGACTTGAACTCAGATAGTTCTGGCTGCAAAGGTTAGACTACTGGAATCATCAAATTCTCTTAGAAATTATTTGTTTGGACTGTCTCCTATTAAGGGTCTCTAAGAGTTATCTTCTGTGATAACTATAATATATATATATATGCGCATTATATATATAATATATATAACTATTATACACACACACACACACACACATACACATATATTTACGCTTCTTTGTGATCTTATGGACTGCAGCACACCAAGCTTCCCGGTCCTTCACTAACTCTTGGAGTTTGTTCAAATTTACGTCCATTGAGTCAGTAATACCATCCAATCATCTGATCCCCTGTCACTCCTTCTCCTCCTGCCTTCAATCTTTCCCAGCATCAGGGTCTTTTCCAATAAGATGGCTTTTTGCATCAGGTAGACAAAGTACTGAAGCTTCAACTTCAGCATCAATCCTTCCAGTGAATATTCAGGGTTGACTTCCTTTAGAATCGACTAGTTTGATCTCCTTGCAGTCTAAGGGACTCTCAAGTGTCTTCTCCAGCACCACAGTTTGAAAGCACCAAATCTTTGGTGCTCAGTCTTCTTTATAATCAAACTCTAACATCCATACATTATTACTGGAAAAACCATAGCTTTGACTATACAGACTTTTGTTGGTAAAGTCATGTCTCTGTTTTCTTTAATATGCTGTCTAGGTTTGTCATAGCTTTTTTCCCAAGGAGTGAGCATCTTTTAATTTCATGGCTGCAGTCACTGTCCACAGTGATTTTGGAGCCCAAGAAAATAAAGCCTGTCACTGTTTCCACTTTTTACCCATTTGTCACGAAGTGATAGGACCAGATTCCATGATCTTAATTTTTTTGAAAGCTGAATTTTAAGCTAGCTTTTTTTAACTCTCCTGCTTCAATCTCAACACGAGGTTTTCTAATTCCTCTTCACTTTCTGCTGTTAGAGTAGAATCATCTCCGTATCTGAAGTTGTTGATATTTCTCCCAAAATCTTGATTCCAACCTTTGATTCACCCAGCCTGCCATTTCACATGACACTCTGCATATAAGTTAAATAAGCACGGTGACAATATACAGCCTTGACCCACTCCTTTCCCAATTTTGAACCAGTTCATTGTTTCATGTCCGGTTCTAACTGTTGCTTCTTGAACTGCATACAGGTTTCTCAGGAAACAGGTAAAATGGTCTGGTATTCCCATCTCTTATTTTTATGAGGTGTGCTGTATCTTAATTTCTTGTTTTAGAGACTATGCCAGGCACATGGAAGATATTTCACAAATAAAGATTTTACCTCTTCTTTTCCTCATATTTATTCACTTATTTGTTCATTTGATAATAATAAGGACAAACTGAGTTTAAGGAGATAGGTACTCAGGAGTCAAAACTTTTAATGTTATCCTTTCTTATATGAAGCTTATAATCTACTAGTGAATAAATTAGAAATTAATAATATAACTAAAAATAAATATTAAGTTAAAAGTATATGCCAAGGAAAAGGAAATACAAGGTGCTATACAAGGGACCTAAGGCTGAGTTTTCATGGAAAACTTCCTTATGGAAGTGACATTTAAGGGAAAATAAGAAGCATGAATGAGATCAACCAAGAGAAAAACATTTCAAGGCAGAACAAATCTTATGTGAAAGCTCTGGATCCTAAAGAACTTTAGCAGCTGTTAGGAACGCATAGAAATTCAAGACGAATAAAGCACACAGAATGGGGAGAATAGCATTGAAATATGTATAATATCATATCTGAAACGAGTCAGTCCAGGTACGATGCCCTATAACAGATGCCTGGGACTGGAGCACTGGGATGACCTGGAGGGATGGTGTGGGAAGGGGGGAGGGAGGAGGGTTCAGGATGGGGAACACGTGTATTCTGGTGGCGGATCCATCTCGATGTATAGTAAAAGCAATACAATATTGTAAAGTTAAGCAAAATAAAAATAAAAAAATAAAAAAAAGCACACAGAATGAAGGTGTGAGCAGCATGAAATGAGGCCAAAATTCTAGATAGATAATGAGTGTGATAATTACATGACTTTCAATAGTTAATGGAAAATGATTAGATTTTATCCTTTGTGCAATCTGAAGACTTTAAAAGGAACTAAGTGGAAACATTGATACTATCACACTTTTACCCAAAAGCAGATGATTCTGGCTTTTTTTTTTTTTTTTTGGTAATAATTGGAGGATAATTGCTTTACAATGTTGTATTGGTTTCTGTTGTATAACTATGTGAATCAGACATAAATATACATATGTCCCCTCCCTCTTGAGACTTCCTCCCACCCCAAACTCCATCCCAACCTTCTAGGTCATCAGAGAGCACCAGGCTGGGCACTCTCTGTATTAAAGAGCAACTTCCTACTAGCTATTTATCTGACACATGATAGTGTATTTATGTCAATACTACTGCACAGCTAGCAGCATGGGGAAATTTTTCAGGAAAACTTTTTGTATAATTGAAGTAAGAACTGACTCACATATATAGAGAATAAGCTAGTGGGTACTAGTTGTGGGAGGTAACATAGGGTTGGGGACTTTGGAAGTACAAACTGCTGGGTGTAAGCTAGGCCACAAGGATGTATTGCATAACACAAAGAATATAGACAATGTTTTGTATAACTGTAAATGAAGTGCAACATTTAAAAATTATATAAAAATTTTAAAATTAAGACATTATTAAAGCAAGATATTTTCAGCAATAGGCTATGAGAATAAAAGATAACAATCAGGTTCCAGAAACTGTGATGGCATAGTCAAGTATGTGACTATGAGATTAGGGTAGAGGAAGCACTGAGATGAGAAAGTCATATAATTGCAAGGCTAAAGTGCAAAGAAATTCAAATGTGAAGAACATGTGAAGATTAAAGGATTTTCACAGTAGGTAAGGAATGGAAGGCATCAATTTCAGATAAATCTATGGAAAAAGACACAAGATGGCAATTTAACTTGACTTAGAGGAGGAATGGTCCCCTGATTTTACCTAAGGCTATTGATATACCTCCATACCACAGTTACCTGAAATTGATCAGTCTATGAAAAGCCTTCTCCGCTGGAGAAGGGAATAGCAAACCACTTCAGTATTCTTGCCTTGAGAACCCCATGAACAGTATGAAAAGACAAAATGATAGGATACTGAAAGAGAAACTCCCCAGGTCAGTAGAGGCCCAATATGCTACTGGAGATCAGTGGAGAAATAACTCCAGAAAGAATGAAGGGATGGAACCAAAACAAAAAGAATACCCAGCTGTGGATGTGTCTGGTGATAGAAGCAAAGTCCGATGCTGTAAAGAGCAATACTGCATAGGAACCTGGAATGTCAGGTCCATGAATCACGGCAAATTGGAAGTGGTCAAACAAGAGATGGCAAGAGTGAATGTCAACATTCTAGGAATTAGCGAACTAAAATGGACTGGAATGGGTGAATTTAACTCAGATGACCATTATATCTACTACTGTGGGCAGGAATCCCTCAGAAGAAATGGAGTGGCCATCATGGTCAACAAGAGAGTCTGAAATGCAGTACTTGGATGCAATCTCAAAAATGACAGAATGATCTCTGTTCGTTTCCAAGGCAAACCATTCAATGTCACAGTAATCCAAATCTATGCCCCAACCAGTAACGCCGAAGAAGCTGAAGTTGAAAGGTTCTATGAAGACCTACAAGACCTTTTAGAGCTAACACCCTAAAAAGATGTCCTTTTCATTATAGGGGACTGGAATGCAAAAGTAGGAAGTCAAGAAACACCTGGAGTAACAGGCAAATTTGGCCTTGGAACACGGAATGAAGCAGGGCAAAGACTAACAGAGTTTTGGCAAGAAAATGCACTGGTCATAGCAAATACCCTCTTTCAACAACACAAGAGAAGACTCTATACATGGACATCACCAGATGGTCAACACTGAAATCAGATCGATTATATTCTTTGCAGCCAAAGATGGAGAAGCTCTATACAGCCAACAAAAACAAGACCAGGAGCTGACTGTGGCTCGGACCATGAACTCCTTATTGCCAAATTCAGACTGAAATTGAAAAAAGTAGGGAAAACTACTAGACCATTCAGGTATGACTTAAATCAAATCCCTTATGATTATACAGTGGAAGTGAGAAATAGATTTAAGGGCCTAGATCTGATAGATAGAGTGCCTGATGAACTATGGAATGAGGTTCGTGACATTGTACAGGAGACAGGGATCAAGACCATCCCCATGGAAAAGAAATGCAAAAAAGCAAAATGGCTGTCTGGGGAGGCCTTACAAATAGCTGTGAAAAGAAGAGAAGTGAAAAGCAAAGGAGAAAAGGAAAGATATAAACATCTAAATGCAGAGTTCCAAAGAATAGCAAGAAGAGATAAGAAAGTTTTCTTCAGTGATCAATGCAAAGAAATAGAGGAAAAAAACAGAATGGGAAAGACTAGGGATCTCTTCAAGAAAATCAGAGATACCAAAGGAACATTTCATGCAAAGATGGGCTCGATAAAGGACAGAAATTGTATGGACCTAACAGAAGCAGAAGATACTAAGAAGAGGTGGCAAGAATACACAGAAGAACTGTACAAAAAAGAGCTTCACGACCCAGATAATCATGATGGTGTGATCACTAACCTAGAGCCAGACATCTTGGAATGTGAAGTCAAATGGGCCTTAGAAAGCATCACTACGAACAAAGCTAGTGGAGGTGATGGAATTCCAGTGGAGCTATTCCAAGTCCTGAAAGATGATGCTGTGAAAGTGCTGCACTCAATATGCCAGCAAATTTGTAAAACTCAGCAGTGGCCACAAGATTGGAAAAGGTCAGTTTTCATCCCAATCCCAAAGAAAGGCAATGCCAAAGAATGCTCAAACTACCGCACAATTGCACTCATCTCACATGCTAGTAAAGTAATGCTCAAAATTCTCCAAGCCAGGCTTCAGCAATATGTGAACCGTGAACTTCCTGATGTTCAAGCTGGTTTTAGAAAAGGCAGAGGAACCAGAGATCAAATTGCCAACATTCGCTGGATCATGGAAAAAGCAAGAGAGTTCCAGAAAAACATCTATTTCTGCTTTATTGACTATGCCAAAGCCTTTGACTGTGTGGATCACAATAAACTATGGAAAATTCTTAAAGAGATGGGAATACCAGACCACCTGATCTGCCTCTTAAGAAATCTGTATGCAGGTCAGGAAGCAACAGTTAGAACTGGGCATGGAACAACAGACTGGTTCCAAATAGGAAAAGGAATACGTCAAGGCTGCATATTGTCACCATGTTTATTTAACTTATATGCCGAGTGCATCATGAGAAATGCTGGACTGGAAGAAACACAAGCTGGAATCAAGATTGCTAGAAGAAATATCAATAACCTCAGAAATGCAGATGACACCACTCTTATGGCAGAAAGTGAAGAGGGGCTAAAAAGCCTCTTGATGAAAGTGAAAGTGGAGAGTGAAAAGGTTGGCTTAAAGCTCAACATTCAGAAAACGAAGATCATGGCATCTGGTCCCATCACTACATGGGAAATAGATGGAGAAACAGTGGAAACAGTGTCAGACTTTCTTTTTCTGGGCTCCAAAATCACTGCAGATGGTGACTGCAGCCATGAAATTAAAAGACGCTTACTCCTTGGAAGGAAAGTTATGACCAACCTAGATAGCATATTCAAAAGCAGAGACATTACTTTACCAACAAAGGTTCGCCTAGTCAAGGCTATGGTCTTTCCTGTGGTCATGTATGGATGTGAGAGCTGGACTGTGAAGAAGGCTGAGCTCCGAAGAATTGATGCTTTTGAACTGTGGTGTTGGAGAAGACTCTTGAGAGTCCCTTGGACTGCAAGAAAATCCAACCAGTCCATTCTGAAGGAGATCAATCCTAGAATTTCTTTAGAAGGAATGATGCTAAAGCTGAAACTCCAGTATTTTGGCCACCTCATACGAAGAGTTGACTCATTGGAGAAGAGTCTGATGCTGGGAGGGATTGAGGGCAGGAGGAGAAGGGGACGACAGAGGATGAGATGGCTGGATGGCATCACTGACTTGATGGGTGTGAGTCTGGGTGACCTCCGGGAGCTGGTGATGGACAGGGAGGCCTGGCGTGCTGCGGTTCATGGGGTCGCAAAGAGTCGGACACGACTGAGCGACTGATCTGATCTGATGAAAAGCCACAAATTACTCATGAGCTAATTGCTGCTTAGAAACAATCTATCCTAAACTACTTCATGTTACAAAGGAAAGATTGATTCCCAGAGAAATAAAGTGTTTCTTGAGATGACATCTTAAATTTATAGGAAAATCAGTCCTAAGCCTCAGTCCAGCTTTCTTCCCATACAACCAAATTAAGGTAATATTTCCCCAATAATCTGGTAGTGTAAATGTTTGGGGTTTTCAAGCAAATTGTAAGTACTATTAGAGACTTCCTTGTAGCTCAAATGGTAAAGAATCTGCCTGCGATGCAGGAGACCAGGGTTCCATCCCTGGGTTGGGAAGTTCCTCTGGAAGGGAAATGGCAATCCACTCCAGTATTCTAGCCTGGAGAATTCCATGGACAGAGAAGCCTGGCAGTCCATGGGGTCACAAAGAGTCAGACACGACTCAGTGACTAACACACACATAAGTACAATTTTTCTTTCTCATTCAAGTTCTGAACAAGTTGGTAAAAGAATATACAGTGAAATATAAAACGAAAATAACTTCACTACTTATAAAATCTAAATTATAGCATATGGTTCAGTATGATGCAAAATGGATCAGCTAAATAAAACTCATAATTATAGATAATTACTGATGAAGTCATAAACAGTTTGTGGGGTGGGCATCCTACTCAGGTTGGAAATAAGATACACAGGAGCGAGAGAATAGCTGCTTTCTAAGGCAGTCCATCGGAGAAGGCAATGGCACCCCACTCCAGTACTTTTGCCTGGAAAATGCCATGGACGGAGGAGCCTGGTGGGCTGCAGTCCATGGGGTAGCTACAGTAGGACACGACTAAGTGACTTCAATTTCACTTTTCACTTTAACTTTTCACTTTCATGCATTGGAGAAGGAAATGGCAACCCACTCCAGTGTTCTTGTCTGGAGAATCCCAGGGACGGGGGAGCCTGGTGGGCTGCCGTCTCTGGGGTCGCACAGAGTCGGACATGATTGAAGCGACTTAGCAGCAGCAAGGCAGCCCATGCCCCAGAGTTGCATATTAATATGTTCTGATACACAATAGTTTCTGCTGTGATTTGTTTGTATTTCCATGTGAAGTCAAATTTAAATTAAAACAATATGCTTATTTATGAATAAAAAGCAGTAATAAGTTGCTTTAAATGTAGCAAGGAAAGCATCAAAGAAGACTACCCTATATCACTTTGCCTTATGGTAATGTTTGTGAGTAGGTTAAATCTTCATAAGTTTCTGACGATTTTTAGTACTCTTGTCACATTGGATATACCCACAAACTTAAAGGGAGTATTAAAATTATCAGAAGCATTAGTCTAATTTGGAGTGGAAGACCAAAGCCCTATATATACTGTTGAAAAATCTCATATGATTAATATTTTAAGGCAGCATCCAAGATTCATGTGCAGACTACACAGCAGAGTTGAAAGTCACATGAAAAGATCACAGGTTCACAATGATCCAGGTCAGAGAAATAAGAACATCCTGTTTACCTTTTTCATGTAGTAGACTGTATCCTCCAGAAACCCACCGTGGCTAGCTCAGATGCCATGTAGCCAAGTGGAAATCTGTAGTGAGGATTTAAGGTTTAAGTAAATTACTTCCAGAAGTCATGTTTCCAAGCTATTTGTGTGGAACAAACAGTCTGAAATATCTGAGAGTGGAACACTTATTTCTGTAAACAAGTCATGGCAATGAATGACAATGTAGCAACTTCACTCCTTAAAATCACTTTTATGCACTGGTTCTATTACACTGGATTAAAAATATTGTACTTAATACAATTAACAATTATATTAATAAATATGTCCCAGCAAAAAGCAGTGCCCATCACATATTTTGTTTTTGTTTTTCTTATCAGAAAAAGACATTTATTCCTTAGTAAACATTTGATCAATTATAAGTTAGAGCAATAAAAATCATCCTTATTTTTTCTAAGTGGAACTAAATCTTGGAGTCTTCATTTAAGTAATCAGCAGGTCTAACCCAGGTCATTGTAGAGGTGTGAAATCATTTGCGGACTTTATTAGAAGAGGCTGTTTAGTAGAGATACCTAAATTAACAACTCCAAGCTCTCAGTAGTTGAAAATCATAAAGGTACATTTCTGTCTCACCCTACATGTTCAATGAAGTAAGCCAAAGAAATGTATTCATTGTAGCCATTCTAGTCTAAGTCTCAACAAAATGTCTCAACATTTTGAGACTTTTTGTCTCAAAAAGTCTCAACAAAATGATGACATCACTATTTTAACATGTGTTTCTTTTTTTATAATCACTATGCCAGGAGAAGGAAGGGCACTGGCCCATTTAATATTCTAGTTTGAAAAACACAATCACCACTTCAACTCGCCCTTCCTTAGCTAATCTTCTGGCAATGTGTAACTTCAAGTGAGTGATATCACAATTCTTTATGTACCCAGAAGTAAGGATCAGATATTAATAATAAATATGATTGAATATTTATAATGCTTATCACAATTCAATCTTTTGGTCACTATATAGTTGATTTACTTTTAACTCCTCTCCAAGGGAGGCATCACGAAGTATAGAATACACTTGTGATAGGTGATTATGTTTACAGTGTTTACAACCAATCTAGTATAATTCTTTTTGTTTAGATATTCATTGGAAGGACTGATACTGAAGCTGAAGCTCTAGTACTTTGGCCATCTGATGCAAAAAGCTCACTCACTGGAAAAGACCCCGGTGCTGAGAAAGTTTGAGGGCAGGAGAAGGAGGAGACAGAGGATAAGATGATGGGATGGCATCACCAACTCAATGGACATGAGTTTGAGCAAACTCGAGGAGGTAGTCAAAGACCGGGAAGACTGGCATACTACAGCCTGTGGTGCGGCAAAGAGTCAGACACAACTTAGCAACTGAACAACAACAATACTCAGAGACTAAAAAATTAACTGTTTCCTATAACACAGCATACATTGATGAAAGTAGAATACAACAAAAAACAGTAAAGGTTCACTTCATAAAAAAAATAGTGAACATATATTAATCACTGTTTGCAGAAATTCTGCAAATCCATTGAGCAAATATTATTAGGGCTCCTCTAAATCTTGGATGCCTTCTCAGATATCTTCAACTGCTTGTTTTCCCTCTCTAGTCAGTACCTCTCCTGTGCTGGGCAGCTTTTTCATCCTAGACAAGTGAAACATCACACAAAAAGAAATGGAATATAACTTTTTAAGAAGTCCCAGGTGTAAGATGAGGATAATACAAACCACGCATATGGAGGAGTTTACTCCTAATGGAATGACCTCTGACAAGTGAGCAACAGGATAAAGAAAGGAAGCCTCCTTCCTCTCTTCAACGTACTATCCATGTGGTTCCCCCATCACTATCCGTGTGGTTCCCCCATCACTATTCTCTCTAAGAAGAACTATTTACTTTGGGAATAGCACATGGAAGAAAGTAAAGATGGCTTATTTATATTTGGTTCTCTATCTTCTCCCTGTTGATGAACATATCTCCATGGCAACCTGACAGAGACAAGAGAACCAAACACTAGCCATCAAGTGCTTCAGAGAGGATGTGACACTTCTCTCTCCTCTTCACCTTTCATTGCCCAGAAAAAGTAACGTAGGTATATGTAACTTCAAGGGTTAAACAATTATAATCCCTCAAATAACTGGAGGAAAAGAACAGGATGCCAGAGAACATGAGTAAATGTCTACCCCAGCTGTTGTCAGTGTTTGTGTCACTCAATGCTTCTCTTAACTAGATGAGCACGCCAACGTCACCATCACCCCAGAAATTTCTTTAAGGCTTTCTCCAGCCTTCAGGAAGCTATGCCTATCTTCATCTTCAGGATTTAGCTGCTCCCCTGTGTTTCAGTATTTGGGACGCTTGTAACATAGGGCTTCCCAGGTGGCACAATGTTAAAGAATCAGCCTGCCAATACAGGAGACACAGGTTTGATCCCTGGGTTAGGAAGATGCCCTGGAGAAGAAAATGGCAATTCACTCCAGTAGTTTTGCCTGGATAATCCCATGGACAGAGGAGCTTGGTGGGCTACAGTCCACTGGGTCACAGTGTCAGACATAACTGAGTGAGCATGCACACACCCTTGAGACATAAAGGTTCATTCTAAACAAATTAAGGGCTTCACAGGCAAAGGGCTTTGACAAAGATCCTGACAAAGAGAAGCCATAGCTTTTCAGTTTACCTTCTTAGAGAGCTGGGTACAAGTGTTTTGAGAAAGAAAAATGTCTCACATTCCTTTGATCACAAGAGAATAAGACATATATTACTTCAGCGGATTATTCTGCCACACTTATGGTAATGAATAAAAATATAGATTCAGAGGTCCATGAGACCTGTGCTCTAATATATGCTTTCACGCTAGTTACTAGCATACTACAGTTTGAAGAATAATTTTTTCAGGTTTCTGAATTTTAATCTCATTACCTATTTCTTTAAAGTAGTAAGTATTTCAAATAGTTTGTGTATGCTAACTAGAAATATACAGGTAAATAATTGGCAGAATAACAAAAATATGGTTTATTATTTCCTATCAAAACTTAAGACCATGCTGTGCATAGTCACTCAGTCATATCTGACTCTTCATGACCCTTTGGACTGTAACTCGCCAGGCTCCTCTGTCCATAGGATTTTCCAGGCAAGAATACTGGAGTAGGTCTCCATTTCCTCCACCAGGGAATCTTCACGACCAAAGGATCAAATTGCAGGCCGGTTCTGTATTGATGAGTCATCAAGGAAGCCCAACAGATCCTAGATAAAAGTCATTGTAGATACTGTATGATATCACATATATGAGAGCTGGACTGTGAAGAAGGCTGAGCGCTGAAGAATTGATGCTTTTGAACTGTGGTGTTGGAGAAGACTCTTGAGAGTCCCTTGGACTGCAAGGAGATCCAACCAGTCCATTCTGAAGGAGATCAGCCCTGGGATTTCTTTGGAAGGAATGATGCTAAAGCTGAAACTCCAGTATTTTGGCCACCTCATGCGAAGAGTTGACTCATTGGAGAAGACTCTGATGCTGGGAGGGATTGAGGGCAGGAGGAGAAGGGGACGACAGAGGATGAGATGGCTGGATGGCATCACTGACACGATGAATGTGAGCCTGGGTGACCTCCGAGAGCTGGTGATGGACAGGGAGGCCTGGCTTGCTGCAGTTCATGGGGTTGCAAAGAGTCGGACACGACTGAGCAACTGATCTGATCTGATCTGATGTAGAATCTAAAAAGTACAACAAACTAGTGAATATAACAAAAAAGAAGCAGACTCACAGATACAGAGAACAAACCAGTGGTTACCAGTGGGGACAAAGGTGCAATATAGGGGTGAGGGTGTTCAGTTCAGTTCATTTCAGTTCAGTTCAGTCACTCAGTCATGTCCAACTCTTTGCGACCCCACAGCATGCCAGACTTCCTTGTCCATCACCAACTCCCTCAGTTTACTCAAACTCATATCCATGGAGCCGGTGATGACATCCAACCATCTCATCCTCTGTCGTCCCCTTCTCCTCCCGCCTTCAATCTTTCCCAGCATCAGGGTCTTTACAAATCAAACTATTGTGTTAAAGATAGGCTCGATGATATATTATATGACATGGGAAATATACCCAGTATTCTGTAATAACTATAAATAAAAAGTAACTTTTCAAATTGCATGAAAATAATAATTTTAAGAGATTAAAAGCAAAAATAAACACAATAAAATATCAGCTCTATAGTAAAGTGCTGTACAAAAAAAATTAAAACTAAAAGAATTTTAAATTCAGTAAGATTCTGATTTCATGTTATTAAATTGATTTTGCCTAAAATATATTAAAACTTGGTTTAATTTATGTTAATATTCTTATTTCCTATTATTTTCTTCTTCCTTCCTGATAAAGGATTTCAAGAAAGCCTAGAAAATCCCCTGGGTATTTTTCTTTTCTGGCCTATACCACCCAGCTGGATGAAAAAGGAAATAAAATTTAAGTACATGCATATTTGTAATCACTTACTCCTTGGAAGGAAAGTTATGACCTTCCTAGATAGCATATTCAAAAGCAGAGACATTACTTTACCAACAAAGGTTCGCCTAGTCAAGGCTATGGTCTTTCCTGTGGTCATGTATGGATGTGAGAGCTGGACTGTGAAGAAGGCTGAGGGCCGAATAATTGATGCTTTTGAACTGTGGTGTTGGAGAAGACTCTTGAGAGTCCCTTGGACTGCAAGAAGATCCAACCAGTCCATTCTGAAGGAGATCAATCCTGGAATTTCTTTAGAAGGAATGATGCTAAAGCTGAAACTCCAGTATTTTGGCCACCTCATGCGAAGAGTTGACTCATTGGAGAAGACTCTGATGCTGGGAGGGATTGAGGGCAGGAGGAGAAGGGGACGACAGAGGATGAGATGGCTGGATGGCATCACTGACTCGATGGATGCGAGTCTGAGTGACCTCCGGGAGCTGGTGATGGACAGGGAGGCCTGGCGTGCTGCGGTTCATGGGGTCGCAAAGAGTCGGACACGACTGAGCGACTGATCTGATCTGATATTTGTAATCACCTATCATAATGATGCTTTTTATTTGTATAGTGTCTTAGCTTAAAAAATATATAGATGTACAATACCTCATTCAATTTTTACAATATCTTTGAGTAGCATTCTAGAAATGAGACAACTGACGATCTCTGAAGTTGTGCTTCTGAGATATAAAAAGTCACATTTAGGACAAATTCAAATTTTTCTTAAATGTTAAAATGTAAGGGTTTTGGTTTTTTTTCCCCCCTTTTCCCTTTCATTTTGTTGAGTTTGTTGGTTTCAACAAGAAAAGTATAGAGTATTAAGTTCTAGTAAAATGAAAAAACTTAAGTCAATAGCAATTTTCCTTGAGAAACTTAACAATTACCTGGAGAGATACCATAAACACCTCCTAATTTTTTCAAAAAAGTATTAATTTATGTGACCTGTGAATAAATGCAGAAAAGCTATAGGATAATTTGAAGGAGTCAGGAAGGTCTATGCAATAGATATGTGTGATAGGAAATAATAAAATTATTTTAAGATACCAAGTCTTCATAGTTCCATTCACCCAGAAATGTGAAAATATTTAGACATCCAGGACCAGGAGACAAAGCAACAAGCTAAAAATTTATTCAAACACTACGTGGCAACTACAACTTAAACACTAAGGTGATATTCATGTTAGCTATTTTACAAGTAAAAGGAATCCATGAGATGAATACACTATGGTTATGATCATAGATACCATTTTATAGCTTAAATCTCATGTACCAAATGTCTTACAGACAAAATCAGCTTTTTCTCACTGCAGCCCTCCATACATGTAAGCTCTGTTGCAGAGGAATAGAGGAAATTTTGTCTTCTATTATGTTTATGTTCTTATTTACTTCCAAATTTCTTTCCAAATAATGTAATTAGGCTGTTGGTTTTAATTTCATAATTTTGATCCTTCTGTTGATTTCTGGTTATGTTCATGATGATTTAACTTACTAATCTTGCTTCACAAGCCTCTAGCTATGTAGTTATGTCACCATTTAAGGCTAAATCAGTTATCAGAGTTTACCTTATTATTACTAAGTATTATTTACTCCTGAAACAAAAGCACTATGTTTCTGAGTCCATTTCTATTTTTCCTGGCATCATTCATTTCCAATTTTTATATATTTAGCTTTAAATGCAGAGAAGGCAATGGCACCCCACCCCAGTACTTTTGCCTGGAAAATCCCATGGATGGAGGATCCTGGTAGGCTCCAGTCCATGGGGTCGCTAAGAGTTGGACACGACTGAGCGACTTCACTTTTACTTTTCACTTTCATGCATTGGGGAAGGAAATGGCAACCCACTCCAGTGTTCTTGCCTGGAGAATCCCAGGGACGGGGGGAGCCTGGTGGGCTTCCATCTATGGGGTCGCACAGAGTCGGACACGACTGAAGCGACAGCAGCAGCAGCTTTAAATGAGTATCTCAATTTCCATAATTGTCCTAGTATATATATATATATATATATATATAAATATAGGCACTCACACACTAGTAAAGTAATGCTCAAAATTCTCCAAGCCAGGCTTCAGCAATACGTGAACCATGAACTTCCTGATGTTGAAGCTGGATTTAAAAAAGGCAGAGGAACCAGAGATCAAGTTGCCAACATCTGCTGGATCATCAAAAAAGCAAGAGAGTTTCAGAAAAGCATCTACTCTGCTTTATTGACTATGCCAAAACCTTTGTGTGAATCACAATAAACTGGAAAATTCTGAAAGAGATAAGAATACCAGACCACCTGACCTGCCTCTTGAGAAACCTGTATGCAGGTCAGGAAGCAACAGTTAGAACTGGACATGAAACAACAGACTGGTTCCAAATAGGAAAAGAAGTACGTCAAGGCTATATATTGTCACCCCCCTTATTTAACTTATATGCAGAGTACATGATGAGAAACACTGGGCTGGAAGAAGCACAAGCTGGAATCAAGATTGCTGGGAGAAATGTTCATAACCTCAGATATGCAGACGACACCACCCTTATGGCAGAAAGTGAAGAGGAACTAAAGAGCGTCTTGATGGAAGTGAAAGAGGAGAGTTAAAAAGTTGGCTTAAAGCTCAACATTCAGAAAACTAAGATCATGGCATGTGGTCCCATCACTTCATGGCAAATAGATGGTGAAACTGTGGAAACAGTGGCTAACTTTATTTCTTGGGGCTCCAAAATGACTGCAAATGGTGATTACAGCCATGAAATTAAAAGACGCTTACTCCTTGGAAGGAAAGTTATGACCAACCTGCTGCTGCTGCTGCTAAGTCACTTCAGTCGTGTCCGACTCTGTGCAACCCCATAGACGGAAGCTCACCAGGCTCCCCCGTCCCTGGGATTCTCCAGGCAAGAACACTGGAGTGGGTTGCCATTTCCTTCTCCAATGCATGAAAGTGAAAAGTGAAAGTGAAGTCGCTCAGTCATGTCCGACTCTTAGCGACCCCATGGACTGGAGCCTACCAGGATCCTCCATCCATGGGATTTTCCAAGCAAAAGTACTGGGATGGGGTGCCATTGCCTTCCCCGATGACCAACCTAGACAGTGTATTAAAAAGCAAAGACATTACTTTGTCAACAAAGGTCTGTCTAGTCAAGGCTATGGTTTTCCCAGTAGTCATGTATGGATGTGAGAGTTGGATTGTGAAGAAAGCTGAGTGCCGAAGAATTGTTGCTTTTGAACTATAGTGCTGGAGAAGACTCTTGAGATTCCCTTGGACTGCAAGGAGATCCAATCAGTCCATCCTAAAGGAGATCAGTTTTGAGTGTTCATTGGAAGGACTGATGTTGAAGCTGAAGCTCCAGTATTTTGGCCACCTGATGCAAAGAGCTGACTCATTTGAAAAGACCCTGATGCTGGGAAAGATTGAGGGCAGGAGGAGAAGGGGACAACAGAGGATGAGATGGCTGGATGGCATCACCGACTCAATGGACATGGGTTTGGGTGGACTTCGGGAGTTGGTGATGGACAGGGAGGCCTGGCGTGCTGCAGTTCATGGGGTTGCAAAGAGTTAGACACAACTGAGCGATTGAACTGAACTGAAGTGAAGAATTTTTCTAAAGTCTCAAAAACATCGAATATATTTTCTCACCTTCTCTCATCCCCCAGGGATAATCTCTCAGCCCCCCATTCTATGCAAATCTGTTTGGCTCTCTATCACTTTAGTGTTCTCCTGGTCTATTGAACAACTGTCGCCCAAGGACCACCCTACATTCTTCTGTGTTGGATTCACTAATCCCTTATTCTTCCATTTTCTTGGTCTTGATTTATAGTTCTCTTGACTTGGTGTAGAAGTCTAAGTTTAAAAAAAAAAAAATCTCTTGCAAGTTTGAAAGCATTGTCTTCTGTTCTCCATCCTCTTGGAATGCTCTTTCACATATGGGTCTATATAATCTAAACATGTTCCTTTTTAAAACCTATGTATTATTTATAATTAGTCATGTTTTCTGGCATCTTTTTTTCAAATAGATGACTGATCTTCTTTTGTGCCTATGAAGATATTGATTATAGGATATTTTGTTTCCCTTCCTGATTCTTGTTTATTTCTTTGTCTATGTTTTATAGGTGGTGTTAGTTGTAAAGAACCCACCTGCCAATACAGGAAATGTAAGAGATGTGGTTTCAATCCCTGTGTCAGGAAGATCTCCTGGAGGAGGAGATGGCAACCGACTCCAGTATTCTTGTCTGGAGAATTAATTCCACGGACAGAGGAGCCTGGTGGTCTACAGTCCATGTGGTCACAAAAAGCTGGACATGACTGAAGTGACTTAGCACACATCTTTCATATTGGAGGATTTTTTTTAATGTCAGCCACGCTTGACTCTCCAGTCATATATAAAAAGTTGATTGAAAGTCATGTGGGCATGAAAATCTTTACCATCTTTTGGGCTTCATTATTGGAATACCAGGCTGAAAACTGAATTTTGTTTGTTTTACTGACAATTGCCAGTTTCTCTACTCACTGAGCTACCGAGGACTTCCCTCACAGCTCAGTCAGTAAAGGATCTGCCTGCAGTGCAGAAGACCCAGGTTCCATTCCTGGGTTGGGAAGATCCCCTGGAGAAAGAAATGGGAACCCACTCTAGTGTTCTTGCCTGGAGAATCCCATGGACAGAGGAGCCTGGCAGGCTATACAGTCCATGGGGTCCCAAGAGTCGGACACGACTTAATGATTAAACCACCAAGCCAGTTTCTCTAGAGGAAGCCTCCAGTCTTCTCCCTGGAGCATTGTCACCTGTCTCATGAGAGAAGGATGGAATGTGGCTGGGTTTCCCTACACCCAGTGTTCACCTGACTCCCCGCTCCATCTTCATTCCCACATCTTACCCACAACTTCTCCTGTGAATAGTGGACCAGAGACCTTTAGATTTAACCTGTCCACAAAGGATGCCACTTGTCTTCTCATAAGAGGGGTAATCATTTGACTGTGCTTGGGTAGACCTGTCAAACAACTTCCTGTTTTAGCCATTTTAATCAGAAGCACCTTCTATGGTACTGAACCTTCCCATTTTGAAGTCTTTGTTGGATCCTTATGTGCAATTATACTTTTCATTGCCATCTTGTGCAGTTGGTTCCCTCTTCTAACCTTCCATCATTTTTCCATCTTCCAGTATTGTGTTATATCCTGTTCATTACTATTCTTCCCTGCCATTCAATTTCATCTTGTAAATGTATGAATTTTCATTCTACTGTCATTTCCTATGTTTAGTCAGAAATCTAGTTTAGTAACTTAATTTTTTTCTAACCCAACACACTGGAGAACAAAATTCTATCAATAACAGTGGCACACTTACAGAGAGATTTTTCAAAATAGAATGAAGAGAAGTCATTACAGAATCACAGAGAGCATGCATAGCTGATCTCTCCAGAGCAGGTTTGCATACTGAGGAGTTCAGCCCAGACGCAAACATTATGTGTGATTTTTCAGGTCCCACCATAGGCAATTTCAAAGGCTCTACTTGATAGAGGAAAGCTGGCCTCCCCACACTGGTCTTGGTGCATGATCAACACATGATAGTCTCTAAGGGGAGTTATAGTCAAGGAGTAAGACCCCAGGAGCCTGCATTCCAAAGCTGCTTTATTTTGAAAAAAAGTGAAAGTGCTAGCTGCTCAGTCCTGTCTGACTCTTTGCAACCCCATTGCCCTCCAGGATCCTCTGTTCTTGGAATTCTCCAGGCAAGAATATTAGAGTGGGTTGTCATTCCCTTCTCTTGGGTAGTAGGCAAATGCCTTCCTTAAGTGCCTCTGCTAAAGCCTTCCTAAGGAAGTGGGAAGGCAGAGGTGAATTTGAAGATGCTTTTCCTCACTCCAACTCAGTACTCAATACTTTTCCATTCCTGGCTCTTTCCCTTGGCTCTCCACCCAGCCCCAGGGACGGGACAGTAAAACTATTGTTGTAGGTCTCATCAACAGTGAGGCAGATCACATCTGTGTTGATCCACTGCACTGTTCTTTGGGGAAAAATGAAACAGGATAGTTAGTACTTCCTGTGGCTTAGCTTCTTGCTTCTACTATCACGGCAAATGATTGAAGTCTTGACTGTTAGTCCCAATTTGGCTTTTGCTTAAATGTCTACTCCATGTCTGGCATTTCAGCTGTCCTCAGCTTAGCTGAGCTCCTCACATATACTCTTTCTTCCCTAGATTGACAGTTTTAAATCCTGACCTGGCCGGCACAGATGCCAACACAAAGTACAGAGCATTGAGGCTTTATAAAAATTATTTAACTTCCTTCAGCCTCAGATTTCTCATCTTAAAGTGACAATAATAGCCTTCCCCTCTTCCAGCTTTGGAAGGATTCAATGAGATGGCTCATGTAAGGATTTTAGAGGTTGCAGTCACACAGTAAATGCTAGTCAATGTTAATGATAATATTGAAGATGAAGATAACGATGGTTTAGATTGTTCAACATCATATTCCTTTAAAATCTACCCAACTTTCTCCGAAGAGGAATTGGAATCAAGTGTCTAATTCATTTTCTCTCACTAAAAATTTAAACATCCACGTTTAAATAATGATGAGCAGGGAGTTTGAGAAGAGTAAGTAATTTGATCCTTCAGTCCTCAATTGAAATTTTATTTGAATTTTAATGAAAGGACGCATCAGCTCAGTTTGTAAATAAAGTCCCCAATGCTAAGGCAGTACCTTGCAATTCATCTCAGGCAGGCATCATTGCAGTCTCCGTGTTCCATTTATTTTGTGTTCTATGAAATGATTTCAAGATTTCTTGTTTTCATTATGGATTTTTGCTAAGGTCTGTGCTGTCTTAAAATGATCTTTGTTTTCCTCCTCTATGGTCATAACCATTTTTAGTAATCACAAACTCACACCTCCATGTCAAGAGGGTAGGGAATAAAATATGGCAGAGAAATCTTGATAGCTGGAAATCATTTCCCCTTTTGGCTTGTCCACGTCCTCAGCCTTCTTATAAGGCATTGCCCCCAATGCTAGTACTTTTTCAAATGAATCCCCCAGTATATTATCATGAATAAATGCAAATACTTACCAGATGTATTTAGGTGTGTAGGCTTTGTAACCAACTAAGTCAGTAAACAGAGAAAACATGCATGCTCTTTATAATTCTGCAGGAAGCAGATTTAGAGACAGCAAGATTTTAATATCTGTTCATTCATTTTATCCATTTATGCAATAGTTATTGTGTGTTTTCTATATGCCAGGCAGCTATGAACGTAATAATTACCATATAACACCTCTGGAAGGAGAAATTGTCAATTTATGTCTGACTGGGCCTCTTTGGTAAACAATTTTATTGGTATTGATTATCATATCTCTTTTAGAACGCTATCCATTCCACACAAGAAGTCTTACCTGTGTGTGCATGTGTGTTTTAATTTAATTTCATTGAATTGATATCTTCCCTGGGGGAACACAGAGTCATTTTAGCCAAACTGTAAATGAACCCCCTTGAAAGCACCTAGTTAAATGTACATAGGAATAGAAAATTATCAGTGATTCTTTGTGATAAAATAGTAATTTGCCAGATTCTTGTGTTACTTATGGAAGCCCCCTGGGGATATTTATTAAATTATCACAGCATTCCATGAGAAGGTAATGAAAAGTGGGACGCAGTGATAACAAGAAGGTGTTTTGTCCTTTGATAGATTCAGGCATATATGAAAATCATATAACAAGTGAATAGAAACCTATTTTTTTTGCTTATTTTAAGTTCTATAAGACGTGACCACTATAGATGAAAACATAGGTCTTAAGATGCATTAGTGGGGGTATTCAGTCCAATAAGGTGGATTCATTTTGTGAAGTTCAGTTCAGTCGTTCAGTCGTATCTGACTCTTTGCAACCCCATGAATCACAGCACATCAGGCCTCCCTGTCCATCACCAACTCCCGGAGTCCACCCAAACCCATGTCCATTGAGTCAGTGATGCCATCCAGCCATCTCATCCTCTGTCGTCCCCTTCTCTACCTGCCCAAAATGCTTCCCAGCATTAGGGTCTTTTCCAATGAGTCAACTCTTCCCATGATGTGGCAAAAGTATTGGAGTTTCAGCTTCAACATCAGTCCTTCCAATGAACACCCAGGACTGAGCTCCTTCAGAATGGACTGGTTGGATCTCCTTGCAGTCCAAGGGCCTCGCAACGGTCTTCTCCAATACCACAGTTCAAAAGCATCAATTTTTCGGCACTCAGCTTTCTTTATAGTCCGATTCTCACATCCATACATGACCACAGGAAAAACCATAGCCTTGACTAGACAGATCTTTGTAGGCAAAGTAATGTCTCTGCTTTTATATATGCTATCAAGGTTGGTCATAACTTTCCTTCCAAGGAGTAAGTGTCTTTTAATTTCATGGCTGCAGTCACCATCTGCCATGATTTTGGAGCCCAAAAACGTCTGTTTTCACTGTTTCCCCATCTATTTCCCATGAAGTGATGGGACGAGATGCCATGATCATAGTTTTCTGAATGTTGAGCTTTAAGCCAAATTTTTCACTCTCCTCCTTCACTTTCATCAAGAGGCTTTTTAGTTCCTTTTCACTTTCTGACACAAGGGTGGTGTCATCTGCATATCTGAGGTTATTGATATTTCTCCAGGCAATCTTGATTCCAGCTTGTGTTTCTTCCAGCCCAGCGTTTCTCATCATGTGCTCTGCATATAAGTTAAAAAAGCAGGGTGACAATATACAGCCTTGACGTACTCCTTTTCCTATTTGGAACCAGTCTGTTGTTTCATGTCCAGTTCTAACAGTGGCTTCCTGACTTGCATACAGGTTTCTCAAGAGGCAGGTCAGGTGGTCTGGTATTTTTAAGAAATTCCAGAGCTTATTGTGATCCACACAGTCAAAAGCTTTGGCATAGTCAATAAAGCAGAAGTAGATGTTTTACTGGAACACTCTTGTTTTTTTCATGATCCAGCAGATGTTGGCATTTGATCTCTGGTTCCTCTGCCTTTTATAAAACCAGCTTAAACATCTGGAAGTTCACTGTTCATGTATTGCTGAAGCCTGGCTTGGAGAATTTTGAGCATTATTTTACTAGTATGTGAGATGAGTGCAATTGTGCACTCTTTGGCATTGCCTTTCTTTGGGATTGGAGTGAAAACTGACCTTTTCCAGTCCTGTGGCCACTGCTGAGTTTTCCAAATTTGCTGGCATATTGAGTGCGACACTTTCACAGCATCATCTTTCAGGATTTGAAATAGCTCAACTGGAGTTCCATCACCTCCACTAGCTTTGTTCATAGTGATGCTTCCTAAGGCCCACCTAACTTCACATTCCAGGATGTCTGGCTCTAGGTGAGTGGTCACACCATTGTGATTATCTGGGTCGTGGAGATGTTTTTTGCACAGTTCTTCTGTGTATTCTTATCACCTCTTCTTAATATCTTCTGCTTATGTTAGGTCCATGTCATTTCTGCCCTTTTTTGAGCCCATCTTTGCATGAAATATTCTGTTGGCATCTCTAATTTTCTTGAAGAGATCCCTAGTCTTTCCCATGCTGTTGTTTTCCTCTATTTGTTTGCATTGCTCACTGAGAAAGGCTTTTTTATCTCTCCTTGCTATTCTTTGGAACTCTGCATTCAGATGGGAATATCTTTCCTTTTCTCCTTTGTTTTTCGCTTCTCTTTTCACAGCTATTTGTAAGGCTGCCTCAGACAGCAATTTTGCTTTTTTGCATTTCTTTTTCATGGTTAAGGTCTTAATCCCTGTTTCCTGTACAATGTCATGAACCTCCATCCACAGTTCATCAGGTACTCTCTCCATCTGATCTAGTCCCTTAAATCTATTTCTCACTTCCACTGTATAATCATAAGGGATTTGATTTAGGTCATACCTGAATGGTCTAGTGGTTTCTCCACTTTCTTCAGTTTAAGTCTGAATTTGGCAATAAGGAGTTCATGATCTGTGCCACAATCAGACCCCGGTCTTGTTTTTGCTGATTCTATAGAGCTTCTTCATCTTGCCTGCAAAGAAAATAATCAATCTGATTTCAGTGTTGACCATCTGGTGATGCCCATGTGTAGTCTTTTCTTGTGTTGTTGGAAAAGGGTGTTTGCTATGACTAGTGCGTTCTCTTGGCAAAACTATATTAGGCTTTGCCTTGCTCCCTTCCGTATTCCAAGGCCAAATTTGCCTGTTACCCTAGGTGTTTCTTGACTTCCTACTTTTGCATTCCAGTCCCCTATAATGAAAAGGACATCTTTTTTGGGTGTTAGTTCTAAAAGGTCTTGTAGGTCTTCATAGAACCGTTCAACTTCAGCTTCTTCAGCATTACTGGTTGAGGCATAGGCTTGGATTACCGTGATATTGAAATGTTTGCCTTGGAAACAAACAGAGATCATTCTGTCATTTTTGAGATTGCATCCAAGTACAGCATTTAGGACTCTTTTGTTTACCATGTTAGCTACTCCATTTTTTTCTAATGGATTCCTGCCCCCAGTAGTAGATATAATGGTCATCTGATTTAAATTTACCCATTCCAGTTCATTTTAGTTCACTGATTCCTAGAATATCAACATTCACTCTTGTCATCTCCTGTTTGACCACTTCCAATTTGCCTGGATTCATGGATAACATTCCAGATTCCTATGCAATATTGCTCTTTACAGCATCAGACCTTGCTTCTATCACCAGTCACATTTTGTGAAGGTCTGGAATCCTTTTCCCAGTAAACAATTCAGAGAACTATCAGTATACATCTGGTGATAATTAGCAGACAGTAGGGAAATACTTGAGCACTTTTCACTCATAACATACATTGTTTTACTCTTATTTGTAGTGTTTGAAATATGTCTAGGCAATCCAGAAAACAAACATTGAGCTACAAAGATGAACTAAATTTCTCTTGTGTGCTGTGCTAAGTCACTTCAGTCATATTCAACTCTGTGACCCTAGGTACCATAGCCACCAGACTCCTCTGTCCATGGGAATAATCCAGGTAAAAATACTGGAGTGGGTTGTCATTCCCTCCTCCAAGGCATCTCCCAGTCCTAGGGATAGAACCCCTGTCTCTTACGTATGCTACACAGACCGGCAGGTTCTTTACTGCCAGTACCACCTGGGAAGCCCCAAATTTCACTTAGTTTTTTTATCAATAAAAATAGGAAAATAAAAGCTAATAGTGGGAAGTAGACAGGGCATATGTTAGGATTAGATTTTTATAAGATGTGAAAATCCCTGTGTTCCTTCAAGGTGCTTAGTTCCAGTTGCAAATGATACAATTCAAATCTATGTACTCTAAAGAAAAGTATGTTCTAAAATGGCAATTAATGTAAATTCTAAATCCATCATTGATGGATCAGTTTGGAACTACAAAAAATGATCACAATTCTTGTTTTATTTAAAAGGTTTTGGCAGATGCCCTTGGCTGAGAAACTGAAACCCCAAATTTCATTTGTGACACCAGATGGGCTTTATGAGTTAAATGTCTTACCCTTTGTACTGAGGAATTCACATCTCCTTCTTAAGATTGGCTCATGATTTATTAATGGATTAGGGTCACTCAACACTGATGACATGCAGGTATCCAGCCAGATTATTTCAAATGAACACCTGGAACCTCTTGGCTTGATATTAACATTAGTCACAAAGCTGGTCTTACACTGAAGCTTATTACATGGCATTGTGACCACTCACAGATGTGTCATTTGTGATGCAAAATGAGAAAAGAAATACAAACAATTGTCAAATAAGATTAATATAGACTTGGAAAATCTTCAAGCAAAATAGCAGGTCAGAAAAATTCACGCAACGGTACTTATTAAATAGTATTTTATTAAAATAAAATAAAACCAAAATAAGAAAAATTTAAACTATATTTATTAAACTCTAATCTGTACCAAAAACAGTAGTAAAGGGTTAGTATCATCTCTTTGCTCACATCACAGTCAGTTCATCATGTAATTTCTAACTGATTGGAAAATCTGCAACCCTTAATATGGCCAGTAGAAAAGGAAAGACTTGCTACTTATCCAGGTTTTCTGATAATCTACATGGTCCTGGGACTGTTACCTTGCTCTATCCCTTAAGTCAGCATCATCAAATCCTGCTCAACCACCAAATAAATTGCTGCTTGCTTTCCCTGCAATGTCAGTGTACCCTGGAACAAATGTCAGTTATCTGCTAAGCATCTCTAAGCTCCTGACAATTTCCCCTGGTACAGCAGCAACATCTATCATCCAGGAACCACTCTCCATCATTTTATAAAGACCTGGCATGGGGCAAAACATCAGAAGCTGCATGCTGCCTCTAAGCCAGACCACAATAGAAGTTGTTTTATCCACAAGTGACCTTGGATAAGCCAGTCCAAACAAAATCACTCACCAAGCAAGGCTCTTACCAAAATATCTGGACCCATTTTACATTGTAACACATTTCTTTTTCTGCCCATCCTAGATATCTCAATGAGTATTAGCCCCTTAATGCAAAAAAAAAAAAAAAAAAAAAAACCCTCTAAATTCTATAGATTTTAATCTACTTAATAGTAGCTCTCCTCTTCATCTCCCTGATAGCTTAGACATAAAGAATCTATCTGCAATGCGGGAGACCCAAGTTCAATCCCTGGATCGGGAAGATCCCCTGGAGGAGGGCATGGTAACCCATTCAAGTATTTTTTCCTGAGAAATTCCACGGACAGAGGAGCCGTGTGGGTAACAGTCCATGGGGTCCCAAAGAGTAGGACATGACTGAGTGACTGACACTCACACTTTCACTTTTCATCTCCATACCAGCCATTCTCTTATGTGTCTAATATTTCTGAAAAAATACATGTCTGCATATTTTAATCAAGGTTCACATAGAACTTTCCTAAGGCCGAAGTTAAAATGTGTTTGCATGGAACCTAGTAGGTACTCCATAAATAACAAATGAGTAATAATCTATTTTGACTTTTAACTTTCAATATTTCCTCACCTATGTTTCTCCTGTTTTGCTAGTCACTGACCCTGCCACCACTAATTACTTTCATTTCTTCTTGATTCTATGTGTCATATTTGACAGCAGAACAATTAAGTGTCATAAGAATGAAATAATAAGGAATCATATTTCTCCTCAATTCAGTTCAGTTCAGTCATTCAGTCATGTCTGACTCTTGCAACCCCGTGAACCACAGCATGACAGGCCTCCCTGTCCATCACCAACTCCCAGAGTTTACCCAAACTCATATCAATAGAGTTGGCGATGCCATCTAACCATATCATCCTCTGTCCTCCCCTTTTCCTCTTGCCCTCAATCTTTCCTAGCATCAGGGTCTTTTCAAATGAGTCGGTCTTTGCATCAGGTGGCCAAAGTACTGGAGCTTCAGCTTCATCATCAGTCCTTCCAATGAAAACCCAGGACTGATCTTCTTTAGGATGGACTGGTTGGATCTCCTTGTAGTCCAAGGGAATCTCAAGAGTCTTTTCCAACACCACAGTTCAAAAGCATCACTTCTTTAGCACTCAGCTTTCTTCACAGTCCAACTCTCACATCCATACATGACCACTGGAAAAACCATAGGCTTGACTAGACAGACCTTTGTTGACAAAGTAATATCTCTGCTTTTGAATATGCTATCTGTTTGGTCATAACTTTCCTTCCAAGGAGTAAGCATCTTTTAATTTCATGACTGCAATCACCATCTGCAGTGAGTTTGGAGCCCAGAAAAATAAAGTCTGCCACTGTTTCTACTGTTTCCCTATTATTTGCCGTGAAGTGATGGGACCAGATGCCATGATCTTCGTTTTCTGAATGTTGAGCTTTAAGCCAAATTTTTCACTCTCCTCCTTCACTTTCGTCAGAGGCTCTTTAGTTCTTTTTCACTTTCTGCCATAAGAGTGGTGTCATCTGCATATCTGAGGTTATTGATATTTCTCCCATCAATCTTGATTCCAACTTGTGCTTCTTCCAGCCCAGTGTTTCTCATGATGTACTCTGCATATAAGTTAAATAAACAGGGTGACAATATACAGCCTTGATGTACTACTTTCCCTATTTGGAACCAGTCTGTTGCTCCATGTCCAGTTCTAACTCTTTCTTCCTGACCTGCATACAGGTTTCTCAAGAGGCAGGTCAGATGGTCTAGTATTCCTATCACTTGCAGAATTTTGTGCAGTTTATTGTGATCCACATAGTCAAAGGCTTTGTCATAGTCAATAAAGCAGAAATAGATGTTTTTCTGGAACTCTCTTGCTTTTTTGATGATCCAGCAGATGTGGGCAATTTGGTCTCTGGTTCCTCTGCCTTTTCTAAAACCAGCTTGAACATCTGGAAGTTCATGGTTTACATATTGCTGAAGCCTGGCTTGGAGAATTTTGAGTGTTACTTTGTTAGCATGAGATAAGTGCAATTGTGCGGTAGTTTGAGCATTCTTTGGCATTGCCTTTCTTTGGGATTGGAATGAAACCTGACTTTTTCCAGTCCTGCCACTGCTGAGTTTTCCACATTTGCTGGCATATTGAGTGCAGCACTTTCACAACATCATCTTTCAGGATTTGAAATAGCTCCACTGGAATTCCATCACCTCCACTAGCTTTGTTCGTAGTGATGCTTCCTAAGGCTCACTTGACTTCACATTCCAGGATGTCTGGCTCTAGGTGAGTGATCACACCATCGTTAGTATCTCAGTCGTGAAGATATTCTTTGCACAGTTCTTCTGTGTATTCTTGCCACCTCTTCTTAATATCTTCTACTTCTTTTAGGTCCATACCATTTCTATCCTTTTTTGAACCCATCTTTGCATGAAATGTTCCCTTGGTATCTCTTAATTTTCTTGAGGAGATCTCTAGTCTTTCCCATGCTGTTGTTTTCCTCTATTTGTTTGCATTGCTCACTGAGTAAGGCTTTCTTATCTCTGCTTGCTATTCTTTGGAACTCTGCATTCAAATGGGTATATCTTTCCTTTTCTCCTTTGCTTTTCGCTTCTCTTCTTTTCACAGCTATTTGTAAGGCCTCCTTAGACAGACATTTTTCCTTTTTACATTTCTATTTCTTGGGGATTTTCTTGATCCCTGTCTTATATACAATGTCATGAACCTCTGTCCATAGTTCATCAGGCTCTCTGTCTATCAAATCTAGTCCCTTAAATCTATTTCTCACTTCCACTGTACAATCGTTAAGGATTTGATATAGGTCATACCTGAATAGTCTAGTGGTTTTCCCTACTTTCTTCAATTTAAGTTTGAATTTGTCAATAAGGAGTTCATGATCTAAGCCACAGTCAGTTCCCCATATTGTTTTTGCTGACTCTGTAGAGTTTCTCCATCTTTGGCTGCAAAGAATATAATCAATCTGATTTCAGTATCGACCATCTGATGATGTCCATATGTAGAGTCTTCTCTTATGTTTTTTGAGGTGGGTGTTTCTCCCCAAGTGATTTTGAATAAAAAGCTCTTTCCAAATCATAGTTCTCCAAAGAATAGTGAAGAGAATATATAAGGTAAAACTTCTAAATGTTCAATTGACTACTAATGGTTAAGGATAGATTTTGAAATATGTTCTATTTCTTAGTGCCTCAAACCTTCTTTTTGAGGCACCCCACCCCAGTACTTTTGCCTGGAAAATCCCATGGATGGACGGGCCTGATAGGCTCCAGTCCATGGGGTCGCTAAAAGTCGGACACAACTAAGCGACTTCACTTTCACTTTTCATTTTCATGCATTGGAGAAGGACATGGCAACCCACTCCAGTGTTCTTGCCTGGAGAATCCCAGGCACAGGGGAGCCTGGGGAGCTTCCATCTATGGGGTCTCACAGAGTCGGACACGACTGAAGCGACTTAGCAGCAGCAGCAGCAAGCATGAGAACAGAAATTCACTTCCCTCTCTCTTTGTTTGCTCCATAGCAGCAGTCCAGGGGCTTTGGCATCATGTGTGTTGAAGGAAATCTTATTAACTCAATTATCAATAGATATGAAATGTTTGCCTCTGCTTCAGGCTTAGCCAATCCTCATATTTACATTCTTGAAGAAGAGAACATGAGCTGATGTCAATAAACCTATAAATAACTTAAAAAGCGTATTGGCATTGCTCTAGGAATTATTCACCTTTATCAATTCTACATGTCCACACTCACATTTATAGCTTCTCTGCTTGTCTGTACATCATCTTTAACATCTATGTTTGGGGCCAGGAATGTAAATAGAATTGTTTTAGTCAGTGATCTATCCTACTCAAGAACATGACTTTAAAAACACATCTCTCTCCCTTTCTTTTCTGCAAAGTATATGTCCTTCTAAAGGCCCTCTATCTAGCAGGGAGCCTTCACCTCTCCCAATTCCTTTGTCTTATGAATTACTTCAGGGACTCTACTACACCCATGAAAGGAGAGTTTTGCCTTGAACAGGGGAGTGCAATGAGATGATTCTTGACATTAGCAAAGACAATCTCATCTACAAACATGAGAAAGAATAGACTTTACAAATAAAAGTGGCAGGAAAGACACTGAGAAATGAATCTTCACCAAAGAGAGAGAGAAAATGGGGAAGGAATATTGTAGGAGAAGGATAGAGGAAGAGAGAATAATAGAGCCTGAAGTGGACAAAAACTATCAGTGCTCACAATGAAACAGAAATGTCCAAGTGTCCACAATGCCACAACACAGGAACATGGGACCAAAAGAATGAAGACAAGGGTAAAGCAATGAATCAGTTAATTTCAGTAACATGAACTCTACTACCTAGAATACAACTTTTCCCTGGAAGTTGGAAAGTAATGTATAAACTTTCTAATGTTCAACACATGTAGATACAATTCCATAACAGGGAATAACTCTCAGTATAAAAATCATTAAAGGTCATGAGCAAGCAATTCCTCTTCTAAGTGAGGGAGGGAGGGAGGTGAAAAATGACCAACAGACACATAAAAGTATAATTTAAAAGTATTAGAAATCAAAGAAAGAAAATTAAAACGCTATATAATTGTTCATTCACAACATCATTTTGAAAAGATAAATAATAACATATTTTAAATTCCTCTTTTATATCCAAATGGTACTACTAAGTACCAAGGATTCGCTCAGTCGTGTCCAACTCTTTGCGACCCCCATGGACTGTAGCCTACCAGGCTCCTCCGTCCATGGGATTCTCCAGGCAAGAGTACTGGAATGGGGTGCCATTTACGTCTCCAATCCAAATGGTGGTAGTGTTTAAAAAAAGCAGTCTACTTTCAATGAAAGAAAAACTCCTTAATGTTAGGGATTTTAAATAGATTTTCACTGATGTGTCTGAAAGTAATTCTAACTGACATAATGAGCTTTTGGAGGAATGTACCTTTAAGTGAGTGGTAGAATTTGCTCATGCTATTCCCCAGCTCTCTTCCTTCGTTCTGGGGCAAATTCGAGCTCCCTGGACTTTCAGTTGGCCTTTCAATCTTTGGGAAATTAGAATGCTGGATCCTATCTGTAGTTTGGTGTGTGTGTGTGTGTGTGTGTTTTCAGTCTAATTCTACCTCTGTCACTTCCTTCTTCACTCTTCCTCAAGCAGGAGCTCACTACATTCAAAGTTACTATTCCTTAAAGGCACATTCTCTTTGATTCTTTTTGTTTAAATAAATGTGCTAATAATGATAGATAAGTCTTACATTGTACTTTGTGTAAGACACTATTCTAAATGGGGCACATGCGATAGATAACTCCTTTAATCAGCACAAAAACTTTATAAGGCAACAAATTTGGGGTTCATGGGGTCACAAAGAGTCAGACACCACTGAGCACACACAACAAAAGAAAACAAAGAAAGGAGCGGGGGGTGGTGGGGGGAGTCGGTCTCATAGAGGTGAATCAGGACAGCCATATTTTTGCTTGATTTTATGCTAGGCTCTCTGATGGAGTGAAACAGAAACAAAAACAGCAAGTCAGATAAGAAAAACCTTTAGCTCTCTTCCCATTCTAGAACTGTATCTGATAATGCCCCTTCTCAAACCTTACCTGAACAGACAAGATAACTTGAGTGATTCAATCCCAAGACATTTCTTTTATAAAGAATTGAGGCTACATTCTTTGAATTTATGTTTTGCCAAACAGCTTTGCATTGGAGATCAATAAATATTTTTCAGTATATTGCAAACACATATAGTTTCATGCTCCTTGTTCTTTTTGTTTTTGTTTTTTTCCCTTTATGCACTTTGATTTCTCTCAACTGAACAAGAGGGGCTGGGGTAATTAATAGGGTAATCCTAAAGACCCTGGCTGTAATTCCATCAAAATACCACCAAAATTCCATCTTGTTCTTATCAAAGGATTTTGTAAAATTATGCAACTTATTGTGAAATCTATTTCTGACCATGTTCCAACTAGCTGGATATTCTTAGGATAGGTCCCATAAGGTAAGCCCTGCTTTTCCCTTTTTCTTGACCCTTGGACCTAGTGAGTTAGCATACAGTGAACAATCAAGTTGAGGAAACAGAAAATGAAAGCACTTTTGGAAGGCAAATACTCAAATAAGGACCTGGAGGGGAGAGAGGCTCCAAATTGAAGAGGGTTGAGGACAAAGGCATCTCATCATTTTCCTAAAGGATGGTCCAGTAAAAGTCTTGTAATACTTGACCACTCCAAACAAATCCAATATCTTAAAATATGTAAAACATCTTTACTGGCTTATGACATCATGTCTAAGACACAGAACTGCATCTGGCCAGGCTGCAGCCCAGATCATCTGAGTGATGATATCTTTGCAGTTTCACATATTTTTCAAACAAGACATTCAATTAGTGCTCATTATGATGGAAAGGAAGTCTTGGCAGCTTATCCATCCTCCCTCTGTTGCCTCCAAGCAGTCACAGAGATTTCTGGAAATCTCCCCTGCACAAAGTCATGCAAAGACATGTGCTTGTTACTGAGCCTTTGCAGTCATACTGGATAAATATAGGGGAAGAAAATATTCTGGTCCCAAAAAGCACAAGTTACAGATGGTCCTGTCACATGGCTGTGGCCAACACATCTTTCAGGTCTCGGGAGGACATAAAGAATAGTGGATAACTGGTTGATAACAGCCAAAAAGAGGTGATTCACTCCCCTTTCATTTAACTTTCTATTAGTAGAGGATTTTAGAATGAAACAATCATGAAAATAACTACTATATACTTAAGATCTATACAGTCTTAGGCAATGTGGTATATGCTTAGTGTATCTATATAAATGTGACAGATGGTAAGGCTAGCCCCATACTTTCTTGAACACTCCCTGGGGAAGAATGAAAAGGGAAACAAAATTGAACTTGTTATGGGGAAATCTGAATTTACCATGAAATGGTCCTCGTGGGATGATATTTAAAATGAAGAATTTCAGGAACATTAAATTAAAATGAATTTCAGAAAACAGACAAGTCCTGCTGTGTAAGATTGCTTTTTGTTGCTGTTGTTTGAGCAAGTGTTCCACACAATATCCCTAAAAAATTTCCTCCAAAGCAAATAGATACATCCTTCGCCATCATTGTTGGGAAGGTCAGTCCAGTGGTAAGAAATAAATATGGAAGACAAGGATTAAAATTAGAGATGTTTCATCAAATTCCCTTGGATATCTTTGACCATTTTGTGACTCTTATGCCTCTTCTGCTTCAAATTACCCCCATTTGTGACTTCCTGTATATAGTTTCCCCCAGCTATTAGAACTGGAAGTGCCTGCAAACTTATGTGCCCCTAGAGCTGCCAGCAGCCAAACAACTAATTAAAATCGAGTATGAATGCCCAGATCCTTGCCTCAAATTGATACAAATTCTAAGGTGTAATTTACACTTCAGGGCTCCTTGTAGTGAGGGCTAATGCTGGGATTTTGCGTGTAATTGCATCCTTGCTTGACTTCCTCCCTTCCTTCTCCTTCACTGTCTTACAAATTTCTCCTGGGAGCAATTCTATAATAAATCATTGGCAGGTGACTCCTCATCTCAAGGTCTTATTTTAGAGAACATGAAAGGCAACAAGTGGTATAAGGTATAAATCTCATCCAGTTTTCTTTGAAATCATAGACTTAATTTTACTGAGATTCTCAAATATGGAATTGTATATAATAGTTTCAGAATGTGTGTGGAGGTTAACCATGAAGGGACAACGAGGTAAGAAAAGTAAAAATGCCCTTGAACCCGTAGAGAGGATTGAAAGAAAGGGAGAGAATTAATCCAGGGAAGATCATGTAAATCCATCTTCTCCTATATAAAAATTTAAGGTATTCTATAAAGCTCAACATTCAGAAAACGAAGATCATGGCAACTGGTCCCATCACTACATGGGAAATAGATGGAGAAACAGTGGAAACAGTGTCAGAATTTATTTTTCTGGGCTCCAAAATCACTGCAGATGGTGACTGCAGCCATGAAATTAAAAGACGCTTACTCCTTGGAAGGAAAGTTATGACCAACCTAGATAGCATATTCAAAAACAGAGACATTACTTTACCAACAAAGGTTCGCCTAGTCAAGGCTATGGTCTTTCCTGTGGTCATGTATGGATGTGAGAGCTGGACTGTGAAGAAGGCTGAGCGCCGAAGAATTGATGCTTTTGAACTGTGGTGTTGGAGAAGACTCTTGAGAGTCCCTTGGACTGCAAGAAGATCCAACCAGTCCATTCTGAAGGAGATCAATCCTGGAATTTCTTTGGAAGGAATGATGCTAAAGCTGAAACTCCAGTATTTTGGCCACCTCATGCGAAGAGTTGACTCATTGGAGAAGACTCTGATGCTGGGAGGGATTGAGGGCAGGAGGAGAAGGGGACGACAGAGGATGAGATGGCTGGATGGCATCACTGACTTGATGGGTGTGAGTCTGAGTGACCTCCGGGAGCTGGTGATGGACAGGGAGGCCTGGTGTGCTGTGGTTCATGGGGTCGCAAAGAGTCGGACATGACTGAGCGACTGATCTGATTGCATTTACTTTGCATTTTATTAGACCTCTCAAAAAAAAACCTTCTCAAAATTTAAGTATGCTTTCGTGACATTGTACAGGAAACAGGGATCAAGACCATCCCCATGGAAAAGAAATGCAAAAAAGCAAAATGGCTGTCTGGGGAGGCCTTGCAAATAGCTGTGAAAAGAAGAGAAGCAAAAAACAAAGGAGAAAAGGAAAGATATAAACATCTGAATGCAGAGTTCCAAAGAATAGCAAGGACAGATAAGAAAGCCTTCTTCAGCGATCAATGCCAAGAAATTAGAGGAAAACAGCAGAATGGGAAAGACTAGGGATCTCTTCAAGAAAATCAGAGATACCAAGGGAACATTTCATGCAAAGATGGGCTTGATAAAGGACAGAAATGGTATGGACCTAACAGACGCAGAAAATATTAAGAAGAGATGGCAAGAATATACAGAAGAACTGTACAAAAAAGATCTTCACGATTCAGATAATCACGATGGTGTGATCACTGACCTAGAGCCAGACATCCTGGAATGTGAAGTCAGGTGGGCCTTAGAAAGCATCACTACGAACAAAGCTAGTGGAGGTGATGGAATTCCAGTGGAGCTATTCCAAATCCTGAAAGATGATGCTGTGAAAGTGCTGCACTCAATATGCCAGCAAATTTGGGAAACTCAGCAGTGGCCACAGGACTGGAAAAGGTAAGGTTTCATTCCAATCCCAAAGAAAGGCAATGCCAAAGAATGCTCAAACTACCGCACAATTGCACTCATCTCACACGCTAGTAAAGTAATGCTCAAAACTCTCCAAGCCAGGCTTCAGCAATATGTGAACCGTGAACTTCCTGATGTTCAAGCTGGTTTTAGAAAAGACATAGGAACCAGAGATCAAATTGCAAACATCCGCTGGATCATGGAAAAAGCAAGAGAGTTCCAGAAAAACATCTATTTCTGCTTTATTGACTATGACAAAGCCTTTGACTGTGGATCACAATAAACTGTGGAAAATTCTGAAAGAGATGGGAATACCAGACCACCTGATCTGCCTCTTGAGAAATCAGTATGCAAGTCAGGAAGCAACAGTTAGAACTGGACATGGAACAACAGACTGGTTCCAAATAGGAAAAGGAGTTCGTCAAGGCTGTATATTGTCACCATGTTTATTTAACTTATATGCAGAGTACATCATGAGAAACGCTGGACTGGAAGAAACACAAGCTGGAATCAAGATTGCTGGGAGAAATATCAATCACCTCAGATATGCAGATGACATCATCCTTATGGCAGAAAGTGAAGAGGAACTAAAAAGTGTCTTGATGAAAGTGAATGTGGAGAGTGAAAAAGTTGGCTTAAAGCTCAACATTCAGAAAATGAAGATCATGGCATCCAGTCCCATCACTTCATGGGAAATAGATGGGGAAACAGTGGAAACAGTGTCAGACTTTACTTTTCTGGGCTCCAAAATCACTACAGATGGTGACTGCAGTCATGAAACTAAAAAATGCTTACTCCTTGGAAGGAAATTTATGATCAACCTAGATAGCATATTCAAAAGCAGAGACATTACTTTGCCAGCAAAGGTCCATCTAGTCAAGGCTATGGTTTTTCCAGTGGTCATGTATGGATGTGAGAGTTGGACTGTGAAGAAGGCTGAGTGCCAAAGAATTGATGCTTTTGAACTGTGGTGTTGGAGAAGACTCTTGAGACTCCCTTGGACTGCAAGGAGATCCAACCAGTCCATTGTGAAGGGGATCAGCCCTGGGATTTCTTTGGAAGGAATGATGCTAAAGCTGAAACTCCAGTACTTTGGCCATCTCATGCAAAGAGTTGATTCATTGGAAAAGATTCTGATTCTGGGAGGGATTGAAGGCAAGAGGAGAAGGGGAAGACAGAGGATGAGATGGCTGGATGGCATCACTGACTCTATGGACGTGAGTCTCAGTGAACTACGGGAGTTAGTAATGGACAGGGAGGCATGGTGTGCTGCGATTCATGGGGTTTCAGAATCAGACATGACTGAGCGATTGATCTGATCTGATGTCTCACAGTGGTGTCATTACCTTTAAACAAAGACCATCAGAAATATGTATGTGCATGATAAGTTGTTTCAGTCATGTCTGACCCTTTGCGACCCCATGGAGTGTAGCCCACCAGGCTCCTCTGTCCATGGGATTTCCCAGGCAAGAATACTGGAGTGGGTTTCCATTCCTTCTCTAGGGGATCTTCCCAATCCAAAGATCAAACTCATGTCTCCTGCACTGGCAGGTCAGTTCTTTACCTCTAGAGCCACCTGCTAGTTAAACTGAGGAAGCAGGTAGATGGGCCCACCAGGGTAAAGCAGTTGAAAATCCACCTCCTGTGGAATGAAACTCCAAGATGAGAATAGCAGGACAATTAAGGAAAAAGGCTGGGCCCTGCCCAGATCACATATTTCTCATTTTTGAAGTCAGGAGACCTCCTCTACCACACATGCACAGAAAGGCTTCCTGGAGGTCAAAGGTAATTGATGTTAACTAATGCCAGGTTACCCACAGGCCTCTTCAATAGATTCTGTCTTGGCTAAGACATGCCAGGACACACATGGGACAAACCTGAGAAATACCAAACATGGACAGCAAACCAGGCAAATCAAAATGAATGGCCAGAAGGAAACCCAGAAGAAATGCCCCATAAAAGTAATTCAAACTGCCATGAGGGTGCAACTCAGGGATTTTCTCTCCCTTTGAGTCTGCTCATGGGTCTATCCACACATACAATAATCTTTTTTTTCCTCTTAATAAATATCTGTTTCACTACTTTCCATTTTTGTGAGAATTATTTTCTGCAAAGTCAAAGGGCCAAGGCCCTTGTCACTTACCACTGGTCTAGTGGCTAGGATCTGGTGCTCTCACCACTGCAATGGGCATCAATCTGTCCTGGAGTCCAAGCTCCACTCCAAGCCATTGCAGGCTGAGACCACTGGAGATGAAAAGAAGGTGGGCTTATTACTCCTTGTGGTAGTTGCCAGGGGGAGAGCGAAAGACACACACCATGAGAAACCATAGATTGTCTCAGAAAGATGTATTAGATAGACCCTATTCTAGAATAGTGCATGAGAGAACTTCCAGATGTTCAAGCTGGATTTAGAAAAGGCAGTAGAACCAGAGATCAAATTGCCAATATCCCTTGGATTGTCGAAAAAGCAAGAGAATTCTAGAAAAACATCTACTTCTGCTGCATTGACTATGCCAAAGCCTTTGATGTGTGGATCACAACAAGCTGTGGGAAATTCTTTAAGAGATGGGAATACCAGACCACCTTAACTACCTCCTGAAAAACCTGTATGCAGGTCAAGAAGCAACAGTTAGAACATGGAAAAACGGACTGGTTCAAATTTGGGAAAGAAGTTTATCAAGGCTGCATATTGTCACCCTGCTTATTTAACTTATATACAAATTACATCATGCGAAATGCCAGGCTGAAAGAAGAACAAGCTGGAATCAAGATTACTGGGAGAAATATCGATAACCTCAGATATGCAGATGATACCACCCTTATGGCAGAAAGTGAAGAGGAACTAAAGAGCCTCTTGATGAAGGTAAAAGAGGAGAGTGAAAAAGCTGGCTTAAAACTCAACACTCCAAAAATTAAGATCATGGCAACTAGCCCCATCACTTCATGGCAAATAGATGGGGAAACAATGGAAATAGTGACAGACTTTATTTTCTTGGGCTCCAAAATCACTTCTGATGGTGACTGCAGCCATGAAATTAAAAGACATTTACTCCTTGGAAGGAAAGCTATGACAAATCTAGACAGTGTATTAAAAAGCAGACACATTACTTTGCTGACAAAGGTCTGTATAGTCAAAGCTATGTTTTTTCCAGTAGTCATGTATGGATATGAGAGTTGGACCATAAAGAAGGCTGAGCACTGAAGAAATAATGCTTTTGAATTGTGGTGTTGAAGAAAACTCTTGAGAGTTCTATGGACTGCAAGGAGATCAAACCAGTTAATCCTAAAGGAAATCATTCCTGAATATTCACCCAAGGAACTAGTACTGAAACTGAAGCTCCAATACTTTAGCCACCTGTTGCAAAGAGTCAACCCATTTGAAAAGACCCTGATGCTGGAAAAGATTGAAGGCGTGAAAAGCAGAGGATGACAGAGGACAAGATGGTTGGATGGCATCACCAACTCAATTGACATGAGTTTGAGCAAGCTTCCGGAGATAGTGAAGAACAGGGAAGCCTAGCATGCTTCAGTCCATGGGGTCACAAAAAGTCAGACACAACTGAGGGACTGAATAGCAAATTCTAGAATTTGGGGTTTGGTTGGATGATTTGGTGAAGGGTCTAAGGAAATAGGGTATCTCAGTAGTTTAGAAGCTGTCAGAATACAAGGGTTATCCTATGATTGGATAATTTTTAAAAATCCTGTCTACTACAAAGACAAAACTGTTGCTGGTAAAGAAAGACAAGTCACATTTTGGTATTGGATATTTTGAGAGTCACAGTAACCTTGTATTTTGAGTTTACACAAAATTAGGAAGTGGCCTTGTTTTCACTCATTTTATCAGGGTTTCTAAGTAAACTTCTCTGGGGTAGACGCTATTTCCCATGATTATGTTAACAGATAAATTATTTTGATGTGAAAATGGTTTTCAAATGGACTATATGATGTGCTATTGTGATGTATAATAAGAAATTTCTATTTGGTCTTTGCCCCTATTTCTGGTACAGAGATCCTAAAACACTTGGAAGTTCCTCAGAGAGTAATAAGGCATCTTTTGTTATGTTAATGAGATGGCATTTGAACCTCACATAATGTGGCTCCAGGGAGAAACAATCAGTTGATTAAAATTTTAGTCCCAGTTTCCCCAACTCCCACCTCCAACCTCCTGGGGAAGTAAGAGGATTTGGATATTGAGGTCAATACAGAGTTCTAGGAGCTTCCAGGTTCCTGAACATGTGGAGATGTTGGTGTTTCAGGGAAAAGCCAATTCTAACTCCATGTTGGAGCTGTTTCTTTGACTTGCTTTCCATTGGTTTTGTTATTATGGTGCATCTGTGCCCTGTCATGTCTGACTCTTTCTGATTCCATGGACTGCAGGCTCCTCTATCCATGGAGTTTTCCAGGCAAGAAAACTGGAGTGGGTTGCTATTTTCTACTCCTGGGTGTCTTTCCAACTCAGGGATCGAACTAGGGTCTCTTGTGTCTCCAGCAGGCAGACTCTTTAACACTGAGCCACCTAGGAAACCCTTTTATTATTATAATCATAAATAACGGCCTGTCTCAGGAAATCTTGCCTCTCTGCCTGACTTTTTAACTAAAATGCCTTTGTTCAGAACCCTGTCCACCTATAGATGCTGCTGCTAAGTCGCTTCAGTCGTGTCCGACTCTGTGCGACCCCATAGACAGAAGCCCACCAGGCTCCCCCGTCCCTGGGATTCTCCAGGCAAGAATACTGGAGTGGGTTGCCATTTCCTTCTCCAATGAATGAAAGGGAAAAGTGAAAGTGAAGTCGCTCAGTCGTGTCTGACTCTTAGCGACCCCATGGACTGGAGCCCACCAGGCTCCTCCATCCATGGGATTCTCCAGGCAAAAGTACTGGGGTGGGGTGCCATTGTGGCAGGAAGTAATTAATACATCCCCCTGAGGCTTACCATTCTAGAAGTAATTTGCAAGATTAATGGTCTTACTTTGTTTCTTTATACTCCCCCCATCTCTGATCTACCATAGAAGCTGGCATCCAGACCCCAAAAAGATGGTTATTTTGAGACATTAGTCTGCCATTTCTCGGTCGGTTGGCTCTCCAAATAAAGTTCTTGCCTTAGCACTTTGTCACCCATTCATCGGCTTCTTGTGCTACAAAGGAGAGTGAACTTGGACTAGGTGACACTGAAAGAGTGTTGAACTTCAAGAGGACATGGACATGCTCCACACCCCTTTCCCTTTCTATTTTACAATAAAATGGTAATCTAATAAATAAAATATCTCTCTGAGCTCTGTGTACCTCCTATAGCAAATTAATCAGATCCAAGGAGGAGGTTATGGAAACCTCTGATTTATAGCCAGTGAGTCAGAAGCACATGTAACAACCTGGGCTTGACAGGCATATGAAGTTTGGGGTAGTTATCACATTGTTATGTGGTGTAGCTATCACATTGTTATGTGGTGCTGACTGAAATGATACATACTATGGTTAAAGTGCATGCTAAGCCACTTTAGTCCTGTCCAACTCTTTGAGACCCCATGGACTGTAGCCTGCCAGTCTCCTCTGTCCATAGGATTTCCCAGGCAAGAATACTAGAGTGGGTTGCCTGCCCTACTCTAGAAGATCTTCCTGACCCAGAGATCGAACTCATATCTCCTGTGGTTCCAGCAGTGTGCTCAGTCACTTCAGTTGTGTCCAACTCTGTGCGACCCCAGAGACAGCAGCCCACCAGGCTCCCCCGTCTCTGGGATTCTCCAGGCAAGAACACTGGAGTGGGTTGCCATTTCCTTCTCCAATGCATGAAAGTGGAAAGTGAAAGTGAAGTCGCTCAGTTGTGTCTGACTCTTAGCGACCCCATGGACTGCAGCCCACCAGGCTCCTCTGTCCATGGGATTTTCCAGGCAAGAGTACTGGAGTGGGTTGCCATTGCCTTTTGCTCCAGCAGTGTGGGCAGGTTCTTTACCACTGAGCTATCAGGGAAGCACTATGGTTAAAATATTAGAACAATAACAAAGTCTTTCCTCTCAGAATCTTATTTCATAAAGATAAAATTCTATAAGTAAAATTATTAAAATAATATATGCATATATATATATATGTCTTTGATATATACTGCCAATTGCTCTTTGGAAAAATGTATTACATTAATGATCCCAGAAGAAACAGCATCTTACTATAAAATTATCAATATTCAATGTGGATACTTAATATACAACCATTTCTTAGACAATTAGTAAAAAGATTATACATTTTTGCTTCAGCAATATAAACACACAATATTTTATTCATATTTAATTAGAAAGTTTTTAATTAGAAAGTTTTGACATTGCTTTTTTTAGATCACTTCATAAGAATATCAGCTTTACATCATCCTTGTTTGCTACCAACTCTAAATGTTATGTTTGCCATGCAGACATTTTATGTATTTTATAATGAAATCTATCAATCTTTCATTTACTAATAGCTTATCAAATCCTTTATTTTTGGTTGAATTAAATATAATATCCATTTTCTTTTATATCATACATAGCAAATAATATATTAATTCAAAAATCTTGACACTTTAATATGCCTGACTTTTTTTCCAGTTCATTATGTGCAATAATTTGCTGACTATTCTTTCATTACCATAGTTTGTGAGGTTTCTGAAACCTTGTTAGATCCTTATGTAAACTGTGTCTCCCCATTATTCTCCCAAATTTCCCTCTGCATATCACCCATATGCTGACATATCTCTTGATCTTAAAATATTCTTGGTTAATCCACAAGACATTCCCCATGCCTGTCTTCCACACCCCGCAGTGTTTTTCCCTCAAACAGATTCTATACATTTACTGGTTAAGGTCTTTCTTCCTAGGCACTTTATGATATTTTTTGTTTGTTAATGAATTACTTTCTTTCATAAACTTCTAAGAGAAAGTTATTTTTTCATTATATATGTAGCAATTTTACTGATAATCCTTTGGTAAGTTTAGTGGTTTTCAGTTGATTTTCTTCAGATTTCTAGGTATGTAATAATATTTGTGAGTGTTCTTACCACAATAGGATAAAAACAAAAAGCAATATTTTTTTCTAAAGATTATAGCTCTTATTTTTTGTTATATATTATTATGTTGATTGAAAATCTAGAATAAGCTTCCTTTGTGCCTGCTCAGTCTCAACTCTGTGATTCCATAGACTGTAGTCTACCAGGCTCCTCTGTCTTTGGAATTTTCCAGGCAAGAATACTGGACTGGGTTGCCATTTCCTACTCCAGGGGATCTTCCCAACCCAGAGATCTAAAGTTCATCTCTTGCATTTCTTATACTGACAAGCGGATTCTTGACCAACTGCACCACCTGGGAAGCCCTGAATAAACTTAAAAGTATCAAAATTAATAAGGAACATATTTTATTTTAAATTAAATGTGACTACCTCTAATCTTCACTATTTCAATTGAGGTTTTAAAAGTTTGGTGTGAAAAATAAAACAGAACAAATTCTAAAGGAAAGTAGAAATATTTCAACATGCTTCATATTCTCTTCTCCAGTCACTGGTAGACATTTGACTGATTTCCAAAAGGAGGACATATTTGATAACAGACACTCTGCATAAAGACTGCTTTTGTTCTGTTAATCTGCCTTCCTGATTTTCATGCTTAAGTATGTCTAAGAATTACTGTTCTGGCCATAGTCAAATGTACAATAAACCTTACATGAACAATTTAAGAACTATTCAGAATTAATCATGACTGAGATGTTTTGCACTATTTATACTTTTATAACATAGTACAGCTCTTTTAAAATATAGATAAATGTCTCTAAACTTATACTCTTTCATACTACTTCACACTGCTTTGCATTGATATTTACTGTTATTAAATGATTATTTACCATCCTACCAGGTTCTAAATTCTATTAAGACTGGATTCATGCTTTTATTTATCCACTGCCATACCTATATTAGTGTTCTATTGCTGGTGTAACATATTAACACACAGGTAGTGGCACAAAATGACATAAATAGGTTATATTACAAGTCTTTAGGTCAGATGTTTGATATTGGCCACATGGGACTAAAATTAAGATGTCAGTAAGAACTGTGTTCCCTGGTGGCTCAAACAATAAAGATTCTGCCTGTAATGCAGGAGGCCCAGTTTCAATCCTTGGGTCAAGAAAATCCCCTGGAAAAGGGCATGGCAACCCACTCCAGGATTCTTTGTTGGAGAATCCCATGAACAGAGTAGCCTGGTGGGCTACAGTCCCTAGGGTTGCAAAGAGACTGACACAAGGAAACGAATAACACTTTCACTTTCAGTGAAAAACTGATTTCCTTATCTTTTCTAGCTTCAAAAGACCTTGTAGGTCAACATGCAACAGATAGAACCAGACATGGAACAATGGACGGGTTCCAAATTGGGAAAAGAGTACGTCAAGGCTGTATATTGTCATCCTGCTTATTTAACTTATATAGAGTCCATCATACGAAATGTTGGACTGGATGAGGCACAAGCTCAAATTAAGATTGCTGGGAGAAGCATCAGTAACCTCAGATATGCAAATGACACCACCCTTATGGCAGAAAATGAAGAACTAAGGAGCCTCTTGATGAAAGTGAAAGAGGAGAGTGAAGAAGTTGGCTTAAAACTCAGCAGTCAGATAATTAATATCATGGCATCTGGTCCCATCACTTCATGGCAAATAGAAGGGGAAACAGTGGCAGACTTTATTTGGGGGTGGCTCCAAAGTAACTGCAGATCATGACTGCAGTCATGAAATAAGAGAGATGCTTACTCCTTGGAAGGAAAGTTATGACCAACCTAGATAGCATATTGAAAAGCAGAGACATTACTTTGCCAACAAAGGTCCATCTAGTCAAGGCTATGGTTTTTCCAGTGGTCATGAATGGATGTGAGAATTGGACTGTGAAGAAAGCTGAGTGCTGAAGAATTGATGCTTTGTAACTGTGGCATTGGAGAAGACTTTTGAGAGTCCCTTGGACTGCAAGGAGATCCAACCAGTCCATCCTAAAGGAGATCAGTCCTGGGTGTTCATTGGAAGGACTAATGTTGAAGCTGAAATTCCAATACTTTGGCCACCTCATGCAAAGAGTTGACTCATTGAAAAAGACCCTGATGCTGGGAGGGATTGGGGGCAGGAGGAGAAGGGAAAGACAGAGAATGAGATGGCTGGCTTGCATCACCGACTTGATGCAACTCACTCAAACGTGAGTTTGAGTGAACTCTGGGAGTTGGTGATGGACAGAGAGTCCTGGAGTGCTGCTATTCATGGGGTTGCAAAAGTTGGACACAGCTGAGCGACTGAACTGAACTGAAATATCTGTTGTATTAACAAATAAATGAATGAAAGAAAGCTACAGAGCAGATATGTTATTTAAATAATCAGAAAGTTTTCCAGTATTTCTAATTCTTTAAAAGTTTTAAACAACAATGGCATTTTTTGTAATGTCCATATGTTTATTACATGGTATTAAATATTTTGTTCAGGAAAAAACACTGATATATACATAATCCCAAAACTTCGATCTCTGTCTAAACTAAAAATCAAGAACTAGTAACACAGTGGCTTCCCTGGTGGCTCATTGGTAAAGAATCGGCCTTCAGTGCGGGAGACCTGGGTTCAATCCCTGGGTGGGGGAGATCTGGAGAAGGGAATGGCAATCCATTTCAGTATTCTTGCCTGGAGAATTTCATGGACAGCAGAGCCTGAAGAGCTGGAATCCATGGGATCACAAAGAGTCAGACAAGACTGAGCGACTAACACTTTCAGTTATACAGTAATCAAACAAACAAAAAAACAATTATGGCCAGAAATTTACAAACAAATTCACTATTAATAACTCGAAAAATCTGGTAAGCAATATACTTAGGTATACAACATTTTGAATTAAGTGACATATTATCTTTTCCTTCCTTAGAATATTTAGACTTCAATGGAAAACAAAGCCTTATCCAGTTGTACCCTCTTATAGGTGGGGAATATATTCCAAGACCCCCATGGATGCCTGAAATCCCAGATACTACCAAACTTTATATATACTAAATAACAATGGTTTTTGAAAGCCATTTCAAAAGTCATTTTTACATTAAAGAATAATACATTTTAAGTATCTAACCATATTTTTATATATATATATATATATATTTTTTTTTTTTTTTTCCTTATGGAGTCTAATAATGAGCTAATAGATTGACTACAAAGCCATGCACAGACTTACTTATTCACAGTCTGATAAGTCTGGTTGGTCATTTCTTAACTATATTGTGCATTGATGAGACAAGTTATGTAGAATTTTAGTGTTAGAGTCCATTCACTTAACATAAAAATGATATGTGATAAATTTCTATTACCTGCCTCATACTGGGATAAATTATAAGTATTTACTGACACTGTGCTGGGGTTTCCCAGGTGGCTCAGTGGTAAAGAATCTGCCTGAAGTGCAGGAGATGCAGGTTTGATTCCTGGGTATGGAAAATCCCCTGGAGGAAGGCATGGCTACCCATTCCAGTATTCTCACCTGGAAAATCACATGGACAGAAGAGTCTGGCAGATTGTGGTCCATGCTGTCTCAAAGAGTCAGATATGTAAGCATGCACTTTGCTGAAATGTTCAATTTATGTAAAATCTGTTAATCAATCCTCAAAACAATTTTATTTAGTATAAATTTTAGGTGTTTATTTTATAAATAAGTTAAATTAATTATAGAGAGGGCATTTTCCTATTTACCTCTCACAATTGTAGATGCAAACTACCAGCTCTGTTTTTTTTTTTGGTTCAGTTCAGTTCACTTCAGTCACTTAGTCATGCCTGACTCTTTGCAGCCCCACGGACTGCAGCACACCAGGCCTCCCTGCCCATCACCAACTCCCAGAGTTTACCCAAGCTCATGTCCATCAGGTCAGTGATGCCATCCAACCATCTCATCCTCTGTCATCCCCTTCTCCTCCTGCCTTCAATCTTTCCCAGCATCAGGGTCTTTTCCCATGAGTCAGTTCATCACATCAGGTGGCCAAGTATTGGACTTTCAGCTTTAGCATCAGTCCTTCCAATGAACACCCAGGACTGATCTCCTTTAGGATGGACTGGTTGGATCTCCTTGCAGTCCAAAGGACTCTCAAGAGTCTTCTCCAACACCACAGTTCAAAAGCATCAATTCTTCAGTGCTCAGCTTTCTTTATAGTCCAATCTTCATATCCATACAAGACTACTGGAAAAATCATAGTTTGATTAGACAGATCTTTGTTGGCAAAGTAGTGTTTCAGCTTTTTAATATGCTGTCTAGGTTGGTCATAACTTTTCTTCCAAGGAGCAAGTGTCTTTTAATTTTATGGCTGCAGTTACCATCTGAAGTAATTTTGGAGTCCAAGAAAATAAAGTCTGCCACTATTTCCATTGTTTCCCCCTCTATTTGCCATGAAGTGATGGGACCAGATGCCATGATCTTAGTTTTCTGAATGTTGAGTTTTAGCCAACTTTTTCACTCTCGTCTTTCACTTTCATCAAGAGGCTCTTTAGTTCTTCTTCACTTTCTGCCATAAGGGTGGTGTCATCTGCATATCTGAGGTTATTGATATTTCTCCTGGCAATCTTGATTCCAGCTTCTGCTTCATCCAGACCAGTATTGCTTATGATGTAGTACTCTGCATATAAGTTAAATAAGCTGGGTGACAATATGCAGCCTTGATGTATTCCTTTCCCGATTTGGAACCAGTCTGTTGTTCTATGCCCAGTTCTAACTGTTGCTTCCTGAACTGCATACAGATTTCTCAAGAGGCTGGTGAGGTGGTCTGATATTCCCATCTCTTGAAGAATTTTCCACAGTTAGTTATGAGCTACACTATTATGATCCAAACTATTAACCACAATATTCCATCAACTGGTTCATTTTCCATGACATTCTTTGTTCTGGAATAGCCTAGACAGCAACATTTCTAGAAAATTTGAAAGTGTGTGTCTTTAAAGCCTGGATTTATAGGTCTTTCTGAGACAAAATTCTATTATAACTTTTTCATTGACTTTGGTTTTTTCCTAAGTCAAATTGGACTCTTCTCATAGCCTCCTGTTTATTTGTTAATTATATCATTCAACAAATTTTAGCAGTTACTTTTTGCCAACAAATCTGTTAGATGGTATATTTCAACTCTCTTTCTGGAGCTATAAGTATATGGGGCTTTCCAACTGGTGCAGTGGTAAACAATCTGCCTGCCAATGCAGAAGACTCAAGAGTTGTGAGTTTAATCCATGGGTCAGGAAGATCCCCTGGCCTAGGAAATGGCAACCCATTCCAGTATTCTTGCCTGGAAAATTCCATGGATAGAAGAGCCTGGCAGGCGACAGTCCATGGGGTCGCAAAGAGTCAGAGATGACTCAGCATGTAGAGAGAGCAAAATAATATGGAAAAAAGACCATTGTTTCTATCCTCTAGAGACTGTCAGTGGTTGTCTGATATTTTCTTTTGGTTGAGGAAATAAATTAAGTATATTATCTTGCTCTCCATCTTAGTCATCTATGGATAAAAAACTCCATTCACCTTTTTGCAATTGTTTTTCCATAGCTTTCTTTGTTGGAATTCCTGTTTGTTCATTTTCAAATAAGCACAATTTATCTAAATTCCATTTTTATCAGGAGATGAGAAGTGTACATTTTTCTTAGTCTTACTCTCTGCCAACTCAGGGTTCAGTTCAGTTCAGTTTAGTTGCTCGGTCATGTCCGACTCTTGGAGACACCATGAGTCACAGCACGCCAGGCCTCCCTGTCCATCACCAACTCCCGGAGCTCACTCAGACTCATGTCCATCGAGTCAGCGATGCCATCCAGCCATCTCATCCTCTGTTGTCCCCTTCTCCACCTTCCCTCAATCCCTCCCAGCATCAGAGTCTTTTCCAATGAGTCAACTCTTCGCATGAGGAGGCCAAAGTACTGGAGTTTCAGCTTCAGCATCATTCCTTCCAAAGAAATCCCAGGGCTGATCTCTTTCAGAATGGAGTGATTGGATCTCCTTGCAGTCCAAGGGACTCTCAAGAGTCTTCTCCAACATCCCCGTTCAAAAGCATCAATTCTTTGGCTCTCAGCTTTCGTCACAGTCCAGCTCTCACATCCATGCATGACCACTGGAAAAACCATAGCCTTGACTAGATGGATCTTTGTTGGCAAAGTAATATCTCTGCTTTTCAATATGCTATCTAGGTTGGTCATAACTTTCCTTCCAAGGATTAAATGTCTTTTAGTTTCATGGCTGCAATCACCATCTGCGGTGATTTTGGAGCCCCAAAAAATAAAGTCTGCCACTGTTTCCACTGTTTCCCCATCTATTTCCCATGAAGTGACCAACATCGCTTCAAACAAATTATGGCAAAATACTATTACATAATTGATTTTGCACAGTAATAGTACAGGACAAAGAATAATACAACATATGCACATACCTTACCAGATATCTAGAGCATCAGTTCTCTCCTTTGTAAAAGGAGAATAAATGTGTGTGTGCTCAGTCATGTCTCACTCTTTGCAATTCCATAGACTGTAATCTGCCAGGCTCCTCTATCCATGGGGTTTCCCAAGAAAGAATATTGGACTTGGTTGCCATTTCCTTTCTCAGGGGATCTTTACAACCCAGGGATCAAACCCTTGCCTCCTGTATCTCCTGCACTAGCAGGCAGATTCTTTACCACCTAACCACCTGGAAAGACCTTGTAAAAAGAGGAGTGATGCCCATTCAACAAAAATGTTATTCGGCTAAAATGAAATGATGCAGGTAAAAGCTAAGCATAAATTCAAGCCCATTGGAGATGCTCAGGAAATGTTAACCTAGTAGTAAGTTATCTGAAAACAGAAACTCTTAAGAGAGTAAAACACAAGTCACAGACTGGGAAAAAAAATTTGCAAAACAAATATTGAACTAGAAGATAACTGAGGAATGCAGCCAAAGAAACCATTAGATACATGATGAGCAAGGCTTAACCAGGCATGGCATTACTGGGGATAGATGTCAGACTATAGATATAAATCCTTTAAGTCCAAGGGCTCAATACATCTTTGCTTCTCCCACAGTGGCCAATAAAGTGTTATGACATTGTTAGTATGTGTTTAATATGGACTGATTGATTTCATAAAATAAAACTATGCATCCTAGGAAATAAAGCCACCTTTATTGATAACTACCGTGAATCACTATTTTTTTCTTAAATTAAGGCAAATATATTTAAGATACATTACGACACTTAAGTGGAATTCCCAGGTGGCCCTAGTAGTAAAGAACCTAGCTGCCAATGCAGGAGATGTAAAAGAGGTGGTTTCAATCACTGGGTCAAGAAGATCCTCTGATGGAGGGTATGGCTACCCTCTCCTGTATTCTTGCCTGGAGAATCCCATGGACAGAGAAGTCTGCTGGGCTACAGTCCATAAGGTTACAAAGAGTTGGACATGACTGAAGTGACTTAGCACACACCTATGGAACTAATTTTTTTTTTTTGTATGTTACAGATCACATACGGACAGCTGAAAAGTAATGTATTTTGTAACCAGGAACCAGTGTTCTACTCTACAATACTTGCATTTCAAAAAACATCCAGAAAACAGTGTTGTTGTATGAGAAAGAAAAATATCCCTGTGAAAATTCTTAAGTGTGTTGTTTACTAAAGTCTGAAGTGTTAAAATAAGGCTCTATTCTCATAGGAAATAAATAAAGCAATGTTCCTGTCCCTGGTCTATATTACTACTGTGAGTTTGAGAAACAAATCATCTACAAACAAATGGCTTTCTTAAAGTTAAAGGACAGTTTATCAGGGAGATAGGGCCAGAGAAAATGCAAAGAAGTCTTTAAGGGCAACTTTCTCTCTCTCTTTCTTGCTCATTCTGCCACTGCTTTTCTAAAGATCTGAGAAATAAGTCTGGAGGTTTGGAGATTAAAGCATACTGTGTTTGACATACCTTGTTAAATTTTTTTTAAAGCATCTTATAGCCATTTTTGTGTTCTGAGAAATCCAAATATCTGGTCCCAGCTCTTACTTGTATGTACATTTTTACAATTTATGTTGTTATTTAGAACTAAGAAAATATTTCCCAAAGTTTTAAGCTATATAAGATATTCTTAAAACAACAGAAGATCATGGTGGGTGAATACATGGCTTTGAAGTCAAAAAAGTGGTCTCATTTTTGTGTTCGTGGGTGCTCAGTCGCTTCTCCAGGACATCTTTACAACCCAAGGATAACCCACGTCTCCTGCATTGCAGGCACATTCTTACCGCTAAGCCACCAGGGAGGCCCCAGACTCACTATTAGAGAGTCTGGGACAGAATAACGGTCTCTTAAAAAAATCCAGACAATTATCCCTGGAATCTGCGATAAATATGTTACTCTGCATGGCTAAAGGGACACCAAGACATGATCTAAACCAAGGATCTTGAGATTAATGAAATTAAAAGATGCCTGCTCTTTGGAAGGAAAGCTATGACAAACCTATAGCATATTTAAAAAAAGAGACATCACTTAGTCAGCAAAAGTCTGTAAAGTCAAAGTTATGGTTTTTCCAGTAGTCATGTAAGAATGTGAGAGTTGGACCATAAAGAAGGCTGAGCACTGAAGAACCAATGCTTCTGAACTGTAGTGTTGGAGAAGATTCTTGAGAGTGACTTTGGCAGCAAGGAGATAAAACCAGTCACTCCTATATGAAACGAGTCACCAGTCCAGGTTCGATGCACGATACTGGATGCTTGGGGCTTAGGCACTGGGGCGACCAAGAGGGATGGTACAGAGAGGGAGGAGGGAGGAGGGTTCAGGATGGGAACACATGTATACCTGTGGCAGATTCATGTTGATATATGGCAAAACCAATACAATATTGTAAAGTTAAAAAATAAAATAAAAAATTAAAAAAAAAAACTCTGAATATTCATTGGAAGGACTGATGCCCAAGTAAAGCTCCAATACTTTAGCTACCTGATAGCAGAAAGAGAAGAGGATGGTATCACCCTTATGACAGAAAGTGAAGAGGAACTAAAAAGCCTCTTGATGAAAGTGAAAGGACAGTGGAAAAGTTGGCTTAAAACTCAACGTTCAAAAAACTAAGATCATGGTATCTTGTCCCACCACTTCATGGCAAATAGATGGGGAAACAATGGAAACAGTGACAGACTTTATTTTGGGGGGCTCAAAAATCACTGCAGTTAGTGACTGCAGCCATGAAATTAAAAGACATTGGCTCCTTGGAAGAAAAGCTATGACCAACCTAGATAGCATATTAAAAAGCAGAGACATTATTTTGCCAACAAAGGTCCATCTAGTCAAAGCTACTGGTTTTTCCAGTAGTTATGTATGGATGATGAGATTTGGACAATAAAGAAAGCTGAGTGCTATAGAATTGATGCTTTTGAACTGTGGTGTTGGAAAAGACTCTTGAGAGTCAGTCCCTTGGACTGCAAGGAGACCAAATCAGATCAGATGTCACCCAGTCATGTCTGACTCTTTGCGACCCCATGAATCGCAGCACACCAGGCCTCCCTGTCCATCACAAACTCCCAGAGGTCACTCAGACTCACGTCCATTGAGCTAATGATGCCATCCAGCCATCTCATCCTCTGTTGTCCCCTTCTCCTCTTGCCCCCAATCCCTCCCAGCATCAGTCTTTTCCAATGAGTCAACTCTTTGCATGAGGTGGCCAAAGTACTGGAGTTTCAGCTTTAGCATCATTCCTTCCAAAGAAATCCCAGGGCTGATCTCCTTCAGAATGGACTGGTTGGATCTCCTTGCAGTCCAAGGGACTCTCAAGAGTCTTCTCCAACACCACAGTTCAAAAGCATCAATTCTTTGGCACTCAGCCTTCTTCACAGTCCAACTCTCACATCCATACATGACCATTGGAAAAACCATAGCCTTGACTAGACGAACCTTTGTTGGCAAAGTAATGTCTCTGCTTTTGAATATGCTATCTAGGTTGGTCATAACTTTCCTTCCAAGTAGTAAGCGTCTTTTAGTTTCATGGCTGCAATCACCATCTGCAGTGATTTTGGAGCCCAGAAAAGTAAAGTCTGCCACTGTTTCCACTGTTTTCCCATCTATTTCCCAGGAAGTGATGGGACCGGATGCCATGATCTTCGTTTTCTGAATGTTGAGCTTTAAGCCAACTTTTTTACTCTCCACTTTCACTTTCATCAAGACACTTTTTAGTTCCTCTTCACTTTCTGCCATAGGGTGGTGGCATCTGCATATCTGAGGTTATTGATATTTCTCCCAGCAATCTTGATTCCAGTTTGTGTTTCTTCAGTCAATCCTAAAGGAAATCAGTCATGTATATTCATTGGAAGGACTGATGCTGAAGCTTAAACTCCAATACTTCGGCCACTTGATGAGAAGAACTGACTCATTTGAAAAGACCCTGATGCTAGGAAAGATTGAAGGTGGGAGGAGAACGGGATGACAGAGGATGAGATGGTTGGATGGCATCACCAACTCAATGGACATGAGTTTGAGCAAGCTCCAGGAGTTGGTAATGGACAGGGAAGCCTGGCATGCTGCAGTCCATGGGGTCACAAAGAGTTGGACACGACTGAGCAACGGAACTGAACTGAACTGAACTGATGTCAAGAGCCAACTCATTGGAAAAGATCCTGATTCTGGGAAAGATTGAAAGCAAGAGGAGAAGGGAATGCTGAAGGATGAGATGATTGGATGGCATCACTGACTCAATGGACATGAGTTTGAGCAAACTCCAAGAGACAGTGAAAGACAGAGAAGCCTGGTGTGCTGCAGTCTATGGTGTTGAAAAAAGTCAGACTTAGGCAACTTAGACAACTTATTGACTGAACAACAGCAACAGTAACAGGGCTTATCTCAGTTATGCAAGTGAAATTACAAAATATATAAAACACTTCATATAATGTTCAATGTATAGTAAAACCTTAATTAATATTAATATAAATGTTACTTCATGGAATCAACATTAAAAAGCATAGTTAAAACATTCTCAGTAGTCAATAAAGTCTTAGAATTACTGATAAGTTCATTATTGCAGGACTTTTCAGAGCACTTAATACATACACATGAATTTTGAATCTCCAAGAGAACATATGCTCTGCAGTGTTGCCCAAAAGTTTTGACTAGAAAATCTAGATATTCAAAGAATAATTTTGTATCCTTTGTAGCATGCTTCAGGAAAATAATGGACTAAATTTTGAGAAAACATAAAAAAGACAAACATATTCTGGAAGGGACAATATATTGAGGTGCTATTTATTATTAATGTTGTTAGCATAGGAATATAAAAATTTTAATAAATTATAAGTAGTAAAACTATGTAAGTAATATTTATAATCTACATTGATAGAAGAGCTTTTCTGGAATTTCCTTTAAAGGGCTGATAGTGGTGATTATTAAAACATTAATCATTAAACTAAGTGAAAAAAGTCTTCCTGGCAAGACGTCATGAGTCAGGGGAGTCTAGAGATTACTGTGTGTTCAATTCAGAAGTGAATATAGAAAGAAGATTTTATCTCCAAGATTATCTAAGACTCAAGGATTCAGATGATAGCCCACTGTCCAAAATGTTCTCTCTCAAAGTCCATTGATGATATAACGTATACACAGGTTTGGAAGAAGCCAAAAAAAGATTTTGAGTGCTTCATTAGCAAAAGGCAGTATTCTAGATCCATACACTAAACATTCTTTTCAATTTTCAGAGTTTTTCTCTTGTTTTTGTTTGTTTGTTTGTTTTGTTTCCCAGTAAATGCTTTAGATAATGGGCTATTGTTAGCTTTGGGGATCACGTCAATGAAGATGGCCAACATTTTAACTAGCAACAAAATGCACACGGTCCTTGAGGTGATTCGTTTTATGTGTAAACTTGACTGGACTACAGGTGTATTCAGACATTTGGTCAAACATTATTCTAGTTTGTTTGGGGTTGGGGGGTGCTGTTTCTGAAAGACATTAGCATTTGAATGAGTAGACTAAGTAAAGCACATTATCCTCCCCAATGTGGGTGGGCCTCATTCAATTAACTGACCTAAAATGTGTATAGAACTATTGTGGATACAAGAAGAACATCTTTTTAATCTTCTATATCTTACATGGTAAAGAATCTGCTGGCAGTTCGGGAGACCTGGGTTCAATCCTTGGGTTGGAAAGATCCCCTGAAAATACAAATACTATAGAACAAATTCTGAATTAAAAGGAATTCCTCCACCTCATTATTTGAGCTGAGACATCAGTATTCTGTTGTTCTCAGACTCAAGGTGAAACGAGCTCCTCTTGAGTCATAAGCCTGCCAACCTTCAGATTAGATCTATCTATTTTAGATAGATAGATGTGTATACATGTATGCTAAGTAGTATCTGACTCTTTGGGACTCCATGGACTGTAGCCCACCAGGCTCCTCTGTCCATGGGATTCTCCAGACAAGAATACTGGAGCGGGTAACCTTTCCCTTCTCCAGAAGATGTTCCCCATCCAGGAATCAATCACAGGTCTGCGGCAATGCAGGCAGATTCTTTACTGTCTGAGCCGCCAGGTGGCGCTAGTAGTAGTGAACCTGCTTGCCAATACAGGAGACAACAGATGGAGGTTAAAAGCCTCAGTAGGGAAGATCGCCTGGAGAAGGGAATGGCAACCCTCTCCAGTATTCTTGCCTGGAGAATCCCATGGACAGAGGAGCCTGGTGGGTTGCAGTACATAGGGTCGCAAAGAGTTGGACACGACTGAAGCGACTTAGCATAGTTAGAAAGATAAATAGACAGGCAGATAGATAACTTCCGAAGAGATAATGTCTGTGAGCTTTCCAGAATAGATGCTTTGGCAGTGGAGATTAAATGAATGAAGGAAAGTTTATGGTGGTCCCTCAGCTATTAAGTAGCAATATTCTAAAGAGAATAACAGAAAGGCATCAACTATGTAAATGGAATTGCTGAAGATGATTTAGAGATTCAGAGTCTGAGTCATTTCAAAAATGAGGACTGCAATAAATGAAACATTGAAATCAGGAGAGGAAACAGGGTTAAGCTCTGATTGATTTTTTATTTTTCAGTGGGATACAAGGAGAGGAGGAGAGGAAAGGACAAACAACTCTTTCAACTTTGTGCACCATGAGTCTGAGTTATATCAAGCAGTTAACATTTGTCAATAATAACAGGGGACGTGAGGCAAAAAAAAAAAAAAAAATTAGGCCAGGTAAAATTGTATAAAAGCATTCTTGAGAAGTAATATATGTAATATTTACATTTTTTAAATGAAAGTGAAAGTGTTAGTCGCTCAGTCATGTCTGACTCTTCGTGACCCCATGGACAGCAGGCTACCAGAATCTTCTGTCCATGGAATTATCCAGGCAAGAATACTAGAGTGGGTTTCCATTCCCTTCTCTAGGGGATCTTCCCAACCCAGGGATCAAACCTGAGTTTCCTGCATCACAGGCAGATTCTTAAGTCTGAGCCACCAGGGCTGCTGCTAAGTCGCTTCGGTCGTGTCCGACTCTGTGCGACCACATAGACGGCAGCACACCAGGCTCCCCTGTCCCTGGGATTTTCCAGGCAAGAACACTGGAGTGGGTTGCCATTTCCTTCTCCAATGCATGAAAGTAAAAAGTGAAATTGAAGCCGCTCAGTCGTATCTGACTCTTAGCGACCCCATGGACTGCATCCCACCAGGCTCCTCCATCCATGGGATTTTCCAGGCAAGAGTACTGGCGTGGGGTGCCATTGCTTTCTCCAGGCCTGTGTATTTTTATACACACACATAAACATAGCCAAGGACAGACATCAGGGGTGATCTGTTGTTATCCTTTGTGTACTCCCACAGCCTGGAACACTCTGTCTTGGACATAGACTTCTCTCAGTAAGCAATATTTTACTGATCTAAAATGTGTATAGAACTATTGTAGATACAAGAATACCTTCTATACTTGTCTCACATGGTAAAGAATCTGCCTGCAGTGTGGGAGACTAGGTTCAACCTTTGGGTTGGGAAGATCCCCTGGAGAAGGGAATGGCAACCCACTCTAGTATTCTTGCCTGGAGAATCCCATGGACAGAGGAGCCTGGCAGGAGCCCTATAGGCTCCTGTAGGAGCTCTACAGTCCATAGGATTGCAAAGAGTGGAACACACACAAACATACATGTTTCAGAATCATTCCACTGAATTATTTTCTCTTTTCTTTTCTCTTATCTCTTTGTCAGATTGTATTTTTTAAAATATTATATTCTCAGATAAAGCCACTATTTAAGACACAAGATCGCATCTCGTATTATTACATTAAAGTGCATCTCATAATTAGGTGCTAAGATGTGATTTAGTATCTCCATATGGACTTTTATTAAGAAAATTAAATTTGATGCTTGGACAATATGACTTTTAACTGGATTGAAAATTGGCTGCTAAATTTCAGCAGAGGAATAAAAACCTTTATAAAAAGCTGTTACCACAGGTCTACTGGATCTCAGAAAAATGACGTGGTACAAGCTATGATTACCGAGACATTCCAAACACAACAGTTAGTTATCCAGAAAGGAAATAGACTAATATTTGATACAAATTTAGCTGCAATATTAAAACATAGTCAAAAAATCATTCAAACCAATGAAGATAAAAAGTTAGCTAATGTTCAACTTACCCAGATAAGAAAACTATGAGCAAGCCTACAACCTTTTAATTGATTCCTAGATCCTTTTGTTTTTCCTAATTTTAAGGAAAAGTACTTAATTAATCCTGATGCCATGTGATGTCCATTTTTGTGAACACCATTTATTAGCTTGAAGGAATATCTTTCTAGTCCTGGTATGTTGAATGTGCTTATCTTGATAATATTGGATGCTTTTCAAATTTTTTTTTTTTGCTATACTTATTGAAATGATCATGTTTTTTCATTTATTCTTTTAATATAGTGTATCACTTCCCTAGTGTTATTACAATAAATATTTACAAACATGGAATTGGGTAATGGGAGAAGGCTTGAAGAATTTTGAGAAATATGATAGAAAAAAGCTACATTGACAATAGAAATATGGATGTGAAAGACTTTGCCCATGAAAGCTCAGAAAGAAATAGAGGGCTCAGCAGATATAATGTGTATCATCTTACAGCAGGGGTTGTCAGTTGGGCTACACAGGAGGAGGTAAGTGGTGGGTGAGCAAACGAAACCTCATCTGTATTTACAGCCACTCCCTATTACTCGCATAACCACCTGAGTTCCACATCCTATGAGATCAGTGGTTGCATTAGGTTCTCATAGAAGCATGAACCCTGGTATGTTTGAATCATCCTGAAACCATTCCCTGCTCTGGTCTGCAGAAAAATTGTCTTCCATGAAACCAGTCTCTTCTGTGAAAAGGCTGGGAACCACCACTCTCTTAAAGAATATTTAATGTGTTAGTCACTCAGTCGTGCTGATTCTTTGTGAGGTCATGGACTGTAGCCCACTAGGCTCCTTTTTCTAGGGAATTATTCAGGCAGGAATCCTGCCTGAATCCAGGATCCATTTTCCAGGGGATCTTCCCAACCTAGGGATCAAACCCAGGTCCCCCACACTGCAGGCAGATTCTTTACCATCTGCACCACCAGGGAATTCCAAGAGTATATTTAAATTATCATAAACTGTTGGTAAAAATATGGACGTTAAACAAGTTGCTGGTACAGACTCAGAAGGAAATGAGGAACATATTATTGGAAACTAGAGGAAAGAAGATCTTTATTACATAGAGGAAGAAAATCTAGCTGAATTGTGTTGTATAACATAATAAATAAATTTGGATTATAGCTAAGGAAGTTCTCCAGCAAACTGGTGAAGGTGTGGCCTGGTTTCCTCTGGCATCTTAGAGTAAAATGTAGCCAGTAAGAGGTAAATTGAGGGAATAACTGTTAAGTAAAACAAAACAAGACTTTATGAACTGAGAAATTCTCAACCTGTCTGGATAGCAAAAGATGCTACAATTAGGACGTGGAAATGTTTATCATCAAGAATGCATGTTCTCGAGAAAAAGAAGTGCCTGGACAACCTTTTCTTAGTTCCTTAGAAGAACCAAAAGTTCAGAATATTCATCTCAACAGAGGCCAAGAACAGAGATAGGATGATTCAGGGGAGATTTGTGAAAGAGGCTTTGTTTTAACTGAGTGAATCCTTGTGAGGTGCATGAAAGATCCACAGATGGAACATTTGAGAATATTCTACCAGCAGAAATACTGTAAGCTTCAAATAAAAGGGACAGAAGGAGGAAGAAATAAAAAAGGATTGTCAGACACCTCAAATTCTACAAGTATGAAACAGACTGATAAGGCTACTCAGGGGCCAGCAGGCATTGTCCTTCCCGAAAAAGATGACTCAGAGTATAGAACTTTGCACAGATTGTTTCCATGCATTATAACCTAATGGAATTTAGTGTGTGTGTTTGTGCGTGTGTGTGTGTTCAGTTGTGTCCAACTCTTTGTGACCCCATGGACTGTACCCTGCCAGGCTCCTTTGTCCATGGAATTTTCCAGGCTAGAATGCTGGAGCAGGCTGCCATTTCCTACTCCAGTGGATCTTCCCTGTCCAGCCACTGCATCTCTTGTGCCTCGTACATTGGCTGCCTGCCTTTTTTTTTTTTTTTCCTACTACTGCACCACCTGGAAATTCAATGGGATTTACCATACTTGATTTCAAAATTGCTTTAGAATCAGTGACAGGTTTCTTACTTCTATTTTTAACCTTGGAATAGAAATGTCATAACTGTTATCTGTGCCTGTCCTACCGCTATATTCTGGCAGCAGATAACTTCTTGTCTTTTTTAACAGATGGAGAGGAATCTTGCCCTGGACTGGATCATATAGAGAATGTGACCCTTATCTGATTATTTAGAAAGAAAGATTTTGGATTTTGGAGTTCATGATATTTATTTTTAATATAAATTTATTTATTTTAATTGGAGGTTAATTACTTTACAATATTGTATTGGTTTTGCCATATATCAACATGAATCCGCCATAGGTATACACATGTTCTCCATCCCAAACCACCTCCCTCCTCCCTCCCCATACCATCCCTCTAGGTTGTCCCACTGCACCAGCCCCAAGCAACCAGTATCATGCATCGAACTTGGACTGACAATTTGTTTCATATATGATATTATACATGTTTCAATGCCATTCTCCCAAATCATCCCACCCTCTCCCTCTCCCTCTCCCACAGAGTCCAAAAGACTGTTCTATACATCTGTGTCTCTTTTGCTGTCTCGCATACAGGGTTATCATTACCATCTTTCTAAATTCCATATATATGCGTTAGTATACTGTATTGGTGTTTTTCTTTTTGGCTTACTTCACTCTGTATAATAGGATTTTGAACTTTGAGTGAGTGTTGTAATGATTTGAGACCTTTGGGAATGAGGTGAATGTAGTTTCAATAACAGATAAATGTAAATCTTTGACATTCAGCAGGTATACTATAATTAAGAGAATAAGGGTCATTAAAAAATATCCAGGGGGCTTCCCTAGTAACTCAGTGATAAAGAACCTGCCTGCCAATGCAGCAGATGTAGGTTATATCCTTGGGTTGGGGAGATCCTCTGGAGAAGTAAATGCCAATCCACTCCAGTATTCTTGCCTGGGAAATTCCATGGACAAAGGAGCCTGATGGGCTATGGTTCATGGGGTCACAAAGACTCAGACATGAGTTAGCAACTAAAAACAGCAACAGCAAATTTGTTCAGACCTGTGAATATGTTATCTTACATGGTAAAAATAACTTTGCAGATGTGATTAAGTTAAATATATTAAGATGAGAAAGTTATCCTAGATTTTCTAGGCAAGTCCAATGCAATCACAGGGGTCCTTATGATAAAGAAGCAAGAATATCAAAGACAGCAAGTGATGTGACAATGGACACAAAGAAGAAAAAGCAGTGTGATCTGGGTCCGTGAGCCAAAGAATGAATACAGCCTCTAGAAACTTGCCTTTTCCAGGAAAGAAAAAATATATATATTCCCTTGAACCTCTGTAAGGAAATACCTTGACATTAGCCCCATGCAATACTGATATGGACTGCTGACCTCCAGAACTACCTCCAGGATCTGTGGTAATTTGTTACAGCAGCAATAGGAAACCAGTATATATGATGTGCTACATTGACAAAACGCGGTTCACGATTTGAATGAGGAGGAGGGAATGGCAAACCACTCCAGTATTCTTGCCACAAGAACCCCAAGAATAGTATGAAAGGGCAGAAAGATATAACACTGAAAGATGAGCCCAACAGGTCAGAAGGTGTCCTATATGCTGCTGGGAAAGAACAGATGGCAATTACTAACAGCTCCAGAAAGAATGAAGCTGTTGGTCCAAAGATGAAATGATGCCCAGTTGTGGATATGTCTGATGGTGAAAGTAAATTCTGATGCTGTAAAGAACAATATTGGATAGGAACCTGGAATGTAAGGTCCATGAGTAGATTGGATGTTGTCAGGCAGGAGATGGCAAGAGTAAACATTGACATCTTAGGAATCAGTGAGCTGAAATGGACTGGAATGGGTGAATTTAATTCAGATGATCATTATATCTACTACTATGTGTAACAATCACTTAGAAGAAATGGAGTCGTCCTCATAATCAAGAAAAGAGTCAGAAATGCAGTACTTGTTTGCAGTCCAAAAAATGACAGTATGATCTTGGTTTCTTAACAAGCCAAACTATTCAACATCACAGTAATCTGAGTCTACGCCCCAATCACTAATGCTGAAGAAGCTTAAGTTGACCAGTATTATGAAGATGTACAAGATCTTCTAGGACTAATATTAAAAAAAGAGGTCCTTTTCATCATAGGAGACTGGAATGCAAAAGTAGGAAATCAAGAGATACGTGGATTAAGAGCAAGTTTGGCCTTGGAGTACAAAATGCAGTAGGGTAAAGGCTAGCAACGTTTTGTCAAGAGAACATGCTGCTCAGAACAAAAACCCTTTTCTAACAATACAAGAGATGACTCTACACATGAACATCACCAGATGGTCAATACCAAAATCAGACTGATTATATTTGCAGCCAAAGATAAAGATGCTCTCTATAGTCAGCAAAAAGGAGACCTGGAGCTGTCTATGACTCAGATCATCAGCTCCTTATTACAAAATTCCAGCTTAAAGTGAAGAAAGCAGGGAAAACCATTAGACCATTTGGGTATGATCTGAACAAAATCTCTTATGATTACACAGTGGTGGTGATGAATAGATTCAAAGGATTAGATGTGATAGAGTCCTAAAGAACTGTCGATGGAGACTCATAAGATCGTATAGGAGGCAGTCACCAAAGCCAAACCAAAGAATGCAAGAAGCTGAAGTTCTCTGAGGAGGATTTACAAGTAGCTAAGAATAAAAGTGAAAGGCAAAAGAATAAGGGTAAGATATACCTGAGTGACTGCAAAGTTCCAGAGAATAACAAAGAGAGATAAAAAAGTCTTAAGTGAACAATGCAAAGAAATAGAGGGAAAAATAGGATGGGAAAGACTAGAGATTTCTTCAAAGAAACTGGAGATACCAAGAGAATAGTTGATGCAAAGATGGGCACAATAAAGGATAGAAATGGTATCAGTTCAGTTCAGTTCAGTTCAGTCACTCAGTCATGTCCGACTCTTTGTGACCCCATGAATCACAGCACGCCAGGCCTCCCTGTCCATCACCAACTCCCGGAGGTCACTCAAACTCATGTCCATTGAGTCGAGGATACCATCCAGCCATCTCATCCTCTGTCGTCCCCTTCTCCTCATGCCCCCAATCCCTCCCAGGATCAGAGTCTTTTCCAATGAGTCAACTCTTCATATGAGGTGGCCAAAGTATTGGAGTTTCAGCTTCAGCATCAGTCCTTCCAATGAACACCCAGGAATGATCTCCTTTAGGATGGACTGGTTGGATCTCCTTGCAGTCCAAGGGACTCTCAAGAGTCTTCTCCAACACCACAATGCAAAAGCATCAATTCTTCAGCACTCAGCTTTCTTCACAGTCCAACTCTCACATTCATACATGACCACTGGGAAAACCATAGCCTTGACTAGACGGACCTTTGTTGGCAAAGTAATGTCTCTACTTTTGAATATGCTATCTAGGTTGGTCATAACTTTCCTTCCAAGGAGTAAGCGTCTTTTAATTTCATGGCTGCAATAACCATCTGCAGTGATTTTGGAGCCCCCCCCCCCAAAAAAAAAGTCTGCCACTGTTTCCACTGTTTCCCCATATATTTCCCATGAAGTGATGGGACTAGATGCCATGATCTTAGTTTTCTGAATGTTGAGCTTTTCACTCAACCTTTTCACTCTCCTCTTTCACTTTCATCAAGAGGCTTTTTAGAAATGATATGGACCTAATCAAAGCAGAAATATTAAGAGTAGGTGGCAAGCTGGTGCACTGGGATGACCCAGAGGGACGATACGGGGAGGGAGGAGGGAGGAGGGATCAGGATGGGGAACACATGTATACCTGTGGTGGATTCATGTTGATATATGGCAAAACCAATACAATATTGTAAAGTTAAAAAATAAAAATAAAATAAAAAGAATACACAGAAAAAAAAAAAAAAACTGTACAAAAAAGACCTTAAGGAAGATAACCACTATGGTGTGACCACCCACCAAGGGCCAGACATCATGGAATAAGAAGTCAGGTGGGCCTTAGGAAGCATCACTACAAAGCTACTGGAGATGATGGAATTCCAGCTGAGCTTCTTCAAATGCTAAAAGATGAGACTGTTAAAGTGCTGCACTCAATATGCCAGCAAATTTGGAAAACTCAGCAGGGGCCATGGGACTGGAAAAAGTCAATTTTCATTCCAATCCCAAGGAAAAGCAATGCCAAAGAATGTTCAAACTTCTTCACAATTGCAGTTATTTCACAGGATAGCGAAGTAATGCTCAAAATTATTTAAGCTAGGCTTTAACAGAATGTGAACCTAGAAATTCCAGATGTTCAAGCTGGATTTAGAAAAGGCAGAGGAACTAGAGATCAAATTGCCAACATCCAGTAGATTATTGAAAAAGCAAGAGAGTTCCAGGAAAACATCTACTTCTGCTGCATTGACTATGCTAAAGCCTTTGACTGAGTGTGTTAGTCAGTCAGTTATGTCTGACTCTTTGCAACCCTATGGACTATAGCCCACCAGGCACCTCTGCTGATGGGATTCTCAAGTCAAGAATACTGGAATGAGTTGCCATTTCCTTCTCCAGGAGATCTTTACAGTGCAGGGAGTGAACCTAGGTCTGCAGCATTGCAGACAGATTCTTTACCATCTGACCACCAGGGAAGCCAGCTAGAGTAAAATAAAAGGGTTCAATACTAAAGTAACTGAATGTTAAAATATTAGAAATCACACAAATGATAGTTCACTATCACAAAGTCTAGTGGAGAGATGGAGAAAATATTTCCAATTAAGTGACTGAAGCAATTTGTGTTTTTTCTTCTTAAAACTCTTTATCTGTCCTCTGGTATTTAAGAGGTAGATCTTCATGATTGTCTTGATTTACAGTCTGGTTCTTGTAAAGTATAGCAACAGGAATCCGAAAAGTAATGTATAGCATTTCCTTGTTAGGGACCACGTTTCTTACTAGGTGAACTGAACTACATGCCTCCAAGAAGATGCCTAACACAGTTCTAGCTCATTGCTGAACATGCCTAGCTGGATTAGCACGTTTGGAAAAGCTGTAACAGTGCACAATGGGAAGGAGTTCACTGCCACATGGCTGTCCATCCAAGAGTGCTTTGAAAGAGCTGAAAAACTCAATAACCTTTGCTGGAAAATTCATCAAATTCATGACAATGTGCACAGAGTATCTTCTTTCTTTTGACAGTGGTCCCAGCTGCTGCATTAACTCTTCTCTGACTGTTCCTTGCAGGAAGTCTTTCCCATCCAAGTTAAAGGCTTTTACCTTTTGGTCCACTTTATTTAATTTACAGTTGTGCAGTAGCCATTTATGAGATTCAGAATTGAGATTATTAGCAAACACAGTGCAGTTTTTCTTTGCTGCTGGAATGGCAAAGGGCCCAACCCACCCCAGGAAAAACATCAAATAGGACATTCCCCAGATTGGAGAAGTTCTGTGACATGGCTGTGTTCTGTGGAGAGATGAGGATTCCAACAGACTTTCGAAAAATCAAATTCACAGGTGTAATTGCTTTCTCAAACCTTGGTCATCATATTCTCCTTTCCAGATAGTACTTCCAGTTGGAAATTTTGGTAGATATTATCAATATTATTGATTTGTGAGGATCAGAACAAACTGTGGAAAATTCTTCAAGACATGGGAATACCAGGCCTCCTTACCTACTTCTGAGAAGTATGCAGGTTAAGAAGCAACAGTTAGAACCAGACGTGGAAAAACGGATTGGTTCCAAATTGGGAAAGGAGTACATCAAGACTGTATATTGTCACCCTACTTATTTAACTTATATGTAGAATACATCATGAGAAATTCCAAGCTGGGTGAGCACAAGCTGGAATCAAGATTGCTGGAAGAAATATCAATAACCTCAGATATGCAGATGAGACCATCCTTATGGCAGAAAGTGAAGAGGAACTAAAGAGTCTCTGCTAACTGCTGCTAAGTCGCTTCAGTCATGTCCGACTCTATGTGACCCCATAGACGGCAGCCCACCAGGCTCCCCAGTCCCTGGGATTCTCCAGGCAAGAACACTAGAGTCTCTAGATCAAAGTGAAAGAGGAGAGTGAAAAGGCTAACTTAAAACTCAGCATTCAAAAAACAAAGATCATGGCATCCAGTCCCATAACTTTATGGCAAATAGATGGGGAAACAGTGGAAACATTGGAAGACTTTATTTTCTTGGACTGCAAATCACTGCAGATGGTGACTGCAGCCATGAAATTAAAAGACACTTGTTCCTTGAAAGAAAAGCTATGACCAACCTAGACAGCATATTAAAAAGCAGACACATTATTTTGCCAACAATGGTCCCTCTAGCCAAAGGTATGGTTTTTCCAGTACTCATGTATGGATGTGAGAGCTGGACCATAAAGAAAGCTGAGTGCTAAAGAATTGATGTTTTTGAACTGTAGTGTTGAGGAAGACTCTTGAGAGTCCTTTGGACTGCAAGGAGATCAAACCAGTCGATCCTAAAGGAAAACAACCCTGAATATTCATTGGAAGGATTGATGTTGAAGCTGAAGATCCAATACTTTGGCCACCTGATGCAAAGAAGTGACTGATTAGAAAAGACCCTGATGCTGGGAAAATTGAAGGCAGGAAAAGGGGACAATAAGATGGTGGGATGGCATCACCAACTTGATCGATATGAGTTTGAGCAAGCTCCAGTAGTTGATGAAGGATAGAGAACACTGACATGCTATAATCCATGGGGTCACAAAGAGTCAGACACATCTGCCTAACTGAGCTGAATTAAATGCAAAGTTTATCCTAGAGAATTTTCCTAGAGAGTTAGCAGAATGACTATTGAGAAGAACTCATATTCTGATGTTGGAGGGAGTATTCTGTAAATATTTATCTATAAAGAAGGCTGGGCACTGAAGAATTGATGCCATTGAATGTTGGTGCTAGAGAAGACTCTTGAGAGTTTCTTGGACTGCAAGATCAAACCAGTCAATCCTAAAGGAAATCAACACTGAATAGAAGGACCAATGCTAAAGCTTAAGCTCCAATACTTTGGCTACCTGATGTGAAGAGCTGACTCATTGTAAAGGACTGTGATGTTGGGAAAGATTGAGGGCATGTGGAGAAGTGGGTGACAGAGGATGAGATGGTTGGATGGCATCACTGACTCAATGGACATGAGTTTGAGCAAATTCCAAGAGATAGTGAAGGACAGGAAAGTTTGGCATGCTTCAGTCCATGGAGTCTTGGAGTCAGACATGACTTAGTGACTGAACAATTTGGTTTATAATATTGCTCGCATATTCTATTTCTCTGCTAAACTGCTGCATTGTTGTTTTATCTGTTATCAAAAATTAAGTATTGAAGCTTCAGATTTTTATTATTGAATTATCTATTTCTCCCTTTAATTGTGTTAGTTTTTGCTTCATGTGTTTTGGGGCTGTGTTGATAGCTGTATATATGTTTATAATTTTCATATTTTTCTAATTATAAGTTAACTCTCAATAAGGATAAAATGTTTCTGTGCATGTATGCATGCTCAGTCATGTTCAACTTTTTGTGACCCCATGAACTGTAGCCCACCAGGCTCCTCTGCCCTTGGAATTTTCCAGGCAAGAATACTGGGATGAGTTGTCGTTTCCTACGCTAGTGTTTCTATTTCTCCTGTAATTATTTTCATCTCTAAGTATATTTTGCCAGATTTTAGTACAACTAGTTCATCTCTCTTTGACTATCATTTTCATGTAAATATTTCCATCCTTTTCTTTTTAATCTATTTATGTCTTTGAATAAAATATGCATCCTGCTACTAAGTCGCTTCAGTCGTGTTCGACTCTGTGCGACCTCATAGATGGCAGCCCACCAGGCTCCCCTGTCCCTGGGATTCTCCAGGCAAGAACACTGGAGGGGTTGCCATTTCCTTCTCCAATGCATGAAAGTGAAAAGTGAAAGTGAAGCTGCTCAGTCGTGTCCGACTCTTAGCGACCCCATGGACTGGAGCCTACCAGGCTCCTCCGTCCATGGGATTTTCCAGGCAAAAGTACTGGGGTGGGGTGCCATTGCCTTCCCCGATGCATCCTATAGCTAGTATATTTATTCTACCAACATCTGTCTTTTGATTGAGGTGTTTAATCCACTTGAATTTAATATAATTATGGATAAGGCAGGGTTTATTTTTGTCCTTTTGCTGTTTGTTTTCTTATGTCTTGTGCTTTTTTCTTTTTCCTTGCTCCTTGATTTCTATCTTTTATTTTTCTTAAATATATATTCTCATTGTTGTGTTAGTTACTCAGTTGTGTCTGACTCATTGCAACCCCATGGACTGTAGCCAACCAAGCTACTCTGTCCGTGAAATTTTCTAGGCAGAAATACTGGAATGGGTTGCCAATCCCTTCTCCAGGGGATTCTTCCCAACTCAGGGATCTAACCTGGGTCTGCTGCATTGTAGACAGATTCTTTACCATCTGAGCTATAGGAAAGCCCATATGTTCTCTAGTGTATCTTTTTTAATTTCATTGTTGTTTGTTTCACTATATTTATTTCAGTTATTTTTGTAGTGCTTGCTCTGAAAATTCCAATTAGCACCTTAATGTGAAATAATCTAGACTACTCATGCCAATTTAATTTCAATACTGTGCAAAAACTTTTGTCTAAAATACTCCTATTTCCTCTTCCTCCTTTGCAAAAAATGTACATCTGTATAAATGATAGGCCCATTAATGCAGCTTTATATTTATTGATATTCAGTTGTCTTTGAAAACAGATTGGAGAGGAAAAGAATTACAAAATAATGCATGTATATTGCCTTTCATAATGGCTACACAGTTACCATCACCAATAGTATTTTCACACTTCCTTTCATTATTTATACATGATTTCCTGTACTTCTTTGAATTTATTTACGATAGCTTATTTAAAATCTTTTTCTGCTAAGTCCAAAATCTGGTGCCCCTGAGGGCCTTTTTCTATTAGCTGTTTTTTTTTTCTCAGTGTATGTGAACTTACCTTCCTGTTTCTTCTAATGCCTTATATTTTGTTGCTGTTGTTGTTGTTACAAACAAATAGACTTGTTTGTGATAACTCTGGCATTAGATCCATCCACTTCCCACTGAGCTAAGCTCTGAATCATTCAAATAGCCACCTATTTCCCAAGGAGCTGAAAGTTCAGACAAAATATTGACTCTGTTCTGGGGATGATGCCTTAACAGAGCTCCACAAGCAGTTCAGTCTTTTCGTTCTCTGCAATGGCTGCTGGCTTTTACCTCCTACACCTCTAAAGGTGAGGAGGGAATGGAAGGAGAGGAGATTAGCCCTAAATTCAAATATTACAGATCCCACCATCTTACCAAAGTTCAGCAGCCTCTCTTGTATAGACAATTTTTATTTCGTTCTGCGGCTTTGGCTAATTGACAGACTTCTGAAATGATTGGCTTTAGTTGTTTTGCTTATATTTTATTGTTTTAAAAAGAAAGTGAGTTCATCAAAGTCCTCTCCCTGCCAAAGAGGTTGATCCTCCCCAGGTTAACATCTATTTTAAAGCGTATATCTCTAGGTATACCTCAGTCATGGTGCAAAGTTTGAACACTAGAAAATGCAGTTAAATGAGATGCTGACATTTTCAGAAAGCCTGTGATTATTCAGAATAAAGAAAATCTGCACAGCTAAGTAATACACTTAACAAGGAAAAACAAAGATACATGAATAGAATTTCTTCACTTTTATTGGCATTCAGTTCAAGTCCATAAAAAAAGAAATGAAAGAGGTCTTAAAAGGGATATTACATACTAATCCCAAGTAAGATTTATCAGATGGGGGACCCAGCAGCCACTTTGGTATCTTAACTTATTTTCCTATTTTACAATTCATAAAATACTCACCAAGGCATCACATAAGTTTGGAGTTCAAGCATGGTGCATTTTATGTTCCAAGATCCATTAAAAGCAATAATTTGTAAGATCTTCAATAAGAAAGTGTGCATTTTTTTTCAAATAATACTTCAAAGAGGGAAGCAGGACTCCTTAATCCAATTTTATGTGAAAAGCAATCTCTTTCTCATCTGTGGTCTTCTCTCTTCTGTGATTGTGGTTGAAGCTAGAGGACTAGGACAGAATGAATGGCATCTCTTCCTGGTAATAGTTCTTTTCCACAAGTATGAAATGACAATCTGGCTTTCCCTCAGAAGAAAGCAGTAAATCTCAAACTCTGGTCAGGAATGACAGGGACTTTGATCATGAACTCATTCTGCTCAAGATGACCTTCTCTGCCTAGTTTTGTCCTTCACTGTCTGAAGTCCAGAGTATGAACAGAGCAGTTTGACAAGATTCACTTATTTTGCATCATCAGCCTACTGACCTTCCTTCCTCTATGAAAAGTGGAATTCTAATGTAAAAAGGCAGTGCCAGAAGGATGGAATGGAAATGTCCCAGCTGGTTACTAACCAGGTCTGTGAACTTCAGTTTTACTCTTCCTAAGCTTCACTCCCCTCATCTATAAACTGTTTGTCCCACCTGGTTTTATTAGATTATCAAATGAGATCATGCATACTTAAAACAACATTAAATACAACACTCAATAAAATGTTTTGACTGCTCATAGGATTAACACAATTCTACTGAAAAAATCTTGAAAAAAAATCAATCTTTAATGTTTAATTCACTGTATTGCATCTATTCCAAACTTACTATAAGCAATGATAATTCTCTACCCTATTTGGCATTTTTAACACTTTTAATTATTGTTTATTTAAGACCTTAAAACAAAATTACACTGAAATGATTAACACTGCTTTGTAGGAATTCCAGTATAAATCACCTATAAGTTTCACAAAATCAGGCTGGCAACATGAGATCTGTGAGAGCAGGACATTTAACTAGATTCTACCTCCCCACAGCTTGTTTTGGGAGAAGAAACCTGTGGGTCATTTGATATAAATGATATTTGATGTAAATGGACTTTATTCACAATTATTTTAGGAAAAATAGAAAGACTGTTTCAGTTTATAAATCAATGATAAGTAAAGAACTAGTCAAGACTCTGCTCAATATTATGTAACAACCTAAATGGGGGAAATTTTGAAAAAAAGATACACATATACTGAATCACTTTGGTGTACACTTGAAACTATCACAACATTGTTAATCAACTATACTCTAATGTAAAATAAAAAGTTTTAAAAAATTGAAATAAAAATGCTATGCCCTGTACATATCACTTTTCTCTGTGACCCACTTCTGTTTGAGATCTTCAATCATCCTTCTGAGGAAAGATGTATAAATCATAAGATTCTTACGTCATGGGATTTGTTTTTTAATCTTCAAATATGTACTGCATGTCTACAAAGGTCCATACACTCCACACTTCAAGGTGGTGCTGGTGATGCAAGGCAAACTAGATGAGGTCTAGAAGAGTACCAAAGTGGTCAATAAAGGGGTGGATTCTCAGTGCTATGTTTATCTTTCATTTTTGTTCTGTTCTTCCAAATATAAAACTGCCCATGCTACATTTGTTTATCTCTTTCAATACTTAAAAAGACTAAGGATATTTGAAACAAATCTGCCTAAGTTCACAATATAGTAATAATATCACTCAAATCTCCCTCCTCCACAAAGGGTACCTACTTTTCCACTCTATCCACTCCACCCTGCCCTAGGTCTCACCACCCCTGTCTTTTCTTAGTCTTTTTTATTATATGTCTCTCACAACCTTTATCCTAGTCCTTTATCTTCTGTTAAAATATTGTATGAATCTGTTTTATCCTCCGTGGTTTCTTATAATCTCCTGGAATGCAGAGTCCATATCTGATTCAATTTATTCAATCCCATGACTTCCAAAATATATGTGAGTGATATATATCAGAATAATTCTTCCCATGACACTTGGAACATTGCCTGGAACATAATAGGTGTTCAATAAATATTAAATCCAATGAATGATTGCATGATGTCAGGCTAAATTGAAGGACAATCCATATATAAATGTAAGATGTAATTTTTAGTGCCCTCGGCAGTTTTGAAGACTGGAATAATGACTTTTGCCTTTGAAAATATCTATTTTTTCCAGACAAGGGACAAGAGAGAAATTTGTAAGTCTCCTTTTGGACTCCAGGTGCATAGTGAATACAAGAAACCAGGGACGGGGGAGCCTGGTGGGCTGCCGTCTATGGGGTCGCACAGTGTCGGACACGACTGAAGTGACTTAGCAGCAGCATAATTAAAGTAATAAGATATTTGAAAAATCAATGCTCTTACCAGAAGGTTAGGTCATTTTGTAAAATTTAAGTCTATGGACAAAACCTGAGATTCTACAGCTATTATCTAGGTGTTGGGTCAAGTAAGAAAATTAGAAAGTTATATAAGAATTGCTTAGACCCCAATGACAGTCAAGAACACAAGCCAATTTAATGCAGTATTCTTTTTCACAATTGCATTCAGAGAGAATGAAAGCTTCTCAATTCAGTACACACTTAACACTAGATTTTTTTTTAATTCATTTTATTTTACTTTAAAATTTTTTGTGAAGTATAATTGATTTACAATATTTTATTAGTTTCAGGTATATAACATAGTCATCCCATATGTTTATGGATTATTTTCTATTTAGAGTTTTTTTTTTCTTTAAATTTATTTTATTTTTTAATTACTTATTTTATCTTCTCAGTGTGGAATGTTTTATAATGACTGTAGAGTTTCATGAAATGAAGTTATTATGTTATTGCTTGACTAGTTTGAGCTCCATGAAGCTAGTATGCTAGAAACAAATTAAAGTTTTAATGGAGACTTTTCTACTCAAATTTGTTTTGTTGTACTTATTAAATTAACAATCATGTGCAATTCTAATGAGTCCTTCACTGCTCACTTCATTGTTGTTATTGTTTTTGAAAAAAAAATTCATTTTAGTTTTCTTAAATAAATAGAAGACATTGACTTAAGGTTTGTTTTGTTATTATTTTAAAATTTAGGGTTCAGGTTTTTCCCCAGCCTGATTAAGATATAAAAATTGCAAATATTTAATATGTACAATGTGTCATTTTGATATAAGTAATCTTAGTGTGCTGATTATACCACAATCAGGCTAATTAACATAGTTAATTACCTCTCCTCACATAGTTACCATGTATCTATGTGTATGTGCATACACACTTAAAATCTACTCTTAGCAAATTTCAAGTATACAATATAGTATTATTAATTATATTTACCACGCTGTACATTAGATTTCTAGAGCTTATTCATCTTATAACTGAACATGTATAACCTTTGACCAACATCTTCCCATCCTTACCATTTTCCAGCTCCTAGCAACCACTGTTCTACTCTGTAGGTTTGACTATTTTAGATTCTTCATGTAAGTGCTATCACATACTATTTGTCTTTCTGTGTCTGACAGTTTAAAATAATATCACCTAAATTCATCCACAATGTGGATGAATAATATTGTCTAAATTTATCCACAAATATTAAAATTTCCTTTTCTTTTAAAGCTGTATTATATTGAGAGGGAAAAAGAGAGATAGAGATTTACCTATCTACCTATCCATCTATGTATCACAATTTCTTTATCCATTCACTCATCAACAGATACCAAGATAATTTCCATATTTCGGTCATGGTGAATACTGCTATAACAAAAATAGTATCTTTTAATAAGTGTGGAATTTGTTGTTGTTGTTTTATTTTTGCTTCACAGACATCTTCTTCGTGTCCATCCCATTAAGGTCAAATGTCTTCTGTGTATGATTACCAAAAGCTAAACACCCACCATCAACTCTGCAGTGAGTCCAATGTCATCCATTTTTCAACCTAAATCTGAATAGATTATTGGTGGGAAGTGGATTCAATTATATACCAGAAAATATAGAAATTAATTTATATCTCCTATGATTTTGTTTTAGTTTTTCTTTACAGTATCTCATCTTTGTCACCAGGAAATAAAGAATATCTGAAGGAAACAGTAGGCCACAGCAGAGTCTAGTGAGAAGGGTGTCCTTATGTTGGGATGACCCAATGTGGGTAACTGAGCCCAAGAAGTTGTTGTTTTTCAGTTGCTCAGCCATGTCCAACTCTTTGCAACCTCAAGGACTGCAGCACACCAGGCTTTCCTGTTCATCACCAACTCCCAGAGCTTGCTCAAACTCATGTCCATCGAGTCATTGATGCCATCTGACCATCTCACACTCTGTCGTCCCTTTCTCCTCCTGCCTTCTATCTTCACTGGCATTAGGGTCTTTTCCAGTGAGTTGGTTCTTCACATCAGGTGGCCAAAGTATTGGAGCTTCAGCTTTAGCATCAGTCCTTCCAATGAATATTCAGGGTTGATTTCCTCTAGGGTTAACTGGTTTGATCTTCTTGCAGCCCAAGGGACTCTCAAGAGTCTTCTCCAATACCGCAGTTTAAAAGCATCAATTCTTCAGTGCTCAGCCGTCTTTATGGTCCAACTCTCACATCCATACATGACTACTGGAAAAACCATTGCTTTTATTACATGCACCTTTGCTGGCAGAGTAATCTCTCTGCTTTTAATATGCTGTCTAGGTTTGTCATTGTTTTTCTTCCAAGGAGCAAGCATCTTCCAAGGAAGCAGGTAAAGTGGTCTGGTATTCCTGTCTCTTAATGAATTTTCCATGGTTTGTTGTGATCCACACAGTCAAAGGCTTTAGTGTAGTCAGTGAAGCAGAAGTAAATGTGTTTGTTGTTTTTTTTTTTTTTTTTTTTTTTTTTCTGGAATTCTGTTGCTTTTTCTATGATACAAGGGAGCCCAAGCAGACTAAGGAGAAAATTCATGCATGGAAGTGGCCTAGTATTAGTCCTCAAAAACACATAAAGGGACTTCCAAGTGAGTCTCACATGGGATGTCAGAGTCCAAGCTAGATGAGGAGGGTATGTGTGGGATTGGCCTTGTGTAGGGTTTTCTAACTCAACCAGAATTAGAATACCCATAACAGGGCATGGCTAGGTATGGGAGTTCAGAGTCCCATTGGGAGGAGAATGGTGTCCCATGTGAGAGAGTGAGTGGTAACAGTGGTGAAATTACATATATATTCAGGGTTGGTTAAATCAGCACTTTTTTTTTTTTTTTTGGTGCCCAGCTATGTGCTCTTTGTGACCCCATGGACTGTTGCCTGCCAGGCTCCTCTGTCTGTGGAATTTTCCAGGCAAGAACTGGAGCAGGTTGCCATTTCCTATTCCAGGGGATCTTCCTGGCCCAGTGATCGAACCTGCATCTCTTTTCTCCTGTATCAGTAGATGGATTCTTCACCACTAACACCACCTGTGAATTAGTACATAAACTAAGGAAAACAGAGCCAAGTTTCTCACTGTTGGAGAGAGGAGGTCATACATATGGAGAGTGAGAAAATTAGTATGAATCCTGCAATGTTGGGTTGAAATTATTCTAAAGAAAGGTGACATCTTGATAGCAATGAGAAGATCGAGCACCCAGATTTTGTTTCTGAATGCCAGTCTCCACTTAAAAGCAATGAGGAATCTTTGAAGAAATGGCAGATTGCAAGACTGAAAAGGCAAGTTTAAATTAAAATGTTGCACAAATTAAAATGCTGCACTTCCTAGTCACATGTAATGCCATGTCATATTTGTGATATTTCTGCCAAAGATGTATAAATTGAATCAAATTGTTAAGAAACATCAAACAAATCCAATTTGAGAGGCATTCTACAAATTAATTGGCCCATACTCTTAAAAGTGACAAGATCTTGAAATTCAAGGAAACGGGAGCCTTTCCAGATCAAAAAGAATAAAGAATCATGACAACTAAATACAATATCTGCTTCTGAAATAGATCCTTTTACTAACAGTTACATTATTGGAACAGTTGCATAAACTTGATTGAGATTGAAGGAATAGAGAGAAGTAATGGATGGATGTTAACTTCTCTGATTTTTATCACTGCACCATAACAATGTAGGAAATATATACTTATTTGTAGGAAACCCACATACTAACATATTCAGTTCTTTGTACTGTATTGTACTAGTAGCTACTCTGTCAGTGTGGGACTGCTCCAAAACAAAAACAAATTAAATCAAAATCAAACTGAATGCACATATCCTTTGAGCAATCCTTCTTCTAAAAATCTATGGAGATGCTTAGGTAGGAGTATCAGGGTACTGGCATAAATATATTCATGCTAACATTGTTTATAATATGGGAAATTTGGAGATAGTCTAATCTTGAAAAACAGAAGGAGTGTTAAATTGTGGTCAGGTCATGCCATACAATATCACAGAGCTATCAGGAAAGGATTGATCTCTATGTATATACAGATGGGAAAAATTGTTCAGGCAATACTGTTGAGTGAAAAAAATGCAAAACAACATATACAGTATAATTTAATTTTCGTCAAAAAACAACTTCAAAACAACTAAAACTAAATGCAAATTGCTTAAAGGTACATGATCAAATTAATTTGCCGTATATATAAGGTATATATCCACATATGCTTTAGTAATCGCATATCATTCTTATGTTTTATTTCACTCCCACTTACTGCATACACAGACTAAATTAGAAATTTACACAGCAAAAATAAGCTCAGGTTTTGACTGATGTTTTATTCAACTTTTCAGATCCAAATGCTTTTTTGTATCAGCATAAGCAGCAAATTCTACCTCGTCTTCAATCCCAAAAGCAAAAGCATCATCCTCTTTTCTATAAGTTCAGAGTTTTCTTAGGAGGGAAACATCCACATTGTTTCAGTCTAATGGTTTCTTAACATTGGAGTGGGAATGAATTTTCTGACCTACAAGGGTCTATTTTCTTTTTTTTTCCCTTCCTTTTTGTTCATTTTATCTTAATACAACAAATACATTTTTGTGAGTTGATGCCCAGAATAAAACCACTGTTGGCATTTCTCTCTCTCTCTCTCTTTTTTTAACCCATAATCATAGCCAGGACACAGCCCACTGATCTATTAATTCCACGGCTCAGTACCTTAGCCAAGAATCTATAAGACTTTTACAAGGGCAAAAATGATCCTCTTAGAATTTTATACAGAGATATTTGGTAAGCCTTTTCAAACTCAGGAAATCATCCCCAACTCAACTACTCTGAAGTGAAAGTGGAAGTGTTAGTCATTCAGTCATGTCCAACTCTTTACAACCCTATGGACTGTAGCTGGCCAGGCTCCTCTGTCCATGGAATTCTCCAGGCAAGAATACTGGAATGGGTTGCCATTCACTTTTCCAGGGATCTTCTTGACCTGGGGACAGAACCCAGGTCTTCATCATTGCAGGCAGATTCTTTACCATTTGAGCTGCTCAGTCAGTTCAGTCGCTCAGTCGTATCTAACTCTTTGCAACCCCATGAATCTCAGCACACCAGGCCTCCCTGTCCATCATCAACTCCCGGAGTTCACTCAGACTCACGTCCATGGAGTCAGTGATGCCATCCAGCCATCTCATCCTCTGTCGTCCCCTTCTCCTCCTGCCCCCAATCCCTCCCAGCATCAGAGTCTTTTCCAATGAGTCAACTCTTCGCATGAGGTGGCCAAAGCACTGGAGTTTCAGCCTTAGCATCATTCCTTCCAAAGAAATCCCAGGGCTGATCTCCTTCAGAATGGACTTGTTGGATCTCCTTGCAGTCCAAGGGACTCTCAAGAGTCTCTAGGGAAGACCCAATTATTCTTAATTCACTTCTTAAGGCAATTTCAGAAGCAGCATCACATCAGCTACTACTTCCTAAAGGAGAAGCTGAAATACTTCAGTACTTCAAATACTTCAAAACGCTTAAAGGTATTCAACCATGCTGTTGGTTTCCACCAGCTTTCCATATGGTTTTCCTTATGATTTAAACCCAGTGACATCCCCAGCATGATAAAGAACCCCTTCCTGCTCAACTTATTTTACTTCTTGTGATTTAGAATCCCCCCCTTAAGAACAAAATGCTTTGATATATGATTTTATCACCACAGCACTCCATAACGGGAGGTATTATCATTCACCTTTTACTGATGAGTAGACTGTATATAACTTGACAAAATTTACTTCTAATACCTTCATATTTTTAAACTTTTTTCTATTTATCACCTAGGCAGCATTCATTCATTCATTCATTCCACAGATGTATAGTGAATATGTGCATGTTTTAGGCATGGGGATATGACCGTGATTTAAGAGGAAAGAGTGTGCTAACATATTGATACATTCTACTTTATTATTCTTTAGCGCTTTCCTAATACTTGAAATATTTTCAATAAAGCCCATCTCTGTACTATTATTATCAAAAATATTGTATATTGAATTGTGATTATTTATTTAAATATCTGTCACCTCCACTGATCAGTTTTAAGCTTCCCTGAGGTCAGGGACAGCCATTTGGTACTAAACTCTTAGTTTATGGCTTATTTGTTATGAACCCCTGAAGCCTGGTATTTATTTATTACATTTTGAATGAATGATTATCAGGTTCATTCCAATCAGGGAGTTTATCATCACAGTTATGTTTTTTCTTTGCCAATCAAAATGTCTGCAGTCTAATTATTTTTGAGTTTTACTCAGTATGTCTCATTGCCTTCCATATCAGTCCATGTTAGAAAACAGGGTGTGATGCAGTGCCCAAGGGAAGAAAAAAGCTTCACATTCAAGGTCACCATTTCTGTGATGAATACAGTTTGACTCTCATGTGAGTCTTGAAAGGTTGCATTTAGGGTATCCTTAGGTTGAGTAGTGTTTCCCTATAAGAACAAGATGATGACAGATAAAGCAGAGCCTGGAGAGAGAGATGACCTGGTATGAGGGACCACTTGGCAGACACAGACTGGTCCCTAGAAAAAAGGGGGGTTTCTATGAATTTCCAGAAATGATGAGTGGATTCTTTTACATAAAACACAGAAGAACAACAACCAAAGTAATTCTATTCATTAATATGATTTCATTTATATCCATAAGCTGGAGACCCCCTGAAGCATTACATAAACTAAAGTACTGGGAACCAAGGAGCTGATATGACATCTTCATTTTTACACAAGAGCAGCTGCTGCTGCTGCTGTTGCTAAGTTGCGTCAGTTGTGTCCAACTCTGTGCGACCCCATAGACGGCAGCCCACCAGGCTGCTCTGTCCCTGGGATTCTCCAGGTGAGAATATTGGAGTGAGTTGCCATTTCCTTCTCCAATGGATGAAAGTGAAAAGTGAAAGTGAAGTCACTCAGTCTTGTCTGACTCTTCGTGACCCCATGGACTGACCAGGCCCCTCCCTCCATGGGATTTTTCAGGCAAGCGTACTGGAGTGGGTTGCCATGTCCTTCTCCACAAGAGCACAGCAGAGCTCAAAACTAGGTTTCCACACTCAACTTGAGCAGTTCTGACCATATTCTAATTCAGCTGCTTTATTGAATCACAGTTCGCCTACTGAGAGGACATTTAATTTGTCTTCACTAATGTAAATCCTATCCAGGCTTCCAAGTTCTGACAAAGCTCATCCTCTATCACATTTCATCAGATATTTGTTTGATAATAGGTATCTGTGGGGCTTCCCTGGTGGCTTCATGGTAAAGAATCCACCGGCAATGCAGGAGAAGCAGAAGGCGAGAGTTTGATTCCTGGGTTGGGAAGATCCCCTGAAAGAAAAAATGGCAACCTGCTCCAGTATTCTTGCTAGGAAAATCCCATGGATAGGAGGGCTACAGTCCATGGGGGTCACAAAAAGTCAGACAAAGCTGAGCATGCAGCAAGCAAGGTATCTATCAGTTTAGTTCAGTTCAGTCGCTCAGTCGTGTCCAACTCTTTGCGAACCCATGAATCGCAGCACGCCAGGCCTCCCTGTCCATCACCAACTCCTGGAGTTCACCCAGACCCACGTCCATAGAGTCAGTGATGCCATCCAACCGTCTCATCCTCTGTCGCCCCCTTCTCCTCCTGCCCCCAATCCCTCCCAGCATCAGAGTCTTTTCCAATGAGTCAACTCTTCGCATGAGGTGGCCAAAGTACTGGAGTTTTAGCTTTAGCATCATTCCTTCCAAAGAAATCCCAGGGCTGATCTCCTTCAGAATGCACTGGTTGGATCTCCTTGCAGTCCAAGGGACTCTCAAGAGTCTTCTCCAACACCACACTGCAAAAGCATCAATTCTTCGGCACTCAGCCTTCTTCACAGTCCAACTCTCACATCCATACATGACCACAGGAAAACCCATAGCCTTGACTAGGCGAACCTTTGTTGGCAAAGTAATGTCTCTGCTTTTGAATATGTTATCTAGGTTGGTCATAACTTTCCTTCCAAGGAGTAAGCGTCTTTTAATTTCATGGCTGCAGTCACCATCTGCAGTGATTTTGGAGCCCCCAAAAATAAAGTCTGACACTGTTTCCACTGTTTCCCCATCTGTTTCCCATGAAGTAATGGGACCAGATGCCATGATCTTTGTTTTCTGAATGTTGAGCTTTAAGCCAACTTTTTCACTCTCCACTTTAATCTGTTTAATTATGTATATCTGAAACCATGGCTCAGTGGTACAGATGCTGCTGTGACAGAGACATGTAGTATGTGTGAGACAGTCGATTCAGTCCTGCCTTATGTGAGTGGTAGTCTCTTCAGAGAAATGTATGTTCCTGTGTTTAGTGATATATGTGTACAATATTGTGTTTGTTGGTGTGACCTCTATGGTGTTTAGTGATATATGTGTGCAAAATATTTTTTAGAGTGCCTGTTTGTGTAATACGCTAGTCAGTGATATATTTGTGAGCTACTGTGTTAATAGCACTTAATGTCTGCGCTAGTGTTTTAATGATACACATGTGAGACCATGTTTAGTGGTGCCTGGTGTGTGAGTTATTAGCTTGGTTGCTGCTAAGTTGCTTCAGTCGTGTCTGACTCTGTGCGACCCCACAGACGGCAGCCCACCAGGCTCCCCCGTCCCTGGGATTCTCCAGGCAAGAACACTGGAGTGGGTTGCCATTTCCTTCTCCAATGCATGAAAGTGAAAAAGTAAAGTGAAGTCGTTCAGTCGTGTCCAACCCTCAGTGACCCTATGGACTGCAGCCCACCAGGCCCCTCCATCCATGGGATTTTCCAGGCAAGAGTACTGGAGTGGGTTGCCATTGCCTTCTCCAATTAGCTTGGTTATATAGGAGCAAAACACCATGGAAATAGCCTGGTTACTGTGTTGAGAGAACTGTGTGAAGCACTATGTTTAACAGTGCCTGGAAGGTTGCTACTTTGTTTAGTGATACATGTGAGAGACATTCACATTTAGGGATTCCAGGTGTGTTCCCTACTGTGCTTAGTAATATTGTTTGAGATACTGTGTTTAGTGGTGTTTCATGCTGTGCCACTTTACATAGTAAATCATGGGCAAATACCCGAATTCAGTGTTGTGTGTGTGCTATTACATTCAGTGATATATATGTAAGACACTGTGTTTCATGCTGCTTGTGTATTTGCTACTCTGTTTAGCATTATGTGTGTTAGCGATTACACTTAATAGTAGCTAGATGTGGACGGGGCAGGGGTGGGGGGCTTCCCTAGTGGCTCAGCAGTAAAGAATTTGCCTGCAGTTCAGGAGACCACCTGCAATGCAGGAGACAGGCTTTGATCTCTAGTCAGGAAGATCCCTACCCACTCCAGTGTTCTTGCCTGGAGAATCCCAGGAACAGGGGGAGCCTGGTGGGTTGCCGTCTGTGGGGTCGCACAGAGTCAGACACGACTGAAGCGACTTAGCAGAGGCAGCAACAGGAAGATCCCCCTGAAAAAGCAAATAGCAACCCACTCCAGTATTCTTGCCTGGGAAATCCCATGGTCAGAGGAACCTGATGGCCTACAGTCCATGGGTTCTCAAGAGTTGGACACGATTTGGAGATTAAACCACCAACAGGGTGTGCACTACTCTTTTAGTGATGCATGTGTGAGACGCTATTTCCAGCTGAAAGGTATGTGTATCGTTTTGTTTAGTAATATTTGCAGAAGATATTTTTTTTGGTAGAGCCTGAAACCTCTATGCAGGTCAGGAAGCAACAGTTAGAACTGGACATGGAACAACAGACTGGTTCCAAATAGGAAAAGGAGTACATTAAGGCTGTATATTATAACCCTGCTTATTTAACTTATATGCAGAGCACATCACGAGAAACGCTGGACTGGAAGAAACACAAGCTGGAATCAAGATTGCTGGGAGAAATATCAATAACTTCAGCTATGCAGATGACACCACCCTTATGGCAGAAAGTGAAGAGGAACTCAAAAGCCTCTTGATGAAAGTGAAAGTGGAGAGTGAAAAACTTGGCTTAAAGCTCAACTTTCAGAAAATGAAGATTATGGCGTCTGGTCCCATCACTTCGTGGGAAATAGATGGGGAAACAGTGGAAACAGTGGCAGACTTTATTTTTGGGGGCTCCAAAATCACTGCAGATGGTGACTGCAGCCATGAAATTAAAAGACGCTTATTCCTTGGAAGGAAAGTTATGACCAACCTAGATAACATATTCAAAAGCAGAGACATTACTTTGCCAACAAAGGTTCGTTTAGTCAAGGCTATGGTTTTTCCAATGGTCATGTATGGATGTGAGAGTTGGACTGTGAAAAAGGCTGAGCCCTGAAGAATTGATGCTTTTGCAGTGTGGTGTTGGAGAAGACTCTTGAGAGTCCCTTGGACTGCAAGGAGATCCAACCAGTCCATTCTGAAGATCAGCCCTGGGATTTCTTTGGAGGGAATGATGCTGAAGTTGAAACTCCAGTACTTTGGCCACCTCATGCTAAGAGTTGACTCATTGGAAAAGACTCTGATGCTGGGAGGGATTGGGGGCAGGAGGAGAAGGGGACGGCAGAGGATGAGATGGCTGGATGGCATCACTGACTCCATGGACGTGGGTCTGAGTGAACTCCGGGAGTTGGTGATGGACAGAGAGGCCTGGCATGCTGTGATTCATGGGGTCACGAAGAGTTGGACACGACTGAGCGACTGAACTGAACTGAACTGATGTGTATGCTTATTTGTTTACTGATCTATGAGTGAGATACTGTCAGCAGTCTTCAGATGTTTTGTTGTACTTAGAGACATACGTGTGTTACATTGTGTTTAATGTGATGTGTATTAGATTATGTTCAATTATTTCTGTGTGAAATACTTGGTTTGTGTTGTATGGGAAGTGTGATAATGCATTTAGTGGTGTGTGTAGCAAGAGTTTTTATTAGTAACATGTGGATATGAAACATAGAGCTTAAATGTATGTGGTGTATGAGACGGTGTAAATCTGTCTGCAATACAGGAAACTCAGGTTCAATCCCTTGGTCAGGAAGTTTCCCTGGAGAAGGGCATATAAACCCACTCCAGTATTCTTGCCTGGAGTATCCCATGGACAGAGGAGCCTTGCAGGTTAAAGTCCATGCAGTTGCACAATCGGACACAACTGAGTGAATAATACTTTTCTTCTACTTGAGTTCAGTTCAGTTTAGTCGCTCAGTTGTATCCGACTCTTTGCGACCCCATGAATCACATCATGCCAGGCCTCCCTGTCCATCACCAACTCCCGGAGTTCACTCAAACTCATGTCCATTGAATCAGTGATGCCATCCAGCCATCTCATCCTCTGTCCTCCCCTTCTCCTCCTGCCCCCAGTCCTTCCCAGCATCAGAGTCTTTTCCAATGAGTCAACTCCTCACGTGAGGTGGCCAAAGTATTGGAGTTTCAGCTTCAGCATCATTCCCTCCAAAGAAATCCCAGGGCTGATCTCCTTCAGAATGCACTGGTTGGATCTCCTTGCAGTCCAAGGGACTCTCAAGAGTCTTCTCCAACACCACAGTTCAAAAGCATTAATTCTTCAGGGCTCAGCTTTCTTCACAGTCCAACTCTCACATCCACACATGACTACTGGAAAAACCATATGGTATGTATTTGAAGAAAAAAGTTTTATACTGTATGAATTATATTTAAAGCTTTGTGGTATTTTTGGAACTCTTTGCATAAATATAAGTGTAAGACACATACCTGTGACACTGGGTCAAGGGCTGAGTGTGTGTCACTATTCTTACTGACATGTGTGAAACACAGTGCTTGGTGTTGCCTATTGTGAGTGGTACTGTGTTGATGACATACTTGTGAGATATCATACTTATTGAAGTCTGGTGCATGGGCTACTTTGGTGATATATGTTTGAGGAACTACATTTAGTTGTGCTTGGTGTGTGTGCTACTGTGTTTAGAGTTACATATCAGGAGCTCATGTTTGTTTAGTGATAAAGTTTCTTTAGTGGTGCACAAGGTGTGTATGGTATAGTATTTAATGACCTGTGACACTGTGTTTAGTTGTGTGTGGCACCATGTTTCATGATATATGTGAAAAACACTGGGCTTACCAGTGCATAGTATGCACACTAACCATTTAGTCTTGTATTGTGACAATATTGTGTTACTAGGTCACCATGTATAGTGATACTTGAGGGAAACATGGTGTTTAGTGGTCTGTGTGAAGTACTTTGTCAGTGATGTATGTTGAAACTCAGTTTAATAGTGTTGGTGTATGAATTACTGGTGGGCTTCCCTGGTAGCTTAGCTGGTAAAGAATCTGCCTGCAATACAGGAGACCCTGGTTTGATTCCTGGCTCAGGAAGAGCCCCTGGAGAAGGGTTAGGCTACCACTCCAGTATTCTTGGGCTTCCCTGGTGGCTCAGCTGGCAAAGAATCTGCCTGCAATGCAGAGGATCTGGGTTCGATCCCTGGGTTGGGAAGATCCTCTGGATGAGGCATGGCAACTCACTCAGTATTCTTGCCTGGAGAATCCCACGGACAGAGGAGCCTGGTGGACTAGAGTTCATGGGGTTGCAAAGAGTCAGACATGACTGAGCAACTGAGCATAGTACAGCATGTGAGTTACTGGTACAGAGATGCATGTGTGCACCATTTAATTTAGCAGTGCATCATACTTACACCTCTTTTAGTGATACGTATTTAAATTCTGTTTAATAGTTCATGTGTGTGTTACCACACAAGGTGATACATGTATGAGTATGTATCTACTTAGCAGAAGTGCTATATTTACTTCTTTAGTGAAGTGTGTTTGGCAGTTTGTTGCACTATAGTATTTTGGTTGGTGATATATATGAATTATACTTGTGTGTATTTGTGTATGTTTGTTACTGTACATAATGATATATATATGAACCAGGATGTTTAACAATACTTGGTACACATATCACCTCATTTTGTAATTGAAGACAAGTTCGTGTGCCTGACACACAGTGAGGCCAAACAATACCAAAACATTGGATTTTGGAGCAGAGAAAGGTTTATTGCAGGGCCATTCAAGGAGATCTCTTGGCTCATATTCTCCTAAAACCCCAAACTCCTCAAAGGGATTCAGCAAAACGTTTTTAAAAGCAACGTGTTCACCTGTGGCGGGTTCATGTTGATGTATGGCAAAACGAATACGATATTGTAAAGTAATTAGCCTCCAATTAAAATAAATAAATTTAAATTAAAAAAAAAAAAAAAAAAACGAGGTGATGGAGGGGCACAATTTGGTTGTTGCAAATTTCTTGGTGACAGAATCCATCATTCTTACAACTGTCCAGATAGATCAGGTTAGAATGTTCCTGTAAATCTCCAGCAAGACAAATGTTATTCTCTGTTTTACAACTTTTTTTTTCTCTCTATAAATTGAAAAGCATTATACCCTTACAGTTCAGAGCCTTGAGAATGCACTAGTCGTATGTTTCAAGCTAAAGGCAACACTCTTAAAGCAAAAGCAATAGAATACAAAGTTTAAAGTAAAAGAAATAGATCTAATATGGATCAGATTTGCCCTTCCCTATTAGAGCTTCATTAAATATGTGTCACATTGTATTTATTAGTGCTAGTAGATGTGCAACCACATATTGTTCTGTGTGTGAAATACCGTGTTTAGCACTGAGTGGTACATGTTTAAGTTTGTTTAGTAAGTAACATATGTTGATATCCTGAGTTTAGTAGTGGAAAGTGCATGTTTTTAACACATCTAAACAAACACTGTGCCTCTCACACATATCATTAAATGCATTATCACCAACAAAAACTGCCACTAACACTGTGCCCCAGACATGCACACAAGTAGGCACAAAGTCTCACACTTGTTTCACTAAAATCATTAAGACACACACACAACATACCACTAATCCAGTGTCTAACATCAGGCCTTACACAAGCATCACTAAACACCTTATCACAAACAACACACCCTGATCATGGTGTCTCACACACAAATTATTAAGTATATACAACACACACACACTCATCAAACTACAAGCAGTGTGACACACGTACATGATTAAACAAAGTGTCTCACACAAACCTTAATAAACACAATATCCCAAACACACATCATTAGAAACAGCACACTAACACAGCACAACACTAAACCCAGTGTCTGTACACAGGGTCTTCACAGAATCTACACACATCACACATTATTAAACTCAGAGATTCACACACACACATCACTTAAAAATTACCAATTAAAATATTTTATTAGCATTTCACACTGTACTAAAGCAATGCCTTGCACATTGTATGTGATCACAGCAATACCATGTAGTCTCATAATTAATCATAATAGTATTACTCAAGCCACATATCAATAAAAATATATCTCACACACATTTGATAACACATTTCTTCACATATATGTCACTAAACCCAGTGTCACATACACACTGCAGAAAAGTAAATGCAGTGTCTGTTACATACTTCACTAAACACAGTGACTCAAACTTACCATTAAGCACTATCATACAAACCAAATACCATTAACTACACACACACACACACACATTACCAAATTACTTTACATGCATCACTAAATACAGCATCACACATCACTGTCATTTACACGACTCACAACAACTTTAAAAATAGTGACCCAAACTTATCATGAAACACACTCCCATACATCACACACCACTGCACAGAGTGTCTCATGCACACAATATTAACACAACATGCTGCATACACAATATTAAACACAATATCACACAAGATACACTAGATGCAATATCTCACTCACATCACCAAACCACCATGGCATACACCACACACCACTAACACACACTTCACGTACATCACTAACCACAGTATGACACACAATCCATAGCACCAAACACGGGGCCTCACATACACATCACTAGCTACATATCACATATGCCAAACAAAATGTTTCAACATAAACCAGGAAACACAGTATCACACCTTCTTACCACAGTGGAAGAAGCTCTCATGCTTGAATACCTGGTATATGCCAGGTACTCTTCCAATAGAACATTATTCTCTCAAGGGAAAGGAAGTTCCGGTACATGCCAGGATAATTTCTAGTATAATAATTGTTCACACGTGCATGGAAATGAGTGAGCATGCATTAAATGCCTAATAAATTCCAGGTGCTCTTCTAGTACAAAATTCCCTATAGTAGAGTAGAGCAGCTAATACATGCCTGGTGTTAATTCTAGTACAAAATTACTGACAAATGGAATGGAGGAGACAGGCAGGCACTGATTTCTGGTGTATGCCAGGTACAATTTCTGTTTCAACATTACTCACCCACGGGGGAAACAAACATGCATACATTAAATCTTATATGCTCCAAATATTCTATTACTACAGTACTCACATAGAGTGGGAGGAAGCAGGATCCAACAGCTATGATACACAAGGCTCAGTTCTGATACACAGTTACTCACTCACAGAGAGAAAATGACAGTGAGTGTGGCACCTACTTTGTGCCAGGAACTATTCTAGTACATATGTACTAGCACACAGGGTAAGGGAAGGAGCATGAGTTTTACATACAGCAAACACCAATCTAGGGAAAATCACATACATGCAAGGAAAAGGTGGGAAGGGGAATAAGACTGTGTCAAGCATCTAGTACATGCTAGGCATCATTGTAGTATAACATTATTCACACAAAGGAAGAAAGATGGAAGTCACATTAATTGCCTCCTATATGTCAGATGCATGCATGTGTGCTAAGCCTCTTCAGTCATGTCCAACTCTTTGTGACCCTATGGACTATGCCCATCCAGACTTCTCTGTCCATGGGATTCTCCAGGCAAGAATACTGGAGTGGGTCGCCATGCCCTCTTCCAGGGGATCTTTCCAACCCAGGGATTGAATCCAAGTCTCTTAAGTCTCCTGCATTGGTAGGCAGGTTCTTTACTGCTAGCACCACCTGGGAAGCCCCATGTGTTACGTACTATTCTATTACACACTTATACATAGGGAGGGGCTTCTCTGGTAGCTCAGAGGGTAAAGGGTCTGCCTGCAATGCAGCAGAAGGGGTTCGATCCCTAGGTCAGGAAGATCCCCTGGACAAGGAAATGGCAACCCACTCCAGTATTCTTGCCTGGAAAATCCCATGGATAGAGGAGCCTGGTAGACTACAGTCCACGGGGTCACAGAGTCAGACATGACTGAGCAACTTCACTTTCACTTTTCATGTGTAGGGAAGAAAAGAAATGTGCATTCACAACCCAGGGCATGCCCCTGCACTATTTTCTGTTGTTCACACATAAGGGAAGAGAATGAGCTTGCATTCAGAGCTTAGTAGAGTAAGGCACTACTCTACTAATGGTACTCTTAATTAAGAGGAAGGAAGAAAGATTACATTGAGTACCTAGCATATTGAGACATACTCCACTACAATGTTACTCACATATAGAGGAAAGGAAACAAGCATGAATCAATCATCCAATATAATATATGGCAAGCACTTTTCAGTGTAATCTTATTACCATATAGGGGAAGAAAACATGCATGGCTGAATTACTTAGTATAACAGGCACTATTCTATCTAGTATGCCATTACTCATACACAGAGAAAGGAAATGGACACACAAAGAGCCCACAGCATATAACCTGGCACTATCTTAGCATAAGTTATATATTGTAGAAAGGGTCAACTAGGTATTAATGCCAAATATATGACAGGCACTCTTCCAAGAAATATTATCCTCACATAAAGGAAAGAAAGGAGTAACTTTAGTAACTTGTTAATGCCAGGCATTATGATTACCCACCATTACTCATGTAAAGGGGGGAAGGAAAAACAATGCATTAAGCACTTAGTGTTTACAAGATCTTCTAATAGGAATTTAATAAGAAGGGGGAGAAAATAAAGATGCAATAAGCACCTAATGTATACCAGACAGTGTTTCAGCAAAACAAAACTTGCATAGAAGAGACTCACATGCATTAAATGCCTACTGTATGCCAAGAATTATTCTAGCAAACATCACTCACTTATAAAAGAATTGAGGAACCACTGAAAAAATAAGCAGATTACATGAGCAGTTTTAGAATTTAAAAACATCATCTTGTACAATATGGAGACCACTGTTACTAATACCATATTATATATTTGAAAATGGTAACTATGTGTACCAGTCTGGATGTTAACCAGACTTACTGTGGTGATCATATAGCCATATATACAAATACTGAATCATTATGTTGTACACCTGAAGCTAATATAATGTTATATGTAAATTATACCTTAATAAAAAATCTTGAATGTTGAAGAAAAAAAAAAAAAGAATGAAACAAAGATTCCTAAGCATCTACTATGTCATAGGCCCCTGGAGAAGGGAATGGCAACCCACTCCAGTATTCTTTTTTTTTTTTTTTTTTGCAGGTGAAAATGGACAAAGGAAAGGATCAATGAGGATGGGAGGGAAATGGGAAGAAAGAAGGGGAGTGATGGTGGGGAGGAGTATATGTAATTTCTTAACTAATGGCTTTCTGTTTTTAATCACAAAGAACACTTAAAAAAAAATCATGTTGAATTCATCCTATATTAGGAGGTTTGATCTGGAAATGAAAAGTTCAGGAAACTAAAAGTCCAGTTTGGGTGTCCTCATCTTAAGCACATCTTGGTATTTTGTATTGATAGGTCTATCTTTACCATAATATATTATTTAGGACAGGATCACATTTGTCACTTCTACCTCCCTACTACCCAAAGTGGTACCAGACCCATAAAATAGTCAATAAAGCTTTACAGAGTGAACAAATAAGTCAATTTTTTTTTAAACTTTCCTGAGTGAACTGAATTTTTGAGGCTCATAAGTGAATATGTTTTCCTCTTTACTTTGTCTGTTACAGCCAGATTGTATAAGTATGAGTGGGGTATTAAAGTTTTCCACTATTATTGTATTGTTGCATATTTCTTCTATCATATTAATTAATGTTTGTCTTAGATATATCAATGATCCAATGTTGGGTGCACATATATTTATAATTGTTATAACTTCTTTTTGGATTGTTCGTTTAAGTCGTTATGTATAACCTTGATTGTCTCCTTTTCAGGATCTTTAAAGTCAATTTTATCTGATATGAGTATTGCTACTCCTGTTTTCTTTTGGTCCATATTTGCATAGAAAATCTTTTTCCAGCCCTTCATTTTCAGTCAGTATATATCCCCTATTTTAAGGTGGTTCTCTTGTAGACAGCATATATAGGGGTCTAGTTTTTGTATCCATTTAACGCATTTTAGTCTTTTGGTTATCTCTTGTAGACAAGGTATGTAGGGGTCTTGTTTTTGTATGGATTCGGCCAGTCTTTGTCTGTTGATTAGGGCATTCAGCCCATAAACGTTTAAAGCAATTATTGATAAATAGGATTTACTTTATTGTTTTGGGTTCGAATTTATACACCCTTTTAGTGATTCCTATCTAGAGAATGTCCTTTAGTTTTTGTTGGAGAAATGGTTTAGTGGTGCAAAATTCTCTCAACTTTTGCTTATCTGTGAAGCTTTTGATTTCTCCTTCATATTTGAATGAGATCCTTGCTGGATACAATAATCTAGGCTGTAAGTTATTTTCTTTCATCACTTTAATTATGTCTTGCCATTCCCTCCTGGCTTGGAGAATTTCTATTGAAAGATCAGCTGTTATCCTTATGGGAATTCCCTTGTGAGTTATTTGATGTTTTTCCCTTGCTGCTTTTAATATTTGTTCTTTATATTTAATCTTTGTTAATTTGATTAATATGTGTCTCGGGGTGTTTCGCCTTGGGTTTATCCTGTTAGGGACTCTCTGGATTTCTTGAACTTGAGTGGTAATTTCCTTCTCCAATTTAGGGAAGTTTTCAACTATTATCTCCTCAAGTATTTCCTCATGGTCTTTCTTTTTATCTTCTTCTTCTGGAACTCCTATGATTCGAATGTTGTAGCGTTTAATGTTATCCTGGAGGTTTCTGAAATTGTCCTCATTTCTTTTGATTCGTTTTTCTTTTTTCTCCTCTGATTCATTTATTTCTAGAATTCTATCTTCTAATTCACTAATCCTATCCTCTGCCTCTGTTATTCTACTATTTGTTGCCTCCAGGGTGTTTTGGATCTCATTTATTGCATTATTGATTATGTGTTGACTCTTTTTTATTTCTTCTAGGTCCTTGTTAAACCTTTCTTGCATCTTCTCAATCCTTGTCTCCAGACTCTTTAACTGTGATTCCATTTTGATTTCAAGATTTTGGATTAATTTCACTATCATTATTCGGAATTCTTTATCAGGTAGATTCCCTATCTCTTCCTCTTTGGTTTGGTTTGGTGGGCATCTATCCTGTTCCTTTAGCTGCTGGGTATTCTTTTGTCTCTTCATTTTGTTAAAATTGCTAAGTTTAAAGTGTCCTTACTATATTCTGGTAGTTTGTTGAATTCTCTTTCTTGAGGCAGTTTACTGGTCTTTTCAATATCTGATCTCTGCCCTGTTACAGAGGGGGCAAAGATGAACACCCAAATCTAAACCGGCCAGGTTCAGGCACTCAGATAATCCTCAGAAGCACAGACTCGGTTGGGTCTGCGTTTTATGCCCTTCCCAGATCCGAGTAGCGCAGGTGATGAAATGTTCAGCGAGTGCAGCTGCTGTGACTTATCGCCTCCCCGCCTCTCAGTTTTCTGGGTATACAACCGGCGCACTTTCTCAGGCAGATGTTGACCATCCAGAGCCCCAAGAAGCGTGAGTCAGCACAGAAACCTACCTACAGTTATGTAGACAGTGTCTCTCTAGGGCTGTGATTGCTTGCCTCCGGCCCTGGCTGCCTGTCACCGGAGTGGGACGGCCTGCAGCCGGCTATCTCTGTGCAGTCCTTTGTTCCATATGTAGTCCTGGTGGTATCTTAAGTTAGGGCTGGCTTTTGATGTAGTAGATAACCGACAGTCTGGTTATTTCCCTCAGATAGCACTTGAGATAGCCAGGCCAAATCCTTTCTCAATGCGATGCAGGCCGCGCCGCTCCTCCTAGCCCAGCCCCCACTTGCTAATAGCAAATGCTGGTGTCCATGCCGCTTCTCCGCAAAAGGAGTTACCGCAGGGCTCGTTTCTCATTTTGAAGACAATGAATTGTCTTTCTAAGTGCCTGATGACCTCTGCCGGAATTCAGAAGTTGTTTTGTAGAATTTATTCAGCATTCAAATGTTCTTTTAATGGATTTGTGGAGGAGAAAGTATTCTCCCCATCCTACTCGTCCGCCATCTTAGCTCCTCCCCCCACTCCAGTATTCTTGCCTGGGGAATCCCATGGATGGAGCCTGGCAAGCTATCCAGAACATGGGCTCGCAAAGAGTGAGACACAACTGAGTGACTAACACTTTCACTTCCACTGTGCGACAGGCACTAACTAATCCAGCACAGTATTACACATAGGTGGAAGATATAGTCATACTTTGATCATCTAGTAAATGTAAGGAACACATGTTCGAGCACGTCATTACTCACAGATAAGGGAAGAAAACAAGACATTGATTTAAGCAAGATGTACTCTCACACAATCTTACTAAAAGGAGAAAGATGACCATTGCTGGCACTTCTAGTACTACCTCTAGACTATTAAAATAACTATCAGCTATTAGAAGAGAAGTAGTAAATATGCTTTACATGCCCCATTACTGCCAGTCAGTACTCTAATACAATATTACTTTTATATAAGACAAAGATCACAAACATGTATTAAGTACAAAAAATAAACCAGGCATTGTTCTAGTACATTATTTACATTCACAAAGAAGGAAACAATATTTCATGCTGTTGTTGCCGCTAAGTAGCTTCAGTCGTGTCTGACTCTTTGTGACTCCATAGATGGCAGCCCACCAGGCTCCCCCGTCCCTGGGATTCCCCAGGCAAGAACACTGAGTGGGTTGCCATTTCCTTCTCCAATGTATGAAAGTGAAAAGTGAAAGTGAAGTTGCTCAGTCGTGTCTGATTCCTAGCGACCCCATGGACTGCAGCCCACCAGGCCCCTCCATCCATGGGATTTTCCAGGCAAGAGTACTGGAGTGGGGTGCCATTGCCTTCTCTGAAAATATTTCATAGAGTGCCTCAAATATACAAAGTTCAACATGACTCACAATACAGTGAAAGAAGTGATGATCAATGCAAAGAAATAGATGAAAACTATAGAATGGCAAGACTAGAATTGAGGAACCACTCAATTCCTCTTCAAGGAAATTAGAGATATAAAGGAAATATTTCATGCAAAGATGGGTACAATAAAGGACAGAAATGGACCTAACAGAAGTGGAAAATATTAAAAGGTGGCAAGAATACACAGAAAAACTATACAAAAAAGATTTTCATGACCCAGATAACCATGATGGTGTGATCACTCAGCTAGAGCCAGATACACAGGACCACGAAGTCAAGTGGACCTTAGGAGCATCACTATGAACAAAACTACTGGAGGTGATGGAAATTCAGTTGAACTATTTCAAATCCTAAAAGATGATGCTGTGAAAGTGCTGCACTCAATATGCCAGAAATTTTGGAAAATTCAGCAATGGTCACAGGACTGGAAAAGGTCAGTTTTTATTCCAATGCCAAAGAATGTTCAAACTACCACACAATTGCACTCATCTCACATGCTAGCAAAATAATGCTCAAAGTCCTCCAAGCCAGGCTTCAACAATATGTGAACCGTGAACTTCCAGATGCTCAAGCTGGATTTAGAAAAGGCAGAGGAACCAGAGATCAAATTGCCAATATCTGTTGGATCATTGAAAGAGCAAAAGAGTTCCATAAAAACATCTACTTCTGCTTTATTGACTACACTAAAGTCTTTGACTAACTGTGTGGATCACAACAAACTGGAAAATTCTTAAAGAGATGGGAACACCAGACCACCTTATCTGCCTCCTGAGAAATCCATATGCAGATCAAGAAGCAACAGCTGAAACTGGACATGAAACAACAGACTGATTCCAAATCAGGAAAGGAGTACATCAAGACTGTATATTATCACCATGATTATTTAACTGATATGCAGATTACATCATGTGAAATGCTGGGCTGGATGAAGCACAAGCTGGAATCAAGTTTGCTGGGAAAAATATTAATAACTGCAGATATGCAGATGACAGCACCCTTATGGCAGAAAGCAAAGAACTAAAGAGCCTCTTGATGAAAGTGAAAGAGGAGAGTAAAAACTTTGGCTTAAAACTCAACATTCAGAAAACTAAGATCATGACATCTGGTCCCATCACTTCATGGCAAATAGATGTGGAAACAGTGAAAACAGTGACAGACTTTATTTTAGGGGGCTCCAAAATCACTGCAGATTGTGATTGCAGCCATGAAATTAAGAGACATTTGCTCCTTGGAGGAAAAGCTATGACCATCCTAGACAGCATATTAAAAGCAGACACATTATTTTGGCAACAAAGCTCCATCTAGTCAAAGCTATGTTTTTTTCAGTAGTCATGTATGGATGTGAGAGTTGGACTATAAAGAAAGCTAAGCACCAAAGAATTGACGTTTTTGAACTGTGATGTTGGAGAAGACTCTTGAGAGCCCTTGGACTGCCAGGAGTTCCAACCAGTCCATCCTAAAGGAAATCAGTCCTGAAAATTCATTGGAAGGACTGATGCTGAAGCTGAAGCTCCGATACTTTGGCCACTTTATGGGAAGAACTGACTTATTAGAAAAGACCCTGATGCTGGGAAAGATTGAAGGCAGGAGGAGAAGGAGACAAGAGAGGATGAGATGGTTGGATGGCATCACTGACTCGATGGACATGAGTTTGAGTAAGCTCTAGGAATTGGGGATGGACAGGGAAGCCTGGTGTGCTGCAGTCCATAAGGTCACAAAGAGTCAGACATGACTGAGTGACTGAACAGAACTTTTTATAGGGCTGGTAATATTTTGGTATAAATTTGCTCAGATTATGGAGAAGGAAACAGTCATGAATGGAGAATGTTGTATATGCCTGACACTATTATGGTGTAATACAACTCACACATTGATATAACAAAGTAAATATCCATTGATTTCCTAATAGGTGACAAATGCTCATCTAGTATTGAGTATTATTTGAATATTAACACAGAGGAAAAAGGAAACCCTAGCATACATGGAGTATCCAGTATAAACGAGGCAATATTTTAGTAAAGAGTTATTCACACATAGAAAAAATCAGCATGCATCTATTGGGTGCCTAGAGTATGCCAGGTTCTATACTAGCATAATGTCCTTGAGGTATGAAATAGGCATACATTAAGTGACAAGTGTATGTCAGAAAATATCAAAATATTTTTATTTTTTTATTTTTAATTTGAGCATAATTGCTCCACAATATTGTGTTGATCTCTGCCATACATCAACATGAATCAGCCACAAATATACACTTGCTTCCCCCCATTTTCTGCTGAACCTCCCTCCTGCCTCCCAACCCACCCAACACCTCTTGGTTGTCACAGAGCATCAGGTTTGAACTCCCTGCATCATACAGCAAATTCTCGTTGCCTATCTACTTTACATATGGTAATGTACATGTTGGGCTTCCCTGGTAGCTCAGCTGGTAAAGAATCCACCTGAAATGCAGGAGACCCCAGTTCAATTCCCAGGTTGGGAAGGTCCCCTAGAAAAGGGATAGGATACCCACTCCAATATTCTTGGGCTTCTCTGGTGGTTCAAATGGTAAAGAATCCGCCTGCATTGAGAAAGTTCTGGGTTAGATCCCTGGGTTGGGAAGATCCCCTGGGGAAGGGCTTGGCAACCCACTCCAGTATTCTTGCCTGGAGAATCCCCATGGACAGAGAAGCATAGAAGGCTACAGTCCATGGGGTCACAAAGAGTTGGACATCACTGAAAAACTAAGCACAGCATAGCACGATGTATATGTTTCCATGCTATTCTCTCAATTCCTCCCGCCCTCTCTCTCCCCAACAGTGTCCACAAGTCTGGTCTCTATGTCCGGATCTTCAATGCTGCCCTACAAATACATTCATCTTTCTAGGTCTTTCTAGATTTTTTATTCTAGATTCTAGATTCTTTAATGTAGGTAATTCTAGATTACCATCTTTCTAGATTCCATATATATGTGTTAGTATACAATATTTGCTTTTCTCTTGCTGACTATTTCACTATGTACAATAGGCTCTAGGTTCATCCACTTCATTAGAACTGACTCAAACGCATTCCCTTTTTATGGCTGAGAAATATTCTATTGTATATATTAATCCAGCATCACTCACAAATAAATGGAAGAATACAACTGTGTAGTGAATGCCTAATATTTGTCAGATCCTATCCTAATGCAATCTTCCTCACAGAAGATGGCGGAGGATTAGGACGGGGAATACGCTTTATCCTCCACAAATTCATCAATGGGACATCTGGGCGCCGAGTAAATACCACAAACAGCTTCGGAGTGCTGGCTGAGGACGTCGGACACCCAGAAAAGCAACTCACTGCCTTCTAAAGGAGGTAGGAAAGAATATAGAAGCCAGAGAGAGACAAAGAGGGAGGGGCGGACCTCTGTCCGGGGAAGGGAGTCTTAAAAAGAGAAGTTTCCAAACACCAGGAAACACTCTCCCTGCGGAATCTGCGCCAAACCTGGGAAACACGGAGACTATCATAACAGGGAGGAGAACAGTTGAGCAATTAGAACCCACAGACTGCGGGCCCTGCGGTAAGTTCCGCAGCGGAAAAGCACCGCTGCAAACGCCCGCATCTGCCATTGGGGAGCCGGGGCTGGGCAGGGAGACGCCTTGGCCGTTCCCACGCGGGACGCTCCCCTGCCGGCGCTCCCCAGAGGGGACGCTCCCCCGTGGGACTCTCCCCTACTGGACGCTCCCCCGCCGGCCACTCCCGCGCAGGCGTGCCCCCGCCCGCTGTGCCCGCGGCTCCCACGAGGGCCACCCCATCCCCTCCCCCACCCGCCCGTCCGCCATTCCCGTCGCCGGCCCTTCCCCCTCTGCGGGCCTCAGCCCAGACTTCGTTCGCCTGATTGTCTGGAGTGCTGCCTAACTGGAGTAGTTTGGGCCGGCAATCCAGATTGTGCAGCGCCGACCACACGAGTGGTGGGCCTTGGCCCAGAACACCGCCGAACCGTGCACAGAACAAAGAACTATACAGACCAACCACAGAGAAAGGGGCCTATAGATCTTGAGAAATTTAAGCCGGAACAAGGAACTAGCTGAAAATGAACTGAACCCACAACAATAATAGAGAAACTCTTATATATATTGTTACTATTTTTACCATCATTATTTCCTTTTTTTTTTCTTTTCTTTTTTTAATATATATATATCTTTTTAATTTTTATTATTTTTTAATTGGAAAAAGGAAAACAAAATTTTTTTTTTCTTTTTATTTTTTTTTGTTGTTTGTTTTTGTTTTGTTTCTTTTATTTTTATTTTTTTTTTATCCTCTAGTACTTCTTTAATCTCCGCGTTTAGATATAACTTTTGCGACCCTGTTTTGTTTTTTGTTTTTTTTTTCTTTTTTCCTTTTTGTCCTTTGCTTCTTTCCTTTCCTTTTTTCTTTTCTTTACTGATTACTGACTAGATCTGTCTCTCTCCTTCACACTCCCTCCTTTTATCCTCCTGACTGCCTCTGTCTCCTTCCTCCCTTTTTCCTTCTACGTATAATTCCGTGAACATCTCTGAGTGGTCCAGTTGTGGAATGCATTATAGAAGAAGAAGTTTTTGAGACTACTGTAAAAATAAGACCAATAACTGGAACCAGGAGGCTTAAGTCCATACCCTGATCCCACGAAACACTAATTGACAGGAGCTCATTAAAAGCCTCCATACCTACTCTGAAACCAAGCATCACACAAAGACCAGCAAGTTCCACAACAAGACATACCAAGCAAATTCTCCAGAAAAACAAGAACACAGCCTGAGCTCCAATACACAGGCTACACAAAGCGACCCCAAAAGCATAGACATCTCATAACTCACTACTAGACACTCCACTGCACCCCAGAGAAAAGAAATCCAGCTCCACCCACCAGAACACCGATACAAGCTTCCATAAACAAGAAACCTCGACAAGCCACCGGTACAAACTCACATATAGTGCAGAAACGCCACAATAAAGAGAACTCCACAGACTACCAGAATACAGTAAAGACCCCCCAAACTTAGCAATTTAAACAAGATGAAAAGACAGAAGAATTCCCAGCAGGTAAAGGAACAGGATAATTACCCACCAAACCAAACAAAAGAGGAAGAAATAGCGAACCTACCTGATAAAGAATTCCGAATTATGATAGTGAAATTAATCCAAAATCTGGAAAGCAAAATGGAATCATGGATAAATAGCCTGGAGAAAAGCATTGAGAAGATGCAAGAAAGATTTAACAAGGACCTAGAAGAAATAAAAAAGAGTCAATATATAATGAATAATGCAATAAATGAGATCCAAAACACTCTGGAGGCAACAAATAGTAGAATAACAGAGGCAGAAGATAGAATTAGCGAATTAGAAGATAGAATGGCAGAATTAAAGGAATCAGAGGAGAAAAAAGAAAAACGAATTAAAAGAAATGAGGACAATCTCAGAGACCTCCAGGACAATATTAAACGTTACAATATTCGAATCATAGGAGTCCCAGAAGAAGAAGACAAAAAGAAAGACCATGAGAAGATACTAGAGGAGATAATAGTTGAAAACTTCCCTAAAATGGGGAAGGAAATCATCACTCAAGTCCAAGAAACCCAGAGAGTCCCAAATAGGATAAACCCAAGACGAAACACCCCAAGACACATATTAATCAAATTAACAAAGATCAAACACAAAGAACAAATATTAAAAGCAGCAAGGGAAAAACAACAAATAACACACAAGGGAATTCCCATAAGGATAACAGCTGATCTTTCAATAGAAACTCTCCAAGCCAGGAGGGAATGGCAAGACATACTTAAAGTGATGAAAGAAAAGAACCTACAGCCCAGATTATTGTACCCAGCAAGGATCTCATTCAAATATGAAGGAGAAATCAAAACCTTTACAGACAAGCAAAAGCTGAGAGAATTCAGCACCACCAAACCAGCTCTCCAACAAATACTAAAGGACATTCTCTAGACAGGAAACACAAAAAGGATATATAAATTCAAACCCAAAACAACAAAGTAAATGGCAACGGGATCATATTTATCATTAATTACCTTAAATGTAAATGGGTTGAATGCCCCAACCAAAAGACAGAGACTGGCTGAATGGATACAAAAACAAGACCCCTCCATATGCTGTCTACAAGAAACCCACCTCAAAACAGGGGACACATACAGACTGAAAGTCAAGGGCTGGAAAAAGATTTTCCACGCAAATAGAGACCAAAAGAAAGCAGGAGTAGCAATACTCATATCAGATAAAATAGACTTTAAAACAAAGGATGTGAAAAGAGACAAAGAAGGTCACTACCTAATGATCAAAGGATCAATCCAAGAAGAAGATATAACAATTATAAATATATATGCACCCAACTTAGGAGCACCACAATATATAAGACAAATACTAACAAGTATGAAAGGAGAAATCAACAATAACACAATAATAGTGGGAGACTTTAATACCCCACTCACACCAATGGATAGATCAACTAAACAGAAAATTAACAAGGAAACACAAACTTTAAACGATACAATAGACCAGTTAGAACTAATTGATATCTATAGGACATTTCATCCCAAAACAATGAATTTCACCTTTTTCTCAAGTGCACACGGAACCTTCTCCAGGATAGACCACATCCTGGGCCATAAATCCAGCCTTGGTAAGTTCAGAAAAATTGAAATCATTCCAAGCATTTTTTCTGACCACAATGCAGTAAGAGTAAATCTCAATAACAGGAGAAAATCTATTAAAAAGACCAACATATGGAGGCTGAACAACACACTCCTGAATAACCAACAAATCACAGAAGAAATCAAAAAAGAAATCAAATTCTGCATAGAAACGAATGAAAATGAAAACACTACAACCCAAAACCTGTGGGACACTGTAAAAGCAGTCCTAAGGGGAAAGTTCATAGCAATACAGGCATACCTCAAGAAACAAGAAAAAAGCCAAATAAATAACCTAACTCTACACCTAAAGCAACTAGAAAAGGAAGAAATGAAGCACCCCAAGGTTAGTAGAAGGAAAGAAATCCTAAAAATTAGGGCAGAAATAAATGCAAAAGAAACAAAAGAAACCATAGCAAAAATCAACAAAGCCAAAAGCTGGTTCTTTGAAAGGGTAAATAAAATTGACAAACCACTAGCCAGACTCATCAAGAAACAAAGGGAGAAAAATCAAATCAATAAAATTAGAAATGAAAATGGAGAGATCACAACAGACAGCACAGAAATACAAAGGATCATAAGAGACTACTATCAGCAATTATATGGCAATAAAATGGACAATGTGGAAGAAATGGACAAATTCTTAGAAAAGTACAACTTCCCAAAACTGGATCAGGAAGAAATAGAAAATCTTAACAGACCCATCACAAGCACGGAAATTGAAACTGTAATCAGAAATCTTCCAGCAAACAAAAGCCCAGGTCCAGACGGCTTCACAGCTGAATTCAACCAAAAATTTAGAGAAGAGCTAACACCTATCCTACTCAAACTGTTCCAGAAAATTGCAGAAGAAGGCAAACTTCCAAACTCATTCTATGAGGCCACCATCACCCTAATACCAAAACCTGACAAAGATCCCACAAAAAAAGAAAACTACAGGCCAATATCACTGATGAACATAGATGCAAAAATCCTTAACAAAATTCTAGCAATCAGAATCCAACAACACATTAAAAAGATCATACATCATGACCAAGTGGGCTTTATCCCAGGAATGCAAGGATTCTTCAATATCCGCAAATCAATCAACGTAATACACCACATTAACAAACTGAAGAATAAAAACCATATGATTATCTCAATAGATGCAGAGAAAGCCTTTGACAAAGTTCAACATCCATTTATGATAAAAACTCTCCAGAAAGCAGGAATAGAAGGAACATACCTCAACATAATAAAAGCTATATATGACAAGCCCACAGCAAACATTATCCTCAATGGTGAAAAATTGAAAGCATTTCCTCTAAAGTCAGGAACAAGACAAGGATGCCCACTTTCACCATTACTATTCAACATAGTTTTGGAAGTTTTGGCCACAGCAATCAGAGCAGAAAAAGAAATAAAAGGAATCCAAATTGGAAAAGAAGAAGTAAAACTCTCACTGTTTGCAGATGACATGATCCTCTACGTAGAAAACCCTAAAGATTCCACCAGAAAATTACTAGAACTGATCAATGAATATGGTAAAGTTGCAGGATATAAAATTAACACACAGAAATCCCTTGCATTCCTGTACACTAATAACGAGAAAATAGAAAGAGAAATTAAGGAAACAATTCCATTCACCATTGCAATGAAAACAATAAAATACTTAGGAATATATCTTCCTAAAGAATCTAAAGACCTATATATAGAAAACTATAAAACACTGGTGAAAGAAATCAAAGAGGACACTAATAGATGGAGAAATATACCATGTTCATGGATTGGTAGAATCAATATAGTGAAAATGAATATACTACCCAAAGCAATTTATAGATTCAATGCAATCCCCATCAAGCTACCAACGGTATTCTTCACAGAGCTAGAACAAATAATTTCTCAATTTGTATGGAAATACAAAAAACCTCGAATAGCCAAAGCTATCTTGAGAAAGAAGAACGGAACTGGAGGAATTAACCTGCCTGACTTCAGGCTCTACTACAAAGCCACAGTCATCAAGACAGTATGGTACTGGCACAAGGACAGAAATATAGATCAATGGAACAAAATAGAAAGCCCAGAGATAAATCCACGCACATATGGTCACCTTATCTTTGACAAAGGAGGCAAGAATATACAATGGATTAAAGACAATCTCTTTAACAAGTGGTGCTGGGAAAACTGGTCAAACACTTGTAAAAGAATGAAACTAGAACACTTTCTAACACCATACACAAAAATAAACTCAAAATGGATTAAAGAGCTAAATGTAAGACCAGAAACCATAAAACTCCTAGAGGAAAACATAGGCAAAACACTCTCTGACTTACATCACAGCAGGATCCTCTATGACCCACCTCCCAGAATATTGGAAATAAAATCAAAAATGGACAAATGGGACCTAATCAAACTTAAAAAGCTTCTGCACAACAAAGGAAACTATAAGCAAGGTGAAAAGACAGCCTTCAGAATGGGAGAAAATAATAGCAAATGAAGCAACTGACAAACAACTAATCTCAAAAATATACAAGCAACTTCTACAGCTCAATTCCAGAAAAATAAACGACCCAATCAAAAAATGGGCCAAAGAACTCAATAGACATTTCTCCAAAGAAGACATACAGATGGCTAACAAACACATGAAAAGATGCTCAACATCACTCATTATCAGAGAAATGCAAATCAAAACCACTATGAGATACCATTTCACGCCAATCAGAATGGCTGCTATCCAAAAGTCTACAAGCAATAAATGCTGGAGAGGGTGCGGAGAGAAGGGAACCCTCTTGCACTGTTGGTGGGAATGCAAACTAGTACAGCCACTTTGGAGAACAGTATGGAGATTCCTCAAAAAACTGCGAATAGAACTGCCTTATGATCCAGCAATCCCACTGCTGGGCATATACACTGAGAAAACCAGAATTGAAAGAGACACTTGTACCCCAATGTTCATAGCAGCACTGTTTGCAATAGCCAGAACGTGGAAGCAACCTAGATGTCCATCCACAGATGAATGGATAAGCAAGCTGTGGTACATATACACAATGGAGTATTACTCAGCCATTAAAAAGAATACATTTGAATCAGTTCTAAGGAGGTGGATGGAACTGGAGCCAATTATACAGAGTGAAGTAAGCCAGAAACAAAAACACAAATACAGTATACTAACACATATATATGGAATTTAGAAAGATGGTAAAAAATAACCCTACTTACGAGACAACAA